>JACCHY010000001.1:0-2400000 GCA_018907195.1 Dolichoris vasculosae
TGTGCTGAGAGATTTTAAACCCAATCAAGTAACCCAAGCAACCCAAGGAACCCTCACGAGGAACCCAAAACAACCCAAGAACGCCCAAGGGAAACCCAAGAAAACCCAAGAACCCATAAAAAGAAGAACCCAAGGAGCACCCAAAAGGAGAACCCAAAGAAACCCAAGAAACCCAAGTGGAAACCCAACAGAACCCAAGCTTAACCCAAGAAGAGAACTCCAAGAGCGAATACCCTACGAAACCCAAAACCCACTAACCCAAAAAAGAACCCCAAGAAACCAAAGAACCCAAGGAAACCCACAGGAGACCCGTAATAAGAACCCAAGAACCCAAGAAAGAACTCCAAGCCCAAGGAAGAAAAACCCATAACCAGAACCCAAAGAAACCCAAAAAGAACCCCAAAGAAGGAAAGAAAGTCTCCAATCAAGAACCCAAAGAAACCCCAAGACAACCCAATAAACCCAATAACCCAATAACCCAATAACCCAATAACCCAATAACCCAATAACCCAATAACCCAATAACCCAATAACCCAATAACCCAATAACCCAATAACCCAATAACCCAATAACCCAATAACCCAATAACCCAATAACCCAATAACCCAATAACCCAATAACCCAATAACCCAATAACCCAATAACCCAATAACCCAATAACCCAATAACCCAATAACCCAATAACCCAATAACCCAATAACCCAATAACCCAATAACCCAATAACCCAATAACCCAATAACCCAATAACCCAATAACCCAATAACCCAATAACCCAATAACCCAATAACCCAATAACCCAATAACCCAATAACCCAAAAACCCAATAACCCAATAACCCAATAACCAAAACCAATAACCAAAAACCCAAAAACCCAAAAACCCAAAAAACCAAAAACCCAAAAACCCAAAAACAAAAAACCCAAAAACCCAAAAAACCAAAAAAAAAAAAACAAAAAACCAAAAAAACCCAAAACCAAAACCCAAAACCCAAAAACCAAAAAACCAAAAAACAAAAACCAGAAGACACCAAAAAATAAAGCTAAAAGTAACCCAAGAACCCAAGCAACCCAATAACCCAACAGAAAATCAAAGAACCCAAGAAACCCAAGACCCAAGAACCCGAAGAAAACCCAAAAGAAACGCCAAGTAACCAATGTATACCCAAGAACCCAAGATATGCCAATGGGAATTTTTATCGCTAAGATTAATATTCCTCTAAGATTCATATAATCCCATTTTTCTCTAGTAATTATTTACAAAAATTGATAATCACAACGAATATATCATCTATATATTGAAACCCAAGAACCCAAGGAAACCCCTAAGGACAAAAAAAGAAAACCACAAGAAGAAAAAACCCAAAGAACCCCCAAGTACAACCCAAGATATACCCAAGCAGTAACCCAAGAAACTTCCCAATAGAAAACCCAAGTAAACCCAAGTATAGACCTTCAAGGAAAGTCTAAGCACCCAAAACTCTCCAAAGAGAACCCTCCAAGAACCAAGAAGAAACCTCCAAGAATCATACCTCCAAGATTTATCCCCATAGAATTCTCCCACAAGAAAATCCCAAGAAACCCAAGAGTAACCTCTATCAGAACCCAAAGTATAATTCAGAAAAAATCCTCAATATAGCCCAAAGAACCCAATAATAGCCATTTAATTGATAATCCTAAAGAATGAAAAACCCCAAAGAACCCAATGAAATACCCCAAGAAAAGAACTCCCCTCTAAGATAACCCCAATAAACCCAATAACCCAATAACCCAATAACCAATAACCCAATAACCCAATAACCCAATAACCCAATAACCCAATAACCCAATAACCCAATACCCCAATAACCCAATAACCCAATAACCCAATAACCCAATAACCCAATAACCCAATAACCCAATAACCCAATAACCCAATAACCCAATAACCCAATAACCCAATAACCCAATAACCCAATAACCCAATAACCCAATAACCCAATAACCCAATAACCCAATAACCCAATAACCCAATAACCCAATAACCCAATAACCCAATAACCCAATAACCCAATAACCCAATAACCCAATAACCCAATAACCCAATACCACCCAAAACCCAAACCCAATAACCCAATAACCCAATAACCCAATAACCCAATAACCCAATAACCCAATAACCCAATAACCCAATAACCCAATAACCCAATAACCCAATAACCCAATAACCCAATAACCCAATAACCCAATAACCCAATAACCCAATAACCCAATAACCCAATAACCCAATAACCCAATAACCCAATAACCCAATAACCCAATAACCCAATAACCCAATAACCCAATAACCCAATAACCCAATAACCCAATAACCCAATAACCCAATAACCCAATAACCCAATAACCCAATAACCCAATAACCCAATAACCCAATAACCCAATAACCCAATAACCCAATAAACCAATAAAAACCCAATAACCAAAAAACCCAAAAAACCAAAAAACCAAAACAACCCAAAAACCCAAAAACCCAAAAACCCAAAAACCCAAAAACCAAAAAAACCAACAAACCAAAACCCAAAACCAACAAAACCAAAACAAAAAAACCCCAAAGAGAAAAGAACCAAAGAACCCCACATAAAACCCAAGCAACCCAAAGAAACCCAAAAACCCAAGAACTCCCAAGGGAAAACTCCAGAACCCAAGACACAACCCAACGAAACCCAAGAAAACCAAGAAACCAAGAACCCAAGAAACCCCAAGAACCCAAGACAACGCCCAAGAGAAACCCAAGTGAACCCATAGAACCCCAAGAAACCCAAGAACCCAAGAACCCCAAGCCAAGAATAGAAACCAAGAACCCCAAGAAACCCAAAAGAAAACCCACGAAACCCATCAGAAAGAAACCAAGGGCGAACCCCAAGAAACCCAAAAGAAACCCAGGAAACCCACAGAGGAACCCAAGGACCACCAAACCAAACCCAAAAGATAAACCAAGAACCCAAAGAAACCCAATGACCCAAGAAAACCCAAGGAAACCCAACGAAAACCCAAAGTAAGAAAACCTCAAGGAACCCAAAGAACCAAGAAACCCAATAAGACAACCCAAGGAATCCAAACGAGATCCCAAGATAACCCAAAAGGACAAGAAGACCAGAAACCCAACAAAGATACCCAAGAACCCAAGAACCCAGAACCCAAATAAACCATATAAAACCCAAGACAAACCCAAAAAGAACCAAGGAACCCAAGAGAAAACCCCAGAACTCCACGAACCCAAGATACACCAAAACCCCAAAAAGAACCCATAGACCAAAGAATCCCAAAAGAAAAACCCAAGAAGAAACCAAGAACCCAATGAAAACCCAAGAAAACCGCAAGAACTCAAGAAACCCAAAGCTATCCCAAAGAAGGAACCCAAGAACAACCCAAGAAAACCCAACTAACCCAAGGAAACCCACATAAACTCCAAAGAAACCCAAGCTAAGAAAATGTAAAGCCCAACGAACCCAAGAACCCAAGAAAACCCAGAACCCAAGAACCAAGAACGCAAAGAAACCCAAAGAATCCCAGAACCCAAGAACCCAAGAACCCAGAAAAAAACCAAAAACCCCAATAAGAAAACCCAAATAACCCCTAAAGAACCCAAGAAACCCACTAAGGAACCAAAGAACATCCCAAAAAGCCCACCAAGAAAGAAACCCTAATGAACCCCAAGAAACCAAGAACCCAAAGAACCCAAAGAACCCAAGAACCCCAAGAACCCAAAGCAAAGAACCCAAGAACCCAAAGGAAAACCCAAGAAAACCCAATAAACTCCAAGAAACCCCAAAAGAACCAAGAAAAACCCAAGAACCCAAGAACCCAAGAACCAAGAATAACCCAAGGAATACCAAGGAACCCCCAGAACCAAGGAAACCAAAGAAACCAAGAAGATACCCAAAGAAACCCAAGAAAAAATAACCCAACAAAACCCAAGAACCCAAGACCCAATAACCCAATAACCCAATAACCCAATAACCCACCATAACCCAATAACCCCATAACCCAATAACCCCAAACCCAATAACCCAATAACCCAAAACCCAATAACCCACATAACCCAATAACCAATAACCCAATTAACCCAATAACCCAATACCCCAAAACCCAATTATTCCCAATCCCAATAACCGCAATAACCCAATAACCCCATACCCAATTACCAATAACCAATAACCCAATAACCCAATAACCCAATAACCCAATAACCCGCATAACCCATACACAATAACCCAATAACCCAATAACCCAATAACCCAATAGAACCCAATAACCCAATACCCAATAACCCATGTTAACCCAATAACCCAATACCCATAACCCAATACCCAATAACCCAATAACCCAATAACCCAATAACCCGAATAACCCAATAACCCATAACCCAATAACCCAATAACCCAATAACCCAATAACCCAATAACCCAATAAGCCAATAACCCAATAACCCAATAACCCAATACCCACATAACCCAATAACCCAATAACCCAATAACCAATAACCCAATAACCCATAACCAATAACCCAATAACCCAATAAAAAACCCAATAACCCAATAACCCAATAACCCAATAACCCAATAACCCAATAACCCAATAACCCAATAACCCAATAACCCAATAACCCAATAACCCAATAACCCAATAACCCCCAAATAATGTTAAATAATGTTTAAATAATGTTTTTCATTAACATATACCTGTGTATGCTTATTTTATATTTATTTAAATACTTCAAATTGTGTAAAATATATTTGCATATATGGATATATATGCATATGTCCGTATAAGGCGCCATTTTTCATATTTTCAAAATGATTGTTAGAAATATTTTAAATTAGATTTTAATTATGGGAAGCTTAATAAAAGTAAATACTAACCTTTTTTTAAATAATTTTAATTGATATCTATTTTTCCATTGTGCATCCATTTATATATCGTAAAATTTATTTATGATTTAATAATTTGTAACATATCATCAAAATATGTTGATATTGTATTTTATATGTTTTTTAAAAATGCATTTATTTTTATATCATTCATCTTCTTTTCCTGTTATGGATTACTAAAAATGCTTTTTATATTTTGAAATTTTGATTTTAAATTATCAAAACATGATTTATTTTTTCTATGATAAGCTCTTCTATTATATATATTTTATATCGGATTGTTGTCTCATTTTTGAGTTTTCGCGTAAGGAAGTTTATAGAGTATTTGTATTCATTGGTTTTTTTTTAATTATACTTATTCTAACATGAATTAAAAAAGCGGTTTTTTAAATTTCTCTTCGGAATCATATTGTAATTGTTTGAAATCAATATATATATTTGTATATGTATTAAATCAATAGAGGGTTATAAAAATTATTAGCATTGTTGTCATTTTCATATCTCTTAGCTGATTTATCTCATGGTTAAATGAGTACAAACAGTCACATGATCACATGTTTAAAGATGGGAAAATTGTCATATGATTGCTTTTATTTTATAACCCTATTTAAGTTGAATGCAGAAAATTGTATAAATACTATATAAAAAAATGTTATTTATGAAATTTATTAACTAACTAGAATATGATTCTGAATAAGATTAGTCGTACTTTTATATATTCTTCGTATTTATTATTTTTCATGCCTATTACATCTTTTAAGATCTGTCCTAATTACTTAGTCCATAAAATATCATTTAAAAAAAGTTCTATATTAATGATTCACAATATTCATAGTAATTGTAAAAAAAATAATAAATTAGTTTCAGTTTATGCTATAATTAAATATTGGCATCAAAAATTCGTAGAAGATAAAATTTCAGAACCAAAACAGTCGATTGAACATATTGTAGCTCATGTATTAGGAATTTTAAAGGTAAATATTTGTTTTATCTTTATATATAAAACTTAATTTTTAAAAATCCTTTTACTAAAAAATCAAGTATAGAAGGTCTTATAAAAAAGTAAATCTAATTTTATATTACATAAATAAATTTTAATTCTTTTGATATTTTTGGAATAAAATTTTCAAGTAATGATATGTGTATGTAAATAAATAATAAGTATATATTATTTTTTGTGTTATATATAAAGATTTTATGTAAAAATTTTCTGTAATCGTTAGTAGTCAAAGTAGTATTTTATTATATTTTGTAACAAGTAAGTAATTTGTATCCACGTTTGAATATTTTTAATTTATATTAAATGTATTTACTTAATTAATGATAATTGAGGTTTTGTTAATTTTCTTGTCATTTATTTATCTATTTAACATATTTATCCTATGGTGGTATTAAGCTTGAATATATTTAATTTAATAATTCTTATGCTTTTAATGTGTATATTGTAATCATATATTAATATTTTGATAAATACTATAAAATTTCATAAATAATAAATATTGTAATAGGTTTTAAATTTTAATAAACTTATGTGGGTTCTTTCTTTTTTCTTAGAGTTGATCTTAGTTTTTATAATATTTGTACGTACTTTTATATTATGATATTGTGAATTATATTTCATTTTTAACATAAAAATTTTAACTCAAAGTCTATGTTCTATATATTCATGAAAAAATTACTATTAATAAATAAAACTTATTTATTTCTAATAATATATATTAAAAAAATTTTGATAATTATATTTGTGATATTTACTTTGAATATTTCACTTTCTTTTAAGTAATCATAAAAATTTTGATCGTTATTTATAATTAAAAAATTCTATTATCAACTAATCTTTTCATTTGCTTATTCAATGTACTTTTAAATAACTAATGTTTAAGAATTTTGAAATTCATAAGTTATTTTTTAAATGAAATTTTTAAAAAAATTTGAAAATACAATAATATTAAATTTTTTTAATATTTATCTAAACTAAATATAAAAAATGCCCTTCATATGAGGGGATAACCGATATCGTATACATTATGTAATATGAATTCTCCGAATAGATTTCATTACCTATTTAATTAATTGATCAACTAAAATATCATGTTAATTCGAAAACGTCATAGTGTGTATTAAACGCTCGATCTATAAAAATAAAGAGTATTCGTTGTTTTGAAAAAATTCGCCGAGTTAATTACGAATTAATTTTACTTTATTCATTTGTAAACCTTTTCTTTAATTCTAAAGTATTATCAAAGAAATAACAATTCTTTCACTGTTCATTTTTACTTATATATATATATATATATATTTATTTAACAAGTAAATATTTCTTTTTTAACAAATTAAAAATACTATATTAGTTCTTAAAGTTTAATAATTCTTATTCTTTTATCAGTTTATTTTTTAAATTTGAGTCTTACTATTTTATTACAATTCTTTAGATGTTCTGATAGTTTTTATACCAATTTTTGCGAGATTGACGATACTAATAAAGAGCGATTTTATTTCGAATTTTCATTATTTAATGTAGGTTTTAGTCTGAGAATAGTATTAATATGTCATACTTTTGAATTTATTGGATAAATTTCTCAATGCTACTTTTTCTAACATCTGAACATCTTAACGCCATAATAGTTCGGTCTGCTAATATTTATTGACTAAGATATATTTCGCCATCATTAAATATGTTGTAAATTGTCCTGCGATCCACCTATTCATTTAATTTTATTTTTGTAGATGTCCTTAAATGTTTATATGCATGCCTGTCTTTCCGTAAATCTGGAAGTATCATTAAGGCCAGATTTTTTAAATTGATTACATCGAAATTTATTCGATGCCCTTTTCTAACTTTTTATCTTAAAAAAACTGTTTTGATTTTATTAATTTTATCGAAAAATTACTTCCGATTTATTTATTTATTTATTTATTTACGTACGTTTTACCAAACGCTAATGAACCATGTCTCTCTTTGAATTTTTAAGGCTCCATTTCACTATATTGCATATTTACATTCATTTACTACTCTTGAAGCTAATTGTTATTATTCTTGTATTATTTATTTTATGACTACTCTGTTAGTCATAAATTCTTATTAATTGAATAAAGCCATCTATTATAAAATTAAATAAAAAATTTTTTATGTTAAATGAGAATAATACGATTACAATCTAGGCTATAGCAATAAGTAACCGAAAAGAACAAGACAAGAACTTAGATAGATCATTTCGTTAAATGTTTTAGAGAAAGTTATTTGCTAAATCATAAAAAATTTAGATATTTGTACAATAAATAATAAAAAATATTTAAATTGATTTCACATCGATTGTTGAACATCATAATGAATACTGCTTAAAAAAGGACATCAGGTATTTGTGACATTAGACCTTGCACTGTATGTGACATTATTTTAATTTCATAACAAATATTATTTCTGATTAAAAAAAGTAAGGTTTAAAAATATTGGCTATAAATATGTGTTATTTATTATTTAGATATCAGAATTAGCCAATATCAAAGAAAAAGAATTAAGTCAAAAACAATTAGAACAACTGGAACAGTTGTGCCAATGCAGATTATCCAGGTTTTTATTGATATTTATTTTCTATAAACCATATTTTAAGCTATAATTATATATGTTTTAGAATGCCTATACAATATATTATTGGTAAATGGGATTTTAGATATATTACTTTAAAAATGGAACCTCCAATTTTTATTCCACGTCCAGAAACTGAACTTCTTGTTGATATTTTATTAAAAAGAATAGATAGTTTAACAGAAAAAAAATGTAATATTTTAGAAATTGGTTGTGGATCTGGAGCAATTTCTCTTTCACTCTTACACTCAAATAAAAATGTATGTTTAAAAATATTTAATAAAATAAATAAAAGTATTCATATTAAAATTATTTATTTTGTTTTATCTAGGTGAATGTTGTTGCAATTGATACAAATGCACATGCTTGTGAATTGACAATAAAAAACGCACGAGATCTACAAATTGAAAATCGTTTAATTATTTTAAATGCAACTTTAAAAGCAAATGGTTTGATAAAAATACAAAAAGAATATTCTTCAAAAGAAACTGTAAATTTTAGTGAAAAAAAATTTCAATTTATTGTAAGTAATCCTCCGTATATATCAACTCGAAAATTATTTGAGCTACAACCTGAAATTAATTTGTAAGCAATAAAACTAATATCTTAGTATATTTTTTAAAATTGTATATACAACGAAAATAATTCATTTAATTAATTATCATTAATTTTAGATATGAAGATGTAAAGGCTTTAGATGGTGGAAATGATGGTTTGAAATTAATTATTCCAATCCTTAAATATGCTTCTGAAGCTCTCAACGTAGGAGGATTTCTTATATTAGAAGTTGACTCTACTCATTCTGAAAAAATTAAATTTTTAATTAATCAAAATTATACAAATAAATTCAAATTCGAGAAGGTTCATAAAGATTTTTGTGATAAAAATCGATTTATTGAAATTTTAAAACTTGGTTAATTAAATTAAATATTTATTTGTAAAATAGATTATTATTTTTATAATTTATTTAATAATTTGTTTTGAGAAAGCATAACAAATCAAGTAATTTTGTATAGAGTATTAAATTATAGATAAACTTTATAATTATTTTAAAATATACTTTCTATTTGTTTTTATAAAAACTTTAAAAAATATCTAAAATTTTTATTTTATCCATAAATAATGATTTTATTTAATAACTTCATTTTTAGGAACATTCAATCATACATTTCCTGACATTTAATTTCCTTAAAAATTAATAGAAATAATTCTATTAGATTGAATATAATTAGGATTTAAAAAATTTTCATTTGAAGCATTAAAACATATTAATTTTAATTAAGAATATAATAATTCTATTGATTTTTAGAATTTACAAAAAATAATTTAATTTGAAAAATTAAATCGATTTTTATTTTAATAATACTAGAATTAAAATTCTTTATTAAATTATATGCAATTCTAAAAACTTGTAATTTATACATTTTGTTTGAATACAAGCTATTAATGTTTTATATTGTATCCAAATTCTTGTAAAAATATAAATTTGGGTACTTTTTATAAATATAATTTAAAAAATTTATTTTAAAAATTCATTAATTCCATGTTTAAGTAATTTAATTATTGATTATACTTTTGTATATAAGATTTTGTATTAAAATAAAATATCTTGTATAATTATATAAAATTAAGCATTCTTTTAAATTTAGATGTTCTTTTTTAAGGCTATCTATAACTAAACCACAAACATAAAATTTATTGACGTTAATGTAATTCTATACATATCTAATCACTAATTAAATACTTATATTCTACAATTACCTTTAAATACAAAGTATTTTGAGTAATTTTATTATCTTAAAAATTGATAAAGAATTTATAAAATTGCCAATTCAATAACTTGTAATTATAAAATTTTTTTAATGTTAAAATATTGTAATCTCAATGATATTTATTTATACAAGATGACCGTTAATATTATTCAATATTTTCATATAAATTTATATTAACTTAATAATTTTCTGTCTCATTTAATTTATTTAATTTAAATCGAGAAAAATATTTTCATAATATTAATAATCAAAAACAAAATTAAATGCGTAATCATTTTTTATGAAATTAAAATTAATGTATTCAAATTAATACATATCTTGTTGAATTTTCAACTATAAAAACAAAACTATGCAATAAATATAAAAGTATTAGTTGTCGCATTTTTTTAAAAATAATTTAATTATTTAATTAGCAATCAAAAAATATTAAAGAAAATTGTGTAAAAATGGAAATTTTATTTTATTTATTATAATAAAATATTTATCATAATTTAAATTTATAAAGTAGCAGATGCTATCATGATTCATAACATTTTTGTTTAATCTTCTAATTTTTAATACTTAAAGGACAGTTGCCGTGGTTGCTAGGATCACAAAAGATAAGAGAGAAAGAGATAAAGGGCGCAGAAAAATGTGGGTTTCAATAATTGTTTGCGATAACAACAGTTTAATCATATACATTTTATATTTTATATAATAATAATAACTCTTTTTGCTAGCGCTCAAATCATTTTATTATTCTTATCATTTCTCGAACTGTAGTGCGACCGATTTTTAGTGAAATTTGACATGGTGCATGCTGGATTCAAGTTCTGTATACTTTTTCGCTAAACTGTAGTTATATACGCCATCAGGAAAACCGCAACTCCTGAAATTTCGTTAACGTTACTTGATTGCTTAGTAAGTCTCACCTTATTTTTTCTTCCCCCTCTGTCTCTAACGTATTCGCTTCTACATGCATTTTATGTATAATAATTTTAATTACATATTTTATATGATACAATTTAAACTCCGTAAATAAATTTGTAATTTATTTTATAAAAAAATTTAGTTTTTTATGTAAGAAATCCACATATCTTTTTTATCAATCTGTTAAAAAAGAATCTGCGCAGGTTTTCATATTCAAAAATTTATAAATCGTTTACTAAACTTATTTTATTTTTATCACTTACTTAAAGTGTTTTTCTATAATTTCACTTTATTTACTATTCTAAAATATACACATGATTTAAATCTTAATAATAATTTATAAATCTTATTTTTAATATAACTTTTGATAAATTATAAATATTAAATAATTTTAAAATTCTAATTATTGAATTTAGATTTAAAAAATGAAAAATACATAAAAGTTTATAAAAAATATATATAAGCATGACAACAGAAAAATTTTTAAACGAAGACATTTTTGTTCATTATTTATAAATTATGTTGTAGCGAAGACGAATAGTTTAATTCATATTTGGGTGAAGTTGTTCCTTATCTTCGCAGTTTGATGGGTGTAAGTAACATCAAGAAGTACTTGCTAATTCACTTAGTAGTATCTCGGTTTCATTCATGTTAGAAAAAGATGATTCTCTAAGTAGCCTACTACTTACACTTCTGTTAAGTTTTCTTAGAACTTTTTCCTTTCTTTTCTTCTCTCGTTCTGATTTCAATTTCGAAAATTTATCACCTAAACTACTATTTGAAGATTAGCTACGTGTACTGTCATTATTATTACTAGCAAAGGCAGAAGAATGTAAACCTCTGCTGTCGTGTGTCAATGCAACTGACATCTGCGTTCTGCAAATTTTTAGATTTGTGTTACTTCTAAAATATTTTTATTTTTTTTTAATTTTTAATACTGATATTTTATAAAAATATATGGATAATTTTAATAATTTAAGATACAAAGTTTAATATTAATATTTACTAATTTTACAAAAACTCGATACACTTTATTTTTCATTAGAATTCGTACTTTTACAGGGATCAACTCTAATAAAATATATTTTCATTAAAATAATTAAAAAAATTTTTTAATTCTTAGTAATTGTATTTTTCTATAAATATTTAAGCATAAGATTCAATTATAAGAGTTACTGCATATAAAAATACAAAATATATTATTTTAATAAAGTAAAGAAAATTCAAGATGTTTTGATTCATAGTATTTGGATAATTTATGAAAATTAAAGGATAATATTTAAATTAATTAATGATTATAAAAAAATTTATATACTAGAACAATAAAATTCAAAACAATGAAATAATTTTAAAAAATAAATAGATTATATTCATATAAAATCTTAATCTATAGATATTTTTTATATTATAGAGATCACACTGTAAAGGTGAACTCAAAAATATAAATTAAAGAATATATAAATATTTCTAAACGAAAAGTAAAATTATATCAATCAAACAAAAAAAAATAGTCAACAGTATTTAAAATGTGCACAACAAAATTGTAGATATATATTCATAACATTCGATTTTATAAATTAAAAAAAATTATTAAAAATCAGTATAATAATGAAACATAAATTTTATTTTGTAAATTTATATCTGAATGATATGTAATTTTGCAGAATTTAATTTAATAAATGGAAAACTTATCACTTAATTATTATCAGATTTAATAAAAGGTCAATGAACTACTTGAAAGCTAGACAAAAATCATCGAAACATTTTTCTTGTAAGTAATTGCGAATATAATTAAAATAAATAAAAAATAAAATAAGCAAATATTTTAATGAAATAAGCGTAAAAAGGAATTTTTTCTAATTTAATTAATTTCTTATTATTATTAAAATTGAAGTAGATGAATGGATAATGCGATAAGCCGATAAGCTGGTGAGCGAATTAATGGATAATACAATAAAGCAATAATATTATAATGAGAAAGGAAATAAGTATTGACACATTCGTGAAAAGATATGTATTGTTTTTATTGAATTTTTAACAATATAATCAATAATATATACAAAATTAATCTTTGCACACGAATGGTTCTACATTATTTACATATTATATTAGACTTGTATTATCTGCCTATATTTGAAGTAATCGTTAGATTCGAATATATATATATATATATATATATTAATTTTAATGTTTTACATAAAATTTTGGAATTTATAGATTTTATTTAATATAGCTTTATAACAAGATGATTTGGGGTCTTAATATTTTTCAGAATGTTTGCAATTAGGCTTGACTCATGTGTTCGACAATATTATCATAAATTTTAATATTCGTTACATGTATATTTTAAAAATTCAGGAGAAATGTTTATAAAAGATATGAATTTTTATTTGTTTGTTTGATATAAAATATTGGTTTTGGTATCTGTAGCTGAAGTTATTAGTCACATAGTATATGAAATTTAATTATTTAAATAGTTTGAAAATGGAAAATTAAAATTTATGTAGAATGAAATTATATGGGTGTTATCTGTTAATAAAGAAATTGATTTATAATTGGTTGAAATTGTCTATAAATGATTAAAAAATATAGGAGCTAATGATAATTAGATAATTTTGGCATACTTACTTCAAAATAGATATAAATAATTCGAATAAGTAATAGAATTTACCTAGAGATGAGAATAAAGAAATATCCACAAAACGAACATAGAATTAATATCTGGAGAATCTTCTGTTATAATTTTTAGTGAATTGTAGGATTGATTTTTAAACGATGGAGAAACAGCGTGAAATCATTAGAAAACTAATGATTCGTATGTAATATCCTTGCAAAAAAATGCCCTTTGAAATAGTAGAATTATCTGCATTTTCATGAAGATACTGAACTAAAATTAAACTGTTACGTTTCTTCTTTTTCTGGATGATTCAATATTTTGGGTATACTTCGAAAAGATGATCTCATTGGATGAACTTAAAAAGACTCATGCAAATGCTCTTTAAAAATTTATGAAAGTTGTGTCACTTAAATTTGTAGATATATTGTAGATATAAAGGTAATTCAACAGAAGTTGAATATAATAGAGTTTATTCTACTCCACGATAAATTCATCTTAGATTCTATTGATGAATAGCTCTTTATAACGAAGAAAAATAATTAGATTAAAGATTTCCAATTTGCCACTCCTTTATCTTATTGCATATGAGTGTTGCCACTTCGCAACTTCAAATCAAATATTCGCTTGTCATTAATCCACTACTAAAGTTGTAACTTATCGATGGTCCAAACAATTATAAATGAATAGAGATAGCCTAATGAATATTGGTCAGCGAGTGTAAATGTATTTTAAACATTACAATTAATGTTTTTAATATTATGAATATAAGGGAAAAAAATAAATGAGCAATTGTTTAAAAATCAAACACATTTGATTCAGTAACATATGAAAATCACAAGTTTTATAAATATAAGATTTTTATATAAAATATTATCGTTATAAATATGATAGATTTCGTTTGCTTTTGTTTAAACATTTTGATTTCTACAATATGATACCAATAAATTAGTATATTGTATTTGGAGAATTTTAAACAATTAAGTATAAAATTGGTATTCCCGTCCAATTTTTGACGATTACACAAATACGATATTCTTTTCCAATAATGAATAACTGCGCTGTTTGTGTTCTTTATTTACGATTAAATGCACTTACAATGCGTAATCAATATACTTAGTATATTTGTATAAAAAATTAAGAAAATTAGAAATACTGGGTGAAAGGATTTAATTTCATCCACAAGATAATGCTATCTATATTATACCTCTGTCATGAATATTCTAATTACTACAAACGGAATATTTAATTCAACTAAGTATGAATATTTTATAAAGATCTATATTATTCACAATAACTAAGATCGCTCAAGATCCAATGAGTATTGTATTTATAAATTAGATGGCTAAATTATGATTCTAAGAACATGTTCAACATTACCACTAAAATCCAAAGATGTCAGATTTGATCTTATATGCTAAGATGAAAAAAATTTTCAAAAAAATTTATATACAATATATCCAGAAAAAATAGTAATTATATACATCACCATTTTAGTGAGAACTAAATAAAAATCACCAAGTTAAAATTTATATAATTCTATGATAAATAATATAAAACTAAACTACTTTTTAAGATATTGTATGGTATTTAAGTTACTACCCTATACTTACTAACTGTATTTTACTAAGAAAAATTATATTTTATATTTTCTTTGTATTAAATATAATAAATAGTAACATTAAATTATTTTTTATATGATTTAAAGTATTTACATATATGTTAAATTTAATAAATAAAAATAGATGTATAATTTATAAAACCATTTAACTTAATAGTTTTGTATTGCTGATAATACAGACACTTTCAATACTCCATTTTTGTAAAGTGTACTCAATTTTATTTTTCATTTTAGCAGAAATTTCTAATCTGGATGACAAATCGTATGTACCATAAGTGGGAAAAATAGCTTGCAATTTGATTTTATGTTGACCATATGGTTCTAGTTGACATGTTACCGATGTGTGTCCAGCATATCGAAAAGATGTTGAAGCTTGAGATGAACAAAGTTGAGTTTTTATATTTGGTAAAATAGTTTGACTGAAAAATATGTATAAATTTGTATATAATTATTTAAAGACATGTTTTTAAATAATAAACTATATAATCATCTATTATTCAAATTTTTCACATTTAATTTTTTAAAATAAATTTATAAAATAGAAGGTTTAATTTTTATGTAATTCCTTTTATATAAAAAAAAATTTTAAATTATAGAATTTTAAAATTTGAATAAAAATGAGAAAGTAATAATTTAAAATGAAATAAAAATATTTTTAATATTAATTAATCACACCTGCTTGTTCCAACTGTATCAATCTTAACATGAACATAAGATTCTGAATTATTTTGTATATTTAAGATTACTGGTACAATACATATACGAGTACAAGTAAAGTCATGAGTAACTTTTTTAGAATGCTTCAAATAAAACCATATTAAATTTTTTTGGCATTCTAATTCAGAATATTGATCTTTTCTCGCCAATGTTCTAGCATCTGGTATATTAATATCAGGTCCAAAAATCCGTAAACGTCCAGAAAATTCAATTGGCTCTGACTGCTTTTCAATAGGATGATTATAAGTTTTATTTAAGTAATGTAAATCAATGTAATGTTGTCCAATTGCATTACGAATAATTACTCCACCTTCTGTAACTTTAGCTTTCCATCTAAGTATTACAGTAGAATCCAATTTCATGCTAGATAAAATTGGATTATCTTCCATTAAAGTCCGTATATGTTGACTATCATTTTGAATATCATTCGCATCTAAAGGTATAATATGTCTTTTTTTTATGAAACTTATGTAAGGTATGTTTTTTGATATTTCTGAACTATTAGATAAAGGAATATTAGAAAAATTTAAGTCACCATCTGCTTTTCTAAAGAGTTTTAATAAAAAGTGAATCATTTCCTGAGGTTGTACTTTAACATCTGTACAAAGATTGGTTGATTTCATTAAAATCCATGAGTTACTTTGAAAAGCTATATCAGTTAATTCTATTTCATTCATAAATGGGTCATGAACTTGATTAGAATTTTTAATATGTACTATTAAATTTAATACGGAAAAATCATCTTTAATTGTTGCACTTCTTCGAACAATAGCACTTGATTGAATAGAATCTAAAACTGTTAAATGCCAATTATGACGACTAAGTCTATGTTTAGGGACACTTTTTAAATCAGAATTTTCGTAGTAAAATAACAGGTCTAATCGGTGATTTCCCTTTTTATGTGGTGCGCAAATCCAAAGAGTCATTTTAAATGAATCTCCAACCAGTAATGAATCATTTTTTTCAGGAGGCAAAAAAATTTTAGTAATAAGTTCATCAGTTTTTTTTATTTGTCCTGTAGTAATAAAATTATTATTATATTTAATTGTAAAATTATGTAAAATAAATCTTACCTTTTCCAAGATCTTGTTCTTGATTTGTTAATGCAAAGAGTTTTGGATTTGTAGAACCAAGATAAATATTTTTTAATGGTGCATTACCAATATTTTTTAATGTAACTTCCATACATTGAAGTTCACCACATAACATTTCTGGTGAAAGAGGAGTAAATGTGATCTAGAATTAAATTTTACTTATTATTAATAAATTATAAATATTTATCTTTAAAACTTTATTAGTTTAAAGATTCGATTAAATTGAAACCTGCATAAATGGTCCTTTATCAACAATATTCATATCAAGTCTTAAATCTGTACCATAAAGTGACATTCCAGCTTTTTCTTTAACATTTTTTAGTTTAGGTCCTTGAATTTTAAATAAGCGCTTTCCACTGACAAAGGAAGTTGCACTAGAATTTGTTTGTTCAATTGTTGCTTGTATTGGATTAGATAAATTGTAACTTAAGCCCAAGATTTTAAGTTGACCAACTTTTTTAGGTTTTAATGATAAAACAATAGTTTGTTTAGATGCAGGTTGAAGCGTAACCGAATCAATTTTTAAAGTTTCTACGAGATCTTCATATTCTAGTATACTTTCATTATTTGTAATACATCCATTGTTATCAAATGACCAAAGTAATTTCAAATTAGAAAGAGGTAAGGGTATCAACAAAGGATTAAATAATGTTATGCATAAGTAAATTGGTTCATTTACAACTGCATTTGGTTTACTTGAATTATTACTAGTATTAGTGTAAATCGTGACTGTTGGTTTGAAAATCATTGGTGGAGTTCCTTGAGCTTTTGATAAAAGAATCTCTTCAAGTTTAGACCATCGCACGTCATCAGCATCTTGACTAAAAGATAAGATTTGACTCACTAGTTCAATGTTATTTCCAGGTTTAATTACAGGTCCTAATAATACTTTAATCTGATTATCCTCGATCAAAGGTAGAGGTAATATAGGAAGATTAGCTTGAGGTACTTTTAATTCTTGGATTAATAACTGTGAAATAAATTTTAATTGTTATTAGAAATAAAAAATATAACAATGATATTTAACAATGATTTTATAATTAAATCAATGTATTTGTAAAAATAACATATTCTTATAATATTAAAAACGGCACAAACAAAATTAATCAAATTCGTTAAAAATAAATATACTAACGCTGTGAATGTGTAAAAATTCTCTAAGAAACTCTGCTTGTTGACGAGCAGGTTGCTTGCTAGATGCATTAAGCAGCTTTTCAAAAACCAATACAGACTCTGAAACTTGTTTTAAAGATGCAGCTTGTCTGCCAATGGTAAAATGTATATGATCTTCTGCTAAAGACCATCCTTTATTATGATATACCTACAAATGAATATAATTGTTTAAAATATATATTTACTTATAATAATAAAGAATATTATAAATTTATCTGCATTATTTTTTTAAAAATAGTATTCTTTAAATTAATTATGAGCGATACCATTTTTATATCGAAGATAAAAAAAATTAATATTATATCACAGAAAATTACTTACCTGATAAGCTTGCTTATAGCAACGTAAGGAATGTTTCTTTTGTCCAGCTTTTGAAAATCGATGGCCAGCTAAAACTGCATGAAAAGCATACTTTCTTACCATCTTTGGAGAAATAAAACAGTATGCAGCTTGTTCTAGTAACAATGCTGAACGTAAGTCAGAATCTTCACTTGTCATTCGTGTTAATTGCTTGGCTGCTTCTCCATATAATCCTCGATTTTTTAAGCACTCAGCGCTTAATAAAGTTGCTCTTGTAGCAAATTGAGGCATTTTACAAGTATTTAAATAAGTTGTTATTGCATCATCCATGTATTCTATAGTTTTTCTAATCATCTCATCCATCATAAAAGCACTTAATGCAGCCATTTCCAATGCACCTGCATAGTAGATCCAAGCTTGATCCGTAGCAAAATCACGTTTTGCATTATGATATGCTTGATAAGCAAGCGTATAGTGACCAAACATAAAGCAGAGGTCTCCAAGACGTCTTAATTGAAGCTCTGGCGATTCAGCAGTATATCTTAAAATTTTGTAATAAAAATTTATTTATCAAAATCAACTATTCAAAAACAATTATAAAAAAATATTCTTACATTACAGCATTAGCTGGAACAGACCCAGGAACACCAGGCTTACTAGTTCCAAACCATCTTTTTGTTGCACTAAACAAAGACTTACTTACACCTTTTTTATTTGAAATAAGATCATTGAGTAAACTTATTTGTTTCTCAACGTAAGGAAATAGACTCTTGAGACAAAATTCAGATATCATTAGCTTAAGTTTTTCCAAATCTTCGGTAGAAAGTCTAGCGCCATGTTGAGGAATCGTATGTGTAGGAGATTCAGCCCACACATTGATATTAATTGGAGAATTGTCATTAAAATGTGATTTCGAATTATCTATATTATAAGATTTAATGGGTAATTCACATTCAGGACTTAGAGGATGAATAGTAGTAATTGCACTTGCTGGGACTGCTTCTTGACCAACTTCCAATTGAATAATTTGAGGTGCAGTAATTTCTGATGAAATACTGATATTTTCACTTTTATCTGGAGTAAGTATTGTAAAATTTTTTGGTACGATCGGTGTTCCTGCTTGACTGATTGATCTACAATTATAAAAATAACTTTATTTTTCATATTATTGTAAATATTAGTGACACATACTTTTCTGATTCAGTGTGGACTGCATTTGGCATGCAAGATACACCTGTAGTATCTGCAGGTGTGCGCGGAGAGTTGTCTTGATCACTATTTACAGAAAAATCTGAATGTTTAATTATAAATTGACTCCAAGGATCTGGAAGCTGAGTATTATCATCTAAAATATTGAATGGTCTTGAATTCATTGGTAAAAAGAAACAATTATTAGGGCCATAAATATTTTTCATTTCAGTAAAAATATCTTCAGCTCTAAAAAAAATTATATTATTTTTATAAAGAAAATTTAACCCTATCACTTACTTATATTGCTACTTACATATTTTTATTATCCTGAATAGCATCGTGTATCAAAATATAATACCTAAGAGCATTGTTATTAAACCATTTGGGTAATTTTCCAGGAACGCTTTGATTTAATTGAGCACCCATTTGTTGAATTTTTTCAAGAGGATTTTCATCCATTGTTGATACAACAATCATACAGGCTATAAAGTGCTTTGTGAACTCGTGGTCTGATGGAAATTGTACATTGAGAAAAGTGTCTCTCCAAGCCTCAAACCAAGGAACTGACACTGGTATATCTAAATTTACACTGCCTGTACAAACCATAGTTGTACGTTCATTATAAGTTAAATTAACAGATTCATTTAATAATTTTCTAGCTATATTTGGTTCAGGAGGATAATAGCTCACATCTTTAACAGATATCTGTATCGATCGAACTGTAACTATTGTTCCTTGAGGATCTTTTATGTGACCTGTGAAATAATATAATTATTAAAAATTCTTTTAATTACTATAAATTTATAAATAAAAATTTTAATTTAATATAAATTATAACAAATATGAAATTATTTTTTTCTTAATTATATGTATGTGTGTGTGTGTATTAGATTATTAATAACAATTATATAATAATCATTATGTGTTAAAGTACTTAAAATTTATTACAAAAAAGAATTTATCTTTAATTACAAAAGTAATACAAGCCCTAAAATATAATCAATAATATTTTAATTTTATTTAAATCACATATTAAAATACAATTACACAAAGATATTTATAGTTCTAAGAATAAATTAAAAAATATATAACACTTCTTTGGATAAATTTTATAATTATTAAAAACAATTTAATAAGTTTAATAAACTTTTATTTTTAAGTAACTTTTACCTATTTAAATTTACTTTTTAAAACCCGTTCGTAAATATCATAATATAATTTCGATGACATATTTTTTTGCAAATCATATTGTAATATATGTAACTAAATGTAATTATTTTATAAATAAGTCGATAAAAATCTTTATACCTTCCGTATTAAGTCTGCAAAAGGGTTGCAGAAGTTCGGTAAATGACAAGTTATTCTTCTGACAAGTAGCTTCTGCACTGGCCGAACAAACGGCAGCTACTTGTGGTGAAAAAGCATTAATTATAAATTCCCGTGGGGTTAACTTACACTGAGCCATAATATTAAGTGAATTTAATTTCTACTAACTCCTAAATTTCAATCAAAATTCACTACATCAAACGCAAGATGTATCGTTTTCTTTGACTTTTTTTACATATTTATCACTACAAATTTATCACCACCTGTACAAAGTTCTATTAGTAGTAATCAACGATACGATATGGGACAACAATTCCTCGCATGCGCAGTAGAAATTTGAATTTTTGGCTTTTGCATTCCTTTTATTTAAAGGTTAAAGGGCATCTCTTTACATAGGCACGACCGATAATAATAAAGTAATTCATAGATCTGTAGCAATAAGATATTTTTATTAATCAAAACAATTAGTTAATAATGATCCGATTTTGAATAGTAATCTGAATCATAACACATGAAAGACTAGATTGTCTTGCGATAGTACTACAATGCTAGTTCCTATATCTTTCTCACTTGTTATTACATTTCATGACTGTAACCCGTAGTACTCAACGCAATTTTACGAAAAAATTATTATTTACAAAATGTGGAATTTCTTTTTATTTATGCTGGCAATATTATTCCATTCTTTGTGTAAACTTGTGTAATCAGTAATACAATCATTTTTTTGATGAAATATATTATCTTATTTTACATCCGTAAAGGGACTGCTTCTTTAGATAAATTTTTACGTCTAACGTTGCACTAGCGATTTTAGGAATAGCCGATGTTCGTAGTCTTCGCATTTAGTCATCGTAACTTTAAATTATAATTTAATATACTGATCTTTACTGACAAGATTTGGCAATGGTTGCGCTTCCTTATACTCTATTCCTTCATGAGGCGACCTTGTAATCCTAACTATGACCTATATCGAGAATTTGTTATTTCAGATGATATTTTCTTGGCCTAATCAGTTGAGATAAATCCACAAACACACGTGTATTAATATTGGAATAATCATCTTTATTTATATTTAAAAAAATAAAGAAATAAACAACCATAATACAAATATAGTTCTATCACTTAAATACGCACAGTGAAAAACAAATGCGGTCTAGTTGCAAGCTAAAACCTTGTCTGCACCAATCACCGCACTTATATCCATTTTTCTATATGATTATTATTTTATATACAATATATATACTTTGTGCGAAATAATAATACGCATAGCTTATTATAGTAACACCGCCATCCTGAGAATAAAGCGTATAGCCAATAAATCAAGTCTTATTGAAATTTTAAAAATATTTTAAAAAAATTTTCTCTTAAATATTTCTTCTTTGATGGTGGTTATAAATGTTTCCCACTTAGTTGTACAATTATCTCATGTAAAAAGTCAAATACTTCCACATAATTTATAGTCAAAGATTGATGAAGACGCAAAGGTTAGCGGGATAGGAAAATAAAAAATTAATGGATAGAAGCTCCTTCGCGGTCTTCACTACACTTGTAGAGAGGAAGGAGAACATGAAGGAAGATAAGGATGGAGAATGGAAAAAATTAAAACAATTTGTTGTATATATCGTAGGTTGTGGCAGTGCGGTGGTGATGAACGCGACGATTTTTGCGCGCAAATTTCCTCTGATTATTTTGTTCCGAAACTTCCCGAAGTACTAACTTCCTTCCTTGCAGTTTAAGCGAAAGGCAGCGTCTTAAAATTTTTATTTAATAGTTAATTTTTTTCGTGAATCCCACGAACTTTATAAACAACAGTCATTTTTGTTTTCATGAACTGTCTTCCTCCCCCTCCCCCAAGGAGCGGAGACAGTACATCCCGTGGGCTGGCAAATTTGCCAGAGATAAAATGTATAAGCAATCGGAAAACCCCGGCCCACATCAAGTTTTTAATTGAACAATGTAGAATCCCTTCAATAAATCCTATGCTTTAGATGCATTACCTTTGCTCTATTCCTAAATGGAATAGAATTTTTTTTTGAGCAACTGCTTTTATTATTCAACGATCACAAAAGAAATGAGAATATCAACAGCCAGCCAGATTTTCTTCAATTTATTCATATGAACAAGTTAAATCACAATTTGTTTTGTAATTAACCCCATTATAAAATAATTTTATAGTATTTGTCTATCACGTATTTATCTATCAATTTCGTTTTGAATGATTCATTGAGGAGTACAATTAACTCGTTAACAATGAAGTCACAAAATTTAATTTATGATAGTATCTTTTTCGTTGAAACACTGGTTTTATAACTAAATATAAATGTTTTTTATTATTTCTGTATATAAGTTTTATTTATAAAACTTACAAAATAAAATATACAAAATATTTTCATAATAATTTTAAATAATTCTGATCTTTCCTTCAATAAACGTTAAATTATATATAAGAAATAATGACATTAGTAAATAATGTTAATGAACTCTTAGTTTACATAGACTTGTAATAGGTAGGTCTTTTGTAGGTGCAAATATTGAGAGATTAATTTATACTGCT
The DNA here is from genome assembly GCA_018907195.1 of Dolichoris vasculosae. Lineage (NCBI taxonomy): Eukaryota > Metazoa > Arthropoda > Insecta > Hymenoptera > Agaonidae > Dolichoris > Dolichoris vasculosae. Next base: position 23,766 of record JACCHY010000001.1, read on the forward strand.
TCTACCTAGTTTTTATTATTACAACGAAGATTTCTCTCTCATAAAATATATCATGTTATTTCGTTATAAGTACGTAAATTTTTTTCAATCATCGTCCCTTCAATTTCTACACTGATGGTTACCAAATTAGTTTCGAAGTTTCTTCTCAATTTATTAACACAGATAGTTATATTACAATTTTCAGTTTCAAAGCTTCTTAGAATATGTCATCTTATAGATATTCTGACAACAAATTTCTCAATAAGTATGTCGATGATGAATATAAGGATAATACAAGTAATTCTAGAAGCTAATCCAGAATTTTTCAGGTTCGGAAAGACATAATTTAATCTACAATAGATTAACAATAAAGGAAACAAAATTACATATTACATATCGGATATGTGAGTTTTTAAAAATTTCAGCAAACATGCTTGAATGTATAAATAATACCAAAGAGTCCAGAAATATAATATATATAGCTCACTAAATAACATTTTCAATACGCTTAACACTGTTTTTACTACGTGTATCCGAATTTAACATTTAAGATAACTGCTGATAACAATTGTTGACAATATTATTTGACTCCATCGACAGATTTTTAGCCAAATTGTGTTCTTTCCTTGAAATTATCTTATCAGAGACGCTGGTAATTGTATTCTTTGTCAAAATTTTCACATTTGATATTTACCAAACGACTTGAGATAACAACGAATCAATGTATTAGTTCATTAAGTAAATATATTTTATCATATATTCAAATTTACTTTAATGAGCTAGCTCAAAGCTTTATAGATAAAAAGTTTGTTGATAGCGTTTTTAAAATAAATTACACATCTCTGAAAAATTTTTTGTTTATAATAATAATTCTGTTGAATTTCAAATAATCTTTATAAGCCTTAAAAAGTATATAAAGTCAATTAAATTTATGCATAAATCCAATTAGGATATGCAAAATATGTTAAAATTTAAGATTCTAAGAAGTTACAATTGTATCTTTAAGAGAATTGATGCTGTTGGAAAATTTCTGGAGTTACCATATACGAGACTACATGAGATATTTAAACGCAAGAAAATCTGTCTTCAAAGTCAAATGTGTTGTAAAATTATTGATTTACGAATTCGAGTCCATTTTTTGATAACAGAGAATAATTTTCATTAAATAATAAATAAGACAGAATCAAATAAGTAATCATTATCTGGACTATCGGAAGTCAATTCCATTCCTTCCATAGGCTGTGAACGGTAATAGAGAAAGAGTACTCTAGCGGTAGAACTTCACTTTTAAGTACTAGAAGAAATGTCCGTAGTGAATTTCTATGCTTGGATTTATAAGATGAATTTATAATATACGTACTACCACTCGACTTATCCATTCATATATATAATGTAAACCTTTAATAATAAAATTTATAGTAAAAATTTCTGATTCTCTTTCTTATTTTATGTGCTATGTTATCTAAATTATTATATCCGTGTGATATTTGTCATACATTAACAATAAAATGTAAAATGTGATGCAGGTGAAAGTGTAAATAAATAAGTTAATGATTCAAATTAAGATAAGTTATTTTAATTCAAATAAAATTTTAATTTAACTGAAGTTTGAGGAATTTTAATAAATAGTTCAATCCTTTCTGAAATCAAAACTAGTGTTCTTTTCAATAACTCTTATTTCAAATACTTAAAGTAATTAATATTTATAAGCAATACTATTTAAAAAAAATTTTTTTATGAGAGTGATAAAAAATTTTAATAATTAATAATTTTTTTTTATAAACATTGAACTATTATTTATTTTTGTTGTAAAATAAGTATACTGAATGAAGAAAAGTATTGAATAAATAAATTTTATGAAAACATCAGATTTTAAATGATTGAAAAATATTTATGGTATTTTTAAAGGTATAACAAGATTAAAATTAAATATAAAATAAATGGAATTTTTCAAAAAAATAAATAATTCATTAGTTGGTGAAAAGTATTTTTTAAAGAGTCTAAAAAATATTATAATCATATTAGAAAATACTATTTTTAAATTAATAATTTTTATTAAAATTTATGCAGCATTTTTATAATTTATTAATGACATTTCAGTTTATTAATATCAATAGATATATCGAATAGGATTTGTTTTATAATAAATTTTTATAATTGAAAATTAAAATTTTATATATTCTAAAGATAGCAAATAGAAAATATTAAAATGGGACATTATTCTTATATTATTTTATTCTATTATCTTTAATAAATCCAAGTTTCAAGAAATAATGTAATAAATTAAATAATAAAAAACAAATGAAAGTCATATAATTTGAATTTTAAATCAAGAATTAAATACTATAATACCAAAAATTCTGAAAAAAATAAAATTCATGCGCACGAGCGCACACGCATAGGAAGAGAAGGAGAGAATAAGAGAGAGAAAGACTTAAATAAATGAATAAACTATTTATAATAAAGTTTTAAGAATATTTATAAATTTTTTTCAATTTCATATAAATATTTTACAAGTTCTTAATAAAATTGAAAATTTTGAATTAAATAATAATAATCTTAAAGGTGAATGTGGTAAGATTAAAGTGATTTAACTGTATTATAATATGTATAAATATTTTAAGTTTCAGAAAGGTAAAAATACTTTGAATACATAATTTGATTAATGCAAAGAGTATTAAACTTAAATCATTCATTGTACTAGTCAAATTTCATTAAAATTAAAAAAATTAATGTATAATATTATATACTTCCATTTATATAATATAAATAACAAATAAAATTTTTAAACGTATAATTTTAATATATTTATAAGAATTATGCATTAACTATATTTTTATTATTATATTTAAATATATTTTTTAAACCAATTTATTTTAAAAATTATTATGTTTATAATAGTCCATATTAATAATAAAGTATTTTGTACAATTACATAAATATTTCATTTACACGAGAACGACGTACAATAAGTAAAATTATTAGCTTTTGTGTATTCTTAAAAAATTTGTTTCTAAGAAGTTTTGTATACATAAAGGTATGTACTTATGTATGTTTCTTGTATTAAAAATCTAGCATTTGGACAATTAAGTTAGAGGTTATAAAATTTATTTTTGTTTAAATGCAACTAACAATTTTTTTAAATTAAAACAGCTAAATAATCTCATTTTATATTTATACATTGCAAATAATCAATTAAATTTATAAAGTAGCGCAAAAAAAAATATTTTTTCTTGAACTTTACAAGATGGAAATAAAAGGAGTGGGGAAGGAAAAGGCGTGCCCCTTCACTTAGGCCATTTTGTAATACGTTATGTTCATATGGTGATCGTTCCGTCAGGGGCTAAAGAAAATTAGATATAGTAGATCATAAGCAAAGTACATCAATGATAGAACAACTTATAGTCTTTCAATTTTTGCGAAGTGATTGTAGATATTTGAAAAATAATATTTAAGCAAAAAACGAAGAGTATTATGAAATATGATTTGAAGCAACAACCTAGCACAAAAACGAGTTGACGTTGACGGTTCGTCAATGGCTCTGTTCCCCCCCCACGTATATTCTGTTAATTGTCTTTTTCATACTCAAAGTAAAAGTTCTTATAAAGAATACTACAAATTACATGAAAGTTTATTTTAAGAATTAACCTAAATAAACTGAAAAAACATGGGAGAAGTCATCGGTAAGAATTTTTTTTTACATTTACTACGAATAGGTTATTATTTTGTTTTCATAACGGCACATCGCTACCTGTTGCTTCTCGTATGTCAATTCCATTCATAGACTGTTTCTATTTCGAACATTTGTTTTTCAGAAATTTTGAAGGTAGAAAATACTTACCTACCACAGGATGGCATAGCTGAAGTTGTCGTTGGTTTGTTGTGTTACTTGTTTATATTTTACTATATTTCTTTTAAAACTAAATAAATATATTTTGCAGCTGATCTATTGGTGAAAAACTCAAGTGAAGATACGCTTATTATACCTGATATAATAAGTGCAGGAGAAGGTATGTAATACCTACATATTATAATTAATAAATTAGAACTTATGTATTTTTTTATATTGTGCAGTTCTTACGGAAAATGGTCAAATTATACAAATTATTGGAGATTACGAATGTGTCACTTGTCATCGTATTTTTCCAAGTGAGGATGTAAGTATAATTATTTATATTTTATAAAATATTATATTTGACAATTTATTATACTATGAATATGTTGATTTTAATATATAATTATTAGATTTAATTAAATATATTTGTTTAGAATTATAAGAATCTTTTGTTTATTGTATAAAATAAGTTTTTTTATTATTTATTCAAATTTTAATTAATTTTAATTAATTTGTGTAATTAGTAATTTAAAAAATAAATAGTGATATATATATTTTTGTGAGTCAAATATTTTTTATAAATTGATTTATATGCTTGATATATATAACTATTAAAATATAATTTATTTTTATAGATGTTAAAAGAACATTTACAAGTATGTAGAGAAGATGACGACACTGATATTTTAGAATTAGGTAGAATGGCAGATTTAGATTCAGAAGATGAAGATGATGGTAACATTGATGATCCAGATTATAATACTGATTCGAGTCCATCAGGTATTAATAAATTTATTTATTTTTATAATTGAATAAAATTATATCTTTATAATATAAAAAATTATAGATTCTCAGAGTTCAAAAAATAATAATAAAAAAATAGCCATCAAACCTGTAGCGGAAGATCAATGTCATTGTTGTGCTGAAGATTTAAAAACGGCTCATTCTGGTGGTCCCTTTAAATGTTCAAACTGTCATATGTCATTTAAAAAAACATCTTCCTTAGAAAGGCATTTAATTGTCATTCACTGGGAATCTGATTTATGTACGTGTACTGACTGTGGCTCAACTTTTCATGATAAAAAAGCATTAGATAAACATCGCTATACAACACATGCGAAAACTAATAAAGTGTACAGATGTGATAAATGTGATACTTATTTTTCAAGAAGCTACCACTTAAATCGTCATAAGCAACAATCAGGCTGTCACGGAGATACTAGTAATAGTTTTTCGTGTCAGGTACATAAAAAATATGAATTAACATGAATTTATTTGTTGAAGTTTAAGTTTTTTAAAAATATATTTTATATAGGTTTGCAATAAAATTTTTACTCGTAAAGATAACTTGCGAGAACATTTACGGACGCATGCTGGAATGCCACAAAGAAAAAAAAAATCTTGTCAACTTTGTCCAAAGCAATTTTATACTAATCAACAATTGATAATTCATCAGCGTATGCATACTGGAGAGAGACCAATAGAATGTGATTTATGTCCTAAGACTTTCTTATCTACTTTAGCTATGAAAAAACATCGTAGGGTTCATACCGGAGAAAAACCATTCGAATGCAAATATGTAAGTTACTTTATTAACTTCATTGATTAATATATATATAATATTTACGTTATAATATATATCTTAAAGTTTTTTAAATGTTTTGATTACTTAAGTCCAAGCTGTCATTAAGGATTTGAAGATATGAATATTTGTAAGTGATTATAATAAATTCGAGGTGTTAAATGTATTCTATTTATGTAGTAAAAATTTTGCCTTATTTATTTATTTAAATAAATATTAATGTTTTAAAAATAATTTAATTTAAACTATTTTTATTTATTTTAATAGTTCTTTTATTGATTTTAATTTTGTTATATATGCTTTCTGTATTACAATAATTTATAATAAAAAATTTAAAAATTAATGTTACATTTTCTTCATTTATAGTGTCAAAAAAAATTTGCAGCGAGAGAAACATTAAACCGTCATCAAAGAACACATACTGGAGAAAAACCTCATATTTGTCAGTATTGCAATAAATCTTTTATCCAAGCAGCTCAATTAAGGGCACACATATTTCATCACACTGGAGAAAATGGATTTTATTGTGATATTTGTGGGAAAGCTTTTAATCGTAAGGCACGTCTTACGAATCATAAAAAATTTGTTCATGAAGGTGCGACACCATTTAAATGTGAAATATGTGAGAAGGCTTTTACACGAAAAGAAGATTTATCAAAACACATAAATTTACATGCTGGAATCAAACGTAAGTTATTTTTATTAATAAAGATATAAAATAATATTGAATTTCATTTTTGATTTTTTTTAGTTCACTATTTATATATACATATATTTAAATAATATAAGATTAATATTAAATGGTATATTAATTACACTTTATAAAACCTAATCAGAAAAAATATTAGCTCGTTACTTTTATATTTTAATAAAATAATTATTAGTAGTATAATATTTATATATAATTATTATAGATAACAAATTAAATTTTAGCTTTGATTCTTATAAAATTTTCTAATTCTATAAATATTTTTTAAAATATAATTTACAAAATTTATTTAAATTATTTCAAAGTTAAAAAGATAAATTTCTTGTATAATTGTCAGCTCATAAATGCGACACCTGTGGAAAATGTTTTGCTGCTAAATCATCGTTACAGGCTCATATGAATACTCATAGGCGAGAGCCACCACAATCTTGTGCAGAGTGTGGGAGAGCATTTATTCGGCAAGATTGTCTCATGCGACATATAAGGGCAAAACACAGAGACCTCTTAGAAGATGTTCTTGGAGAAGCAGAAAAGAAGCACTTACAATTACAAATGTTTAATATTGCTTATACTGCAGCTGAAAAAATGAAAACAGGAGAAACAAATATTCTTTCAACAAATGAGTTATTGAAAGCTATTACAGAACTGTTAACTGTTCTTATAGAAAAAGAAACATTAGAGGTGTGTTATATAATAATTATACATAATAATCAACAGTTATATAAAAGTAACAGCGTTTTTCATATTTTTCTTCTATTTAATAAAATTATGTAAAAATTTGAAAAATTATTTAATGCACAATACTAATTATCGTATGACTTAAAATGTCAAAACATAAAATAGTATTTGAAATGTTATTGTAAATAATGTATTTGTGTATCGTTTTGTATTCTAATATTTAATTATAAAACAAAGAAATTTTCAAGATTGTATATTTTTTAAATCCATTATTAAAATAGATGTAATTATATCATTGTAAGATATTTCAGAATTTCTTATATAGATTTTTTATTCGATATTTGAATTACTAGCTATGAAATTAGATACATATAAAAATATTTTTAATGTATTTTCTTAAGAATTGATATAACAATTATTCTGCAAAGTAAATATAATTATGCATAAATTGAGATTTTCTTTTATTTAAACCAATAATTTTTGTCAATGAGCACTTTAATTTTATTAATTAAAAAATCTTATTTTTTAGTTATTTGGTTGGTTACAATCACCTTTACAAGATGTTTTAGAAGCTGTTATCCGCAGGTGCGGACATGAACCACTTACATCAGATAGTGATTTATCACTTTCAGAGAGATTAAGAGGAAATGTTAAATTATTATTTAATGCTGTTATTGAAGATGAAAATGTAAAATCTTTGTTAACAACACAAACTGTTGATGAAGTGATTATGCATGTTCTTAAATTGTCAAAAAATAACAAAGAATCTGAAGAGAAATAGAAAAAAGTAACAAATCCTAAATTGTTTAAGAAGGTTCTACATATAATATACGTATTTGTTAATTTTCATATACTTTACAATACATTTAAAGTTTAAAATTACTTCAAATACAGCTTTCAAAATTATAATTACTATTTTAGTTAAATTTTTATAATGGATTTATAAAAATCATACTAAGTGAAAGCTTAAAATGAGCTTAAAAATTTTTTTTTACAAATTATATTTTATAAATGTGTCATTGTACATACTATCTATTTTAATTACATATCATCAATAAATGGATGTAATTTTAAAAATATTTTGAGAAATGTCAAATTCACAGTTTTTTTTCGCAATGTATAAGATACTGTTATACAATATTTTAAATAATTAGCTCAATACAATTATTGAAAGTTATGTTATTAAAACAATATTTCATAATATTGATATATTTGCTTGGTAGAATACTATATAATAATGTAATAGCTTATTATACAATTATTTTCAAAGCAGAAAAAATTTCTTTTAAATTATAGTATAGGTTGCATCATAATCAAGAATATTATATATATTTTTATAAATTTAAAAATATAAAAATTATGTAGATTATCATATAAAAGCTTATTTTTTCTTTAAAAATAAATATGTAGAGTCTTCTTAATAGTTTAAGAAAATTTCGGAACTAGAAAATTTAAATAAATTTTTGATCTGAACATTTTAACAAGGTTGTAATATGTATATATATTACAAAATTCAAAATGTGACTTAATGAATTAAATAAAAAGTATATAATACATTTTTAGACAAAATGTAGTGTTCTGTAATGAATCAACATTGTATTCAATCATCATTTTTTAATTATTATTTTACAACATAATAAATGATAAATTTATAGCTCAATTGTTGTATATATTCTAGAAGTATTAGTTTTTCTTGACAATGATAATTTACAGTAAGAAAAAAATTGTATAAATAAAATCTTGAATTTACAAGTTATCAATTTACTGTTATAATAAATACTTGTTTAAAGTTTAAAAATTGTTTTATTTAAATACCCTTAAAATAAATATTTATGAGAATAATTTATTTTTTATACTGAAATAGTTTTATATTTGAACAATTATACAATTCATGTTTTAATAAAACACTTATTCATTTTTTCCAATTGCCCAACCATTTTTAATTACCTTACTAATACCAGGTCCATTGTAAACAAGTACTAGAAGTCCACCAAGAATAAAAGCAGACGAAAGATACAATAAAACAAAACAAATCTTAGGAAAAATATTTCCAACTACTGCTGGTCGAGCATAATCTATTAGAACAGTTTCTACACCCCTAGAAATGGAAATAATTATTCAAAACAATTAAATTTTAATGTTTTATACTTGTGTTTTATACTGTAATTTTCAATGTTATTTAAAAATTACCAGTAATAGTGCATCACAGTAAGAACAGCCCATATACTATCAAGAATTTGATTTTCATATATAAAACAAAGAGGGATTAGTGGTATAAATGTAGCAGATATTATTCTTTCTAATTTCCATAATTTAGTATGATCTCCATTTGCACTAACTAATCGTTTCTGAATCAAGTTGCTTCCAATAATTTTTGTTAACTATTAATAGATAAATATTTTCTAAATGACCGCTAAAAAAATTATTCAAATAAAATTATCGTCAAACCTGTAATGAAGATAAATGAGGAATACTCCTAAAAATAATTGGATTTGTTATAAAGCCTAATGATCCTGTATGAGTTTTTGCAATAGTTTTAGTAGCATAATATCTTAAAGCACTTGTATTTCCATGCTTTATTTGAGTTCCTTTAATATATACATTTTAAAATTAATTATATAACAGAAATAAAGGTCCTAAAATATTTTATTACTCACTTGATAATACTGATAAGCTTCGTAAAGTTGTGAAATTAAACATTTTCTTTAATACTATAATAACTGAAAATTAGTTCTAATTTTGGTTAACTTTGTACGTAACTTTGTTGTATTTGTATAATATACTTATTTAATTCTTTTAACATAAAAGAAAAAGTACAAATCGTCGATAAGGTTTTCGATCACAACGCCACCATTCCTAAACAACGTTGCCAAACATGTAAAAAATTAACCATAAAAATTATTGCTTCATCAAACAGAATTTATAAGAAATATATTTACTTAAAAATAGTTTTCGAAGTTTAATATTATTTTAATATTAGAATATATACTTTCAATATTTTTTATTATTAATTTTAAAATTATGTATATAATAATTGATATTTTCCTAGTATATTATCAAAGATCTATTCTGTGGTATCTTAGAAAATGCTAGGTTCATGAATCAAACTGACAACGCTGTTTAAATTTCTGTTTATAGAATTTATAAGGTTGTACAATTTTTCAATGAATTTTTTTAAAGAAAATCTTATTTTTGACACTAAATTAAAATTTAATACAATGTTTTCATTATTCGAATAATGATGTGGAAAAATATATTTATATTAAAAACAATTATAACAGATTTCAAAGGTATATTGAAATAATATTTTTTTTAATTAACAGTAAATAAATTGTGATATATTATCTTACAACTTTTTTATTTTTATAGAATGCCTTTTAAATTTTATCTAAAGAAAAGTCGTCAATATAACGTTGTTTCAAAGAATCAGTATGTAATTTGTATTGAATTGTTGGACTCAACATCTATAGAATGTACTTTAAGTATCGATAGTCTGGGTCAAGAATGCTTGACCAATGTAACACAGAGACTTGGTCTAGGCCAACCAGAATTCTTTGGCTTATGTTATGTTTGTAGACATGGTACACCATCTCCTCGATGGATAGATATGGATAAACCATTGAAAAGACAATTGGAGAAGGATGCCAAGGGTTTTAATTTATATTTGAGAGTTATGTTTTATATTTCAGATGTTCAATTTATTCAAGATGAAATGACTAGGTAAAGAAAGAAATAAAATTATTTTTATAATTTTTAGATTAATGATCATTATTGTTTTAATTATTAGCAAAAATAATATTAATGAAGTAAAATAAAATTTTCATATATTTTAAGCAATTATTCATGTATAAATTGAATAAATAATATAAGTATATTAATCATATTAATTAATTTATCTTATTAGGTATCATTATTATCTTCATTTAAAAAGTGATATTTTAGAAGATAGAATACATTGTCATCCGCATCAAGCTACAGTATTAGCAAGTTATTCTATGCAAGCAGAGTTTGGTAATTACGATGCAGAAAGACATCAACCTGAATTTCTTCAACAGTATACATTTTTTCCAAAAGTAAAATTATATCATCAACCAAACGAATAAGTCTTAATTAATTATTAAATTTAAATTAAATATTATATTTTAGTCAGTTATCGAGGCTGAGCCTGGTGGACAAAAAGTACTTTTGAATAATTCATTGTGCCAATATAAAATAATAGCTGGAGTTACACAAGCAGCTGCAGAAGAATATTATATTACAATGGTTATGCAATTAGAAGGATATGGGCATGAAACATTTTCTGCAAAAGTAAATAAATAATTGAAGCTTGTTTCTAAATTTTAACTAATTTTATTATAATTTATATTTTTTAATAAATATTATTAATACTTTTATATAGGATGAAAGCAATAATGAAGTTGTTCTTGGTATTTCAATTAATGGCATTATGGTTTGTAATCCAAGTACACAAGCCACACATTTTTATAGGTAAATAGTTATTTTAAAAAAATAAAATAATAATCTTTAACAAAAAATTTATTTAAAACAGATGGAAAGATATAAGCAATGTGATAAATCATAAAAAAACATTTAGAATAGAATGTCAAACAGAAATCGAATATGCAAAACAATTTACTTTTCGAGAATCACGTAGTGCAAAGTACATGTGGCGATTATGTATAGCACAACATACATTTTATATGCAACATCAACAATCACAACCTCCAGAACGTCTGACAAATGGATATTTTGTAAGTGTTTTATCATATTTGTTTGGAGAATTATATTGAAATTTATTTACACTATAGCATATAAAACAAAAATTTTTCTATAAAATTAACATTTGTAAATATATTAAATATATGAAAAATTTTATATTAATAAACATATATTAAAATTTGTGAATTTTAATAGGATTATATTTTTCTTTGAACAGATAGTCAATGCTTGAAATATAAAAATAATTAGTCAATTTATAACTTCATTTGAATTATAAAAATAATTTAGTTTATAGTTTTAAACTGAATTATTTTTTTTATTCTTGCATTTGAAAAATTATGAAATATTTCATATTAAATACAAGTTTTCAAAAAAATTAATATCAATAATTATTCTTCATTTTTAGTATATTAAATATTTATTATTTTAATAAGACAAATTTATCACTGAAAGTTTTAATTTTATTTCAATTACCAATATTCGAGATACTATATAATTAAAATTATTATATTTAATGTTATATAAGAATTTTTCAATTTTCAAAAACAGAATATTTTAAAACACTTTAATAATAATTCTACATAGCTTTAGAATAAAATATCAAATATAATCTAAAAATGTTTAAGGATTATTTAAGTCATTAGTTTTTAATGTATATAATTTATTTCATGATATTTTAGGATAATGACATCAATGATTCAAGTGAACAAACTCCTTCTGTCAATTTGGATACTAATGGAACAGAAGACTACACTCATTGGACAAGTTATAATGATCTTTCAACTTCACCATGTCCGGTTGTATCTGTTTCTACAACAGATATAAATAATTTACGTGCCTTATTGCCTTCATATAGACAAGCACCAGATTATGAGACTGCTGTACAAATGAAATACAATAATAGTGGAAATAACTCACAGCCTTATTATGCTAATCAATCTACAATTGTAGGAGCAGATTTATGTCTGATCGGCAATGTTGTGAATCACAACAGATATTAATTGTAAAAGTTTGAAAAATCAATTATATATAAAAATATTAGATTTTTCTTGTAATCATTCTGATTTATTTATTCATCTTCAACAAACAATTTGTAAAAACTATAATTTTACTATTTTTAATGATGGATTCACCTTGTACTTTCCTAATAATTTTAATTAAAAATGCTTTAAATATTTACAATATATATTATTTTATAAAAAAATATATATATATAAGAATAAATAATTTGAATACAGTAATATTATTTAAAATGATTTAAAATTCAATGGAAAATGAAAAATAGAAATCAAAATATGTATAATGTATTCACATAAATAAATTACTATAGATAAAAAATATAAAATAAAATATCTTTTGTGATATTTCCTTATTTGATAAAAATAAATCTTAATCATTAAATAATTTTTTAATAACTGTAGTTAAAGCTTTTGGTTCTGGTTTTTCTGCTACTCCATCAACTTTGATGCCAACATTTAACAAAGCTTGTTCCGTTACAGGACCAATAGCAACAATTTTGTATTTTTCTAATATATTTTTATCATTGCATAAAGCTATGATTATATTATCAACAATGGAAGGACTAAAGAAAACTAATACATGTGGCAATTGCATCAAAGCTTCATGTACTGTTTTGTTTAAAAAATTACAAGCTATTGTTTTATAAACAATAATTTTTTTAACTTCTATCTTCTCTTCTAATAACATTTGTGGTATTGTATTTCTTGCAATATCACTACAAGGTAATAATAAAGGCTTTTTATAATCTTTTTTCATAGTATTTATAATAAAATTAGCAAGATTTTTTGCATTTCCAGAATCACTTCCAAGAATATTAATTAAACCAATTTGTTCTTTTGTCATAAATTCTGTTGTTTGTCCAATACAAAATGTTAGTCGTGCTAACCATGGTTCAATACAAAATGGATTTTGTGCTTTTATCTTAGCTATAGCTGTAACTGCTCTTGGACTTGTTATTATCAAACCTTTAATATTTATAAAAATATCATTAAATAACTTGAATTTAACGAATATTATAGAAAACAAAAAATTTTACCACTATAAGAGTCGGAATCAAGTAAATGAGTTTGTAATTCATCCTGATTAATAAATTCAAAACGCAATATTTGCAAGATTTCACACATAAAACCACTTTCAGATAAACATTTTTTATATTGATTTTCAATATTTTCATTACTTTCATTAGATGCGCCACTAAATAAAAGAACCTTTTGGTTATTAATGGACATTATTATTTTTAATTTCTGTATAAGCAAAACTAACGTTAAGCTACTATATAGAATATTATTTTTTTGTAGGTTATATATACATGATAATTAAATTTTTTAAATTATACTAATTTTTTAGAATAATATAAATATAAATTAATTTAGGAAAAATTAAAGATACTTTAAAAATGATTTGTTTTACGCATTTAAACTCAATAAATTAAAATAGAAAATAGAAAAACTTAAATTTTACTTTTATCTATTACATATTTCTACGATGTATAGAAAAAATTTAATTTTTAATTACAATAAAAGTATAATTCACATGCATACTGAAATTATCAAATACCAAAACTATCTAAATTTTTTTATCGTGAAAATAATTGATATCAGTATTTATAAAAAAATTATTTGATATATAATTTTCTTATCTTGTAATCCGTATATTATTATATTAAAAATATTGTATGATGATTTAATTAATTTTAATTCAACATATTTAATTATCATATTTTTTAATTTAAAATTAATATAATATCAATATTGCAAATACGCGCTATCTTTTTGTAGGGTGATTTATGTTTAGGTAATCGATTACTGAAAACCAATTGCAAATGTAACTCATCAGGCTGTATATTATATAGTTCTCCAATATTGACCTCTTCTTATTACAGCAGGCACATTGTTATGAACCATTTATGCCTTGACAGTGTTCTTAAATTCAGGTATAAACATATTGATGAGCGAAAACGATACTCGTAATTATAAATTTATTATTATTTTGATTTTGTCATAAATCTATCAGGGAATATAACTTTTCTACTAGCTTGCGAGGTAATTTCGGTTTTTGTTCATAGTTCGATTGGATCAGTGCAACTTACATCGCTAGCTTCCTGGATTTAAACATTTTCTGTTGGGATTATGGATATGTTGAGTATGCGGTAATCACTACACGGTTGTACATTACGATCTTTCTTTTGTAAGACATTGAAGAATACCTTGTTTGATTGTCAGCTTAAAATCCGCCTTAATTTCCTTAAAATGATCAAGGGCAAAATGAAAAATTTTTCTCTTAACAGACGATTCTAGTGTTATTTCACAATCGATAGAGTATAAAAATCCATACCAATTATTATTGTGTAAATATACGACAATGATGTTTCACTTAAATCTTTGCTACATTTATACATCCAATTTAATTACTTTTATACTACAGATAGTAATATACGAATTATTGATAGCACAAATTCTTAGCTACTTTTTAAGTTTGACCTACTGGTGTAATTAAGTTGAAAAATGTTTAAATCCAGCCCAGTGTAAAACAAAAAAGAAATTTTTGTTGTTTGATCCATTAAATAAATGTGGCGAAATATAGAGTTCTCGTAAGTAGTCGTATTTATTGGCAACCTTTTTTTTTCCTGATTTTATCAAGTACTTCCATTGGATGTATGGCTCTTTTTTCCACTAAAACTTTGGTTTCGATTATAGCTATGGTTGGTATGTGGCCTACCTTGACTATTATCTAATTCTTCGATGACTTAGAATAGCTATATCATTTTTCCTCGCTAAATCAAAAGTTCTCTTATCTCGTCAATCTTTCAGAAGGCTAAAATTATGTTGAAGTCTGACAAAATCTCATGAATGCATTTCATCATAACTTGGATCTCTTCAACACAAACCCTTAACTTTCCACTCTGCTAGCATGCTCAAAAGTTGATTCTTTCATACCATGATCATCTGGACTATATGACGTTACTAATTTCTTCAACTCAAGGAAGAACTGAGATGGTTTTGAATCATTAATTTCCTTCATTTATATTTGTTTTTGTATAAGCAATGTATTTGATTTGCTCAATAGCTTTATGAATTAAATTTTTAAGTATTAATTTTATCGGTCAATGCTGGATTCAACATAATGTCCTTTATGTATTTCTACCTAATTCGAATTATTGTGACAATGAGTTTGGTCTTTTCTTTTGTTGTGTACGTGGATAAAAAATATCCTTATAAAAAATAAAACTATAATAGAATAATAGCATTTTTATCGATCAAAACTCGGGAATCTTTCAATGGTAAATCGACTGGTTATCATCGTGCTAATATCATTAGTATTTACTGAACGAAGTGCTGCCATAATGAAACTTGCGCGCTTATTTTAAGCTCTCACAGTGTACCTCGTTCTTTAATATAAAATCACGTCAGATAACCAATTTGGAGATTTGTTGCGTATGTATAGCTAAGAAATTGCTGAAGCATTTTTTGAATAAAAATATGTGTATAATATATATATCATACTTTATACGAGTATGTACTTCAATAGAACATTCATCACAGAAGCTATTATCCAAAAATCAGATTCACGTATTCGTCTCTCTTTATTAACTAACGACACGTTATATAGCGGTGTGTGGTTACTCCTTTTTGCACGATATTATACTGAGACAAATTCTGACATACAAACTTAAGTATCTTGTTCTGATTATGCATTTCCAATATACTTATTTTTAAAGTATCCTTTTAATATTTATTTAATATTTACATAAAAGTAGGTACTTGATATCTGATATATTATGTTTATTAGAATTAGAAAGAAAACGATATATTATTTTCATAAATATAAAGAATCAAAGGTTATCAAGTACTAAGAATATTTAATGTTGCGATAAACATAGAATCGATTAAAATTTAATCATCGAGATAAATACAAATCCAATTTTCGATTAAAATAAGTAAAATTGTATTTTTCTGTTCTTTTACATTTCACAATTTGTTCAATTTATTTGAATATTTTAAAAATACACTCCAACTAAATGATTATACACATTATGATTTTAAAATTTATTTTAATTTCATAGAAAATAAATTGATTTATATAATATTATGACATACGATATCAAACAAATAATTATATAATATCTAAGTTATCGATAAACGATGAATTCTATTATTTTTTAATATTATTTATCTAAACTAAGTTAATTTTATCAAGCAATTATCATTTTGTTAAAAGTAGTATAGAATAGCTTCGTTAGAATTTTATTCAAATGATAATAATATTAATTAACATTATTCGAATGGTCATTTGTATTTCTAAGCGTTTTTTCAAACATTTAAAAAGCGTGAATTCAAAAATGATTTACAAGAACCAAAATTGCAAAGTTTTAGTACTAATTAATGGTCATACCTATGATTTTAATACAAATGATTAATAATATAAGTTTCTTGCACTTCTGTTTTATGTTTCTATATGTAACTATGTTTATAAAAATAAATGTCATAAAAATATTTAAATTTTAATTTTTAATTAAGGTTAACATCTTATAGAAGGATAAATTAATAGTCAGTTTCTTTGATACAATGATGAATAAGGAATCATTGGGCCTCTTTATAGATCAATATAATCAATCGTGACACAATAGTTCGAGGTACTTCGTTTCATAGCTACAACGCATGAAATGACGAGAATATTTTTAAATTAAAAAGGACCTATTGTTTAATTTTATGAAACTAGACTACTTAACATATAAGTTAATCTCACGATTCTATTAATTGATTGACTGAAAGACGGACGAAAGGAAGAAATTATTGCCGAAATATATTAGACTAGACAAGATACAGGTTTTAAATCAAGATCAAAATACATTAAGTAATTTAAAAAGAGCAAAGTAAACTTCGATGATTTCAATAATAATAATTAATAAATCTTCGAAGTTTTGAAATATAAGAAGACTGTAATTTATTAAAACCTATAGATAATTTATGCGGATAAATATTTATTTGCCTTCATATTTTAAGTACAAAGTTTGTAGTATTACTTCGAATAATAATGCATTAAGCTGGGTCGACGTTATAACTGGTCATAAAAACACTGCGAAAACCGAAGCTCTTGAAATACGATTTGTAACGTAAATTTTGGAAAAAATTTTGTTTGCTGTGTAACGCGAAAAGTACAATGGTATTTTTCATATATCTTTGGAAGGCTTTTGTTTTAAAATTTCATATTTCGCTTATATTCAGTCTTTGAAGAAAATAACGATTATATAATAAAGGGTTGCAGTGTAATATAGTCTTGTATTTTACTAATATAGCCGAAGATTCATATAAAAAACATAAACAATGATCATCAACCCACCTTAAGTTGAATTTACAATTTATAGCATATAATAAAAAAAATTATTCATCAATATATTTTATATTTTTTAATTAACAAGAAAATGATTTCAAATTAAAATGTGCAACATACTGGAGTTTGATCAAGCGTCAAGTTTGATCTTTAAAATTGTTTTATTTACAAGCTTTGTAAACCCATTTGGACAACTTTAATTATTTATGATAATCTAGATAGTAATTAAAATATATGAAGACAAAAATATGAAATGACTTTATTTTGCAAACCATGGTATTTCTTATTTTTTTTGTTAACATTCTTCCCCATTTATGAAAAATTAACGAATTTTACAATTTAATTTTATTTAAAAATAGTTAATCTTAATTCATTTAAATATAGTTCTATTATCCAATAACATATGTACATAAAAATTCATTAATAATTTTAATTTAAAATACATTATAACTATGCTAATATTAAATAAATATATTTTCATTGAATTTAAATTATATCTTATATTTGTTTTACCTAATAAAATATATTTTACAAAACTTGTAAATAATAAATCAAAATATACAACTAAAAACTTATTAATGTTTTGTTTATAAAAGTTTATTTTATTAAAAGAGTAAGCTACTTGTAATTGGAAAATTGTATGATACATAGTAAAAAACAATGTTTTATATTATACAATTTCTTTAATGTGAAAAACACATTAATATAATTTGAATTTTCAATGAGCTTTAGGTTTAGCTGATTTAACTTTTTTTAATTTTTTAAGTCCATTTATATTTGTTTTTAAAAGATTCCAATATGCCTGTTGAAATTTATTTACATCCTTAGAATGGATCTGAAATTAAAATTAATATCAATTAATTTATTATAAAAATTTTGAAAATAACATTCAAGTATACTTTATAAAAACATAATAAAACATATAAATAAAAATATTAACAATAAAAAAGATTAATACGTTTAATTAAAATGTATAGAATTTTATGAAGTTGAAACAAATTTGGGAATATATAAATTTTTTCATAAAACTATATAATGCATATTAATAACAAAAGCTATCATCCAATTTCAAATATTGTGCTACTTTTGATGCACATATTAAAAAAGTAAAAATTTTTCTTTTTGGAATTGTAATTACTTAATTTACTTACAACAGTAGACAGTTTTCTTGATTTAAGCGTAGCTCTTACTAAGCAAAAGTATTCTGATGGTACTGGAAGAGGTACTCGACCTTTCCTTGGTTCAGGTTTGTTGTGTCCATTGACTAAAACAATTATTTCGCATAACCAATTAAAATAAAGCAATATAGTTGAAATTACAGTATACTCATTTGATTATAATTAATTGACTTTAATTTAGCTTTCACTTACACCTTTTTATTGTAAGTGACACAGAGCCATTGGATCGTGATTTTTCAAAGAGTTTATTAAGCTCCACTAAAAACTGTATAGAAAAATAGTTTTAAAATGAAAAATACAAAATGTAAATGAATAATTATATTAAAAATTACCGAATCATTCTCTAATAAAACCATTCCGAAATATGGCATATGTCATCAACGTTGTTTCCACAAACTACGATGTTAAAAATATGTAAAAGTAATATAGATTTCTACTTTTTTAGGTTAGAGTTTTTGTATAATACATGTTTCTTAGTACTTACGCTTTACACACACAGTAAAACTATACAAAGGTTTATCATTTGTAAAAGTTTATAATAGAAAATAATAAAAATATAAAAAGAAAATAAGATAAATTAATATATTGAAATATGTTTGGATTATTGTAAACAATCACTTTTACTAAATCTAATAAAATATAAAATAAATAATTAAATTTTCATTTAAATAAGCTTTAAAATGGCTGAATGTTTAAATGTTGAGGTACATATAAGTAATAAAAACAATTGTATTTATAAAAATTCATTTGAAAATAATGACAATGATTTAAATTCATTAATTTCTAATTTAAAATGTATGCAAGAAGAAGTTAATGATATTCTTACGAATCTTATTCAAGTGGAACAAAGGTCTAATCAAGGTTAGTTAATAGTTCTTTTTTATATCATTTTTATTATAACAATTTTAGTTTAAATTAAATTTTCAAATATTTTTTTCAGGAGAAAATTTATCCAAGAATGAAGAATTAAATTAAAAAAAAATGATATTTTAAATAATAAATTATATTTTTAAATGATATTTTAAAAGAATTATATTCTTTACTTATAATAATGTATATTTTTTTCGAAATAAATAAATAATGACTTGATTTTTACATGTAAATTAATTTTTGTAAGCACTGTTTTAATGAACCTTAACACAACGAATTCGCAAGAACGCAATGTGAGAAGCCGCAATTATATGTGAATGGCAGCAAACCACAATATATACGTAAATGTAAACAAAAATTGATAAAGAAAGAGAATATCATATTTCACAACGAATTCATCATTTGATTGGTAATTAATGCTCTTAATATTTAATATAATTAAAAATTATTTATAAGTATTATTTAATATTCTCTGAATTACTCTTAATTAAATGATCATCTTTCTAACCTTACTTAAATAATTTTTTTAATTTAATAAATAAATAAATTATATAACTTTATTTGTGAAGTATCAATTTGATACATGCACACGTATTTATAGATGAAAAATGTCGACAACCTTATCAAATCAAGCTCAAATTCGATACGTAATAGAGTGGTTCCAAGAATGGTCAGAAATGCAAAGAGACGATTTTGTTGGAATATTATTAGAAAGATGTAGTTCTTCAAATCTTGTAAATGGTTTACTCACTGGTATTGAAAATCTTGGTAAAGAAAATTCAAATAGGCCACCAAGTCTTTTCCAGTGTCGAATTAAATTATTTCGAGAATGGAGTCAAAATTGGTCCGAACAAGAAAAGGAAACTACTGTAACATCAATCAAACACATGGACCCTAATTTTGCAGAAAAATATGAACAGAGGCTAATTGAAGCTAATGATGGAGGAAAAGTGGAACAAGAAAAAGAAACATAAAAAATTGAGACTGTTATATTTTATATAGAGATGTAACATCTATTTGAATGAAAACAAAAAAACAAAAAATGTGAGAGAACAAGAACTGCTATTTTTGTGATCAATATACGTTCCACGAGCTAATGAGAGATAGCCCTTATTGGCATCTATCTAGTCTGTCACTGGTTTTTATTATTCATCGAACATTCCATTACGACAGTACTTTGTAAGATCATAATTATGTATTATTTATTACTTTATTTTATATACTTAAATTCACATTATTCAACATTAATTCATACACTGGTAGTAAAAATTCATTAATAATAAATTTATAAAAATACTACTTTGAAGTATCGTTTTATAATGTGGTATCAAAAATATTGTAATAATTACCTTACACAATAAAAATTCATGTGAAGTTAAAAATCACAATAAATTATTTTTATTATTTTTAATATTATTATTACTATTAGTATATTAACTTTTTACCAGTGTACAAACTTATTTAAGATAATTCAGTTAATACACAAATATAAACAAAATTTTGCCTTACAAAATCATTACAGATTAACATAATCAATTACTAATATTTGTTATTCAATGTATTAAATATCACAGATCTGTACTAAAATTTGGTAATTACATGCCAATTTCAATAATATTACATCACTATGTAGTTTGGCAGTTTCATTACGCTCGAGTAATTGTTATTTCATTATAGTATAAAAATTATCGTTTTAATTGTTAATAATGTATAACGTAGTTTCATAATAACGTTAAGGTATACGTTAAATCATGCAATACAATATTAAGTAAAACTTAGAATAATTATATTCACACGTATTGCTTAAATAAATAAAATATAAATATCATTTAGTTTGAGAGTGACGTGACCTATAACACTTGAATAAAATAATAACTTCATAAGCCTAAATTGTTGATAATTTGACCTTCTTATTCCCTATATTTGTTGATTATTTTTATTCATAAAGAATTTTGCGTTTGTTTTAACCATTTCATACAAATTGATCTAATAGCATTCTGACCAAGTCTATCTGCTTCTTTTAAAATTTTTCTAATATCTTGAGCTCTTTGATGTTTGACAGCAAGAAGATAAGCAGCTTTTAATTGCTTGCTTTCAATGTATGAACTTATCTGAAATAGTTAAAAATAAGGTTTATTTAAGTTTATTAAAATTTGATATATTAAATTTATTATTAATAAAAGAAAAGTAAAAAGTACCTTAAGTTCAACATCATTGATTAATCTTATTAAAGAATCTATACGATCTTTAAAATCGGAATTCAAAATAGTTTGAGAATTATGTAACAGAAGTTTTACGCAGTGTGACAAAACACGATCAGATATAGCTTGTGAGTCTTGTGCACCAGAACTTCGACAACATCTTATCAACTGTTCTATTGATCCAATTTTTTTTTCCAAAGCTAATACATGACCAGTTAAAGAATATACTTTTTGGGGACGTAAATTATAATCTAAAATAATAAATTTTAAATTAATGAATGTATGATATTCTTTAACAATTATATAATTTTATTTTTACATAATTATATTTGCGTTTTTTTCTTGAGTATAAATTAAACAAAAAAATAATCGCATTCAGATTACATGTATAAAGGTAATTGTATAATTTAAAAAGAACAAAATAATACAATTATGAAATGAATTTAAATAAATTTAGAATAAATTGATCTAATAATGATTTTAATTTATCTTTTTTTAATAAATTATATAGTAAGGCATTTATGTAATTATCTTTAATTTTTTTATTCAATGAATGTATAATTCATAAATGTTAATATTTAATTAATTTGTTCAATTGCAATTTTATATTATAAAATTTATTTAATAAAGTATGAAATAAAAAATATATATTATATTGTTTCAATATTTGGAGTTATTTTAATTATTTTTATCGTTATAATTTTTGTTATATTTATTTAAAATAAACTACATAATATACTTAGCATTTAAGAATCCATAAAAGAATTACAATTAATACACATTACTTAATCTACTTATTACTTGAAATAAATTAAATACAAAATTCTGTAACTGATTTTTTTAAATTTTTTTCTTCCTAATTACAATATATTTAAAAGAAATCATTGAATTACTTATCATTAATCAAATTTGAACATATATTTCATTATGTAAAATTTTATTGTAATCGTTAACTATTATCTAATTTTAAATGAAATGTTGGTATAAATATATTAACAATTTAAAAATAGAAATAAAAATCAATATCTACGAACAAAATTAATTTCCTATATTCAATAGTATTTTATTGCAATTTTAATAATACTTAAGATATCGAATAAGTAATTTATATTATCATTAAATAAAGTTAATGTTTTTAAATTATAAATTAAGAAAATGATAATAAAACTAATGTGATAAAAACCTTGCATTATTCTAAAAGCGATTCCAAATCCTTCTTCTGCGTCTCGGCCGCATAAGATAGCTAATACAGCAAGACGAGTTTTTTGTTGTTGGTTTCCAAATAATGTTGGTAGTTCTTCAGAATGTGCATTTTCTGAATCCATATCGAGCAAATGTTTTAAATATGGACTAATAAATCGGCCCTCTTTTTCAGCATTACCTAAGAATTTAACTATTTCTAACTGTCTGGATATCGTATTCATATGTTTGTCAATTTCTGAGGGTTCCATCTCCATTGTAAGGCCACTATGTGAATTACTATGGGATGAACTGGTACTTTTTCTCCTCTTTTTACTTAAATTTTCAATGTTTAATTCAGTCTCTAAATGTTTCTGGGCATCGACAAGAAAATGAGATTTAGACGATAAATCCATATAGTTTTTTGCATCATTTTTATAAAATCGAATACACGTCATAGCAGCTCTTATAAAGTCCTTCATGAATAACTGTAAATGATAAAGGGTATGAAGAAACTGTTTTTTGTCGAGACTATGACAGGTATAAACCAAATATTTTTTCCATGTTAAAAGACTTGTATCATCAGCTCGTAAAGCGGCAAAAAGTTTATCGATATTTCCCATGTTCAAACAGCGTAAATACACTGCATTGAAAAAAAGTTCAGGTTCGATATTATTCTCTAATATAAAAGCCAGGCACTTGTTAAACTCTTCATGTTTTACGAAAAATTCAAGTATAGAATTAAAGCTTCCATAAGTCAGAAGATAATATAAACTCTCTTCGTAGTAAATACTACGAGAATTCCAATTACGAATAAATGAACACTGACCATTGCTTATTGCTTTTAAACTGTTAAGTGTATTTAAGATTTCTTGAGCAACATTTGATTTTGATTGAAGCGTACTTTGTGATTGATCCGAATTTAGTTGACTCTGGTTTTCCAATATTTGTAGAATTTCAAGAAGTAAAGGGGGATCTTTAACCGGTCGACTTTTCACCGGTTGACGTTTACGATTGGGAGAGTCATTTTTAATGTCATCAAGCTTTCGTTGTTTTTGAATTTCCACTAAATCTTCACTATTTTTAAGAATGCAATCAGTGTCTGGATAGGATAAAAGAACCCAATCATCGAAATTCTCATATAAAACTTTTTCTAAGCAGTGAGAAAATTTTGCTCTAGCACGATCCAAGTAACCTACCTAAAATGGAAAAAAATAATAAAAATTATTTTATTGCAATAAATATATACATAATTAAATTATAAAATATTTAAAAATTCATATTTTATACTAAATCTATTTATGTACTTGATAATGTATCAGCAAAACAATAAATAATGTGTTCATAAATATTTTTTAAATGTTATAAAAAAAGTCTGAAAATTATATGTAATAAATCATTAGCATTTATTATTTTATTATTTTTAATTAATTTAATTAATTTTTTAATCAATACTTTATTTTTAAAAGTATAAATAAACATCATAGAAAAGAATAATAAAAACAAATAACAAATATTGTATTTATGAATAATACATCAATAATCATGAAATTTCAACAAACTATATTAATTACTTTTACATTACAATTAGATTATTAATTATAATTCTCATTACAAGTTTTATTTTAATTCTAATTATTATTTCATATTTTAATGAAATATGGAATACCTTTAAACAAGCTTTTCCCCAAGCAGCCCAAACTCCCTGAGTATCCAAACCAGATTTTGTACTAACATCCAATGCCAAAGTCCACTGTTCTTTTTCCGTTAGCAAGTCACGTAGTTTCCTAAGCGCGTGTTCATCTAAACTATTATCAGAGGGTATGAGAGCAAGACAGTCAGATTGTACAAGCGTAGCAATAAGATCTACTTGGGAAAGAAAACGATCACAGTGAGCCAAGCCAGCATTTAAGCCAAGTTTGGCACATTTCACCTTAACGGCTACTAATAATGATCGAATCATTTTGATAATTAAAGCATGATCAATCTCTGGATTGACTCGACCTCCGGTAACAGGTTGTAGAAGTCTTTTCATTTCATCACATCGATCCAGAAGAAAACTATAAACAAGAAAACGCACGTATCATACATCGTATAAAATCTTATAATTATTTATAATTCTTACAATTTCTAATACAAGTAATAGAAGTTTAAAGTAAAACAAAGAAATTGTAAACAAAAACGGTATGGTACAATAACATATTAAAGTGTATTTTAGGATATTACTTTTAAAATATACTATGAAATATATATTTTCTATAACGAGAATAAAGCTCTTATTAAAAGCGCTTGTGTCGTACATTATTATTGTGACAATATAATAATACAATGAGTATAGTTTAATAAGAAATTGGCGAAAATATACAATATGACGAGTGTGATTGCAAGAAAGAGCAAAGAGAATTAAATAGGAGGAAAATTTTGAAAGAGAAATGAGATCGTTTGCCTGAATACAAATACTGAAGTTTATCAATAAGAATGTACATGTACTTTTACGGTGTATAAAAATAAGTTTTTGTAATATGCACTAGATCTCTTGATCGTAGGCATTATGACGAACATGCATTTATTTAATTATTATAATCTTTCATTTCATTATTTTGAAGCCCCTCCCCACCGTTTTCAAACTGCTAATTACACATTTTAAGAAATTTCTCTGTTTTAGTGGATAAGTGCAACGTTGAAAGTTTCTTCTCAATTCGTGTGACACGTAGTAAGATTGGAGGTAATTAAATAGTGTAATTATTGTAACCGCATACTGCAAACGATGGAAACTTCCATATGTATACTTGTTCCGGTATAAGAGGATAGTTGGATAAATGTTATTCCAATTCTTATTATAAATGTAATGTAATAATAAATATTTAATCTACTAAATAATCATGCAGAAATAAACTTATGTTTCATATATAAAAGTATTGCATAGAAAATTTTATATTTTAACCAAATCACTTAATCTTAAAATAATATTAAGATTGTGAAATTAGTTCGATCAAAATTTTTTTAATGGAATTTTTTTTATAAAAAAGACGGAATTAGTTACATATGTCATAATTGGTTTTATATTATTGAGGTATCAATGATAATAAGAACGTAGATCGGTTTTCCAAGAGAGAGTTT
This sequence comes from Dolichoris vasculosae, assembly GCA_018907195.1. NCBI lineage: Eukaryota > Metazoa > Arthropoda > Insecta > Hymenoptera > Agaonidae > Dolichoris > Dolichoris vasculosae. Next base: position 50,167 of record JACCHY010000001.1, read on the forward strand.
CAATGCTTGAGAATTAATACGTATTTAATAAATAAAAATTCTTTTTTACGAGTTCGAAATGATTTTTTCTCACTAACTTCTCTCTGTTATTGCTGTTTTTTATGACCCTGTGACAATGTGCATAGAGTGTAAGATTTATTTTTCAATGAATACAGTTATTAATAAGTGTCTAGAATTATACGTATATCAAGTTGTGAAGTTTATGCAAATGAAAAATAATTTTAATTTTTTGCTAATACACTTCCGGGTAAAGGTCATTTTAACTTTTTGTAATTGCAATCGTTATCTATATTATATGGTTTATTTAGATTTATAGTTTTTCGTATCTCTTAATGTTAACAGACATACTTTTTTTAATATTTTAGCAAAATATACAAATAATCAATTTAATCATGTTATACATATTTACCTTGCGTAAGCTTTATGATCTGAATGCAAACTCAAAATTGCTAAGCATAGAGATATATTAGGAGCGTATTCAAAGGAGAATTCTTCTCGAACAGTTTGATTATGTGTTTCATCGGTTGTTAATTTCCAACATTCTAGCGCAACACTACTTGTAGCCGATGGTGTCCCTTGTGCAGCCTGAATCTGAAGCACCGTTTGTTTCTTACAATCGTCACAAACTCTCACTAACACAGATTTTGGGTAACCTAATACTTGCATTCGTTGTTGAGAACATGCAGCACAAACTACTCTACCACATCGCCGACAATGATGTCGTCGATTAAACATAGAAAAGATAACTGCTTTGCAACAGCTACATTCCCTGGCCTAAAATGAAATATTTATTAAATTTAAATTAACTAGTATTACCAGTAACATAGTAATATACTTTTCTTCGTTATATGATCAAGAATTTAAATGAATTAATTGTACACCTTCAAATAAAATTAAATTTCTTACATTCAAATAAGTTTACCTGTCAATAATGTATTAAATTTTAATAATATTTTTATGTTATTAAAGCAAGCATATAAATATTTCTTAGAGCACTTATTGTAAATCCATTTTTTAAATGTAAAAATTAATACAATAAATTTAAATCGTCAAACAGATTCTTAGTATGAATTCCAATTTTGATTTAATATATTTATAATTAGTTGTAGGATTAAACAAAGACGTTTTATTAAATTCATGAAAATTTCCCTTTTTTTAACAAAATAAAACGTGACTATAAATATTTTAAAAGATATACATTATAATAACAAATTATATAAAAAATAATGTTTCATTATTGAATAACAAAGTAACCTTAAACCATAACTAAACATTTTAAAAATAATTCATTTAATACTCCAGCAATATTCTTTAAAAATTATACTGTTTATATCAAAAGTAATTATAATTTATATCTAATAGATATTTTAGTTTAATTTTTTGTTTATTTTTAATCAATTTTTAGAAAAAATGAACAAATTAAAAAAATTTAAAACTTAAAAATTATATCTATGGGTACATAATATATAAAATATATTTTTAATATCAAGAAAGTCTTTAATTTATCTGTTTATTAAAAAGAAATTATAAATTCAATGTACCTTATCATTAGGAATCCACTTTTCTTTAGTTGGAACATTTATTGGCATTATAAATTCGTTATTACGATTTTCATTATCTAGATATGATGTAGAATTTGTTATATCTTTAATTTTGGAATCTATACCATCTCGCTGTAATGATACTCTAAAATCTAAAGATTTTCCAGCATAAAATCGGACTATTTTATCAAAATTTTCAATTGGAATGTCAACTCTTTGGAAATTATCTGTTCTTTGTACTATGTTTACGATTCTTCGAAGATTTTCAAATTTACAATTCATTAATAATTGTTCTAACATTAAAAGCGGTTCTTTTATTAACTGTATATAATTAACTCTTTCTTTAGGATCTAACTGATCTAGTATTTCTACCCCAATTTGTGCTTTATAATACATAACGACTTTTTGAGCTTCACAATGTTCAAGTAAGTATTCAATAATGAACCTCATTGCTCTAATTGATTCTAATCTTTTAAGAACTCCTTTACACATCTTTGTAGACTGCCTTGTCGGAAGTGCTGCTAAAAGCTATAATAAAATAATTTAACTTTATTTCTTGATATTTTACATTCAATTGATTAAATAAATACTTACTTTTCGAGCATTTTTGAAATCGGTTTCATCATTTTTAAGCAACCCAATAAGAAGATCATGCGTAACCAATGATTGTATTTCTAAAGAAAATGCTTGATATTCAAGCCATTCAAGGCATAATTCAAATTTGTCAGCCTCAATGAGTGACTGAATTATACAGGCAGGATCAGTTTTTTCTGTACAGTATACAACATCATGCCAAGTTGCTTCTTTACAATTTAGTTCTTTATTTTTACAATGGGGTAACATTTTATAAAAAACAGTGACTCTACATAGGGTTTCATTCATTTTAAATGTACAGTGTGATGGAAGTTTATGTTTATCAGTATGGTGTAATGCATGAAACAAAGCATTTTGACATAAATAAACAGGCCATTCATCTATATTAGAAAGAATAGTCTGTGCCAAAACATTAATATCTTTAATTTGATATATATATTGCAGAATATTTTCTATATTTGTGTTTCGCTCCATTTTATAAATTAGCTGATATAAAAGCTTATCTTTTAAACATTGTATTTCTGTACATCTTGTTAATAATCTATTAGGCAAGGCATTTATAATATCAAGACAGTCTTGAAATCGATCGCTCTTTAAACATTTATCTAAATATATCCATAAGTCATTTAAAGATACATTTTCTTGTATAGTGGCGAGTGTTGTATTATCATCGAATAAAGTGGAAGCTAGTTTTAACATCCACAATGAATTAGAATTATTTTCAAAACAAGCAGTTCTTTGTAGATTATCACAACCGCTCTCCAGCAAAGATGAACTTTCTTTATGAATGCGTTTTACAAGATATGAAAGCAACCAGCAATGTCCTTCTAAGTAATGTAAAATATTTGATTTTATTGATCTCAACATCCATAATGAAGAATTGTTACATTTAGAATTTATGGTTTGTTTCGTTATTAAATTATCGTTTTTAGTATTTATTTCTTCATATTTGAGTAATATTTCAAACGAGTTTACAACTGGTTTGTATTTATAAATAACCTTTTCTGTTTTACTGAAATAATTGGAAAATGAAAAAATATTTTGGTAAGATTGGCTGGAAGTTGTATCACAGCAACTTGTATTTATTATGTTTTTATTTTCAAATTTTTCATAACGCTCAACAAGATCTGGAAGATATATAATTAGTTGCATTTCTTTAAAATTTTCATTATTTTTGTCAAAAATTTCTGATTTCTTTATATAGTAATAATCAAGATAACTGCAAAGTACTAAATTTAAATCACTATCAAGAGATTGAGGATAAAAAATCTGTAAACATAAAACAATTCAGACATTCAAGAAAAAATAAAAAAAATTATATTTTAAATTAAAGTATACGTACGCGAATAGTTGGAGTTTCATAAAACTCATTCAACATGGCAAATATAACTCGAGGATCATGTACAAGATCTAAATCTTGCCATGCAACTTCATTAATATCTTCGATATGTGAAAAATATTCGGAATCCCATGACATACAACCAAGCAACTTGGATCTTAAAGTTGCTAATGAAATGCGCCCTAAGTCTCCAACATGATAGTTGATTGATGATAATGAAATAATGTGTCTTAAAGAATTTAAAGGAGGGTTAGTTACCCAAACAGTTAATTGTGTATGAAGAAATAGTAGATTCCAGAGATTTAAAAAAAAAGCTAAAGTATGTTCACCGACTGATAATTCGCTTAAATCTAAAAATTCTAATTCCGCTGATTTTCTTAAAATTCGTTGAATTTCAGAGTTTTTGGATAAATTACGCAGATCCTTATTTAATATTCTTGAAAAATTTGGATACACGCACTTAATAGCTTGTATTAATTCTAATAATATATCTGCTACGCATTGATTCGGATCTTGATATTTCTGGTCAGTTGTAATCTAAAGTACAAAATACTATAAATAAAAGATACTTTCATTTATTTGATTATTAAAATTAATTATTTATATATACATTTATATATACATACTTTATCATTAACAATTTTATTAAGAACAATGCAGCCCCATGTTTCACTATGCACAGTATGTAACGAATCAAAACAAGTAAGTTTTGGACAACAATTTACTAGTATATTATGTACTAAATTAACTCCAAGTTTATTAGCTACTATCTCAAGATTTTCAGGTTCATTATTTAAATCAAATATTTGATATCCAAAGTAGAAATCTAGTGAATTATTTAATAAAATTGATTCACTTCCCCATTTATTTCGTTCATCTGAAAATAATATATTTTTAATTAAAAAATGCAAAACAAATACTAAGTATTTAAATTTTATGTATACAATAATTAATGATAATATTATTTACTAAAATAAATTTATATTAGAAAAATAATAAAAATTATATTTTTAATATATTTATCAATACTTAATAGATACTTATTACTAATTTCTTAGATTATTGTTTGATCAATAAACATATTTCTTAAATTAATTTTGAATTATTAATTAAAATTTAAATTCACAATTTTAAGCATAATTAAAAAATAAAAAAAGAAAGCATTTTAGAACTAGTTCTCGATAAAGGTCAAAGTAAAAAAATTTGATAACTAATTAATAAGTGTATTTATTACCATTAGGAACGATTAAATGTAAGATTTGTAAATGAGTTAAGATCTTGACAAGATAAGTTTGTGTATTTCCACAAAGATTTATAATCTCGTGGAAGACCTTTGGACTATTTAGAATCATTGACTTATCAACATTAATCTTATAATTTGAATTTTCTAATATTAACTGACTGTCTTGGAATAGTTTCGTTTTGTCGACTAACTTTTGCCAAAAGTCAGTTTTCTCTCTCCAAACCTGTATTTTTAAAGAGATTTTTGCGTCACATAATACAGATGGTATAGATTTTCGTAAATTTCCTTCATGCATAAGTTTATAGATATCTTCAAAATGATTTGAATGCCGTGTACTCTCAAGTTTATACGAGAGTTTCAAATATTTCATAGCTATATCAAGTAAGCTGATAGAAGATTGATGGCTCTGATTCATTGTTAAAGCAATATCAAGGACGCATAGTGCGAGAATTTCACGAGTGCCGATAGCGTTAGAACAGACTAGACGAGCATTCGATTCTTGAGAGGCTACGAAAGTCTCTAGTTGATTAGCAATTCTAGAACTCCAGTAACCACCTTGTGCTGCACGTCGAACGTTCTGAATTATTCAAATATCATAAAATTAAATATTATTTGAAAAATAAAGTACAAACTTTAATAAATAATATATTATATTGAACTTTTCAATATATTTCTTTTGTTAGTAATAATATATATATATATATTTTACAATCATAATTATAAAAAGAAAATAAAAAGGTTTGCAATACTATTCAATATATTTAAAAGGAAATTACCTCTAAAATTTGAAATTCTTTATTTTTTATAGGGTAATCTACAGTGTCTGACGAATTCATTTGTTTCACCATTTCGTGTCGGAAGTTTTGCATTGCTTTTGAAAATCGAACTTGACCATCCAAATAAGTATTCTTCATATTAAACATCTGCAAACAAATTCAGGATGGTTTTATTAAAAGTGTCAAAATGAATCTAAAATTCATTATAAGATTTAATAGACTTCCTTTTTTAATAATATGGGTTGTTAATATTGTGTATTGTTTTTCACCGCTTACAAACAAGGTTTATAAATACTTTATAACAAAATATGTATTATTGAATATCACATTGAAAAAATATTGCTTTAGGTAAATTATATTAAGTCAAATTTCATTTTCAGATCGACTTACATGATACTAAAACATTTGTTATTTCATCGTATGAGGACGATTATAATGATGACGAAAATGAATTAATTCAACCCGAGGAAATTGAACATATTGAATCCCTTGCCAATGATGAAGACAAGTATAGGCCGCTGCATTCTTTTATTGCACAATATAATAGGCTAATTACTTGGTTAAAACCTAAATCTACTAATGACATTTAATAAATTCGTATAAAAGTTAACAATAATTATATAATATTAAGGCAATAAAATAAACCATTAAAGTACAAATAATTTATTATATGTTCAAAAATAAATTTTTATCGATAAATCATTTTTATAATTTAACATGTTATTACTTTGAACGACAATTTTAACAACATATATGAATTATTTAATACATAGGAATAACAGATAATGTTTTATTGAAGTATAAGAATAATTTTTAAGAAAGTGAATAAGTAAACATGCTCTTTTTTAAAGAGTAAGATTGAAATATTATAAGCTCTTTTTTATTACGTTTGATTGATGACAAATAAAAATTATGTGTAAAAATATCCAAAAATTTTTTTCAAATACGTTATCAATAATTGTTTAAGTGTACTCAATATATTAAATTTTCTAATAATTTCAAACCTATTTTAAAATTCTTATAGTAAGGAATCTTTTTAGTAATAGCTTTAATATTTAAGTAAAAAATAATTTTTTAATTTATATTTTAAATTAATTAAAATCTTAAAGTTCTTGATTAAATTTTGGACAGATGTGTCAATTAAATTTAATTAAAAATAATTAGCTCAAAATAAGTGAAGTTTTTTATATATTATCTAATAATCGATCTAAAATAAAGATTATACTTCTATTAATAAAAATAAATTTTAAGATACGTTTTAAATAACTAAAATAAAATTTATAGATTAATTGAAACTTTTTAATAAAATACTGTAAAAATATTAAATGTATATATTTTATTCGTTAAAAAAACTCCTTTTATATTAAATATAACATTTAATTTATTTTTTTGATATAATTTTTAGATATTTACAGCACTCATATTTAATTTATATTCTATGAAAAATATTTTAAATTATATGGAAGTTTTATTTCGATTTTATGATATTGAAAATAAAGTGAATTTTCTAATTGATAATTAAATCACTGGATAAATATAATTTAGATCAAATTACAAAGTTTTTTAGCTAGTTTTTTAAGTATCAAAATTAATAAAATATAGTCTGTCCATTAATTTTCGGGTATGCACAATGTTTTAAAAAAATATCTCGATTCATCGAGTGAATTTAAATTTAATAATGATATATAAATTTATATAATTATTTTTCTACGTGATGTATTTCTTCTTATAAAATAGAATATAAAATTTTTAATTTTTAATTTTTAGTATAGATTTCAATAATTTGGTAAAAAATGATAATTCTGAAAGAAGCTTAAAGTCAAATACTAATTTTAAATGGAAAAATGATTTGTCGACCATCAGTGTACCATTTTCATTGAATACTCCAGAAAAATACTATGATTATGATGAAACTACTTCGATTACTGGGCTAAATCAAAATACAATATATGATGAAACATCTTATTTTCATGAAAATATTTTGAATAATTTATCTACAATTGAGACTTTTTCTTCACTATTTATGAAAACAAATTATTATAACTTAAAAAGCACTGATTCCAAAAAACATAATATTGAATATGAAGAAAAAAGTAATACATTACTTCCGTTTAAAAATAGTACAATAACTCCGATTTATAAATTAAATTCTGTAAAAATTCTTTACAGAAATAGAAATGGAATATACTCCTACAATAAAAATTGTAGAATATAAAACAAAAGATCAAATGACGATTAAAGAATTAACTATACATGCTAAACCTACTGATTCAATAAAAGTAAATGACAAAATAACAGCTATCAATTCTGAAAAAATTATACCAGAGTATAGTTTAGAAACTGAAGAAATAAAATCAAATAATTTTACTTATAATTTTACCGAGGATGAGATACAAAGATCTTTGCGAAAGATAATAAATAAAGCATTTAATTTAAAAAAATTACGTAACTGTTCACAAATCGAAAATTTTCAGTTTGGAATTGAGGCGATAAAATGTGTAGTATCAGATTTTCAAATGGCAAGAAATCGTACTGAAGTTAAAAAAGTCTTTCAAAGAAGTTGGAAAATTACCAGAATATGGCTGTGTATTTATGTTTGTATTGCCATTTCCTGTTGGTGCCAAAAAGGTAATCATTACTTAGAAAATTTGAATTATTACTAGATATATTATTATTAGATAAATTCTTAAATATTTAATATTAGATTATATAAAAATTAAAATTAAAATATCTGTATTTTCAGTATTAATTATAATAAAAAATTCTTTGATATGATTAAAGTAATTAGATGAATTAAAAAAAATTATGTATATTCATAATTAATATATTTAATTTTCTAATTTTTAAAGTTTTTTAAAACTTTTATGTAACGATTTAAATTAAAATAATATAGATAAAATATGTGACTTTTGATTTTTCAGGCTGGTGCTGTTGTTGTTTTCGATGTAAAATTTGTTTTCCAAACAAAATAATCATAAAAGAAAAAAAATATTTTTCAAAAAATCCACCAGGAATTTTAGTAGATGTAATTAAGAAAAAACATAAATCAAATCTTTCACCTATAACTTATGCGCCAACGATGTTCGAAAAAGTGGCATATGAAAAATTCGAAAATGCTATGAGTAATCTTTAAGTAAAATGTAAATATTAAAATAATTATACATACATCAATAACTTGTTGAGCTCTTGCATGATCGTCCTTCCACAAACATTGAAGAACCAAACTTTCTTTTGATGCTAACATTAGGTTAATAATAAATTTTGAGTTAGTGTGTTTCATTACCATATCCACTAGCTCTGTTGTTGATGAATGATTTATACTTTTTTTTTTATGTTTATTGGTGTTATTAGTATCAGTCGAACCTGCTTCTGATGACACATCTACATCTGATTTGTAATAATAATAATTTTCTTCAGTCGAACTCACAGTTTGCTGATTATAAAAAATAGATTTAGTTTTCAAACGAAAAGTAAAATTATGTTTTTCATCTAAATTGTTATCCAAAGTACTTGAGCTAATGAAATAATCTTTTATATTATCTTTATTTTCTGTAAATTCCAGATTTGTAAGCAACTCTAATCGCCATAAAGCATCTGTGAGAGCATTATCCATATTAAAAATACCCTTTTGTACATTTTCCAAATATTTTGTGATTCCAATCTCCCGTCTTAGTTTAGCGAAGTCGATACCAACCTGAGTAGTGCATTGTTTCAAATGATGCAATAGTTTGCTTACAGAGTATTTATTGCAGATGAAACCACAACGCTTGTGTTCTTCGGATTCCTTACTTTCATAAGTTGAACCTGGTCTTTCTTTTTCAGATAAAGCAGTATCATAATCCTCTTCTTCAGAAGTACCTTTTGAAATATTAAAATGAACATTGTGACGCAGAAATAACATGGAATATATGTTTTCAATTACTTCAAGCCGCAAGTTTAAGGGATTTATGGTGTTCAATAAGGATTCCATTTCCATATAAAGCTTTTCAGATGTTTCTTTTACTCGTTTATTATAAAATTCGCATAATAATATAGCTTTTATAGCAATTTGCATGGCTCGATATGATCTAAAGATTTTCACAGTTTGCTTTTTATCCTTTACTAAGCTCTCTATTTCCTTAAAGTCACATTCATGAATATCGATACATTTTTTTAGTACTGTAAGGGTACAGTAATTTTGTAATTCACTAAATACTCGTTTCAATGATAAATTTTGATCGACAGTCATAACTGTGTATTGTTTTTTATGTTTTAAGATCCATTTGATTGTAGTTAATTGACTATTCAAGCTTGTGTGAAGATTCACAAGTATTGGTTCATTGTATTCATATTGAATATAGGAACACTTCTTTAATAAAAACTCAATAGATTCACAAGCACTAAGGCTTTTATCGCATATTTCTGCTTCAGCAATTATTAATATACAGGGTAAGGTATGAACAAAATGAAGTAAAAGTGATGGCCAAAGATTTCTAAGAATTGGACAGGATAATATTCTAGAAGTCTTATCATATTCTCCATTATTTACAAACACTGAACATATATTCTGTTTGAATAAAAAGTACATAAATAAATTTTAAAAATATATTTAATAAAAATGAAATAATTAATTAATTTACCAAAATATCTAATAACCAATGAAGACCTCTTATTATTATTCTTAAGGTAAGTTCTTTAGGGTTAAGGCAAGTTTCATTTAAATTATTACTAGTGAAAAATATCACATCATTAATTTTTTTAGCAGACTCTACGCTGTCAATAGACATTGATCTAAAATTTTTATGATCGAAAAATTCTTGCCATTTTTTTAAGAACTTCAAATTTTTTCTAGAATATAAAGATAATTCAATTTGATCGGTATCACATATTAAAAATAAATGTGAAAAAATCCAAGTAAGTAGTTCATTTTCTTTAGATTCTGTTATATTTAGTTTTGATAAAATACATAATAATGTATTTAAGTGTTCATTTATACTATTTTTTTCTGTTACTAATTTAAAAACATTTGAATAAAGATCTTCAATAACTGAATCTAAGGAATAAAAAGAAGGACATATATGCTTTAAATTATTAATAAGCCAACAAATTAATGCTGGTCTAGTATATAAACTAGTTTCTAAGAACTGAAATAATTTATTAGCAACTTTATTTATGCACAAAATATCTTCTTGTTTAGCACGAAGAATGGATTCAAATAATTCTAGCAGCTCCTGCACAGACTAAATATTTTATAAGTAAATATGAATATTATTAATTCAAAATATTTTTAATTTTCTTATACATATTCTTTTAATATTTAAGATAAAAATAACATTTTTAAAATGTGTTAAATCAGTATTAAGTAGTTTTAAAATTTAGAAAAAAGAATTAGAATCATTTAATTTTTCTAATAATTTTTTTTAATATAGTACAAGAAAATTAAAATAATAATTAAAAATAATAAAATATAAATATGAAAAATACTACACCTTTTCTATTACTTTAGAAGTTTCATTATTAATTAATTTTAAATTATAATGAAACTGAATAAGATCAAGTTTTTCTTTAGTTTTCATTAAATTATCTTTATCAAACCAAAATAATAAAATGTGACTAATCCACTCATATTGATGTTTATTTTCAGATTTAGCTCTGTAAAAATAGCAATTAAATTAATTTAAGACAATTTTATTGAATAAAAATTTATTTAAGATAATCTGTAAACATATACATATACATATAATTGCAAATATTAATTAATTTTTAAAAATTTAGTTCTATTATTAAAACTTACATAGTAGCATTAATTAATTCATTTAAGTGTTCAATGTCATCCCTGGTGTAGTTGGTTAAGTAATGACTTTTGATTTCTGTGGTAAGGATAACCGAGGCTGTATACCATAACCTCGAAACTATGCATTTTTCAATCTCGAGTAGAGCTCTCTTTGACATTTTCTATAGCAATAAAAATTAGAATAATCACGCAGCATTTCACCATCCAACAAAACGTTAATCTTTTTCAGTTTAAATCAAAAAAATCCCGTAGTAATAAATATAACGAACTACTGTTTTGTTTTGAAACGTCATTGTGTAAGCATGTAGAAGTTAGACACATATGATGTATATAAAAAATTTACCTATATATTACATACATTCTCAGGTTTGAATTGTAAATTTATAATTTCGTTTAAGGCGCATACGCATTAATCGAGAAATACGGAGAGAGAAAGAGAGTGAAAGAATAAATTAAAATAATATAAATATAAATTATTATATAAAAATTGTAATTGAATTTAAAAAAAAGTTTCAATTTTAATAAGTTAATTTTCTTTATAAATTGTATCAAAAAATTATTATTTACTTTCAATTAAATTAAGTTTATTCAATTTTATGTATTAAAAACTTAAAATAGAAAAATTTTAATTAATGGGTTAAATCAATTATAGATTAGACAATTTTTATGTCATATTAAACAACATTTATCATCATAAAAATAAATGTCTATATTTTTATCAATATTTTGTACATTTGTTAATTCTCTTTCACATCAGTGTCATGTATCGACTATCTGACAGACTGTAAAGAATCAAAACAGGACGTAATTTATCGTTTCGAGCTTCCCACATTTCATCACAAATCTGTTTAATATACTTTTTATGGCGCGGATGCCTGTAAAACAAACATAAAAATAGCTCAATAAATAATTGTTACTGGATTAAAAATACATTATTACTTAAAAAATCAAATAAAAATGATAGTATATCATAGTTGAAAAAATTTATATCTATTTTATTTTTTATATTTTGATTTTGTATTTTCACATTATTTTTTTGTTTAAAACTTTTTTAATTCTATTTTACATATTATTGACATTAACAATACTTACTTATCTATTACTATTTGAACACTTTTCTGAAAACCTTGTTCGTCTTCATCAATTTCCATAAAATTAGTAATGGTTCGAACTACAGTCATTTCAAGAAAAACAGCAAATATTTCAATAGGAACTTTGTGAGATATTCTTTGCATATAAGAAGACATTTGTGCAAGTATGGTATTCTTATAACTTCTTCTACCACTTCCAGACATTTTATCCCTATTTGATAGCACAAAGTTAATATTAACATTAACAGGTGTATTTGATGAAATAGTTAAATCCATGTTAGTGCTTAGTTTACTTTCAGATCTGTTCAAAGCTATTGGCACTATGTTTTCTGTCTGACGTTGAAAATGTTCGGCTACATCCTAAAAGTAACATTTCTATAAAATTTTATTTTACTTTAATATATTCTCTCTCTTTCTCTCTACACATGTATAATATCTTAAGATTCAATTATCATCAATTACAATGTTATATAAAATAAAAATATACATAGATTAGAAATATATAGTCACTGGTTAATAAATAATTTGACTCAAATTTAAAAATTTTTATTTTTACCTAAAAGTTCTTGATTTTTTAAAATAATATTTAAAAAGAAATTTCGAATTTTATTAAAAATCTAATTATATTAATTAGATTTATATTAAGTACGTAATATAAATTGTTTAGATTCATATTTCTATTCTTTCAAATAATATTTCACCGATGTAGAATTCAATATTTTGAGTAAGTATTTTTCAGAAAATTATTTCAAAAATTTATAATGAAATTACTTTTTTATATTAAATTATCAGAGTATACGAATGAATTAACTTAAAAAATTATAATCTTACTTGAATACTTATTTTGCGTTCTTGATATCTATCTCTTTCCCATGTTTCAATTCTCAAACTACCTTTCTCGCCACTTTTCAGCATCACAATATGATTAACACCATTCTCCTGGCAGTATTCTAAGATATCTTGAGATGTGAAAAAATCCAAACATATGACTTTAAGTCCAAGTGACCAAAGCTCGCGAAGAACATCAGCTAATTCTTTTTCACGTCGAGGTACTCCATCTACACAACAAACTGCTACATCGATAGCAAATTTGTTTTCGCGGCATAAATCCGTTACCATCAGTTCACCTGCAGCACAAACTAATTTGTCGAGGGATATGCTAATTCCTGCACCAAATTGTTTATTTTCCTTATTGGCCATACCCGTACGTTCCAAGACTTGCCGAAAAGAATCAAGCATTTTATCGTACCTAATTTTAATTTAATTTTAAATTTTAAATATTTTATAATTTATTAAATAGTGATTGGTGTTTAAGTCAAAGTTATACTTTTATTTTTATCAATTTCTAATATTATTGAATATATCATTAATTATAAACAAATAGTTTCAAAATTTTAATAGATTTATGAATTTAATTATAAATGATTATTACTTTTATACGTTCAAAATTATAATATATTGAATAATGAAATTTTGTAGATTAATTTGTATATCAAGAATACTATGTAAAATAATAACAAAAATCTAATGATACCTTCCGCCTGCTGCAATTACATCTTGACCGCTTCGTCTACGTCTTCGTTTTATTTCACATGTTATTTGATAAATTATACCATTATATTGCTGAATATTATGTACTAAAAGTGGAAGTACTGTGATTGGCCACTATAAAAATAAAGTATCAAAGAATAACGTGTGTGATTTTATCTAATAGTTTCGAAAAAAATAATAAATTTGAAAATTTTTAATATTTTCTAAATAGATAGAATCAATCAAAAGAATTGAAAATTTATTACCTAAAATGATATTCATAACAGAATATAAGAACAGTTTTTTCATTAAAAGAAATAATAAAAATTATTTATATAGTCTATAATATATTAAACTGATACAAGTAACATATAAATATATATACGTGTATCAATATTCTAGTTTATTAATATCACGTCATTTATTTTTTCTTCCTATCATATTATAAAATAAATTATTTTGACTAGTACAAATATTGATACTTACAAATTATTGAAATAATTAAAAATTGATTTTTTCCTTAAAATTAAATTTATTTTTGTTTATTCGACAAATTTGCAGTTTAAAAATCTTTTGAGAGTAAACATCAATTAATCTAATCTTTTTTTGTTTTAATATATTTTTTTATGAAAACTTTTTTAATATCAATTTTTATAAACTTTAATGTGTAATTTAATTAAAGTATCATTAAAAATATTAATAATGGTGTTAATTAATTTTTAAGCATTGAAATGATTTAAACTACCTTAACACCCAAAGCTTCTGCATTAGCTATAACAGTTTCGATTTCTCTAAGACCTTCCTTGGCTAGGGCTGCTGCATCTCCCTTTCTTCTTGTAATTGTTTTGAGCACACTTGCAATCTTTGCTACTGAACTTTCAGTTTCGAAGAGATTGAAGAGTGTTTCCATTGCTTGATCAGTAAGGCACAAACTAATTAGGTGAGTTTGTACTTGAAAGCGTGAGAATTTTCCGTCTCGTGCGTCACACAATATTGAATAAATATCTTGATATTTTTCTCGTTCAATTCCACAATACATAAGAACGGCTTGTAAAAGCGATGTATGATTAATACGGACAGTAAAGTTACGTTTCTGAAGCTGTGGTATTTCATTACAGATCTCCCAGGTAATCGATATGAGTTCTGCTTCAATCATCAAATTGTTATCCATCGGAGTTATTATATCAAATGCACACTCATAGAGCTCACGAGGATGAAAACCATGTACCTAAGAAAATGGAAATTGTATACAAAATAATAATTAAATTTGCATTATTATGCTAAAATTTTCACGAATACAAAAATTATTCATTTTTAATAAATACTCTTATAATTGTATAATAAAATTTATTAATTATTATATATTTTTAAGCTACTATTAAGAAAACAATATAAAAATGTATTCATACTTTTATTATAAAACAATTATTAAAAAATATATATAAAAACTAAATATTCGTGAAAATTTTTTTATTTATACGCGAGTAAAAGTTAATATCTTTTATATTAAAATTTTTTGTAATTACTTTTTTTTCGATTAAATTAGAAATATTTTGAACATCGAGGCTTTAGTCATTTCAAAACATCATATTTTCATTCTTAACGTTATGTAAGTGCTGTAAATTTTACGCAATTTTAACTTTTTATATAATAACATCAATTTTTACTTATATAACAACAACAACAATAATAATGTCTGATTTATTAACGAACAAAAGCAGTCTATTTTATGAAATATAGATTAATAATTCTAGTATATTACCTTTTTTTCCCTATAAACTCTTTCGATTGCGTATCTTCGTATATTAGAAATATTGTTCCAGGCAACATATCTGGCAAAAGGTGCACGTAAATCATGTGGTATAGATACTATACTCCCGGTACGAGTCATCAATCGAACACAACTGTCTGTTAAGTTGTAAAGTGGACCGGATTTAGGCATAAGTAATGGAGTTGTAAGGCATATTCCTCCGTGTTTTTTAAAGATTTCTATAACTTTCAATTTGATATTTTCTTGAAAAAATTGAGACTTCGGCAATAAAGGATTTGTTGTTACACGAGCTGGTAAGTTCATGTCGTACGTTATGTCCTCTGCAGGTGTAACTTCTTGTGAAAAACAACAAGCAACGAGATACTTGTACGCTTTACTTTGAACATTAGAAAGCGTATGACGAACCATCTCTTGCAATTCTGCTTCTTCTAACTGAGGAGGAGGTAAATAATCGGAAGCTAACAATTCTTGCGATGTTGGTCGCTGACTTGGATCATGATTTAATAACCAACTGTTGAAAAAATGTGTATATTAAGAATATTATTTAACTTTAATAATTTAATATTAAATTTTAAAAATTTACCGTAAAAGATGAACTTGACTAGACATACCCCTTTCGCTTAATTCAGAAGGTAAAATGATATCTTTAGACCTAAGATTTAAAAGAACTTTCACTCTTTCCATTCCAGTTGTATATGGTTTGTAACACATTTCAAAAAAAATAATTCCTAAACTATAAATATCTACTTTTTGATTATATATAGCTTTTGTGGCTTGCTCAGATAATTCAGGCGCAACGTATAAAGCTGTGCCGACTTGACCAGTCATTGAACCCAAATCATCCATTTCGAAACTAACGCCTACATAATTAAATGTTGATTTTATTGTTCTTAAAATATAATATTAAAAAATTAAAATTAAAATACCTTTATCAATCATTTGAGATTCTTTTTCAATTTCTAGGGTTTGTGTTAGAGTTGAAAAGATATTGGTCGTTGCTAAACCAAAATCACCAATTTTCACGTGATCATTACTATCCAAAAAAATATTTACTGGTTTTAAATCTCTATGTATCATGCCTTGCTGATGTATATGTGCTAAACCTTCAACAATTTCTCGAAATAAGCGCCAAATCCTTTCTTCATCTTCGTAAAGTCCATTATCAATTGCAGTTCTCAGAGTACTCTTTTCACAAAATTCCATTTGTATGTACATAAATTGAATTTCTTTTACCAACATACCATCTTTTTCAATTTCAGTTTTATTTTTTTCAATAACTAAATCTTGAGAGTTTTGTGCAGAGTCTAATATTTGCGAAGTCCCATCCTTTTCGAATTCTATACTATCAGATGAGTCAATTTGTGTTCTCATACTAATTTAAATATATAATTTAATCATTTCATTAACATATTTACAATTAAATAAAATTAAGAAAACATATTTAATTTATTTTAGATAATTCAATTTACATTTATTATTTATATCTTTATATTTTCGTGATAAAAATATTGCAGTATGATTAATTTTATTGTAAAATAGTTTATATTCATTTTAAAATTAAATGACATTTTTTAATTATTATATTATTAATATATATTATTTTATAAAACTTACATAAAAGCCCAATCTTCGTCACTATCGGATTCATCACTAGAACGGTCACTGTTATCCTCTTCACTATCTGCTGATAAAACAGTACTTGTTTTAGATTCATAAGAAACATTCCATTCAACATCATGTATTGGTGGAGCTAATTTTTCTATGTTTGCACTTTCTAAGTACTAAAAAAAGTATAAAAACAGTAATAATTATATAGAAATCATTGAAAAATAAACTTACATCGTCAAAGTTTGTTATTTTATCTTCTGATGTTGAAATAAATTTGATTGAAGGTGTTACGGATGGCGCAAATTTGTTGTACCTGGAAGAATCATCAAGAGTTGCGCTCTCAATCCATGAATTATAATATCGTACGACATTTTCGTGATTTAATCTGGACAATAGTTTTACTTCGCGTGTTATTTTTCTATTTAATTGTTTATTCTTAGGATTTAATTCAATTCGTTTTATAGCATATACACCACCATCCAATTTATTTCGAACTTTTAAAACATCTCCATAAGCTCCTTTGCCCAACCACTTGAGTACTTCAAATTCATTTTGAATACGCGATTGTCCACCAAAAGCTGGAAGATAAAAATGTACATCAGCGTCAGGTTCTTGCTCTGGTTCAACTCGGTTTTGTTCCTTATTTCCATCTACCCTTGGAGGTGATAAACCCCGTTCAAGTGGTGCTCGGATAAAGCAATGTTGTAATAATTGTTCTGCTGACCAACGAGTTCGTTCATTACTAACAAGGCATTTATTTAGAAAATCTCTTAAATCTGGCTAAAAAAATAATTAATTATCAATTTTCGTACAAACAGGTTAAGTTTTTCATTATAATTCTTATAATTTAAATATAAAAATATAATATTAATTAATAATTACTTGAAAGTATATAAAATATATTTTTGTCAATATGTTAAATTATATAATATTGATAGATTAAATTAGTGTTAAGTAACTTACTTGGTAATCAATATTTTGATATATATGTATATAATATTGAAATTAATAGAATTTACATTTACAAAACATTAATATTTAATTTTATAATATTTTTTAATATTAATTAAAATAATTAAAAAAAATTAAATGTAAATTTATTACATTGTTAATTAATATTGTAATTTTCTTGAGATTAAGAAATATCAAATATTTTTTTCAAAACTAAAATGTTTTATAACACTAATTTTGATAAATACTTAGGCTGTTAGGTATATAGGTTTATAAAATAAAAATAGAATTTGTAAAAAAGTTTTATTTTTAAAATTTATCTTATAATTACCTGTAATGTTGAATCAACCTCAGTATCCTTTTCTGAAATAATTTGTCCCTTTAATAAAGATAATAAGAGAATACCAAATCTATAAATATCTGTCTTTTTTCCTCCTCTTCCTTGAATTGTAGGAAAATCATGCTCTACTTTAGCCAAGCAACTTGCTTGGTATATATCTGATAATCGTTTGTCTAGAGAATAATCAGAAAGCTTAATCGCACCAGTACGGTCAATGTGAACACTTGAATCGCGGAGATCTTTATGAACAACATTGTTTTCATGAAGATATTGAAGAGCAGATAGAATTCCCATCGCTAAATATCTAAGCATATCTGTATTAACTGGAATGTTTTCCATGAGAAAAAATGAACAAGTTGTTCCAACCTACAAAATATTTTTTATATGTTTAATACTAAATTTTAATATAAAAATTAAAGAGACGTACATTTTAAATTAGCCTAAATATATATAATCCATTAACCAACACCATTAGAATTCTTGCGTGACAGCTAAATAATTATCCAAATTAAAAGATATTTGTCATTAACTATTCATCTAAACAAGCAATTGATCATTGAAAACTCAAACACGTTTAATGGTGACCAAGAAGTAGGGGAAAATAACTTGAGTGAATATTTTTATGTAAAAATTTTAAGTTTAATTTTTTTACTTTTTTACTGATAGTTCCCACTAAAAGATTTTTTGTATAATAAGTTTTACCTTATTTCCTGGACAAATGCAGGAACAGATTTAATGATTTTTGTGAATAAATAAAATAGGGGAAATGATTTACACCTATAAATACTTGATTGAAGATTACATTACCTGAATAGTTATGAAATTAAAAACATATAATTCATTAAATTTATTTTTTTTCAAATTAACTATTAATTGAAATAAGATATTTATTTAATAAATGATATTCATTAATAAATTATGAAACAAAAACATAATTACCACAAATTCTTGTAAAGTGTATATAATTATATTATCTTTGTCTTGCAAGTATTTCATATTCAAGTAATGTACAAGATTAGGATGATGTAATCTGTGTAAATGATTCAATTCTTGCTCAATGCTAACAATTTGTTTCATTGAGTGTTGTAAATTTGATGTTTCATGATTTTCATAATCACTAGATATTCCACATTTTAATGTCCACTCAGTAACTGCTAATAATTCTCCAGTAATCATATCAACTCCAGCATATACTACAGATCCCTTTACACTATGACCTAAACATTTTCCTCTGTGCACCTGTCGTTCACCTTTATTATTATCAAAATGTAAAAGCTTGGTTCCTCTATGTTCGCACAATGAACCTTCAGAACTTTCAGATGTACTCATACATCTTCTTCTAGAATAGGTCCTGAATCTTTCATGGGGAGAAGATGGTATTGATTGTGACAAAATAGGATCTGATTCAAGTGATAAACGTGTTGATTCACGACGATTACGCATTTCAGCTTTAAGTGCTTCTTTTCGTTTTAAAATTTCATCCTGTAAAACTTGACGTTCTTTATCTTCCTTTAATTGTTTTTCCTGTAACTCACTTTGAATTCGTTCTTGTTGTTTTAAAACCATTTCTTCATAAAAACTGCTATATCCAGGTTTATTGTGTTCATGAAGAAATTTTTGTACATGCTGACAGAGTTCAAAAATCATTACTTCACCTTTAAGTTGTTTTGCTAAATTTTCTAATTCAGAAAGATGAATTGCTAATTGTTGATGAGATAAGCCTCTACTACTTTGTAATTGAATTTTTGGAACTCTAAAAATATGAATTAACTTTTAAATAATTTACATAAATAAAAAAAATATATATTATAGCTTTTATGAATTATATGATTTAATGTTATTATAAAAGTATTTATTTAATTAATTTAAATAAATAAATTCAGATGTGATTAATTTTATAAGTTTTTAAAGATTTTTAAATTACTAATTTTGGAATATATTTATAAATGTAACAATAAAAAATAATAAGTTTGTAAATTTTGTGATTTAAAGAACATACTGTTTAGGATATTTTTCCCCACAAACTACATGTAAATCAACTTGTGCATAAACCTCTGCTGGTCCTGACATTCCTTTTTGTGGGGTGAGTGTAACAGAAATATCCAATGGTTGCCATTTTTTCTTTTGCTTATTTTTGCGATTATCACGTAATTCATCTCCAAAAATTGACTATTTATTTACAAAAAATCAAATAAATATATAATAATGAATATTTAATAGTTTATAATTATATATAATAAACCTTACTTTCAAAACTTCGAGTTCGTTATTTTGACGATCTTGGTATGATTCATCTTGTGACATTTTGCGAATTATTTATTAAATGCTCATTT
This sequence comes from Dolichoris vasculosae, assembly GCA_018907195.1. Taxonomy (NCBI): domain Eukaryota; kingdom Metazoa; phylum Arthropoda; class Insecta; order Hymenoptera; family Agaonidae; genus Dolichoris; species Dolichoris vasculosae. The sequence goes on from JACCHY010000001.1 coordinate 71,057, forward strand.
TAAAAGAGCTTTTATACAATTTCAATTCAGAGTTCTTACTTTCTAAGTATATTTACAAAACTAAAATAGAGATACTATAGTATCTTAACCTCAAAAGTGTCATTCAAGCGTAATTGTTAGATTACGTCGAGATAACGGTTCATAAATAATTGTCAATAGACACGTTCATGTCTAAAAATTCGTTATTTACTACATGATGAGAATCAACTGTAAACACTATTTATTTATAACAAAATTCTAAAGAAAAAAAGCTATGTTTGTTCCATGTTTTTTGTATTGTTCAATCAATCGCAACTAGCGTGTATCTTCTAAGACTACAAAGTATATTCATTTTTTGGTAAATTTACGTCACAACTCAAATTATTGACAAAAATAACTATCGTTTCTTTATTATGCGACTCTATTTTAAAGTTTATTGTTAAATTATTATTAAATAAAATAATATGTAATTATTTAGGTATAATAAACTTTATTTATTGACATCGAATAAAATAAATTTTTTTGTGGCGTGTTATAAATAATAAATTATTCATATGTAACAAAATGAAAAATGAAGGCCATATTCAATATTTGTTTTCACATTGATTCAAGATGCATACAGTAAGTTAGGATCAGTTTTAGAGTTTCTTAAATGTTTTTCCATAATACCCCCACCGATACGTTAATAATAACTCTTCAAAATTATAATTATAACAGTGTAAAATCTTTTCATTCTTGTTTTTTCAATTTTAGAATACATAATTTTTTTGCTTGATCATGTATATATGCACATATATATACACATTCGTATGTAAAATTGAATACATATAAATTTAATATAAATTTTATACACTCCTTTGTTTTAAAAATGTGTGTATATATATAGTATTTTTTATGATCTTTATAATGACATTTATTTAATATTATATAATATTATGTTAAAATATGTTGTACAATAAAATTTTTGATTTACATTCATAAATATATCATTATTTATTTACTATGAAATATAAATAATAGGAATTTGTGCGATTTCACGACAAGAAATAAATAAATGGCTCGCGTGACCAGAAGAGTAAAAAAGACCATCAAAATTGTAAAATCCAAACCTTATGGCATTTATAAAATCCTTCTCGATGATTCGTTAAGCGGATCGCCGGCTTTTTCGCGCTAGTGTCCTTTTCTTCATGTGCATATATCTTATTTAATGAAAATATTAATATAGAAAATATATATTCATACAAAAAATGGGTAATAAACTGAGATATAAAAATAAAACAAAATACCGAAATTTCATAAAATTAAATGTAACATTAAAACACATTAAATAAATCGCTCGTTATAAAGTTAATCATTTTTAGCTTTATAATAAATATAATCAATTGTATAATAAAAAAAATTAGGTAAAGTAATTTTTGTCAATACAAAACTTATTTTTAGTTATGGATTGATGCTCTCCATTCTGTTTATTCTATTTTTTCTTTAATAATAATGATAATAATGATGATAACAATGATAATAATGATAAAGGCACATAAACCGTCAGGATTACAATAATTATTCGCTGTTTTTGTCAACGGATAGCTTTCGTTACGTATGAAAAAATGAAGACAGGGATCGATTTCATATAGATGCTGAGAAAAGAGAAGGGGAATTTAGTAGACACGTGTGATCGTATAGTACTTTTGAAAGTAATAAAAGCGACACATGTCACGAATTGGGAACATAAAGTTGCCGGCTGTTCACGATTCTTTATGCGTGGCATAGCATCATGCTTGCACAGTAAAACGCCAGTAGTAGTGTTGGTAAACACTTATAACGTACGTATTTAACAACCAATAATAAATAAATGTGTAAATTTACACGCGTATACAATTGTATATGCTTATAAGTAATTATTCGCTAATAAGTAAATCTTAAAATATGGAGAGCGAAGCTCGCGCTTTGCTTAATTTTATTCATGCCGCGTGCATACGTGCACGAGTGTAAGCGCGACGAGTCGGCCATCTTATGTATTAGTATCACATAGGCGATAGACTCGCTAAGTGCTGACGATTGCTACGGAGTGCTTTGGGTGTAGCAGCATCGCGTTTTCAACTTCAACCGCCCGCGTTGGTGACGTTGATGTGCATGTACGCGCGCACACATGCACGTGGCCCAATAGAGGGAGACGGAGGACTACATGGTATAACAGCTTGAGCAACGAGAGAAAAAGACAGAGAACTCTAGGTAAAAATTAAGATTCGAAAAAAACGAGTATCGCGAGAAAAGTCTCTCGTTTGCCTCGATGCCGATCTTTCGAGGTGGCGGTTGAAAGTGTGTGTTTTCTAGCTTTATAGCCTCCCAGGAAAAAGAGGTAGAGGCTGCTGCTGCGCGGGCACACGTCAACGCGGTTTCAAAGAGAGGGAGAGAGAGGGAGAGAGAAAAAGAGAGAGAGAGAATAAAAAGGTGGCCGCTGCTGCCTGTCTCGCTTGCCGGCCAACCGCAGCAAAAGGAGAGCGCGCAGGAGGCAAAAAGAGGAAGAGAGAGAGAGAGAGAAAGTGAGCGCGCAACAGAGATAGCGAGTTTACGCGTTTTTCCTCTCTCTCCCGGAAGGAACAGTCGCAGGAGCTAGGGGCGCTCTCTCGACGACGAGGTAAGCGCGCGTTGCGAGTGAGAGAGTGTAGGTGCTGTTGTGCCGTAGCCAAGGTTGAAAGAAACAACAGCAGCAGTAACAGCAGCAGCTAGCGCGCAGTGCCATGAGCATGAGCGAGGAGAGCAACCCGCGTACGCTGTACGTGGGCAACCTCGACGTATCCGTATCTGAGGACCTACTATGTGCCCTCTTCTCCCAGATCGGCCATGTCAAGGGTTGTAAGATAATTCGCGAGGCTGGCAACGATCCCTATGCTTTTGTCGAATTCACGAATCACCAGTGCGCGGCTACTGCCCTCGCCGCCATGAATAAGCGCGTCTTTCTTCAAAAGGAGATGAAGGTTAACTGGGCCACGAGTCCGGGTAATCAGCCCAAGCTCGATACCAGCAATCATCACCATATATTCGTCGGTGACCTGTCGCCTGAGATCGAGACGCAGACGCTACGCGAGGCCTTCACACCCTTCGGCGAGATCAGCAACTGCAGAATCGTTCGTGATCCCCAAACGCTTAAGAGCAAAGGTTATGCCTTCGTGTCGTTCGTAAAGAAGAGCGACGCCGAGGCGGCAATAGCCGCAATGAATGGTCAGTGGCTTGGCTCGCGTAGCATCAGGACAAATTGGTCAACGAGGAAGCCGCCACCACCGAGGTCTGAGAGGCCTAGGCACGCGGCCAACAGCAAACCCAACTACGAGGAGGTACGTTGGCTGATGACGAGAGAGAGTCTGGCGATTATGGGCATCGACTGCTTCCCTTCGCAAACAGTCCTCTTGTACGATGGGTTTGTTTGGGTTAAAGCTCACAAAATATTCATGTTGACATGGCTCCTGTTTCAGATTGAACATTAATTTCTGAATCCATGGAAATCACTGTGCATTTCATGGTTTTAAGATTATTATTATCTATTTGAAATTGGACGCTGTCGAAATTCTGATTTAATACATTTCTTCTGAGATCAGAATACTATACAGTGTCTGATTTCGAGGAACAGGTGTTTTTAATGATGCTTTAAGCATATTTATAAGACTGGCTCTTATGTAAAACCACCTGTTTGAACTCAAATTTTGAGTTTTATTTGTTCGATTTTTAGAATGAAATAATTGAGATTTGTATATCTAATACATATACATATCTTTCTAATTGAATTTTTATGAAGTTCTTATTTATAATTTAGTTCTATCATAATAAAGTATATTAAAATATTATTTCCTTTTTTATATCGAACAAACTCTCAAGAAGAAATTTATATCTCAACATTTTTTTCTATGTTTAAATTATAGGGATCTACATAAGCTGAAGGGCACAAAATCTCAAACGCGGTCTTACTTAATATCTATTTTTTTATATTTTCCTTTAAATAATGATTAAAACATATATTTTTAAGTTGTATTTTTATTTATAAATTGATATAAATTTATTATATAAGAAATATGTACTAATATTAATTGCATATGTTCTTGTATCCCTCAGTATGTTCAGACCCTTCAATCTATATTATTCATCATTTATGAATTGTGTTTATTTTTTCTATATAATATATTAATTATAATGAATGATTAAAAATTATAAAAGATATATGTAATATTTGTATAAAAAGCATTTGATCCTACCCATTGGATGTTAAATTAAAAAGTTTAAATCAAATTATATATAAAATTATAAAATTATAATTCAAATTTAGATTTAATGTTTGTGTTTTATTTTAAATTAATAGTTATGTTTTTCCAGTTGACACATTATTAAAGTAGATATTAATCTTTATGATGAATAAGAATTATTTAATTTAAAAGTTTCATAAAGTTATATTTAAATATTTGATAAGACTATAACTTTTTATTTACATGAACTGTGATTGGTTATTAATATGGTACTAATTTTAATAAGGGTAATATTAAAATTACTTTCATATGTGAAAAACCAATTACAATTTTACAATCTGTAAAGGTAATTTACATTGTTATTTATAATTATATTTATAAAATTATTTTGTTTTATATATATACTTAATATTTGTACATTTTTTGGTATTTCTTACTTTCATAGGTTTATAACCAAAGCAGTCCAACCAATTGTACCGTCTACTGTGGAGGATTCACAAATGGAATTACAGAAGATTTGATAACTAAGACATTTTCACCTTTTGGTACTATACATGATATTAGAGTATTTAAGGATAAGGGTTATGCTTTCATTAAATTTACTACAAAAGAATCAGCAACACATGCTATAGAAAGAACGCATAATACAGAGATAAATGGTAGCGTTGTTAAATGTTTTTGGGGAAAGGAGAATGGTGATCCAAATAGTGTAGGACCCAATGCAAACCAACAGGCTCAACAAGTTAGTACTGAAAAATTTTTTTATATCTTATTTCTCTTTATACTTTTTTTAACATTAAAAATAAAATTTTTACTTTAATTAAACTACAGCTGGATATAGATGTATTTTTAAAAAAAAAATTTAATCTTCATAGAAAGTTACTAATTTATTTAAATATTAAATATAGTAAATTGATCTTTGAATAAAATTGAGAATGGTATAATAATCTTTATAGTTACTATACAACTATATAATATACTATATAATACTATACGAATATTTAAATTTGTGTAGAAAAATTAACCTACTAATTTGTTGAAGTAACAATAATAATATAGCATTTGATTTAAATTGTAAAATTTAAGAAATACTGTATGGAGTTACATGCTGGTTTAGATTTTTTAATAAAATAGTATCAAGAGTTCCTTCTATTTATGTTTTACTAATATTTATTTATCATTATTAAAATTAATCAAATTTATAACAATAAAAAATGGCCTAAAATAAATTATAATATATTTAAATTAGTCTGCCATTTAAAAAATTTTATATTTACTAATTTGAATCTTTATTTTATTTTAAGAAATATAAAATTTCTGATGAAATTTATTGATGTAAAGTTTGTTATTAATTTTATGCATTAAATAGATTTACCATATTTAGTCAATTTAACATATTTTTATTATGTTCAAAATGAATTTTTAAAGACTATATAAAAAATAATCTAATTTTTTCATTTTTAATAATAATTCGAAAATTTTAAATAACTGAAATATATTTTATGGATTTTTAAAAGATAACAAATAACATAATATACTTGCAGAAAATATAGTAACTTGGGTAATATATTCAAATGTATTAATTCATTAATATTTAATAAAATAAATTTTTCTTAAAAATGTTAATGAATATCTATTTTAAAATATTAAAAATCAATGTAATGACTAAATGGAATTTCAATATTAATATTTAAATGAAAGTAAGCATATTATGCATGGCTTAACATGATGTCATGTCTATGTTGTCGTGTAATCTAATAGACATTATTTACTATTGTTATTGTTTAAGCAATTTAGTTAAAGCTTATTTTTAATTCGCTTGAAAATATATAAAATATAAACATATTTTTTATTTTTTGAATTTTATGTTTTCTTGCACAATATTAACTATTTTTTTTATTACATAAATATCTGATTGAAAATATTTATTTGTATACAAAATAATATCTGTTTATTATTTTATTTCTTTGATTTTCTATTAAGTTTATCTTATCTGGTAACATTTTGTATCAAGTTACATTTAATATTTTAACATTTTATACTTTATAATAAATACTGCTCAAAAAATTTTTAGTATCAACAATCATTTTATTACAAATTTTGTACAATTTTTACTCATTAATAAATAAATATGCAGAGTAGTGAGGATTTTCTAGAATTGAAATTATGTTTATAATTAAAAGCTTTCATTCTGGTATAATTTTCAATTAATGTCCAAAATAAATTATTTATAATATTTTAACTTTTATTAGGTTACGGCAGGGGCAGGTCAGTATGCATATGGATATGGGCAGCAAATGAGCTACTGGTATCCACAAGGATATCCACAAATGCAAGGTCAGTTTCTTCAGCCTGCTCAGTACTATGGCCAATATTACGGCCAACAGCAAGCTCAATATATGAATAGCATGCGGATGCCAGCACCGGCGGCGGGTACATGGCAACCTGGTCAGGGAGGTACGGCACCGCCAACACCTGCTGCACCCTTACCTCCGGGACAACAACCAATGGTAACTTATACCATGCCACCACAGTATCCCACGCAATGAAATGGAATGGCCGAAAATTTCTAAAAATAAATAAAAAAACAACAACAAAAAAATATGACAGCTGAAAGTTCTGTACGCAACACTTGACATAGGATCACTTCGAAAATAGATTGAAATATACCGGAATCTTCTATTAAAACATTTTATTTCTCATCATAAAGTTATTACACATATAACATGCAACTACGCGCGATCATTTACAAACAGTTAAGCCTGTACATTGTTCGACAGTCAAAACTTTCATGAAGATTCTAACGAATTATGTTTTTAAAGTATAATATAATTAAAGCACTTTTCTAGTTATACATACAAAATAAATTTAATGCAAATGCTTTCTGTTTTTTGATTTATAGAATTGTAGAAGGTAGACAAAATTTTGCATCGCTTTAAAAGAAATTGGGTAAAATTAAATAAAAAACGGTATATAATTAAATCTATCTTCGAGGTCCTTGCAGAGCCCTGCATCCGGTGTGCAACGTATACTATTATGTACGGATATATGACCACTGCGATTGTTGTATTTTTTAATATCTTTTTTTTTTGTTTTCTGCCTCCTTTTCACTCCTACTTTGACGCTTTTTTGAAATATCACATTTTCTTCACTAGTTCATTTAAATGGATATATTGTGACTTTTTGAATGTTTGATTATTCATGTTCAAATCGATCATGATAAATGTTGATGCGTAATTGTAAGGTAGAGAAAACGATAGCTAGACACAGCGCCTGTGATGTAGCTAGAATTTTTCGGAAGTACGCTAATAACACGATGCAGGGTCCTCGTCAAGCGCAATGATTAAAATAACGTTTGCGCTTATGAACTTACTTTTGCTTTGCGAAATGTAATCGCCAGTGGCTTAGTGACGATTTCAATTAATGGCTTTTTTATAAAATCTTAAAGGTATAAAAAATTGCTATAATAAAAAAATTCAAGTTCTATTTAATGATTCTAATGTAGTTTATTGAAGCTTCATTTGATGTGAAACATTATCGATAAAATAACGAGTAACAATAAACTAAGTTTAGCATAGGTATTAAATTTATTTGATATATTATATATAATTTACAAAAAATTTGATATTCAACGGATATTCAAAATTTTATTTAGAACTAATTTTTTTCGATCAAGTTTTCCGCGAAATAGAAGCATACAAAATTACTATTCAATATTAACAATTTTGTAGGTTCCTTTAAAGTTTGACGCTGTGTACTTAGTTTTTTATTTCTATATTACTTTCAAATTAATTTTAATTATTTGATAAAAAGATCATTTAAAAAATAATGAATTTTGAATAAAAGCCTCTGGTGATAAAAGAAAGAGAATCAACTTTGTAGGATTCATGAAAAAGTTGGTGACAAAGCAAGTGTAAAAAATAGTAAGATTAAAAAAAATACAAATTTGTATAATTTGATGAATTGTAATGCAGAGCAAAGTATGTCGAGTGTGAAAACAGTTGTATGAGGTAATTGATTATAAAAAATGAACACTGAGTAAAATAAGAATCAGTAAAGTGATTGAAGTGAAGAATGTTATATAAAGATTAATTTAGGTACGGTAGGGCGTAAGACCCTCGACAATGCTTAGGATAATGTTATCTTATAAAAAAAACAAATTGTCCTTTGAATGAGAAGAAGGAATAAATATTTAAAATACACTTTTGTTTTTATTGTTTATATATATTGCTTAAGCCTTTTCATTTTTTTTTTCCTGAGTACTTTTTGTAAAATAAAAGTCAAACATGCGATTTTCCTATATTTAACAAAGATTTTTTACATATGTAAGGTAAAATAAATTATAATAGCGAACAAAATTATCCAAAAGACAGTGAATAAATAAGCAGATTTGATGATACAATCATCTGATAATGCATTAATAACGTTAAAATATGTAAATTGGAAATTTTAATTACAGGTATACAAAAAACTTGCAACAGTTTTACAGGTGATTATGTATATACAACTTATGCATCGAGTAATTAAATGGTACAATTTATTACAGTATATAAGCCTCGAGCAAGTTCTTGAATAATTAGTCAATTTATAGAGTTATTTAATTTGATTTTCATTGACGAGCGTTGATAGATTAAAATTGCAAAAATTGTAATTAAATCTATAAACTAGATAAATTACTAAAATAAGCGTTTTTTTTTGGCCAACTAATTCAAAAACATTTGTACTTGGCTGCTAATAATTGCCTTGTATATTAAGTTGATAATTGTCTTGTTCTTTAAATATGAATGAATACAATAACTATTTTTACTTATATTGTACTAATTATTTTACAAAATACAATTGAATTTTTTCAAATATTTAGTTTTAGTTAATTACATACAAACAATATTATAAGTATTTTATTATGTACCTTCAAATATATTTTAAAGTAGTATATAATTACCTATTTAACATAATTTGTTTTTTTACATTTTTTTTATATTTTTGCTAAAAATTATATTTATAAAAGTAGCAAAATAAATGGATCAAGGCAGAAATTTGTTGTGATTGAAAGACTAAATTGCACAAATGTGCATCTTAACATCAAGCATAATTTATTTTAATATATTTTATTATATTTTTTATTTTACCAATGAGAATTGCTTTTATCATGATAGTTTACTTATTTTCGTACATAATAATATATATAAAAATTTATATAGCCAATGATGCTATACATTTCTTGAATGTATATTTACACTTTTTGTATAAATTTTAGTAAAGTATGCATTAAGCAAATTACAGAAAAAGTTAAAATGTAAATATTTTTAATATAAAATAAAACAAAGAAAAAGAGGGAAAATCCTCTAATCGTTTGAAAACGAGTAAAAAATTTTTATCGACAAGTTAAATAATTTAATATTTATTTTTGTATTTTTTACTTGTATTTTACTTCACATATTTTTTTAAAAATCATAAATAAGAAATTTGTTTAAAAGTTGCGGACAAATTATAAGAATTTAAAATATTCTAATATTAAATGAACGACTATTTGTTAATTTATAAATTAATAAAGCAATATCTTTTTCATTTATCACCCTGTTTATATCACATGTGCAAAGTGGACATTATGAAGCTTACAAACTAGTTTGGATATTATAAAAATGTTTTCAAACTTAGATATTACAGATCTAGATTTTGTACAAATGGCATATAAAAGAAAAACATTTTTTCTTATAGAAACTTAATACCTATTTTATATATTACTTTTTTATCGCTTCCATAGGTTTATGGCAACTTGAAATATGCACTGGAATTTGGCCGAAAACCTTATATTAGTTTTAATAAAGTCGATTCTTTTAACTGTACAAATGAACCAATAAATACTAATAATAATATGCACTTTTTAATAGTTCTAATCACTTTTGAATGAAGAATTAAAAACAAACTTTATTATATTATAAAATTAACATCTTTCCTTACATTAAAATATATTTTTTTTAATATTATTAGAGTTAAAAAATAATATACAGCTATGCTTTATGAGTTGATTATTTAAATTGATAGTAGTTTTATTTTTAACAGTAAAGTAAAAATAACTAAATAAAAATATTTTTTTTGTTTAAAACCTTTTCATAATTTGAATAAGAAATTGGTAATTTGTATATTTCAAAAGAAGGAAAGAATATATTGAATACCAATTTACAAAAATAATACTTTTATGATAAAAAAGAACTACTATTAGAATGAGAATACAATGTACATCAGCTGGTTGGATATTTTCGTATTAAGTACATTTTCATAAATTATATGAATTTACGATATTTAAAACTTGCAGATATTTGGTCGTAATCATATTTGATTATTATAACAATGATTTAAAATTTATTCAATAAAAAATACCTTGCAAGTAATTAAGTCCTATTTTCCAATATAAAAAAATCATTAAATGTGACATATTTCATTTGTTTCGTTGTTTTGTAGAACCATGATATTTAATGATAAAATTTTACAATCGTAAGTAAAATTATGTTACAGATTTTTTTTATGATATTTGTATTGTAAAAAATAAAATATAGAAACTCCAATATAAATATTATTTAAAGATTTTCTCATCAAACTAGTCAAAACTTATGCTGCTGCTATTGAATTTGTTATTTTTTTTAATGAATAATTTATTATCTTAAATGGACGTATAGAGTTACATTAAAAAAATTAATTTATGTTTTATGAATTTAGATTTTTTAAGGGTTTTTTTTAGATATAAAATTTTATTTTTTGTTTACGATTATATATGTATTTTATTAATTTTTAAATCTCTTATTGTTTACGTATAATGTTCTTTAATTAATTTGAAAAACATATTAACAGAATACCAATATTAAAATATTAATTCTCAATATCAGCAGCAATATAATTATGACAATTGATTCATTTTTTTTACAACATAAAAATTATTGATATTATATTAAAAACAATATGTTTCAACAGCGAATTTCGTCAATGACTTACATCGCCATATTCAAAATTCCATTTTTCATAAATTGCTAGACTTCCAGGTGAAACGGACCTACGAATTCTTTTTAATGAATCAAAAAAATCTTGTTGTGTTATATTTCGTACTGAATTTAAAGACAAATCTTTCACTTGATCCATGTTGAGTTCTATAATAATAATAATAGTAAAAAATCACATGTATGAAAAATAATACTTAATATTTTTATATAGTAAAAATTGAATTTACTTAAAAATTGATTGAAATATAGGAGAAACAAATTTTACTATTATCATATTTAAAAATAATTCTTGATTAATTAGAACCGTAACTGGTATTAAAGAAATTAATAGAATTGTATATTTTAAGATGATTAAATATTATTCCGTAATATCAGTTTCAAAATAATTTATTTATTTATAAATTAAATTTTATTTGATAAATGCATATTTAATATATGTAAATATTAACTATACGTAGATTTCGATAAAATTTACCTCTAATAGGGCCAAGAGCTGCATCTTTAGCTAAACCCGTTAAATCACTGCCGGAATAACCTTCTGTAAGAACTGACATTTGATTCAATTCTTCTTCTGTCAAAGGATCATTGTGTTTGGCCAATAACCGTTTTAACAAAGTAATTCTTGTTTTATAATCTGGCAATGTCACGTATACTCGCTTGGAGAATCGCCTTAACGCCGCTTCGTCGAGTTCTTGAGGACGATTAGTTGCAGCCATTACTAATATCCTTTCTTCGGGACAACTAGGAAGACCATCAAATTCTACTAAAAACTCTGTTTTTAATCGCCTGAAATTTTAAATTGTATTAAATACACGTAAATTTTACATTTGAATTAATATTTTATACTAAATGTTATTAGTTGTAATATGATAGGTTAAAAACAAATTTCACTTTATACCATGATTGTATAAAATAACATAAAATTTTTGTTTGTTTAGCAAATTTAAATATCTAAATATTTTACTTATTTATATAAATGTTATGATATTAAATATTTCACTTTAATAATTTAATAATTTAAATAAAAAAGCAATTTTTTAAATAAATTATTGTTTAAGTATATCAACATTTTTATATATTTATATTATTTTTTAAATTTTTAAAAAAATTTTGTTTTAATATGTATTTTAATGCAAATACAGTTTTAAAACATTCTTATATTATTTACATAATTGACATATATAATTTTTAAATAAAAAAACAATTATTTGCAAGTCAAATTTTAAATTTTAAGAAGAAATTATAATAGAGATTAACACGATAAAGAACATATTTAAAATTATAAATATTATACTTTTTTAACATTAACATTAATGAGTAAATTTATATTATTTTGATTTTTAAGATAATTAATTTAAAAAAATTATTGTTGCATAAAACATAACACCTAGAAGCTTCGTGTTCATTATCCTTGCGTTCACTCAGTAAAGAATCCACTTCATCAATGAATATGACAGACGGTTGCAATTCACGGGCGATTCCGAACAAGGCTCTCACAAGTTTTTCTCCCTCACCAACATATTTGGAAGTCAGACTGGCTGCAGATATAGAAAAAAAGGTAGCATTGCACTGTGTAGCAATTGCACGAGCCAACAAAGTTTTGCCATTGCCTGGTGGTCCGAAAAGTAGTAGTCCTCTCGCCGGAGTACGCAGTCCAGTAAACAACTCAGGTCGTAAGGATGGTAGTATTACTATTTCATGTAAGGCTTGTTTTGCCGTCTAATAAACCAATTCAGATTCTATTATATATTTAACTAAATAATATAAAATTGTATTGTCAAAGCATAAAAAATTCATTGAAATAAAAAAATGCACTGATTCAATAAAAATGTTTTAAAAAATGAATTATTCGATAAATCTCTGCGTTAATCATTTCAGATAAATAATAAATATTGAAGAAGTATAAACTCATATTTTTATTTGAATGTTTCTTTTTCGTTATACTACTTCTCATTCAAAATTTATTAGAGTTATTTTGAATATACATGATTTTCAAAAAGTTATTAATCTACTTTTATTTAAAAATATATTTAAAAAATAATTGTTAGGAAAATAAAGTCTAAATTATGAAACAAAAATAAAATCAACTTAAAAATAAAATCAATTTTATTTTGAAAATTTTACTATAGAATTACGTACGATTCGAACATCTTTTGTGTTCATTGAATATTTTATATATCGTAAAGAGAAAATTTTCTATAGAGATTTTTTTATATTAAAAATTCTATTTATTTTTGTCCAAATTATTAAAAATAATTCATTTTTATTAATGCATAAGTCATAAATGATAACAATTGGTAAACGTAAGTCTCTTTTTTTGAATTGATCAAGAAACAATCAACATTAAGAAGTATTAACTGGATTTATTAATTCATGATTCGAAAAGTTCAGTACTTAAATTTCGATACCAATGTTACAAAGGTAAATCTTTAACATTAAAAAGCAAATAAAAATTACAGGTCGGCAAATTATATTATATAATATATGTACAAATAGACAATCGACGTGTATTGACAGCTTATATAGAGATGAGGAAGATACATTGCGAATCATAATAAAGCTATTTATAATGCGTCTGGTCATGAATAATTTAGTTATAATTTGAAGATTGATAAATACATAAAGGTTGTTATTAACTAATTTCATCTTGTTTATGCTTAACAAACTGATTGATTGGTGTATACATGATAGTTATAGTTCTATCTTAGATACTTTTACATGATATGTAACATATCTATCAAATGGATGAATTAATAGGCTTCATTCAAAAAGATATGTCCAAAAAATGGTGATTATTTATTATCTTTATGGGCAAATCAAAGTCAGATGATCAATGACAAAGCATGTAAACACGATAAAAAGCCTATTTTTACGAGACATCATTGTATTTACAAAGTTCTTGAAAGCTGTATTCTATATGATATTTTATATAAAAAATTTACTATAATAAATGGTATTCGAAATATATAGCATTATACATTAATAACGTTCTTATAACAGTTTGTTAAACTAAGATATTATTATTGCTAAATATATTTTTAAAAAGGAATATAAAGTGATTATATTGAATTACTACTCATGAGATTATTAAAAGGGAACTGGTTTACTTATTTAATGTGCAAAATATTTGATTATTTTTGCCTAAAATACTCACAGATACGGACTATTTAATGATGTAATTTTTGGAGCAATTTATTATAGTATTAGAAGTCGTAAAGATTAGATAAATTTTGTTTTTATTAATAAAAAAATTCTGTACCTACATCAGAATTTAATTTCTTTATTGCAAGGAAATTAAACTAATATAAATATACCGTTACTTTTAGGTTTATCATGATATAGATTAATAATTAAAAATATACACAATTCTGAATTTCCCACAGGATATGTAATCAATAAAACATTTTTTAAAATACAGATTAAAATAAACATTTTATTTGAATAAGAATACTGTCATAATATAAATTTAAAAAATTACTAAAATCAATTTCATATTATTTATACTATAAATGTTCTGGTTATGTAAATTAATTTCAAGAATAACAATAAATATACTTTGACAAACCTCTTGGCCAGCAATATCGTCCCACAATACAGGTGCTCCTCCCTCTAGTATTTCATCGAGAATGATTTGAGCAAGTTTTGGTTCGACACCCTTAAGTTGCGGCAGTTTTCTTATCGGTGTGCCTCTATTACTATTGCTCGCATTTGATGTGTTATTACCAGATGCAACGGGACGTCGGCGTAAGGGTGATTCATTTCCTGGCACTGACAGTTGTCGCTTTACGGAAGGTGGTGTTAATGATGGTTTGATTAAAGATGTTCGATGGCAGGGCAAAATTGGTTGTGAACGTCCCATATTTCGAGGTAGTGTTTGACTTTTATTTATAGCCACACCAGATAGCCGCTTGCTTGATACTGGAAATTTTCTACCTGATGCTGAACCAACCAAAATAAAGAAACAGAGAGAGAGAGAGAGAGAGAAAGAATTTAATAATGAAATTCTTGGAAATTATTTATGGTGAGTTATTTCGTAGCGAAATTGAAAATTTCGAAGAAAAAATATGAATCAACACTAATTTCATAAATTAAAATTATCACTTGTGTCTTTGTGCATTTCTATTTTTGTTTCAATTTATATTTCGATATTTTGCCAAATAGTAATATATTGTATGTATTAATTGCTATAAGGTGAATTTAAAATTTACTCTTTAATGTTGTACAAATTAAATAGGTTTAAAATAATAGAGTTGGTATTCATTTTTTAATGAGGCGTATTTAAAGGCATTAAAGAGCAAGTTATTTGTTTTAAAGAAATAAAAAGTATTAATATTATTGCTTAAAATAAAAAATTGCTTTTAGTTACTAGAGAAAATTCAATATTTGATTAGTTTTTTAAAATTAATAAAAACATTTAATTTTTTATTACTTGTAAAGTGTTTATTAAACTATACCTTTTATGGTAAAACTTACTTTTAAGTCTATTATTATATAACATTAAAAAAATATGTATTTTTAGGTAAACATTAAATTTGACTATTTTAAATAATTTTTTAAATTATAT
Source organism: Dolichoris vasculosae (assembly GCA_018907195.1). NCBI lineage: Eukaryota > Metazoa > Arthropoda > Insecta > Hymenoptera > Agaonidae > Dolichoris > Dolichoris vasculosae. Next base: position 86,827 of record JACCHY010000001.1, read on the forward strand.
TTTTTTAATTAAATAAAGAAATTAGAATATTTTGCAAAAGTTAGTTAAAGCAATCTTTATACTACCTAAAATAGTTTTAGTTTTGGTATGTATTTATTTATTATTCTTCCAATTGTTATATATAATTTATATATGTTAACTTTAATAATTATTTTGTTTCTGTAAAAATTTTATAATAATGTAATTTTAGAATCAAGTAAAAAATCTTATATAAATATTTTGTTATTAAAAAAAATTAAGATAAATAATTATTTATAATGCAAAAATTACCAAAGAGTATTAATGACAAGAAATAAAATAATATACAACAATTAAAAATAATAAAATTAATACGAAAAATTCTTGCAACTTAAATGCATATATGATAAGTTATATAAACAGAATTATGATACAAACAAAAATATATAATATACTTTCAAAAATGCAAATAATATTCTTAACAGTATACAAATATTATAAATTGTCTAGAAAGCTATATATACGTACTTTGTACAGCATTCAAAGTTTGTGTATTATTTTTGTGTTTCTGAGTAGAATTATTGTGATGATGGCACCAGGTCTTATCTTCTTTGTTATGTTGTTCTGTATTACATTGCTTTGAGGTAACAATAAGCTGTTTTTCATGGTCTGAGATTTCCAGATTTTTCAGCTCACATATACTTGCTACAAAATAAATGAAAAAAATTCTCTGCCATGCATTGAAAAATGTTAAAAAACTGTTAAAGTTTAAATTTAAATATTAATTATAAAGGCAATGAATAAATTTTCAGAATGCTTTTAGTTTTTTAAAGGCTTTCTTGATGTATTATTTAAATTATTATTTACAAATGTTAACATGTCAGATAGTTTGTGAATTAATAGAAATAATATTCCCAAAACTTAAATAATAATTAATATCATTAATACATATTTAGAATATTATTGTAACTTATTTAATACAAAAATTAATAAAAATACATAGGACACGGTTAATTTGTTCTTTTATAATTTTTATAAAATATTTATATTTATATTTAGATATTTTTCATTTTAATTTTAACAAGACAAATTTAGAAGCTTAAAATTTTCGCATTAAATGATCCTATTTTAAATAAATATATTTTTAAATTCAATAAAATAATAATTTAAATTTAATATTAAAATATAAACAAAAGAAAATTTTTCATACACAGGTGTAATGCTGGTATTTAAATTTAATTTATTTTTCTTTTAAATAAATTATGATTACTTATTAAAAAAGTTAAAAGCGCTTGAAAAAAATTTAAAGCAAGACTAATATATTACATGCATAGATTAACAATTAACTAATTATCAATTAAATAAATGTAGTATAAATTATATAATTTCTAAAATTCTTAATTTGTTATACTATAATTATTTAAAACATGCATTTTCTACTAAATGTTTATTTTATCACAAAATATTAAACATAGAATAATAATATTTCTAATATATACATTGAAAATTTATAGTATAATTCTCAGGTAATTTTTGCATATTTGTCATTAAATACAAAAATTTAGAATCAATGAACATACCAAGAAAATCAAGCCTGTCTTTAGCCATTGCCAAATTTGTCTTCATTTTATCATTAAGTCTTTGTGCTCTTTCCCAAACTTCTCCTCGACCACCATTGCATTCTACTGCGATTCCTTTCTCCAGCTCATAGATTCCTTTTTTGTATAGCTCAATAGCCATTTCTTTATGTCCTATAATTACAAGATAAAATATTAAAATTTTTGTTTTTCACAATTTTTATTAAAACTGTAAAAAACAAATATAGTTTTATTTTGGAATCATTATGGAGGATATTATTCAATGACCTTCTCTGAATAATCATTTATCAATATTTTAAAATTTTATATTGATTAAAAAATTGAATTATGTGTTATTTTAATTTTGTAAATAATTCAAGTAAATTATTTAAGTCAATAACCAAGATCAAAATAAGTAACAATTTTTATTAAATCAGGATTAGCTACTAGAATAGAAATATATACACATACAAATTTAATTTACTAACCTTCATTCTCTTCATCAATTTTCAAAGCTTTGCTAATATATTCAAAAGCTCTACGATGATGATGCTTTTGTTTTGCTAAGAGTGGATCTCCAGGACCAGGTCTTGGTGGTCTTCTTGTATTTGATGACATTTCTTCAATATCACTTTTATGACTGTTAGTTACAGCTTCCCGATCAACTATAATTTCCAATTGACATGAATTTCTATTGGAATGTTTTCTGTGTATCAAATGTGAGGTTGAGGCATAAATATATTTAAAAATTACATATAACTGATAAATAACAGTTCTAAGTACATTAAACAAAAGTATCAATGGAAATGAAACAATGTAAAAGTTCCTTTTATGCACAGAAGGTTGCTGTCCATCAATAGAACGATGGTGGTGGTGATGATGATGATGATGATGTGCATAAGTGACACTTGTTATTGTTTTGTCACTATTTTCAGTCTTAGTCACACGTAGCTTTTTAGGTGATTTACTGTTTTTACGTGAAGAACGTCCACTGCCACCACCATCACTGTAAGACATCTCCCAAAACTGCTATTTTCTTCACTGAGTAGCAACCATTAAAAATAATTTTAATTATTAATAGTAAATAATATTTAAAACAATTTCAAAGTTTAAAATCAATTTTTATATAACTGTATTAAATCAAATCCATGCTGTTTTTCAGTAATATTAATGCTTACGAGTATTATTTTAAAAAATATTGAGATTAAATAGGATCTTACATTTATTCAAATGTATTGTTAAAATTTTTCTTAAAAAAGAAAAATTATATTTATATAAATTATAAAATATTGTACTTTTAACTCTTACTGTTGAGAGAATGGTCTTGGTGATATTGAACGTGGGTGATGCGAAATCAAATTTAACCATTTCGACATCCCAACGTGAGCACAGACGAAATGAAATATTGATTTAATCAAGACAAAAGTGAAGCTATTTTTTTTTAACTGATCGATCTTAATAGAATTTCTATACTTTGTAAAGATAGATCATTTTTTTGTGTAAGAATACTATCGTAACACGCATAACGTACACGAGCGAAAATCAGTTTATTATTTTGTAATTGAACACCAAATAATAAATGTGTTAGGTTAAACATACGTAAAAAGAGTATAGTACATATTTGCACGCGACACTAAAGTTTCAACAAAATTTCAATATTTACCAACCTTATTTTGGATATTACTGTTCATTCTGTCTGTTTGTTTACTATCACTTGGTTTCGAAATAGACCTGTTTAGAATCGCGTACCGTAATTTTCACTTTTGTTCTGTTTATTTTATATTATACATAAAAGAAAAAATTCAATCACTATAAAGTTTAAAGTATTGATTGTGAATATTTTGAAACCATTTTATCGGTCATTTTTTCGACAAAAGTGTAAAAGTTTGATTAAGGATAGGTAAGAGATTCATATATTTATTTTTAAAAATATAATAAGTACTATTATGAAATTTAGAATACTTCACGAAACTCAACGAAGTACAGAATGTATCTATAAAAAGAATATACACTGCTTAGTAAGAAATATATGCATAAGACACTCAATCGTGAACACTGCAAAATAAACACCCACTCAATCTTGTAATCGCTGCTTGCGATTTAAAAGGTAAAAAAATGATAGTTAAACGTCGTTCATCTTTTTTTCTCTTTTGGTGAATGACCCACATACTCGTTTTTTGTCTTCAAAATAGTTGTCTTTTATGTAATAAGTAACATGAAATTTATAATATATGGACTGTGTCGATTTTTACCAAACACATGATCCGAAAAAGGTTATCATTGATCAAATTCTTTGCATTCTAGAGTCACTAATGAAACACGCAACTGCCAGAGAGAGTATTCTGGCGTAAATTACACTTAAATAAATAGAAAAACTAGAAAATCTAGATGAAAGAAAGAGACGGTAATTGTTTTTTGTTTTAATTGAATAGTACTTTTTTTATAAAGTTTTATTGTTTCAAATTTTAAATTTACTTTAAAATATAAGTATATGATAAATATACTTCAGCACACAAATTATAGATCTTTTATAATACGTATGTGTGTTTATGAATAGATATTTGGATGTCGAAAAATTTTTTTAACTCTAATTTTATAAATAAAAAAGTAATGATTACTACGATTAATAAAATATTATAAAGAACATATTCATATCGACAATATTAATTATTATACGTTTAATATTGTATAATGAATAGTGTTAAAAAATGAATAATTTTTCTTCATAATTTTTAATTAATGATAGATATTATGAATGTAAAAATTTATCAATTATTATTTGTTTGCATAATTTCAAATAATTATTTGTTACGTAATAATATATATTAAATAAATAATGCCTTTATTAAAAAAGTTTGTTGTTCTTTATAAGTTTTTATACAAAAATATCTTAAATAAATAATATATGATTTTTAATTTACGAAATAAAATAAAATAAATATAGCATCGATTCAAAAGTCGTTTTCATTTATTTCTTTAAATAACAAAAATTACATTGTTTTTATAGTGTATTTTCTGTTTTCGATTGAAGGTTTATTATATATATATATATATATATATATATATATATATAAGTAAATCTTAATAATATCTAATTCATTTTATCTTTGAAATAAGTAAATTTAGAATTTAAAACACGAAATATTTTATTTTATAAAAACATATATATATATATATATGTATTAATTTACTTATTTTTCATTTTTGTATCGCTTCTGGTTTTCGTCAAGTATATAATTTGTAATGCGCGCGAACGCAATAACGAATAAACGTAGACTGATTTGCACAAACTCGAATTGCATTATATTGTATTTACAAGTATAGTATCTTTACATCGCTATCATATAATATAATAAACTATTTGGTAGATGATAAGAAAGAATGGAGGAAAATCTTGCTGCCAAATTATGTTTACTTCTGGGGGATCGGGCTAGTAGTGGTAAGCAAATATTTGTCTTTTAATTTTTCATTGCTGATAAAATTTTATTAGTAAATATAGGATATAAAGTTGTTTACTATCCGTTTCCAAAACAATATCAATTATTGCTTTAATAGTTTCAATTTTAACGTAGTTACAATTTAATTTTCAAAATAAATTGTCATAAAAATTAAGAATAAAAAATAAAATACAAATTAGATATTCTAAATGACTAATTTCTATTAAATTAATATAGTGTTTAATTTATAAAAATTCATTTAAGAATGATTATAAATGATTTCATTATTATTAAATTTTTTTATTAGCAGTGCAATGGAAACTTTTGGGTCAAGAAAAAGATGGTTCGTTATTACTTGGATGGATAGAAAATATATCTTCACAGGAAGATGATAATTCATATTCTGTGATTGGTCGTTATGATCGCATGAAAGAAGATTTACAAGTACATATCTTTTAAATTTTCTTTTCTTAATAAAGTATTTATTTTATATTAATTTTTAGGTTTTACATAGATTTTCAAAAGTACTTAATCTCATCCAAGCTACTGTCAATCAATGCAATTCATTATTAGGATATGTAATAAAAAAGAAATTACATACAAATTTAAAAGATACTGAAAAAATCTTATCGACTGACTTTAAAACTAAAAAAGTAGAAAAAAATGATAACAATGAAAATAAAAATCAATTCTCAAAGTTAGATATTGAAATTTATCAAGCTTATATCATTGAATTTAAGACTGAAACGGCAAAAATACATGCTCTAGAAACTAGCAAATTAAAACAAGTTAGAATACAATTCTTGTATAAAGAAAAAGCTTTACAAACATTAGATAAGTTTTTAGTTTTAGTACATCAAGAATGTAAGTTATATTAAATTATAAATATGAGAATATAAGTATGTTTTTTACACTAACTTATAAATTTTATTATTTTGTTATAGATGTTCAAATGTATACAGTTTTATATAATACAAATTTAAAAACTAATGTAATTACAGAATTAAAAACAGAAATTTTATTTAAAATCTTTATATGGGCTCAATGGGATGCAACAAATCAAGTACTTTACTATATTCACCATCGAAAGGCACCAATTAGTTTATTTACTGATGATGCTATTGAAAAGTCTCACAAGCCCACTTGTAGTTCTCCAACACTTAGTGGTTTACAATTTCATGATGATCTTCCTCATGAAACTGTGGTATGTATATACTAATTCTGTGACTTTTGTTAATATAAATATATTATGATAAAAAATATGTTTATATCATCAATTTATTATGAATTTTTTAGCTAAACATTCCTTTGAATTTACCTCAATCTTCAAGTTCTGATAATTGTGGTACTTATGAAGATGATGTAATACCATTAAGAATTCATGATTGTTCCTTAGATCTTATAATTATCTCAGATTTTAAAGGTATTATTTGTGTATGTCATTATTATCTATACAGACCAGTTCAACCACCTCAGCAAGTTTTAAATTCAGTAATTAGTGATTTAAATACAGTACATTTTGCCTATTCTGTAACATTACTTCACCATAGTTGTGTCATACACTGTGTTGTACCTGGTATACCTTGGATTCGTGCTAAGCTTATGAGACCAACTTTTACTTTATACGATGATAATCATATGATTGTATTTATACAAGATTTTTTTACACATATACTTGATATTGGACTTAACCATCAACCTTGTTGTCATATTTTGTGTGGTCCACTTACTAATGTACCTTCTCAGTCTTCTTATCTTGTACCTTTACTTAATTTAAATAATCTAAGAGAATCTAATAGCATAAAAACTAAATATTCTTTTAATGCAGATTCTAATATTAATTTAAATAATAGTAATACTAACATTCTTACAATAGACTTGCCAACACTGGATTTAGTCTATTTATCAATATCTACAAACTTTTTGATTAATGCTTTTAAAAAAGAAACCTCGACAGAAGTTCGTTTGGGAATTCTTCATTATTTTTTTTGTCATAAAAATGATTTAGAAATAGTTGGTGAACTGATATCTGCAATTGCTGAAAAACCTCGTATTTTAGATATTGTGAAGATAATGCAAGAGTTCTTAATCAGTGGATCTCATTCACTTGTGCAGAAAAATTTACCAACAGATGTGGTACCTTTATTGCCTTTAATACCAGTCACAACAATGGAAGAATGTTCAGGCTTTGAAGCAAAAATAAATGACTTTAATGTGACACTTAGTCATGAAAAACTTTGGAATACTTCAGTAATGCTTTTGTCTCCTCAACAGAGACTTATACCTTATCGAAGTGATTTATGGACCCGACTGTGGGATTTGCTTACTAAGAGAAGTGACGAATTACCTCGATTTAAACCAAGTCATATAGCTGAAAAATTGTTAGTTTCATTGGCTTGCTATCAACCTGAAGCGTTATCTCGATGTAGTACACCAATGTCACCAAGTGGAGGGTAATTTATCAGTTTTTTACAAATAATAAATTTCTAAAATATTTAAGAAATAAAAATAATTACAATAGAATTTAACACAATATTTTATACAAAATAATTTATTTTATTATTACTGAGAAAAATTGAAAAAAGTTAATTTCGTGAAAAGACTCGATTAAAATAATTTATTATTGTTCTCATTGATCATTGATCATTGAGGTGGAAAAGGTGATTCGAAAATTAATAATTTTTGCGCATAAGAAATATTACTATGATTAATTTAATTTATTTTAATTTAAGAAGAAATAAAATATAGAATCATTTTTATGAATTTGTATTAAAAAACTCAAATAAATTTTAATTTATCAGCAAAAATTGGAAGGGTCAGATTTTCATGAAATTTTAAATTTTATTGAAATTATACATTATAATTATTACTCTGTTACCTTGTTATTTATTAACTTTTTCATATAAAATAACATACAATTTTCATTATTAAGTATAAAAAATATAGATACAATAATAAAACATAAAATATAAAAATATAGATCGAATATTATTTATAAATTATGTTGTGTAGTATTTTTTGTGATGTAAGATTCATATTAGTTTTGGAAATAATGTATTAGGATTAATTAAGGTTTTATTATTAATTTTATATTTCGTGATAAAATTATATGTAATTTAATATTTATAATATATTCATATACGAATCCATTGATTTAAAAGAATATGTAAATTTTATAACAATATTATATATATAAGTCAAAGTATAAAATATTTTGATATATCGAAACATTACATAAAATACTCAGATTTGTGAATCCAGTGTTTTTGTATCAGATTTAGGATCAGTACTTATAAATATATTAAACATTTTTATTTTTCACTCAATATATAAAATAATTTACGTTTTTAAAGAAAAAAATCTACATAATTTATATATTTTAATATGTAATGTTTGAAATGTACAAAATTTTATATTATCAATGTAGTCAGATTATAAAGAATACAACATCATTTGAGTATCAATTATTTAAAGTTTTTAAAATGTAATTATTTTATAAAATTATTAAAAACAATTAAAAATTATTTCATTTTAATATTTTTATATACATTTATAACTAGTATGTTAAAATACGTTGACTTAAAAAAAATTTGAGAACTTTAGGCGTTTCTACTATTATAAAGATGAGTTGAAAAACTCATTTATTTTACAAGGCATAAGAGCTAATTATTGATGTAATATCTTTCTGTATAATATTATTATATAAATTATAAACATACCAAATATTCGAAAAATTTAATTTGATCGATGAATACGTACTTTTACTCAAGAATTTGTTCTTTTTCGAGCTTAAAAGTACCTTTAGTCGTCTGAGAGTAATAAATGTTGTTTAACAAAAGTTGGCTGAATTTAATATCTTGTTAAAGTATTTTCAAAGTATTCTCTGTCTGGATTTTATATGTAATCTACATAAGTCTTACTTTTAGATAATTACAAATATATTTAATAGTAGGGCAAAATATTTTTTGAAATAAAATCGTTTGCTATAGAATTTCTTATTTAATAATATGAAAATCATTCTACTCACATATATGAAAATAAATTTTTATAAGTTATCCTTCATAACTCATTATAAATCAAGTCGAATATATTTTCGAAAAATAAAAAATTTGTTAAATACAATTCTTAATTACAATTTTAATTTAAAAAATTTATTATTAAAAACTGATTGTAAATCTATTTACTTATTTCTTGATTTTACTTTATAAAATACATTGAGAAAAAATTATGATTTTTATATTTATTTAATAAAAACTACTTTTATAAGTAAAAAATGTATACTAAAAAATTTTTAATTAACTAATCAAAATAATATTTATTAATTTAATATTTTTTCTATAAAAGTTTTGATTTTCCCAATTGTTTTTTTTAAATTCAATTTACTTAATTTTTTTTATTATCAGAATTACAGGTAAAAAATTATTAAAAATATATTTAATTAATCATTATTAGGTTTGAAGTTGTTCCGGACTTTGGCATCACCAAGTTTTCAGTGAAGAAGCTCAATCAAAACGTAGAGATCTGACTATGCCTATACGTGACAATAGCTTAGCTCTTGCTAAAGCATCAACCTGCACATGGCAAAAATGGAATCAGAGGTGGCTTCTGAAAAATTACCAGCGTCACTTATTTCATCATCATCAAGGCATTTTTATATCCCTGACGGCATTGAAAATATTTAGTTTAGCAAGTTTTCCGTTAAAAGAACAAAGTCTGATTCTGATGGTAGATTCATAAGTAGTATGGCTAAGGAAATTGTCTGGCATACATTTTAAAAAGCTTGTTTGTAGTAGAACTGTATTAAGTTTCACTAGTGAACTGACTGTGTTAGTTAGGAAAACTTATGTGTTATGAAGGAAAACTATGAAAGGGTTTAAGGATTTTATTGAAAGATGTAGTCATTATCATAAGCTTTGTTATTAAAAATATCATAGTAATACATGTCTCTATAGAAGACATTTTATATGTAGGATTGTAGTTGAAGACTTCATTATAATAGTGGTATGGAAGCCATAAACTGTAGGATTATTTGACAGGGAAATAAATTGAAATTGTAGGGAGACAGCAAAGATGGTTGCTTTCTTTTTATTGAGGAAGTAATTGATTTTGAAAGAGGGAGCGTGGAACTTCTGGTTGCGGCGAGGGATCTAATAACGTTTCATAAGCTAAAGGGATGTCCTTCAACTTCCTTGATAAATTTATTACAGAATTCTATAAGGATTGTTTTTAATTGATATTGTTGAAGATTGAGCTCGGATGTGACGGAGGAGAAGCGATATTTTGGATATATCTTGCAAATGTGATTTTCAATTTTTATTAATTTTGTTATTTCATAAGAGAAATTATTTCAGGAGAGGGCATTTGAAACAATATATTTCAATTTTGAGAATATAATGTAATACATTTCAGATAATTTAAATATTAGTAAATTTTAGTTCTTAGCAATATTCGTTCTATTCGTCTAATATTTATAGGATAATTTGTTGAGGTTTTGGTTACCTTAAAAGAAGTATATATTTATTACTTTATATTTGATAAAATTATGTTAGATTTATTAAGTTGAAAATTTTTAAAAATTAATATATTTTTTAATAAATTAAAATTAACTTGCATATGTTTAAGTATTTAGGTTCGGTATAAATATTTAATAAATTTTAATTTAGAGGGCATTAATTAAAAAGTTATGGAAATACTTGAAATATATTTTGTAATAAATTGACACACCAGATTTCAATAAAAAAACCTTATATACAATGATTAATTTAACTTATTCAATGACAATAATTTCAATATAAATAGCTATATATATCTTATCGCGTAAGTTTGATAAGCCTGAATACTGGAAGCTCAAACAATAAATCATTGTAGTTTATAGAAAAATATAATATTGAAAAAGTTGTTAGTAAAATGTTTTCTTTATATTTAAAAACTACATATATTAATTTTTCGAAAGTTATTATTAATTTATCTTAAAAATTTATACGACGTGTAATCAATATTCAAAAATATTTATATAGTAAAGTTTTGATTATCGTATGTAATATACATATGCATTAAAATATTAAAATTTAGAATTAAATTGTAACGTAGTTTTTTTATTGTAATGCTACGAAGAAATAGCTAATTGAACTAAAATACTTCTAAATATTTAAACAATGTAACTTCACAACCTTTACTCAGTAAAAACTCATAACATGAAAAAGTTTATCTCGTTTTTTTTTGTAAAAATGTGAATGGTATTTATTTTCGTACATAATAATAAAATTTTAATGTATAGAATTAAATAAATATATACTATCAAATATATATTCAGTCAAAATTTTACTTTTTATTGAAATAATAAATTTTCTTATTTAAATAGTTTCAGCGTCACTACGGCAACGCTCGGGGAGTTGATGGGCAATTGGCATAAATACGGCGACTGTGGGCTTCCTTTTGTTGAAATGGAAAGCTGTACAGCATCGAAGCAAGAGCATATAGTCTCTGTCAATTTGCGTGAGCTTTCTGTGCATTTATTGAAGTATGGCACGCAAAACACCTTTGGTCGTTTCAGAGGCTCTTGTACACCGTTGCAAGTTCATTTAATGTCGACAAGGCATGTGGCTTCACAATTCGAGATTTCAAGGCTCTTGTGTCAGATGTTATGTAAAGCGGCAAACGTCGATTCAAGACTTGAACTTGAGCGAGGGTTTTCTCTTGTGTAAGTTATTTTTTATAGTAGATTGTATGATGTTAAATTTTGTTAAATTTTATTTTGCTTACTTAATTATATTTACTTTAATAATTTGTTAAAGAAATATTTAAAAAAATAATATATAAATAAAATTTATCATTATAGTTACTTTTAGCTTTTAGAGATTATTTAAAACTTATATTAATTATACATAATTATATATAATTTATACTTTATTAAATATTTTTAAGTATATTTATATTTTGAACTCTTTAAATTATTCATAGTTTAAGTTAAATAAATATCAATATAATTGTTAAAAAAAGATGTTTCAGTTTCTTTAGACATACCAAAAATATTCAATATTTTAAATGTTATTTTTAAATAATTTTAGTATTAACATTTTTTAAATTTTGAAAATTTTGAGTATTCACCACGAGTCTATTATTAAATTATTGATTTATTAAATAAGTTTTTCTTCAAAAAGTGTTACCTTTTTTAATTTTGTATATTGTATTTCATGCGCTAAATAGATAAGAAGTTATAATTATAAAATAAAATATTTTATTATAATATATATTTCTTATAAAATATTATGTATAACAGACATTTAAATTAATGTATATATTTCATAATAATTAAGTAAATAATATAATATTTTTGAAAAATTAAAAAATTGCATTTCAGTGACCATTTAGAAGACTCAAGACGCTGGGTCTTATTTACTTTATTGGAAAGATATCGATATGCAACAGATAGTATAGCATTTCCTGTTCCTCAAGGGTTTATGTCTTTCTTTACTTATTTAGGATATCGAACTTTAACTTATTCTAAGTTTGTACAATACGTACGACATTCCGTTTTTGAATTACAAGTTGATGTTGCAAAAGTTATTATTGCTGGTTAGTATTTATAATAATTTGATTCCTCAAAAACAATATATTCATAAATATTTATTTTTTTAAATTTCTATAACGTATGATGTAGCAAAGATTAAATTTTAATATTAATTTTAATTTTGAAATTCATGATATAATATATTCTATTCGTTTTTATTTAATAATTAAATAATAATTTAGTTTACAAGTATTAACATTATAAACTTTGAGACACCAATATATAAATAATTTTATAACTTTTATTTATGTGTTGAATTTAAATTTTTAATAATAATAATTTAATATTAAAGATTTATTTATTTAATATTAAAGATATCAGTGATACAAAGGAAAATGTCTCTCGAAAATTGGAATTGTTATCTTTGCTTCCTCGTACACGAGCAAAGCGTCTCCTTAATCAGTGGCTTCACCCAATGAGTTTTATGGTGCGAGCTAGAGAACATGCAGCCAACATTCTGTCTGGTGAATTATGCCAGTCTCGCAATAAGCTTTCGCAACATCGACATCACAATAATGGTATGATGAATTTAAAAAGTTTTTAAAATGCATTATATAAACATATATTATTTCTTATAGCTGAAGTAATTTTAAACATTTTATTTATTCTATAATATTAGGTTTATCCGTCTTTCCTTCAACAGATCGACTTTCTCCTCTTGATACATTTCTTGATTTACTCACAGCTAAAGGTAAAATTTATATAAAAAATATACTTTATTATAAATTTTTAATACTTGTAATATTATTTCTATCATATAATTTTTATTTATTATTATTAAAGCTAGTCTTGCTGAACTAGACTTTGGACTACTCATTGAAGCTACAGTTACATCAACTGAAGATTTTCTTTGAAAAATTTAAATATTGATGATCAAATTTTTATGATTATAAATATTGTTACTAAAGTATAATACACTTTTTGTTAACTATTTATTATTGAAATTTTGTTATAATGTAAGAAAATTTATAAATCTGTACTGTTTTTTTACACTTAAGTTAATAGTGACATAATTGAAGTTCTTGTATTTAATTTTAAGTGGATTTAAAAAAAATGGTTCAGATATAAATATATTTATTTGATTCTAATTTTGGTATTTGAAATTATTTAATTTAAAAGAATATTTCGAGAGTTAAAGGTTAAAAAGATCGGATTGTACAATACTTTAATAAAAATCTTTATTTGGTTTAAGATAAATTATTGTAAAGGAACAACAAAAAATTTATTAGAAGTACGTCGTTTATTTTTGCATTAAAATACATTTTTTTTAAATTTAGTTACTGGTACTATTAATTACTTTATAATAAAAAGATTTTGCTTGTATCAACCTTAAATTTTATATTTAAAAAAGTATGCATAAAATAGATTTAAAACTTTTTAAAGATTAATGGTTCTAAAATAAGAATAATACTAAACAATACTTCTTTATGAATGATTTATTAATAATTAAATAGAAATTGAAATTGAAATGTAATAAATTTGGTTTGTCTTACATCTTTTTGATAAAAAATATGTAATGGTTAATATATGAAAAAGAAATTAATCATGTGGAAGTCAGGTAATATTTATGGGAAAAAGTCGCGATAAATAAACAAAATAGTAAGGAACTTAACTCGAGATAGTATGACAGGTTTTATTTTTCCAAAACATTTGTTCATTCTTACTTTCTCTTACTCTCGCCCGCTCACAATTATTTTTAAATTTAGATACAAACTTTTAATCAAATATAATTAAAACTTTTCAACATTCAGCTACGCTATGAGTTTTATCTTATTTTTATAAAATTTTATTTAAATTTTTTATTATAGGGATAAAATTGTATGTAAGGTTCAAAATTACACTGACAGAAAATAAGGAAGTTGAAATAAAACTCTCGACTACTTTTGATTTCATTGTTGTTTATTGAAACACTCTTTACGGTACACAAGCTATTCTAGATAAGCATTACAGAAAGTATAAAAAACTGAACAATTGCTTATAAAAATCACAAAAATGGATGATGTTATTACAATCATTAAATCGTGTTGACGAGTAATCGAAGGCACAAACGGTCCTCGACCCTTACACTTGAGCATTTCGCCGCAATAACATAGTGTTAGTAAAATTATCAAAACGGAAATGTCTCGAAAGTATATAAACAAAATAACAAAAAAAACTTAATTATGAGTCTAAATTATGAAACAATACTTTTGTATAAGTATATATTCAAAGATACGTAAAGTTAGAGACATCCTTGACAAAGCTATATAAGGTAAAACAAAACATAACGACGGAAACAAGTTCGGTGATACGTCATCACGGCAAAATTTAGCTTCTATTGAACGTCAATACACGAAATATTCGTCTATGCTATATTTAAGAGCGACTATTACGCGCTGAGTTCATTAAATCGTAAAGGGGACCGCATGCCTTCGTTATAAAAAAAACGTTCTCGTATTATCCGTATGATATAATTATATACGACATAATAATAATATAAACTACATTTTTGTTCTTATAATCTAAAAAAGATATACTTATATAATACATATACAATTATGCACAAAGTCTTCGCGATTAATAATTAATTTATGTTGGTCATTAGTTTTGTAGTTGGACATCTACATCGTGCCTTTTCTACGTATTTGAAAAGAATGATCGGTTATCGCTAATATAGACTTTTACAAAGGCAAAATTGTATCTAAGGCCACTTTTATAAGATTATGTCTTATATTTTGAGGAAAATTATTGGTCATAAGGGCTAAAGCCCTTTATTGTAAACTGCATAAACATCGAGTAGCAATTTCTTTTATTGAAATGCAATGGCACGGCCAAGTCGATAAAAATATAATCTTTTCTATAGATGTTGCATTCTTCTGGAATAACAACACCATAATGGGTTGTAGAGAAGCTATTGTTTACATTTTATATCTTTAATTATCTCTAATTTTTTCATACAGGAAAATTTATAAAAATCAATAGCTCATCTTTTTTTAATATTTGAGGTATCACATAAATATAACACAGATTTTTTAACAGTTTAATTTAAAATTGTTTATAATTCATTTAAAAGAAAAATGCATCAAGTATAATTTAGATATAAAAGTATTATAAAACCATATATTTTTATTTCTGTTTAAAATAATAAAATAACGAAAAAAATTCTTTTAAATATTGAATTTTTAAAGAAATAGAATGCCTTCATTTTATTTTACAAATAAATATATGTATATGTTGTTAAATTAATATTATTTAAATCTAACAAGCAAATTCTATTTTCAAATGTGAAAAGTTTTCTTTTTATTGATAAAAAACATTACTATAATTTATTAATTTATTAATTCAGATAATGAAGTGTCATGCATATACTTGATTTTATTTGCACAAAATAAATTTTTCAGTTTTATTTTGTTTTGGATACTTACGGATGCAGTTAATGTTTAAAATTAAAAAATAAACTTCTTTTATTAAAAATGAATCAGGCATTATGTCATTTAAATTCTGAATATAAAATTTACAAATAAGTAATAAGATCAGTTTTTATAAGAAAATATTACAATTGATATAATTCTTTGTAGTTAAATTAAATTATATTAAATAATGCACTGTGTAATAAAGAGGTATAAGTGTGTAAGTGATCAAAACATTTTACAAATATAAGTTACTTATAATCAAAATATGTCAAAAATATAATAATGTTTAATCATTTAGACTTAATTTAATTTTTCAAATTTGAAAAATATGGTTTTTATAAACAATCAATTAACTTAATTATTTTAAAAGAAAACTTACGTTATTCAAAATTTATATAAAGATCATTTATTTTTAAAAAGCCAATATTAACTTAAAATTTTTTACAAAAATTTTCATTATATAAAAATTTATTTAACAAATTTATAATGCATGCATTTTTAAAATTTATTTTTAAATCATTGTTTATATAATAAACAAAAAATTCTAAGTACAGTTGATTTAATAAAATCTATTTATTGGTAATTTATACGTTAAACATTATTTATTTGAATTATTTCATGTAAAAGTATTTAAAAATTAAAGGATTATTGTTTTTCGTTATTTTATAATGTAAAGGATACAAATATTTTTTGTTTAGGTAAAAATATTTCTAAAATTTATTTAACTTTCACTTGTGTAAACTAAAAAATTATTATAATTTTTTTTACCATTAAAAACTGTGTCATTTTATGATCTAAAATACATATTTTATTATATTGCATTAAAAAAATAAAACGTAATATTTTCAAAATATTTTTGAATATTTTTACTAAATTAATTTTATTTTTAAATGAATTAAAATTTGATTATTAGTAATATTTTAATATAAATTTTATATAATCAATAAAAAATGGAAAAACCTATTTATAGGAGAGTAAAAACCATGAATTTATGGTTACTATTCTTATAAACTGAAAAAATAGGATAGTCCGTTTACGAAGGATATCCACGTTCGAACATATTTTTGATCACATTTTTGCCGAGCAAGGAAAAAAGAAAAAAGCGTACAATGATCATAATAATATTTTTTAGCTTTCGCCTGGCGCAATTTCAAAGCGGTAGCTAATAAATCACGCAAATTAAAAAATATAACCTAGCCTAGTCTACATCAAACCTCATCGTGTTTCTATGTAATAATCACAAAAAAATGAGACCAAGACCCGCGTATTACACGGATGTCTCAATCTTGAGTACGGGCCTCTGTCAAAATACTTTATAAAAGTACCGTAAATAGTGATAACAAAAAGGTGACGGATATTCCGTGGGACTATTTATCATTGCTTGTACATCACTGTTAAACATATTATACGTAGTCATTTAATGGAATGATATTAAGAAAATTATGGCTTTATGCATTAAAAATATGTTGTTCAGTAATACACAAAGTTGTACAGAGCAACAAATATAAATCACGTTTGCCAATCTGAATCGCTTAGACTTGATAGTAGAATTTTTGACTTTTAAATAAATAAGTGATTAAATAAATTTAGGATGTAAATCACTAATTTTTTAATAATAGCGAAATACTCGCCGAATAACAACACGAATAATAAAATAAGAGAACATGTACCTAAGGAAAAACACGCGTATTTTTATATTAAAAAAGAATTAAAATTTCTCTTACTATTTTGCAGAAAAAAAATATTTTTTAAAAGACTTAATTTTTTTATATTTTTGTTACAGTACTAAATATCTTTAATTAATGTCATAAAGGTATTATTTTAAGGTTTGATATTAACCAAAATTGAATATTTTTTCTCAATGCATCATTATAATAAAAAATTGACATATTTATTGAAAAATAAATAATAAAGAATAAAAATTTAATAAAAAAATGCTTATTTATCTATAGATAATATAAATTTGATAATATATAGATAAAATTTAGAATTATTTAATTTATTTACGTAATAAATTTAAACAAGAATAAATAACACCTTCAAAAATTTTTTATAAATTAGAAGTGTGCTATGCATTGGAATAAAATAATTATAAAATATTTCTATAATTATATATTATATAGTAAAAAATATTTATAAAAAAATATAATTTATAATTTAATTTATAATTTATGATAAATTTTTAAGAATTCTTTATATCTGTTCAAGATACAAATACTTAAACTATACAGTTTTTCTGCAATATAGAAGTTTAAGTATAAATGAATATTATTAGGTAATGTTTTTGAAGATATTTAAAAGTAATTCATACTTATAAAAAAAATTAATAAATAGTTTATTTTGAAATTTTAATAAAATTTTTTTATGCTTTTTGGATAAATAGAAAAGTCAAAGATACTATAAAATATATAGCGATTCAAGATGGTGATAAAGAAAAATTTAAGCAGAGAAGAAGTAAATAAAAATGGATAAAGAAAATCATTAAATCAGCAAAAAAATTTCTTCATATTTCTCCTTACATCTTCAGCCTTAATTAAACTCTTTGATGCATATAGAGTGAATAGTGGTACAAGAAACATTGAAAATAAAGTGAAAACTGACATTATTTTAAGAAAATCATAAAAATAATGATATTATACTAAATACATTTTTAATCATAAAAAGTATTCTAATTAAATATGTATAAAGAAATTTTTCTAATGTTTGAAATTGATATTAAAATGAACTTATTAAAAAATCTTAAGAAATAAATGTTAGTTAAAGTGAATAATATTGATTTTAATAATTCTACATAATGGTTTAAAAATTTATTATTTGTAAAATAAATAAGAGTCTTTAAATATTTGATAAAACACTGATGAAATAAATTATTAACAAGTATTTCGATAATTTTAATCTGCAAAATAAAAAGTTATAATTTATTTTATTTTTAAGCTATTATTTATTTAAATAGAAATTTTTATACAAAAATTTAAAACAATATATTTTGATTTAGGATTATTCTTTTTATAAATTTTTATTTTTTGACTTTTTTATTGGTTTTGGAAAAGAGTTAATATTGTTGGAAACTGTATTAATGCAGTATTCATTATACTTCCACTTCCTTTATATGCATTCTTTATAACAATCAAAGAGAAAATCCAATAATTGGATATGATATCGGTATTATTCATTCAAATAGAGCTATATTCGTAAAAGCTAATAATTATAAGAGTATGACTTAAGTACAACCACAAAAACTTGGTTATTTATTATATGGCATTCGTGTCTTTACGCGCTTTTAATATTATCATCATTATCATCACTACACCTCACTTTTAAGAACACACGATTCTTTTTCTTTTTTTATATAAAAATCTTGAGATGCACGCGCGACTCTTCGTCATAGTCGTCATTGTCATTGTTTTGTCTCGATTTCTTGTAAATCTCGTTTATTACCAGAAAAATAGCAGCATCAAGCTATACGAAAAAAATTGGATGATAGCCTATATTTAATGTTTTTTAATTTATATTCAAACAAATATAATTCAAATTTATTATATTAATTTTTAATAATAAGTTTGAAAATTATTTTTTTATTATATGTGAAGAATTATGTTATAATAATAATTTTATACTAAAATATTTATTTATTTTTATTATTTTATTTCCAAATAATTATAAAAAATATATCTTTCATAAAGTTTTTAGTATTAAATTATATTATTGAATAATAACATGAATAGTCTATTTTTTATTAATTTAAATTTACGTTTTAGTAGATTTTACCGGGCAAATAATGACTTTACTTACAATCCTTGGGTATTAAATTATCATAATTAAACAATGTACTTAATTTAAGAATGGTAAAATGAAAGCTGACTTTTAATTATTATTATCGATGAAAAATATTATAAATAAAAGAAATATGGTTAAAAATAGTTAAGTTATTGAATTTGCAATATGTCAGTAAAAAATTAATATTTTTAATGTAAATAAAAATTTTTAATTCACTTTTTTAAATTGATCTAAATAATAATATTCCAGCAATCATCCAATTTTTTTACTTTCAACCTATATGATACAAAATTGCAAAATCCTTTGCAGTACTCAAATTTTCATTTGCCTAAATCATAAAAAACATAAAATACATACGATATAATAACTTATTCCTTATGACTCAAACACGTAACATCTAAAACAGTTTGGACTGCGCGTGGCATATATTTCATTACTCTAAAAGATCGATTATAAATTACATAACGTTTAAGAAGGACGAAACATTAAGGTAATTATATGAATTATAGAATATTATGATTGGGTGAGTGAAATATTAGATTTCTATTTTATCTTCATTCATATTTCAAACATGAAAATTAAATTTAAAAATATAGAAAATGTATAATTAAGTTCATTACATTATGTATATGTAAGAGTAAAAAATTTTAAAAGAATTTTTAAAAACTGTAAATTAAATAATAAATAAAATTTTAGTTTTTTTAAAGATATAATAAGAAAAAATTTTTAAAAATCATTTACATCTTTAAAAAATCTTTGCAGATGTGAATGATGTGTCAAAAATAATTTAAGTACTTATATAATGTATCTGCATGAATATCCCAAATATATGAATATCTCAAAATATATGAATATCTCTTATATTTTAAATACAATGATTTTATATATTTTTATAAAATATGCTCATACAAAACGTTCAATTTTTTATTATAATTCATAGTATAGGTTTTATTGAAAATATGGAGAATGTTTAATAAAATCGTTTTATATTATTTACTAAAACTTATGTTTCAAAATTTTATAAGTAACTTTATTATTTAAAAAAATTTGTTGTTATTTAATATTATCAAAAAATCATAAAAATAATATATCAATATTGAAAATAAGTAACATTGGAAATATAAATTTATTTAACAATGAGCCTTTAAAAAATATTTGAAAAATTCTTATGTTTACTTCTTTATTTTATTAAATTATAAATATTTAGTATTTCTTTATCAGTCAAGTATTAAAGTAAAAAATAAAAAGTAGATTTAATTAGAAAATATGAAAAACATTAATTTATATTTTTTTCTTAATACCTACATGAATAAATTAGTTTATTCAAAATTTGAAGCAATAGCAAAGTCTATAGTGTTTTAATCTTACAAAATATTATTTTGTTAAAATTTGAATGAATGTCGATATACAAGGAATCTGTTTGAGTATAAGACATGATATAAAATATATTACTTAAAATATTGATAAAAAAGCGTTACGTAACTTATGGACATCTTCTCTACAGTCATGTTCGTTGTAAAAGGCACATACAAATATCATCATACAGCACGCGAATAATATTTCTATTGTTTACGGAAGGATATCAGAGGTTTTGCTTGTTTCATATTTGTAAAGAGGCAATTATTCGTTTGATTTTATATACATGTTAATTTTTTATTGTTATTTTGCTCACACGAGACTGGATTTGATTTCTGCGCAGGATTGCACCCTAAGGTTTTGTGAATTTATGATCGCTTCTCCATGTAATTATTTTCTTATCAGCATTTTGATGCTTTAATTGTTGTAATTTTTTTCTTTTTACTTATCTGGCGTTTATCTGTTGAAATCAATATTTTCTTGATTCTAGTTTTACGAAACTTTGTTTTGTAATTGTCACAATTTCATTGAGTATTATGATGTTACGTTGAATCTGTAATAATAAACAAAATTAATTTAATTATTTATTTTCAATATATAGATTTTTTTTCTTATAAAATAGAATCTAAATTATATTTTGTGCTAAAATTTCTATATTTTAAAGTAATTCTTTAATCATAATTTTTAACTTATATTTTAATACATAAATGTAATGATTATTTCGATGTATAGTTTAAAATGAAGTTTATATATATATATATATTATACATATTTATTATAAATTATCTATTTTTTATTATTATATATTTATAAGCATAAAAATCGAATTTTCATGAAAATAATGTAAAAAAGTTTTTAGTGTAAACGAATATAAATAAATAAAATTAAAAAATATATAGTACGAGTATTAAATAGTATACTTAAATAAATGGCGTATTATACATAATAATTATTAAAATATAATATTGACAAGCTATATGGATATAAAGAATATAAATTTGTATTATGAATTTTGGTTGGAGGAATATTAAATATTTTACCTCAATATATCAATATAAAACATAAGCGAAGTTATAATTTGAAAAAATACATAAAAGTATGATTATATTGTTTATCATTCTTGTTTTATTATCAGGTGATATAGAACATTTTTTTATTACAATAAAATAAGGATAAATATAATTATCAAAAATTTTTAAATAATTTCAGGAAAAGATTAAGAAATTATTATTAGTTGCATGATTAACTATATCAATATTTTATGTATTAAATTATAGACATTTTATTCTACTATCAATAGGTCTTATTAATATATAAAATCGTTGAATTCATTTTGCTATCTGATGATTTTATTCATTATAAAATATGTATGAAAATTTTATAATTTTATTCATCTACCGTGTTTATAATTGAGCATACCTTTATAAATGCTCTTTTAAAATCATTCAAAAGAGACAGTCACCTAACAGTGTTTAATGTCGTAAAAAAATTAAATTGTGACTATGCAGAAAGCCGTTTATCTATACATTATTTAAATTGACTCAACGGCTCGTCATATACCACGTAATATCTAGCGTAAATAATTCACGTCTTATTCCGTAATAAAACGCCCACTGCAATTTTTGCCCCTACCGCATAAAGGATCTTTGACCGTATAATATGTGTGTATATGTACGCATATGTGGTGCGAGCGCGCATAGATTTATATTTGCGTGTGTACATGCAAGTAGGTACCGCTTACGAAAAAGCATGAAAATAAGAATAATAAAAATGTCTATGGCACTTAGGTTCGGAGAATTAAACGAAGAATAGAGCCTTACTTAAAAGGGCTGCCGCCACCGCGGCCACATGCGACAATGACGACGATACGACGCTTAAGAGCGTAACTACGCACTGGCATTTTTTCTTTTCCGACACTTTGCCATAAAGCTCCCCACACATATGCGAGCACAATAGCTGCAAATGCAAGTGTAGCCCGTATATGAATACGTATTATCCCGTGGAAGACACGCCCTGTACAACCAGGCAATTGTTCGTTGCTCTCCCTGTTCTTACCGTCCAATGTCGGTGCCTAAATATACATAGGCACAGGTGATACTTGCATAGATTTTCGTCTGTTAAACAATCTTGAACTAATGAAAATTATGATTCAGTTATCAAACATCTTTGTATTTGAACAATTTATTCTATGATTTATAATATTTTTGATAATATTTCTGATTGTATCTTTAAAATAATATTAATAATAGTAATTAAACTAATTTCAAATTTTTTATTTATCTATTGTTTATCATTATTTTATCGACTAATCCATATATTATAAAAATATTCTTTTTCATAAAAAATTACTAGCTACCGGAGAATTGTACTATATGTAATTATAAAGTTTCAGTTTAATAACTTTGATTTTGTAAAACAAATGTTAATAGGTTTTTATTTATATAAACTCAAGATAAAAACGATAGTTTAATCATTTTCAGTACATTTTTATTAAAAATATCTATATCAGCAGAAAAATATTTCCATATTTTTTAATGATTAATTCATAATTATAAATATAAATATAAATTATATTTAATTATTTTATTATGTTTTCGTTTAATAAAAAAATGAATAAGAATTAGTGATAAATCACTGATCAAAAATTAATATTATTAAGGAATATTATTTTTTCTATTTATTATACATACTAAAACGTTTATTCAAGTAAGCTGAATTAAGATTTTATTCGATAAAGTAAATATAAAAATATATTTATAATAATTTAATATTTATTATAATTATTAATAATTTAATATTTATTATAATTATTAATAATTTAATATTTATTATAATTATTAATAATTTAATATTTATTATAATTATTAATAATTTAATATTTATATTCATATTGATAGTAACGAATAATTCTATAGTAATTAGTAAGTGAATAGCTTTTTTGTAAAAAATATTTCCTTTTTTATATTATCAAAATTTTATTACATTTATCAAATTTTATGGTAATAAATTATTATGTTTAGGATGTATGTCATGAATTTATTCTTTTGTTAGTAAAAAGTGTTTTAATTTTTCACAACTTGAAAATAATGTCAAAAACAGTATCATTATTTCAGCTTATAAATATTTAAACAAAATATATACATTATTTCATTTTATTTTCAAGTCTTTTACTTCTTTTTATTTATTTTTTCTTCACCAATGAAGAAAGAATGTGGAATATCTTTTTATGTAAAATATTACTCTTTAAATTTTAGACAATTTTTTCACTTATTAATAATTAAAAATAAGGATTGACAAGGTTTTAATTATTGAAAAATAAAAACTTAGTATTTTTGAAATTTATCATTTACTATTAGTAAATTTACTATTAGAAGTACTATTAGTTGATAAAAAAATTAATTTTTTTAACAAAATACAATAAGCAGTAAAAAATTTTCATTTATTATAATCATATCTTTTATCTGTGCCCAGTATTTATACAATTAAATTTGATTATATAAATAGTAGTAGTAGTTATAGTAGCATCAGCATTAATAATATCTGTATAATAGTAGTAGTAGTTAGCAGCAGTAGTAGAAATGATATATCCAAATTAAATAGTAGTAGATATAGTAATGGTTGTAATCTTCGTAGCAATGACAATAAGTAAAATATTAATAGTAGTAGATTTTAGATTTAATGTAGATTTAGTATTTTGTAAGTAGCTTACTAGATATATATTTAGATTCAGACATTATATTATAGAAGAATATTTTCCTTAAAGTTTTATTTATTAAGAAGAAATACTTTATAAAAAAGTTTTATAAATTTTATTCACACATATATAATGATATTAAGTAAAAATTAAATCATACTAAGCATGATATATTTAAAACCTAATTTAAAAATATAAATAAAAATTTTTTCCTCCATAATTAATGTATATATTTTGTAATTTATATAGAATACCACGGTTAAAACATGTTACTTAAATTTGCACCTTTGTCATATTTTGAAAATTGGCAAATTTTTTAAAGTTCATATTATTTAGTTAATTATTAGATAATATTATATATTGTGAAAACAATTAAGTTAAAATTTAAAAAAATGCAAAGGCCTTGTTTGTGCTTATGAAGTAATGGTTAAAAACTTTTTTAATTAAATGAAAAATCACCATTTTTACTTAGAAAATCAACAAATTTTCATTTTTCTTATTTTTCTAGTTCTAAAACATAAGGGTATATAATTTATATCTTTATTTTTTTGTTCTGTATAATACAAGAAGTAAATAATGCTTTTGAATAATAAATAACTTTATAAATATAAACATACATATTATAGTAATTTTATTATATAATTTTTTTATTAAATGATATATTGATAAATATACATATAATGTGTGGGCATATGTAATATATCTTTATAAGGGATATTTTTGTATTAATAATTTATAAAATAATACTTTACATATAATACCTTAATAAATTTTATAGCTATGTAATATTTTTTCAAATTTTGTAATCTTTGTTTTGTTTATTTTCTGCTTTTCTTTATTTTTTAAAGAACATATTTCTCTTTCCTGTCATCCTCTCTTCCTCTCCCAAATCTCTTTCTTTCTATTTGTAGCATTCAATTCTATGTAGCAATTCTTTCAACAAAATAAAAATATAATATATCTCTATTTATATATCTTGGATTGTTATCGCAGAAAAATCTTTAAGTATATAGTACATTAGATTCTATAATAAAGTTTTCAGTTTAATGCCTTTAACTTTTCTTTATAGTTTTAAAACTTAACTAGAGTTATTTAAGTAGTTGTATATACATATATCATTAAGTTATTTATTAATATTTCTTTCTCTTATGCTCAAAAAGGTTAATTTTCTTAAATTTCTAGTATAACTTTTTTGAAATATTTTTAACTTGCATTATTCTCCAATAAAACTTTTTTTATTATATTACATTATTTTATATGATATCATAAAATAAGGAAAACTGGTTTTGAATTTACTTTTCGATGAAATAAAAATTGTTTTGTATATCTATACAGTATAAAATAATTGATTAAATTGAAATTTGTTAATTAATCGACATTAATGATTTTTCTTCATATCATTATAAATATCACACATACATGGCATTAAATTCATGGCAGTAAATATTTATTTTGTAGAAATAGTATTGGAATTCATATCTTGAAATTACTTTAATATTTGAATTCAGATTAAAAAATATAGAATATTTTTTTACTGTTTACAAAGTATATTTCTGTATTTATAATAATAGGTATTGCTTGTTCATATTCTACAAAATTTAATTTTGTTTTTCGATATATTACTATTGTATTTTTATGAAATTTTGTCACAAGAGAGAATCATCTATGTTGTTTACATTTTTTTTTCTTTTAATTTAATACTACAGTGGTACTTACAAGATTATTTTTCAAGTTGAATGGATAATTAATAATAAATTAAAACCTTAAAATATTTAGTAATAATATAGTCTATGACTAATAATACTAGGTTGACATAATAATACTATGTTAGTATATATATATATTTTTTTTTCGTCTATATATATTATATATATTAAACGTCTATATATATTTTGTATTTAAATGCAGTATGTATAAATATCGTAATAAAAGGTCCTGTTAATCTTGAAAAATCTCGTTACATTATACTTTATGAAAATTATATATTTTTAATAAAATATACAGATTTTTTATTATACTATCATAATCTTCATTGTTGTTGATTTTTTATTTTTTTTTTATATTTTTTTCAGGAACATTGTAGATTATTTATATAGATTAAGATTTTAAATATTTCTTAAGAAAACTAATAATATATTACATTTATTTAAAACCAGTACTTTTTAGCTCGTCCAAAGTTATTACATAATGAATTTATCTATTAAAATAATATCTTAACATAAATATATATATATTAATATATATATTTTATAAGGTAAATATTAAATACGAGCATTAGAAAATCTGAAAACTAAAAGGAGTATGATACATAGCTTGGAAATGATTTATACAGACTTACAATTAAAATTGTCGAATTGAGCATTATTGTTGAATTCTTAATTTCATGCAATTGTTTAGCATTTTTTGATACTTATCAAAGTTCAGAGAATGGCTTATATCTCTCATTTTTTCTTTGTCTCTCAACTTAATTGCATTTATATGAGATCTTATCATGCAAACACTTCAATCAAATAGCAATCATCTGCGATGTTCCAAATAGCTCTGTTGATACTTTATCCACGATATAATATCGGATATATATCAGTTAGTGATAAAAAATCCGTGTTCATTTTATATGTACTTCGTTCCTATAATTTTCTATTTAATTTTTTCGACACTCACGTAAGCTGACAATCATAATATAAAAATTTTATAAAATAATAAATATATTTGAACGATTTCTCAGCAATACACTAAATATCCCAATTTCACCAGAGGTAGTATTATTATTAACAATAGTTAAATAAAAAATTTAAGTAAAATGTAAATTTTGTCATTTTGGAAAATAAAATAATCGATATAAATTTGAAGATAAAAAAATATGTCGACAAAAATCATCACTGGTCATAAAAATTTTAGAAAAAACTGTATCATTTCTTTTTTTATGTATTACTTTCAGACAATGGGTACTAACAAAGTGCTTTAAAAAAATAATGTACTTAAATTTTTGAATAGAATTACACTTTGATTATACTTTACCAAGAAATTAATATATATTTCTTCGAGGATAAACAAATTTTAATCTTTTTTTTACACAAATTTTTTCGATCTTCTCTTCTAAAAAATTTAACTAAATAATTTTAACAAAATAATTATTAATAAATTCTTGGGTAAATCTGTTGAAAAAAATTTTTTTTATTATGATCTATGTTGAATAACTTGTTGTTTTCTATGACATATATTCTAATTATTTAAATTATAAAAGAGTAAAAAGTATATATATACTGGAAATAAAGAGTGGTTATAATAGCATATATGATAAACAAAATAAAGTTAGGTCAAATACTCACTTTTCTAGAGGTAGAGGGTTCCAACGCGCCGTGGAGCGATGACAGTAACGGCGAGACGAGGTCCGCATTTAGTCGGGGCTAGAGGTACCACGGTTGTCGTCGGAGGCGTTTCTGGCCGTGCACAACCATTAATACCACTTCCGTTACGCAGTTCCCAAACAAGATTCGTTAGGGAACGTGGTCTGCTCAATCGCCGTGATCTGATATGAAACATATACCAATATATTTTTAGTTTTCTTTTATTAAATATGTATCGAAGAATGATTTAATATTCTTTGCTCTGATTTTAAGTAAGTTTTATTTTACATTGTTCACATTATTATCAAGCACGTCTAAGGTGATGTAGATAAGACGTACCCGAGTCACATTATTTTCTAAATATACAAAAATTTCATAACAATATATGATTTACTGTGTGCTACAGTACAATTTTTGAAACTGTATCTGGAAGACGTAAATTAATAACGTATCTAATATATATAAACAACTTTTACATTCTTATCCTAACATATAATTATTATTTATTACTTTCTAGAAATTACATTATAAGCAAAGAAAATTTTAGATAACAAAAATTACAAAAAATCTATGTATATCTTCTTTTACGACTAAAATGAATCCTTATAATAATAGACGTACAACATAACTTTTGATTCTTAAATCCATTTATGAGATTACAGTACTCGATAAAAAAAGTCAATTATATTTTAATTAGTTGACGATTATTGTATTTTAGAACATGTTAAGTATAAATCTTTCATTTGGATGTTGATAAGCTATGAAAGCTATGTTTCTACGTATATAATTATATAATCGTGAAATCAGACTACTTTTGTAATTATTTATATTAGTTTTTAATTGCTAAAGCATAACATATTGAAATAAAGTAAACCCACCTCTTTTCAGGTAATTTAGCTCCAGCACCCGAGTCACCCGATGTTCTACCACCCGAATGGCTAGAGTCAAGTGTACCGTCCAGCTCCATTGCCTGTTGTAAGTTCGTAAGACTCTTGTAACGTATATTAAAAAGAGGTGAGCCACCCTTGAAACTTGGAGGTGTCTCCTTTAACGGTGACGCACTTTTTTGTCTCATTAGTGGTCGACCTCTCTGCGTGCCACTGTTTTTTACGTAGAGTTTTGCCAACGGCGGCTTCTCCGGTCTTGTCACACTACCCCCTGTTGTTGTATTTGGTAATGGTGGATCCTTAACGGCTTTACGGGTTCGCTTTTCTGCCTGATTCTTCTTTGTTGGTATTGTTTCAATGGGAGGGGGCTCCGGTCTATCATCTAGTAGTGGTGCGATCATCACAGACACTGGTGTTAACGTCGAGCTTACCTGGTACACGTTTAGTAGTATTTTATTTAGCTCTAATGCAATAGTTTTTGTATTAGATAGTGTCTCATCCAATTAAATTTAAATTTTATTATTATATTATTAATAGCAAAAATTATTATAATAAAGACAATTTTTTTTATTTATATGAATTAATTATTTAAAAAGTGAGTAATACTTATAACATTAAAAAGAAACATAAATTTTTTTAACACAAACATTTTTCAGGATAGGCGTAGGAAAATCTTTTTAATAGTATAATAAAATTAATATGCTTATAAAAGGATTGCAGGGATATTTAAATTTCACTAACCAGCCCATTAGCTTGTTGAGTGATACTTGTTAACCCATTACTAATCAGTGCATTTTCATAGGGCGGCCTCACGCTTTTAGGTAAAGGTGCAAATCCTCGCACGTAGTCGTAAATCTGATCAATTTCGTCGTATTCTTCCGTATAGGAGGAGGGTGGTACACGATTTTCATCTCGGTATCCATGATTGTGATTCGGTGCAGTGTGTTGATGATGATAATGGTGGTGATGGTGATGTCGATGATGACTGCCAATGTTTGTACTATCTGAGCTTGCCGAGCGTCGAAGAAAACCACCACTGCGACTTTGTCGGTTAGATTTGTTCTCTCCCAATCTACCATCCAAAACGTGTGCCCTAAAATATTATTTTTAGATAAAATTATTAAAAAATTCGTTGCAATGCGCAAATGAATTTTTTTATTCTATGCTTTTAAAAATATTACTAATTAATACAAAATATTTGTAATAGTACCACTTTGGTCTTTATATAAATTTTCATTTTATTACTTATATTCTGATTTTTAAACGAGACAAAAGAATAATGTTTATTGTAATTTTCAAAAAAATATATTTTGAAATCTATTTAATTGCTTAAAGAGTTAATTATTTAATAGACTAAATAAAATACATTATAAATATACGATATGAATGCAAACGCATGCATATGGACGCGGGTATCTACGTATAAACACTAACCGCACAGACACTAAACAAACCACGCACGCACATACAATTTTCAATTTTTTCATTGTAGATTTACATTTAAAATTTTTTTGATTTGTAGTTTATTTAATTCTTGTACATAATAACTAAAATATTTTTTAAATGAAAATAATAAAAATATTTTTATTTTATTTTGAATATAGTAACAACGATTAATTGTATAATCGATTTATTTTACAAATTAATATCTGGACACCAGCATTTAAATTGTTGATAGTCTTATCAAATTAAATCATTAAGATTTTATAAGAATTTGTAATTGTTTAAAAAATTTAACATTAAATTGCTTTATATATCGATTTTCATACTAGTAGTATTACTTGATAATTTAATTTACTATAATAAAAATTTACAATATTAAATGTTAATTTTTAAATAAATTTTATTTATAATAATAATATAATTATTAATTAATCAATTTTTAAATTATGTCTTAAGTATGAGCTAGTATAATTTAAAAATTATGCAGCAATACATTTAAGTATTGTTATTTTATTTGCTAATAGTTTCAGCTTTGATTTACACTTTATATTAAATTTTATTAATTCATAATATTATTATGTCTAATTTCATTTAAATAAGTATTGGCTTTTTCATAAATTTATTCCAAGCCAAAAAAAACTTTTTAATTATTTAACGATATGTACGTTATTATCGATGAGTTTCACTAAATTTACTTGTTTTTAATCATGGATTTATGATTATCAAATTTAGTGAGTAGATTTAAATATCAGGTTTTTATAATTACTTATGATAAAAAATATGGTACAATACATTAAAATGTTTTATCAAATTTTGAAAGTTGACTATCACATATATAACGTGCCGTATATAAATATCGAATTTTGGGGAGTAATTATTACATGAAAATGATTAAATAAATACATCGGTGTACGTAAACAATTAAGAAAAATATTAGTTATACAATAAGATCTTTAAGGTAAATTTCTAAGCTAGTCAAGTCGTATATTACAATTTTCGAGATTTTTATTTTATATTTTAATCATATTGCCAAATCTTATACTTTGGGCAAAATATACGCGATTCTTGTCATATTGCGAATAGGTTATATAAAATTAAAGAATTTCACTTTAATTAAATTATTTATTGTTGATCGGATTATATGTAATTTTTAGTATTATAGAACGTAACATTAACTTTTATTAAATTATTTTTTTACTTTCTAAATACTCACAAAAGAGAGAATATTATAATACTATAAATTTATTACAATACAAAATCTGATACTTTACACCATGCCATATACAAGACATAATTTTTACAATAACTTAAAAATGTTTTCATTCATTTAATTATTAATTTTATTAATTTTATTATTTAGGATTAAATTTTATTTTAAATGTAGTTGAACAAGTGACGATTATATAAAAATTTGTAGAACTTGCAATGCTGTTTATTAGAATTAAAAGAACGCTATAAATATCAGTAATTTAAAATCAATTAGAAATAGTGAACTATTTATTAAATATATTTATATTTATTATATATATAGAATTTATTTTAATTAAAAAACTATATTTGTTGTAAAGGAAAAGAAATGAATCATATTTGAAAAACGTGAAATTTTTCTGAAATTTAAAAATGTCTTTATTTTATCACCAATATTGCTTATTGATCAAATAATTGTTTTTCAATTTAGAAAAACTTTATTAAACCGTATCGAAATATTTTCGGATGAAATACAAATCCGAATATTATTAATTAAAAAATTGTTTTTCTTTAACATAATTAAAAATTATGATGTGTTTCTTATTTGTTTAAAAAAAGGGCACACCCACCTGTCAGCTACGTCAGCGACGAGTTTTGAGGCTCTTTCGATCAACCTTGACAACTCGGGCATAGCCCTAAGAACTTCCTCGTTACGTGCCTTGACGAGTTTTAGGGGTGCAGCCAATGGTAGCGCCAACGCCGCGCCCTCTCTTTGTAGAGGTAGTGCGAATATATGCTCTTCCTCGAAGCTCGACAGTAGCCTCAACTCGGGCAGAAAGTGTGAGGATGATTTGAGTCCTCGCGGAGGCTGGCCGTGTACCAACCGCACTGTAAGAGGCAGTCGTTTACTCAGAAGCGCTCGGGCTGTATGGACGCCGCTAATGTTGTCTTCCCGGGCTAAGGCGCTAAAACGCGCTCGTTGTTCCATAGCCAGTAGAACCCCTTCACCTCGACAGTCGACGCAACGCAGGAAGCGGCCACGGCCTGGTAACGCGAGTTCACCCAGTACAACGATTGTTTCTCCAGCGGATAAGATGCGACTGCCTTCC
This sequence comes from Dolichoris vasculosae, assembly GCA_018907195.1. Taxonomy (NCBI): domain Eukaryota; kingdom Metazoa; phylum Arthropoda; class Insecta; order Hymenoptera; family Agaonidae; genus Dolichoris; species Dolichoris vasculosae. The sequence goes on from JACCHY010000001.1 coordinate 119,562, forward strand.
GGTACGACTGAGCCCGACTCATCGAGTTTGCACGAGAGTCCCCGTACTGTTTCGCGCACGAGGGCACCTTCCTCGGGACAACGACGTGCCAACTCACTGACAGACTCGATGCCCCGTACGGCTCGGCCTTCTTCACTCAGGATCTCGAAGTATCCAACGTAAGAATCTGGGATGGCGAGCCGCGGCCCAACGCCCACGACTCGTCGTCCCTCCTGTGTGAGGTATTATTGTTTGTATTATTTATTGCAGTTTTAACATAAATGGAATCTCCTTCGTGGTAGAAGGGTGATTGTATTACAAGCTTATTCTGATTCTATTCGTTTAACTTATGAGTTTGAAAGGAATTTATTTTATTACCATTAAATTTAAACTGCAACATCTAGCTATTCAGCAGATCAATGTTAAATAAAATTTTAAGTTAAAACATTTTGATTCTTAGAATTTAATTATATTTCTTTTATTACATCAATTTTAAATATAAATGAAGATAAAAATTTATTTTAATTATATTACAATCATATTTCTTGTATGAAATAATTACATTGCATTTGAGATTATATAGGTACTAAATTGATAAAAATACTGAATTAGTATTTTAATATAAGAGTTTTTTTAATTTAATTTTTAATTTCATTTAATTTCATTTAATTTTATAATACAGTATTGACATGAATGAAGAATTAGATTTGATTACAAAAAATTTTCAGTATTTTATAAAATGTTTTTATTAAAATTATTTTTTTTCAAACCTCTGAGCATTACAATATGTAATTGAGTAAAATTTATCAGTAATTTATATTTTGCATAATTTTCTGGTATACACTTTAATATGAATATTACTAATAATTTAAACATACTTACTTTGAATAATTGAACTAATAAATACGTTAATATTTGAGTTAATATTATGTTTGTAGTCAGTACTTGATTTTAAATAAAACAAGTCATTAATATTGTTTTCTTTTAGTTGGGTTAATAAAAATTAACAGAACAAATATACATTTTCATAATTTATTTGATTTAACTTAATAAAATAAATATGATAAATTATCATTTATCAAATATACTTTTATACATTTAATTGAGTATGATGTTATTATTTTAAGACAAAATAGTAAAATAAACTTTTTTTTAGAATTATTTTACAGCATATTTTTTTACAGTATTAAAAAAATTAATAAAAAGAAAAGTAAAATTATTTTTCGTCAAATATAAATATCTTTAATTGTAAAATATTTATAAAATAATATATTTTACAGTAAATATATTATTCTTTTATTGTTTATATAAAAGATAATTGCATGTACTCTATAATATCTATTGATTATTTATGAATGCTAATTAATAAATAAGCTTTTATTAAGAAATAAAAGTACTTAAATTTTGAATAAAATTGTTTTATTTATTTATCCATGCATTTATATTTATATGTGTATTTTTCAGTAAGATTTTTAGAGATAAAAATTTCGTAGTTTAATATATATGTATATAAGCATAAGTTTAAAATGTAATTTAGAATATTAAAAAAAGGGCCTATAGGAATTGAAATGAGAAGTAAAATTGAAGAAATAGCATCAAAATATTTGTATTCTTGAGTGGATAAGAAAAAATGAAAGAAAATTTAAAGAATTTATGGTGATGCAAAGACAAATTTATAGTTTTTAAAATTATTCATTTTTAAAATCAGATGTAGGGTTTGATAAGATGCGGTGTTAAGAAAGATTTAGATGCAACGTTTCAATATTTTAATTATAAATTATAATAGATAGCAAGAGTAAATTAATAATTTATCGCAAAACACGCTTCTCTCTTTGATTCCATGCCTGATTACCAGACTTATTTTTTACAATGGTAAATGAATTTTGTTCCACATCTTAATTTAGTCTAATAAGAAATGAGTATAATTATTTTATTATTAATTTACGAGTACAGAAACATCTGTGTAATAAAGTAGAAAAGAGTAAAAACATAAAACGTCGAACTGCTACCGGAATATATTTTATATTTGTTGTTTTTGTGTAATAAGTTATTATTTTTGTTTCTTGGACATTATTTTATTTGATGATTTGTAACTCATAATCCTCTTTCTTTGAATATCATTGTCTCCATAAGCACCTTATTAGGTGAATTTGGAGTTGTATTCTGAGCTGTTGAGTTTAGTGTGCGCACGAAAGCTTACCAATAAGTAAATCACATGAGAAAATGAAGTGTTATTAATAAAATTTCTACATATGTTGATGAAATATTTAGTAACGTAAAATTCAATATGAAAAGTAAGCATCAGTAAGCGATTTTATCGAATAAAAAATATGAAATTTTATATTATTAGTAAATTAAAAAAAGCTTATCGAAAAAACATTTATTTTACTAGTTAAAATTTTAACGAGTTATAATTCAAAATAATATCTGTATAAATTAATTTTATACGAAAATTTATGTTAGTAATACAAGAGGTTACCAAAATATATTATATTTAAGGTATCATATTTTTAATAGTTTTTTAAGATTCAAATTAAAACTAATGCAAAGTTATAAATTTTATAATAAAAATGTACTTTAATGATTATTATTATTATTTAATATTTGTTTACATAATTTCTATAAATTTTCGTATATTTTCATATATCTTTTAAAATAAATTTCGATTTCAGTTTAAATTATTTAAGTATAAAAATATAAATTTTGCATTGTCACAATTAATAACGTATATATTTTCAAATATATGTTAAATAATTTTTTAAAAAAAATGTATGTATACATCGTAAAAAGTATGGTTGTACTATTTTTAAAAGTAATATTTTTTTATAACATTTTATTACAATAATATCGAATAATAAAAAACAAATTAAATATATAAAAGTATTTTTATCGAAATTGAAATATGATCATTCTAGTAACAACAATATCAAGAAAAACAACAACAGTTATCTTCAAAAAAAATTTTTGTTTTAATTTCCTTATGTAGCGTTAGATTTTATAAAAATTATTTTATTAATAATTAATCATTTTTAGAAGAAGTAATAACTATTTTTCAATTTGTATTAAATTACAAAATTTATAACGAAGCATTATTTATAAAATAATATTTCAAAATATATAAAATATTCTTATTGAATTTTTAAATGAAGTTCATTTAAAAATTTTTTTATAGGAAAATATCATAGTATAAATATTTATTATGAGTTATTTTAATAAATGTTTATTTATATAATATTTTTTAAAATGAAACAAAAGATTCGTAAAAAATAGTAACCTTTTCGTATATTTCTATAATTTTTTAATATAATATCCTATATAAAGAGAATAAAATTTTGAATTATTTAAATTAATAAAACAAAAATAATGAATAATTTAAAAAAATATTTTTAAATTTTTATAAATGCTTTAAAAATTCATGATTTGTAACAAAAAATTATAAAAATTATATCATTTTAGTTATTATAATTGTTACAATAAGAATTTTTAGCATAATATTTTTTAAAGTATAATACTTATCTATCGAATGATTTTAACTAAAACATTATAAAATTATAAAATTAAAAATTAATGATTTCAATTTTAGTAAACTTTTATCTACTATATTTTAATGTGTTGTTAAAAAAATTATATTCAATATTAAATCTAAATGAACTAAATTTTGCATACATTAATATAATACTAGAATTTTGAAATATAATTCTTTTTATTATATTTTATTAAAAATAATTTCAAACAATTATTTAATACAATTCGAAAAAGACAATTGAAAACAATAACTCTGCTGCCATTAGCAGTTAAAAAATAAATGATAATATATAAAATAACCTAATTTCAATAATGGTATAAAAATATAAATAAAAAACTTTTTAATTTAAGCCTGAAAGTCAATTTAAATGTATTGTAAAATATGAACTACGTCTTTCTAATATCCTATATAAATGTATGACAAATACAAATGGCATTGTAAATTATATATAATTTATATTTGTTTAATTGAATATCTTTATTTTATTTATATATATTCATTAAATTTCAATATGCATAAAAATCCGAATAAAATAAAATTTAAATATTGGGTTGATTAAATTAGAATTTTTAAACGAAAACTATTTTTATCTTTATTTGTGAGGGCACACGAGTAAGAAAGAATAAATAAGATATACCTTGATTTTGACAGCCTGTGCCACGATTTTACGACGGCGACCTGCCGAGACAAGTAGGACTGTACTTTGCAAACTGGGAGTGGGCAGTGTTGGTACACCGAGGCCGCCGTATTGACCCTTGGTAATTTTAATGACAGCTGGTAGTCGGTACTTAGTAACGAACTCGCGCAAGTAGGTTGCCTCGTCGGCCCAGCGGGCCGCGGCCACAACGATCTGCCCATCGGTTGCTGCCATGGGTTCTCCTCGGGAAGTTGTTACCCGATAGCACCTATGCCTCTGTATCCCCTATTTTGATTCACAGACGTTACTATTCGATTGTTTTAGTTTGTTGAGTCAGCCCCTGCTGCAACCTCCATTTCCCCGTGTACTCCATCTAAAACAGGGCAAAAATCCAAGGCTTTCCATCATTGAACAGCGAAATTGTATTTCATTCGGATTAACCTTTATTACGGCCATTGATATTTAACAACAGTTCTTCATATTTAACGATATTAATAATTAAATATACTTATTTTATAATTAAATGTATAGATAATGTACGGAAATATTTCAAAACAATAAAATTGTTATTTTACTATTCAATATTATTCTAAGAAGAAAAAACTTCGCATTTAAATATCTGAACATTATTTTATTTAAAATCATAAATTAATTTGTAAAAAATATTATCCGATTCCTTCGTTTACTTCTAGAATAAAAAAAAATATTTTTCTGTTATTTTACACATTAATATATGTATTTATTTAGACATAACATTGTATTATAATAATTATCGTTGAAATAGTTGTTTACTTATCTATGCAGATGTACATTCTTAGATAAAGATTTTCTTACATGCATGAGTGCGTTCACCTATCCTGTCATCTCAATATATATAGATATCAGGTTCATATAACCATGGTGTTTTTTTCGAGAACTTTCATATTGTATTATTCTGATTCTTCTAAATAATGGTCAAATAACTATGGTCAACTAAATTTATTTTACAAAATTAATTATGTGTATAATATCATGATTATTAAAGTAGAGTATTTGGTTTTTGATATCGTTATTGATTATTTAATAAATTTGATCTTTTAATTATTTAAAATCAATCAAATAAACAATTATAACTTTTTTGTGATTAAAAATTAAAAAATTCAACCTTCAAAAATTATATTTTTTAAACTATAGTTTATAAACAAATTTTGAGTATTATCATAATACTCATATAATATATATAATCAATATATAGAAACTTTAAGTATTATCATGCATCAGTGAAACTTTGTTAAGCGAATACCCAATATCGTTAATAGACCATATATTAATAACGTCCATGCTACATCAAAAACAGATATGAACTTTGGCAGTGAAATAGATTTTTAGCTTGAAACGTAGTGGGAGACGATCGCTCATCAAACATCCTAGGTTTCTCAAAACAAAAAGTTGTAATCCGTCATCTGCTGTAGATGAAATCGAACCAGATGAGGAATAAAATTGTCTTCAACGAGTTACTAGAAGCGCAGGTCGTTTTTCTAAGGATTCCTTGGTGGTCCATTGAATACGATGATTTCTCATCAACGAAGCCAGCAAAGAGCGAACCATTGAATTATACTCATCGAACAAAATCATAAGTCACAGAGCATACGTTGAATTATGATATAAAGTGAGCTTAATTTATCTCCCTTTCACTCTCTCTTGAATATTTTGAATATTGAGTAACTTCATCCGTGTATTTATTTTTTGTATTCGATTTATATATGACCTAAGTCGACTCTATCATTTGAATCGGAGAAGTAGTTTAATTTGGTTCTAGTTCTACATAACAAGACATTTAATTTATATTCCGAGACTTTAATTATTTCTTCTTGGAATACAGTCTATTGAATTTTATGAGTATGATTTATAAAAATTTAATTTTTATAAAATTTGACATGATTATGTAGGATATTGAAATTTAGTCTTTATAGAGTGAATTTCTTATTTCGATCTCAGTTTTAAATTTTACACAACTACCAATTCATTTTTATTCATGTTGCACAAGTTTGGTTCATTTAAAAAAAAAACAAATGCATGCACAATTTAAATCACTTGACTTTGAAAAAAAATTTTTTAAATAAATAAATATCTTAATAATAACTTGAATATTTTTTTATAATTTTAAACAATTAAATGTCTATTCTATCATTTTAAAGTATTTTTATATGTACATTAAGTTACATTTGATTCTAGATATATTTTTTTATTAAATTATTATTAATAATTATAAAGAATTTTTACAGCATAAAAATGTATGTTTGTACAAATTTATAAATATCATATCATTAAAAAAAATACATTGATAAGGTAACAAGAGAATCGCAAACTAATGAAAAAATCATATTTTTTTGCGTTAATTTTTAATTTTTTGTAATAAAAATTTAAATTAATTTAAATAAAATTTAAATTTTGTTGTATTATTTGTTAAGTAAGAATATTAATCATAAATAATTTTGTTTTATATAATAAATAAAAACTATAACATTAACGTAAATAAAAATGAGATTTTACTTTTTAATTATCTGAAGTGAACCATTATTCTTAAGAATAAATAATTATTACGTAGAAAGTCGAGTCTTTATAGATAAGATAAACTAGTGTTGGTGACCAATGACTTAGGGCGTCGTGATAGACGCGCCTCCAGGAAGTTATACAATCTTCTCCGCATGGATTTATTTTTCTTCCTCTCTCTCTCTCTCTCTCTCTGTTTCTTTCTCTCTTTCTCCATTTTAAATTTTTTGTATGTACATTATTTATTTCTCATTGGTCGTCCTTTACTTGTCTATAAACACAAACTCCTGTACACATATTATTAAGCCTTTCAGCTGATATCTTGCAAAATCATCTCTGGTGTATTAATCCGAAAGGAGCGCGTGATTTCTTTATATTCTTCTTTTTTCTTCTTTTATTTCTTCTTATCTGTGCAGTAATATAGGTACTTATTTTCGAAACACGCGAGGATGCTCGCGTCTCTCGTTTTCTTTGGTTCGACCTCCTCAAATATGGCTGTAAAGTAACATAACGGCAAGTATTTTGAACCCAGCGAAAAAGTAAATTTTGCGCGTGACTATATATGTAAGATAACAAGAGTATGTACCGTAATGAAAACGTGATGAAGATGATCTACTTAAAATACAAATGGCTACATTACTTATATTTAATTAATTTATTAATATCTTTAAAGTTTTAAATGATTGAAAAATTTTCAATTTTTTTAGCGGTCATAATATAATTAAAATAAAATGTATCATTACTAAAATCATTTGAATTTATCTTATAATAATATAATGTATAATGATAATAATATAATAATAGTATTCTTAATTTAATTAAAAAGTTTATTAATGTAAAATTCAAAGAATAACTCGACAATATACATATTTAATAGAACATCTTAATTATAAAGATATAGTTTAAGAAAGTATTCGTATGAAAATTTTTAATTTTTTCTTTTATTAGAACTTCTAATCTGATTTTTCTTATATTACTAAGTTTTTTACAGATTCTTGTTAGCTTATAAAAACTGATAATGAAAACTAAAACTTTATAATGAATAAATTAGTTTAATAGATAATAAATTCTTTTCCAAGATATAAAAAAACTTTATAAATAATATATAAGCATGAATTTCATGATTTAATACTTATTTAAAAAATTATTTTTAATGTTATAATTGTATTTAAATAAAATTCATGGGTTGAAAATTAATTATTTGAAATTTTTAAATTATCTATAGTACATTTTCATAATTACAGTCTATAAATTAGTAATTAAAAAGTTTTATTTTTATTATTATTTTTATGTACAATTATAGTATATTTATACTTTAATAAATATAATTGTACATATTGTAAAGTTTATGAAAAAAATATTAAATAAAATTTTTTATCAATTTAAAAGTTTAAAGATTTGAAAGATTTTTGTAATTTAATTATCTTATGATTATGCAGAATGCTATGAAAATGACTTCTTTTATTCTTTCAAAACCAGTTGTTTATCATGTATAAAATTCATATACATAGATATTTAACACATTTAATTTAAACTCTATAACTTTAATGCTATTATTATTTTCTAATTGGTTATATTAACTATATATCTGTAAATAAGTTTTTTAATTTTATCGTTTTAAGCTTTTTTTTTTGTAAAGGCATCAGATTCTTCTAATTATGTCACTTGTAATATTCGATACTATTGGTATAAAAGCTTCATAAAATTTTGTATTATACAAATGCTCAAATTTGTAACAAATTTTTTTCATTGTTCCTAATTTAAAATAAAAAACATTCAATATTAAAAATGAGTGATTGAATTAATAACGCGTTCTAATAATTTTTAGGCTGACCTAGAAATTTTAAATTATATAAAGTTTATAAGATTAAAACTGTCTTAAGTGTTTAACTGATTCCTAGCAAATATTGAAAATTTTCAATAATGTATGTTTGTGTTATAACAAAAAATTTTTATTAAGAAAATAATTCTGTGATCATTTTGAAGCGATTAGTTAATTTTATTAGAGTTTCTAACAAATTTATAATTATTAACTTAAACTTTAGACAAAATTTAAGTAAATATAATTTTTTTAAATTTGAACAATCTAGATTACTATTTATTATTGAACTAAAGAATTCAAAAACGTAAATTATTTTTTATAAATTTTTAGCGAATCATAAATCAATCATTATTGAATGATTTTAAAGATTAAAGATGAAAAAAATTAATTTTTTATAAAAAGAAATTACAAATAAAAGTTAAACAATAAATTTCAAAAATAATTTTGAGCTATCTATAGATATTAAGAATAATAAGTATGTAGAAATAAATAAAATAAGTAAAGGTTTAATATAACAAAATAAATAATTACTGGCTTCTTATATAAAAGAATGGAATAGTAATTGAAATGAACTGAAAAAAGGGATATTAATGAGTATGCAATAGAAATACCAATATGCACTACAATAGATATAAATATAAGTTAAGGTCTGGAATACTAATGGTTAATCTATGATATACTTGATATAGGTAATTTTATTATTGTTCAAATAAAATTATTATTTGAATAATTTATAACAATTTTAAATTATTCTAATTTATTGTAAAAAAAGATATGTAAAATACATTTTGTTATTAGTTAAAACTCAGATAAATTTATAAAAGATTTTATTTTTTAAAAAATATTTAACGATTTGTAATTTAAATATTTTTTATTTTTTTTGCTTAACCTTATAAATATTATGTACTAAGATTTTAAAAAGAAAAAAATTAAAAAAAAAGAAGGATTAACCTTTATTAATGTTTTATTCATACAACGATATGTGAAAGCATTTTATGTTTTGTCGAATACTAGTTTATTGCCTTCAATTTTCTCTCGAATTTCCAAATATACCTCTACTCGAGTATAAATTTTTTGTCCTTCGGGCTTGAGAGTCTTTTCAGTGATTTGAATGTATACGAATACAGCTTCACTGATTTGAAAGTTTACAGCATACTAGTCATCGCGTTTATAACCATTTTATGGCTTTTGCGCTTTTTTCCTCGTGTAATCTTACGTAATATCATACAATTATCAACTTAAAAATATATACTTTTATTTACATTTAAAATATGGAGTATTTAAAATATAGATAATTTTATCAGGAATTTTTTTTTATCTTAAAATTCCTAATACTTTATTCAAGCAAAAGTATAATTGACTGTTTAATAATATATTTTTGTTTTTTAAAAAAATTATAAATTTTTCGTTCCAGTAACTCTAATATTATATTTAAGTCTTCATGGACATAAAGGAGTTTTCATGTTTTTTATATAGTGAATATACACCAAAATTATATTTTTTTACTTCCAACTTTAATTTATATTGGATTTTTATTGTATTTATTTTATACTATATATTGTAAATATTTAAACTGATCTTTATATTTTATAACTTTTATCAAAAAAAATATATATATTTTTTTAAAAGATACTTATATAAAAAAAATTATAATTCAATACATAAATAATAATAAAAAATCTGAATAAAAAAATATACATTGTAATTTTTAAAACGAGCAGAGAAAATATATATATTATACACATACATATAATATATAAAAAAATTACAACTTTCTTACATTAAGTAAACATTTTGTAAAAATGTACTAACTTAATTATTTTAATAAATTTTATGAATTCTTACTTCTAAATATGATTAAAACAGACCCAGATTCATATAAATTATAAAAAGCTATATAATTCAAGTAAAAATAATACATTATTTCATTATCATGTATGTAATTATTATTTCAAGTAGAAAAAATTTGAAAAAAATGAATTTGTCGAGAAAACATTGGAAGAAACGATTACGGAGCCGCACCTTTTTAAAAACTTTAAATTACATTATTTTATTAAAAAACATATAGATATTAATTTTTTATACATATTTTACATAATAAGACAAATAAAGATATAGATAAGATTTATATTTTTCAAAAATAAAATGTAGTAGCATCGTAATTAATTTACATTTGTGTTAACGTCGTAGTTTTATATGTCATTTTCTTATCGATTATGTAGATCATATGTATTCAAAATCGCATAAAAACTTCGTGAAAATAAGAAAAGAATTTATGTAATTTGAAAGTATATATTAATCATAAACTTCTAAATTTTATATTTAATCAAAATTAAATCATTATTCTCTAAAAAAATTTGATTCCCAGAACTACATTTAGGTAGTCTAGTAAAAATATTTAATACTTCAAAAACATAGAGAATAATATGCTTAATGCTTATTTTGCGTAATTCAAATATCTAAGTAAAAAATATTATTGGAAGCACAACTTAGAAACATGGAATCATTTTAAATTATAATAAATACCAAATGATATTTTTTTAAAGTTATAAAAATTAATTGTTATTATATATTGAATTTTATATAATATATTATGTATATTATATGTATATATATTATATTATTATATATTTTATATAATATATAAAAAAATATAAAAAATCAATATATAATCCTACGTATTTGATCAACTATGTTCATTTAGATATAATTTTTCCATTAGTGTTTTCATTTAGGAATCAATATAGCAACAAATTTAATTATACATAGATTTATTTGTACATCGTTGAATATGAAGTTTAAATAGAGTTTTGTTATCTATTATTGCAGTTACAAAGAGAAAAATTTATTTGTAAGGTGATCAAACTGGTATTATGTGGTAAAAGTAAATGATTGTTGAAATACACGATTTTAGTTATGAATACACAATTCCTAATATATACTTATTTTATAGGCTTTCAGTTAATAATTTACTTCTAGAACAATTATGTATAGTATTAATATAAATCTTTATTTTATCATTGCATTATCTAAATTATGTATGATATTTCACAAAAGTAATAGAATTAGATTTAGAACTTAATTAATTAATCAGTAATTAATTATTAAATACAATAAAAAGGTAATTGGTATCTTTTAGTATCATTAATTTTGTATGAAAGATAAATTTTACGATTTTATTGTACACGATATAGTGTTTTATATAGATTATATTATAGTACAATAATGTATTAGAATAAAAATAATTGTAAATGCTTATTAACTGAACCAACTAACAGAAAGACGGTCCTTCGAAAAGATACAAAATTTGTACTCACGTATAGTAAAACTTTTGCGGCTTTAGCCATTCGTAACAAAGAATTTCTCCTCTCAGTGTATAAAGACGACCGCAAGAAAAAGTAGAATGTATAACAATGTCGGGACCAATGATTTACTGTCTGGCGTGACTGCATGGGTTCCGTGGGCTTTTATACACGCGTGCCCTTGAAAGGGCTTCACATGTATAAGCTAAAGATATTTTCCTTTTCTCATCTACGTGAAAACCACACGTTCTCTCCTTTTGTGTTTTTTTACAATTGTACTTTATATAAGTTATTACTTTGGCTTTGAACAGGTAATAATGTTTACTGCAGTCCCTATTTTCCATCGAATTTTAAAGAAAGACGTTGTGTAGATTTCTTCAGTTTCATTATATGAAGTTATTTATTACTTATTTAAAGTTAATTGTTTGAATTCATTTCAAGAACTTAATTATATGTACTATAAGATTTCTTAATTAACAAAAAAATTTTTTGCATAATTCTATTTTATTTGAAATTAATTTAATTATTAATTTAATAAAAATATATTAAGATACATAATTTATTATTAGCTATTATTATATAAACTTTAAATATTAATTATAAACATGATATAAAATTTTAAGGATTTTATATTAAATTAATAATAATGCATAATACATTTATTTTAATTATACAGTTATAAATAAATATTACACATAGAGATTATTTTTTATAATTTTTGGTATATGAAACATCGATTTGAAAATAATATATAAAAAATAATAATAATAAAACATCAAAATCGCTGAAAAATGTATATTAAAAATTGAAAAAAATTCTCTAGTTTGTTTAATTTGTATTTGCTGGCGTGAAAGATGGATCTTTATGTGTAAGACTGGCTCGTTTTCCAACTTCACTCGTTCTTTGCCTCAACGAACAAGAAGACCTTGAAAAATATAGCTACGAGCGTAGAGTGTGGATGCGTTTCGGAACGTAACTTCAGCGTTGTCAACGGGTTTTCCTTTCTTCGCAAACTAGGAACTCGCGTGACAGAGTTGACTTTCTGTTTTCATGACATTATGTCTCTTTCTTTACAGGTCTCACTAATTTTCTAATTTTTTGAAAAAAATATAAAAACCTTTTATTTATTGTGTTACCAAAATATTTAAAACTTTTTTTATCAGATTAAAAATTATATACAAATGTTTAAATCTTTAAAAAACCGTTTTGAATTAATCATCTTGAATATATTTTGTAAAGATTTTATCTACAAAATGTCCATTCAGAAATTTGACAGTTAATTTTGTTCGCATTGTAAAATAATTTTAATAATAATATTCATAATATTAAAAAATTATTAATAGATTTTTGACAAGTGACTGGTTTTTTACGTGGAATTTACATTCGACACACTTATTTGCTCTGATAATATTACTCAACTGACTCGTATCTTTAATAATAATTCCAATATATTATAGAATTCTAAATATATTTTTATAAATTCAATAATATAATATTTTTGAATAACCATTTAATTTCTTATTAATCCATCTGATTCAGATTCATTTTAAATTGATAAAAATATCTATTAAAAAAATATATAATTTTAACAAAAATCATTACAAATATAATATGATTTCATTAAAAAATCATATCCATGAAAATAATATCAACAAACAATATTTTATCTAAAACATTATTTTTCATTGATTAAAAAAATCTAATGGCCTTTATACTGTATTTGTAAAAAGAAATAAAATAAAAACCTAATTTTATTCCATAAATTTTTATTTATATTATTTACACGTAAATTATCATTTATGTGATGAATTAGTTTCAAAGTATGCATTGATGAATAATTTATTGGTTATATATAAAATATGTATAGATTTAATTATTCGAAACTTATTCTTATTAATAATAAGTTAGTAAATAAGATAGTTAATGATTTAATTTATAAGTTATTTGGTTTTTTTTTTCTTTTTATTAAACAATCAAAGAAAGAGAATTCGCATCTCAACAGCTATCGGCTTAGTTCAATCAGGCATGACAGAGATGATTTTAATATCGATAAAGTGTTAGCTTGGACAATATTAACTGTTATATAATCATTATATTAAATAAGCTTAATATATTATATAATAAGTGCATACTTAAGATAATATTTTTTTTACTAGAAATTTTTTTTTATACAATGAACTTTTAAAGTAAGGTATGTATAAATAATTTTAATGTATTTTTTTTAAAACAATTTTACTTTTAAATACATTTTCAATGAACTATGATATATTTTCAAATGAACAAATAATACGAAGTTATAATACAAATGTATCTTTTATTATAAAATTTTATGTAATTAAATGGTAAAAAAATTTTTTAATCAAAATAAAATAAAATAAATTGAATGAATCATGTTAAATATTTAAAACATGGGCTGATTTATGAACTAAATTTTATAAAAATACAAAACAACGTTTAAACATATATATATATATATATCATACCTTCTGACAAGATTATAGCCAAGAAGGAAAAATGAGAAATAGAAGGTATGGCAAAAGGTCAGTCACTTGGTCTTCAAGAGTTCAGAGTTAACTATACTCTCACATACCGGCAGCACCGTTACGATGCAAAAACTCGATTGGATAATCATTCTGACCCTCAGACGTTTAGATATAACGGCCTTAGTAATAAGACAGGTCTATTCCATTTGAATTTTTTGTTTTTGTCTCTTTCTCTGTCTAACTTAAATTCATGTAAATGTGTACTCTGTACAAGACATCAAAATATTTAGCAGTGTATGCTTCTGTTCTGTTCTTTCTCCTTCTATGTTGTATTTTTCATATTTTGTAAAAGAAAAGAGCGAGAATAATAATAAGAGAAACAGTAAAGTTATAATAATATTATATATATAAAGACTTTGTACGAAAGAAATAAAAAAAACTGTTTTAAATAAAAAGCTTTTTATAATATATTTACTTTATTCATTTGATTAATTTTTACCTCATAACTTTGCTATCCATTAACTTAGAGAAGGTAAAAGATTGAAGATTTCAAATTGATATTCACTCTTTCGTAATTAGGGTTTGAATTATAGACAGGCATGATAGACTAATTTTTTGATTAAGTATTTTATTTATAGTATATTTAAAATGCATCAATACATATAAGCATTGTAGGAAAAGTATTTAAAAAATGTCAAAAGAATAATTAAATTTATGGTAAATTGATTTAAATTAAGTAATAGTTAACTATTCTAATACTTACTACTGCGCTTATGTTGTTTAATTTCAATGATCAGACATGGACCAATTAGACAATGTAGTATGATTATTGATTACCCCTTTTCTTTATTTAGGTGCAAAACGAGGTGCGTAAGTTTTAATAGTTGCGAGTGACTTTGATTTCAATAAATAGTAATATCCACACACTCATATATACATACATGTATTCATTTAATATAATATAATCATATCATAAAAACATAAAAAATCAGCTATAAATGACGTATGAACTTTTAATTTATATCATGTACAGTTAATTTATATACGAGTAAACGTTTTGCCATCCTATTTATCGATTTTGATCTCAGTGCATACTTGTATGCGCTAAACTTAATACTGTCTCATACTTAACAGTGAACGTATATAGTGCATAACGGAGTATTATTTTTGCTTTCCAAAAATGTTATGGAAACAAACAATTTTTAATTGATAATTTAAGATCTTCATTTTAATTCTTAGTGGATAGTTGGTTAATTAGCATCAAACACATTTGTATATAAATAATAATAGCAAAGATTATTTCATTTCTATAAATCGTTGCAAAAACAAAATTTAGTATTATTAGTATTTCAAATACGCTAATTCTAAAGAATTGCTAATAATTTTGATATTTTATTATATATCAATATTTTAATATTGAGTACATAAAGATAGATATAAAATTTACAAGATTTTCTATTATCTTTAATTTATTTATTGTTATTTTTAAATATTAGAATAGATATGGAAAATTAAGAAACACATAAAAGTTATATTTATACCATACTTTTTATCAAGGTTTATAATTTTTATTAATATTAGGATGTAGATGTTTGTATAATATAAATGAGTAAATATTGAGGTAACACTTGTTCGAGAGATGCGATCAGATATCTTTAATTATTGTGATGCATTTTTCTCATGTGTTATATTACATAAATTATCTACTAATCTAGATAATAGTCAGTGATCTGATATTTATTTTTAAATATAATTGTGAGATAAAAAAACACAAAGGACAATAGCTCTTATTTAGTTTGTATAATGTGATTCATGTTTTTGAATTATTTAGAATATTATATTATTATGCGATGATAATATAGAAAATTGATTGCATATTTACAATATATCTGGTAAAATTTTATTATTTATTCTATTAATTTTATGCAAATAAATTTTAATTTTTAAGTAAACTTATAGATAATTTATTCTTTATAAGGAATTATATAAATTATAAAATTATATTACTAATATTATTAAAATGGAAATTATAAAAAAATAAATAATTTTTAAGTTTTAAATTTAATTTTTCTATAAATTATAACGTTTACATTAAAATTTTTTTTTATACTAGTTTATAATTAAATAAAATATATGCTAATTAAGTAAAAAATTAAAAAATTTAAAAAATTTCTATAAAATTTACATTAATTATTAATTGTTTTAATTTATATAATTATAGAGTAACTAGTAAAATAAATTATATATTAATGTGAAGTAAAAATATTATATTAAAAAAAAATATTTCAGAAGAAAATATCTAAACAGAGAGTAGTTGAAAAAGTTTGAACGTATTGATATAATAAAAAAGAGAAATATTACTAATTATACATTAAACTATATATGGTTTAAAATTTGCTTAATTGTCTTGAAATTTTAATTATTAATTATTCATATTTTTCCATGAAAATCATATTTATTAAATTAAAATAATATACTTATAAAATAATATTAAAACATATTTTAATATATTTTTCATCATATTTTTTTATTTTCTACTAAAGTTTTATGTTAATAATTTATGCTTACTTGATAAGTTGAATAGGTGATTTGGATAAAAGTAATCTTTTATTTTAGTAACTGCAAACGTCAGCATCACTGAAACAAAATAAAAAAGTAATTTTTATACTAATTTATATGAAAATTCCAACTACATAATTTTTGAAATTTCTGAAGTTCATTACAAACAAGATTTGATATTTTTAATACATATTATAATTATAATATTTTCATTAAATTACTATTTTAATTATTAATTAAGATAATATTTGTATATTTAATTAAATAATATATTATTAACATATACATTTTTATAAAAAGTATATGAAATTTATGAGTTTCAACAAAAATAGTATCATAAAATATTTCTTATTTTATAATTTATAATATAATAAACGATACATATATCTAATATTTATATTAAATCTGTTTATATTTAAAAAAATAAATTAATTAATATGTATAATATTATAGTTTTTAAGTTTAATAGTACTATAAGTTTTGATAGATAAAAAACATGGGCAAGCTATGGAAATAGAAAGAGATAAACAATATATATATATAGAGAGAGAGAGAGACAGACAGACAGACAGACAGACAGATACAGAGAGAATAAGTAATTTAATCAGTATGCTTTTCTCTAAATTTTTATTTATTCAAATTCATTAAGTGAATTCCTGCTGCGATAGTATTCAAATCTGATATATATATTATTATGTTTGACATGATACAGTATACTAGTATTTCGTAAATGATAGTCTAGAATATGATAGATGATTTATTTATTTATAAAGGTTTACTTTTCTTATAGAAAGTATTAATAAGATGAGTTTCTATGAATAGAATTAAACGAGCTTATGAATATTATATGTATTAATTTTGTTTCTTATAATAACAATATTATATTTAGTCAACCTGGTATATTTGATTACATATTATACTTTGATATTTACAGTTAAATAATTAAAAAATTATCTTCTATGAAATAAGATTAATTAAAAAAGTATTTAAAGAAACTTTATAATACGCAAAACTAGAATTTTTACTATTTACATTTACAAGTTATATAAAATTTTTCACTATCGTGTACATTACATTTAATTATAGTTTTGTACTTATAAATATTTACTAATAGCAATTAAAAAAATGCTTAATATTTAAATTAAAGTATTAGTAATGATTAGTAACTAGTGTTCATTTTCGATTAGATGTTTCATGCATAGGAATACCTTTTAATAGGCCATATAATGGCTATCAATGAAAGAGTTGGAAGCATTAGTGACCTCGTAGTAGTCAACTGCTCAATTTAAAATTTGAATTGTAAAAAGAATTATTTTTCATCTAAAATTGTTCACAACAGTACACTTTATCTATATAATTGTTGCCTTGATCATCACTACATTATCTCCTGCTTGATATTCAAGGATCTATTCATCAAAGAAAGGTTTGATTTAATACAAAATGTAATGTATTCTTGCATTTAGGCAGACACAGTTTAGTAAGTGGAATACCATAAAGGAACTTAAAATTTGATGTAAATATTATGAGATCTATTCTCTGAATAC
The DNA here is from genome assembly GCA_018907195.1 of Dolichoris vasculosae. Lineage (NCBI taxonomy): Eukaryota > Metazoa > Arthropoda > Insecta > Hymenoptera > Agaonidae > Dolichoris > Dolichoris vasculosae. The sequence goes on from JACCHY010000001.1 coordinate 137,946, forward strand.
ATCTCTAAATATTATCTCTAAATATCACACTGTGTGATGAATACTGATTAATATAGTTAGAAACCTCATTCATTACCTTCTCTCCATTATCTATTTAATAAATATAGTCATCAAATTCTCTTATAAAAAGTCCTCAAGCTTGTTTAACAAATATCTAGTTAATTCAGCAAGTTCTATTAAGAAATATTTAGCATTAATAAGAAAAGCATTTATTAATGTCATCTCCGACATTTTTAGTCATTAAATTCAAGTTTTTATAATTCAAATTCAGAAATATCATTGATTTGGAAATATTTGGTCAAACAGCTAAATCTCAAAAGAAACATCTCAACTATAGTAAGTATTGGCATTGGTGAATATAGAACATTTAAATTTTCTCTGAAACACTATCAATATTGAAGCTCTATAATCAAGATTGTGGCAATTTTAATGTGGTAATTTAATCCAACTTATTACAATTATTTTTTTTTGAAAAAGCTCAATCTAGCGTTATAATTATTATTTGTAGGTTATTAAACTCGATAATATTAAACACAATATTTATCAATTACACACTTATTTATCTTTGGATATCTGGTTAACAATATTACAAATTTTAAACCTATTTAAAATTTATAAATTGTACATATTAAATAATATACTCATCTGTGATTTAATCTGAGTAAATTATATATATTTTCAAAATTTTTTAAATTAAAAAAATTTTTAATATTCCATTAGATATTCATTTTTATTAGTTGTAATAAATTTCTTTTTTATTCAGGGCATAATGATAATCCAGATTCAATGATTAAATAAGATGGATTATTCAAGAAACTATCATACAGTTCAAATGCGTTTTTTACCTACTATTTGAAATATTAGTACTCGTGGATGATTTATGAGAAGAAAGAAAGATTGATACTTCCACATATTTTTTCGGTTTTTCAATATAATTCATAAAATTATAGCCTTAAAAATTAGATATATTGATTGGATAAAATTATTTACATATTATTCAGTTAATTATGATTTTTCATTAAAATATGAAAATTGTTTAAAACATTATTTTACATATATTTTATAAAAATAAGGTTCCTGGAAATATTAATTTTAGCCAAAAGTTTTTCTAAATATTAATTTTAATATTCGCAATTTGGCATATAATTTTGTTTTGAATTAAATTTAATTCAAAGACAATTAGGAGAATACAGTAAATTATAAAAGTTCTTTTTACTGGGTAAATAGTCATTGATGTAAGTCTATATACAGGTAGTGCACGCATTGGAATGGAAGTAAAAAATCGAGAACAAGAAGACAGAGGTGTAAATATACGCTTCATTTTAACGCATTTTTTCTCTTTCCTATGGAACATTGGAAAAATAATAGGATAAAAGAATAAATCCTTTATGTGGGACAGACTTACGGTGACATTGCAAAGAGCTTACACCATATAGGCAAGTGAAGTAGAACCTCGTTATCGATTAACTTTTACAACAATTGAGATAAGAAGTTGTTTTTCAATCTGTCTTTAAATAGTGACTATAAAGAATGTATTATTAAAGTAAAGAAAGAGGGTTGATCTAATCTTTGTAAATTAAAAAATACTGGTCACAATTTACATACCAACAATAAAACGTTTAATAAATAAATAATAAAGTACAGTATTAAGTTACGAAAATTTGAATTAAGTTCTTTAAAAAAAAGAAAAGATTATCATTAAAAGGGATTCTATAAACGTCATACTTTAGAAGCAATTGTTGAATATTAAAGACGAAATTTTACTATTGACATATTTTTTGAAGTATCACCCAGCAAAATATTTTGAGTTAACAGATAAATCATTATCACCGTTGATTAATAGTATAGGATCGATTAAGTGAGAAACATAAAATACATCAGTATGTATTAAATGTAAGTCAAGGGTATTTCTAATAAAAAAAATCTCGTCAACTTTTGGAGTTTCTCATATTTACTTGTGATTATTTTTATAAAAGTAGTTTAGATTAAATATAATATTATATAAATTATAATTTTTTTTTAATATTCTTATAATAATATAATATTTGAAACATTAAAAATTTTATTGAAATGGTAAATTTACAATAAGTTGTAAAAATACTGTAAATAAGGATAAAAGCTAATAAAAATAATGATAAAAGTAAAGAAACATATATTAGAATAAAAAGGTTAATTTTATAAGTATAAAAAATGAATTATTAAAGTTTTTAAAATTACTAAAGAAGCTAATAATGAAATCATTAATCATTTGCAAAATAAAAGGATTAAGTACGATTTTGTCATCTAAATTTCTGTACTATGTGAGCTTGTCAAAGATCTAAGTTCAGTGTTAAAAAAGGCACGTACATCACACAGTAGACAATATATCACATATGCACAATTTGAAATTTTCATCATAGAAATAAAATTTATTTTAAATTCCCATCTAATAGATTTTTTCTTAATTATCAAAAACGATCTTATGATCCTTATTTTCTCACATTTTTTCTTGGAGATTCATGAATTAGAATTTATCAATAAAATTATCAATAGATTTTTATTATAAATGCCAAAGAATAGACTGTCAACATAGCAACATTTTTAAAGAGCAAAATTTTTTGGTATCGTATTTGCATATCTAATCTATTAACTCAACTCATAAGAACATTATACTGCATTATTTTTTGGAGATTTTATAAATAAATATTAAAACATATGATTATTTAATTTACGTAATATCTATTAGATAGCTAATCTTTAATAATAATTTTTTTTTACGTAAATTCATATAATATACGAAAATATCTTATGTAGCTAGACAAAGTAATTTATTTAAAAAATCTATCGAATCTATCAAAAAATCTATAGAAATCTATATATATTTATCTATAGTATTTCTGTTCTTAGGTACCATTAGATCATATTTTCAATCTGGCTTATTAATTTTGAGGACAAATCTATATTGAAAGAATAAATTCATTTATTCCTATGTATCGATTAATTTTCATTTTTATTATTATTTAAATTTATTATTTGTTATATTGAAATTTTGGAATTACGATTCTACAGTAAAAAAATAAAATACATTTCTAACCATTTAATAATATAACTTTGTAAACTCTACAATCTTTATTTTGTATTCAAAAGTATTCTATAAAACAAAAAAAAAGATAACGAAGAGTCGAATTTATTATAACAAGAAATCTCTGAACATAAAATTTTATTGTTGAACAACAGATAATAATTTTAAAAAAATAGGACTGTTTAATAATTATACTGTTATATTAAAACATATTACTATTTCATTCAACTATTTTTGATATAATTGCAAAATTTTGATTACTTTGATTATTCATCCAATTTAGCTTTTTGTATCAATATTTAATGCCTTTATTTTATTATCACTCAATATGTTTACAATATAAAAAAATTAAATAATGAAATAATATAATTATTAAAAAAATAAAGTCAAAATTATCGACAATCTTGTAAAAAAAATGAAATAAACTTTTTTTAGATAAATATAAATCATTAAATATTAATATATAAAAATAAATAGTTTGCATTCCGGTGATTAAAACTTATATAATTTACATAATTTAGAAATAAGTTTTGAATTCAGTTAAAAAATAATTTACAGATAAATATATATATTAAAAGTAAAAAATAATAGAAAAATAAAAATTAATAAGCATTAATAACTCTATGAAATAGATATAAAGATGAATATGCATATGAGTACAATACAATAGTTTGAGTGATCTAATATATGTAAACATATTTTAGAATATGTAATAAGCAACTTGTAGATTAAAACTAAGAAATCTTGAATATATGACATTAATAACTTATAAGATAGTTATTACTTATTATTTCAGTGAATTCATTTAAATTTTTTTCGGTATACATTGGTTAACTTTGCGATTGATTTCGATATTTTTACTATATTTTTTACGTTTTAACTTCTAAACTTTTTATATTTTTATGTCTTCTTAAAAAATATATTTTATTGATATTTATTTAAAATCTCTAAAATTATATAGATAAATGAATAAAATTCAAAATATTGAATCAATAAGATGCAGATAATAGTATAAAAATGATATTTAAAAGCCATAAGTTATATAAAAAAAATATTGTGAAAAAGGTTTGAATCATTAGAGAATGGTCTATGGTATTTATTATATCCACCATTTAAAAAATAATATCATAACAGCATATTTTTGAATATGAAGTATGAAAAGAAAGAGTAATAATAGTGAAAGTATAATGAGGAATGGATTGGTAGGATGAGAGTAGAAACATGACGGGGGGTAGAAAGAAAAATTGATGGGCACTATTCCTGGTCGGAGTATCCAGTTGTTTGACCAGACCTGATCTTCTGCTTCTCTCTTATGGTATGGTCCGCTCGGCTCAACTCGGCGGCATTCGGCTTGACTCGCGACCTTGAATGGGCCCCGTATGCTCTATGCCACTGACACGGACCAAGGACGTCCCCGTCGGTCTCTCTCTCGCTCTTTTCTTGTATGTTGCTGTGCTGTTGTCCCGAAATGCGGTCGAGGAACTTGCTGTGGAAAGTGCTTGCCGTTGGCAACTCTTTTTCGTGCGCCTTGATGGCGGCTACGACCAATGGCGTAGAATCTTTACGTTGAGTCCTACAGAAAATCTTGCCTAGATCAAATCTGTATTAACTGTTACACGTTAAAAAATCATCGACATTTCTATACGTTTTCTTTAATCGAAATTATTCAATCTTTAATTTAATTATTATAAGTAAATAATAATAATAATGTTGTTAAAGTAAATTTATTTAAGTATATATATATATATATATATATAGTATTAAATTAAATTCTAATGTTACAGGTTAAAGTTTTTAAAAAATTTAACAAAATAAAATTTTATTGTATTTTTCATTTTTCATTCAATACGAAATTAAATACAGTTTTTAGATGTCTATTCTGTTTAATAACAGAATAATTTATATAATTTTATATAATCCATGCAAGAAATTATACTGAAAATATATTAGATAAATTTTAATGAAAAATTATCTAATTATTCGAGTTTTAGTGTTGATAGTTGTGAGATTAAAAATATATCAAATCACCAGTAGTTTTAATATCTCTTACATATTTTTAAGATAATACATAATATGTTACATTATTTTTTATACTTTATGAATGAAGGAATTGTGAAAAAGTAAAAATAACTACTAATTAGTAATAATAAATAATTAACAAAAAAAGTTGTAGCCAGTAAAATTTTTTTAAATATTAATATTATTCAAATATAATTCAAAAAATTTTTTGTTCTATTTTGTGTAGGTATTCATAACAAATTATGGAGGAAAAGTATTTTAATGTGTAGATGAAAAATGGAATAGCGGGATAAGCCTTACAACAATCTTTAGATAATTTTACATCTTGTAAAAAATACAACAGACTGATTACTCTTAGCATCTTAGGCAAAGAAATAATTAAATTGTATTATCAGCTTTAAATAAATGTTTGAAAATTATTAACCGAACTTGACAAATAAAGTTAAACCATCAAGAAAAACTATATTAATACCCTTATTTCATTGTATTTGTGATTATTCTTACATTTTTTAATATTTACTATATTAAAATACATTATTATAAAAAATAGTAACTACTCTTTATTAAATATCAATTTGATAAAATAAAGAAATAAATGAGAAATAAAATATTTATAAATAAATTTATAAAATTCAAGATAATATTTTCGATAAATCTTTTGTAATTATTTAAATTATGTTTACATAATATGTTTAAATTGTTAGATATTTTCTAATATTAATTAAAAATATATATATTATAATATATTTAAATATATATATTTCTAATATAATTAAAAAATATATTATATGCAGCGAGAAAAATTTAAAGTAAACGAAAAAAAATAATTTTATGATAATGTATAAATATATTATAATGTATAGTATAAAACCTTAAATATTATTGGACTATAAAAATAAAATATGAAACAGAATTTTTCTAAAAATTTAAATTATTTGTTTTAATAAGGTCTTACTTAATAATACTTTTTCGTCTTTAAAAAATAATAGAGGATATCTATAAATAAATAACGAGAATTTTTCAAGTACAATAATGATATTTAGTTTAACAGTAATCAATAAGGCATATTTAATCATGTAGCATCGATATTTTTTATTACACCTTGATATGTTCCTACTATATAATTATTTAAAATTTTATTTTAATAATAGAATTAATTACTATGCAATAGAAATTATAATTATGTTTTTATCAGAGATGCAAATGCATTTAGGAAGATTAAGAATAAACCCAAGATAATAAAAGGATTGAGAGTTTTAACGCACCAAAGATTTATGAAAAAACATTAATTATGTATATTATTTTAAATCATTATTAGAGCAATCCTTATGAAATATTATATATCTACGTATAATATTTTTTTTATATTCGTCAAAATTGGTATCTGTTAAATTTATTTCGAAATCGTAATATTTAGTGTTAAATGTAGTTTAAACAAAAAATTTTAAAGGATTAAAAAACATGATAGTTATTCAAACTATTATTTAGTAATAAAAAAATATAAATAATGAGATTAAATTAAAGAAGAACTAAATTCAGGTAAAATACCATAAAATAATTACTTAAAATTTTATAAATTTTCCTTTAAGTTCATGATGAAATACAAGAGATCATATTGAAGAAATAGTTAACAATTGAAAAGTGTGTAAAATTTAATTTAATTACATAAGATATTAATAGAAATTTATATGATTTTTAGTATTAAATTTAGCTTTTAAATTAAAAAATATTAAATATTTACAATAAAAATGTTTATTATCAAATAAATAGTAATTGTTTAGTTAACATTACTATTTAATTCAATAGAATTATGACTTAAAGTATCGTTATCATTAGAAAAAAATGTAAAGAGAAAAAATGTCACACACGTATTTTAAATTCAGTATCATAAAGATATTACATTAATAAATATGTATAAATTAATAATTTTATTAGTCTTTTGATGTATTGAAAGAAAAATATCTTAAAAATTTTTAAATTATATTTCATAAATTTTAAATTTAATTCAACGGATTGAGCTTTTGTAAAATAAATTTCTTCCTGTTGACATGTTTTTTTTAGATTTGAGTTATTATTTTTATGTAAAAACAAAATATATTTTAATTTTTAAAATAAATTAACAAATAATTATGCATATTTTTAAACTGTATTTATAAATGTCTTTTTACCCAATGTAGATAATTTATTTAACTTTGTAATACTAGAAACAGCTAATAACTATATATTTTTAATGTAATGACGTTTGAATTTTCTCTTGTGTAAGTTTAGAAATAAATATAATACATATAATTTGATTCCAAAAATCTACATAATGAACAATAAGCTGCTTTATCGCGATTAAATTTAAAGTCTTTACAAATAAAGCATCTTCTTTTAATTCTCACAGGATAAATATATCATTTCTTGGTTATGGATAAATGATTTGTTAGCTTTCAATAAAACGGAAAGTACTTTATAAAAATCTTATTTTATGTTTAATTTATCATAATATTTAATTAGTTTATTAATAAAAGAAACTTTTTTCATAGAAATCAAATCATGATACTATATTTAGAATTCATGTTCTGGTGTTGTAGATAAAAAAGTGCAGTTAAATAAATGTTTACTATTTTCTCAAGTATATAAATTGTTTATAGCTATATTATTATGCTAATGTTATTGTAAAATGATTTATTATATAAGAAAATGTAGTTGTATCAATAATTTATTTTAAATTAGTCAACCGACTATTTATTTTTAAAAATATTTTAAAATTAAAATTATTTTTGAATATAATAACTATTTTATTTGTTTTGGAATAAATTTTGAATTTAGTAATAAACTATTCGTAATAAAAAAAAATTTTTATAATTTCCAAACACGTTATATTGTTTATAGGAATTTATAAATCATTGGTCTTTTTTTATTATACTCTAATAATAGTTAAAGTCTTTTTTCTTTGATAAAGCGTACTTTAAAAAGGTAGAAATATGAATTCATGCTTAAATTTATCTTTATTGTTTGTCTATTTTTATTAAAATCATAATTTAAATTTTGTGATTTAAAATACTTAGTTTAAAAACAAATTATGTTTAATAACAATAATACTTTTTAATTTTTAGTTTAAATTCTTTATTATTGAATTAGGATTATATTTTTATTTACGTATAAATTATTAATATATTATTATTAATTTATCTATGGTGTTATATATTTAAATATTTTAAATTATCGATGAATATTTTAAATATAATAGAAAATTGCAATAACGTATTTTAATTATTAAGTACTTACACAGTTCTAGACATAGAATACAAATATTTAATTCTATTGAGATATTCTACAAGGTTGAAAATGAAAAATAAAAATTACACAGTTTTAAATATAGTATGTAGAAATAAGAAGCACTGAATAAGAGTTTAAAAAAACCAAAATGATGTAAAAGCTAAAAAAATAATGTCTGTTGCATATTTAAGTACGCTTAACAGCGAAAGAAGGGTTTGTATATTTCTCTTTCTCTCTCTCTTTCTCTCTCCTTCTCTCTCTCTCTTCTTCTCTCTCTCTCTCTCTCTCTCTCTCTCCTCTTATCTGTCTACCTAGCTATCTTTCTCTCCTTTTGAATGTATATACGAGAGAATCGATGAAATATGTATGGTGGTGGTTACGCTCTGTTTAAGAACGCTGCTCCCTCGCACTGAAGTCTGCGTCGTGTGGTAAGGGGCGAGGCCCTTGCTATTGCGGCTTCGCGCGAACTATAGTGAGCTATAGCGAGCAACGAACTGACTGCTTAAAAAAAAATATCTCCAAGTACGAGAGAGCGGTAAAGAGAGAGAAGGAGAATAGAGCGTCCTTGCAAGCGCCCTCGCAAAAGCCACGAGTTGATCTTACCGTGTGCCAAACTGAATATGTGTAGTATAAGATTAAGAGAATGCTACTTGCTTTACTTATAAAACGGTTAAAGCAGTCAAGATTTTCAAAAAAAATATACTGAATTTTGAGATTGACATGGAAGGACAAAAAAATGTTTATAAATTTATTATTCTATGAATTGTTTCATGTTTAATATAAATTTTATGAAATGATTGTAATGTTTCTTTTTATAAAATTTTTCGGCACAAGCGCATTGAAAAGTATTTAAAAAATTCGGTATTTTAATATACCAAGTTTAATTAACTTTAGTACAAATAAAAGTTAAATTTAAATGACAATAAATATATTGAATTGCTGAATAAATTATGCTATTCTAGAGAAAAAATCAATTGTCAACTGGAAACTAAATTTATTTATAAATTATGTCATAGCTTTATGATTATTATTCAAAACATTATCATTAAAAATTTGCAATGTCTAAGCGCATTAGTTTTATATATTGATATAAATAGTGCAGTATATATTTTTTAAATTATTCAAGAAATTTATAAAAAGTATTAAAAATATAATGTGAAAATTTCCTTACTAAAAAGATTATACTGAATTAAACGAGACAAAAATTTTTTCTATAAAATTGTCGAACTTTGTGCCTTTTATTTCATTCACATTCCTGACAAAAATTTCATATCTTGAAAACTCATGGGGATATGTATAAAAAATAATTGTCGATGTATCAATAAGATGCGTTAATGTAATATAAAATATTATTATATACTAATTATAATTTCAAAATGAGAATGATTGCATTGTAAATTTTAGTTTCACAATTATTGTCAGCATAAGATACTAACTTTTGTTTATAGAGTTTTCCCTTGCTTTCTGTAATCCACTTAATACCAAGCGCATATCACAATCTATAACCTACATACAATACATTCCGCAACTTTAATTTCCTTTTTAATAGTTTTATTTTTCTACATATTTAAGTAATATTTTCCTGTGGTGTAGACTACTATTTTTGATCCCTTTGTATATGAGAAATGATTGAAAGAGAGTATTCAGATCAGTAAGGACATTGAATCTAAAATAAATCAAATGAACGTATATACTATTGTAATAATAAAAATAATCAACAAAAAAATAATAAGAATTTTATTTATAAAATTTATCATTTGAAATAAAGTTTGAGAACTTTAAGTTGTTAAATCAGATTTTTTATTCAATTCAATGACCATCATTAAAGAAAAAAAAAGGTGAAGCCCTACCGAAATAGTAATTTCTGAAGTATAAGAGAATATTCTTTTAGTATGCCTGGAAGAGACAGCCTAAAAGAGCAACAAGTAGAAATTATTTAGTAATATTAGGAATCATACTACTTTTTATCACCTTAAGGGATTGGATTCTTTAAAATGGTGCACTGTGACAGCTGTGAAAATGGTATTGTGTGAAGGAATCAGCATAGGAAATAGTCTTGAATTTCATTTTACAACGAATCGATAACTTTTTTAAGATTCTCAAGGCAGTTTAATACGTAACTTATAAAGTAATAGGTTTAAAATATAGAGAAGATGATTGATGATATATTCTATAAGCCAATAAAAATAGTTTCGCAGATGTTCGCATTGAAGTTTATTATTTAAAATATCTGAGATAAACCCTAGCATGATAATGTAAGTGGTAGAATAGGATGAATTTTGTCAAAAAAGCAGAGTCCAAGGGCGAGATAAAAGCAAGTGAGAAGGGAAGCTTTCTACTAGAAAATGAAATGCATAGAATTGTGAAAAGATAAATAATTAAATTTTGTAACAATAAAACATCTGCTCCGTAACTATTCAATCAAGATGTAGCTTCCAATTTTTTTTAAGTTTTTTGAATAATCAACTTTTTTTCGAGAATTTGTAAATATAAAATAAAACGGAAAAATTAATATAAAACAGGCGATAAACCATTTGCGAAAAAATGGAGTATATAGCTAACTAGCGATTCATTATCAGAAACTTGGTGCGCAATATTACAAAGATTATTTTGGATCAGGACCAAATAACAATGAAGCCTTACAGGGAACTAAGTATGTTTATTTTATAACAGAGAAGTTCAGAGAAATCTGAGATATAAAACAGGAGATGGGGTCAAAATATTGTAAGAAGATACATATGAACCTTCTTTAAGAACCTTTTAAAAACGTTTTTTATTATAATTCAAATTAATCAGATCTTCAAATTATTTCTGAAAGAGATAAGCGAAATAATTATTTACTACTTTAAAAATGGATAAATAAAACAAGTAAATTCCATCTCTTTAAGCAATATTGAAAGTAATAAAAGTAACAGAATTAAGTTAGTTTGTTTTTATATATCTGATGTAATAGAAGTATTCAGTTTTAATATGATATAAAAAGACACAGGTATCGGTATTTAAGCTGTAAAAATATCTTCGATGCAAATAAAGATCTTACTTTGGCTTAATTTATAGTTCTAGAATAATCCAATTTAAATTATACATTAAAAGAAAGTTACATAAATAAAAAGCAAAAAATCATCTAGAAAAAATTACGATCAATATTTTATTATTTCGAAAAATTTTGTTGAAAATAATACATAGTAAAATAGAAAATAAAATAATAAGAGAAAAAAGAAAGAGGGAGAAAAAGCGGAAGGATAAGAGATAGAGAGAAAGAGCAAAGAGAGAGGTATTACCCATAATTACATACCTTATATTACATACCTTATAGTAGACTTTACAGTTTAGATTACATTAAATATAAAATAATATTATTTAAAAAATACGTATAGAACAAAAGAATAAATATAAATAAGGAAGAAGAAAAATAAATTAAGAGTCAAATTGTTAACAATTAAATTATCTTAATTATAGGAAATTCCAGTTTAATTTACGAATACTAATTTTTAACGTTTTTAAAGTTTTAATATAACTAATTTTATAGAAATTGTTTATATATTTTTATAGAAAATTCTATAATCATTTTTATAGAAAAATTAGTTACACGTATATTATGCTTTTTGAAATAAGTGTTAATTTCGTTTACATGGTATATTTCTGAGTGAAATAGAATATTAAGATACATAAGTACAAGATAAATTAATGAATAAATATTTTTTTTATTATAAATATTATAAATAAGAATTTGAAATATATAATCGTACCTTCTCTTTTATACCCTTTATCTTGTCTCATTAATAATGGACAACTGCCTAAATCTGTACATTTTAACTAAATGACGTAGAAACGATTTATAATTAAATCATATATTTTATTCGTTTATTATACTTTCAAAATTAAAATTTATTTAGATTTATTTTTGATGTTTTTAAATGGTGTGATAACTGTAATCTAAAAAATGTAATAATATTCTAAAGTCATTTCTAACCAAGTAAATTAAAAAATCTATAATTATAATTATATCTTACCGATTAAAAATTTATTTCAAATTTATTAAAATCTTTACAATTGAAATTTTTTATTTAAATCCGATTTTTGATAAATATATTTTTTGCAAAATAAAAATGTAACTGATATGCCTAAATAATCTATTTTCAATTATATGTTTACGTTAAATTGAATAGTTGATTTTTCGCAACATCTGAGTACAGGGGTGTTTTAAGATAATTAAATGAGAGATAGAGGAAATTATTGTAGTAGATTACTGTGTTATTCACATAAGTTTTTATCTTTTAAAATCATTATACTGGTTCGTATAAAATTTATCGAAATATATGTCTGTTAAATTGAAAACCTTTAATAATTAAAAGAAGTAAAATTAAACAATGAAAAATATTAATTTGTATTACTGCAAATAGAATATATTGTAAATAAATTAAGAATGATTACCATGGTAAACGTGTTCATTACACTCTCATATTATGCATGGATACATTATAAAAATTCAGTTCACGCATGTTCACGTCATGTGTATTTAAAGTTTCTCTCTCAAATCTTACACCTGCCTTGCTTATGCATTTACTTTCCTTATCTCTTACAAACTTGTAGAAAAAAAATAGTAAATAAACCATCGAGGTAAAGAAGATAAGAATGAGCTTTAATTGCGGTTTTACAACAAGTTGTGGGTTGCACTGGATATACACGAGTAACGTGTCAAAGGATCGTTACCCAAAATGTAGTATGCACAGAAGGTGTCATTTCATTATCTCTATTATTTTTTTTGTTTTTTTGCAAACTTAAAAATTATATGCTCTGATACGATCATTTTATCGAAATATTTGTATATTCAAATACATAAATCTTAATTATGGGATTCATAAAATTTCATTTTATTAAATTAATAATATCATCACAAAGACCTGAATTTATTATATATATTTAGTATCAAATTATTTAAAATTTCATCAAAATTACATACATATATATATTTTAAATATATAGAAAAATTATACTGATTTAATTTATACGGTACAGAACGTTGCATTATTGTATATTAATATTATATTAATATATAATATTAATATAATTCTCTTTTAAATCTCGATTAACCGATAGTAAGCTTTCTTGACAGTTTTTTTATTCCAAGCAATTCTGGTATTGTAAATACACATAAAAATAATATTTATCATCTGTATGAAAGAGTAGGATATCCGTGGAAACTAATTTATTAAACTGATAATATAAGATTTACTAATAAAGTAGAACGCGCTAAATTGAAAAACAATGATACATTAAATGATAATAAAGATACAAAATAGTGCTCTATAATCCTTGCTAAATCGAATGTTGACAAACAAATACCAATACGTATTATTCCTTGGTTAAAATATTTTTCGTTCATTGATAAAAAATTACTATATTAAAACATTTTCCGAGATTGATGTTTTTTGTATGTACGTCTTAAACAAGAATATTCACACTACATCTTTAAAAAATATTTTGAAATTTCTACATCAAAAAATAAATTCTCTGAATATGTTTACAACTATTTATTTTGACATTTTGCTACATTTTCCATATAAAATTTCACATATGAATAAATATATTATTATTATTATTTATAACAATTTAGTTATTTAGAGTGATATACTTTTATTACGATTAGAATATTTAAAATTATTTAATCATTTTTTGATAAATATTGAACACAATTATTCAGTATTACGTAGTAAAAATATTAAATTGATTTTGCTAAAAAGAAATTTCTAATACATATTCTTTATTAACTAAATTAATATCTTCATCTTATTTATTGACTATATTTAATAATTATGTCTTATAATTTTGTAAACATAAATTTAGTAGTTTCAAAAAAACAATCAAGAATCTCAATAATAATATTTGTTACAGTATTGTAAAGAGTATAAGAGCTTTTGTATATATGTATATAATTTCGAAGTTTCTTTTTCCAAAATTTTGATCATTTGTAAATATTACAATACATTCAAATACATTATGTATAATACTTATATTTTATTCTATTTAATATTAAAGTAGAAGATATTATGTTTATTCATAGAATGTTTAAATTAATCAAAATAGAAATATAAATTAAATTATTAATTATCCACGTTTTTTTATAACTTACATCTATTAATTACAGAAGATATATTGATAAACAGATAGTCACAAAACACTTCTCATTTTTCATAAAATAAGATGTTCATATTTTTGTTATACACATTTATTATTAATTTAATGAAATTTCTTTATGTATTAAAAATAATTAGAATTAAATATAATTATATTTTTATAAATTGTTAAATATACTCGTCTATTTATGTAAACTTTTTATTTTCTATTTTAGAATAAATATTACGGGTAAATATTGAAAATAAAATAATAAAAGCGGTTGCTTTACATAAATATTATTTAATATTATTATTAAATGATTATTTAAAAGTATCATTGGTTTAGGGACGTTTATATTCAAATCTTTTTTTCGCAACCAGGTATTTATCTTTTCCATGCTCGAATTTTCTTATCTTCATAAAAATTCACTCCCTCTCTGGCTCTCATTGATTCAATCGTTCGTTGATTAAACATTTCCAAATTCTATCCTTAAAAGTATACATACATACATGAAATGCATTATCAATCAGGATGATTTAAAGTTTTTTGAAGAATTAGGATATATAAAACTGTATATAATATATAAATATATAATTATTTTATTTTTACAACTTTTTATTTCGGCTTGATTTAAATATTTTTATGCATAAAATTGAAGAAAGTATTTAAAATAAAATATTTTCTAAAGAAAATTAGAAAAATTTTATTTCTAATATATACTAAGTGCCAGATTATATACGATATTTAAATTACCTTACTTTTTCGCATCTTATTCTATCATATTATTTCTATCTCTTCCTATATATTATTTTATATTAAATATGTTGCAGCATTATTTTTATAAACAAAATATGGTGAATCATTAATACCTACAAATTTGTTAATCTTTCGTTTTGTTTTTATATTTTTTTAATAACAAAAGCATAGGAGAAATTTACCAAGCATTTATTAATGAGACTTTATTTGACTTCTGTTGCGTAAAATAATGCTAATCGTAGATGCATACACAGAATTATATATCTTATATATATATTTGAATTATATATATGTGTGTTCAAAAGGACGTCCGTACATTCATTTATATAGACGTAGCTTATGGAAATTCATGTATATGGACACACGCTAGTTAACAAGGATAATAAATACTTTGCTTGTGTCTTTTTACGAATATAAAAGAAAAAATGTGTTATAACTAAGAATAATCACGTAGGTATTAAATATTGGGGTAAATAATATATTAAGTATGTATGGAATAAGCGTTAATCTAATAAGTTAATAAAAAATTTAAATTAACTTAAATATTAATTTCCTTGATTTGATTTTTTTTACAATATATTTTTGTTGATAGTAAAGTGAAGTTTTTAATGTAAAGTGTAAATCTAATTTAAAATAAATAATGTGAATAGTAAAAAATTAATAACACATATTTACAATTATAATATTTATGAATATAAAAGTTTGGTATCATTAATTATGAATTAAGATACAAATAAAAAATTACATAAAAATTTCTCGTTAATAAAATATTTCTTAATATACTGTATTTATCTATTAAATTGCTTTATAATAAAACCTTAAAAAGAATCATGAAAAAAAAATGATTCAAAAAAAA
Source organism: Dolichoris vasculosae (assembly GCA_018907195.1). Classification (NCBI taxonomy): domain Eukaryota; kingdom Metazoa; phylum Arthropoda; class Insecta; order Hymenoptera; family Agaonidae; genus Dolichoris; species Dolichoris vasculosae. Next base: position 154,019 of record JACCHY010000001.1, read on the forward strand.
GATTTTTCATAAATATTATTCTAAATAATATTTTAATTACAAATACAGTTTTAGATTTAAAATTTAAATTGAATACCTTGAATTTAATTTAAATTATTTTAAAAAATATTCAATATTTAAATAATTATATATCTTTACATTTAAACTTTATATATACTAAAGTCATTCTTCAATGTTAAACTTTAATATAAAAATTCAAGTTATATAAAATTTTTAATTTAATTAAAACTAAAAATTTAAATATTAAGATATAAAAATTATATTACAGAAAATTAGCAAGTAAGATTATTTTCACGAGTATAAATGTATAGCGCACTCTAATTAGGGTCAATGGGAAACAGAAGCAATTTGAATAAAGGAACGTAGATAATAAATACACTATAACTTTATTGTAACAAAATTTTGACTTTGCAAAAGCAAAGGCAAGCGGTGTTCCCAAAGTGAAAAAAATTTTGATACAGTTTCGTAAAATGAAAGAAGAAAAAGAGAAGAGAGAAAGAAGGAGAGAGAGTCGTAAAATATCGAATGTCGACGTTGCATTGGAAAACGCCTCCTGCTGGATTATTATCTTCAGTGTTGACGACTTTGAAGATCTGTCTTCAGGACCACCAACTCGAACGCAAGATTGTAGGATGATTTTGCGCGCCACACTGGGTCTAATCTTCGTGTTTAAAAATCTTCAGACCAGGAGTTAATCTACTAAATGTTGCACGATCGACTGTCGAATGACCAGAAAAGTAAATTTCAAAAAACTAGAATTAATGCGAAAGAATAACACACATAATCTTCATTTTTGTCAAAATTAAATTTGACTGTCTTAGCGTGAGAGTCACTAGTCGTACCTTTACCTCCTTTAATCCATGGCCAACGAATCTTACATGCGTATTTTATTACTCTTTTTCTTTTATTTATATTTACAACTTTAATTTAATAAATCCTGAATTTCCATTCGCTTTTTTAATTTTCTTGTTAATATTATTTTTTATTTATTGCATTTTTTAATTGCTTATGATCCTTTTTCAATTTCAGAATTATACACATACTTATAGCCTTCAAAACAACACTGTATACTAAAAAGTAGTTCCGATTAAAACAAAAACAAAAAATTAAAAAGTATTAAAACTATGACATAGATATAAGTGAAAGTATATAATAATATAAAAATAAATTAAAATTGCAATATTATATTTTTTATTCTTTATAAATTATAAAGTAAGAGCGAATTTTAGAACTTAAACTAATAACTTAAGATAATCTGAATGATATTAAATAAATTTTGCGTTACAAAAATTCTTACTTATAAATTATAAATTATACTTTAAATTTTAAAGTTAATATATATATACTCAATCTATTTTAATTTTATTACAATTATAATTATAGTTATAACTGCATTATTCAAGGTTACATAAAGTAATATAAAATTAAATAATTTTAAAATGTATTTTGTTCATCTATATTAGATATTTAATTTATATGTTAGCAAAGTGAATTAATTTTATGTGTAATAAATAAATAAATATATATAAAACATTTACATATTTAAAATATATATTTAATATTAATAATATGACTTTTCGAGTAGTTTTTGATACTCGTAAATAAGATCATAAATAATTATTATTATAATAATATGAATGCTAATAAAATAAATTTTTTAAGCATTAAAATTATGAAAGATTATAATCAATTGGGAGTATTAATAGTATTAATTTAGTATAAAGTTATTCTGATTACAACTAAACTTAATCTAAACTTCATCGAAAATTTGTTAAATAATAATAGAAAATCGTATTTAAGTTATTTACTTTGTTTCAAATAATAATCAATAAAAACAATCAAAGGCATCGAAGATTATGAATTTTACTAATTTATCCAGCGATTATACTCTGTTACTGGGCAAGTTTTTTTTCAAAACGAAATAAGTTAACATTAATAACGATTTTAGTATATATTATAGTTTATAATTATAATTTTTGATTTAATATCTTACATTACATCTTATACTATCTTTTTCAATTATTGTTATTTTTATTATTTCATATAAAATATATTGTTTTTTGAACGTATATAAAATATATTAATTATTACAGAACAAATATGCTACTAAAATACAAAAAATTAATAAATAAGATAACGACATATTTCATCTTGTTATTTTTTACTTTTTCTAAAAATAAATTAACCAATATTATTAACACTAAAATTATTAAAATAAGAATTGAAAATTGATCGAATGAATATGTAAATAATAATTAAATACACTTCAATTAAAATTGAATATATTGAAAAACAAATTATGGCCATTAGTTAAAGCAATCAAGATATTGTTTAAGAAAATTTTTTAAAAAAAATATTTATAATTATTAAATATACAACAATAATATTTCAGTATAGTCTTTTATATTCTGTTAATATTTCAATTTTATTTATTTAGCTTCCTTAATTTTGCCTTTTTTATTTTTTAAAACTTGTAAACTAATTACTTCATTGCTAAAGAATTAATTAATTTAATATATAACATATAATTGATTGTATATAATGTTATATAATGTTAAATGTTAATAATATACAAATATCTTAAGAGTTGTATAATATAAAAATAAAATTAATGCTGTTGACATTATATTATTCTTTATTTTATTATTAATCTACATCTACCTCCAAGTATTCAAATTGTGATAGAATAATAATTTTGAGTCAAATTTAAATGAATAATTTTTCTTATCAGATGTTTATTTTGAGTATATTATAATCATAATAAATTAGAATAAATAAGAGACAGTTATCTATTACAAACATTACGTGTACTTAGACATAAGAACTTTGCTCTTTATAGTTGTATTACTTTTATTATATTAATAGTAGAAAATAAGCAATAATTATATACTTTATAATAATAAAGTTTTAATTTTAATATTTAAACAAGTCACGATACTATTAATGGTAAATTTTAAGAATATCACGTTCGGTTATGAAAAAATTTTTTTAAATTATGTACAAATTTCTTTTCTTTTTTATAACTGATTCGTATATTATGGCCTACATATCTTTGTGATTAAAAAAAATAAATTAATCTGAAGTTTTATAAATATCTAAGAAATTATTAAATAATACTTGGAACAAATATATAATATATAACACATGAAATTTTTATGAGCTCATCTCATTATAAATTAAGTAATAAAAACTTAAAAATTAAAAACTTTAAATATTAAAAAAAAAATGTTCCAGTTTCAAATAGACTTGATAAGTATGCGGTAATAAAATGTATATATATTTCTTTTTCACGAATTTAAGAATTGTTTTAATATAAATATTTAAACTTTAGTTTCAAATTTGAATTTTTATTTTTTGAAATATAATTTTGTAGTTTTTTTCTTTTGAAAAACAAATATTTTTCTGAAGTAATAAAATTGTTTATTTTATTATATTTTTAATACTATTTGTCATTAAAGTAAAGTGAACTTTTTTTATTTAAATGAAATATTCGATTAAATTTATATTATTTCAACTATTCTTTATATTCAACAACTTCAATTCTTTATATTTAACAAATTTAATTAAATTATCTATTTCTAAATATTTAATTTTAATATAATAAGTAAATTTTTTAATTTTGTTACATTGCATATAAATAATTGTATAGATTAAAATTTGAAAAAATATGTTATATGATCTACGTAAATTTATCTTTATGGGTTTAAAATACATTTTACAAACGGCTGATCTATAAATTTTATTTAAATATAAAAAAAAAAAAGATTTAAGGTCAATTAATGAAATTAAAGTTCCTACTAAATTTAAAAAGAATTTGTATAGAAAGAAAAGTTTTGTACCAGTACTAGTTTTACATCAGTAATATAAAAATAAACATTATTAATATTTAAGAAAGATAAAAGTTTTTAATTTAAATTAGTTTAGTAAAATTTAAAAAAATAACATGTATATAATAGAATGTAAATTTTAACGAATTATGCATATAGTAAAAATACAGTATATAACAATTTTTCTGAAATGAAAAAATTGAAGAAATTTTTACATTTTATCGACAAAGAAAATGAAAATTAAGTGCAAATGAGAAATATTTTTTTAATTTTAAAGTTATTAAATATACACAAAAGTATCTATGCGAGTAAAGCATAAGATACTTGAATTAAATGTCACAAGCAGTTTTGTGATTCGTGGCGATGCATACATAATATATATTACATATTGCACACTGGTTACTCTATAATACACGTTGCATGTTGTACAGTACCCGCCGCACATTATATAGTGCTTTAGTATGTTAGAGAAGATAATGTCGGGGATACAAACTGTAGATTCGACGCATAAATAATGAAAATATTTAACAAAATGTGCGATCCAACGTCCTGTATACAAATGATGCGCTTAACTCTCGACCGTGCATATAAAATCCAAGTTTTCTTACACTCTCTCACATACATACGTATGTATATATATGTATATATACTCTTAGTACACCTTAACAGCCCTCAACCACCCGCTTATAGTGCCTCTCAATTAATCTTCCTGAGAATTATAAGTTTTTTTCGTTTTCTTGCTCTCTTGATTTCCTACATATTTATATAGGCACGTGGTTTTACACCTTTAATCATTGGAGTATCTTATAATTAGTACTCACGGTAAATATTAATCATTTAATTTATTAGGATAGTTACGAAAGAAGAAAGATAGAATATAAGTGAATTCAACCAGTGATTAAAGACAGAAGGAATAATTTTTTGTATGTAAGAAAAGTTATTTAATTAATATTTTTAGAATGCTTTACAATATTGATATCTGAAATTAAAAAATTCTAGAATTTTAAGAAAATTCAATAATAATCTTCATATGTTTTATAATTTCAATAATTTTATAATAATAGTTCTTAGTGTATTTATAAATCTAATCTATAATTAAATATTAATATTTGAATACGTTATACTACTTCTTAATAATACAGTTTTCTAATTTATATACAAAATTTATTTACATATATACTAACATATTAAAAGTCTTACTGGTTTTAAATTTCCATAACAGTTTCTAATTATAAAACTATAAAAACGGAATTTAAAGATACAAATTTTAAGATACAATGATATATTTGAAGATATTATATAAAATTATTATTATACATATTTTTCAAACATTTTAATTATATATACCTAAATATCTAAAATCTGTTTAAATTTTATCATACTTTTAAGAATATAAAAATAAAATAATATTAAACAATAAAACCGACTATTATTATCTTTTAGATTTTTCAATGTTGATTAGTATTGAATAAATTTATATAAATAAAGTACTAAATTTTTTATGCAAACAATAAAAACAACTTGCTTTTACTTATTTTAATACGTAATTGGTATTTATTGAGTTAAAAGATATAAAAATATAATATACTTAAATTATCTCAATTAGTTAATAGAATATTTATTCACTTTAAAAACGCAATTTTTGAAAAATTTCGCTTTCTTTTACCAAATTATAATAAGTACACAAAATAGCAGAATCGGTACTATGATCAAACAAGTCCTGTAATGCAATATAAAAAAAGACACCTAATTTTGCTGTATTGAAATAAAAATACCTAAAAAGAAATTTAACGCAACCATAGTTTTTGCAAATAAAACTGTTAATTTTATTATAATCTGTCTTTATTCAATCAATAGGTTATTTTATTGTATATTTTATAAAATAAGCATAAACAAATCAAGATTTTTTGTTGTAAAAATTATACAATATTTAGTTAAAGTTAATTGTATATTAGTTATGTTTTATCACTTATTTAAATTGATGTTACATTTTTTTAAAAAACGATTTTTTTAAAAGTTAATCTATCAATCATAGTATTTTATTTTTAATATATAATGAAAAAAATACTTGTAACATAAAAAAAGTTTTTAGAATGCATTTCATACTAAACATCTATGAAAATTGAATTATTCTAGTATTATACTAGAATAAGATATTCTTATTATATCAATTATTTATTGATTCTTATGCAATTATTTTTTAGGATTTTTTATAATAAAAATAATTAATGTTTTTTATTTGTTTAAGTATCTATATATAATATAAAAAAATATGTAATAATATATATTAATAAATATAAATATAAAGGTAGTTGAATAAAAAAAATTATATATATACAGACTCAAGATGAATTTGATTTAAATTAATTCAACTTCATTTAATAATTGACATTTTTGAAATTATTATATTAATCTAAATCTATATTAAAATATATAAAATATACAATATATAAGTATAATTTACATTGTGTAAAATACAAATTCGAATACTTTGTAAAATTGTTTTAAGATAAAAAGCATCTTTCTTACCAGAATAAAATTTGAGTAAAAATGACAAACTATATGAAATAGCATATAGTTCATATATATTATTAATTAAAATTTTTATAACCAAGCTAGCATGACTTTCAATTATTTAAATTATTCAAAATTTGAAACTTACAAACCGCAAATACTTTTAATCAATATATATTAGACTATAATTAATTTTTCAGCTTAAATGGTCTCTTATAATTATGACTTTCTTTTTTCGATCATTATCTATCTAATTAATAGTAACTTCTTTTAAGTAATATGAATACGTTTTATATTAATTTAGAGCAACTAATGGAAAAAGTTAATTATTAATAAATGTTGAAAATTTTAAATTAAAAATAAAAATAGAAATATTATTACATGCACTTGTATTCTTATATTAACTTCAAAAATCAATTTCAAGCATATTAAATGTTAATAATATTAAACTAATTATTATTTTGTTCAAATTATGTTATACTAACGAGAATTGAAGATGAATGTACTTGATATTTTAACAAGTTATTGTATATATATAGAATTATCGTTTTGGTATCTCATCATGGCGACGTTTTACATTAGGTCGAATAAATATGCATCTGCACCGCAGCATCGAGTTCTTTGAATTTTGTGATAGATTCAGAAAAATTTCATCTCGTGACATACAACTGATTCTAAGTAATCAATAATTACCAGGATCATTTAATTCGTCGAATCCGTTGATATACTTAATCGCACTTTGTACGGTACCATTGAGTTCGTAAAATCCGAATGCGATGAATCCTCCAGCAAGTATCAATTATTTGACAGTTTTTATAGAAGTGCAGATCAATATATCGTTGTATCGTTTGCATTGTCAAGAACCAATATTTTACGCATCTTATTACAATTATAAGTATATAAAAAATGTTTTGCGATATCTCGTTTGTGTATATAAATATGTCGATATAACCATTAAATTTGTATCGTTTGTATTACGTTGCTAGTATGGTTTACGTAACATGGTAACCTCCTTATTAGTCTTATACATATTTCAGAATTGTATATTTTACCATGTGATTTACATATTGTATCTTACAATAGTCATTGATTGGTTAATTTTGAAAATTAGAACGAAATTTATCAGTGTGAAATTATTTTGTATTTGCTCATCTTTTTTATATAATAACGACTTAGTTTCACTATCAAGTTTTACGCGCTCGCAAGATTTCTTCGGAAATCGTTTGTAACCTATGCTCATCCATGTTCTTTGCATTATTTAATATTACATTAATATTTTAATTTATATTTAGATTATATATTTTATTGGTTATATTTTAAAGTTTTTGGGTTCTAATTTTTTTATATTTTCTTTCATTTCTACGATTCTTTTGCGTCGGTACATCGCACAATGTTATGTAACTTTGGTGTATTGGTATATTTGAGTTGCGAAGCGAACGACATTTTCCCACTGTGACCATCGTACTATTATTTTGAAATATTTGGTAGCATTCAATATAATAATGTTTATTAGATTTTTATATTATAAATTCTTTATCTAATATTATTAAGAATATTAAATGGATGGTTGAAATATTTTATAACAGTTAATATTATGAAACAAATACAAAATTTAAAAATATCAAGGATATATTTCTTTATTTAATAATTAGTTCCGAATAACTTATTATAATTTAAGTCCAACTTAAATTATCCTGCAAAGATAAATAAGTTTCAAAGGATTTTGTTTAAAAACTAATATGAAAATTATAAAGATATAGAACATTCAAATTAAGAATTAATTATTGAGAACTAATAAATATGGAATAATGTTAAAATGTAAATTAAAGTGAATTTTCTAATCAATAATACATACTAATCTGAGATATAGAATACGTGTAAAATACGTTAATAATTTATGTCAATGAGAAATATCGAATATAAAGTGTATCGTGCAAATGTCTTAAGAAAAAACTTATATGTAACGAAGTTCAAGATAACAATTTTTTATTAAATAACAAATTAATTAAAATAAAGGATGCTAATATTTGCCAAAAATAAAGTGATATTTCATAAATAGAAAATGCCAATCTTTACAAAATCATTGATTTGATAGATACTTGATAAATAAAAGATGGAAATATCTGCATCGAATAATTTTGAATAGTATTCATAACAAGCGAGAATAACGATACAATCATATTGTTTCTAATTTTTTATGTATTTCTTAGAATTTATAATAGGAATTACAATTCAATATATTTAATATTGAATATATATATATATATATACATTGAATTTCTACCAAGTTTTATTGTGATTGTGTCCGACCAAAAATAAAAATAATGAGAGAACGATTACAGGTAGGGTCAAATAGAACAACTAATAATTTGAGCATTGTTTTGAAGTCACAAATTTAATGTCGTACCCCAATTAAATATACATATAAAATAAATCGTTAGGCTTACATAATGTGATTAAATTCTTATTATTTAATAATCGTAATCATTGGGAAATAATTATAATCGAAATACAAAAAGATGCATAAATATTATAATCTTTTGTAATAATTTAATTTGTATTAAATTACCGAAATAAATTATTGAATTTAAGAAATAAATAGGTTTATATAAATATAAATTCATAAATTATTAACTGATGTACTTTGTTTTATAAAATTAAACGTCGTATATAATTTTTAAAGTGATTTAAGACCCTTTAATATTAGAAAAATTAAGAAAGATAATAAGCTTCAATATAAGATATCTCAAAGTAGCAAACGAAGAAGTACAATATTAAATGAAGTATTAATAAAATTATACTTTAGTTTCAAATTTCTTGATTAAACAAAAGATTGTTGTACATAAAATTAAACAAATAAAATCAATATACTATAAATATTAATTAAAAAAATAAGAATAATCATTTAAATAAATATTTAAACAAAATTTTTGTCTAAATAACATTATATATAATAATTTTCAGTTAATAAATAATATTAATTTTAGTTTTTTAATAAAAGTTCTTTAATTTCTTAAAAACTATCACGCATAACTAAAGAACCGTAGTTTTATGTACATGAAATGCTGTGTAATGTAATACAATTTTGTTTAAAATCTTTAAATAAGAGTACCTTCCGAAAGTGTGTAAAAATTAGAAAATATTTATTTTTTAAGCAATCGTATTTATTTTATTGATATTTGATTGAGATTATTTTTATCGAGTATACTTATCAATCAAATAAATTAGTATGGTAGATTTAGTTAGAATAAATGTAAGAAAAAGAGAAAGCAAAATATTCATTCTATCGGTATATGCAATTTAACGGGATAGTTTGGGAGGGAAAATTATAGATTCAGCGAAGCAGCGATTTCTTTGCTTTACAGTGCGACTCGAGATAGAGAGGTAGAAAAGCACTTCGATAAGAGAATTCACGTAACAATGTACAAGAAAAAGTTGAGAAGAAGAATGAAAGAAAAAATAGAAATAAAAAGAAGAAGGGACTGTGCGCACATTTCCTGTCGGCGCGACCGATCGCGCATACTCAACTAAGGTATCGCGCCTGGCGCGCTACCGTTATACTCGTAGGAGAGAAGCCGCAGCTACTCGCTTTGCGTTCTTTCAATTCGATATTTCTCTCTCTTTTGCACGTGCTTAAGATTGCTTGCGATTGCCCTTTCTTTCTTTCGAAATTCATGCGCGGGAGCTGTGAGATCAGAGATTTATCGGATTGCTGCTCCTCCTATAACGGGGCGACTCTATAAATTTGCGACTCCGCTCCATTACTTTACTCAACGTGTGTTTTATATCTATACTTTGTATATGCATTCGAGCTTGCACACGCATGAGTATGCCTATGGGAATACGTTCTATGAGGGTAAACATATACACACACATATAACAATAGCAAGATAGCGTATGAATATTTCATGCTTTCGGGTAATGCATCGCGTGAGAGTACTTTTCAACCAAATTTTGTAGCAAATAATAAATCTATATGAGTTTTATAACTTTTATTAGAGCATTTGAAAAAGTTTATCTATTTTAATTATAATAAAATATTAGTCATTTACCTAATTAAAAAATTATTATTATGATCAAGAATATATATTTTTTTAAATTGTAGCTGAAAAACAAAATGAATATCATTATTCACACATTCTCAATAATTTATTAATTATTATAGTATAAATATTTTATCCATAAAATTATTTTTTCATTTTTCAACCGTAATTATTGAATAAATAATTATTGAATCATGAAAAAATAGTATAGGTGAATTAACAAAATATTTACTTCGTATTACATAATATACAATACTATTTTGTAGTTGAATATGCATTAACACATAAATAATTTTATGTTATCATAAAAAAATAAGGAAATAAAATTATCAAAGATAACTGTGCCTACATAGATATAAAATATAAGATATATAAAATATACGGCTCTATTTTAATTTAGAGTTTATCAATAGGTAAAAGCTAACTCAAAACTTATTATTAATATAAAATTAACTTCTAATATAAAATCCAGATTTGCAGTCTTAGTTTAAGTTTATCTTGTTCTCTGTTATTTCAATCACTCTTGCATAGATACTGTTTTGTTGGATATTCTCTCTCTCTCTCTCTCTCTCTCTCTCTCAATCAATCAATTTTATTACAGCCCTAGTTAAGGTTATGCCTTAAGTTATCTTTCTTGCACTGAAATGGCTTTTGATGCGCTTATTCTATTTCCTATTTTTATGCACGGAAGCGATGACATTAATCTTATTGACCTATGAAACCAACTTCTTTTTGGTTTTATGCGTGCTTTTTGGAGTTTGAAATTTTTCATCTTTTTTGGCTTTTTCAGATAATTGAACACTCACAATTTCTGTTATGTATAGCAATTCTGAATTAGTGAACTAAATTTCTTATTTTTCATAACCTTATTTTAGTTACGCTCTACTTTCTTAATGTACAAATGAAAGTATTCTACGTACTTCAAAAATAAGGCGATAAAAAGAAAATAAATTATCTTTAGAATTCACTTACGTATATTATATAAATATATTCTATTTGCGAATTATTATATATAAATTATTTATTATTTATTATTTATTATTTATTATTTATTATTTATTATTTATTATTTATTATTTATTATTTTTTATTTTTTAATTATTATTTTTTATTTTTTATTTACATATATTTAGATTATATTTTACACTTATCCTTAATTTTATTTTTATTTATCAAAATATTTTTATGTAAAGTCATATAATTATCAAAGCAACAGAGGTATTTTTGTGAAAGAGAGAATATAATAAAAGTAAAATATAACCTTCATTTTATTAAAAAAAATTTTTCTATTTAATGTCATTAAATATATTTTAGTTATTCTAGGAATTGATTATAAATTAAAACGAAATAAAAAGAGTTGATGGATATGAAATATATATCAAAATTTCATAAATATACTTTTAATTGTTTTAATAAATTTAGATCACCTTGTATACATTATAAATTTTTTATAAATATTGAACAAATATTATAACAAATATATTATATAAGAATGATGTAACTTATTAAATAAATAAATAATCGAAAATAGTAACTATTTTTACTGTTATACATAAAATATTAAAAAAATTTTATTCTATAAAAGTATTTAAAATATTTATTAAATAAAGGAAAATATATTATAATACCTTTTATGAACTTGTTATAACAGTAAATTTTCTTCTACTTTTTTTACAGGAAAATATACTCATGTAGATGCTACCAGCTTCTTCGCTTCTCAGTTAAAATAGTTATAGGTCAGCCTTATGTATCGCGATCTTTGCGCTTGCCGCCCTCACAAGTTAACATAATTGAAATAATTATTATTGTTTATACTCAAGATCAGAATAAAGTAAATATTGATAGTGCATGCATACGGGGCAAAAAAATTTACTTTTTAACGAATAGCCTAATACATGGGGTTCTCCCATGATTTTTGCCGACGGGAGCGAGTTCAATCAAGCTTGTAAGGTTTTTTTTCTTATTCTCTCTTTTTACTCTCATTTCACCACTACTTTTTATTTTATTTGCTTGTGTCAACATTCTTTGTCTTTTTCATTTTGTTATAATCCTCATTTCTGTGTTGTTCTTTTCACACTTCATTCTTGCCTCCCCTTGTTTGCTTTCTTTATTTTTATCTGTTTTCGCAAGATAGTACTTTTCGTTAACCAAATAGAGCAAGACATTTAATAGTAAAAATACATGCGAATTCATGGTCTCTTGCTATTGTTTGGAAATATTATTTATGTAATTTCCTATTAAAATAATTCATAAAATACATCCACAAAGTGTTTAATTAAATATTTCTCTTCGAAAATTATTTAAACAACGCAAATTAGTAATAAGAAACATTATGATAAATTCAAATATTGTCAATTGAATTGTAATATGAGCTTGATATATAATTAAATAAAATCTAAAAAATATAAAGAAAATTATTGTTTTAGCATATGAACTCTCCACAAGTATTTAAAACACGGGATCACCAAAAAGAAAAATAAGTTTATGGAACTTAACATGAAAATTAATCTATTTATTTTCAGAAGATTAATTATCAAAAACAGGGCATCTGGTGGTACTTCATGTAAATTGGACTTCGAAGATAAAAGCGATATAAAATAAAATTATTCAATAATAAAGGGCTGAAGCAGAAATGAAAACATTATAAGTATTAGAGATAAGAGAAAATTTTCATTATTCTCTTGAAATTGACGTTCATACTAGTTCGATTCTTAAATTTACAATAAAAGGAAGAATTTTAATAACCTAAATTGGATAGATATAATTAATTTATAAATAAACTCAAGTATTTATTAATAATTAATTATAATATGGTTGATAAGTAATAAATATATCATGTTTTGTGAACTTATTTATATATGTAAATTGCAAAGAACATTTAATTAAGTGAATTTCATACCAAGTTAAATCTTATATTTGTATTTTCTCAGAATATTTATATTTTAATAAATTATACATTAATTTTGAAGCACATTGATTAAATATTAATTTTTTTTGCATGAAAAAAGAACATGCATAAAAAGTAAAAATATTATTTGCTATTAATCTAATTGAACTTTAATTTTCACATGGTTGATTTTAAGTATCAGTTATTACGATTAGTAAGAAGTTTCATAAATAGAATATAAATTATTAATATTAATTTTTAATAAATACAATATTAATCAGTTTATCAAAAAGTTATAAATTAATTAATCCATATATTAAAATTTATATAAAATATTTTTACAAGAAATTTTTTGAAGGAAATAACATAAAAATGAGATTTTATCAATTATAACAAGAGTTTAGTCATTAATAAAATTTATTCATCTTTTATTAACTAGTATTGAAAATCTTCAATACTTTGAGAAATTATAATATTTTTTTTCTTTAAATTGAGAATATTTATTTGTAAGCAGTTAAACCTTTATGAACAATAATATACCAAATTCTGTATAAAATTGTACATCTAAATGTGAAATTCATTAATTCTATAATAATGTAATCTTAATTTTTAATTATTTTTAAATAAAATTTAAAATTCTTGAATTAATGTATTTTGAATCTATATATATATTATGAATTTTTATATCTACTAAATTAAATTAATTATACGTAGATATTGACATAAAGAAATGTTTTTTTAGTATTATTAAATATAGTTATAAATAAGAAACCATTATACGTATTATTTAAATATTTTGTAATAGATATTATGGAGAACAAATTTTTCTGAAAAGCAAATAATTTACGATTTTTCCATCTGCTTCAACGTTTGTTCGGCTGCAGTGAACCATCAGAGTTATCCGAAAAAGGGTTAATAGAGCACGACCTAATGCAATGGAACTGTTGTTCTTGATCTGTAATTTCTAAAAGTTTCCAACATTATCAAGTGTAATGAAGCCAATAAAGATCTGACGCGAACATATGTTTGATTCTTTTAATTCAATACATACTTCGTTTTTTAGAATAAAATCAATTTTATTATATAACTTTGTTTATTACACATATCATTTACCGTAACCACATTATCCCTTAAATTTCATTAGAAAAGTATGATTATGGTTTTTAATTAAGATATATAAAAATTAATCGAATAATGACAAAAAAGAAAAGGAATATTTTGAAATTTAATCCGTTAATAACAGAATATATAAATATTACATGCACATATTAATGATGAAAAAGTATGAGTTAATATGCAGTCTTGTAATAAGAATTATATTATAATATTTTCTCCACACTTTATACTAATGATATGACAAAACTAGACGTTTCTTACGTACAGTTACGCGTTAAACTAACAAGCCTTGCTTCCGATTGGACTGAGAGAGCAAAAGATACTAAGATAGAATAACAAACAGCAACCCTATTGTTCTCTCTTCTTTTGTATGAGAATTTATTGCTTTACTGTGCCTCACTTGCTACACACACACATATATATGTATATATATGTCATTTCTCATTATCTTCTTTATTTTTACATCTAATGTCACCTCTGTGATGAGAGCCTACCTTTAATCTTAGCAATACGAATTTAATGTTCGATTAGATTCGATATATATTGCATTATAAATTCCTTGTTTACATAATTTACTATCCGGTTTTACTCGCCTTTTAAATCATGAAAAAACTTTTTTAATCTTGTAATTTGCTAAATAGGAATTTTTTGCTATTTTTTAATATCTGATTATTATTATATGATTGTTTCGTTGTCTCAGATTTTTGACCTACTTATTTTAAATTAATCTTATTAAATTAAGTTAAAAACATGTTTAAAATCCACTTTTTTATAAAAATTTAAGCCTATTGTATGTAACTGGTTTATAATATTAATACATGATATTGTAATTATAATGTAGTTTTACTTCATGGATTAAATATCTAATATGTACTAAATTTAAAAGAAAAATGATGAAGTATTTTTCGTTTGTTGTACAATACTAATTAATCCATATTGCCAGTTTTATATGGTTCGTTAATTATTTAAATTATACATTTAAGTCAATACTATAGAATACATTTAACCAAAGTACACATATATATTTCAAAAATAGTTAGTAATAAACACGATCATGAAAATAGTTTAAACAGTAATTGATAGGTATATACCAGTATAAATGTGAAAAATAATCAAAAAACGCATAAATGATATATGTAAGAATATAGGAACAACATAGAAAAAATATGTGTGAAAATCACTTTAACAACATGCAGGGCACCGTTTATACGTATGTATATGCAAGTGACTGAAACTACGGACATACGGTAGCCCCTCAGGCAAACTTATCCGTTACTCGTGAAAGAACATGACTTTGCCCAAGCTTATAACTACGTCCTGCTGAGCCTTATAATGTGTAAAAGAATACACATAGGTATATCTGACGCATCTATTCAATCAACGGATATATAGGTATGCGAATTAGCTGCTTACACGTGCGCACATGTGCACATACAGAGTTTTTAAATAGAATAATTTATTTTATTTCAAATTATTTTATAGAAGATTTTATATTAATTTTTTATAAATGTAAAAGATAATAATATTTTGTTTTCTTATTTGAATAAATGAAAATATTTTTTTTTACATGAAAAAGTAATAACTTACCATAATAATAATTTTAAATAAAAGCAATATAACATATGTTTTTATATAATTGAATAAGACAAGAATTAAAATAAAAAATATGATTAAGCTTAGGATTCTCAATATAAATATCGCAAATAATTTTACACTAGTTTATAAAATGCTATTAGAATATTTTTATGAATGCATTCATGTATACGTTTTTACATTCAGTACATGTTTTTTGTTCAAAATATTCTAAAAGATTTAAAATTAATTATAACATCTTTAGTAAAAAACCGGATTAATGAATTTAAAATTATTATAAACTTTTATTTTCTCAATAGTTCTTTCGCGAAATAACAGATTTTTATTAAATTTTAAAAATAGAATATCACAAAAATATCTATAGTTTTTTTAATAACTAATATATCTTTCTTCTTAACATGAAAAAAAGTAATTAGTTTTATATCAAATGGAAGGTAATGATTTATTAAGATTTTAAATAAATTTATAATTATTATATATTATTTACTTCTGTAATTTTATTATAATTTTTTTGATTGAATCATGGCTTATATTTTGAAATATAATTCAAAATGTTATGAACATCATCGATGCGTTAAATATTTTAGTACTGTATAGTAATTTTTACGAAAACTACACGGAAGATTTAATTTAACGTAATACTATACAAAAAGTCTCTTAATGTGACTTTTTCACTTGAATAATTTGTTTAAATTTCATTTCTATTAAAAATATTAGTTTAATTGTAATATTACGATATCTAATAAATATATTATTCAAATTTATAACCATAGAAAAATAAGAAATTAATACAGTGCTATCAATATTATTAGAAATAATTTATAAATGTAATTATCTAAAGAAAAATGATCTAGAAGTCAATAAAGAAATGTTTATTATATAATAGAATAAATAAATAAATGAATAAAGGAATAAAACAAAAATTTCGTTCTTAAAACGTATGAGGTGTAAAAAAATAAGACAGAAATACATAATGAAATATGAATTTATTACTCAAGAAAAATTATCCGAAGTTCAATCTTAAATTTTGTAGCAGATGTAGGTTAGAACTGGAGCATCCAAATACGTCTGCCGTTAGATATCCTAGATAATGTATACAAAGCTCCTTAAACACATATAAAATAACATGATATAAAAATGAAATAAAATAATAAATAAAAAAATCTAAGAGAAAACTGGCAAAACGTGCAACAGAAAAACAATCAACCAAAGTCATGTCCATTATCTTTGAAGTTATATAAATGGTGTAACTTTGATAGCGAGCGCTCGCTAATGTTCAACTCAAGCAGATCGACATAGCCTTTGCGCCGACGGAGAACAGTTTCTAAAGCTCGTCTATAGTGCAACACGTACATGCATGAGTGCACATGGTGAACCACTACGACGGCTGCCTCATAGTCTCCAAGCAATTCTACACTTTCCGTTACGTACTTGTAGTATTACCGCGCATCACCTTCCCGTCTTCGTCTATGCCACAGATGATCTTCGTATGCTAAATAAGAAGAAAGAAAGAAGTGACCCTTGCGGTACTCCCACTGCTAAAGAAGGAGAGAGGTATAACTAAGTGCAGAAAGTGCCTTGGTGGCGCGGGGTCATATTCTCATCAGCGGGACGCGATGAGCGCGAGAGAGAGTCAAGAAACAATTCCCATAAGTTGCCCATCCCCGTAGGCGATCAATTTATTAGCTCTTGCCATGTTCAGTCGTACGTTCTCCTCTATTTGTCGGTACATTTTGTACGAATACATATATTTGGTCATTTTCGCCCTCCTTTAACGCTCTTGCTACAAAAAAAGTGATAAACGCATCACGAGAAGACAATTAATTATCTTCTATCTTATTTTTTCATTTTATGTAATCTATTAACTTGCTTTATATAATAAAGAATTCGCAAAGAATTTTTATTCGTTTAACTTTGTAAGTTTACTTTATAAATGTATTTTAAATAAATATTAACTGAAATAAGCTATATTTAATCATTTTTTGTTAAGAAATAATAAATATTCTTACATGATATTATATATCGTTAAGATTTTAAAAAGCCGATAGGAAAGAAAATGAAAATACAGTAAATTAAAAGCATAAAAAGAATCAATTTTTTTAACAAATGTTGATGTAGATTATAGATATTCAATTATTAAACATTTTAATAATTAATATTTTTATAATAATTATTTTTGTATTCTGTCTTTACTTTACTTTTATTAAAAAATAGAGTTTTATAAGGAAAGAGACAAGAACATGGTTCTTTATTTTTAGCATATGCAATGATTCTTTAAAAAAATAATATTAACTAAAGTACTTAAAATTAAAATTTTTTATAATAAAAACATTTTTGAAATACGTTTATAAAATGAAAATAAAAGAAATATAATAAAATATATAATATATTGTGGAATTACATCAATTTATAAACTTATCAATATCGGTAAATAGAAGTTAGTTATTTATTATATTTGTGTAGTTAGCTTAACATAATGTCTAAAATGTGTTATCAATTGGAATATATTTATTAAATTCAGCCATGTAATATGAATTTTCTATGTCGACGTATTTTTTATTTTTTGTATAATATACATTACATTATTTTTTAAACGTTAACAAGAAATTTATAGTATTTTCAGTTGAAAAATTGAATATTATAATATTTATCTCCTTTTTATTTTTTTTATTCTCTTTTTTTAAAAAATTGATATATAATAATAACATTAATTTTATTTGCAATTTATAAATAAAACAAGAAAAATTACTTTAATTTATGCATTTATTTCTCTCTAAAATTATGTTGAGAGTAGTCATGAAAAAAAACATAACGCTTTAGTGTTAATTATAATGAAACAATTCATCTTTGAAAATATGTTACTGTAAGAGAAATCGTAACACTAAATGTATTAAAAAACTTTCAAAAAGACTAATATTAAAAACAATTAGTTAATTTTAAAAATATATATATTCAATATCATATTTTTTTCTTCAAATTTTTATTGGTAATTATTTTACATTTGAAAAAAACAATTATCCAATTAAAGTTTATTCGTTAAGTAATCAATTAATATTTTAATAATATGTAAAATTTACAGAAAAATTTTTTTTAATATATCATCTCTTATTTTAAAAATAAGAGTATATGTGTACTAGAATCATCATAAACTATTCTTTGTAAATATTTAATGCATTAATTAAAATTAAGAATTAAAAAAGTGGAATAATTGAGAAATTATAACTAATCAGGAAAATAAGATTACAAAATTTAGCCTTATTGTATATGAGATGTATAATTGTATAAAAATGTATTGATACAGAACTCACAGATAATGTTATTGTCGTAATTGAACTTGTTTATTGAAATTTTTAGTAGTTGCCATTGATGCGCTGTTTTTTACTACCATAGCGTTCATCTGTAACAGCAAACATACAACATGTAAGTTTAAATTTGATCCATTAATATCAACATTTTATTTTTTTAAAATTTTGAAATTAATGTTCTGATTTAAATTTATTTTAACATTAATTATATTAACGTATTATATTTTTACTCTTTTACATATTATATTATTTTATATTTTTATACAGGTTTATATTACTTGTTATATTTAAAAAATAAAAGTATGGATTATGTATGCAGCATTTATTTTTTAATGCATTTTGTCATAAACAAATCATAATAAAATTTTCATTATTCGTAATATAAATTTTGAATGTAAAAATATTACCTAAATAATTTTCATATTAATTTTATTAATATTACTTAAATAATTAAATTAAATCAAATAATTAATTAAATAATTAATTAAATTACTTAAATAAAAAATATTTAGTTCTTCTTAAATAGTTGCAATGCTATTCATATTAAATTGGAAAACTAATAATAATATTAAATGAGTAAATATTAAAAAATTAAAAATTTTTACATTTTAAATATTTTAGGTAAAAAAATTGGGAATATCTTTTACGATAAGTATAGAAAATACTTTCAACTAAAAGACTATAGCTATTCGTTAAAGCTCGTTAAAGATAAAACGTCGTCATGCAACAAAGCGAAGAGAAATAGACGTTTAATGAGAAGAGTCTTAGTTTCATCTCGTTGAAAACCAAGTCGTTCGAAACCAAGGTCCTAAGAAATCGGCCACTTTACAAGTAAAAGAAAATGGGTAAGTAAACCTTTGATGCAACGACATTGATGAGTTCACATCAACCGGGTGTTAATCTCTCTAGGACAGCGGTTGTACTTTTACAAATCTTCTTAGATCAATTTTTAATAGACTATAAATGCGTAGTTATATTTTATATATTTTATTATTTACTTAAATTTTTTATCAAATAGCCTAAAGATAATATATGTAAAATTTAAATGAGATTAAATATTTGAAAAATCCACAGACTTTTAGTATTTTTGATGTATTTTGAAGAAGTAATAGTTTCTAATATAGTGTAATTATAGTATATATAATAGTATAGTAAAATTATATTTTATTAATTTTTAAACTTTATGTTACTAATTAATTTTTAATTTTACGCTATATATAATGAAAACATTATATAAATAGAAAATAAATTAAATATGCATGAAATATGAAAATGCTATAAATAAACATACTATCAAATTAAATCATTTGATAATTTCATAAGAATTTTTAAATTTGAATTACTCTAGATCATATTCTGAATAAATTATCTCTAAATAAATAACTTATTACAAACATTTTACACATGCACCATATATACGTACACATCTATACACGTACACTATTAAAAAAATTTATATAATATAAAATAAAAGTATTTTAAAATCTACAAAATAATGTTTAAATGAAGAAATAAAATTAAGAAAATAAAATTATACCTATTTAAAAAAATTTAATTGAAAATTAGTATTATTAATTCATGGCTAAAATAGCAAGAGAGAAGGTAGTATTTATTGTAACTTATGAATACAGAAATTAAAATAGTAGGCTATTCATATTCGATTTTTTTACTTAGATAACCGTGTATATATTTTAAAACAATCACATAGTTAGTAAAATGTGTGCTGTTTGCTAATAATTATATGATCACTGATATTCTTATCAATCAATCATGTTGTTCATAGGGGTATCTACTTTGTTCTCAGTTGATGATGTTGCTAGTCGTGCGCCAAATCATATTGTTACTTTAAGGATTAAGTTCAAGGTTATTTTATTCAGAGATGTTCATACTAACACAAGGAGAAAGGTCGCGTAGGGTATTATCTTTTACTTTATTTAAATATGCTGTCTGAATACATCGTTCATCAATAATTTATTCGTCGAGGATCCGGCTTTCTTTTCACGTAATACAAAAATAGAAGATTTTTTCTTCATCTTTTTTTATTCTGTTGAGGTAGTCTTATACATTCTATAGATACTTATATTCTTATTTTTTTCTTTTTAAAATTTATAAAAACTTTTTAATCACTATAATTTTTTATTGTATAATTAAAAATTTTAATAAATGTGAGTATTGAGATAAAATTTTGTTATACCCATAATTATAGTTCTATATAAATATTAAATCTATCTTTAGAAATTTATACCGCGTAGAAAAATGATTTTTTTGAAAATAGCTAAGATGCGAAATGATGTAATGCATCTTGTTAGTAGTAAATTTTGCTATTTATTATTCCACTTGGATAAGGTGATTGCAAGCCTAAGCATACTTATGTTGGAAATCCTAGTGTAATTGCATGGGACATATGTTAAAGAAATTCTTTCATATGTATGTTACTAAAATAAAGTAATTATATTTCTCTCCTTCATTTTCTCTTCTATTTTTTACTTTGTTTTATTTCTTATTTAACTTTCTTTTATTGTGTTGTTCTGTTTCTTTTATTTTTTGTTCTTTTCAGTTCTCTTTATTACATTTGCAATAATTTAACTATCTTTTTTACTTATTAAATGCAATTTAACGTGCACAATAATAACTATATTATATGTAATAATGGTAATATTAGAACTATTTCTTTTTTTTGTTATTGTTTTAATATTTTATATAATGTTTTTATACAAAGTTATGTAACTTAAACACACGATATTATGAATAATTTTTTAACATTTATCTTTAATTGAACTTAAATGAATCACAATTAATTAAATTTAGTTTTGAATATAATAGTCGCAAATTTATCAAGAAAATGTTATATGTAGATAGAAAATCGGAAAATAGACTTTACATCATCAATAAAATTTACAGTTATATTATTTTTATTTTCATGAGATATACTATTGCAATAATTAAAAAATCTTATAAATTTTCAAATAAAACTTATGTTGAAAATGTTCTAAACTTAGAAATATACACATATTACAACTACCAAAGCATTTAAATGCAAATTAAGTTAGTAAAGCTATGGTTATAGCTGTATTGATAATGATAAAAGATTAAGCGATGGTTAAAAAATGTAACTTCAGCATTTTGTGATCGAAAAATAAAAGATAAGTTAGAATAACAAAGTTTACATGAATTATTGTTAGAATTATTAAAAATAATCTATTGTTAAATACAGAGTTTTTTTAAATATCAAATAAAAACAAAAATTGTGATGAATGATTAGAAGTAGCTATTAAGATTTTTATAAATTTATCTACACGTTATTATTTTAGTATAATTAAAAAATTGAAATTAATTTACTTATTTTTTAAATGTATTTATAATATATATATATTTTAAAATACATGAAATATTGCAATATCTATTTTTTAATTTTTCTTTTATTTATTATGCCTATTTATATATTAATATACATTATAACGATAAAGTATAATAAGTAATTTAAAAAACTTAATATAAAATTTTACAATTATTAAAAGACTTAATAAAATATTAATTGAAATACAATAAAATTGGTCCCAATGTTTCTATGAAAATTATAAAAAAAAACACTTTTAATTTTTAATTTTTTTTCATTCTATAATATTAAATATACTTTTTCTCTTTTTTTCTTCATATAATCATAAAAGATGTACCGAATTGGTATTTCTCCAAGATGCAGTGACATCATTAAGGATTTTAATTCATGTACAAAACATTATTTTTTCACTTCGGCGAGTGTAAAAAACAAGAAAACGATATAGACCGCTTAGCAATGCAAGCACGTAGCGGGAGTAGATGCGATCTATAAGATTACTTCTCAGTAGTAAAATGAAAGAGCACGTTTTTGCTTGCTAATTAGACATCCTCACCGTTGAGTTCCTTGTTGCTCTCTCTTTCTCTGTCTTCTTTTCTCTCCTCTTGTGTTCGCTGTTCTGAATTCTTTTTCTACTTCTTATTAATGTACTACCTCTGTTAAATTTCATTAGTGAAACAATTCTCAAGGACGAATTAGATTATAAAATAGTGATGATGTGTAAAATAAAGAGCGTAAGTATTGATGATAAAATTAAATGAAAAGCTAAATATGAGAAAAATTCGATGATATGTATAATAAGCATTCATATATTTTTTTTGAAATTGCTTTAGTCTAAAACATTTAAAAATAAATTACTTATTAACTATCTTTTTACAAATATTTCTAACATATAGGTTTATAAATTTATATGCAAATTATATTCATAAATTTAGGGTTATTTTGTTTCATTATAAATAAAGTTTCTTACAATATAAAGTAAAATTGATACATTACCGAAATATTTAATGTCAAAATATTACAAAATAAAATTTATTTAGATCTAACAATATCTTTATTCAAGAGATTTTTATTTAAATTGAAGGTCAGGCACTTTGAAGTTGTTTTTATAATTATAAATTTAAAGTAGTTTACATAAATAAAAAATAATTTTATTATAATAAATACATAAAAATAAAATAATAAAATTTAAATAGTGTATCAAATTTTCATTTTAATCTGATATTGAAATAGTATATTGATAGTAAAATATGAAAGAACAAATCGTTACATACTGTACTCTTTTAGGCGCATAAAATTTTTGTATGAAAATAGGTTTATTATATTAAAAATAGTCAATTAAACTTTGTAAAAACAATACATTCGTAAAAATTTTTTTGATATTTTAACATTATCTGTGCAATTATGCTTAATAATGTGTAAATAGATTTTGCGAATTGAAGAATATAATATATTGTGAATTTATTAAAAATATTCAATAAAAGCATTTAAAAAAGTAACTAAATTCAGAATAATCTTAAATAATGTTTTATAATTGATCAGTTTCCTTTAATTTTACATAGTACGTTGAAGTGAACTTAAAAAATATTTTTATTCTAATATCTACTTTATAAATTTAATTATTTGATATAGTAATACAACAAGAAAGATTTCATTATTTGATAAAAACATGGTTTCTAAATATTATTTTATATAACGATAACGTGAAAGTACTAAATTTTATGAATCAAAGGGTATTGAATAAAACAATGTTATTTTTATAATCACACGTAATTAATATTGCATATTGTACGAGAGAAACTTTTTTTTGATATATTTTTAAATTAAATATATTTTCTTTTAATTTTAACAATATTAAGAAGATATAATAAAAATTTTACTAATATTTCAAATAATATATTATCTTATTTTTGGCAACAGATTAAATTAACGTTATTGTGATATTTAAGGTTCTACATGGGTGAAATAAAATTTTTTAGTTGATCATGAGAAAAAATGAACATTGCAATATAAATAATAAAAGAAAGTACCATAAATATTGACTTTAGAGATATATCATACTGAAGGTAGTCGAATCGTGGTTACCAAAATATGTAATAAAATGTAAAATAGGTCTTAAGTATTATAGCATTCATATATACGGCATAAATATTGTCTTAAATTATAAACTTAAATTAAATTTAATAATATGAGTAAAATATTAAATTTATAAAAGATTATATTTTTAATAATATATTATCCTTTAGTTACATAAACTTTCATAATAAACCATTCAACGACTTATAGTTATATATCATAAAATAGAAGGAGTTACTAAATAAAAAATGGAAAAAATCTAATGCTATCAGAATAACATAATTAATATAATTTTTTATCTAAAGATGAAAAAATTTAAATGTGTCAGGTTATTGATATGACGAAGTGTATATTACTACGTATGATTGTGTAATGGAGTTTCTATATTGCAATTTCTGTAAAAATGGAGTTCTTTATTATCTTTATATAAAAGTCGTATGAAAAAAATAAGTTCAATTAGAAGAAAACATTCTAGCTATTAAGGAATGAATAAAATCAAGACACAATTCAAGTCTTTGAAATTTTGTAATTTTTATTAGCTGAAAAAAAATAATCTTAGTTCTTATTAAAAAAAGAAAGTAAAAAATGTCATAGTATCACATAAATATTAATGTAAAATAAATATCACAATTTAAATTTGAATAAACTGCTTAGATTTTCTTTAAAATTATCGCGAATAATTTTGATCTAGATGTTCAAACTCAATAAGTTACATGTGTAAGGAAATTATAATCTCAATATATATGAACAAGATTTGAAAAAGTATCTTCAAATTTATAGAATAAAAGAATTTTTTGAAGATACAAAATATCTCCTATGAATAATAAGATTATTTAAGGGGATATTTTCTGATTTACGAAAAATAATATAATTGAATGAATTCTATAATAATATCTATATTTATTATTTAGGTGTATTAAGACAGAGTAATAAAGGTGAATCGTCTTATACGAGTCGATACTCTGGCAGCGAATAAATTAGCAATAATAGACTACATTACACTGAGAAGGACGGATCATTGTTAGATTAGGATGAAGAAAGACGGTGTATATTTATCTTTTGGTACCAAAAGATCGCTTTCATATTGAACAGGAAAAAAGAGCAAGCGTCCCTGAATTGATAAGCTATTTTCTGCACGATGGCTGAGGTAATGGTAAGATACGACAGTGCAAAACATGTGAAAAGTCATAATTGCATAACGCAAAATTAAAATAAATATTTATTGTATATAAATGAAAATGAAAATTATATTTTAAGTATTACAAACAATTATTTACTGCTAAATATAATATAACAAATTATAAAAAAGTATATATAACAGATTGATTATTTACAAAATTACTTTTAAAATTTTTTAAATACAATAATGCTAATTTAATTCTTTAAATATTAATTTTATGGTATTTATATAAAATTTTATTTGCTGAAAGAATATATTATATGAAAAGAAAAGTTCAAGTTAAATAAGAAATTATTTGATTACGGGTGTTAACGTTCAAGATCTAAAATATATACGATTACTTAGTTTTATCTTTATAAATTTATATTTAATGTTATTAATAAATACATACAGCATTGTATAGTGACATTGTATTTTCAATAAGATTTTTTATAATTTGTAATTATTAATTACAATGGAGAATTTAAAGGTACAATATTCAGAAAAGGAATTTTTTTCAGAATAGTTAGCGTTTAAAAATTATCATAAAAAGAAATCTTATTTTAATACTTAATTTTATTTGAAATATGGCAAAAAACTAAATATGTGAAGAATTAATTTTATTATGAATTTATCTGATTTTTCGCTTGAATATAAATTTAATATTTTTTATTCAATTGATCAAATAAATTTTATAAAAATATGTTCCATAAAATTCTATAAACTGCTTTTCTATATATTTTTTAAATTAATTTTTTCATAGAATATAAGTTTCAAAATATATATTTTTTCTATCTTATAGTGTATGTTTCGCTTACATTTTGAATATATTTTCTTTACTTATTGTTTTACAGGCATACAATTATTTTACAAAGCAATATATATAACGAAGAATACTTTAACCTTTTCTGACGAACAAAGCGCAATAAAATGGCATACAACCACCACATTTTATATCGCACCATAAAATCGGTTGACAACGCATCTCAAGTACGATGCAAATTTGCTTATATAGATGAGAAAATATATATATGTATATGCACGAGATGTAATCTTACAAGCAACTCGGTTAAACGACTGAAAGCGAGTGCACCGTAGTTTTAAGTGTGCAGGGAATCCGTTTCTTTACCTTACTTTGTATATTCATGCATGTTATGTGCTTATACCTGTAAGCGTGTACACATGTGTAAATTCTGCATACGCGATTTACGCACACGTGCATATACTGAACACAACGATATAAATGACCTTCGCGAGTCCGGTAGTCGATGTCTCCCTTTTTACTGTGTTCATTTTTTTATTCTTCATCATCATTTTCTTTTTTTGTATCATCTTTTGTGCTGCTGCATCGTATGTATTTAACTTCGAGTAAACTAAACTAAAAACAAAATAAAAAACTAAAAAAAAATTAACTAAACACATCACCAAGAAATAGTAAACACATAAATGTAGCTGAAAAATGTTCATCACCACATTTAAAATTTTTTATGTTTATGTTATTTAAAGGTATTTTTAAAAATTATAATTAAGATAATAAAATTAACTTTATTAATTGATATAATTTCTTCTTCATATTTTTTAAACAAAATTATTTAAATCAATAGTTTATTCTAACTTTTATATAAATTGTAACTTTTATATTTCATGAAAATATAATTAATATTTATTTGTAATTTATAAAATTTTTTATAGTATAAAAAAATGCTTTACAATAATATTTACTACTGATTTCTCATTTTTCCAATAATTTTTGCTAAGTCGTAATTTTATTTAAATTTATTACTATTTTTTGAACATTTCATAGACAATCTATCATGCACATCTTTATTATGAATACATGTATACAATTTACTTGCATTCTTTTAATTTATAATAACTAATTTATTATTATATTCATTATTCTTATTATTATAAATTGCTGTATGCAATATATTATATTTAAACAGAAATTTTAAAGTTTTTTTAAAAACTTAATTTATGTATACGTAATAATTATTTCAAATAAACAAATAATTTCTACGATATAGACTTATTACTGAAATATTAATTTTAATAAATATATGAAAGTAATTATTATTATATTTATTAAATATAAAAAAGTCCAAAAAAATATTTTTTGATTATATCATTGTATTTTTAATATTAATAACCAGCGATGATGTTTTAACTTATTGAAACATTCTATGTCATAAAAAGCAGCATTTAATTATAACTTTAAATAATTTAACACTTGTTGAATAAATTTGACTTTTACACATTTATTTTTTTGTTTTTTTAAACCTAAAGGAAAGATGATATGTGTCTAGTTTATTCAGGCCTATCAGGTGTTTATGTATTGTCTCGTGTACTAAATTTTTCATGGTACGTACGCTGTCGAAAAGGCCAATTTCAAACCAAAAATCCATCGAAGGATTGACGATAATATCGAGAAGAAGTTGATGTCTAATTTAGTGGTAAATAACATTGTCGACAAGTATTCTGAGAATAAATTCTATCTCTTCTTTCATCAAAATCCTTTCGATCAATTACATTATTCTGTATATTTATACAGAACAATGATATTCCTAGTTATATTATAACTCTAACAAACTATTCTAATATCCAGATTTAGAAAAAATGTGCGGCTTTATATTTTACTATTTAAATTTAAATATTATAAAAATTAATTCTCTATAAAATTAATAGAAAGAAATTTATTAATTTTATGTTCGGAATTTAACTGATAAAGTACCAAAAAAGAGTCACAATTAATATATGAAAGTATTAGTGTCAGAGACTTTCTTTTATATGGTCAGATAAGCAGTAGATTGCATATATATTCTAGTTAAGAGGTGCGTGAATGCCGGAATTGCTCTTGCAATGCACAAAAAGACGGAGTAAAGATTAGTGTTAGAGCTGCGTTTGTGTATATTAAAATTTTATCAAAATTCGACAATCATTCACGGAATCAGTAGATTGAAATCGATAATAATATTTATAATATTGATAATATTCAAAAACTTTTTATTAGAACTTTGCACTTATTTTAATACTTGTTTGATCAACTCAGGAATCACTTGTTGTTTAAAAATTGAAAATAGTTACACAAGCAATATATGTACATACCTATATATATATACATAATATAAAATTATGATTTAGTAAGTATTAGAGATAAAAAATATTTGTATTTATATTTACATCGATTAAATAACTTTCACATGAAAATATATTTTTGTATATTTTTAAATTAATTATTTTTCTGTAAAATTCTTATTAAATAATATTATTTGGAAAACTATTGAAATAAGATTTTTTTATTCAGTTTCAAAGTAAATATTTTTAGGTATTTATTTTATTTTTTAATATAATCAGGTATTAACATTAAAATTTAAGTTATATATAAATTATTTATAACGAAAAAAGAACCTAAAAAATATTATTTGTTAATCAAAGCAGCAAAATAAATATAAATTATAAATAAAAATTTGTAGGAATAGAGTTTTCATAATTCTCAATATAAAAAATATTTAAAATTAATATTTTTTCAACAATACAATCAATTTTTTAAAAAATGAACATTTTTTGATATTAATTAATTTTATAATGCATCATATGCAATTAAAATTTAATATTGATACTTCATTTAAGTTAAAATCTATAAAAAGAACATCTAATAATTGATAGATTCTTAAGGATTATTCTTATTTTGTAGTAAATTGTAATCAGTGATAGTATCATGATAAGGAGAGTATAAAGTTATATTAAATTAATAAAAATTTTTATGCTAAACATCTTTTTAGTATTATTAAATAAAATAATATATAAATACATATTAAAATGAAAATTGTTTATGAGTTATATGCATATATAAATTATTATGGGAGAAGATGTATTGTAAATGAATGTAAGTAAATATTTATATATTGTATACTTTAAACATTGACGCATTGTTTGTAGATAACAGAAATATATCACAAGTTTCATTTACGAGTATAATTTGAAACCAATCATACTCGATTCGACAGTAATGACTTATCATCACAAAATATATGCATCCTAATAATGCAAAATATGTTGTAAAAATGTTTACAAATGAAACATAAGTTTGCACTTACAATTAATAAATTATCTGTATTTTGAAATTTATTTAATAATGCTAGAAAACATAGTAATTAATTATTATTGTTTTTAATAGACGAATAAATACATTAAAAATATAGTTACTAAGAAATAAATAAATATACAATATACTAAATATTATAAATAATTATTTCAAGCAAGAACGAATAAGTAATATATAAAATCTATATTTTCACAAACAATTTGTATATAATAAATAAATTAAATAATATCATTGCTTACAAATGAAGATCAACTTTCACAATTGATATTATTAGTTAAATATTATACATTGAATGTATTAAAAAAATAAAAGATTAATTTATAGAGTTAATAACAGATATAATTGATTTAATAGATGAAAAAATATGTTTTATGTGATCGATATATCTAGTATGTTGCGGATGCTTATTATCTTTAAATCTTAATTTTTTATCCTTCATTAGAAAATTATTAAATATATTATTATTTTTATAAAGTTTTTACTAAAATTTGAGATTAATATTATAAATTACTATACGTATTTAATTATTATCAACTTCAAAATTTTGCTTTAAAGCATTTCAATGATTTTCAGATGCAAATGTATGGACATCAATACTTTTTTTAACTTAAATTTATGTATGTACAAAATAAGATTGGCACTACGTAGAATTAATATCAAATCTCTACAGATGTAAAGGATGAACACTTGCAATATTTTATTTCTTATTTTATTAGAATTCATACAAGAGCTTTACAATAACAAATATGAATAATGGTTATATTAATTATTTTAATTATATATTTTCTTTTAATTAAAATAATAATGATATATTAAATCTATAAATTCAATGATAATGATATGAAATATGAAAAGAATTATACATAGATAACTGAATTATGAAAATATGCGTTATTTTGATAGTGAAATGATACTAATACCAAGGAGGGTGATGAATCATAGATAGGAAAAAGAACTTTAACTTTCTCCACGAATGTCTTCTTTCGACCTCGCGAAGGTTACTGATCCCTACAATGCGTCTCAAGGTCGTTACACTTCTTCGAGCTTCCCTCCTTTTGCAACACTTTCATGTTCGCGGACTACATCTGATAGTATCCACCACCACATAAGCCAGAATACTGCTACCTCTTGCCTACTTATTTATAGAAGCTTGATAGCAATCAAGCTAAAATCTTCTATACTAAAATATTAACATTTTCAAAATTTTAGTGCATAATTTTATCAAATTCTAAATATCTCAAAATCATTATAAAAATTTCATTCATTTATTAAAAATAAATATCATTGGTTATTTTTAGTTTTTTATTAAAAAATTTCCACCGATTTTACACAATTTAATGAAAAGAATAGTAAATAGCCTTAAAAATATTTTCACTTTCACATTTATTTTAGAATAGAATTTTTACACAGAAAATTTTATTATATTAGAAAAATTAAGAGATTTAGTAAATATTCAATGAAAAATAATAAAATTTGACAAGCCTCCATAGAAATATAAAAGCTTTACTTTATTATATTTTTATTATCTGCAAATATGAGACTAAGTTACAGGATTTTTCTTAACTCCGATCGTTTTTTTTATTATTACTGGTTGTGATTTATAAATGGATTCTTTTTTTTTTATTTATTTTTCTTATTTATTTATTTGAATTTTTATAAAATATATTGTCATGTATGCAAATTTTATTATGTAATAAAAATGTGTTAAATTATTAAAATCATTTCAATTTTCCAGGTGAGAGAATAGGTACAGAAATAATACATTGATAGTTCTTTCATAAATATAAAATTAAAAAAATATATATGTATTTTTAGCATCTTTTGTAATTTAATTTACAAAAATAAGTAATATACTAAGTAATAAAACTTATTTATAAGCAATTATAAATATATTATAATATTATATTATTATCTAATTATAATCTAATTTATAAATTTATGGATGATGATCATGAGTAATTGATGATTTGTTAATGACTAATTTTAAAAACATTAAAATATTTAAAACTCATGAAATGTTTTTAAATTTTATAAATCCATTAATTTTTAAATAATATTCAAATTTCAGAGTTAAATTTTTAATTTTTAATTATAAGTAGCTTAAATAAAATATTTTGATGTAATGCAGAATTTGAAATACATTTTATATGGAATATATATATTATGTTTGAAAACTATTAAATAAAATTAAATTAAATCAAAAACTATTAATTTTTATTAAGACGAATTAAGCGATAAGAAAATAGAAATATAAACCAATTGTATAATGAAACACAGTATGAAAATATAATTGAAAAAATAATGAATAGAAAAATTTTATTGTTTGATGCACAAGAAACAAATTCATTTATGAGATTACGTAAGTACAAAATAAACTAGTTGTTCAACGAACTTCTTTAAGAGATTAAATAAGTGTAATCTGATGCAATAATCAAATTATAGGTTTGAAAAAATGAATCTGTCGGTGAAGGAAAAGGAAGAAATATCTATAATGGACACGAATAAGAGAAACGAAAATCAGCCAATTCATCACGATAACGAATAAGATTCGCATCCGCACTTCGAGCATATCGCGGCAGTAGTAGCATGACTCTTTTTTCTTTACCTTTTCAATATATCTTGCACTCACTATAAATTTTAAAGTAATGCAGAATAGAAAGGCATGGAAGGCTTTGAGGCGTCGAAGGCGTTAAGATAGTACGCGTTGTAAATTTCTTATATAATTCAAGAGATACAATCAGCATCGTATTCAGTAAGATGATGTCAGAAGGTCCAGATATCTACCTAGTTAGCAATATATAGCAATAGCTTAAATGTATCTTTTTTCGTGTCTAGAAGAACTTCAAAAATTTAAATATATTCGAAGATCAAGAAAGAACTTTTTATGAGAATCAGAAAGTAACTGCATCAATTACAGCATCCTGTAGTTATATTCAGATCAATAGTGGTCATATGAAACTGAAAATTATATAAGTAAATTCATTGGAACATGAAAGTTTTTTTAATATATATATCAATAAAGATAATATGAATCTAAAAAAATTCTATGCAAAAGATTGAATCTTAAAAATTATAGTATAAGTATAAAATAAAAAAGTAAATTTGATAAGATTTTCCATATTACAACTTTTATTTCAAATTTTAAATTAATATTAAATATATTAAGTATATTCTTTACCATAAATTTATTTTTTACACA
Source organism: Dolichoris vasculosae (assembly GCA_018907195.1). Classification (NCBI taxonomy): domain Eukaryota; kingdom Metazoa; phylum Arthropoda; class Insecta; order Hymenoptera; family Agaonidae; genus Dolichoris; species Dolichoris vasculosae. The sequence goes on from JACCHY010000001.1 coordinate 187,177, forward strand.
ATATTTTTTCCTTGCTATAAATAAAAAATTTTTTTTTCAAATTTTTATTTTATAAATTATCACCTTTCACGCTTTTTATTTAGTAGGAGTGAAAATAATACGTATATCGAACAATTATAAAACATATATAATACAATGTAGCGTTTCCTTATTTTGATTGATGTTTTTTTTGTTATAAAATAGTAATAAATAATTTTATCAATATTTTCTGGGATTATGTTGAATACAAAATTCTTTACGCATAGAACTAAACATTATTTAATTTAATGATTTTTAAAAATCTAGAAATGTATATTATAATATTATAATATAGTATTAAAATTATTTTTTTATATTATTGTATTTTTCATTCATTATAACTTTTTTCAAATTAGTTAATAAATAAATATTACTTAGTTATATGAAATGATAATGAATATATATTTTAATAACTACTGAATAATTATCTAATCAATATTTTAATTTTTATATTTAATTACAATTATTATAATTTTATAAAACAAATTATCAATGAAATGAATAGAAATTAAAAGTATTCTTTTATTAATTGAAACTTTCATTTTTATTTGAGTGTATAATTTATGAAATCATTAGTTAACATTTTTAAACAAGAAGAATTAAATTCATTCAGTTAGACAGTAGTTTGTAGTGATTTTTGATAAATGATATGTTTTTGGTCATATTTATTTGTGTCATATTCATATAAATGTAAGGTATGAAATATTTAATGTACTCTTTTCTTTACAATCTAGTTAATCATATTATTTGTTCATTATGAGATAATTACGATAATAATTGAATTTTTTAATTTAAAACAAAGTATAAATATTTTAATTTAAAATAAAATTGCATAGTTCGAAAAAATTCAATTAATAAATATTATAAGGAATACAATAATTTTAAATAAGTAAAAAAATAATATTTGCAAAGTGTATCATTTTTTCCAATTTTTGATCGTTTTTTATTAAATTATGTATTATTATTTTTTTAAATAAAAATTAATTACAAATACTATTTAGTATATATTTTGATCTGTTATATCACAATTAATATCATAAAACTATATCTTGCAATAAAGAAAAAGTAAAATATTTAATATTTATACAAAGATAATATAAAGAAAATATAAAAAATATATTTTGTGTTTTTCATGTAATATTAATAATAGTAAAACATAGGTAAATAAAAGAACTTTCTTGTTCATTTTTTTAAAGAGTTATAAAAATTATAAATCACGGAGTAATTAAAAATTAATAGACTCTGGCCTATTATTGTAAAATCAAAGTTTAAAAGAAACTAGAAGGACACAGTAAAAGAAACTTAAAGTAATATAGCACCAAGATATATAGATCGCTAAGAGAATGTTATTATGAGTGACACACCTACATTACATATTTGTCTCGCTCAAATAATGCATGCATGAGCCAGAAAAGTTGCGATCGTTCTTTAACACGCACTGAATGACTTAAATATAATAAAGAATGAAAAAATATGTTTATGCAGTACAGAGGAAGAAAGAAAAGGCGTTGGCTTCTTTACGAGCTCCTTTCCCTTGACGTGTGTAAACGTGCACGAAAGCGTGAAAGTACGGTGATGGTCAAGGCGATCATAAGAATCGTGCGATACATAGATTATACTTGTAGAGAACGCAAATCGTTTCTGAAAACGAGGTCAATGTAGTGTATTGCGTAGAAGTGCTTCCGTATCAATATCTTTAGTAATAAAACTTTTATTCAATTCATGATATCATTTTTTATTTTAGATTTAAGTAAAATGACTTTATTTCAAAAAACAAAATTTATAATAAAATTATTTGTTAATTATTTTTATTGAAATAAAAACAAATTATTGAGACATATACAATATAATTTATGGAAAAAGTTTATAAAAAAAATATTTTTACACGTCGCATATATAACGTTTTTGATCTACGATTATTATAAGAGGATGAATCAAAGTATCAATCTAGCTATTGTTATAATTAATTTAGTTGAAAGAGTTTCTATAAAACATAGAAGTTTTTTAATTCAATTCATCGTTGAATGTAATCAAGATAATTTTTTGTGGTTCTTTTCTAGCATCAATTTTATCATTAACTACATCTTCAAAATAGAAAATTTAATTATCTTTGCAGCTGTGTAAAAATTATTTACTTTTAATGTTATATAATATTTACAAATGACAAAGATTTTTTATATCTTAGTAGATAATTTAATATTTTAAAGAATACTGTAATTTATTGTAGTTTATAAAAATTTACGTTTGTTTTATTTTATAAATTTCCATTTATAAACATTTTTTCAAATTTTCCTAAAAATTTTCAAATAAATAAAATAAATTATTATGTGATTGTACAAATATTTTTATTATTTGTAATATATAAAAAAGAATCAAATTTATTTACATCTAATCTATTAAAAATATTTATTTTATATAAAATTATTTTATAAAATTAAAACTAAAAACATTTTAATCATGCTATAAACCGATATATATATATATATAAATAGATAATAATCATGTACACATTCAAAACTGGCATATTTTTATCATAAAAAATTTATCTTCTTTTTTTAACTTATTTAACTTATTAAATTTATTTCCATTTTAACATATCTCTAAAATTCTTAAACTTCAACAACTTATATTTTACTTGTCGATTTTCTTATAATTAAATAGACTATTCGTTTATTTGAAAAAATTAATGAAAAATAACGGAAATAGATATAATTTATAATTTTCTAAATAATTCTTTTTTTTGAACTGATTATTAATTATTCACATTCAGTTTAATTTATATTATTTTTAAGTTTTCAAAACATCCATATGATCAGGATGAGATAAACTAAAAAAATATATCTAAAAATAGAGTCTCTAGTATGTCACTAGACTCACTGTAATAAAGTGATATTAATCAGTAATATGTCAAAAGAATTATTTTTCAGTTATTAAAAACAGGTTAAGAATGAAATTATTTTAATTGATATTAAAAATAGAAATATTTCAATATGTATATTTTTTAAAAAGACCTTTTAATTATAAAATATAATAATAGTATTTTTATATGAAATATTTTATAATTAAGTTTTGAATTTTTTAAATTAAATTTTTCTATAAATCGTTCTTTTCTTAAATTTAAAAAAAATTTTATTTTATAAAATTTTTGACCTTACATCAATATATATATATATATATAGTTGAAATTATGAGATAGAAATAACGTTGATAAGGAAAAATAATTATATGTTGAAAATGTTTATGATAATCTCCTGTATATGTTAAACTTTGAAAATATGTAGTCTGGAAGTATATCTATTTTATTGTATTCAATATTCATAACTTAATGAAAAAATAATCTATAGAAATATTTATTTTTTAATATCTAGTATTTATTTCTTTAGTTATATTTAATATAAAGTCCAAGAGATTAGATGGGTAATAAAACGAAGCTGGGGAAGTTTTTAATAAACCGGTGATTCCTCTAACAACCACAGAAAAGTAGACCATTGAATCTCTAAGTTTAGGGCAAATGAATTACAGAACGCATGTTCGAAAACTAATAAAATGCTTTTTATCATTTCTTATAAACGCTTATAACTTTATAATTATCTAAATTCATTCAATTATTTATTATATGTGATTTCTGTATATGATACAAATCGACTTGATCGATTGATAGATGAACTTGACCATGATTGTATGTAAAGTTATGCATTTCATGAATTAGATTTCATGATGTTAAGATATATATATATTTCCAATTATATTACTTCTATTAGAAAAAGCCAATCTTAGCATTTCCTTTGAGTATTATTTATTTTAATCAATCTATTTTAATAAATGTATTAATATGAATATTATTTTTTTGTATTTTCTTTTTATTCATTTATTATTTCATAAATTTCTCTTAGATTAGATTTATATATCAAATATTTTTGTACACAAATAAATAAGTAAATAATCCAAGTTTTTAGATTAATTTGTAAATTAGTGAAGACATTATTTATATTTAATTTAAAAAAGTGAAATATTCAATTACAAATATTTTAAACTACTAAATATATGTTAGAGTACTTCTCTTTATTTGCCTATTATTTGATAGTAAAAAATTATTAATCAATTAATAATTCTTATAAATTTATTAGCTAATTTTATAATAAGAACATTAAACAATTCAAATTATTTTACTATATTTTCATTTATATTTACGCAATAATCTTGTATAAAATAAAATCAAATATTAAATGAGGTAACACTTTAAATAAAATAATTTAATCAAAATGTAATAATTACAGAAAAAGAAAAAAGATATTTTAGAAGACTTATATTAAAAAACTAATGTCTTCAAAAATACTTACAGTATTAACATAAAATATAAATAGTAAGTAAAAATAATATTAGCCATGCAAATAACAGGGACTAGTTTAATTTCAACCGGTAAAGAAACTTTTAGAGTGAATTTTTTCTAGTTAGTGTTACATATATGTAAATATTTTCTATGAATAATTTAGCATTTAGTATTCTGTATTAACATAAAATTCGTATATAGAAATATATATAGAAATTAATAAAGAATTGGATAATGAGTTAAAATCTATATAAATGCTGCATTAATTGTTTGAATTAAAATTATTTAATACTAAACAAAGAACTAGAATTTTTATAATAAATTTAGAAATTCACATATAAAAAAGGGTGTTGATTAAAAATTATATATAAAGAAAATTATGGAATAAATAAACTTTAAATAGTAGGAAAATAATTTATAAATAAGTTTATTAATTTATTGTAAACGTATTTAAATCTGAGTTTCTAATAATTATTATTTTCTTTAAATTAAATTAGAAATTTTAATATTCATTAGAACAGATAATCTTATATAATAAAATAATATGAAAATATGATAGATAATATTTAATTTTTTTAATTTATTACTTTTTCTGAATAAATTTTATTATTTATTTTTAGTATTACAATAGAGATATATATATTTCCTTTTCAAAATATTGAAATTAAATTTCATTGTACTTATAATTTTATTATATTATGTTTCTATTATATTGTACAAAAAATATTTCAAAAGTAATAATGTATATATAACATTTTTAAATTTTCATCGATAAGTTTTAGTTTAATTTAATTTTTGCATACAAATTAAATTATGCAGAAATTGTATTAAAAAAATGACTAAAAAATAAGAAATTTTTCATCATAAAATTTTTTTGATATTATCCTTATGATTTAAAGGTTCTCTTCGACGTTTGTGTATACGCCCAACTCAGTGTAATTTTCGTCAATAGCCCATTCCTTCACGTATTTCTTGCATCGAAAAGTTCATCGAACTACGTTTTGCAGGCAAAATGAACTGATGTTTTCCTTTTTTAACTTCTTCTGTTCCCTTAGTAACTTTTTCTTCACTCTGGATGATGGAGATATGTAAGCAATTACGCTTTTTAAATTGTAGAGCTGATTTTTTGCTCATCTCCCTAATGAACAGATATTTTCTGACGCAACCTCATATGCAACTCGTAACCTTTTTATTTTTCTGACTTATTTTTACTCTTTTTTATTATCAAATAACTACAGTGTTTCATTTTTATTTTTTTTATCTCCCAGATATTATCGCAACAACGTAAAATTTTATTTAATTTACCTGAAGATTTTATAAATTTAAAATACTACTTATATTTATTATTACTATAAACATAACATTTTATATTTAAAAAATATTTTTAAAAAACTGTAAAAATACTAAAGTATTAAATAAAAAATTTTTTTATAAATTTTTTGTAACCGTGCATTTGGAAATCGTCATTATGTTACATTCATTAGTTTCATTTTAAGCCTAAAATTCCATACAACTTTTATTTGATAAATAAATATTTTAAAGTAAATGATAATAATTTTCTCTTTTTTAAGTTTGTGATCAAATTTCTTTAAGACAAAAAATAATAATAAGAATATTTTTTCACCTTTTTTCAAATTCTATAATGTAATTCATATGACATATTATTCATATGATATAATTTGTAAAAAACATCAAATAAATTAAAAAAATATATTAAATAAGTTTTTAAGAAAATATTATATTCAGAGTTTTATATATATTGTTCATATATATTGTTTATATATATTGTTCATATGTATTGTTTATATATATTGTTCATATATATTGTTTATATATATTGTTCATATATATTGTTTATATATATTGTTTATATATATTGTTCATATATATTGTTTATACATATTGTTCATATATATTATTTATATATATTGTTTTAATTTAATCTTAAATATAAATCAAAGATAGATTTTTAATATTAAATATTTTAACTCTTTTTCTATACTTCTATTACTGAAAGCATTACTTCGATTTTATACAATACATTTTTACATTACTATTCCTATTTTTATATTTAAATTATAATAGATTCCACATTTCAAAATTATAATGTAATGTTATTACATAGCGAAATGAATATTTCATTTTTAAATTTAAAATGTATTTTATGCCTTTCATTCATATTTTTATTCATTCATAGTGTTAAATTAAGTAGCTCATTCTCTGAACTTCATTATACGTAAATTTTTTCAAATTCTTCTCATTATTATTCACTCTACAGTTGGCAATTATAATAAAATACCATAAATGAATATTAAGATGTTTCATCAAATCTCATATTTAGTATTAAACATTTAAAAATAAAGAAATATGTATTTCATATTTTTATTTAATGTCTAAATAATTCTTAACTAATCTATAAATTAGTTAATAAAATAGATAGATTTTTTAATTATTAATTTATCATAAATATTAAGTCAATTAAATTTATTATATTTATTTGAACAAAACATGAAATTGGACATCATGAATGTATAATTACTATTTAGTATTTATACTTTATCGGAAAGTCATTAGCGAAATAATTATATATTTTTATATATAATTTAATGTTATAGATATTCATCTAGATATTATATTTAACAAGCTTTTTCTACTGTAATAGATGTACATTTTTTTAACTATCTCATATGCATTCATCAATACGCGTTTACACAAAAAAAACACACATTTATATATTATCTTTCCAATATATTGTTTAATTTCTTAGTTAAGAGAAAAGAATAATTATATAATTTAATATTTGATGACTAATATACATAATTTAATTTATGTAGCTATTCATTATTTAAATTGTACACCAAGTTGTAGATATCTCTATTATTTAATTAATAAAGTTACAGTATTTTTCAGAAATTATAAAATTATCATAAGATTTAAAGATACTTAATATATAATTTTTATTAAATATAAAAATCATTGTTAAATTATTTTTTATTAAAACAAAATTAGTTTTTAATAAAATTTGTAGATTATTTGAATCAAGACATGAATAAGATATGAAATTTACCTTTTAGATAAAAATTCTTTAGATGATATTATTCTGTAGATTATATGAAATTATTTTCCTGAATAAAAAATAAATATTAATAAAAATTTTAATATATAAAATAATGTGATGTATTGAAATTTATTTAAAAATATTATTTTAATAAAATAACTTTTTATTTATTTGTTTTTTGAAAAGTATATAATAAGTTCTTTTAATCAAAATACTTTATTTACATAAATAAAAAAGATCTCCGAAATTTTATTTTAAATTATGAATATTATTAACAAAGAATTTCTGATTTGAAATACAACTTCAGTCATAATGTATTATCATCACGTTTGTAATAATACTAGAAGAGTATTTAATTTGCATAATTTAAATACTTTGATTAATAGTTTAATAAAAATATCGTTTGATTATCAATTATTTTTTATGAGATATGTCAAATTTCTTGGCTAAACCTACATCCAGCATCCGCATAATAAATCTGACTATACATTTGATTATTTTCTGGTAAAGGTGTGGAGTACATTTACACAGTGAGTATGTGAGAGAGAGAGAGAGAGAGAGAGCACGCGCGTTTAAAATAGACGCGCCAAGCGTGATGGTGTTGGGTTTGCGAGCGTGAGATAGTTCGAGTAGCTCGAAAAGAATTTTAATCGATGTCGTGCTTACGTTCAGTGGAGATGCATCTTCGACCTTCGGCCTTCGGTTCGTAACGGTACAAGCTTGTAACACCATCGAGACTATTGATGCAACGTCTAGTAAATTACTTACCTGTAAATAAAAGATAAACAATTAATGTGAAAGGAAAATACATGCAATAGCAGAAAGATATACTGCATATTTCGATCGCGCGGCCCTTGTCATCAGCTGATCGTTTCTGTCTAATCTTTATTTTATTATAAAAGTTAAAAATACATGATGTTTGTGCATCTGCAGAATTTTTTTACTATTAATGTAGAGTGAAATATACTTAATTTAAATTAAAAATTTTTTTAAATATGTACAATACCTTTAGAATATAATGTCTTAAGCAGGGTTTAATCATTAGATGCATTTTACTTAATCATTTATTAGTAATCAATACTTTATCCGCAATTTTTTTTTCATATATTCTATTAGTTGGTGATACAAATTAAAGTAATATTTTTATGAATATTCATGTTAAAAATAAAATAAATTGTTTAGATATAGTTACGTTTATTAAAGTTTTTAAAATATAAAATACTTTTAAAACTTTGGAATTTTTATATTTAATTAAATATTATATTAAATAATATATTATTCTATTTGTGAAAAATTATTTTGACTAAACCTATTTTTAAGAAAATTTTGTTGTGTTATATTATAAAGACAAAAACATGTTTTTTGTCTAAAAATCTTATTTTTTAAAAGGACTTGTATATTTATAATATAATTACAATTTAATTATTAATACATAAGATACTTTTATAATTATTCTCAATATTTTTACTGTAGATTATAAACTGTACGTATAAAGAGAATCCAAAGCAGAAAGTTGCAAAATTAGAAGCTGTACACACATGAAGATCGAGCAATCGAACGCATCCGAGAGATAGCGCCGTATGTGACGGACTGAAATAGATGCTCAGCGGTTCAACAGTGCAGCGGCGCAGTTGCGAAACTAGTTTTTACCGTAAAGACTCAACGAAGGAGTCAAGATAGGAGCTGCAAGTTCCAACGAGGGAGCAGCAGCCACCACAGAAAACTCGTTATTCGATCTTCAAGAGACGCTTACGCACGTCCGGAGAGAGAAACCTTTCGACGATTCCGCGACTGCGGGCATACATATTACAAGTCTAAAGGCACACACGTGAAACAGCGAGTAAGAGAAAAAGAGAAAGGGAGGGTAGGAAAGAAAGACCGAAAAAGGTAGGAGAGAATTAAACGAAAAGAAAAAAGTTAATGAAAGAAAATTGCAAACGAAATTATACAATTTTTTTCACCGTATAAACTTTAAAATTTTATTAAATTGAAATTTTTTCTTTCAATCTCTTCGATTTTTACCAACTTTTTGAAAATACTTTAGTCATGAAGCAAAGTAAACTTACTTATTGAAATATTTATATTTTTTTAAAATGCATTTAACGATAATATGCATAACTTAACGAAGATTAAGATATTTCATAAGCCCATAAAATAAAGAAATATTTATTTTATTCTATTCATAAAGGACCTGATTTTTAAAAGTTTAAAACTTGTTACATAATAATGTAATAATTAAATATTACAGATTTTTAGTTATTTGAAAATTTTGTTTATAATTAACTATAAAAAACTATAAAAAAGTATAAAAAATATTTGTCCTATAGAATACTCGTTAAATTCCTTTCGTCTCGGATCAAGTCACGGTGCAAGATTTTTCTTACCGAAGGTCAATGCCGAGCGATGAATCGCGATTTCGCATACCTTTTTTCCTCATCCATTGTCCTAGCATGAAGAAAAAGAGAACAATACACGAGTTCTCGTAATCCCATCGACAGAAATAAAGCAGTCAAGCATCGCCAGGAGGATCACCTAGAGCATCACAGAAAGATGCATCGTGATCATCGCCAAGAGCAGCACACTCGTGACAGGATAAACTGTTCTTATCACCAAACTACTTTAACGAAATTATGTAAGCTAATCCAGAAATTGTTTCGCTGATATAGAATATAAAATAGTAGGAAAATAAAAAGATCCAGAACTTAGTTGCATAATTGTACTAAATGAGTACTTGTAGAACAAAAAGAAGTAAAAATAAAAATCCTATAGGAAATTAAGAATTCAAAGACTGGAAATATCCATCCGATTAACTGAGCATCTCAATTAGAATGATTTATATAAAAAAAAACTATAATTCTAAATAAATACTTAATTCGAAAACAAAGTAAAAAATTATATTTTAATTTTTATTTGAATGCTTTAGAATGAATTTTTAATTTTCTTACTATAAGAATTATCACTATTGATAAAAATATATACTATATTCAAATTTCATTTATTGGAACAAATTACGTTATAATTAAATTATAACTTTTAAAATTTTATTAAACATTTGTTTTATAATGTATTTTTATTAATTTATATATTTATGATTTATGTTTTAAAGTAATATCATGTATATATACTATTAATAAAGCGTGTATTTACTCTTATTTATCATTAACTTCTAAATCTACAATTTGAATTTGAAATAATATTATTAATTAAAAATTTACAAGAAAAAATGGTTTTGTTTATATTACCAAAAAGGATTTATCAAACCTAAGGCAATGTTTTACTTTAAAAATCATGAAATTTGATTTAATGAATATCGATAATATAACAATTGTTGTCAATTAATTTATTAAACAAAAAAAGGTACAGTAGATACAAAATTGAAATTAAATAAAAGTAAAAGAGAAAATTTAAAACATACAAAAAAAAGAAAAATAAACAAAAATTGAGAAAAATCAGTTGGTAAGTTAATAAAAAATATATACTTATTGATAGGATTATGTTATTATGTAAGATTACAATATATAAAAGAACATTGGAAATTTTATCAGCATTATTTTACTTCTACTAAAGTAGTTCTTTTGACTTAACTACTTGAATTTTAATCAATGTAAGTTTTAAATGATTAAAAAAGTACGTATCCAGTAATACGTTAGTATTTACAATATCAGTCCGAACATATTAATATTACTTTGCATATTATAACAAATTAATTCATTTAAAAATTCTTAAATTAAAAAGTATAACTTTTAAAAAATGTTGTATTTTTTCTTCTTTTTCAATAAATATTTTTTTTATTTTTTTCAAATGACCAAAAAAGTTTAAAATTATACAATAACTAATAATTTAATGATTTCATAAATTGATATTAATTTGTGGTCATTTAATAATAAATTTTTTATTTACATTTGAATATAAAATGCATATATTTTCATTTATTTATGTAAAGTATTAAAACTATTCTAAAATTTATTGAAATTAAAATATAAAAAACTTATTTAACTTATATCAACAGTAGTTTTTTTTTATCAAAATATGAAATAACATTGAATTAATCATAAGTAAAAAAAAAAGAAAAATTTTGTGACTTACAATATTAACTATCTTATGATTTATGTTTTAATATCTTGACAATATTGAATATACGAATTTTTAAAGAAAATATAGATAAAAGAAACATAATAAAAGATTAATTTAAAACAACTAATGTAACTGCAATGTATGATTTATAGTGTCAATAATATAAACAAATTTAAAATATTTTTAAAATATAATAATAATATACAGAATATCTGATAGATACTTTTACTTTATGTTTATTCATAAACAGCATTGAACGAAAGTCAACTTTGAAATAGAGGAAGGAAAAGATGCACTGACACTACTGCTAGTCCAAGGTCAAGTAATCTTTTTCAACTCTCAGCTCGCTTTCGCTCACTCAAGGAAACTTGAGGAAATGTACTTATATATACGGCGCCGGCGCGCTTGGACTGTAGTTGTGTGTATAGTCATATATACCACAGCTATATACACGTGCATACAAGTCGGACGAGTTGAAGGAGTTGGTGGAGTCGAAGGAGTAGAAGTAGGGGCAAGGGGGAGGAAAAAGTGCCTTGAACTCACGCTACGCGTTTCTACTCTGCAATTCTCGTGGTATTGACCTGCGCGGGCGTTTTTCTATGGAAAAACGTTTCGTTTAAATGCGCGCGGCTGCTACGTCTGGACATTTTCACTTTTTTCTTGATTGTCCTGCGCGTGGCACCTTATTTTTTTGCTTCTTTTTACTTATTTATTTAAAAAAGGATTTCTAACTAATTATGTACGATTTTTCATATTTAAAAATTTATTTACTATAATTATTAAACTAATTCAATAAAATTAATTTCAACTTTCATTCGATTACTAAAGCTTAGACTAATAATGTTATAATTTCAAACTTTCATTGAATTATTTTTATTTTTATTAATAAGCTTGATTTGATTCGAATATAATATTGATATTAAAATATTTAATTGCTTCTTAATAAATATTACAGATATTTTTCAAAATTTTCTAAACCAATATTATTTTAAACACAACGTTTAAATATTATTCACAAATCATATACAGATAAATATTTTTATGATGGGTCATCAGGCATTTTGATATCAACATCAAAGCTACATAAGAAAAAGGCCGATTTAATTATTAAATATCCAAAGAACAATGTATATTTCATTATAGAGTATCTGCATATTGATAATCATATTATAGCGTCAAACTATTTTATGAATTTTAATTTCAATTTTAAAAAATTGTACTATTTTAATATTCGAAAATATTAAATTTTTAAACGTACCTTTTTAAACTTGCTTTGTCATTGTTATTTTAAATTTGAATAAAAAAAATTAATTTTAAGTGGCTAAATAAATAATAACAGATATAAGCATACAGCATATGTATTATTATTCCAATTCTCAACATTAACTATTATTACTATTTATTATTCAATATTACTACTTTATTACTGTAACATTTGTAATATTTGTAATCAAATTAGAAATATTTTTTTAAGTTAAATTATAAATTAAATTATCCTTACATTAATTTAGAATCTGATATTTCTATTTTTAATGTATTTTTAAGACAAAGAACATGACTTTATAATTTTGTATAAAAAATAATCACTTTCATTACTTATTCTATTTTAATTATTCTTATACATATAAATGGAAAAATCAATTTTCGATAAAAAAATTTAATACTACTAATTTGATGTTTGATTTTATTAATAAATTTTAAAAGAATTGAAATGATTGTTGTGTTCTTAATTATCATGATCATCATCATTGACATTATTGACATTCTTATTATTAAATTATTTTTGCATACTTTGTATACAATAATATATTCATTCTCTAAAAAATAGTTATAATGCACATTAATTTATGGAGAACATTTCTTTCTAGTTAAGAAATTGATTTCAAAAACAAACAGTCCAGACAATGTCTGGATTAAAACAAATATTAGTTAAAGAAAAGAAACTAATATTTTAATTATAAAATATTATTTTAAAATTTATCCAAAAGTGCATTTATTTTCTTCTCCATTATAATTTGTTATATAAAATTGATTTTACGATAAACTTCCTACATATATTGAAAACGATGCGTAACAAGTACAAATTGCAATGTGTGAGTTATGTAGAAATATCCGAGTAATGTGTAGCGATGACACGGTGTCGGCGGCAGCGCGAGGAATTGCCAATGTGAATATCGCAATGACTAATTGGTAAATAGTCTATGATCAATGGGGCGGTAGAGTTGTGCGGATTACGATCAAAGATGCGCAAGTTATGGGCCTCGATTTTGCATGAACATTGCATGTAACCTTTCCAATGTAGAAAATATCAATTACCTAAGTATTCATAGATTAGGGTTCGAAAATTCGTGATAAATATAATAATTCAAAAGTTATGAAAAATCTCAAAAAAAAAATTTTATTCAATTACAATATAAAATACTATATTTTATACTGTTTAAGGATTTAAATGTCATGAAATTGATCATTTTTTTATCGCATGTTTTCAAAATATTTTGGGAATTACTGCTGCCATTCCATCATAAAGTAGGACCATTGTAATTAATATACCTTTATAATTATACGCGGTTCTATGTTAATTATATTACCTATTATTCAAAATACTATCTCTATAAAATGTATTATATTCAAAAACAATCGTTGCTTAATCATTTTAAATTAACCAGATTTTAATAAAACTTTTAGATATTGATATATTATTTAAGTTCATTCAGTTGATATATTATTTAAGTAGTAAAATTATTTGATGATTGATTATTGAAGAATTAATTGCTAATTTAATATTGAAATTATTAAATGAGTTACTGAACTTGATTAACAGTATCGTTTCGATAATAAGGAACCACAAAATAGCGATGAAAATACTTCAGCAATAATTATACCGATCTTCATATAAACATAATTACCTACTTTTTGTGAAAATGAATTTATCAAAGTTAATCTTAATTATGAACAATATAAGTTGTGAATCAGTGGTACTTAAATCATATCTTTGTGCGTTAAACTGTATATTTAAGTAACGGGTAAAGCACTATGATATTAATATACTCGAATGTATTGTACCAAACCGTATTTTACATTGTCGTATTGTTACAACGGTGGTATTAAAATAGAGCTAGGTCAATGAAAAAGTTTCTGGTCATCGATATTCGATGGAAAATAAGTTTGAACAATAAATTTAGTACTCACAAATAATTTCCAAAAAAATTTATCGAGCGTCGGGTTGACGAACATGGCAGAAGGCGACGTTCGTGCGCATGCGTTATATCACCTTAGCTGCCTCGGCAGCGACATAAAACAAGCTGCCATACATGGGGCGAGCGTCAGGCGCGGGCTTCGAGGTGGACTCAAGTGCCCCTCCATTGCCGTAAATACACGATGCACGATGTAAATTGTAACCGGGCGTGCAAATCCTAGAAATCGTTTCCGCTCAAATTGTTCAACTCTATAATATTTATTGACTCATTTTCAACCTATTATTAGCTGTATTCTAATATTTTTTATCTTGGTTATTAAAATTGGTCATCTTGGTACGTTCCTATGTGATTTATAAAAAAATTTCTAATTTAATTACAGCTATCCTTGAAATATTTAAGTATTTCTTTTTTTTTTATAAAATTATTTATATCAGCTAAATTTATGTATAAAATTAATTGAATATGATACAAGAATAAACACTAGAAAAATATGAAATTGGCTAATTAAAAATAAATAATAAAGAAACTATTATGCGTACTAGTCTAAATATCTTGGAAGATATGTAAATGTATATATTAAAAATTTAAATTTAAATAATGTTATTTACCTATCTCAAGTCCATGTGTCAAATCAACAAACGGTTTTAGAGACTTATTTTAAAATATTTTTCAACTATAATTGTTACTTTTACTTGTATAGATTGATAATTATTTAATTTTATAATCTATATAATAGTGTTTCAAATATCTCTACAACAATAATAAATATTTATATAATAGTTTTAAACCATTATTAAATAGACGATTATATTTTCTGAGTATTAATAAAGTCGAATAATTATGCATACATTATGTATAAAACTAGTACCATATTTTTTATATCTTCGTTTACTCAACTTTTTTTAATAATAAAAAAAAGATAATTAAATTTATTACTCTTAAACGTATTTATAGCAACTCAAATTAAAGGCAAGCTAATAATTATTTTAATAGAATGTCAAAATTTAAATAAAATATAAGACAGTATATATAATGGAACAGGGACAAATTTGAAACTTTTTTAGAGGAACCAACAAATAGTTTGAAACTTGTTTAAAAGTGCAGATGATAAATAAAATTATAAAAAATATATATACTTAAAGAATATAAAAATAGACAATAAGAAATAAATTTTAGTTTTAGTCTCTTAGACAACTAATGTACATATGGATTTTTTCAAGAATAAAGAATAGTTAATTTTATTTTTTTATTCGATTGTTTATTTTGAAGAATGATGATTTATAAAATGTCACTTGCTGTAAATATAACTTATATAGTATCCGGATTAAAAACTTAATTAAAATTAAAATTTTTTAAAAAATTATTTATAATACTTAAAATTATTTGAAGATATATAATTATATATGCACATGCATACAATTATAACAATAATAAAATGTATTATCTAAAAATTAGAGAAATGAAGCGGTATGTAACTTTTAATTACCTGAATTTGAAGCTAATTACAATGAGATATCATTTAAAGAAGATATGCCGTTCGGATTTTAGCTTGTTGCTAAACTTATAAATAATATATCGAATTCCTTTAATTAAAATAATCAAATGTATGTATGAATAATAGA
Organism: Dolichoris vasculosae; assembly: GCA_018907195.1. Taxonomy (NCBI): domain Eukaryota; kingdom Metazoa; phylum Arthropoda; class Insecta; order Hymenoptera; family Agaonidae; genus Dolichoris; species Dolichoris vasculosae. The sequence continues at coordinate 203,476 of JACCHY010000001.1, forward strand.
AAGTAATTAACTTTATAATACTTTAATATGAATACGGAACAAAATTAGACCCTAATTTCAGAAAAAAAGTATTAATATGTTATTTTTTTTTTTAAATATTTTTAAGAAAAATTAGTATTTTTGACTATAATAGTAATTAATTATTATCAAAGCTTCAAGAAATTAATATTTCATTCAAATTAATTTGTATATTAGATTAAATCATTGTATAATAACGCATCATAAAACCTTAGGAGTAGTGATTCTATATCTCTTAAAAATAAAAAAATAATTTGTAAGTTTGAATTTAAAATTTGAATACTGTAATACATTATTTTCAATTAATTTATATTATGAATCCTCGTTGATATATTTACAATCATAATAACATCAATTGCATTAAATTACAATTGATAATGAATAAAAAATTAATAATAAAAACTTTTTTTAACCTTGTAACAAAGAAATACATAAGCGTACAAGAAAAAAAGAGAAAATATTGCTTGCGTTAAGAAGTTGTACATCATAAGATCTGACAAAATTTATGTCATTTGTATTTGAATGTTTTTCGATGATTTTCAATGTACCGCATAAAAATAAATAAAGAATAAAACACGACGCTCGTTCATATATCCTAGAACGTTACTGTACAAAAGAGGCGTCGCCTTAACAGCGTGTCAATTAATTTCCACGGAGGACATTTTCATAGATCGCTGCAAGTCTTTCTACGAACAATTTACCGTACGACGAGCTCCAAACGGCACACCATCGCGGTCACCTCGTCGTCTCCTCTTTACTCGATATGGTGGTACTGCCCCGCTCTGGCCCGTACACAACTGAAGTTTGAACCGTATAAGAGGGGAGAGCGGCCCGTTGCTCGTTCGCGCACTGCTTAGTGACCCGAAACTCGTCAACTCACTTTCTGCGCCGATGCACCTTTATTCTCTCTCTCTCCCCCCCTCTCTCTCATTTAAACTATCCTTACCGTACCTTAGAACCAGCGCAGCGTGAGAATCGCCTGGCCTACTCAACATCTTCCCTTCTCTTATCCCACTTATTCATCTCTTTTTATTTCTCCACTTTTTTAATTGAATCAAAATTTTTGGATTTGCTCGAATATGATTTTTCTCCTATTATGAATATATAATTTAAAAACTTTTCGAGACTAATTTTTCTTCAATTTTTATTAATTAAGTATCACAATGCTTATTCTACGTTTAATTTATTTTATAATATGAAAAAAGCGAATACTTTTATATTACGTTTATATAAAGCATCTTGTTTTTTATTCTTAAAACACATACTCGTACAACTTCTTTGTATTATATAGAAAATTAAAAATACAATAAAATCGGCTACTCAATATATCTATAATTTAAATCGATTATCCGTGATATAATCATAATTACCACAATAAATGAAGTAATAGATATAAATTTTATTATTATATGGGTATAATGATTATAACTTATTAAAACATATTTTTTTGTTTTAATTAAATGATAATTTTATAAAGAAATCTTTTATACAGTTAATAAAATTTCATTTGGTATCTTATCTCTTTGTTTGCGCAGTTTACGAATATGTTCTGAAATTAAAAATATTAAGAAGATATCATAGTAAACAATAAAAATAAAAGATTGGTTATTCGTATGGTTTACGGTGAAAGGATATTTTGGATCGAGTAGAAGGGGAGGTGATTTGCCGGCTTCTGTGGGATTAATATTGTAAGTACAGAAAGTAGATTTTAAGAGGAATCTCTAGTTTCATTTTTATTTGAAATAAAGTGTTAAATTGATTCATCCACTGTAAAGTAATTTTCTTCATTAAAGAGTATTTTCTTTTAATTATTTACACTATATAAGAAAAAACTTAATACTATGAAAAATTAACATAAATCAAATCATAATTTTTATAACAACTCGTTAATAGTTTATTATTTCTTTATTAAAAAATTATAATACTCTTAAACAATCTTTAATTGTATAAATTTAGATATGAAATAAAAATATTTTATATCCTTGTAATATTTAATAAAATTTTAAAAATCCATATGAAAATAAATATAAAATGATTTTTTAAATATCTTACAATTTCAAATTTGGTATAAACAAGTATAGTTCAGAATTATCTAACTTCAAATTTATTTTTATTAAAAAGTTTTATTTGAAAAATGATTTAATTTTATAATATAATCAAGATTTACGTATACTTAAAGTAATATAAAGCAATGAAACTTTTAATTCAATATGTGTTTTCAAAACATTAATCATATAGAGCATTGTATAAAAAAATTTGATAAAATGTTTCTTATAATTAGATTAATTAAGACTTTTCAATTCTAAAAAAAATTTAGATCATCAACATTATAATTATTGAACATTAAAAAATAAATACAGCATATTTACGTAGCCAAATTAAGTACATGTCAGTAAATCATTATATAAAATATAATCAGTAAAAAAAGTAAAATGTCAGTAAAGCATTCATTCATCAAAATAGTGACTTACAAATAAGTACGGTGCTTAAGAATATTTTTCAATAATTACAGAATTTACTGTATTCATTATATTGAATTATTAAATTTAGATTATATTATATATTAATAATAATTTTTAAGTCTTTTAATATAGGTTTTTATTAATATTGATATTGTATTATTATAATTTTTAAACTGAATTGTAAAATCTTTACATTTTGGTTATAACGAGCTTAGTATAAAGACTATATTCAATTGAATTTTTTATAAGTTTATATTTTTAGTTCTTATTAAAAATATTTTATTTTGCAAATATACAAGCTTAATGGAAACTGCTTCAATTAATATTAATTATAAGTAATTTTTAAAATCATATTTTTTAAGATTTACATTACGATTTATTAAGGTTTAAAATATATAATTTTTTCAATAAAATTTTATGAATAAAAAGTAATTATTTAATGTATTTATTTTGGAATCTAATTAAATTATATATATATAATATCCTCATTTATCGAAATCTATATTACGATCACAAATGATGATTTTAAGACCGAATTCTGGCGATTCCTTTAATTACGTACTAAAAATTTTTGATATTGGAATGAAAAAGAAGAGTGTTTCACAGAATAAAAGAGAGAGGATAATTTTTTTCGAGATATGAATGAGTAAGTCGAGCCGAAAATCTTGCTCCAGGAGATAGATAAAAAGAAGATTAAACTTTGGATAAAAGAATTAGAGATTAAAACCTTTGACTGCTTTAAAGAATAATATGTGTATTGTTGAAGAATAAAAAAGTGATCATAATTTGATTTGTGTATATGATAAAAACTGAATCATTCCATAAGTAAACAGTAATCGAAATTTTGTTCATTAAACATATTGTTCAAATTTTATCTTTGTGTAGCTGCCATAACAATAAATTACATTATAAGTTCAGATCATATAAATTATCTTGTTGTGCCATATCAAATAAAAAATTTTCAATTAAAAATGTTGATCTTTGATTTACGGAATATCGTCACCTTTGCGCATACGATAATAATTTAGCGTATCAAAGCTTCCAAATTCGCACCCAGTAAATTGATGTAATTTGTATGTATAAAGTTAATTATATAAAACATTAGTGTTATTCTTTATATTCCAATAAAAATCCCTAACTTTATTAAAAAGATATATATATATGCACATGTATATACATATTACAACAAAACCTATAAGGAAATTTATAAATTAATTAAGTTTTTTATCTATAAAATGTTGAATTAATATTTTATTTACCTTAAAACATATATCCGATTTAAAATAAATACAAATATTATTGTTAAGTATACAATTAAATAATGTTTAATCGGTAATTTATTTTATACTGTAAAAAAATTTATATTTTTAATATTATGTAGTAATGAATAAATAATAAAATAATTGTCTAAACTTTTTTATATTTTTTATTATTAAACTAATAAATATAATTTTAGTAATAATTTTTACATATTTCAATGTCAGTGTGAAAAAAATTAAAATAAATTCCTAATTTTATTCAACATTTATATAGATTACAAGGTGAATTTTATTTTCGAATAAAAATAAGTGAATCGATGAAAGAAATTGTATTATACTAACCTTTATTCTACTTAAGCACAAATATGAGTTGCTAATTGAAAAATTATTTATAATAAACTAACTGCTGATTTTAATTTGTATGAATAATATTATTTTAATTTCACGAAATCTAATATATAATATTATATAAACATATATTTTACTACCTTATTATATACCTTATGTAATGTATACTGCTTATTACTGTAATAATATAAACTAATTATAATGCAATACTAAACAGGCAAATAAAGTTATCAAATAAGTTTAATATTATAATATAAGGTTTATTGAAATAATATCAACTTCTATTGTTGTGTTAGTATAAATATAATAATACTATTGATATTACAAATATTATAAAACTAATTAATAATAATAGAATTAAAATATAATAGAACGATTTTTAAATAAATCAAATCAATTCTTTTTTTTTTATGTAGTATATATCTTAATAAATATAATTAAAGAATAATAAAATATATAAAGAATATTTTACAAATATATATTAACCACTAAATAAAAATAGTAATAATAAATAAAGATGATTTAGGTATAAACGAGGAATAATTTTATAAATTTAAAAAAAGTAATAAAAGATTGACGAAATCTTAGTCTTAAATTAGAATTTAAAAACAATATTTATTATAACCTACAAGACCTCGCTCAATTTTTACTTATACTTTTAATCAATTAACTTCATATAAAGTTTGGTGCATTTGACTTATATACACTTATCTGCATGTACATATAAATTCATTTAAATAATATAAAGGTTAATTTACGATGAAATATATTTCTTCATTACAGAAATAAAAATAAATAATATCTATAATGATTTTTCTGTGTTTACTTATTTTTTAGTATCTTAAGTTATTTCGTAATAATCTATTATTATATTAGATCATTCATTAATTCAAAAAATTAATACATTTTAAAATGTCATATATATAGGCTAAATATAATTGCGTAATGGTTATGTTAATTTTTTAATTATTATTTAATATTTATCTTATTCTTGTTCCGTTTTAGTATAATACATAAATACGTGTAGAAAAGATTCTCTGCATGTGAAAAGTAAAATGAAAGATAGGGGATAATTGTATAAGTTGGATTAATTTGCCATCATTTATTTAAAAAAAATAAAAGTATGTTTGAGAAACCCAATTGTTACTTTTACGAGGCTTGCCAAAATATTAGTATTTCATCTATCAGTACTATAAGGAAATATGCAAACTTACAAAAAACTCTATTCAGTACAAATAAATTTTAAAAATAGCTCTACACTAACCCCATTGAACCAATTACTGGTTTCAAGAAGATTACTGATAAGCCTCTACTGAATCATCGTGAATGAAGATATCTGGAATTGAAAAGCAAATTTTTCCCACTTATTTCTGTTAACTTAATGCATGTAATTTGATGAGAAAATTGTAATTTTCGTTCTTATATCAGTTTTATAGTTTTTAATAGTGTATACAATAGTAAATGTTAAAAAAAATTTTTTTAATTGCATATTAATACAGTAGGATTTTTATTAATAAATGATTTTGAATAAAACATTTACACTATTTGTATTTAACAAAAATTGTATTTTATATTGTAACGTATTTAAAAAAAAGTTTAAGTTAGATTAAAATTTTTTATTCAATCGAGAAAATATTCGTTTAATTAAAAATACGAAAATTGTATACTATATTACATTAAAAAATATTGAAAAATAAATATGTAAAGTTTAGATTAATATTTATATTAAAAGTAAATATGAATAATAAGATTTTATTTTTTTTATTTAAAGTAATTTTATTCTTTTTTTGTGATAAAAACTATCGTATTAAACGATTAAAAAAATATAATAGTGTATATTATATAATAAAGTTAAAAAAATATTGAAGATTAATAATAATTTTTTTATTTCAAATTAATACATACTCGTATAAAATTTAATAAAAAATTAAATAAATTATTTTCTAACTAATCTTTGACTAAAAATCTACTTTGAGAATATATTCATTTTGGAATTATGCCACAGAAGTATAATTCAGCACCAAGGCCACATCGAAATATCTTCCATACAGATTATTAGCTTCAAATTCGTATTAGCAAACTCTGTAACTATGTAACATACGCCGAAGCGAAAATCAGACGCAACCAAGCAAGGGATCGAGACGACGGACGGTGATTATACGTATATCGAAAGCTGCAACACAAGAAACACGAGGGACACGAGGCCACAGACTGCCGTTTTGCTGCTTTGTCACGAACGTGGTATTAAGTAATACCGCTTTCACTCCGTCGCCTACGCATTGCGGCACTAAATTCCTCATGGACTCCTGTATCTATAAGTTTAGAAATATTAACATAATCTTATTTTTATATGTATTATCATCTCCTTAAATTATATAATATCTACATACGCTTTTAAAGAACATTGGTCAACGCCAAAAGTATTGATCGATTCTCTTTATTATGTGTTTATAAATGATAAATATCTTAATTAATCAGTGTAATGATCCATATATACTAAATTTTTAATTTTTCTTATCTTTTATATAAATGTATATAAGTTTAATATCTAATTAAATTTTGTTGATGCGAATTAAAATTTATATTCTAACGAGGAAAAAAATTTGTAAATCAACGATGAAATATTTACTGATTGAAGTCATTTTAATTATATTTTATATTTTACTTCATTTTTTGCTTAACCTGTATTATAATAGAAAATTAATAAATATTAAAAAAATATAAACTATAATTTTTAGTATCTTTTTCTACTACACGTTTTACACATAAACATAGCATTTTGAAATTGAATAGGTAATAAAATGTCAATAAATCTTACATTTATCTGTATTTTATTTTATTGAATTTTCATCGTATTGATATATTATATTCATAATAAAAACATACTAACCCAACATTAATTAAATTTAATATTCGGACCATACACAATTACAAAAAATGGATCATATAATTATGCATGAATGCAAAATATTTGATTTGTTTTCTACTATAATTTTAATAAATATATTTAGAAGTAATGATCTCATAAACCTGTTCTTAACCTAATATAATAAGTTATTTGCATTTATAATACATATAAAATTTAACCAAGTGATATACTTAATATTTTTTACGAGGAATGTTACTATTAATTTCCAATATAATTTTGATTACTCATTACAGGTGAGACTCTTATAATTAGCTCTTAAAATGAAAAATTAATATTATAGAATTACTTTTTATACATGTTCCAAATTATTACACACTTTAAATATAGTTGGTATAATCATTTTTGCTAAGAGGTAAAAGTATATTACTGAATTTTAAGTAAATTAAAATTTTGAGTAAACAATAAATAAATTTTATAATAATTTATATTAATAGTAAATATGTTAAAATTATATTTTAATAAATATTTTAAAAAAATTATTTTTTCAAATGCAATAATATTTATATTACATTTAAATTATGGCTTATTGATGATAATGAAACTAAAAGTAATTTGAATTCAAACTTTAAAAAAACTAAATTTTCAAATAAATGTAGCGTTAAAAATGCGTTAAAAATTATCTATTGATATATTGAGTAATTTTATTTGAAAAATTTGACAAATGTATCGTAAATTCTTCGCCATTTTCTATTACATGGTAATTTTCAATATAGCCACTACATGGTGCACATTAAAATCGTCCAAGTGAGTAAGTTTAAGTACTGATACATTAAGTTCATATAATTAAAAAAATCATCTTCTCATTTTGTGTCGTAGAAAAATTATTAGTCACATAAAATTATACTTATTATATCGTTTATTATATACAAACTTATGTATAGTTTGTATTCTAATTTTTATAATAAATCCAGTAGAATGAATCAATTCTTTAAACAACTTAGACTAAGTTATGTAAAAGAAAGTGTCTTGTTACATTTAATAAATCAATGATAATCGAATAGACTAATAAATGAAATTGGGATAATTTAATTTTCATTATGCATTAGATATATATTGTTTCTATTTCCTATACTACATTATTGGAACACGTAAATTACAAAATTATAAATAAAATGAACACTAAATAAACTATGGTCAAATATCAAACTTTATCATACAAGATCGACATTACTTAAATAAGTAATAATTTTAATAAGGCAAATTGTATTAAAATCATTTTTAATTAAAGGAACTAATTATTCATAAAATCAAATTATTTATACATTCTTAAAAAAAATGCTATTTTTAATATAAAGAAGTTAAACCGTGTTTAAAATATGAAAATTATTGATATTCCAACTATAATATTAAGTAATGCACGGGTTAATTTACATAGCCATAAGTATGAAAATATCAGGCGTTATGAGAAAATTTTTAACAATATAAAAGAATTTATAATAAAAGTTATGGCATGGAAATTCTTAATAATCATAATAATAATAGCAATAATAAAAATATCATAATTTATGATGACGATGATGTGATAATAATACATAAAATATATATAAATGAATGCGATAAATGCTCAAATATCAATACATCGTAGCACGATTGTTATGTCAAAGCATTCAATGATTCATATATATAGTAACATGAGATAATAAATTATAAATATATAAAAAATTTCATTTTTAAAAAATATAAAAGATTTTATTTTTCCAATTTATAAAGAGAATTAAAAAAATGTGATAGTATGTACTATATATGTACATACTATATTGTGTATATACGTAATATATATACAACGTAAACAAAACTTTTTAAAAATAATGCGTGTTTAAGAAATAGCCAAAATTTACAATTTTTTTCAATAAATCTGTCTATATAAGTGATATTGTAGAAGTTATAAAGTGCTTGTTTCACTCTGAATAAATACGCAAAAAAATACAAAAATTGCTGAATCTAAAAAATAATCGACTACAATTCACGATATGATGCAGTTTGAGGAATAGAAACCTATTATTCTACAAAAACCTATTATATTTTTATTAAAAAATTGGTAATATATTCTGTAACCGCTAAATTTAAGATTCTAATATTATAATTATACATTAATGTATTTCCTATAATAATATTAAAAAAATTTTTTAAATTAATTTGCTTAAAAATTAAAATTTTCTAATGAATGTACATTAATAAAAAATTTTAAAATCATATACAACAAAAGTTTTTTCACAATTTTTGACAAGTCAATAATTTAAAAAAACTTGTATTCGAAGAAATTTTATATTTCATAACTTTCTAGTTGTTTTTATCTTTAATTAAAAGAATATAATATTATTTATTATCTTCACTACAAAATAAAAGTAAAAATATAGTTTTTGAAAATAATTTTCTTTTTTCAAGTAGTTAGTTACACTTGATATAAAACGATCGATATAACCGTCGACATTTTTAAAGTACATTTTAGATATAAACATGTGTAATGTATATATTTTAACGTTGGGAAAATACAAAATTTCTATTCTGTTTGACATAAAATGATTCAAATTATCATTTTCTTTTGATATAACATTTTTGTTCTTAATTTGATATGCGAATTTTGATTTATAAATATATTAGTACTGTAGAATTGACATCTCTAATTAATCTATTTTATATTTTTTTACACTTTCTTTTATTATTTGTATTATCATTATTATATTGCAATTATAGTACTACAAATTATTATTACAATCGTCGGTAATTTCTAAACATAAAATATTTATAAATTGGACAAAATTATTTGAGACTTATTTATGATAAGAATTTCAGTGCAAAAGGAATATTATACAAACTACAATTTACTCTATATTTAGATTTATAAAAAATTATAGTATCTTTGGATAATTTTTATTAGATATATTTCTTGTAAATGATAGATATATTAAAATAAAAGTTATAAAACAATTTATATAAATATAATGCAAAATTTGTCAATTATTCGTTCATTATACACTTGTATAAAAATTAAATATATCAATAGCTAGGAAATATAGATACATAGATAAAATAGATTAGGTATAGGAAAAAATTGCGATGAAATAATGCAATAGTTAGATAAAGATGAACCACAGGACAGAAGAAGACACTCAAAAAGAAGGCGGGAAATGAATCGGTGAAGAAAGAGACGAAAGATAGAAAAATAGATTTAGGAGAAAAAGAGATCTTTTTCTAACCTCTATTTTTTAAGATAGAGTTCTATCGCTAATAGCAAGAATCGAAGATAGGAAAGATCGACACAATATATCTATCCATACAAATCTATATAATAAATAAATCTATATAAATTCTCTGTCTCTATATCATTCCCAATCGATCTTTTTTTGAAATTGCAAACTGTATAAATATATATACTTATTTATGTACTTTAAGAACCAGTACTGGATTATTCTTATATTGATATAAATATGATATCAATTTTCTACTCTATCTAAAAGAAACTAAATATATTTAATTTTATCGAAAACTCAAAATTCAATGTATCAATTTTCTATTTTCTATCGCAACGTTATTTTGTTTCCATTGATGAAATAATTTATTTGAAAGCTGATTCTACTTTCATTTACTTTCGTCAAATATACAGTTCCAAATTACTATGAGAATGATTTGAATTTCAAATTTTAATGTGATTAATTCTGCCTATGAATTTTTAACAAAGATAATAATATCGATATTTGAGATTTGATAATGCTTTAAGAAACGGGAACAATAAATGGTTTACGGGTATGCGGTGCTAAGGTATTTAACCAGTGAACGTATTATTTCCGTGTGTGTTACGTGCAATGGATTGAGTAATGCATTGGTTAACGTTCATAACATACCAACATGATGTGTCATGAAAATATTTGCCCCTGATACGCATATTCAAATATTATTAAATGTCGACTCGTTAATCACTACTAAATAATATATTGTATATATTTAATAGATTAATGCTATTTAATTTGAAAACATTTACAATTTTATTCTTCAGTTTTATTTTTTTGAATTATTTTTAATGTACAGAAAGCACAAATATAACAATTTATTGAAAGATCTAAAAAACAAAGCAAATGATCTAAGTTAAGCTAATTATTTTTTAACATTTCACTTCATTTCAATAAAAACATGTTTGCACATAATATGGTACAGAAAAATAAAGTTAAACAGATTTTAAAAACTTTGAATTTTAACGATATTCTAATTAAATTAAATATACTATACTGGAATATATTTCATTTAGTATGGTATCAAATATCAAATATTTATAGTAAAGAGAACTTAAATAAACTTGTGACTTGTAACATAATATAATGCTCATACATACGTTATCAAATCCCAATATAGAATATATTTCTTAGATATGAGAGACCATTTGTATTAACTATATCCTTGCAAAAAATTAATTTCATTCTAGTTCTTCGATGAGAAATATGTTTTTTGAAAGACAGATAAAAAAAATGTAAGAAATAGAAGACAAATAAGTACTAATCACATATTCATATATAAATATAAAAAATTCATGAATATAAAAAAATCTTAGAAATACATTGAGAAGAGAACAAATTAAGTTTGATTATATTTAAGATTGAAGAAAATAGAGCAGTATTATGTGATATTTATTAACTTGAATAAAAACTTTAAATTAAACTAGAACAAAGAGATGATGATAAAGAAGTGAATATTTTTAATAGGAAATTTCTGAAAATATTTTTTTCTATTATTATTTAATCTTTACATTTCTCATAGATTGGCAGTATAACAAATACTTTAGCTAAAAATAAAAATAAATTATTTCAGATGATTAATAAAACACAGCAGTAACTATGGAGAGATATATATGTCAGAACTTAACAGAAAAAGTTAAAGAGAGAGAAAGAGAAACAAAAACAATTGTTTTTTTTTAAAATGATACTGTTTTCAGTATAAAATTACTCCCTTATATTTTTCTTAGATAATTATTTTAATCGTATATAAAATATTAGAAAAAATTGATCTTATTAATGGTATACAATAATCGTAAAATTAAGTAATATTTTATTAGAGATCAATTTATAAAATATAAATAAAGATGAAATAAAAGAAATTTAAAATAATAAAGCTTTTTAGTATATCATTTAAATATTTAATACAACTATTCAAATAGCTATAAATCATTATAAAAGATATCTAGAAACACATTTTTACATTAATTACTTATTTTGTTCATTACTCATATATTACTAAGTTTAAACGTAAAAGGCGACATAAAGAAGTATAAGTATCATTGCATTAGTAAATACATTTAAAGTTGAGGGTGAATAAACGAACTAATTGATCGACATAAAGTTTTTCGACTTCGAGTGACAAGACAAAGAACAATGAGAAAGAGAGAGAGAATCAAAGCAGAGAATGTTTCCAAGTTCTGCCTACGAAGAGCAATAGCAAAGAACATACTAACATCCGGATTCCAAGTGTGGATTGTTCGTGCGTGTATAAAGCTTACGCGTTTGTTCGTAAGAGAACTACCAGGAAACTCATCAGCCCGTCGGCCATTTATTCCTATTCTCGTGCGAACCTGCCTGTAATTATTGAACTGCATATCATCATTGTCCATGGTGACGTTCATCCACTTTTATGCGTGTATATACTTGTGCGTTCGCGGTCTAGCTGTATGCTTTCTTTGCAACGATCTACATTGCATGAGACAGCCTCTACAACTAATACTTATTACCCTTTTTTTTCTCAATTTTTTCTTTCATTTTCTTTATGAGAAGGATGTACGAGAGTACTGTAGGTAACGAACGAGTATGATATATATCCGCCCACCGCTGGTATCATTGAACTAGTTGATGGAAAATTAGGAGGATGAACGAAGTACATTCATTATCAGAAGGTATTACTTAAGCTGTGTTTAGATTTTTTGTTCGATTTATTTTTTACGTAAAGATGTGTCTAGAAGCTTTTTATCGAAGAAATATATTATCATTGATATATATCTACCATTTTTAATCTCCATCAAAAGTAGCATTAAAACTATATGTAATTTTCATTAAAGCCTAAATACTTTGATATTTCAATTTCCTTTACTTTGGAAGAAAAAAATATTTATACGCGTAAAGTGAATCGTGTCATTTAAAAATATTATAAATGCATTTGACTACAAAATATCGAAGATATTAAAAAATAAATGAAAATAAACTTCTAATAAAGTAAAATACGTATGACCAGAAACTAATAAAATTTGAGCAAAATAATAATGTTTTATATAGCGACGTAAACGAGTTAAAGAAATTGAAAACATTAAAAGTGTGGTTGACACAAAAAAGCTATAACTTAGACAAGCAGCGACAGCAGCAAGGAAAAAATGTAAAAGAAGGAGTATAAAGAAGAGAAAGAAGAAACGTAGTCAGAACGGGCCGAAGAATTGAAAGTAGTCATGCGAGAAGGGAGCGGAGATAGACCGCAAAATGTGGTTTGGCGAATGCAAAAATAAATGCGTACGCAAATGCCATAGGCTACCAAAGAGGTGGTGGTTAACAAAGCACGTCCAGCGTTCACTCTGACAGATGCGAGAACGAGCGCAAAGGTTAATAGCCATGTATATATGCGTAGGCCGGATGAACTCTCCTTTTCTGACTCTCGTGAACACTCTTTCTTTCTCTTTCTTTCGCAATTATCTATCTCTCATTTACCTGCATTATAACACGATTGCATACTTTAAAGTTAGTAGAAAATCTCAAATTAATAATTGATGCACTCGGGATGAAATTTACTAAGCTCATATGTCACTTGGTGAAGACTAATACTGCTAACCTTTGAATTATATGTATTTTATATTCTTTAAATTTTTTTCAACCTAAATTTGCATCAAAATATTATGTATAATTGATATATTACTTGTGTATATATTTTACAGTATAATAAAACAATAATTTGAAAAATTTATGAAAGCATTTTATGGAGATAAAATATTATTTAAAAAAAATAGAATGATATTTTCTTTATGTTCAAACTATTCCTTTCCTCGTATAATAGCTTAAATAAATATATATATACACACACATATACAATAAATTTTTAAGTTATTAATTTTATTCAATACCATTTACCTTTTTCAAAACGACATTTCAATTTTTATCATGAAATTTTTATAAACTGTACATGTTTTTACATATCCTTCAATTTTATTATCATCTGAATTTTTAAGTATTTAAATAAAGATATAAGCTTGATTTTAGAAACATTTTATTAGATATAAAAATAGATGCCTATATGTGCATACGTATATAACATTTTTTTACATAAATTTAGCAACAGCAATTGTTAAAAGTACTTGATATTTTAAAATTGAAAAACTTTTTCTTTGTCTTCATTTCTACTTTATTTTCTATGATAATATATCAGGTACCTTTTTACATATTTCTTATTGTACTTTAAAAAAATTGTCACATTTAAATGTCAATTGAAATATTTTATAATAATAATAATACCGTCAATAGTATAATTGCTTAATAGCATAAAAATGATAAATTCCATATTTTTATATAAATTCAATTAATACTTAACGAAAAAGGTTTTTTTTCCATTACTCATTACAATGAAATATAATAAAAATATTTATAAAATTTTCAGGAATCACAATTTTTATTTTCAAACAAAGAGTAACGTAATCCTAGTGGTTCAATGATATTTATATTTTTCCATAGGTTATTATTCTGATTATATTTATAGATCAAACATATGCCTTAGTTAATTTATAACCTAAAATAAAAATTAAACAAAATTTTTATTTCTTGATATAAATAATCAATTCATTACATATAAGTTCAAAATAATTTTTAAAGAAATGGCATGTATTAAAAAAAATATATTGTTTACATTTAAAATCTTATAAATAAAAATTTATAAAACAAAAAGCATTCAAATTATCAAAAAATTTATATGTACTTCTATATTAATATTATATTTTATATTTTATAGGAAGTATGGTATGATGAAGTTAATATTAAAATAACAATTTTGAGAAAAAATAAGTTTAAAATTTAAAATAACATTTAATTCAAGAAATTTTTTATTTATCTTTCATATACAATATATATACGATATAAATGATCTTCTGTATTAATATTCTTCATTTTCAGTTTACACTGATTGCTAATGAAAAGGTTATTTAGACAATCGAAGTATGTAGTCCTTTCATATAGTAATTAAAATGATTTTTTACTCAATTGTGATACTAAAAATTCATGATACTGTATAATATATTATTATTTGTATTTTAAGTGATATAAATAATAATATTCAAATTATGTATGTTATTGAAGTGATAAACGAATCATTTTATCGAAGCTTATATTACTGTTCAATGAGTATAACTATATATAATGATTCAGAATATGATAACTCCATAATTCTTCATCATTTTATATATTTTTTTGTATACGTATAAATTAACTTATGAATAACATATGTAAATCATTTATCAATTTCATTCTATATCACAATCGTGAGAAATTATCTTCGACTTCTTATTTTCTTTACATTCAAATTTATATATTAAAAATTTGAAAACTGTAAAAGGATGTTACATGTTAAGACATAAATAATAAATTCAACAGTTCATCACATTTTTATAATAAAATGTAAACTTAAATTAAATATTCTAAAATACAATGTATAACTATTGATAAAGACATAAGTCTACTAAAATATAAAATTTATATATTATTAATAGAACGACTCTGAGATCAATTTCTAGAACATCTGCAGATTTTTATTAATTATGATAAAAAAAGTATCATAATCAATCATCATATATTTTTATTATAATACTTCTTTTTGGATATTTTTTAAAAAATATAATTAAAAAATAAAAAAATCAAAATTTTTTCTGGTTTTTTAATATAAGTATAAAAATATAATGGAAAATATAGCTCTGACTTATTATTTATATTATAATTTTTTTAGTGCTTTATTGTGAATATGCAGTAAGCGTTGTAAAATATTTTTTTTTATTTTAATATAAAATAAAAAGTTTTTATTATATATTAATATAATATAAACAAAAAATAGTATAATATTAAAAATATTTGTGATTAAATTAACTTAGTGCTTTTATATTAAAATAATAATACAAAGATTTTTTTAAGAAATATAAATAAGTATGATCATACACTATAAACATGAAACTAATGATATCATTAGTTTCATCAATAATTCAATGATATAAAAGAGTAGCATTTGTAACATCTCATATTTAGAAGATTTTCAATTAAAGTAATACAAATTTATGTAAACAAGTGAATTGATTATAATTTGTATATATGTATAGTTTATATAGCACTACAACAATATAATTATGATTCTATGATTACTATTCTACATTTTTGAAAATAAGTAAAAAGAGCAGTATCAAATATTTAATAAAAATATAATTTTAAGAAATTAGTAGCCATTCCACCGAAATATAAAAAAGAAAATATTAATGTATATACTAAGAGTGGAATTTATTATAGATTCTCAGCGAATATAATAAATGTAGTCGAAGAAAAAAATAGGTATAAATAATAGAATTTGACGATTGGTATTACAGCTTTATAAAATGATAATTAGCAACATTAAATATATGTTCAATATTTGTTCATATATAACTATAAGTAAAACTTAATTCATATTTATTTTGTACAAAGATGATTTATCAATATTAACATTTTATTTTTACTAATTATCCACTAGTTATTGGTACATTAATAAAATTCATTTAACATAAAAAATGTGAATGTATTCATATTCAACTATGATTCAACACCAGTGTTATAGTTTTGACTATTTCCACTGTTTTAATTATTTCATGACTTGCCTAAACTGATTATATTATGTACTTGTTGAGAAAAGGTATACAATTTTATAAAATTATAAAATGAATGAAAGTTCTTGATGTCAGTTTAATAATATCTTATATTATATTTAATATTTAAAAGTTTCCAAAATATATAATATTGATTAAATTATATACGTAACTATATTCAAAAGAAAAAATAGCATAGATAAATGTAAAAAATATTATTTTACAAGTCATATCTTAATTTAATTGTAAAAGTAATTTTTTAGTAAAAGCGTAAATATAAAATTATCATCATTTGTGGATGTATTATTTTCAAATATTTGAATCCGATTATTAATCTTAAAATATTAAATTTTACTCAATACTATATATAAATCAAATCTTTAAAAAATAATTAAAAAATGTATTTGCATATGAAATTTATTCATCAAATATTCGATGTTTATTTCAACACCTATTATTATAAGTATTTTCTTTTTTTACTCAATTATTCATTCGTTTCTCCATTTATCTTATTTTCTCTCACCTTCTTTCTATTTCATCTAATAAAATTGTTTCCTAAAAAATTGTTATCCTAAAAATATAGTTGCTCTAAAAAGGCATTGTTCTTAAAGCTGTCAAACAGTCGAAGGATTTCCGCGCCCAGCAGATTTTGCTTTTCTTCCTCTCGGTGTTGATGAGTTTCGCTTTTATATTCTTGGGTTAGAAAGCACCAATGGCACTAAACGCCTAAAAATGGCACTAAGCACCAAAGCACCTAGGTGAAATTTTTCCTACCTGCTCCTGTTAACGCCGATACGTGTGAGACGAAAGTGGAGAAACTGGTACCAAGTGAATCATACTAATTTGATGGCTATCCATCAAAATGTTTAACAGTTTTTTGACATTAGTTTCGAAAAAAAACCGAAAAAAATTAATTTATCTCAATAAAGTTAACCGGTTATTAATCGGAGATCAACAGACTGAATTAATAAGCTAGTTAAGAAATTCTTTTGAAAATTCGTATACACTATTATTAAATAATTTATAAAAGTGTTTTTATAATTTCAAATTTAGTTTGAAAAATCTAATTTATTGTCTAAATTAATAATCTTTTTTTATTTCTTTTAAAATTAAAAATTTTTCATATTGATTAAAAAATATATTTTCTTTTACATAAATTACTGAACTAATTTATGTAATAAAATAATAATTAATTATTATTCTTAGATTATCGTAATTTATTATTTCATTATAGTTTCGCTGCTACTAAAAAAAAATTTACAGAAATTGCGATATCAAATTTTTGCAAAGACATATATCTTATTTCACTATTATGTGCATTCAATATATTTTACATAATTATCATTTTATAAATTTAACGATTAATTAATCAACGAGTTTTTTATTGTTAGCAATTTAATTAAGTAATAAGAACGTTTTCATCTTGTATATTTTGTATTTTTGATAGTTTCAACATAATTTTTATGATAAACTTTTGATATTGTGTTCTCTTAAACTATTTATATTGAGTATGAGTATTAGTAAATGTTTCTGATAATTATATAAAAAAATTCATATTTTACATGATATTAAATATATAACAACTGAATGCATAATTTTGTTGTGAATTAAATTTTATTGAGGCTTGTAATATTTGAATTAATATTCTACTATATCTTTTAATTATTAATAAAAATTATGCTCAATTAATTTTACTATGTTATTTGAATATATAAGCATTCTTATTTAAATATGATAATTGCTACGTAAATCATAACAAGACTTTCAAGAGATTTATTTCTTATAAGAATTGAATCATTTAATTCAAACTCGTTCTTGAAATGACAAGGATTATTATACTTTCACTTTGCTTTTTTTTCTTGTATTTTTTGGTAGCTAATAATTTTCCGGATATTCTATTATACTATCAAGGTTCATAAACCAAGTAAAGTATATGTTGATTTTGTATGTACAAATTTAATTTAGTCTTATTAAAATCAAATATATTTAAATATATTTTTATGCAAACTTAAATACTTGATGATTATTACAATTATTTAGAAATAATAAGTCAAATATTAGTAATGCTACTTTCTCTATTTCTCTAGTTACGTTACTATTTTCATTTCAATTGTTTATTATATATTTAACAATGGTTAAGAAATTTTACGAATGATTAAAAAATTCTTGTTAGTTGAATATTTTAATATTGATTATAAAACACATAATCTTATTCACCATAATCACATTTGTTTTTTTTAATGTAATTTTTCAAAATTCAATTTGACAAAAATTATTTAAATATTTATTATAAGTTTTAAATGAATGTTTAAAAGAAATGTTGAATAAAACATTCTAATATTATTTACTTAAATATAAAATAGATATAATTGTAGATGCTAACATAATTCTATATTTAAGCTGCGTGAATCCACATATCGGCTTGTGCTAATAATGATAGAATTGAAATTTATACTTTTTATATTATTGCAAATACGAATAATTCTTAAATATATTTTATTATAATATTTGTATATTAAGTTGATTTATAATTAGATATAATTTATATGAATAAAATAAATAAGAATCGAGGTTAAACTAAAAATGTATAGATTTCTTTATTATTTATTGATTAAATATTATAGATCTTTATCTATCATAAAAAATATTTCCATTACGGACAGAAGATGAATGAAAATGATTTTATTTAATCTGTATTATAATATTATAGTAATAAAATTTCATGACATATAGAAGTTTATTAAATAAAATTAAAATATTATTAGTAATAGTCAGAAATTATAATCTATTATACTAAATTTTTAAATGACTGAATAATTTGCAACAATTATTTGAAAACATAAGTTTAATTTATTAAAACAGTTTCGTAGATTATTTTTCTAAATTATGAAGAAAATGTAATCCTAATTACAATATTGAATTATTGCTTATTTTCTGTAGTTCATTTAACCTTGTTAAAGCATTATTTGATTTTGTAGTAAGAATATCAATTATAATTTTAAATATATTTTAAAAAAATTCTAAATGTGAATATAAAAAACGTTTTATAGAATCAACTAAGTCATATTATATATATATATATATATATATATATATCAATGATAATGAAAAAGTAAATATTTTTTTATAAAGTATTATCACCTTAGATATTTATATTATTTTATATAAAAATTAAGGTAGAATTTTGTTATTTTGGATATGTTTTAAAAAATAATATGTTTGAAATCAATTAAATCGATATGCTTTTATTGTATATAAACTAAAATATGTCAGAAATTTTTGTATAAAATAGAAAATTTTATTAGTTAATAGTTTTCATAGTTTTAATAGTTTTTCGATTAAATCGAATGTATGATTAATTAATACATTAAAGATTAATACAATTACTTTTTAATTTTACATGCACACTACTCATATTTTAGAAATTTATTATATTTTTTTATAACAATATACATAAAATATTTTTATATACACAAAAAATTTTCTTTTTGCACAGAGAATTTTAGCAGCTGTTAAAGTAATAAAAAAACATAATTATCAGATTATAAAATTTTTTATAAAAATAATTACCATCTTTATCAAGTTTTATTCAGCCAGATATCGAAGCCAGTTTAAATAAAATGACTTATTTAGTAGTTTATATATTTAATAGTTTATATATTTAATTATAAAATCAGAGCTTATTGCGTTAAAATTCTTATTATTTATAAAAAATTCTCAATTAATAAATATTTTTCATAGTTTACTATTTTTCAAAAATACATAGATATTTTAGATTTATAACGTTAAATAATTTTTTTAACTTATTTTGAAACAGTAATAATTTTTTAGCAGTAATGATAAAATATATAATATTATTATATACATAATACATCGTATAAATTGTGAAATTATTGTTTCTAGTAAAAAGTAATTAAGTAGATTAGTTTTTAGATTATAAAACTATTTTTCTACAAAATTAAATTAACTTAAAAATAAAAGAATATAAATAAAAGTAAAATCAAATAAGTTCTTTTACAAACAAAATGTTATGATTCTGTAGTAAAATTATTATTTCTAAATATGATAGAAACTAAAGTAAAAGCAAGATCTTTAATCAAATTGATATAATATAAAATGTATTAATGGATTTGTATATAATGTTCCAAAAAAAAAATAATATATTAATAAAATTATCTAAAAAATGTACAGTATATTGTAATATTAATTTACAGAATTTACCAATGCCATGCATTATTTGGTTTATTAAAAAATATTCAATTATATCCAATATATTCATCCTAAAATTATTTTAGTATATTTATATAAAATAAATTAAAGGATCGATAAACTGTATATTTTATATATTGAAGATTACATATTTGCATTTTCTTTTTTTATTATTGAAATATTTTTTATTTTTAGGTAACATAAATTTTTCAAAAATAATTATTACTTACACAAACAATATATAACCAACTGTAAATCTTCAAAAATTATACTTGTAAAAACTAAACTATAAATAAAATAAAACTTTGACTTAAATGTGATGTTATTATTATCAAATAGATAACATAATAAAAAATAATAAAATAATAGTAAGTAATTCAACTCTTACACAATAAACTTTTATATACCCTTATATTTAATTCCTTAATTAAGTAAAAGTTTTTAGAAGTAATCGTATTATTAAATAGAAAATGTATTGTTATTAATTAAATAAATTACTGAATAAAAGGAAAAGTTTAATATAATACATTTTTATATAAAAATTTGGATTTTCATTACATAAAACATTTCGAGAAAACTTTTTGAAGAGGAATTTGGTATAACTTTAAAAAAGTTATTAAATGAAAAAAAATGTAGAAATAAAATTTCGAACTACGGAAATAAAATTTAGAAATATAAATATAAAATTTAGAAATTAAAAAATATTTAATTTATATATAATGATCATGAATCATTAGATTCTAAAAATGTTGAATGTAGTTTATAATTGTAACATAAAAAATTGATTGATATAAAATTCGCATTATAGATAGAATGTCCTTAAAATTTTTTCTGTAAATAAATTAAATCTGGGCAATTGTTTACTAAAATCAAATTAATTACTTTTGAGTTAAGAAATTTGCATATGGATTAGTTTGGAGTTTTTCTTATTACTTTGATTTTACATTACTATAACAATTATTTTAAAATGAATTATTATTTTTAATTAAAATCTTTCCTTTAAAGTTTACTATTCTTAGTCATTATATAGTTATAAACTTCTTTTATAAAATATATTGTTATGCATGCTTGGATATAAATCTAATAAATTTTTTAGTTTAAGAGAACAAAAAATATAAAAATTTAATTGTTTATATTTTTTTGTTTAAAATTTTATAAGCATCTAGTTTTTAATTGATTAATAGAATTAAGAATAATTATAATATAAATATTGATAATAATATAAGAAACTTAATAAAGATTGATTATAATTTTTTTTATTATTTCTTAATTTAATGTACTATAGGTATATTAATATATTATCTATATTATTTAAAACTTTTTAAATATTTTTTAATAAGTTCTTAAATTAATATAATTTAAATATTTCTAAACTGTATAATTAAAATTGTTAATATCATATAAATATAATATGAGACGAACTCATTTACATTTTCATTTATCAATTTAAACAGATTTTAATCTAGATTTTCTTTACGTCTATATTTTTTAATATTGTACATAGAAGTTGTATTAAATTATTGCATTGGTTATCCATGTATTTAAAATAAATATCTTACATATTAAGATTGTCAAAACGCATTGCAGAAAAGAAAGCTTAAGTAAAATTTAATTTGAAGGTTTAATCAAATGCAGAAATAAAGAATTATTTGTATTTAAATTTTTAAAAATCAAATATAAAATTTGTTGTACAATATAAATTATATCTGTCACATAATTCTTTTTATTTTTCAATTTCATAAATCATTAAGTTCTTTTTCAAATGATAATATGATATAAGCTACATAGTTTTTTTATAAATCTAATTATATATGTATCATATTTTATCAAACTAGCTGATTTTTACTCTACAGCTAGTTCGATTCATTACAAGTAAGGGTACATAAAAATGATAACAGAATTCAGTAATTGTTGAATTGTTTTAGTTCATGTATTGTTGAAAAATAATTTTATTACTTAAAATACAATATATTTTTTGTAAATATTTATTTTGATACTTCTAATATGAGAAATTAAATTGCATAAAAATTTTTTATAAAAAAAAAAACTAAATTCAGCTTAAAGATATAAATAAACTATATCAAGATATTCTATAAATAATTCTTGTATTATTATTCATTAAAAACCTGTAAAATTCTGGACTTTGTGATAATACTTTTTAGAATTTATATTTGATTGGGTTAAATTTAGTATAAATTTTTACACTTTTTTGTGAGGTTTTAACTTTTGAATAGATTTAGAAATGGAAAGTAAATTTATCAGAAAAGAAGAATGAATTGGAATCTTCAGTACTTTAACAAATAAATACATCGAATAATAAAATCCTAAGAAAATATAAAAAAAACTTACCTAATATACTAAAAATGATTTCTAGCGTGGAGAGTAATGCTCAAATGTCCACAAAATGTCAAAATATATCAACAATAACGATTTTTCTTCTTTTATTTATATTTTAATCACTTTTCTTTCATACATCAATGAGGATAATATGTGTAGTATCTGCGTACATATACATTTGTACGTGTGCGCATGTAGACGCACGAGTGTGCATATATGCGCGAGTGCGCGCATAAGTACATACGTATGCGAGTATATAAAAAAAAAATATTTAAATATGTACGTATAACACGCGACACGCGCATGCACCCCCAGTCACTCGCATAAACACCTACACGTACGCAAATACGCACGCACACATTGAATTGGAATTAACAAATACGAAACAAAAACGTTTTTTGCACGTGTGCGAACGTAAATGCGTTCGTAATTTTATAAATAAAAATTGTAACACTAAACACTCGATCTTCGATTCACCCGCGAATTGTCTATCGATTAATAAGATAATAATTAGAGTCGATTTATAATAAAAATATTTCACCTATGAAAAAAAATAAAAATAAAAAAGTCATCTTTCTTGAATTATTAGCGCACTTATCCATAAAAAAACGTACTATCCATTCTATGACCGTGAGACCTAACCCGCGGTCAAACTACTCCGCCTCGCATTGAGCGACGAACTAGTACGAGCGAGAACTGACGCGATAGTGGGCCCTTGCTCTCTCTTTTCTCATTCTATCTCTCTCTCTTTCTTTCTCTCTCTCTGTCTCGTTCTCCTCACACTATTTCTCCTTCCTTTCCTGTCCTCCCTCTCCATTATACGAGCAACACTCCGCAAATTCGCAAGTAGTAGTGGTGGTGGAATGGTAGGACTGCAGAATACTGTAGTGAAGCGGCGGACCAAGACTCGCATCGCGCAGCTCTCACTACTCGCATCTGGCAGCAATCAGCACTGACTTGGGCGACAACCGGCTTACGGTGTGCAGTCGGTAGATTTCGTCGCACCTCGGTCCCCTTCGACTTATTCTTCCCTACCATTATAGCTTTACTTTGAAAGAGAGAGTGAGATAGAATTTGGTAATCCTACGTGCACACGAGCGCGACTCCATATTAGTGTGTGCATAAATGAAGTGGTTGATCGTCCACTCGATGGATCTCAGTTCTTTCTCTTTCGCTCTCTTTAGTTTTTAGTTCATTCTGATTTCTCTAATTTGCCCATTTATAGTTCACCTTCTCTCTGTAAACTCATTTGAAGGATCTTTGATGAGAAAGAGATAATATTGCACCATGGATAGAGAGATAGAGAGGGAAAAAAGAATGTAAGTTAAAATAAGTACATTTGAAGAAAGATATATAGAGGTAAAGTAAAGGTATATAAAGTCAAGAGTCAGTAGTCAAGAAAGTACACAGAAACGTCTTTGTGCATAAATGTATTAGTTACGTCTAAAACTTATATTGAGAATTTCGATTCTAACGAAAGGGAAAGACACAAAAGATCAAGTAAGTAAAATATAGAAGAAAAAAGCGTGAAAAATTATCTATAGGATTCAAATATTTGTCTGATTTTAAAATTTTTCAATTCTTTTATAAAATGTAAAATTTTATATAAAAAAAAATGCTTAAAATTTTTCTTCTTCTCGTAAAGAATAATAAATGTAAATAAAGATAAAATATACAGTAAAAATATCTTAAAATACTTTTTATAATATAATTTACACTGCAGACATTTTCATAATATTTGTTACTATGTTTAATACTTCTAGTACAAAACCATAATTTATTGAATTCAAAGAAACCCTTTTAGAACAAAAAGATACATAACTTTAATCTAGTTTAATAATTGTTAAACGTATAATAAATTTTACTGTATTATTATACTAAATTGATATTTAAATTCGTTAAAAATTAGTTTTAAATTATTGAAAATTATATATTCATTATATTTTTTAAAATAATTACATCAAAGAAATCACAGTTTATATAAAACTTTATTTAGCAATCCATTAAAATTCTAAATTCACAGATTTTAAAATTAAAAATATGATTTAAAATAAATATATAAAATATAATTAAATTATATTTTGAAGAAAAAATAAAGAAATTATTTTTAGTAATATACGATAACAATTTTATTATATAAATTTGTAAAACTTTTACAAAAGCTCTATTTTCTTTAATTTAGATGAAACAGTTGGAATTCTTATATCTTTTGCTAACAAAATAATATCAGCGTCGAATCGCTTACTCAGTTACATCCAATATTTAGAAGAAATAATCTAAATAAAAAATAATACAAAAATGAGTAGTTTTCCGGATTAAATACAATAAAAAAATACGAAACGTAAAATAATAATTCGAATAAATTTATTTAATTGATGTAAAAATGAGTTATTTCATGAAACACAGTAAGCCTTTTATAAAATAAATTAGAATTTAATTATTTAAGTTCACAAAGTTTTGAGATATAAGATTTTTTTTAAAAAAAACGTATTTAATTACTTTTGTTTTGTATAAATTAGCCAAAGATCGGTTAACAACGGATTTCAGTTTTTAAGTTTACAGATTTTTTTCCTTTACCCTAAAATTAAACTAGTTATGTAAATGTGCAAAAAAATCAAAAAGTTTTCTTGAATTTAATATTTTATTCATTTGCGAAAGAAAAGTCTTTTTCTTCTTGTAAATAATTATTTTTCTATTTTCAGTGTATTTTTTTTTATAAAAGGATAAATTATAAGGATTAATTTGCCTTATAATATCCTTTTGTCTTATTATCGATATTTACTTTTATTATTATGAAAACTTTTATTATTATTTAAAAAAATATAAAATTTAATTTTAATTTTAAATATTTAAATGATTAGTTGTATTAATATATTAAAAATAGTTAAATATCTAATTTATTTACTTATTTACAAAAAATTATAAATTCAATAAAAAAAATTTTGTATGTATATTTATGTTTAACATAATTTTGAAAATATAATGTTTTGAAAAAGGTATATAAGAATTTGTTTGATTACTATTACTATTACCTTTTAATTTTAATACTATTTAAAATCAAATATCTTGACAACTTTTTGACCATAAAATTTTTACATCTGTTAATAAAAAACTCAAATTAATGCAATGAATAAAGCTTATTATGAATCCTAATTTATAAATTCAGGAATAATTATTTAAATATTATTTAATTTAATAGATTATATATAATATTATTCTATGTAATATTATTTTCTAATCAAATAAATAGTATTCAAAAGAATTCATTTTAATACATTTTTAATTTTATTGTTGTACATTATTAAAACAATCTATTTTCTATATTTGTCTAATTTTTTAAATTTTGTATATGAAGTCGTAATAAAAGTAAGATTTTAAACTTAATAATAAATCTGATAAAAAATTGTTAATATTAAAAAAAAATTAATCTATAGAAATACGTACTTTATTTATAAATACGTACGTATTTATAATATTATTATAAATATTATATAGCACAAAGACTCAATTAATAAAAATAGTTTCATATTTTTATTATATATTCAATATCCTCAACACCATCTTCTATACTACGAATCAAAAGGAAATGTTTTAGAAAAATATTATTAGGAATAAAAACAAAAGTGTGTTTTTTATTTAATTCAATTCATTTATTTGATTTTACAATTATGATACGTATCCCGAACGCATACATTACTCATTTCTGATCGTGCTTAACTAGCCTCACACGCGTTTATATAATTCCCAGTTGCGTATCAATGTTTCATCCGCGTTGGCAGAATAGTGGTCCGAAAATCTACCCACTTTATCGTTTCTCGTACATTTATCCCTTTCGCACTCATTTCACTGGCCCTTTTTTATCGGATTACTTGCGTAGCCACCTCTGAGCCCGAGATCCTAAGACTAGACTAAGTTCCTGTTCTTTATTACTTTATATTCGTACTTAAGAGTTTACTCCCGCAACAACGTGCGTAAAGCTAGCAATTCACATCGTCGCGAGAGGAAACTCCGCACGCTTTCTCTCCCTCGTTTCTCTGAGCTCCGAGAAGCAAGTTCGTTTGTCTAATCTTACATGGACTGCGGGCATCCCTGCGCCATGTTTTGTGGGCCTTTAACGATTTCCCCGATAATGTTTCGACACAACTCACTAGATATTTTTACTAACATTTTACCACATTTCTTTAACCTTTTTTTACTAACGCAACGTTTCTTCCAGAGCGCTCCTCAACAAATATTTTGTAAACATTGTTTGTATATTTAAGTATGAATTCTATTTATTATTTAGCATATATATCAGCAATAAATATATTTGGATAAAGTTATTTGCGCTATAATAGAGTAAAGTAATTTTTTTTAATGCGGTTTTTATGGCAGTTTTCACTCAAGAAATAAGCTTCATGATTGTTATATCGAAAACAGCGTCTCTACAGGCAAGTTGGTATAATTATCATTGCAGAAATTGTTGTAGAACAACAGTTAACAATATAAACAACAACAAATAAAAAATTACAAAAATTGAATACTGTTTTTATATGTGAGTTTTGGAACCTAATTAGATTCTTTTTATTTGTTTTAATATTACTAGCTTCTGCTAAAATATTGTTTTACGTGCATCTTTCTTTCGCATTTATTTTTAAAGCTAACTATTACCTAATATTGTAAAACTAAATGTACAATAGCAGGATTAATAATATATTATGATAAGAGAATAACAAAGAAAATTAATTCTAAAATATTGGAAACAGATGATAAAGTGCAGCCGATGAAGAAAGATATAACAGACAATTTCATTCGTTGCAATATGTGTATATATATTAGTTACAATAAAATTTAAAGTATGAAAATTTAATGTAATAAATAAATATTTTATATAACATATAATTTCTAAATAAAATAAATTTATTTTATAGAGTTTTTTTATATACATAAGTAGTTATACGACAAATTGGCAAGCTTAAAAAATGATAAATTGAAACTTAAATTTGTTGTAATAAAAAATAAAAGCGTATTTTTTACATATTTAAAGTTTTTGTACTGATAGAAGTACTTTCAAAATTTATTTAACAAATAAAAGTAAAAAAAAGATTAAAGTTTAAAGGTAAAAGCTAAAAAACTTATTTAAAGATTTTAATAGTTATATAATTTACTTTTTTGATCATTAAATAAAGAATATTAAAAATTTCATTAAATCTAATGTAATTGTACTTGAGAAGAATTTTATTTTCGAAAAATACAAATAAAAAATCAATTTCGATCCTCTAGTGGACTTAAGATATAGATGAGATTATTCATGTGTATTTTTTATTAGGTAATATTCAGATATAATTATATCATTTTCTTTTAATTGATATACTACTTTATTTATATATCAAATTGATGATTACATTTTTTATTATTAAAAATATTGAAGTAACTCTGTGGTTTTTAATTCTTTAAGTTTTACACCATTACTATATTAATAAAATTTATTTAAAAATTTCTTTTATCTAAAAGAAATAAATATAATAAATAATAAATATTAGATTTAAGAATATACATTAAGAGTATAAACAAATTATTTTTTTGAAAAATTTTATTGAAAAATGACGGTGCATAAGATATTAATTAAACATATTTTTTTTAAAACGATTGGAAGCTTTCGAATCACGTCATTCATAGATAGCGTAACTCTAATTTTTAAAATTCCTTAAAATTATAAAAAATTTTATATAGTATTAAATGTTATTTATAAATACCATTTTTTAAAAAATAAGTGCATAAAAGGAAAATCTTTTATTGTATAAAATTATATGTGAAATGAGATTCATATCTTAAACAACTATTATTTTTACAAAAAACTTTTACATGATGATTTTATAAATTTTTTAAATATTATTAAAAATTTATGTAAATAAAAATAAATTAATTCTTTAAATCAAAAACTTACAAATTTCTAAATGTTAAATTTTTTACTTACTAGATCATGTTATTATACTAGAATCATGTTATTTATTACCTTGAAAACGAGAGAAAGTATTTGTGTATTTTTATCTTTTTATATTATTGCAAAAAGATAAACAAAATTTTTATATTATATTGTATACATAATATTTTAAAAAGAAGCCTAATGATATCAGTCTGATGTATACGTATATTTTAAATATTTCACATATTAATTTGATAAGAAATGTTTTATTCTATATTATATATCATTTATTTTTTTGTTTAGATATATTACGTATTTCACCAGTATAATAAGGTTCCCTTTTAACTATCAAACCATATATTCATGCGATAGTACAAATACTTACAACCGGCATGCGTAGTAGTAAAGCGAGTAAACAACATACTTTGTGTTGTTCATGAAATGAACAAGAATAAAAACTGAGATCTCTTCATGTGAACGATTGTTAAAGATTTACAAACAGTTATTATACAATAAGATTTGTTGTCAGCATTTGCATCTTAACATGACATTTATTACCATTATCAAATCATCATTTTATAAAAGAATTTTAAATCGGAAACTTAATTAATTTATCCAAAGCCTTTTGAAATTTAATGAATTGTGTTGATACTTTTATGAATGCACATAAACTTAAATAGTAATTAAAAAATGTATTCCTGTTTAATTCTATTTTTGTTCATTGACTTATAAAATAAAATAATTTTAATTATTTATTTCTTCATCAAAATAGGTCTACAGAAGATTATTTTATGGTGCATCTAATTTTTTATCAATGAATGTTTTTAGAAACTTTTTTTTAAAAATTTAATTTTTTAGTTCTCATTTTGAAGTAAATATATGTTTATTTTTATATAGTTAATGTATCTTTTATTGGATACCTTATTATATAAGTAAATAAAAACCAATATTAAAAACTTAAAATTATATTGAAATTAAATTAATATCATCAATAAATTATTATAGATGATATTTTTTTTAATTTGTAAATGCAGATAAAAATAATTTGTTCTATTAATATATCTTTATACTAGTTTTAGTTTTTGCTCTCACTTTGAGTTGTATATTATGTATGTAACAAAATAATACGGAAATTAAAATAAAATTCATATAAATTTCTATTTAATCGTTTGTTACCTATTTATTTTTTTATAAAATTTCAAAATAATTTATTTTCTATTAAAAAATATTAAAAAAATATTGAAAAACTTAGAAAATTTTTTTTAAATCAATCATAATTTCTTATGTATAATAAACATATTCATTTTTTATTTTTCTTTAGTAAATATACTGTATTTATAATTAAATTAAAAATTGAAAACTTAGTAATAACATAAATGTATATTTAATGTAATTTTTTAGTATTTAAGTTGAATAAAAATGATCTAGTTAATGTTTGAATTATATATAAACTAAATTTAAATTTTCTAGTTTAAACTTTTGTTCTTGAATATGAATAGTAATAATATATTTTTTTTAGTTACTAATGAATAATTGTACTTTTCCTAAATTTTATATTTATAATACACATTTACAATATTTCGATTAGCATAAATTTTATACATAATTTTATATAAATATTTATTATATATTTATTACAAATATAATTTATATATTAAAAACCGAATAAAATATTCATAAAATATTTCTTGATGAGTTGTTACCAATTTGGTTTTAAATTTTAGCATCATATAAAAATTGAATATTGAATTGAATTTGCGAATTATGTAAATTAGTAAAATTTTTTTTGATAAACAATTTATTTACACATTAAAATCTATCTATCATTGGTAGATATAACACAAACAATAATACTTGAATCTCATTTACATTTTCTAAAATTTTTAATGACTTAAGATATTTTTTAACGCCGAAAAAATGGAAATATTGGATCGCAGTGTTATTACATTAATTAGTAAAAGTTCGTTTACGTTTAATTTTTTTGACATCAGTATCCGATACAAGATGTTTATGCGTAATCTGTTTGATCTTTCATCAATTTTATTTTTATTACCTTTCTATAAATACCAAATAATTACTTAATTTCTTTAATATATAAATGGAATACTTGAAACATGCACACTAAAAATCTAATATAATATGAGTTTCAAAAATATTTCTTTTAATAGATTAATAATCCATATTAATTTAGTCAATAAAATAATTTATTTGTATTAAAAGCTTACACGATTTGACATTACTCGAATTGCGTTAATTCTACATTGATTAATAAGTTCCTTAAGCTGATGCAGTGGTCTTCTTCTCGGTGTAGATCGTCTAATCTCTTCCATCCGGCGAAACCGAGTCTTGGTTTGGTGAATCGCTTAGAAGTTCCCGGACAAACGAACTCTTCATTTGGTAACTTGCCAAAGAGTCTTTGAGTCGCTATACTTCCCTTGTCTCGTTATCTTTATATCGTCTTTATTAGATATAGCATTGTAATTTCTAATGTTAAAATACGTTAGAAACTGATGTTTAATACTGAAATTTTTTAGTTGATGGTCTGAATTATCGAATTTGTATACCGATTGTTGAACGTCGTCATTAACATTGATTTTATGTCTATTAATTGCTTCAAATTTGGTGACATAATATGTTCCCTCCAATTTAAATCGCGGCTTCATGGATCCATAAGATAAAATGTATTGCGGTATATGCGACAATTTTAATAATAATTTAATTACTAAAAAATAAATATTTAGAATTTTTGATAATTTCATATAATACATTCACTCAAGGTTCATATATGGAACTTATTATAATTAACTAGATTGTTATAGTCAGACAATAACAAATGAGATATATGTATTTCTTCCTTCTTCAGTTCTCATTCACTTACTCTTCTTTCCATCAGTTTTTCTCTTTTTCTTGTTTCAGTTTATGATTAAAGGTGTAGCCACATCGATTCCACTTCTAATAATCGCTTGCTACCGTTCGGTACGCTGTTAGAGGAAACTTTAATCCGACTAGTTACGCGAGTAAAAATAGCTCCTGCTATACCTAAGATCTGACTTTATCCATGGTATTCTCGATCAAGCCTCCTGTCGATAGAATAAAATACTCAAAACCGGCCCTCGATAATATTATATTCTCCTTTCTTTTCATAACGGAACATCACATATGCGCACGTCACGATGGAATGTGGAAAATCATTGCATGAAGCTTGCGTGTGCATACTTGATAAAGATATATAGATAAATAGATGGATAGATAACGACAGAGAGAGAGAGAGAGAGAGAGAGAAAAAGAGCGAGAGATCGAAAAATTAAAGAAAAATTTATACACGAAGTAATGGTATGTATATAATAGAAAATGAGTGGAGTAATATTTGTCGGTGATACTAGTCACTTTTAAATAATAAATTATAAAGTAATTAAGTATTATATAAATAATGTACCTGCATTATACAATGAGAGATAAAGATTGAATATATAATAAATTATATTTATGTATATGAATGTACACACACATATATTTTTTTTTTAAATTAACAAAAATATTTCTATTTTCTGACAGTTAACACTATTTAAAAACTAAATAAATGAATATAAATTGAAATATTAAGTAATATTTATAAATTTGTATTTTTTAAATTAATTAAATATGTTTTTTCAAATAGCCTGAATATATTTTTAAATAAAAACATAATTAAAATAAAATATATGAATGAATTAAAAAGTAATATAAATTAATGCAACTATTCCTTTCAAAATTTTGTTAAGAATATTCATAGTATACATTTTAAATCTGCCTAGATATCAAGCTTTAATTCATTAAAGTATTAAATCTTTATATAAGTAATAAAAATATGAGATATATCTAAATATATTATTGAATATATTTACTTTTTATAAATATTATATATTAATGTCAGTATACAAAATAAATACACTTCAAATCAGTGTAAAGTTAATAATTTCATATAATATTGATATTTTACAAACATTTAATTATTTTTTCAATTGAGAACATTTAATTATTGAAAAATTATATTACATTTATTAAAATAAATAATTATTTTACGTACAATATTCTGATGTAAAATTTTAATGCATTATATATTAAAAAATAAAAAGAGAAATATGTGTAACGTAATGTTATAAGTTAAGGAGTAAATAATTTATGGTCGACTAAAGCATTATGAAAAGCGAGTTAAACATGAAAAAAATGAAATACTTGATTAAAAAGGTATCTAGATTGATGGCTCGGCATCATTCAAACATATTTCCTCGATGCATTTGTATGTGAACAAGTTTCATATGCAGATAACCACCTACACATTTATTTTAATTACAAAGGATGTTGAGAAGGCGGAGAGGTCTGATTAATGCTGGGAAGAATCACGTAGTTCATTGTTTCTATACGGAGCAACTAAAAAATGTCCGGCGGAAAGTGACGATTACGTAGTTCAGTGAACGAAGTTTCAACGTTTTCTGCTCGTTTATTTTTATAATTTCATAGGTATTCCCGGTCTTTTCCTTGCATTCAAGCAACATAAATTATTCTAAGAACCTACATTACTTGGTTACTAAATAATATATACTTTCAAAATTGTTCAAATTTTTTTAACGGTGAATTTTATTTAAAAAATGTTATTCAATAATTTGATATAAAATAAATCATGCAATTACATTGTTATTTCATCCAAAAAATGTATATTTTTTTAAAAATTACTCTTTAATAAATTTTATTTACTAGAAATTTTTAATTATAAGTGATATTTATTCAAATGATTAAAATAAAAATTAAATTTATTAAATTAATAGTAAGAAATATTATAGCTTGTTTGAACACACAAAATCGTTAATATTTTATTTTGTTCTTATTTTTATTTTAATAAATCTTTTTTTTTAAAGTTATTAACATATATTTAAATATGTTTACAGTAATTTTTTCAAATTTTAAAGCAAATTACTAATACATTATAATTTAAAAATTATTGATCTAAACTCAATAGCATTACATTAAAAAATTTATTTTTAAAATACAATAAAAACTTCAATAGAATGAATAACTAGTTTTCTTAAACCCAAAATATTAAATTTTACGATAGATTCTCATTCAACCAAATTGCTAAGAAATAGAGAAATTAATATAATTTTGTAGAACTTTTATGTTATGATTATGAAGATTGAATTGAAATTGTAGATCGTTATTAATGAAATGAAGACTAATAAATATTCAGAAATTGATTATTTGTTATTATTAAAATACTTTTAATTAAGAAATAGAATATTATACTAAAATTGATAAAAAAATTTTACTATTCTATATTTTATAGTTATTTATATTTACACACAATGTTTTCGTATATTCTAATTTTAATAATGCATATTTGTAGTTTAACTCATTTTTTACGTAAAAAATAAAATTTTTAATTTAAAACATTTGTATTTCAGAAGTATTGTATATATGTAAACTAACTTCAGTATTTTATTAATTTATAAGAATAAATAAATAATTTTATTAAATATAAATAAATAAATTTTAGATATATAATTCTTTAATATTTAAATTTATTTAATATTTTAAAAAAATTTATACATAAAATTTTATATTTTATTATACCGCGTAAATAATTAATTCAATTAAAATATTGATTTAATCTTTGCTTTGCTTTAATCTAAGTAATCATAAATTTACTTTTATATATAAAAAAATACTTTGTATTAAATATAAAATCTTTCTTATTTTTATAAAAATAGTATGGTTCTAGTAAACAGTGTGCAGAAGCTTTATTATCAAAATACATATAGTGATATTGAGGCACAGGGAAGAACAGAATAAGAATGGTATGTAAAGAATAAATTATTGGGATTTTATACTTGATTAAATTACTAAAATATATTAATTTTAAAAAGTACCCAATGTCTCTTATATAAGTACAAAAAATTATTTAATTTTTGTTATAGATCGATTAATTTTTAAATTAAAAATACTCACATATATATATATATATATATATATAATCATTTGATTTATCATTTCTTTAATAAATATTTTTTCCTCGAAATAAATTAAACTGAGGTCTCTTAAAAACCCGCTTGATCCACTTATAAAAAGTAATCTATATATTTTATCATTTTCTTATTAAACAGTATCGAAAATTATATTTCCAAATTTATTATAAAAATAAATAATATTTTAAGTATTTATTAGATACAAGAAAATGAGCATGATATTAATCTTTTCATAAATTAAAAATATAAATACGATTTATTGTAAAAAATAAACTAATTTATAAGTAAATAATAAATCGAAAATAACGTGTGTTAAATAATTGAGCTAATTTTAACATTCAAAGTAACTTTCAAACATTCAAACATGATTAATAAAATAGATATTTTTATAACTACTATTATATGTTATGTTTACTTTGTTAACCGAATTCTTTATTTTTATCGCGATTTATCCTATAACAAAAGAAAGTTAAAATTGAATAATCAGCAGTGCATTATAGTTTAAATAAATATAACTCAGTTACAAAAAGAAAGTACTAAGTTCTCTGTCAAAATTACATTTTCGCAAGCGTAACCTTTCATAGTGTCTGAAACTAAAATAATAAGTCATAATTTCGTACCCAAGAAACTTTTATATTCGAAAAATTACTGATTAAAAAAATAATTTAATATACTTTCTTTTTCTTTTATTATGCTCAATCAAAGTCGTCACCATTATCTTGATAATCTTGATAAGGATTGAAAATTACGAAAACTTCAAGAAATTAACGAATTAGAAATTAACGAATTAGAAATTAACTATATATTCAAATTATATATATTTTATTATTATATATTCAAAGAAAGCAAAGTGACTGAACTATGGCAATGCTCAATTATATTTTCTAAAATTTTTCTTAGTCTATATGAATATAATGACAAATATTTTAAAAAATATAGTTAAAAGTAACTTTTTTCTCTAGATATTCAAAAAGATATATCCGTTATACTAACAAGGTAAGTCAATTTTTAATAACAAATTTACACTCTCCGAAATCCTTATAGATTTATATTTACAAAAGAATTGTATAATGATACAGTTTCACAATTATTTCACTGCTTTTTTGAACTAGTAACAAGAGATTTATTATAGCAATATTAAAATCAAAAAAGTTATAATTGTTGGTAGAATTTTGATTCATATGTTCG
The DNA here is from genome assembly GCA_018907195.1 of Dolichoris vasculosae. Lineage (NCBI taxonomy): Eukaryota > Metazoa > Arthropoda > Insecta > Hymenoptera > Agaonidae > Dolichoris > Dolichoris vasculosae. The sequence goes on from JACCHY010000001.1 coordinate 239,959, forward strand.
ATAAAATTATCTCGTCTACAATAATCGCAAAGATCTGAATAAATAGATTGTCAAATGAATATAATGTTTGAATGAATTTATCAAAAGCTACTGCTCCATAATGCAGAACTTAATTTGAATATTTTCTACGGATTTATTATAAGTAATATCGCTAATTCAGTTTAATCAATAAAAGACTTGAGAAAAATTCCAAGCCAATCAAATATGTGAAATCGATACACTAATGTATAGAATACCTACAGATTAAATCAATTTCATTTATTGGTAAAAATTTCCCTATCATAGAAAAGGAATTAATACTTTTAATACTAAAAATAATGTATAGCAAAAAGAGAAAATATTTACTCATGATTTTAATGATATAAAGACGAAAAATAAGAACTGGATTTTTCCTTAAATTCCAGGAATCCGATCTAAAAATAATCTATAGACGATTATATATTGCAATGCTCTTCAGTAGTACCTCCCTTCACAATATAACCCTTAAAGAAGCTATTTATCTGTTTATTCATAAGAATGTCTCCAATATTGTCAATCCATGGAACTAAATAATTCGCTAAATTTATTGCGAAATCACTGATATGCATGATAGTCACTGTATCCACGTCATTCCACCAGTTACTTTTTTTATTTTGAAATTCGCAGTAGTTTATCCAAGCAAACTTTTATTTGATCATGGAAGAAAGTATTAAATATTTTCCATCATAGCGCCGTAATTAAATTTTATTCTCAAGTTTTATATGTAAAAATTGGCATGTGTCATTGTATATCTAGATGTATTGATACATTGATTTAAAGATGGTCTGCTAAAGTTCCTTTAATAAAAGTTTTATTACTATACTAAAATTGAAAATGAATTAGAAAATTTTCCATTCTTAAATCTCATATTATTTTTTAAAAAATGCTACTTTATTGACCTTGAGCATCTTAGTATAGAATAAATTATCGATTTTGATATATAATTTGAATATATTTTAAAGATATTTTTGATATGTATATATTAATCATTACATCAGTCAATTTTATGACGTGTTTTTTATTGATTTAGAGTTTTTCGAAAATGTTATTTTTATAATATACATATATTTTTAGGACTTATTTCACATTCACTTTAATTCATTGCTACTATTTTGCAGATATAAATATATAATTTTTTGGGAGTGTTTATGTAAGTTAAATACAAATTTAACAATACTGCATCGTATGAAAGCTTAATTTTAAAAAATAAGCATAAAGACTTCATGATTTAACATTTTTTTACAAAAAGGTGAGAAAACATACTTAGAGAATCGAGGAAGGATCATCTGAGAGTAAAAAGTAAACGTTCTATTAAAATAACAAGTATACAGAAAATTTTTAAGTACGAGGTAAAAAAATATGAGTAATACTAAACCAAGTTGAGAATCATTAATGTAGATCAAAATATTTGAAACTTGAAAATGATTGTATTAATCACTGATGAATTTGTTATTATTATATTTGAATTAATATTTGATGAAAATTTCTGTTGTAATGAGATAAAAATGATAAACGACTACAACTCAATGTTGTATAAAATTTAAAATCTAATACATTTTTTTAACGCAGAAGAACTAATTTTTAAAAGAGAAGTTATATAAAAAGATGATCGGATTTACCATATTGGGGCGCTTATTGATAAAATCTCCAACTCACATGGAAGACATCAACTCGAAACTTGTAATCTTCTCATTTGGAGGTAGAAGGTGGGAATAAAATGAAGAGAAATGGGAAAGAAAATTATAAAGATAAAAATGGAACTTTAAGAATAAAGTCTGGTATACGTAAATGCATGCAAAGCTAGCAAGGTTTATGTGAAAAGCGATTAAAAATTTTTTACCAACCATTTTTATAGTAGTAGTGATAGAGTTAATAAACTCGTGTTCGAAAATAAAGCAGAAATTTAATACTTACTAGGTTGTAAATATGTTTTTTCGAAGAATAAAAGCATAGCATATTTTATTCCCATTTCTCCTTTACTATAAAAGAAGAAAATTATATGTTTGAACAGTTCTTTTATAATATTATTTATGATAAATTAACTATATTAATTTAAAAAAAATGTTTTTCAAATACAATTATTTATTTATAATTTTCAATAAATTATGCTTGTAAAAATGCTTATGCTTTAAGATAAATCTATACATATATAAATGTGTATATATTCAGCAAGTTTTGCGGTAGTGCAATAAGCTTGTAAAACATTTACTGTTTTATATTATGTATTATGTAAAATAACTATAAACACTGTATAATACAACTACGAAAATAGAATCATTATTGCGTTATTTGTCTATTATTTGAAATGAAAAATAATTGTTAATATCATAATTACATTAAAAGTAAGTATTAGCTTTATATTAAAATAATAAAAACTACTATAAGCTAGAAACCGTGTTTGCCCAGATTTTATTACCATTTTCACTAATTTATATGATTGAAAGTTATATTCTACTTGTTAAAATAACAGAGCCTTTTTCATGTCTGTATCAATGTTCAACTGAGTGACTCTATCGTATAAACGATGTACTAGTATGTAGACAAGAAAGTATAGACGTAATAATGATTTTCAAGATGCGGCAAGATTCCCTCAAGATCTCCTCTTGTTTTCGGCCGCAAGGCTCGAATCAGCAACCTCAGACATTCGAGTGCTTGTTGACTACATCTCATGACTATGGTAAGTTCACTTAATCGTGTGCCTTAACATATACGTACATGTAACTCCTTTATAATCTCGCGGCTAAAAAAGAAAAGAGAAATGAAGTTGTAGATTACCGTATACATAATAGTTGAGAAGATCGTTATTATTTATTGGAGTATTAGACTTTTGAGATTATTATATTTCTTAATTATTTAATAAGTATTTCTAAGAATTTGTACTTTGTAAATAAATAATCTTTTTTATATTAGGTACCAATTATGGAAAAAATTTTGTACGCATTTATTTAATAACCTGAATATAATAAGTATGTCTTGTCTCTCCCAGAAATGCGGTGTATGTGCAAAATATATAGTCAACAATAATACGTATGAAAGCGGCGTGTGTTATTCGTCCAGTCGTAGTCATCTCTGCGCTTTTACGGTGGTAAATGCAAAAACGTTCAAGAGTCAGATCATAAATTTATTTAATTCTATGCTTCGACACCATCGTAAAATCAGCTGTTCACCGCTGATAACAAGACACACATGGCGACGCATTTTCTTCTCTGTTTTACGACACTACGTAAACCTCATTTTAAATGCCACACAGATATTCTTTCATATATTCTCACTTGCATACTTACACAACGATTATACAGATATATTTGACAAAGGTTAGGTATTTGATATTTTAGTCTTTCAACATATGATTAAATACAAAATTATATCTATATACTATCAAAAATACCTATTTTTCAAATTTTTATAATAAGGATCAAATATTACTTTATATCCTAATTTTTAATACAAAGTCATCATTATTTTTTATAATTAATATTATTACTGTATATGATTAAAAATATCAGTTAATATAAAATAATTTCTTATACATTTATCTTTAGATATAATTAAATCCATATTTTATCATAATAAAGCATTTTTATTGAGTTTTATATTATGAATTTTTTAATCTGAATATAAGTTATTTTTTGAAAAAAAAATAAAAAAAATTTCTACTATACGAAATTAAATTTAATAATGGATAATGTTTCATAATATTATCAGATAATTATTTCATAATATTATTAGACATAGAATTGTAATGTTAGTTTGATATGCATGAATATTAATAGGTAAATAATTTATTAAACTAGAGTTTTTTATTAGAGTGTATAAAGTTAGGTTTTCTATATTCTTATTTTTTTAATACGCGTTCACGCTCGCAGGCTCATATGGATGCATACACACACGTATTACTGATTATTCTTTTAAATAAACATTACTCATAACGTTATGAAGTTTATTTAATTTTATATAAACTGTTATAAAGAATATTTAGAAATATTTACAAATATTTACAAATATTTACAAATATTTATAATAATTTTTCTAATAACCAAAAAATATAATAACTGTTTTAGACTAATAAAATATTCACAAAAATTGAAATTTTAAATTATATTAAAATTTAATTCAAATAAGTATTTTATAAAATACAGATTTTGTGTGAATAACATTTATTATGCTTCATTCTTACAAATATTAATTTTTTAATTTATCCAAAAATATGTTTCACATATAAATATATATTTGTAGACATAAAATTTGATGATCAATTATTCAAATAATGATAACTTGCAAAGATTTTTTTTATATTACTCATGAAATTCTTAATAATTATATCTTGTAAAATAATAAAATAGATAATTAAGAAAAAAATAGTTTTAAGATAAAATAAAATGATACAAATTTTGAACATTAAAAGATCGATCAAGAAATAGATAAATTAAAACTTTATTAATCTATAATAACAATATGAAGGATATACGTGTTTTGTCAAATTTTGCAATCTTGCAGTTAAGCCATCTTTAAATATACTTTTTCTTAATACAGTTTATTCATTTATTTCTCTTTTAATGATGAGAAAAAAAGATGATAAGCTTTTCTCGAAGATCAGAAAATGCTATTGTAAATTCCATTGTAATGATATACTACTGTAAAATATTTATACTTTAATTATCCTATATACTGAAATTATACTTTCAGAATCATTGATAACTTTTACAATTAAAATATCTTTCTCTTTATACATTTAGCATATCTGAATATTGGCAAAAAATCAAATATTTTTTTATATTTTTTTATAATGTCAATAAAATCACTTTTTTTCAATACATCTGTTTAAAAAACTTTTATTTAATAGTGAAAGATTCATGATGTGATTTCAATTTGTTTTACTTGTTATTTTAAATCAATATATTTAAAAATCATATCGTATAGGAAGAAAGTTCAGAAGAAAAAATAAAAGAATCGAAAAAATTCAAAAGTTATTATTGACATACGTGATTCAGAGTATAAAATAATTTTTATGCATCTACTATGTGAGAAAATTTAAAGGATAAAAAATATTAAAAAATAATAATAAAATAAAAAATTACCTGAATATACCATAAAATAACTGGATATAATGTATAATACTTATATATAATATTCAATGTAAAAGAAATATATAATCGCTAATAAAATTTTCATACACTTAATCATATATGATAAAATTAACACTAAGGTCGAGGACTAGTATGATGTTTCAAATATAATAAATTATAACAACAGTTCAGAATCATAAAGTGAATATATCAAAAACTTCAAAAAACGTAAAAAATAGCTAGCACTATTAAAAAAACATAAAAAATGAAACTACTTCGTAATTTTATTAAAAAATTCTGCTATTAAAACTTAATATTAATATATGTTAATAAATATTTATCGAATTAGGAATCTTTATGTTTTTACACAAGTTTATGCGGTTCAACTAAATAATAAAAAGATAAGGGATAAAAATAAAAATAAATAAACTATAAAAATTTTATTTATACATTATCAATGTTTAATTAAATTTGATTAAATATGTATTATTCAATATTATATATATATATATATATATATATATATATATATATATACATATTATAATAGTCACATAATATTTCTTTTATATAAGAATATAGTAAACAACTTTAATTTATTGTGATTTTCAATCATGCTTGACTCTACTACATTAAAACTGAAATAAATACTTTTATAACTATGAGTATTGATAATTTAAAATATATTTAATGTTATATTTAAGTATTTAAAGAACCTAATATTTATATCTTCTTAAATTTAATTTAATATAACTTCATGTTTATTTTGTTTTAATATAATATGAATTTTTTAATAAACACTTGATTTTAATTCACTATTGATCAAACCTGATAAAATCTCGTGTTAATAAATTTATAATTCAAAAAGAATGTGTGTGGCTTGTTTTAAAAAATACATAAAATTTTTATATAAAATAAAAATATTTTATTAAACAAAATGAGAGCGTTGGAGGGAGGTAGGGTGGAAGATAGAGAGAGAAAAAGAGTGGTACAAGTAACGCAATGATAAGGCATTTACAATATTGATTCAATAGTAACTTTTAATATTAGTCTCTTAGGCAAAGTTTTCCAAGTTTTTCCAAAGAGCAATCACAAAGCTACAGTTGACGATGATGTAAGACCCTCGAATGTACTTCTATCATCGTTATTTAAAACATTCTTACATATAAATTTTACACTTCTTTTTTTGATAAAATATTAAAATATTTTCATGCACATCTGCGTATATTTCATAAAAAGTCTTATGACTAAAAATCTTTTGGTTTATATCAGAGTTAATGTATAAATATTAAGGTAATATATGGATTGTGCTTACACTTGTGCCTACATAAAATCGATTTCAAAGGACACATTGTTCTTTCTTGCTTATACTTGACAGATTCATAAAAAGTCATAAAATACTCGCAATGCATCATGTGGAGAAAGGAAACTATTTTTCGATAACTAAAGGTCACTAACGAGTGAAACGTATTGTTTTTTAGCAAGTTATACACTTGTAATACTATTAATCGTCACCAATAGTATCATCGTTCATTCTGTCACATAGGAAAAAAGTTGATTAATTACTTTGTTACTCTTGTCCCTCCTATTAAACCGAAAAATTCAAGATTTTGAACCATATTAAAAAAGTGTTTATTTATTGAAACGCTCAAATATTGGTCACTCAATTTCCACACGTACACTTTTAGGCGCTATTAATAAATTCATTTTTTTACAATAGGTGAAATCTGCTTTAATTAAAAGTACATTTAGGTGTTGTTCAATACAAGAAATGTATATGCATAAGAATTTTCAAGAATATTAAAGCTAATAATAATTACGAAGATTATATAATGAATGAGTATTGAATATATAATCCTGTAATTATATAATTGTGAGTAAGTAATAACTATTAACTGTAAATTTGTAGATAATATAATATAGATAATTTAAGTTCGCTAAAGGACTAATATTTTTTTAAATGTTTCCCGTATTAACTTTTATATCATTAATGAATTACAATAAAATATTATTCAAAGATTTATACTTTAATTTGTCTAATTATATACTACAAAAAAATAGAAAATTAAATTATATTTAATATAGTTTATCTTTAAATATTGTGTCGTAAAAACAAAGTGATATTACAATAAAAGATTATCTTTGTAGTCCTGATAACGCGTATTCTAGGTAAATAATCAAACCTTAAAAATTATTAAATATTAAGTTAAAATATCGATTTTTAAACTTTAGAAATATTTTTTTGAAAATTAAATTATTCAAATTAGCCATACGTAAATTTCAAGCATTTGTAGCTTCTATATAATTTATTTATAATTTTACTCATATTATTTGATAATTTTTATTAATTAAGAGTTTTATGTTTAAATTATTTTCATATATATATAATTAAAATGCTGTTTTTGTTATAAGCACTTGCTATTATAAAAATATTTTAGAAATTTTTAAAATTTTTAAAGATAATTTTAAATAAAAAATTTTTTTTCATCATTAATGATAGATTGAATTATTTTATTTTAAGCTTTACAAAATTCACTTTTTAAAAAAATTTTTTAGTTCATAAACCAATAAAATTCATGAAAAAAACATTATTTTGATTTTAAAAAATTATATATTTTAATTTTTTTTCAGGCTTTTACAGTAATATAACCCGTTAATATAAATTTTTTAATTTAAACTTGATATAGATTCGAGTAATGCTGATAATAATATTTAACTTATAATATATTTATATTTTAAAAATTAAATACATTAATAGTAAAGTTTATTAAAATCGAATATAATACTAATATAAAATAACACTTTATTATACAAATAAGTAGCGTTATTTTTTCGATTCATGTATTGTATAAATATTATAAAATGAAATGATTTACTAAATACATTTGTTTTATAATAATATAAAAAAATATTTTTAACTTATTGGTCCATCTTTTATATTATCTCTAAGTTTTTATTAATACAGTAATTAAGATCTTTAAAAATAACAAAAAATCACATTTACTAAGAAATATATCCATCTTATACCGGAATTGAATAAATTGATTTTAATAATAATGTATGGAATAAATGAGTTTGTATGTATGTATCAAATGCATGAATGTATTAGAAGTGACATCAGTATTTTCAATTAGCGATTCGGGGGACTAGGATTTTAATAAATAAATTTTTCTACTAAATCTATCAATGTAAGTTTACGTTGACACTTAAGATCTAGGAGCCGAATGCACGATAGGCCTGCATAAAGTGCAATTAAAAAACTTACGTCAAATTTAAATACACATATAGCTCTCGTTGACAGTCTCAAGTAGACGATCTTCCTTGCTTCTTTTATTCTTTTTTTTTTCTGTTCTTATTTTTTCTTCCGTTGATCTCTATTTTCTCTCACTGTCTATTATTGTTATTCCACACTTTAGTCACTTTATTCTTTTTTGAACACTCACACGCGTTTTTGTATTTGTTTTAATTTCTTGCTAATTTAGCATAAATTTCTTGTGAATTTCTAACGGAAATGACGCAAGTGAACAGTAAAATTTAATAAAACTCTGTTCCTCTTGTCTAAATTCTAAAATATCCTTCCCTTTAAGTAAAATCCCCAGTTAAATAGGTAAGGTGAGCGTTTAACGAAAATCTCCAACATCGCGAGATGATTTTAACAAAAGTCTAATTCGCGTTTAATTCATCAATACGTAAAATCGAATTTAAAATATAATTTTTATTCAAATTTTTCTATTGTGATTATAATTTATAAAAAAGTACATATACAATAAGAATAATAATTCTACTTTATTGTTTCCCGGTAAGATAAAATTTTTTTGAAAATGTTTAAAACTCATTTAATTCATTTTTATTAAAATATTCGTGTCTTTATTTTAACAAATAATTAAATTATAGTATTTTCTAATGAAATACTTTTAAGTGAAGTGATTACATTGATACTGGCGTTTGAAATATTCAATATACTCGATATTGCCCGCGTTTTACTGGAGCCATTAAGCTTAAACTTCTATCGCGCATGCGAAGTATTGCTGACTAGAGTATCTTCGATTCTCAATTCTCCGTTTCTTTGATTATCTTTTTATTGTTGCATAAATGTAATTTAATGTTAAAATTTAATCTTTCATTTCATTTGTTAACAAATAGCGTCTTATTAAAAATTATTGATTTCTAAGAAATAATGAACTTGAAATTGATATAATTTTATTGAAAAATGAAATTTTAAATGAACTTAATGGATAAATCTAGGAATGGGTTTATCGCAGTTCACTTAGGTAAATAATTGTAAAAATTAATGATAATCATTTTAAAGAATATACTTTATTTGTTAAATAGGAGCAGGACAACACTCTAATGCTTTAAAAGATAAATATCAAAAGTTAAGCCAGGAAGCATGTGAAAAAGTAACTAATGTTTTTATAATTATAATCTATTAAATGAAATAAAATAAAATAAATTATTTTAATTATTTACAGGGAATAGAATCTTTAAAATTTTCTAATAATGTACTTGAAGCAGTGGTAAATGCAGTTGTTGTTTTAGAAAATTCTCCATTGACAAATGCTGGATATGGATCAAATTTAACTTATGATGGAAATGTGGAATGTGATGCTAGTGTTATGGATGGATCTAATCTACAGTATGGAGCAGTTGGTGCAATCACCGGTATTAAAAATCCCATTGAAGTAGCAAAACATTTGTGTCGTTACCAAACAGTTAATATAGGCCATGGCAGAGTACCACCCAGGTTCTAATATTAATATCATCGTTAAATTATATAAATATTATAAATGTATGGATCATTAGGAATATATTTTATAGTTTTCTAGTTGGATCTGGTGCTCTTACATGGGCAGAAAAAATGGGAATTCAATGTATACCTCCTGAAAATTTAATATCAGGTAAATATATTAATTTTAGTAAAAGTATAAATTATTTATGAAAATCATTTTCTAGCCAAAGCTCAAAAAGTTTACAAACACTATAAAAGAAAAGTAAAAAGTGATATTGAAGATATTAGTCAAGTATGCTATTTAGATTAATATCAATGATTATAAAAAAAATTCTATATAAAATTATATTTTAGCAATTGAAAAAACGAATGGATACAGTTGGAGCTGTATGTGTTGATGAATTTGGTAATATAGCATCAGCATGTTCAAGTGGGGGAATTATTTTGAAATATCCAGGACGAGTTGGTCAAGTACTATTATAAAGTTTATTATCTTAGTAAAATCTAATGTTTTATTCATTTATTTATAAAAATAATTTATTGTATTTTTTATTGTACAAAAAAATAATAACAGTATAAAAAATTTCATTTATCATAATTATAAATAATGTAAAAATAATAGTTGTGATAAAATTATTTTTTTAATGTGCATTATTTGTTATGTAATTATTATATTTTTAGGCTGCTATTTGGGGTTGCGGTACTTGGGCAAGTAAAGGAAATGTTTCTGTTGGTTCTAGTACATCAGGATGCGGAGAATATCTCATACGAACTACATTAGCTCGTACAGTGGCAGAGTCAATCATAGAAACAAATTGTCCTGCTACAAGTTTATATAATGCAATGCAATCAAATTTTATTGGTAAAAAATTCTACATAAAAATTCAATATAAAATACATAATAATAAAAATTCTACATAATTGCATGTAGAAAATTATAAGAATAATTTTATATTTAAGATTCTAGATTTTTAGAAGGCCTTACTGAAAAATTTGGTGGTGTCATTGCTATTAGATATTCTTTTGAAGATGATTGTGGTGATTTTCTTTGGAGTCATTCAACTAATAGCATGATAATTGGGTATATGCATTCCAATGATAAATTTGCAAAGGTGAGCCATATCATTTTTATGTATTCTTTATGTTAAATTTTAAATAAATTACTCATTTTTATTTTATTAGAGTCGTATGTCTAATTTATTTCTTCCTGAAGTTGGGAAAAAAGTAATTGTGGAAGGAATTTTTTTCAAATTACAAAATACAAGGAAGTGAAGAATTTATAAATTTTTTTATTTATAATTATATATATATTTAAAAATTTGATTTGTCTATTATTTTTACTTCTATATTTTGATTTTCGATCCATATTTTTTCAATAATACATTTAGGTATAAAACATTTACAAGGAATATCATGTGGAGTTTCATAAGCATCTAGCATTTTAAATTCAATGTTAAACTTTCTTGGGTTTGAACAATTTCTGATGAATTGAAGTATAAAAGCAACTGGTATCTCAGCACATACTTCTATAGAATATGGTAAAGGAATAACAGTTTGTTTCCAATAAGTTGATTCTGCTGAAGGAGCAGTTGACAGCAAGGATTCATCTGGAAATTCGACATCAAACCAGATTCAGAATCCCTGATATTTACCATCTTTACAACAAACTAATACAGTCGTTTTCCCTCCCAAAGAATCCAATTCTTTCAAAGTTATAGTATTTAAATCAAGCAAAATCAATAATTTGTCTTCAGCTAAAATATCTTCTTTAGATATAATTAGTATTTTTGGTCTTAAATGTTGTATATGTATATAATTTTCTGCAATACATCTATAAATCAATAAATATGAATATTTATTTTTATTTCTTTTTGTAATACAAGACATTTCTTACTTCGTGTTTACTCCAAGAATATTATTCAAAAATTCATTATAAATTGGCAAGACATGGAGCCTATATATTTTAGCTATGGAGAGAAAAATTAATCCATCAAATTTTAAAAATTTTTCCTATACAATAATGACAGAATTCAACATTCCTTCATGAACTAAATAAAAGCCCATCCATTCAGATATACTAATATCTATTTTTTCTATATCATTTGAATCTATATTTTCAACTATGCTCTGTATTACTTTTATTTTATCCTGAACATTATTTTCTTCTGTTACTTGTGTAATTAAAAATGCCAAATTGCTTGCTTCAATTGCATATACCTTTTTATTTTTTTGTTCCTGCTCCTATATCTATAACTATTTTGTTAAAAAATTAATTCTTCATATTAAATATTGCATTTTTATAAGCAATTGATCTAGGCATATCAATAAACTTTAGTTTATGAATCTAAAAAAAGTTTGAATTTTTATGTAAAAGTTATATAAATAATACTTAGTAAATAACTTACATCATAATTATCATATCTTGTAAAATTTAAACTAGATCTTTCATCGTAATTCATAGTTAATATATATTGCTGATTTAGGTTAAGTGAATAAATTCAACAATATATGTATTGATTAAGTGTAACTTAATACAATGAACAATTAAAAATATAAATCATGTAAAATTTCAAAAATTTGAAATGTAAAAATATGAAAATAAAAAAATTGAATAACTATTTTAAAAAATAACATTTATAGTTTCATATTTGTATTACGTAGTTTTTGAAAAAGGCAACTATTTGAAAGAGAATAAGTAATCTGTATTTTCAAATCTAGTGGAATTAAAATCGTTAAACGTTATAGTGTCATAACCACATGATATCTGTTTATAATTCAAAATCTATTTCAGTTCGTAATTTAAATTCATGAGTATTAAAGTAAACAAATAGTTATAATAGTTTACTTAATAAGTTAATTCGATTGATATTTAGTCAACAAGGTGCAAACTGCAAAACATTTACCTTTTTTACACCTAAATTTTACTGGATTCTAGGCTTTATTCTCTATTATACAATTTATTATATTATTGTGTAATTATTTTATTATGGAAGGGAATAACTTATTGAATTGACTGATTTTTGACAATCGTAGATTTGACTATTGAATTGTGTAACAAATGTGACTCGTTCGATAAAAAGTAAAAAAAAGATGTAGAAGTAATTTGGAATTGGGAAATTCGGATTCTGGATTATTACTACGCCGGTCGCTGAGTGTCGACTTCCTTTCTGCGACGTGCTTTAACAAAATGCAGAAGGTGTGTTTTAGTTTTTTAAAAGTTTTCGTTCAATTTATTGAATCATTATTGTCAATTTCATCATTTAATATTCTTTATAATTTTTGTTTCAGAAACATAAGCAACAAATCCATTCCGTTCAAGTTTTTGGTCGGAAAGTAAGTTAATAAAAAGTATTATTTGAGGTTATGTTTTCGCGTGTCGACACAATTAATAGTAAATTCTGTACGTTTTATTATAATTTTTTATAGAAAAGTGCCACAGCCGTTGCATACTGCAAAAGAGGCCGTGGTATTTTGAGAGTAAATGGACGTCCATTGGAGTTAGTTGAACCAAGGGTTCTTCAATATAAACTTCAAGAACCAATTTTACTTCTTGGAAAGGTAAATTTATTTCTTTTCTTTACAATTATTAAAATATTTTTATAATTCTACGATCATTATTTCTAATAGATTAAACAAAATCAATATAACTGGTATGTGAATCAATCTAAAGAATGAAATTTTTTTTTCATAGGAGAAGTTCTCAGAAGTTGATATTAGAGTAAGAGTAAACGGTGGTGGACATGTTGCTCAAATCTATGCCATAAGACAAGCAATTTCGAAGGCTCTTGTGGCTTATTACCAAAAATGTAAAAATTTGAAGATATATATAAAAATTCAAAATTAATTTATTGTATTTTATGTATTGCAATTGTATAAGAACTGTTTTAAATTGATTTAAATCATACTTATATTTATTTTTTAAATACATAAAATACTATAATTCCAACATTAATTAAATTAAAGCAATAAATAATTAAATTAAAATTTTAGATGTCGATGAAGCCAGTAAAAAAGAAGTTAAAGATATTCTTATTCAGTACGATCGAACACTTTTGGTTGCTGATCCAAGAAGATGTGAGCCAAAGAAATTTGGTGGTCCAGGAGCACGTGCTCGTTATCAAAAATCTTATCGTTAAATACGAATACCTATACTTCATTTTCGAATTTATTCAATAAAAAAATCTTTAAAACAATTAACTTGTTATTTTTGTTTGAAACTTTTATGTTTTATTAATTTTAATAATGAAAATTTTTTGTTGGAAAAAATAAGTTTCATTATTTATAATTATAAGCATATTTTTTGGTATTTAGAAATAATATTAATACTTAACAATAACGTTTTCAAAATGTTTTTTGGATGTTTTAAAATTAACAATGAAAAGATTGTAAGAGGGGAGGGTCACGTGTGCAAAAAAAACTAAACTACATCAATATAATCGTTCTCTAGTAGATTAAAATTACGCAGATATTCAATGAAATTACACATGGAAATGAAGTAAGTAGTAATTATAAAAATGAAGACACGCTTCAACACGTATGATTTGGTGTGCTCTGTCACCGAGCTTCAAAAGTAAGTGTTGAATTATTTATCTGTCGCGTTATTATTAATATTTTTAAGGTTATGTCGATATAGTAAATTAAATATGATTAATTTATTATAATTTTATATAGGCTTGTCGGAATGCGTGTAAATCAAGTCTATGATATAGATCGTAAAACTTATCTAATTCGTTTTCAACGTAGCGAAGAAAAATATATTTTATTATTAGAATCAGGTAATCGTATACACACAACAGCTTTTGAGTGGCCTAAAAATGTAGCACCTTCAGGATTCTCAATGAAGGTATTAATTATTATTACTACTTGACATATTCAATAAGTATGGTATTAATTTATAAATGACCATGCATATGACTTATAATTCCTTTATTATTTTTAAAATTATATTTTTAGTTGCGCAAACACCTAAAAAATAAGCGCCTTGAAAGCTTAACACAAATTGGTGTTGACAGAATAATAAATCTTCAATTTGGTAGCAATCAAGCTGCTTATCATATTATATTAGAATTATATGATCGTGGTAATATTGTGCTCACTGATTGTGAAATGACAATACTTAATATTTTGAGACCACATACAGAAGGAGATAAAATAAGGTATAACAATTTTATTTTTTAATTATTTTAATTATTTTTATTCTTAAGTTTTTTGTTTATAACTTATTAATGTTAATTTGATATTTACTTTATTACTGAAAAATTATTTTTATAATATATAAATAATTGTAATATTATAATAATTTCTGACATTTAGATTAGCTGTTAATCAAAAATATCCAGTCTTCCGAGCACATACAAAAATAATACCTACTTTAGAAGAGCTTCAAGATATTATTAAAAAAGCAAAGCAAGGAGAAAATTTGAAAAAAATTTTAAATCCTCATTTAGAAGTGGGTGCAGCTATTATTGATCATGTTCTTTTACAAAGTAATTTTCCATTAGGATGTAAACTGAATAAAGAATTTGATATAGAAAAAGATGTAGAAAAACTATATTCTGCTCTTACCAAAGCAGAAAAAATATTTGAAAGTGCAAAGAAGGATGTATCAAAAGGATATATTATACAAAAAAAAGAAATTAAGCCTCTACATAATGGTGAAGAGAATTTTATATATGCAAACATAGAATTTCATCCTTTTCTTTTCGAACAATATAAAGCTTATCCTTATAAAGAATATGAATCATTTGACAAAGCAGCTGATGAATACTTTTCTGAAATGGAAAGTCAAAAATTAGACTTAAAAGTCTTACAACAAGAGCGAGAAGCGTTTAAAAAACTAGAAAATGTAAAAAAGGATCATGATCAGAGATTAGTTTCCCTAGGAAAAACTCAAGAAATAGATAAGCAGAAGGCTGAGTTAATTACACGAAATCAACAATTAGTCGATAATGCAATTCTTATAATTCAAAGTGCTCTAGCAGCTCAAATGTCCTGGGAAGATATAAGTATTCTTGTAAAAGAAGCACAGGCTAAAAATGATTTTGTGGCATGTGCTATTAAAGAATTAAAATTAAATACCAATCATATTTCATTATTATTAAGTGATCCTTATGAAGATAGTGATGACGATGAGTCAGAATTAAAGCCAATGACTATAGATATTAATTTAGCTTATTCGGCATTTGCTAATGCAACAAAATATTATGATCACAAACGTTCAGCAGCAAAGAAACATCAAAAAACAATTGAATCGCAAGGAAAAGCATTAAAATCTGCAGAGAAGAAAACTAAGCAGGCTTTAAAGGAAGTGCAAGCAATTCATACTATAAATAAAGCAAGAAAAGTTTACTGGTTTGAAAAATTTTATTGGTTCATTACTTCTGAAAATTATTTGGGTATGTTTATTTAACAAAATAGTAGAAAATTAAATTAATTTGATATTAATATCTTTTTTTAGTTATTGGAGGAAGAGATCAACAACAAAACGAATTGGTTGTAAAAAGATATTTACGAAGTGGTGATATTTATGTTCATGCTGATATTAGTGGTGCAAGTTCAGTTGTTATTAAAAATCCTAATGGAGGTCCTGTGTCTCCAAAATCTTTAGCTGAAGCTGGGACTATGGCTGTTGCATACAGGTTTACTAATACCGAGAGATTTTTCAGTAATATTATTGCAACTTATATATTAATTTTTTTTAATTGATTTAATTTTTCATTTATAATATAAAATAAAAATTATTTATCATAACGCTTTTCTATTTCTAGATGAGTTTATTAAATGTTTATGATAAATTGTAAGCAAGTTTTTGAAAGTAAAGAATTTTTAGTTTGATATATATTCTTTATAATAGTAATTTCTGATCTTAATTTAATAATTCAATTACAATAAGATCACAGTATCACAAATAAATTTTTATTATATACAAATTTTTAAAAAATATTTTTTTAATTAGTATTGCATGGGAAGCAAAAGTAATAGCTGGTGCTTATTGGGTAAATAGTGATCAAGTATCTAAAACTGCTCCAACTGGAGAATATCTTACAACAGGATCTTTCATGATTCGAGGCAAAAAAAATTATTTACCTCCTTGTCAGTTAATAATGGGATTGGGTTTTCTATTTCGTTTAGAAGATAGTTCAATTGAAAGGCACGCAAATGAAAGACGGGTTCGAACTGTAGAAGAAGGTGATGATGTGGATCACATTGTTGAATTATATAATGAAATTGAATTAGAAGATGAAATTGATGATGGTAAATAAATCCTTTTTAAAATAAATTCAAATATATTTTTAGTAATTTTAAGTAAAACCAAAATTTTATTTTTAAGATGAAGATAAACAAAATACAGATTATTTACAAACTATAAATGAAGAAATAATGGAGGATCTAAATAAAGAATCTATAAAAGGTCATAAAAATGACATTAATGAAGATGAAGAGACATCTCTTTTTCCTGATACCCAAATTAAATTAGATTTATCAGGACCTAAGTAAGTTATGTTGTTCTTAAAATATTGTATTATAATTATAAAATATTGAAATTGATATTTTAGAGTTAAATTTCGTGTGGACGATTCAAAGTCAATCACAAAAATACAAACATGTATTGATGATCAACCTATTATATTTAAAAATTTACAAAATAAGGATATTACAACAAATGAAAAACACATATTACATTCTGAAAAAGAATTATCTAAAGATTCTAACATACAAATAAAGCAAACGTCAGGCTTAAAACGTGGACAAAGAGGAAAACTGAAAAAAATTAAAGAAAAATATAAAGATCAAGATGAAGAAGATAAAAAATTATTAATGGCTATTTTACAAGTAAGTTTTATAAAAATATTTGTTTTAAAGTTGTTTAAGGTATTTAATTAATGTATAATTGAAATTTTAGTCTGCTGGCGCACCTAATGAAAATAAGCGAAAAATTAAAAATAAGGATCCATCTGGTCCAAAACAACAAGGAAAAAAGAAAATTATACCACCAAAGATTAATAATTTGTCGGAACAAAAAATTCAAATAACAGATTATTTAGATGATGAAGATACAAATACAATGTATAAAGTTGATATGCTAGATGAATTAACTGGTAAACCACTACAAGAAGATGAATTACTGTTTTCAGTACCAGTTATTGCTCCTTATAGCACATTGCAAAATTATAAGTTAGTATAATAATTTACTTTATATTATTAATTGAAAAATATTTTTTTTATAAATAAAATATTTTAGATTCAAGGTCAAATTTACTCCTGGAACTCGCAATAGAGGAAAAGCTGCAAAGGCTGCAGTAGCAGTTTTTCTAAAAGATAAATCTATAACCTCTAGAGAAAAAGATCTTTTAAAATCAGTCAAAGATGAAAATATTGCAAGAAATATACCTGGAAAGGTAAAGATTAGTGCTCCACAAATACAAAAATTAAAAAAATAATCATAATTTTTATTACTACATTTAATATTGGATGAATTGTTAAATGATTGTAAAAAATTTATATGAAAAATGTATCAGTGTGTGTACGTCTATATCTTTACGATATAAGAATGTAAGCAGTGTAAAATATTTATTAAACAAATACGTATTAAAATAAAGCTTATTTTCTGGTAAACAATGAATCTTATTTAGTATTAAAAAATCTTTATTACAAAATAGCATATTTAATGCTTAAGTTGATTCAATACTGCTCAACAGTCATGATAAACCTATCAAATGCTAAATTTTTTAAAATATTTTTTAAATATAAATTTTTTTGATATTGCGATAAAAACTTTCGCAAGTACTTTTAAATAAGTAAAGTCTAATTTACTTTTTATAATTTTGATGTTTAAAAATAAATTTGCTTAATTATCAAGACTTTCATCAAACATATCTTTTTCACTATCATAATCTGATCTATTTAATAATTGTTTTGAAGTTTCTTTTTTTTTAATTTTTAATGTTGCTCTAAATCTTGGTCTAGATTTTGTTCCTCTTGTTGTTACCTATTAAAAATTTTAATTATGGATAATAAATTAAAATATTAAATGTTAAATTTGTGTTTACATATTTATGGTATATACTTCAGGTTCAGAGTCTGTTATAGATGTATCTTCTATTTTCGTTGGTTTTTTCCGACTTCTTTTAGCAACCGACTTTGTAGGTATTTCACCATTCCTTTGAACAGTTTTAGTTTTTCTTTTTTTAATTTGTACTTCATACTCAGCATCACCATCAATGTTTGCTAACAATTGTTTTCTAATGTCTTTTCCACTCATACATTTTTCATCCAAAACTATTGAATCAATACTACTATCGAGGGATATATTTGTTGGTGTTAAATTTCGTTTTCCTCTTGAAGTTTTCGTAGTTGAATCAGATTTCAATTTTCTAAAGGAACTTTTATTTGGAGTACTACTACTTTTTGCTTTCTTTGGTGTTGATGGTTGTTTGTCAGTCTTTTTAATACAAAAATCTAGTTTACCATTTGGTGTATGATTTAATTTTTGTAAGCCTTTTACAAGTATATCTCTAAATTTATAATAATTTGGGATTTCATTAAACTTCGTGGAAGCCAGTAATGACATGAATTGACAAACAGGCAGTGGAGCTTCCGATTTAAAACATTCCTTTAAAAATTTTTGTACATTATTAAATGCTTTTTCTTTTTGTTGTTGAACAAAAGCTAAATCTTTTAAATTTTTTTCCCATGGTAAAGAGCCGCATAACCACTGAATCATATTATAAAGCAATATTTCAAAATCTCCCCTCATAGTTGGTACTAAAAGATAATCCCTCAATATTATTTATTTATTGTAATAAAGTTAATCATTATAAATAATGTTTACCTCCCATATGAGCATCTCTACTAGTATATTCTATAGTTCCATTATGAGCCTTTTTTGGATCTAATTTATATTCTTCTTTCATTGTGAAATGCGATGCCAGACCAAAATCAACTAAAAAAACATGATTCTGTGTTTTTAAATCAAGTAATAAGTTGGCTCCTTTTATATCAGCATGTACATAGGTTCTACCATGAATATATTCTAATACATTTATCTAAAAAAATATCAAATAATCAAGACTGTAACTTTTATAAAACTAATATTATATTGTTAATTGTATTACAGTTTGCCAAGCCACTTTATAAACTGTATGTTCTGGAAATTTTCTCCCATTTTCCAGAAACAATTTCCATATATCTACTCCATAGCGCTCCATAACAATGAATCTATATTTTTCACCATTACATTCATGACTACCAGAACCAAGAAATGGTGGCATTCCAAGATTTTGAAGTTTCTTTTCCTTTTTCCAGTTATTAACTAAAATAAAAACAATATTGGTATTATTATTTTAAGAAAATCTACAGAAAATTTTTATAAATTAAATATAGACAATATTAACTATCATTTGGACTTGCATTTCGCATATAAAAATGCATTTCAACAAACAGAGGACCATTTCCATGTGGTTCCTACAAAAAGGTAAAATGATCAATAATGTTAAGAGAAACTGTACTAAAAAAATATAATATAAGTATACCAACAATTTTAATTACTGCAGGGTATTCCAATGGTGTTTTATTATTATAAGGTGCAGCTAAACATAAAATAAGAAAAATAGTATTATAAAAATTAAAATTTAATGATTTGATAAAACTATAGTTACCAGCATAAATTTCTCCAAATCCACCAATGCCAATAGAAGAACTAATAATCCAACGTTGTTTTTTCAAATCAGTGACTATTTCACCTTTTGGAATAGGATCAGGTAATTTATATCCATTAGCTGCTTTTTTTCGAGGTGCTTTTTTTAGCGATACCTTCGACATCTTTGAGGTTATTACAATAATTTGTAAACAAACTCAACTACAAAATTTTTGACTGCTTTGAAAACGATGTTAGTCTTACTAAATTAAAAAACAATCAAAATGACATTTCTTATAAATAATTAATAAATACAAATAAGAACAGTATAAATTGACAAAAATAATGAAGAGTAAAAAATTGTTTTGTATCTCTTCTGAGGAAAATTAGAATCGATTTTTAAACGACTCAGAAGATAACAATGCAATAAAACTTATTAGTTTATTATAAGACGAATCGTCAAGTTTAAGTTTTAGACGGTTATTCCTCACATTTGACAAACGCGCGCGTGAACACACCCGCATATATTCACGCACGCATGCACACACGCACACACATACGCACACTGTTATGAGAGCAGCTGTTCCTCAAAGCCTTACGTTTTGCATAAGTTACTTATGAATTTTCTATAAATTTGTTTTACTTAATATTAAAAAATAAATAAATAAGTTTTATAAAAAACGACAAACTTTTAATGCATTAAACAAATTTTAGTAAAAAAGTATGTTAATTTCTGAACAAACTGAACCACTTGTCAGAGGTCATATTCTCTGAAGTTGTTTGAAAAAATACAACTAAACGATGCAGCATCAGTTTGTACTTTACTAGCAGCATGACAGTATTGATATAGCATCGAAGACAGCGCATGCGCGTAAAGTTGATCACAGCGCTATTTAGCCGCATTTAAAAAGAAGTAGTGTATAACCGTCGCCAAAACTTTTTGAACATTTCAAAACATTGAACTAGTCATGCTTTACATGAAGCACCGGGTTAAGTGCGAATGATCTTTTCAATGAAGGATATAGTAAGTAACTATATATAAGTATACAGTAAAATAATTGCCAAGTTAATTGTTGTTTCATTTTTGTATTTTCCAATGAAAACAACAGTCTTAGAGATGCTGGGCTCGATCATCTCGGAAACAAGTAACATCAAGGATTCCTCGGATTCTACGATTAATGTCAATGATGCATCAGAAAGCGATTCTGAGCAGAACATTTGCAATGGAGTTACTACTCCGCAGCAGTCTACTTCAGAGCTTAAACATATTGACAATTCTATATTTAATACTATTTCTAAAATAGTGAACCGTACAGCTAAGGTAAAGTACTATTTATATATTTCCATTGAAAGTACTATAAAAATCGATTATATAATTTCTAGGTACCAGAAATACAAGATTTTAAAATTGTAAAACCTATAAGTAGAGGAGCGTTTGGTAAAGTTTTTCTAGGTTATAAGAAAACCAATCCTGATCAAATATATGCTATTAAAGTAATGAAAAAAAATGAAATGATTCATAAAAACATGGCATCTCAGGTAGTAATCGAAAGAAATGCACTTGCACTTGTCAGGAGTGCTTATTGCGTTCAACTCTTTTACTCTCTTCAATCTGTTACCAGTATTTATTTAGTCATGGAATATATGGTTGGGGGTGATTTAAAAAGTTTGCTAGGAGTATACGGTTATATGGAAGAATCAATGGCTGCATTTTACACGGCTGAAGTTTCCTTGGCATTAGAATACCTTCATTCACATGGGATTGTACATCGAGATCTTAAGCCAGATAACATGCTTCTATCTAAAGAAGGACATGTTAAACTAACGGACTTTGGTCTGAGTAAAATATCTACTCTTCATCGTGATCTTGAGATTTCAGATTTAGTTAATTGTACCCCTAGTTTATGTGCACGAACTCCAGGGCAGCTTCTCTCCTTAACATCTCATTTAACATTTGATTCTGGAGTTAAATCAACAATAAGCGGAGATTCGAATCTTTTGAACTCTAGTGAAAGAAGCAATCCAGCTATGGATTTATTGCCAGAGCTTCAAATGAGGGCTAACCATCGTACCAATAATTCCTCTAATTCAATTATTTCTTCGGGTGTTCCATCCGGTGATTATTCTCGTGTGTCTGGTGTTACTCCTTTTCAGTCTGCTGAGGATATACGAGTATCTGTATTTTCCAATGAGAGTTCAGTGGCTAGCAGTTACCATACATGTGAAGCCTCGTCTTCGGTTACATCTTCGGAAATGTCGGCTGCAAGAGAAAGCGGGAATAATGCTGAGGAAGAGGACGAATCTACTCTTGAAGCTGAACAGTCACAACGGTCACAGCAACCATTACCCGATCACACAAGTCCACTAAGTACCTGCAAAAATACTTTGGCCAGAGGCACCAAAAGAAAACGGACGAATCAGGTGATGCAAAGTACAGGTTTAACACGAGAAATCTGTTTAATGGGTCTCGATGGAGACCTGACTCCAAAGAGAAAAAATTGTGGACAGATATACACTTGTAGAAGTCCACCAACAGTTGTAATGAAGTTTATTCGTAAAGGGCAAGAAACAGAGAGTACAATGAATGCAGAGGGAGGTAGTGGATCTGTACGAGTAGCCTTTAGCACACCAGTTTCTTCAACAAAACAACGACTTCGCAATGATGAGGCTGTTTTTAAAAAGGAAGAAGAAAAAACCTTAATGGTTAAGTCGACGAGATTTGATTTACCACCAACCAATACACCATCAGATATTCCAAACGAAGATCTAAATGGGGAACATCAGGTTCAACATAGATCACCACAGGGCATTTCACCTATAAAAACACCCGCTTCTTCAGGAAATAATTTTACACCCTACAGAACGCCTAAATCTGTAAGAAGAGGTACTCAAGGTGGTATTAATCGTTCAGATGACAGAATTCTTGGTACGCCAGATTATTTAGCTCCAGAGTTACTTCTACGACAAGGTCTGTCAATATAATATATATATATATAGTTTAATATATAATTTTTTATATAAATTTATTTTTTAAAATCTGTTTTAATTTAGTAATAAATTTATAATTTATTCTTAGGTCATGGATCGGCAGTGGACTGGTGGGCATTAGGTGTCTGTCTATTTGAGTTTTGCACTGGGCTACCGCCATTCAACGATGAGACACCTCAAGCTGTATTTACAAACATTCTTGCAAGGGATGTACCCTGGCCCGAGAGCGAGGAAAGTCTATCGGTGAATGCTACCGAGGCAATCGATGCTTTGCTCACGCTTGATCAAAGTGTGCGCCCAACAGCCAAAGAAGTACGTACGATGAAACTTTTCCAGCAATTTCCATGGGATGAGCCTCACAAGGCTACGCCACCCTTCGTTCCACAACCCGACGATAACTATGATACATGCTACTTTCAAGGTTTGTTAATATCTACATACTATAAAATAACGTTTATAAAATTTATGTATCTTAATGTTTTCTTAAAAATATTACTTTACGAACTAAGATACTTTATGTTTTCAGATATAAAATAATTTTATTACAGTTTATGTATGTATTTACAGACAATTTATTTTAAATGCTTTTAAATTCGCGAGGTTGAGAGTATTTTATCCATGTTTTTTTTTCTCTTCATTCAAACATGTACTAATTTTTTTGATTATTCTTTAAAATTTCGTCTTAAATATAATAATTACATATGAATAGTTTATCTAGCCTTTTATTGAAATTTTTTAGTAGTAGTATGAAGATGTGTTAGACAATATTATAAGCAATAAATTACAATATATGTTAGTAGATATTATTATATATACTTTAAACTTATATGGTAATTAAACATAAAAGATATAATAAGAGAATATTGATAGTTTAAATATTTTTTAATACGTAATTTTTCTAGATAACCATTATAATTAAAAGTCATAGAGGACATATATTAAGAATTATAATTTATTATTTTAATAGTTTCAATATGCATTGGCAGTTATTGGTCCTACAAAAATATGCTGTTGTGAATAATTGAATTATAAGTATATTTTTAAAATGAAGTATAATAAAAAATTTAAATACTTTTATAATTTAATTTCAAATTATTGATTATAACTTAATTAATGTGATTATATCAATAAGTACAATAAATGAACTATGGATATAAGTATTACACAAATATAAGTAGGTAAATATTTTAAGAAATATCGATATTTGTTATTATTTTACAAAATATTACTTATATTTAAGTACGTATTATGTATATTAAGTAACATTGTTTAAAATAAAATAAATAATAATTATAGAAAAGATTATTTAAAATTGATTTATAATAACACATAAAATTTGATGTGCCTAATTTTACATTCTTTTTTATGATTTTAATGAAAATAAGTAATAATAAAATAATAAGTTTGAAAATCTTAGGGTATTTATCAAATTAAGTATCTTTACTGGAAATATTTGATTTTAATAGTCCTGTTTATACATTAATATAAGTATAAATTTAAAAATTGTAATTTTAATTTATAAGTAACTTATCTAGATATTTTATATTCATATTAATTTGATAAATAAAAGTGATTTCCAATATAGTTTTATAAGCTAAATTTAAGTTTAATTGTAAAACTTAGATTAACTTATATAATATTTGTTTTTATAATCATTTAAATTTATTTTCACAAATTTGTTTAAATTTGAAATTGAAATTTTTTTAATGCATTTAATGCATAAAGTAATACAGTTAAATTTAGTTAGCATTTACGAATATATGTTGTGAGTATTTCAATTAAAATTTTACAAAACGTATTAAGTGTTGTTATGATGATGGGTGAAGTTTATTTTCAAAATAAAACTAGAAATGATAAATAAAATTAGTTCAATTCGCTGTTTTTTTTAGATGAATTAATTTTAATTATTTTAAAAACTTATGACAATAAAATTTTTTATTTCCAGCATACAAAATTGTTATGGAAACTAGTTTAATTTTGAAAATTATACAAATAATATTTGTCTGTATGTTCTTTATTTACAAAGATTAGTTTAAAATACTATAAAGTTATAATGTGTTTTTTTTTTAAATATGCCATATTACATAATATGAATCACCTAAAGACATTCACTATTCTACTTACCATTTCAACAAAATATTTTATATTTTTGATTTTATAAAACAAGTGTTAATCTATAAGTAAAAATAACATATTTAAAATATAAATAGTTTTTCCTGAAAATTTATTTGTTTTTTTTTTTGTTAAGAACTAAAAGAATTTGCAACTTTAAAAATATTGTTGCAATCCTAACAAAATTTAGTCAAATATTTTATTGATAAAAAATTACATAAAATAATGAAATAAATATTTCGAGAGTCTATTTAATAACACAATTTTTTTTCTTTTAGCTCGCAATATCTTACAACATCTTAATGTCAGCAGCTGCGATACATGATCTTCGATCTATTGGACAGTAAATTTATTCGAAGAAATTTTAGACATGTTACGTTATACAATGCGGTTTTTATTATTTTTAACACTAATTTTATTTTTATATACTAGCGTATGTATAGCGTTAATACAAACATTTATTTTAACTTAAAAGTCAAGTATTTGAAAGAAAATTAGTTAAAAATTGAAACAATCATTATGATGTAATTAAAAAATTATAGTGAAGCGTACGTTAAGCCTTTATGCCAAGTTTCATACACATCTGATAGTACCGAGGGGTACTTAAGCTAGAATCAGATGTGTAAAAAAATTACGTACACGAAAAAATTTTGTAATTATTAAAAGTAAAATTTTCATTATTTTCAAAGACATGGGCCGAGTTATTAATGTTATTAAAATACTTGATATTCATTATTACAAAATTTTTAACTATATAACATAAATGAAGTAATTTCTAATTTGAGAAAAAAAAATAAAAAAAAGATACATATTTCATCGAAGTTGTGACATGCGTATTTAGTGTCAATGTATATTCTCGATTTTTTAAAACATGATTTAATACACGCGAATAATATCGTATCTATGAATTAATCATAAAATAAAAAATAAGAAATACTCGAGATCAAGCATCCTTACGAGCCGAGCGGAGAGATCGTTTCCTTTTCTACATATATATTATTTATTTAACGAAAAGAAGATATCTCATACCTGCATTTGGATCGAGTAAGGACGAAATAGAGAGAATGAATGGTTGAGAGACTGGGGGTGATAGAAAAATAGTGATAGAGAGAAAGAGAGAGAAACAGATAGTAAAGAAAAAAATAAACAATGTTTTTCTATTTGAGGTTTTTGTAAATCCAGGGTAGAAAGTGGGTAACGCGTGTATATACTCCGGGATATTGGCCTTTACCACAACCTAATCCCCAACTTACAATACCCACCTGGGTCCAGCGACCATCGTTTACCATTAAAGGTCCACCACTGTCACCCTAAAAATGTTCAAAAAGTAGTTAGACGTTGAGAATTAATCTATATTAAAAAATATTTACTATGCTTAATTTATTATATATCATTTAACGAGATTTAAATAAATTTCAAAATAAATATATGAATTAAATCTCAAATATTGTTTTTTCAAAGTTGTAGTTAAACTATTTGAAATCAACATATGAATTTTTATCCATGCTTATATTTATTAAATTCTTCCTCAACGATTCAGATTACTTTAATTATAAAAAAAATAAAAAAAATTTTTTTATACCGAAAATAAATAATATAAGCAAAGTCTATAGTTATTGTTAACTTTTTCTTATAGTTTTTATTATTGAAAATATGAAATAATTAGTAAAATAAGAAATACTGAGTAAAAACGTACTATAAGAAATATCCAGGTGTTTAATGCTGATTCGATTCGATTCGATTCGAAATTCGAAATCATTTATTGTTTATGTAAATAAACTGTTTAAGAAGATGGATATTAAAAAAAATTAAAGATAACATTGTTAAGTATAGATTTTATTATCTCAAAAATAAATATATATTTTCTTAAAAAAATTATAAGGAAAAAATTTAATATACATTTAATATAAATATAACATTTACATTTTTCTCAAAAAAGAAAATAGGAATAAAATCTCACATTGTAAATGAAAAAAAATTGTAAAATTATATGAAAAATTGTAAAAATTTTAATCGAAAAAATTATTATTAAATATTTTCTGTTTAAAAATAAAGTTAAATAATACATGATAGTTTTTTTCATTAGAAAAAATTGTGATCTTATCTTTCATTTTTTTCTCGTTTTAAATAAACTTTTCTTTATGATTAAGTTAAACTACATCTGTCCACAAATAAAATAAAATGTTTTGTAATCTAAGTTTTCAGTTATCATAATATATTCCTTAAAAAATTAAATTTCAAAGGTAACTTTATTAATTCTAATACTGAAATAAATATTAATTATTATAGTATGTGTTAATACAACCAAGCAAATATTAATATATTTATCAATGTATTGCGCCTAATTACCAATTTATATATAAAAAGAATATAAACATCAAATATAACTTTTAAATATTAAGAATAGATAATAAACACTATCTTTTAAGGTTCAAATAGAAAGTATTTATAATTAACAGAATATTAGTCTAAAAAATAATGTGAATCCTTAAAATAAATATTAAGCAGATAAATATATTTTTCATATATAACACATTGTATACGTACAGAGCAAGAATCCCTGCTTGCTTCTCCAGCACAGAGAAAACTTTCGACTATTCCACCAGGAGCATGACCGCCATATTTTTGCCTACAAACTGCATTTGACCAAATTGGAATACTCACTTGTTGCAGTTTACTTGGTGCTGGACCACCTGAATTAAATTAAGATACAGTTATTGTTGTTTTACTTATGTAAAAATAAAATTAATTCATTTACGTAATCATTTAACGTTATAAAATATTATAAAAAAATAATTTTTATATTCGCAAAAAACTAGGATTGGAGCAAAAAATTGTAAAGCCTACAAAAAAATATATGCTAATATTCTTGAAAATAAATAACAATAGAAATACTTTAATTCTAAATAAAAAATGTAGATATAGAATAATTAAAGCAATAAAATTTATGCAATTTGTTATGATAATTATTTATACATTATGTAAATAAAAAAATAATATATAATTACTATTCTTGTAATTTAAAATAAAAATAAAGAAATATAAAATATTATTGATACTATATTAGATTATAAATGAGTAATACGACCTTTTCCGTAAGTATATAAATATTAAATATAAAATAAATTATATGCTCTTTAACTATTACAATAATTAAAAAAAATTTATTGCAAAGTTTATATTTTCTATGCGAATACAATATTTTTAATATTTATGATATATGATTTTATATAAATAAAATTTGATATATAAATTAATATTTATATACTTACAAAATTGACTAATCACTTTTTGTATTTAGAGAAGCTTTAAAACGTAATTATATATTATAACCATAATTAAGTTTCTAAATAAATTAAGATTAAAACTGATACTATAATTTAAAATAAATAAAAAAAAATAGTTTGATTATTGAAAGTAGAAAATGATTTATAAAAATCGAAAAATATTTAACAGTATCGTACACATAAAATAAGATAAATATTTGTATAAAGTTTAAGAAAAATTAATATATTACTCATTATTTTTCACATTCATTTATATAAGTATATAAAATTTTACTAATTTTTTCATCAAATTATTTTGTAATGTAATGTATATTAATAAAAAATTCATTAAATAAAAATAGAAACTTATATTATTGTGAAAGCGACGTTTTATTTAAGACAATATATCTATTAATTTAAAAAAAACGAGTTTTCTTCTTTTCTCTCATCTAGAAAAAATTTGATTTTAAAAGAGAATATAATTAAAGTACTTATTTCTTACCCTCTCTAAGCGAACCCCATCCAATCACTGTTGCCTCTTTACCAACATACAGGTTAGCGCCAGAGGGCAAACAGACTGGCCTCACCGTTTCGCTAAACTCAATGGGTTCATTGAGCGTGAGTATGGCGACATCGTTGTAAAGGGTGCGCATATCAAAACCTCTATGGCGTACCACACGCTTGACACGCTTTTCGATGTGCCGAACCTCCAGCGGTGTTTTTATGTCATAGTCACCGAGTCGGACCGTCAGACGTGCTACATCCCACGAATTCATTCTATAGATAAAATCACGATTATATCTTTATCGAATTACACGTTTTGTTATACCTCTCTAATTATCTTGGTATCTTTTTTCTTTTAACAAATAATATTCGTAAGTTAAAATTAGAAAAAAAAATTTTTCTGATATAATAAATTGCTTGTTATGAATGCAAAGCGTATACGGAATATATGACTACAATAATTATTTGATTGATAAAACGTTTCTAAATTATTCATTTATCGTAAAAAAATTCCATTAAAAAAATATGTATAAAATACGTACTGAATAAATAAAGTGTGCTTAAAGAAGGATAATTATTCGAGCTACTCATTACTAAAAGTTTATGGGTAGATGTCAAAGAATCTCGAAAAACATGCTCGTCAAAAAATTTAACTTACTGAGCTACGCAATGAGCAGCGGTAAGAATATGTTTGTCGTCGATGAGGGAGCCTCCACAGATGTGCCGGCCGGCATTGAACAATCCGGCGATCCAAGGCCACTCACCTTGCTGGGTAGTAAAGCCACCAACGATTCTTTTGGCGTCTTGTTCACCATTTTTAGCGCCACACCCTGAGTTAATCGGGAGCGAAGGGGCCGTAGGCTGCGAAGGCTGTATATGTTGTGGCGTTTGCGTTGCCTGAGTGGGTACCAAACTCAGAGTTGGTCGCGTTGAAAGCGAGGGAAAACTACTGGGTTTCTTCGTTGGCCATGTTGTCGGGGGTCGCTGACTGGTAGGTATATTGGGTAAGCTCGGAGCCTGAGGCGGTGGTTTTGGGTTCGATGCCGTGACTGGTGATCCGTGTCCAGGTGGGTGGGTGGGAAGTGGAGGGATGGTATGGTAAGGCGGGTGAGTGGGTAACGGTGGTGGCCACACGCTCTCCCCGGGAAGTCGAGTATCGCTATCCTTATCCTGTATTAAAAATTATAAGTTATTCACTAACGTGCGTATTAGCTGCTGCAAAAAGTTTGCTTTCGTACATTTAGAGTATAACTATATTTATTATCATTTAATCCATACGAAATCAATTTTAAATAACAACTTTAAAATATTATATTGTATTATATTGTATATAAATATGTGAAAAAAAGGCTTTCGTTAAAAAATTTTTCAACGATGATTTTCCAGATGAATCAATGAACTTGATATTCGTACATTTATTCGATCTAAAGATTATTTAAATATTAAAACAAAAATAGAAAATTATGGAATCTATAATGGTTTTTCAAGTTTATTCGTTTGAATTTAATTCTAAATCAATACAAAATATTTTTAAAGGCAATCGGAACTTTCGAAAAATTTTATACTTAGTCAAAACTAATTTCGTGCATTATTATTTAACTAGACTGTAGTTAAAAAAATGATCATTTTTAATTATATTTTGTATTAGTGAATCTTAATCCATATATATATAATTAGTTTTTTATATAGAAATCTTTTTAGAAACTTTTTTAAATTATTTTATATCCGTTAATAAGATATCTCTTTAATAAAAATTTGAATTAATTTAAAATAAATATACGAATATGTATATTATTCATAGTTACATTACAAACTTTGAACATACGTGTAATAATTTGTTTTTTTTACGTAAGAAATTTATAAATTTTAAAACATTTAGAGTTACATTATTGAAATTTAATTTTTGATGCATAAGTTGTGTTTGGAAAACAATGTTAATAATATTTTATTTTGAACATTTTCTTTGATATAAACTATTAATATTCAGAAGATAATGTGTATAAAGTAATAATAAATTTAATAAAGAAAATAAAAAATTTTTATTCGAATTTTTTAATTCTTTAAATCTGTAAAATATTTTATTAAGTAAACAATATTATTTAATATCATATAATATTGTATACAAGTATGCATGTATTTAAAATTAAATTTTTACTCTTATTTTCAATTAAATAAAAAAAATGTTTATAGTTAAATTGACTGTCTATTGTTTATAATTGATTGTCTTTTATTCTTAAAGAAAATAAATATTAAACAAAAATCATATAATATCTTTCTCTCTACAATAGCAGATCCTCGTAAAATTAAAATTATAAATTTTTTAATTTTATGTGTAATATAAATAATTGTCTATCGAGTTTTAAATATTATTATTTGTTATTTATGTAGTTGTTTAATTTTAAATATTTTAATTATTAATAATACGCACATAATACATATAGATAAAAAGATGTACAGTATATAACAACTTAATTTATTGATTTTTTAATTAATAATTTTATAATTATTTATCTGTAATTATATATAAATTGATTTTTAAATAATGAAATCTACTAATATTTATAATAATTTATTTTTATGTTATATTCTAATTAAAACTAATCTTATAATTAGATAAAAAATATATATATATGAGTGAAATAATAAAATTATTTATGTATCAAATTAAAAAAAATAATTAAGTACTTGAGTAGAATAATTTAAAAAATATAATAATCAGTTATAAAATATGTTAATCATAGATATCCAAAAGTATATTTTATAAAAATATGTGAAAGAAATATAATTTTTATTTTGAGAGCCCTATTTTGTTAAATTTTTCAATCGTAAACCATTTCAAAAAAATCTCGTGTACTTGATTTGAAATGATTTAAATATGCTTTAATTTATTATCTTTTAAAAAGTTCACTCTAAAAACTTTCTGAATACTTTATTTTAAATAATAAAAATAATAGAGATTTATAAATCCTTTCAAAATTATCCATGAAACATTTATTAAAGATTTTGTAAAATTTTTTTTATGTATAACGATTTTTTAAATTTAATCAAGTAATAAGAATTAAAACACAGTATAGTGCAGTTGGTTTAAGATGTATAAAATAGATTAATGGTGCTATCTGCACATACGATTTGTGCATCGGGTTCCTCAACGATGGGTCGATTAGAGTCACTTATTGGTGGGAGTACCGGCGGATCAGCGCAGCAGATACCGAAGCTAAGTCTACCATCATCTTGGGTATAGCTGCAAGTGTCGTAAATGCCGAGGACCCAACCGTCCAAGGCCCCGAGGTCTGGGATTTTGAAGTATGGAAAGCATTCCTTGAAAGTTGTGCATTTTCCAACAGCGCCTTTGGATGTCAAGCAAGGACCACGCTGGCCAAAAAGCTGACGGTAAGTACGTCGCGATGTTAATAGTGGAAGCAGCGGACTATTAGCTAATGCTGTAATAATTAAATATCTTATTATTTGTTTTTTACTTCATGTATACTTTATGCTTATGATTAATCAGAAAAACTTGGATTTATTCCGAGTATTCTGATAAGTAGGGTAAATAAAAGTTTTTCATTTTTATCTTATTTATATATTTTTATTATGTAATATAGTTATATAGTATTCGTAAAGTGAATATTTAAATAAAATAATAATTGAAGATGTGCTTATGGATAAAAATAAAAATAATCCATAAACTGCAAAATTTTCATAAAAATTTATGCTTATCATTTGTTCATTTTTTGCATTTACTCATAAATTAAACATACTTAAATGTAAAGAGTTTTGAAAAATTATTTTAAAAAGGTAAATACGAGAGTAACTTTATGTGAATAAAAGAAACACACATACACGCATATATATTGTTTGAGATAGTACAGTATTTTATTTCATAAAGTATATAAATAATGAAAAAATGAGAAGCAATATTTCACTATTTAAATCAATCGTAAATATGCTAATACTTAAAACTTTGACAAATTTGGTACTGCATCAGACACTACACTTTATTATACGATAGTGATAATCGTGCGCAGTTAACGTAATACCGTACCCGCGATGCTTAAGTGTACGAGTTCGGTGACCGGCTGGTTGAGTCGCATACCTGTGGATGTGCCGGCTATGTAATGGAATTTCCGCGAGCATTCACTAGGATGTTTCGAAAATTATTTTTTTTTATTATTGTAGCTATTAATGCTTCGAATTATTATCGTGAATAAAGTTATGGAATATAGAATGGATTTTTATCTTTAATACTTTAATGATATATTTTCTGTATTTTTATAATACATATTAACGCCATAATTAAATCCATAATACAAACAATAATATATGTGCGTTTTATAATGTAATACAATCATTGATGTTTATATTTTTAATAAAATTGTATTAATTTAAAAGTTTGTAGGTTTTTAAAATTACAATTAGTATTTACATATTTAACTTGGATTTCTATTCAATCTCATTTTTTTAATTAATTTAATTTGTATTATTTTTATAATAATAAAGTTAAATTCAGTATAACAAATTCACCTTCCACTACAATGGAATCATCTTTTGATCCTCCAGATTGAGTCTCCGATTCGATTTTAGCACTGTTACAACCGATCACAAGTAGAAAAAAATTCATAATCCATAGTATTGCGATATTATTCATGATGTGAATTTTCTTTCGATAGTTTCACCGTGTAGTCTGAATAAAATTAAACTTCATTTACAAAATATAGGTTACATGAAAAATTAATCTCAAATGTCTTTGACATAACAAGTTCGCAAAATTTTAGGGATTTCTTAAAAAATTAATAAGCACTTTTTTCAATTGTTCTCAACATATATTAAATTTTTCGATAAAGAAAGAAACAATAATCAATTTATACATTCACTAATACATCTATGTATATGCAATTGATTGAAATTACTATTTGGCGAAAAATTGTCTTCTCGAACGGGACCTCGAGGCCAAGAGTCTCGTCGTCACTGTTGTGAGAGCGCGCGTTAAGCCACCGAATACGCGAGTCGCCAGCTTTATAACGGACTTACCCTTCCCTCTCTCACCATTTCCTCTCTTGCTCAAATACTCTTCTTCTTCTTCTTCCTCTTCCTCTTCTTCTTCCTCTTCCTCTTCTTCTTCTTCTTCTTCATCTTCTTCTTCTTCTTTTTCTTTTTCTTTTTCTACTCTTCTTTGTTCCTCGGAAATGCGAATCTTTTATTTGTTTTTTCTAAGTACATTAGTTTTTTTCTTAAATTTCATGTTATAAAATCTTACAATAGATAATTTTGCTCTTAATAGTATCAATTATAAAAGTTCATTCGACTTTATTTTTTCTAAATTCAGATTCAATGCCGTATGTCATAGACATTAGTTTTTAGCCAGTAATCATTTTCACTATATTAAGTATATAAATCTTTTTTATAGTATTATGAAAACATATCATTTTTTCTAGTTAATATAAAATATTTTAAAAATTCTTCACCTATATCATTTTATTTTTACCTTATAAAATATTTCATATTTGAATATTTTTAAGAATTTATTATATCAATATTTTGTTTTAACATAGTACCATGAATCAGTTTTATTAAAAAGTTTATTTAAGTTTATCCAAAAATTGATATATATTATTGAATTCACATAATCTTAAATAATAGTATTTTTATTAAAATATATTTATTAATATTGCTATTTCATTTGCTTTATGTAATACATTATCACTAATATATTTAAAAAAAGCACCTATGTGACCAAGAAAATAATCATAATTGAATCAATAAAATAATATAACTTTAAATCCAAGATTATAAATATTTTTTTAATTTATATAATTTAATTTTAATTTTGTATGCTTTAAATTTTTGTTAGATATTTTTACAGGAATTTCGAAAATATTAAAAAATTTTAAACAATTTTAAATTACTATGCAATTATTTATTAATCTTTGTTTTCAATTCATAAGTAATTATACATTAATTATAAATTTGAATAATATTTTAATACTATCAATCAATAGATTTACATAATAAAGAAGAAATGATAAAACAATCATTTTAAGGGATTTAGAAAAATATCAAAAACAAATCATTAAAGACAAAAAAAGAATAATGAATAAAATATGAATATTAGACTGAAAACATGAAAAAAGTCAGAAAAAAAAGTAAATAAAATATACTAAAAAAAATAGAAGTTTTTATAGATGAAAATATGTAATGAAAAATTGTAGAATATATAAAAAACAAGTAAGTCAAGATGCAAACATAGAAGAAATACGTGTAGTTAAAAAAAAGAAAAAGCTTAAATACTAATAAAAAAAATTTTTAATTAGAAAATAAAAACACTAGTAATGATGAAAAAACGATTTAGGGGAGAAGTTTACATAATGAGTAATTTAAATATAAATAAAAGGTAGGAAATTAGTAAAAACGAATAGAAAAAAAGGAAAGAGACTGAAAATAGGATATTTAAAAGAGAATAGAAAGTGGTCCAAATGGAACGGAGGTGAGCAAAAAATTAAAGAAGGGTGCAAATATGAGAACATAGAATTTATCAAAAACTACAAACTTATAGAGTGAAAATTGATGTAAAAATCTATTTATAAAATACAGTAGGACTATTAAATAAAGATTGTGAAGTGTAGAATTATTTTAAAGAATTTTAATTAATAGAAATAGTAAATATAAGTAAAAAATAGATATATAAGAAAATAAAAAAACATATTATTCAAAGGCTTTTATCAGCTGTATTTCCCCGTGGAAAGAATAAATAAAAAAAGAAAAGCTAAGGGAGAAATAATAATAGGAATAAAAGAAATTTAGTCGAATGTAGATATGACGAATAGCATACGATAGTAGTAAATAGAGAAATTATCATTAATAGTAAGAAACAGAGTTTTATCATACCATTTAGTCAGAATATATATGAATGTTTAAATACAAGAGAAGAAAATTTTAAGAAAAATAAAGAAGTAACTATTTTTATAGGAGATGATTGGAATGGCAAAACAACAAAACAAGCTAGCATAACAATTATTGGAAAAAAATTAACAACGAAAGAAAAGGGCTAGCAAAAAGCTTAGAGGAAACAAAATAATCTCGAATAAAATACCAAATTTATTGCAAATAGTCTTAAAAAATTTTTTTTTTAATTATTAAATTGTCCATATAGCATTTTTTTGTAATACGTAATTAAAAGATTATTAAAAACTATATTTTATTAAACAAATCTAAATGATTTATATATATATATATACATTATTAATAAACAAACAAATAACTTAATTAAAACTACATATTGAATAATATACATTATCAAATGTTCTTTTACAATGTATTAATTTACAATTTATTAAAACTGAGACTTATTAAATGGATATAATAAAAATAATGTTAAATATATAATCTATGCTTATTATATAATTCTTTTTTATAATTAATATTTATTATAATGCAATTTAACAGTATTCTGTCGGCATTAAATCAATCTTTATATAAATTTTTAGAAGATGTCAACTATGCAACTACAGAATTATTTATTTTTTTGTTCTTAAAAAGTTATTTTTTCAATTTTTAGTATCAAAATTTAATTTATATTAGTATTAAAAAAATTATTTAATATAATAAGAAATTATAAAAGTAGTAGGATATATATTTTATTAATACATAAAATAATTTTAAAACACTACTTAACGTAAAACTTATATTGGTTTTATAACTTACATTCAAAATAGTGGATACATAATATTTCAAAATTATTTAAAAATAATTTTTTATAAAAGACTGTTGTCCAAAGATTAAAGTAAATTTAATTTTGAATTGTTAAAGTCTAATTTCATTCTAAAATTTATAATTTTTAAAAAATAGAAATAATATTTTTAGTAGCTATTTTTTGGAAAATAAGTTAAACTTAATAAATATATTTAATTATACAATACATAGAATATCTTATCAAAAGATGGATACTATAAATTAGTATAGAATTATAAAAAAAATGATTATAAAACTAAAAATATATAAGTAATATATAAGAAAACAATATATTATACAAAGAACAATATAAATTAATTTTAATAATATGATGATTGCATTATATAAATCATTTAATGTATTTTGTAATATTTATAATTATATTCTATACAGTCACTTTTCAATTTTGTATATTTCATTTAATTCAATTATTTAATATATATTTAATTAAATTTTTTCTTCCTTTTATAATTTTATAATTCAAATTTATTTAAAGTATAAATTTTTAATACATATGTGAATCAGCTTATTTTAATTAACTATATTATAAGTAATTTTGAAAATGTATTTCATATTAGAAACTCCTTACAAATAAAATTTCTATTTACGTTAAATTTATTATTTGTATTTATATATGAATATATATTCAATTTTATATATGATAAATTATGTATAATTAAAGTTTATAAATGTTATTTTACAATCTTAATCGTTTTTTAAAATTTCAAATTTTTTAAATATCAACATATTTGGTAATGAGTGTTATTTTATATACAGAAATATATTCCAAAGAATATTCATATATACAAAGAGAGTTGGCTAGTTGATACATATCATGACGCAATAGAAGTTAAAAAAGTAGTTACCAGTATTGATTTTTGAGTCTTTCAAGTTCTTTGGTAGGATATGAAGTGGACTGTTAAGATTAACGGGATTGTATTGAACTGAAAACTGTTTTTTTAACGACTGTGGGTTAGTCATAAAATTTTGTATGCTAATTTCTGTTTCTTTGAATTTTTATTAGTCATTTAAAATTATAGTTTAAAATATCAGATTGTTAAAAGAATTTTTAAGTAACATAGAAATTTATTTTCTTAATTTTCAGATTATGAACATTCTGATCAAAGTTTAGAATATATTATATTAAATTTCAATTCGAAGTTTTTTTGATGATAATGAATAGTAACTAAATTGTATTGTTATATCAATAAAAAGAAGTATTTATTTTTATATAATATTGTAAAATTCATATATATAAAAAATAGTTATTATAAATAATTATAAATGTAATTGATTTAAAACATGAATTATTTTTTTAATTTAAGAAAAGCTTGGTATTTTGAAAAATAAAATTAGTAAATAATGAAAAAAGTAAGGTTGTATTTATATTGCATAAAACTATTCTTTAATAATAAACTTTTATTTAATAATTATTGTATTGGTATTTTTCTATGTTTTTATTTAAACGATAGTAAAAATACATTTAGAAATATTAATAAGTAATAAAAATAATATTTCATTTTTATTATCATAATCAATTCTACAGTTTCAGTGTAATTTACTTATTATAAAATAAAATTAAAATTAAAAAAGTACTTCAAAATGAAATTATTATGTAATGATTACATAAAGCAAAATATATTTTCTTGTTTTTATTAATGTTATAATTATTTTTAATCTTTTTTTTAATCTGTATACTCTTCCAAATAGAAATAAACGTGATTTATTGCTAAAAATATCTTTTGTCTCAGAGACAGTATTAAAACATTCTTACATCTTCTTCAAAATTATTCATATTTCGTACATAAGTTATCGCTTAACTACCGGAGCGTTTACTTCTCCGTGCGAAGGTGAATCTTCCAGGACGTAGCGGCGCTCTTGTGTTGAAGGAGGGCATTAACATAGCCAGTGAAGGATTGACCTTGAGTATGCCAGTGGAGGCTGTGTTGTGTGATGGCCCTGAACTTATCCCTGAGATTTGCATGCCAGAGGAAAAGAGAGAGATATAAGAAGATGCATCTGTTATGCTCTATAAGATGACTACATGATGTGCTTACCTAAAATTGAATAGAATATTTAAGTAATCTCATGTCATTTTTCAAATTTTCGATCAATTTTGTTATTAAAATTTCTACGTATAAATTTGTGGTTTTGCTAAATTTACAATTCTTTTTAAGATACAGAAATTTAATATATATATATATATATGTATATATATATATTAAAATAAGTGCAATTTTGAAAATTTATTTTGATGCAATTTTTTTTTAATTTGTAATGAAAATAAATTCATATTTTTTGATAAAATATGAAACTTTGTAAAGTTGTTTTTAATAAAATTAAAGATAAAATAAGTATTTTTTCTATTTCATTGACTCTAACAATATTTTTATTAATGTTTATATTTTATATGACTTTTTTAAAATAACCTTTTCTCTAACATTATTATGTAATGAAAAAATCATACTGTTAATTTAGAAGTTACATATATTTTATTCTAGAATATTAAATTAAAATAGTATATTTTTTATTTTTTAAACTCAAAATGTAATACTATATATTTTAAATTTATATATGATTAAGAAAAGAACTTTATTGTTATTGAGATCGGATAATAAGATTATTAACGACTAGATTAATATCTTTGCATTTCTCCAAAGAATGAGCACAATGTTTAGACAGTATGTAATGATTCAAATACCTAATTTGAATCCTCATTCAAATACCTAATATTTGAGTCTGGCAATATTTTATAAGAGATGAAAAAGGTTTCTTAAAATTTGTGATCATTATTAATATTTATTTTAAAATACCAATAAATTTTTTGCTATTAGAATCTTAGAATATGCCAATGCCATCAATTGAATATTAAAGCGCTTTACATTTGAAGCCTCAAAACAATTGAAAAATTAAGGCTTGTTATTTTATTATAAATAAATTCTATTATTGATTTTTATTTACAATATTTTTTCTTTTCAAATTAAAATAATTTTCAAAATTATACTAAACCGTATAACTTAATGAAGACTTATTTTTGAAATTATTTTTTAAAAGCGAGTGTGACCGCTTATATTCACAAAATTTCTGACGATTAACTTTTTTGATAAAAAAAGATAACAAGTTAATTATGAATATTCCAAAAGCTGATATATTAATAAATAAAAATTGTTGTCAAGCAATACTTTTTATATCGCACAATGAATAAAGATTATTTATCGAAATAAATAAATAAAATATGATGGAAAGATGATTTTAAAGTAGATAAAATAAAACTTAAAGAAACATAAAAACTGAAGTTGGAATATAATTGAAAATATATTTTACTATCTGATAAGAATTTTATAAATATTAATAAAATGTAATTTTAATATATTTTTTTATGAAATGTATAAATATTAAAAAAAATTTAGCTACCTAATTAAATTATTGATTTTTCCTAGATTCTTATTAACATTTTGAAATAATCGTTTATATTCAACTAATTTTTAATGTAATAAATTAAAACTTATTAGATCATTTAAAACAGACAAAAAAATTATCGAAATAAAGATTTTTATTTTGCATTTTTTTTCAAAATAATATTTATATAATAGAAAAATTTTTTTACATAAAATTAAAATTTCTATTATTTTATTAATCGTAAATTTAAGATAATTTTGTTGAAAAATTAATAAAAATGACGGAAAATTAAACTTATTCATTGGAATTGTTATCATTGATCAATACATTCTGTTTATTTGATTTTTTTTAAATAACAATACATGATATACATAACATAAACTTAATTAATATCGCTCTTAATTATTTATAGAAACATGTAATATATTTAATCAAATGTAATTGAATAAAATCTTTAATATTAAGCAATGTATTTAAATGTAAAACTATGTTATTTAATATTTTTAATCAATAATAATATTTTATAACGATTATTATACACAAATTTTAGTTTAAATTATAAAATTAATTAATTGGTAATAAAAAATTTTAAATATATACAATATATAACTTATCAATATGCGTATTCAGATTTTTTTTTTATGCAAGTGTATTTTAAAAAATTCTTTTTAAACACACGAATTGCTTTTTTCATTTTCTAAAAAACATAGCTTATATATGTAACTCAATTTTATATCATTATATATGAATAATTTTCAACACAGTAATTAAAAAATTATTTTTACATTTATTTAATAAAATCTATTATACTTTTATATTTATTGTAGTTTTCTTATGTTTTTAATATGCAAAATATACCATAATTATTAGAATTTAAATAATATTATATTATGAAATTTTTAATTTTAAACAAAAAAAATGTTCTATAAAAAATAGCAATTTTTTAAATTTAATTAATATCAAGAAATTATTTCTAATATGTTATGATGATTGTAATGTATAAATAGACTCAAATTTAAAAATTTGTATAATTAATTTTGTTTTAAATATTAATTGGAAAATTTTAGAATATTATATATGGTTAAAACATCAAGATCTTTTAAAATTTAGAAATACATGCTTTTTAATATAAATTCACGGAATGTGTAAAAATCGTTAAATTATGCAGAATTATTAATGATGTAATTAATAATATTTCATATAGATTTTTGTAAGAAATAAAAAATTGTTATTTCAACTGTAAGAAAAAGTAAATAAAAATTATTACATTTATTTTTATTAAATATTAGCATATTCTTTTTTTCAATTCTAACACATGATGAATAACAAATCCTGTAATTAATTCCAAATCTAATTAGCTATATGGTTGAATTGATCTGAACGAATTTTCAGTTATCTTTACTGAAATTCAATTGATCTTATAAATAATACAATAAAGTTAAGGCCATTGACACCATCAAGGTCATTGTTTTTACTCACTGTGGTTTGCTTCTTATTCTTTTACTTACCTGTTCTTTCTGTTTCTTTCTCTCTCAGTCTACCAAAATAGAATGTTGATATGTGTTTATCGTCGTCTTTGCCCAACCATAATAATTATTATCGTTACATAGAATGCATTGAATATTGGTTCTGTAGATTATATGAAAACTTT
Organism: Dolichoris vasculosae; assembly: GCA_018907195.1. Classification (NCBI taxonomy): domain Eukaryota; kingdom Metazoa; phylum Arthropoda; class Insecta; order Hymenoptera; family Agaonidae; genus Dolichoris; species Dolichoris vasculosae. The sequence continues at coordinate 282,053 of JACCHY010000001.1, forward strand.
ACGCAAGTTTCACGTACTGTATGTGTTTACATGCGAGAATCAAGAATGCTTTAAAAAAATTCAATTAAGGGATAAGAGACTAAGAGATACTGTTATTTGGTTTTAAAATATTATTTAATATTATTAATTATGTATTTAATTTAGTTTTAATCAATAAATGTCCAAAAAAATTTAATTGTAATGCAAACCATTAATTTAAATAGATACATATTATCAATTTAAAAAGTTTTAGTTTATTATACTAATACATACATATTTCAATTTTAAAATAATAAAAACATTTCAATTTTATTTATATCTAACTAGATACAAATTTATAAAAAATAGTTAATTTTTTAATGTGATCGTTTCAATTATATCAATTTTTTATTGAATAAAAGCCAGGAAAAGTGCAGTATTTTTATAACTATGCAAGTTTAATTAAATACAATACAATAATAATAATAATAAATTATATTTAATAAAAGCAAAAATATAAATATTGTAATTATTATAAAATATATTTATTTAAATAAAGCTAATTTAAAATTAATATTTATAGTTTATATTATGTATTGAGATATATAACACGAAGTATTTATATTATTTTATATTATTTCTTCTAATTTTCAAATTTTTTATGCAAATAAGTTTTAATTAATTTTTATAATTTATATAAAGCTTAGAAAAATAATCTTCACAACTTTATTATAGAATAAATTGTTATATTTGTATGCACATTCAAATCAAGAGTAACTATTTCGCAAGAAATTCCGTTCAAAAGAGTTGAATATATTATGAATTTAAATAAGCAGTAATTATAAAAATTATAACATAAAAACGAGATATATTAATAACATTCTAATTCCTATCTATTAGGCTAATCACGAATATAATCTGTAAATTAAGTGAATTTATTTGATTTATTATATAGATATTATTTTAAATATGAACAAAATATTATTAAGTATCCAAAGTTTTTTTATAAAAATAAGTAAGATGTAATAAAAATATATATATAATAAATTATCAAAAATATAAGAAAATAATGAAAACTGTATATAGAATTTGTTCTGATGGCATATGATTACAGAATTTTTGTTAATAGGAACCTTTTTTTATTAATTTATTTGATTATTTGGTTATGTTTTTACAATAATAAATGCATATATTTCGTTATTTTCGATGAGTAATATCAAAGAAAGAAAATTCCATGGAAATATCGTCAGCCGAAGATAGTACAAAACTGGTTTTGTACCAGATCTTTGTATTGATCTCGAGAGTGTTTGTACGTAGTTGCAAAAAACGAAAGAATAAACGAGTGTCCAGTTTTATCAAAAAAATACGATAATTTAATTTCTTTTTATACACTTATATTAATAGAATAGTTTTATTCATACTTATGATTTCAATTGAGATGACTCTTAATACAGTTACAGTTGTAATTTAAGAATCCTGAATTATGTCTATTATATCTTCTATCCGAAGAAATAAGAATAGCTTATTATTTTATACGCTGTAAATTATTTATAAAATTCTTGATTGGTAATTCCTATTAAATAACTTAATTTTGAATAATATGAAATATGCTTTATTTTAAAATTTGAATAAATAACATTTTCAAGGAGTATGGTGGGAAAAATTATTTTCAATCACAATAAAAAATCTTAATAATTTATAAAACGTACTGATATAATATTTATTGTTTCAATAAACATCGTAATAATATAATATCACCTCTGGCACAATCTCACGATGGCAAGACGTCGCGACGTAACATCTGACAAATTTTCTTATAAATCTTTTTCGCACATTTCTGTAGACCGAGCGGTCATCTATATGCAATTCTAACCGCATACTACGTAAGGATTTAAAATCTAACAAAATATCTAAGTCTAAGGGACGATGGAAGGAATTAGTGACGGGTAGTTTTACATTTATGTTCTTTTGAGAGGAACGAGAGTGAGGAAAATGGTGAAACCGATTGTGCATGACATGTATTTGTAATGGTTAACGATATGTAAACAGGCCTCGTATTCAAAATTACGAGGCTCTGAAAAGAAATAACAGTAATTTATATAAAAGGCTTAGAATTTATTCTAAATTTATTTTGGGCTTTTGTAACTTATGCAATCATTGTATTGGTGTAAACATTATTTTAGGTATGTGTATGCAGTAATCTGGAAGAAATTTTATCTTTTACGTTTATCGATTTAAATCCAGTATAAAAAATATTCGCTAAAGTTCTGCACAAGATCGATGAAAATATAATATAACAATGTACAATGTAATTAATATAAAATTTGTTTTGTCCTTGTACGCTTATTCATCTTTTTGTTATATAAAATAGATATAATGTTAACCATACACTTTATCCTCGTAGTGTAAGGATATTTTGCCATTTTATTTAAAATCAAGTTATACTGATAATACATACAGAAAAATAAATGACCGATCGCAAGGGATTGATATTTAATTGAAAAACAATAGATTAGCTTTCGCGTTTATATAATTTTAATAATGTCATGGATCAACGCGAAATTTAAAACTTGCTCATTGCTCACTATTTTTCTTTTCATTCATTTTTTATTTAATTCTGTATTTTCTTTTCCATTTTTTCGCACTCTTTTCCTTAGTTATCAAAATACAACATTATATGCATTACTATTATTTTTTCTTCCTTGTATCTATAGAATCAATGTTATAATAATAATAACTTTAATAAAAGTAACAATATATAGTACTCGATAGAACAATATGCATTTTACAAGTATTTTGATCGTTGCTTTGATATGCGTTTTGACAAATTATACAGTTGTAATAGATTTAATCAATTACAGCTGAAAAGTACCATCGTTTTAAGGTGATATTCGCTATATAATAGAAATAAATGTGTAAAAGTATCATTTAAATAGTTTCCTTCGTATGCTTCATAACTATGATCTTCTTCACATTTACCTTATCTTCTCTCCAACTACTATGGCAAGGTTTAAATTGATAAATCACGAAATATACACTTGAAAAAATGCAATTTTTCGCAAATCCTTGAAACTTTAAATATGCTAAAACCTTTCTTTTTTTTACAATATATAATCATTTTCAAAGCAGCGCTTTAAAAATTGCACGCTATGCGATTGTTAAAAATAAAAATCTTCGCTTCTCTAAAACACAATTTCTGTCCTTAATTAATAAAATTTTTCGCTTTTTTAATACGTATTTATATATATCAATATAATTCATATTCACTACTTTGAGTCAAACTCGAAAGTCAAATACGTTCGCACATAATCATACAAATAAAATTTTCTCTTATTCATATTAGTTTTCTTTTCTTTTTTCGGTGATTTCGCTTCACCATCTGTTAAGTCACAACACCGCATTTAAATTTTTTTCCTTAAAGAAAACATACAACAAACGTATACACATATAATCTAGTAATAAACCTGTTTTTCGATATATCAGTAACTAAATTTTGAATATAAATTTAATAAAAATAGGTTCGATACTAGTTACATCTTTATCGTTTATATATCATACGTGCATCTTAACAAGTATAAACATAAAACTGAAACATAAGCGATAGCTTCGCAGTCGTAATATATTTTGATTGATCGAAGAGCGTTTCGGCCCCTTTACTCTTTCATAATAATAATAATATAATAATTATTATTATTATTATGATAATGATGATGATAATAATAATAATAATAATAATAATAATAATAATAATAATAATAATAATAATAATAATAATATAAAAAGAAATAAAACAAAGTAAACACAGTACCGAGGGTATAACCGACATTGTACACGAAGATAATTTTTTTCTATTACTAATAAAATATTATGACGGTGACAAAGTCTTGTATCATTAACAGAGTAAATTCGTTGTTACTTTGATAAAATGCTCATATCTTACACCAAAATTTAATATCGTGATTGATATCATGTAGTATTGATAAAGTGAGGCATTGAAAAAGTATATTTTTTACAGGACTTTTTTTATACGGAATAATCTAATGTTATTTTTATACTACTTTATTATTTCTGAAAATATTTCACAATATAAAAAGATTAAAATAGTTATTTATTAATTTATATATAATTATTACTCTGACTTAGACTGATTTTTAGATGTTATTAATCTTATATAAAAGATAATTATTAAAAGTATTTATAACAAGTTTGTATTTGAATAGAAAAATAAATTAAAAACTATTAATATATATTAACTAGTATTTTTATTAAGTCTTTTTAATATAAGCGATAAAATTTTCTTTCCAAATCTCACTTAGTCAATCCTGAAACACTACAAAATCCGATATGTTTCATTCTTTCTCTATACATTTTCTCAAAGTGACATAATTACGAATTTATGGTTCTAGTAGACCTCGTAATGTAAATGCGTTGTAAAGTCCCTTCACGTGGCAGCGACATGATGTTGTACGACGGCTGTTTGATGAGGCGAGACTGAAGACATCGTCGATTGGGAGTTGATGGGCATTTCGATGAGGGTGACGTCGTAACCTGGTTCGAGCGTGTCACCTGGGTCCGAAGGTGAACCACCTGTATTCCGATTCGAACGCTCTTGTTGCTGTTCGGGTGAGAGCCGTGAATGCGACACTTCCAGGATAAAGAGGTCTTCGTCCACGTAGTAACGGATCATATCATCATCGATTTTCGCTGTAATTCTACTTTTGCAAAAAAGATATTTTTTTAAATTAATTTGTTGATCGTGTATATAAAATTATATATAAACTTATATTTATAATCTGTTAAAGAAAAAGAACGTTTTATCTGGAAGATTCGCAAAGTTCGAGAAATGTAAAAGATGACGAAACATTAGTTTTTTTTCATTTTATGAAAACATTTTTTTATTTAATATTATCAATTACTAATTATATAATATTTTTTTAATAATTGATAAATATAAATATATTTTTAGCACGTTTTTATATATTATAATTTCAGCTATTTAATTAAAATCTGTAAATGAATAATTAATTCTTGTAATGCAAGCAAAAGTATATTAAAAAATTTATGGTGTCTATTGTATTTTAATAAAATAGTTTTAAGAAAACTTATATAATTATCAAAATAAGTATAATCGAGGATGCGTATAATATATATATAAGTACGTTTTTGTTTTTCTTCGTTTGTTAATTGATATTGTTAATCAATATTTTGATTTTAATTTTTTATATTTAAGCAAAATTCAGTTTCTTTTAATAAAATAAAATTCAAAATATCTTGTATGTGTAAATGAAAATATGTTTATATCTATATATAATGAATTAATAAATATGACAAGTGAGTCAAAAGTACATGTAGGAATGTCATGTATTGAAACTCATATTTACTAAAATAATTATTAACGTTATTTTGCGTAAAAAGATATTTTACTAGATCTATTTACATTTACATTAAATTATTACTTTTAATTAAAAATTACACTTGAAAAAAAGTTGAAATAAAATAATAAAGTATGAAAAATTTAATATTATATAAAAATTATAAGAATCGTAACGATTAAAAATGTTTGATTATTTCAATTTTTTTTAATTCAAATACACACTGTTTTAACGATCGTTTAAAATTATTTAATTTTGTAACTAATCATATTTTTTAAAAATATATTTCCACATACTTATATAATACCTCTTATCAAAAATAAATAAAATACATGAATTTAATAATTTATAATGTAAAAATACTTCTCAAATTATCCAAAAATAATAGAAAACTTTTATTTTCTATAATTAAAAATTATGCTAAAATTTGTGTTATTATTATGAAACTAAATTAATAAATTTTAAAATTAAGAAACAAATTTATCACTTTTATCATGATAAGCAAAAATTTATGCATATTCAATAAAAGAATCTATAATAAATAATTATTGATTCGTATCGTAAATCGAATTATCGAGTTTCAAATTTTGTATTCCAATGAACGATAACCAGAATTATACAAATTTATGGTATGTGAATTTGTAATTGTGTCAGTAGAAGATATATTAAATTTTTATAATATATTAAATTTAAAATACATAAAAACGTCATTAGTTTGTTAATACACATAGCGATTAAATAAAAAATAATTAGAGAGAGAGAGAGGGGAGAAGAGAGAGAGAGGGGAGAAGAGAGAGAGAGAGAGAAATGCAGATGTAAGATATTTGCATACCAATATAAATTCACGATTATACAAGAGAACGTGAAAAATGTAAAAAATTTTAATTTGATTGTATTACCGTAACGTAAACTTAAGGATAAATAAAGAAAGTATGAAATAGAAAATAAAAATCTGATGAATAATAGATACAAAAAGACCTAAACTGGACGATTGGACATGCGTAGTAAAGATTATACTCTTTACTAGACTTACCCCTTTGTGTTTTTGCGATAGAGGTTATTAATACTCGAGGATGCAATTTTGTACTTTGACTCAATCTGTAAAATAGAAAAAAGTAGAATATTAGAATTTTAGTTCAGGCCTTTGGCTTTTATTTATAGCCATTTCAATAACTTTAGAATTTAACATTTTTTCACTGCTTTATTTTTATAGTGAAACATATTTATAAAAACTAGTTTAAAAAACGTGATTTGACAAATACATAGATATTTTATAATATTTAAAGATTGATGACAATCGTTTTTGAGCTATTCTTCAAATGAAACTTTTGATCGACAAAATATATAATATTAAATTTAAAGATTTTGCGCGAAATTTTCATGTAGCCGATTAAGACATTCATTTTCCACTTTTTTCTCCGGTCTCTGCATTTAAATCATGATATATATATCGAGATGTTGCAACGCATGTCTGGTTAATAATAAAGGGTTCGAACGAGGATTAATACATGCGCATTAATAATTAATTAGCAAACAGCGATGATTGGATTATTAATAAATTATTGAGTCACGGCGTGTTTTGTGTGAAAGAGCATACAGCGGAGACATGCATGAGTGCTTATCACTGTGTGTTTGTTTAAATTTTTTTCAAGTTCTTAACGATGAAAAATTGACTATTTATTTTGTAAAAATAATTTTGTCCTTGTATAAATTGTTTTAGTTCAAATAAAAATTAGGATTTAAAAATAGAATGGAATTTATGTAGAATAAATATTCTTCAGGCGACTTTTCAAGCACAGAACTCTGTAATGAAAAGATCCATATTCTCTTTATAAGCACTAACAAATTCTGTGTAAATTTTAATGTAATAAAAAATGATGTATGTTAAGCAAAGAGAATATCAACTGATTAAAGGGGATTATTAATAGTTTATATTTATATTAAAAAAGATATATGCCATAAAATATTATAATTTATATTGTTAATGCTAACAGAAAGTTAGAAATAGATCGTGTTAATGTATTAAGACAATAACTGTAAAAAAATCATAAAGGAAATTACCTAAATGTTCTGCATTGAGAGATCTGAAGAATACATCAGACACCGATATAAGGCCCTGAAGTTCCCTGCGCAGAGTATATAAAGCAGTTTCCTTTATGACTTTTTACAAGCTATTACTGAATTAATTTTAAAAAGTACAATTAATCGATAAAAGTTTTGATGACCCGTCCCATTAAATGATAGGACTATTCTGATAAAAAAGGAAACTTAAATAAAGAATATATCAAGTAAGAAAGTAAAAGTAAACTGCTATTCAATGAAAAAGTTGAGGCCTCACATTCCTCTAACCTAACAAAAGTAAAAGAAAGTTTAAATACAAATAAAATGAAGCACTACTTCTAAAACATAAATGGATCTTCATATTAAATAATAAGAGTTACTTTTTCGAATTATTAGAAGTAGTGCTTAACAAAAAATGGCATATAAATATCGCAAAAATAAATTTTTTATGTCTTTTATGGTTTTAATAATAATGTAGTATCATTGCAAGTATAATTTAAATAAATTTAAGTATTGTTGACAAAATTTTTTCGATTTAAGTTTTTCAATCAAATTAATTTTGTTATAATATTTTAGATAATAAAAATATAAATAAATGTAATAAAAATATACATAAATCGATACATTTATGTTTTGTTTTATATTTTATTGAATAAATTTAAACCAGAAAAAAATTGCAACAAAATTCCTTTCTTTGATTTCTATAAAATATCGTTTACATATGTAAAATTTGTATGAATGCATACTAAAAAAAGAATAAAAAAGGCTGATGTTTTAATACTTAGCAGGAGTGTCACATTAGCATTTCAAACCAATACATTTTATCTTAGTACAAACAATTCCTTGATAATTTTTTTTAGAATAAATGCACATAAATTTAAAATACGCAATATATATAATAAAATTAATAACAAGAGCCTTGAAATTAAAATGTTAATATTATTAGTACATGATAATATATTTTTGTAATAATAATATTTATTATGAACTTTGATTTGTAAAAAAATGTTTCTTTGTTTATGAATCACTTATATATAGTAAGCTGAGACCCTGAACTGGTGTAATGAATTAAATCTAGATATATACGTGTATGTGCAAAATTTATGCCAATAAGATCTAAAAAATTTCAAGAATCTAAAACAAGAATTACACCTTCAAGAAATGGATATCTAAGATGGAAATTGAATATTTTTTATTTAATATTATCAGTCCCATATGTTTTAATTATTAAAAAATTTATCGAGTTCGTAAGAACAAATAGCTATATGTTTAAATTTTGTATAAATATGAATACAATGCTAAATTTTTATGTAGAACTTTGTATCAAATGAAATCTTTGACTTTATTTACATTTTTTAAAAAACTTCAGCACATTTGTTCAAATTTCATTTCACGGTAATATAAGAGTTTTAGGAAATACAGTTGTACACAATGGGGCTATAGAATAAAAAATAATAAGAGCAAGATAATAAAAATAAAAGACGAGATTAAAATTTTAGTCTTACAGCATTGCGAAGCCCTTGGACGGTGGGCGGCGTAACATGTAAAGGTGTGTAAACATCCTCGGACTCCTGCCGTACATACAACATTACTCTTTCTTCTGCGTCTGCTGATCGCATGTGGGGTTGCATATGCAGTCTGTTACCCAATGTTCCGGTAACAAGTTGACCACCCCCGAGTCCCGGCTGCACGGTCTGGAGAACCGAGCCCTGAAGTTCCTGTACTTGCATGAGCAGTGAGTCTTTCTTGTCGTGCATTGCGCTTAGGTTATCTGGCGGGAAGTGATTGTGAAACTTAAGAGCGGGCAAACTTGCCCGATTACTAGCTCCTGCTTGTTGTGCATAAGGACTTCCTCCAGCACTACTCTTGAGACCACCTCCAGGTTCGCCATTGCTTAGCGATGAACTGTCCGTTTCACCACCTCCACCGCCACCGCCACCGCCTCCGTAAAAGCCCGACAACTCCATCGTTGAGAACTGTATTGTGACCATTCAGATAAATAAGACATTTCAAATTATTCGAATTTTTGCTGTGCCCCCTCTCTTTCTATATAAATGTATACATATTAACGTTAAAAAATTAGAATTTCTTGCAACCGAATTATTTAATCTTTCAATTTTTTTACATCACATAAACTGGTGAGTGGATATTCATTTTTTTATCTTTCCTTTAAATTTAAAAATTATTTTTAATATATCATTATAAAGAAACTAAATTATTTAATTTTTAAATAAATAAGAATATATACTTTTATATTCATATAAAATGTAAAGCAACAATTATTGGATTATTCAAAGAAATCTTTTTCCAATTTTTCAAATAAACAATTGGGTATTTAATACTATTTACATTAAAATTTTTAGTTGCTTTTAAAATATTCTACCTTATTTTTCTAATTTAATAATAAATAAAAACTATCATTTTTATAAAATATTTGTTATAGAAGCCATGAATTTAAATAAAATATTATAATTACAAAATAAATCAAAATATATTAATAACGAATCGATTGCTAAGATTTTATTAGAGATCATTTTTTATAAAATTTTTGCTATTTGTAGTTGTATAAAAAAATAATGACTATTAATGAATAAACAGAAAATTTCGTGAATGAAATTTAAAAATTTGTGATATCGCTCTGGGAGTTAAAAATTGCTCAATTAGATGATATATTCACCTTATCGATTGTGTGTTCGGCTGGAGGCGAAAAGAGCACTGGTGGCTTGTGAAGATCTGCCATGGAATAAAATTCGCTTCTTTCTGTAACGGAATGATAAAGTTCATCTAGTTTCTTACGTCCTGTTGCTGTCATTTTTCTTTTCGCTGCTCGTCTTTCCTCATCGCGCGTCTTTCTTTCGGCTCCCTAAAATTATTCACGAATTATCGCGTTATAATATAAATTATAAAAAACTACTTTTATAAAATATCACAATCCAATTTTACTTAAAAATCTTTATTAAAATTATTTTTACCCAAATTTAAATAAGTTTTATAAAGATCACTTACTTTATCGCAAAAAACTTTGATTTGGCAATAGCCTCGATGGGATGGAGGTGTGTACGCATGAGTATGAGGTGGCGGCTCTTCGTATGTGTCGACTTGAATGTGAAGAGGTAAGCCCTTTACTCCCTTTTGACTGGAGAAATCTGTACTGAGGCATTGTACAGCAACGTTTATCTGACAGAAAAACATTTTTCGAAAAGTTGAAGTAATGTCGCATAATATCAAGAAATTTAATATTTTATAGGAATAATACAAAGGAAATTTTTTCTCTTACCTTAGCTGACGACTCGAGGGGATTCCAATAAACAGCGATCGCATTATGTGCAACCTCTTCGATACAGCCGACGAGGCCTACGCTGTTTTTTGTGTCTACAAAACACGAGATATTATATTTACGGTTTTTTCTATTATTGTTTGAAAAAAATTAAAATTTAAGAAATAAATAAGATTCAGCTTTAATTTCAGTTAGTGTTAATTATTGTTTTTTTTTAAAAAAGAATGCAATATTAAGAAATAATTATTTGTATGTATATTGAAGAGTAATTATCTGTAATATTTAAGATATTACAGATTTTTTATTTGCATTTTTTATAGACTTCATTATTAATACGTTTTTTTTTCTTTAGAATTTATTTTTCTTCTATATTTTATTAATTATGAACAATTTATTAAAAATTAATGATTCTAAATTAACTTTTTTTATTTTTAATTTGACTTAAAAATTTCATTTTATATAAATTGCATATTAATTATAATGTATGTTAAAATTAACATTAATTTGATTAACTATAAATTAATTATTTACAATGCCAAGTAATTATGATATTAAACAGAATATAAATACAATTCTAGTTGTTATGTTTTAAAACTAAAAGAAAAATAAGTTGTGAAATTTCTTCGCATATTTAATTAAAAAATGAAAATGAAGTTTTTCTGAATCATTAAATATTTAAAATATAAAAAAAAGATCATGTAAAAATACACAATATAATAATAATTAGACTATTCTTTGTTAACCATTTGAAGTTATTAACTTCCACGCAGAACGCGAATTTGGAAAAATGAATAAAAATAAAAAATTAATAATACATTCATTATAAGATTCACAAAGTATTTCAAATTGTGCAATAATCATGAGAACTTTCATTCTTTTCAATTCAAAGATTATACGACATTGAGATATAGATATAATAGAAAGACGCATTAGCTTATTTAATTTTTTTCTTACCTGCATCAAGAATACGTTGCTTGACGGAATGTTGTCTGCCGTGCCAGAACTGCCACGCCTTTATCTCGTCTTCCGGGCTCTTCTCTTCACGGAACATCAACATAACCACGCTCTAAGATAAATAGAAGGATTTTTTAAATATTTTTTAATGTCTGAGCATCAATGATTATTTTAATTTGGCGCAAAGAATTTCACTGCAGAGAAATACATTCCTGTTTTTAGTTTTAATAATGTCCTATGCTTATTATTGTTTTTAACGTAAAACTGCGGTTGAATATTTATCAAGCTTACAATATTCTATTGGTCCTACGATTTTTTTAATATAAATAAGCGGTCTCTGATTTTTTTCATTTATAAATATTCGTATTTATTCGCGAGATTCATAACTTTAACATTCAAAATAAAAATAAGAATATAATTACATTAATATTTAAGAATTATCGTATAGCTTGAAGATACAATAGGAAATTATATTCAGCTTCATTTTAAATCACCTCGCGCGATCCACAAAAAATATTAACAAAGTATTCGCAGAAGAAAATTAAGTAGAATTAACGAAGGAATGTATTCATTTATGTGGATCTTAAAGTAACGATTAGTTTCCAAGTGAATGTAAAAAAAGAAAAATAATAAAAAAAGAAAGTCTTTAAGATTTTTTTTGAACAAATGAAAAATTTATTTCTGGGCCTGGTGCTACGGACTTAAGCGCGGTGCTCTGCCGATATCGTAATAGTCGGGGCGTTGAAGTGACATCCTTACTCGCTCACTCGAGGGATTCCGGGGTATCGCGTATCCGTTGTCGCCACCGTAGCGCGCTCGAGGCCGTTAAGTGCCCGACTACCGATAAGCTGGCTGTGCTAATTTTTTCTGATTCGGGTGAACGGGCCGCGCCTCGCGGGCTTATGCTACCGCCCCTCGGTATTACTTCCAGAGAATTCCCGACACGCGTTTGCCTATTTTCTTTTACAGCGGCTAAACATAGGTGAATCGCGCTCATCCCTTACACTTTAACAACTCTCCGTTCGAATAAAAAAATTTCTCTTTTGTAAATTAACTATCGGATAATCATGGTTAACTATCGGAAAATCGCATGTTAAATAAGACTTTAAAAAAGCCTGATATGAGAACAATAATATAATTGAAATAAGTTATCATATTTTAGATGACGATTCTATCCATCGGTGGATAAAATTTTACTCGATAATATAAATATTAAGTTAGTGTATATCTGTTCAAAACTAGTTTAAACTATCACAAATAAATGTGTTACATACGAATCGAATCATTGCAGGTTTTAATTATCAAAGTATTATGCAACGTTTTGTCGCATTATTAATTTCATAACACTTAAAAAGAAAAAGGCGAATGATCACTACTAAAAAATAAAAGATTTTTAACTAAGACGATAAATAAGAAAGAGAAAATCAGAAAGCATTTTTCTCTAAAATACGTTGTCGCGGAAGCACGTACGTACTCAGTGAAACTCGCAACTCTGCGAATATCCGGTCGATTTCTCGCTCCCTTCTTCCGAGGTGAAATAACGCTGCATCGGTCGAGAGTTGGAGGAAGCGGAGCGGCGGGATTTGAAGAAGAAAGCTGCTCAAACTCGTAATCAGGGAAAAATGTCTCACCCGAGCTTTATCGTAATGGAAATTGCTAACGGTGCGGTATTTAGTCGCCAATTAAACTCGCTCGTGAGTTGCGAGAACAAACGGCCTCATTCTGCGACTTTTTCTCTCCCCCTTCGTAGTTGCGCTTAGACAACACCGAAGACGCTTATGTTCTTTTCTTGTGTTTCGATCTTATATACGCACAAAGTTTCTAGCTGCTTCGCGTTACAAAAAGGCGGGACCCATTTGAATTATTAAGGCCGTGAGAGTTACACTGTAGACGCTCGTGTACGCTGAGAGAAATCTCTGTTCTGTGCAGGGAGTATCATTTGTCTTTGCAAAAAGGAGCATCACACTTTTTTCTAGTATTTCCTAAATAGTATTATTCTAACAAAATTTCTTATCAAGTTTACGTAATGTAATTTTTAAACTTTTTTTCATCCAAGCTTCTAATATTTTATATAATTCTTTTCTAAAATTTTCATTTTTCTTTGCTTTATCTATTTATTTATCCCTATGATTAATCATCTAATTTAGATGTCTTATTTATCTTAAGATTCTTAATAAACATTTATAACTGGACTAATAATAGATAATTGTTTTTTATGTATATATATGAACTAATTTACAAGTTAAATATTTTCTCTATTTTTCAATAAATTATGTATAAATTTTATATAATATATTTTTTGATTTTAAAATTAATCTGATAATTAATTTAATTTGAAAAAAGTTAAGCCTTTTCAACAAATTTCTAATTTTTTAAAATTTCTTACTTTAACATGGTACTTTGGTACATAATTAAAATTGTATTTCTAAAGTTAATGGAAAAGACAGAATAATTGGTCAATGTAAAGTATTTCACACATAAATAGTCATATATTCAATCATATTTGAATTTAATTATGCAATAAATTCATACATTTTTTGGAAACTTTAAAATAAATAAATAAATTTACTAGCCCACATTTTCATTTTATTATTAATTGCCAAATTTGATAGTAAAAAAGATTAAAGATTTATCGCAATGGATACGAATAAAACTACTAATAGAAACCACTATCAAGACATTTTGTAAAATAATTTATAAATGTTTTTATTAAAAGAGTATGCGAATACGCAGATGGTGGTAAAAAGCGAATGTTGCTTTCTCGTGGGTGGGGGTAGTTCTTCTTACCTTGACGGTTTGTCCCGCTTTTAGGAGAGGTTTGTCCGGATCCGGTACATAGTCCAATGTGATACCGTAGAACTGGCCCTTGTTGATGTAGGTTATCCTGTCGTCCTCACGGCGCTGCGAGGTGCTGATGGGCGATTCTAAGTGGTACTTGAAGCCATAAGCTGAATAGCTGGAGGCAATTCAAGAAGAGAGAAGCAAGCGGATAAGGACAAAGATCATTAATGACTTTCGCGAGCCCCTGCGGGGATTCCGTACGCTCATTTTTACCAATGAGAAATCGATCGATGGAAGATTCGTTATAGAGAAGCGCTGGGCGTGTCATTGAAAAACTTGAAAAGAAAGTTCTTCGACTATCGACCTCACTTTTTTTGATCGTATTCAGCAATTGTCATTTACCTTATTAGTCTCTGGTATTCTATTTTCATCCACTTTTTAAAGAAATTGCTTTTTTAACTTTTACGAACGCTTAAACTTATCTTTTATTCACGATGTTAAAACTAATTTAGTTCAAAAGAGATAATATTTAACCAATATTTTATCTTTTTTATTAATATTATATTTGATTCAAATTATCTTAAATGTAATGATAGCTATAACCTAACTTTACATGTATTTTTATATTTATTAAAGTAAATATTTATTCATATATCAAGTCACTAAAGTTATCAAGGTATTCTTGATAATTTTCAATTAAGTCATTTTTTCTAATATTTTTCTACATTTGTAAAAATCTCTATTTTAATTTTTATTATATCATACAATATTTCTCTTCATAAAAGGTTCCTAAGAATATACATTATATTTTATTCAAAAAGAAATTAACAAATTATCATGTATTGATAAATGAAAAGTTTTATTTTCAAGCAAAAAATATGAGCTTTACTTTTTATGTTAGTACTTCACATTGTTTTGTTCAAATTAATATTTAAATTTGTTTTTTATATTTATTTATATTTGTATAGCTGTTAAAATTTTGTTTACTTCAAACTCTAATTGAAAGGAATGAAACGGTTGCATTATTTTATCCGAAAGTAGTGAATGTTTTTATCATATTATAGCGAACGTTTAGTAATTCTGTTACCTTGCTTTTTCATATCTTTCTAGACGATAAACATTTAAGATTATTTTATAAACATAATGAAAAAGGCTACATTTTTTAAGCAGAACAATTTTTTTGTACGCAATTCATAAAGAAAATATTTTTATATAAAAAAATATAATGATAATTTAAACGGTACGAGCAAGTGCTACAAATTATATGTGGTCTAAATTATTAATTTGACCTATAATATATTATAAGTTTGATAATGTGTTTTGTAATAAATGTACGAATAATACAAAGTAATAATAATTCAAAATAAAAATTTTAGTTTTTGAAAAGATTACTGTCGATAGGCGTTTGTATGTATCAGAGTCATACAAGAAAATATGGCGCGTAGATAAGCGCATGGAAGTCAGAGTCACGGGTGAACGTCCTATACGCTTGCATTTGCGCCGCCTACCTTCTCCACCTTATTATAACGCTTCTACGCACACGCATTCGCATGCTCGTATGCAAATGCATTTACGAATATCCATATATACCGACGTGTAAATGTATAAGGAGCGAAAATGTGTGCATTTAAGATAGGCGCACGGCATTTTGCGATTTCACGTGTCGCGCGATTTGCGCGTTTCTCGCGAGAATAAGACCGCGTCGAGCTTAATCGAAATTGCATTCTCGTTTTTCATTTTTGTGCTGCTGTGAGCGAACGGCGAAAACTTCTCTCGAGCCCCGAGCCCCGAGCGCAAACGCGGATTATGAACGAGATGTCTGATCGCCGCGTATTAAAAATTGAATTTGCGATTTTGCGCCTGATACGGCGACCGTGATGGCTTTCTTTTTCTGCCCCGCTCGTTTTCCGTTGGTCTTTACATGACTTTTAGTGTAGTCGTGCATAGTATACAGGATTGTTCAATGTACGTTTGCATTTTTATGGAATTCCACGGATTAAGAAAAGAATATTAGATCGTAAATTTTTTAAAATTTTATCCGCAATAGAGATTCTGGAAAGTTTAGTTTGCGCTATTATTTAAGATTTTTTTACTTTAGATACGTTCAGATTTTAAATTATCTCACTAACACTCATTTGCGTAATTATATGTTTGAAGGAATTGTTTTAGTTAATCATTCTTGTATAACTTATTTACGATGAAACTCAAATTCTTTACATGATATAAATTTTTTACAATATATAAATTCAATACAAACATTAATATATATATATAATTTTTAATAACTATAAACATTGAATTTTAATTATTAATAACGTAATTAATATTAATATTTTCAAAGTTTCGTGTTAAAATTTGAGCAATTCAATGAAAAGTTGATTAAATTTTAATGTGTATAGGAAAGAAAAAATTTCTAATCTAGATTTGTATGTGTGCGCGTGTGTGCAGTATCTATTTGTGTATTTCCGTTTAAAATAGATATAGATTGTGGATTTCGATTAGCTTAAATATATATTTTATATATAATAAAAAATACATATCAGAACCTGGAGTAATCAAATATTTTTCTACATATTATCATTATTAGTCGCGATAACAAAATTCATCACCAAATATTTTTTCTATTTTTCTTACTACTTCAATGTTAATAAACTTCGAAGTTAGTTTTTACCATCATTTTTTATACATACTAAAGGAAATTTAGTAGTAATATATTAAAGTAGTTAAGTAATTCTAGTAAATATATTCTCAATATTTATTTTTTTCTATTTAACTTCTATTTGACTATTAAAAATGAATAATAATGCATTTGTATCAAAATTAATATTTATCGAAGTTATTTAAACTGACTGTAAAATTAAATTAATGGAAAAATTAAAAATAAAATTGATTAAAAAGAAGTCATTTTGATATTTTTCCGAAAAAATATTTTATTAACCAAAAACTAAACGTTTGTTTCTCATACCGTAAAAAATCTTTATTCAATTTTATTAACATATATATTAAGTATAAAAATGTTTAGAGTACATTTAAAAATTTACCTCTACGGACTTTTGAAAATTAAAAACGAAGATGACATGGCTTTATGTAAACATTTATACAAATTCATAAACATTAAGTCGAATCTAATTTACATATTAGCGTTTCAGATCTTCCTAAATATTAAGTTAATAAAGATTTAATCTGTATTTGAAATACTAAATTATCGTTTCATCTATTGTGAAATTTAAAAGATCCACTATACCTAAAATTTTAATGAGCTATAAATTTCGATAGTGAAGACTAAGATAAAGTATATAAAAGTATAATGGATAGTAAAAGCAATTGTACGATACTCACAGTTTTGGAATTTGAATCTTATCGGCATCGTTTTGTCGTCCGAAGTCGTGCCAGGGTCGCGAACGCGGCGGATTTGGGTTCGAATTAGGGGTTGTGGCGCCTGTAACTACGAGACCGGCGCCATCCCGTTGTACCTGAGTTGTTGGCGCGTGTCCTTGCTGAAGCTGAAGTTGTAGTGGTTGATGATGGATCACTGCACCGCTTTCGAGGACGACGGCGGCACCCGATCCCGCACCGCCCGAACACAGCTCCGTGTAGTCGAAGGACGACTGCAAGGCAAGCAACAGAAAAAAGCGTTTTTTAACTTTTCGTTCTTTCGGTATTCAAGATATTAGTATCAATCTGGTAATTATATCAAGTATTACAATAAATATTTATTAGGAAGAATCTTTTACATTATTCATACACGTGAACAAAATCGATAATTTTACGAGTGAACATAAAAATCTAAATACGGCTTTGTTTATACATAGAGTCTGGTTTTTAGTATTTACATACTAGCTAAAGTAGTTAATGGTATGATCAAGTTGCTCTTGATTAATTTTGATCTTGCTTACTACTTAAATTAAATTTTACTTTATTTTAAAATCACTTAATTTAAATAAAAATCTTTTAGTATATAGGATAGTTTATTTGATATTTGCTGTCGAATTACGCAGAGGTAATTTTTCATGAAATGAAAATTTTTAAATTTATATAAAACTGTATCGATATGAAGTTAATATGAAATTTTAATTAAGCAGTAAAACCATTTTTGATCTTAGAGTAATAAGCCTACGTTTATATGAAATTATTCATATTTATTTCCTGATAAATTGATTTTCTTTAGGACAGGTATTCAGCGAGTGCGTTGAAAAACGAAAAGCGAATAGATTAATATATAGGTGACAGCTTGCAGTGTTCTATGGTATGAAAAAGATCGAAAGCAGTAAGAAAATGAAGCAATTAAGTGGCGCGAGAGATCGGAAAAGGCGATCGCCATGCATATCACACACTCCCTCGTGTAAAATTTCGTGATACTGTTCGCATGAAACGCCTTGCGCACGTTCTCTCTCGATTGCATATGCGGCGACGCGCGTCGGTCTTATCGGGGCTCGTATCTCCGTCGCGATCGAGATCGATAGCTCCACTACGAACCGGGCGCGAGGAAATGCCTGCTAATACGCGTTTACGTATATATCCGTGCAAAATCGGGCTTTCTCCTGCAGCTGCTATTGCTACTACTGTTGTTGTTGCTGCTGCTGCTGCTGCCATTACTGTTGCTGCTGTTGACTTGCTTCTACTCAATCTGCGGGGCTAATACGGCCTAGACGTGTCGATTTTGCTGCGCGAACCTGTTTTGATTACGGATTGCTTTTAGACGCGGCATGAATACGTGAAAGTGTGACTCGTGGCGTGCGTCGTTGTTTTATTTTCAATAAATATGAGTACAATCTGCGAGAATGGAGGTAAGCATATAATTAAGAATTTTGCAACTTGTAAAATAATCTATCGAGTTGTTCAAGATATTGCACTTCCCAAAGACTCAATTTACTTTTGATTCTACAGAAATTTCGTTTCAGATCATTAAGATTATAAATTTCAAAGTTTTTCAGTTTATTTATAGAACTAGTTTCATATACATAAAAGTTAATTTTATTTTATAGGAATTCTTATAAGTAAATTTAATTAATATACAGTTGCTCCTGACTTATATTACTTTTTTATGTTTTACTGTTTTTATTCCATACAATACTCTAATACCTTAACACTTTGAACAAGTACAAATTATTATTATTTTTTCCTGAAATATTCATACAAAATAATTATTTCTTAATTAATATTTTAAATAGATATAATATAATTTTTAAATTCATTATTTGTACATGAACAAGGAATTTGTTCCTAACGAAACTTATCTTATACGTTATAAATCTCTCCATTAAAACATTTATGATTTTTAAATTTAATAAATTCGTTGAAAAAATTTTTATGAAAACAATTATTTATTCAACTAGAGTAAATTATAATAATTAAAAAAATAGTATTAAAAGAACCTTAAATTTATTTTGCAATTGGATTGTACAAATAATATTAAATGTTAGGATATAGAATAACTTTTTATTTAAAGGTGAAGATATATTATAATTATTATAATTTTTTTTCATTTTTGTAAAATAAAACTCTTCAGTCTACTTTTTTTAATAGTGTTGATGTATTTTCGACAGCTATATCGATAAACAATTGATCTACGCATTAAAAGTAAGCTCGAAATACAAGAAAAACGAGAAGATATCCCGATCACTGGTGAAAGTATTAGAAAAACAGAGATAGATAAGGAAGAAGAGAAGCGAACCTGATGAAGCGCTGTAGTCTGATGATGGTCTTGTCTGGGCGTAACCGCATCAGCTCCGATCCCGGAGTCCGGGCTGGGTAGATCAACCGTAAGTACTTTACTGCTGCTCGAAGACGAGCGGATGGCGTGGGTGGTTGCGTAGGAGCTGGGTACTACTTCGTACCTCGTGTAGGAGGCTGTGGACGTCGGCAGGGATGTAGAACCCGTGGAGACGAGGGGCGGTAGTGTATCGCCCGTCACGTAAACGGCTGCGGTTTCCGGATGCAAGGCTGTGGAACCATTCGAGCCATTTGAACCGTTCGTGCCGGCGCCGTTGCTCGACGAGGTCGACGTATACGCTGTTTGCAGCCGAGGACTGCACGAACCATAAGGATCGTACGGACTACCATACTGCAGAAAAAAAGAAAAGTACTCGCTTATTAAGAATACTCCGAAAAAAATTTTGTCATTGTTATAATATTTTCAAAATTTTTTTACTCGATAGATTGCTATATCAAGGATTCTTTACAATAAACTTGTCACTCATAAGGAATATGATATAATGGTATTTTTAATTTAAAAACAACGAGTGTTCAAAACTATAAATGAATGTTTGGGTGTATTTAAAAATTTGAAATGTAGATAAGTATCTGGATATTTATAATAAATGAAATAATATTTATATTAAAACATTTTGAATTTAAAATATCTATTGAAACTATTTAAGAAAAAAAATCTATAACCTATAAGCTATTCCACAATTATTTAGAAAAATAGTAAGTAATTTTATTAAAAATAAAAACCAGAAGGTATATTAATTTATTTTACGCTCAAATTTGATTTATAAGCCTTAAAAACTTATAATTTTATCCCAATTTTAAAAGCATCGTAAATTACCGGTAAAACTGTAAGTACATAATCGATACGTCACCTGAAGCTGATGCTGATGATGATGATAGATAGACGGCGTTGGGCTGTCAGGTTGTTGGTTCTGTTTGTGCCGTTTGTTAGACTGCTGGGCCCCCCTAGAGGAACTCAAGTCTTCAGGCTCACGCTTTACGCCCGCGATGGCGGCCTGCTGTGATTGCGGACTAAGGGGTAGTGGTAATCCACCTTGGAGACCTTGTCCCGGACTATGCGATTGCTGATTGTACTGATGAAGAAAGTGGTGTAGTTCTCCTCCTGAGCTCTCAGAACCTGGTTCTATACGACCGGTGGAACCACCGCCTGGAGCTTCTTGTACTAGAAGCTTCTGGCCCATCACACCCCTAAAACCATCGTTTTTCTATTAAATTTTTCTATAAATACCAAATAAATAAGATTTCTTATAATTTAATTGCATCATATTTTCCAGCGAATATAATTTTTATAAATACATTCGGATATTTGTTAACTAAAGAATTTTCTCTTATAAATGTACAAATTTAAGTATATTTTCATTTACTTTTCACTTACAAATAATTATTTTTCTTTTACTCTTTTATATTTTTTGTTTTAAAGAAGATAGTACTTAATAAGTGTTAATGATTTATTGATCTTTTTTTTATATTTGCTTATGTGATAAATTAGATGTCATTTAGAACTATATTTTATAGTATACCTAAGAATGTTCAAATATTATTTATCCAAAAGAATATTTTTATCTTAAAAAACGAGATACTATACTTAATAATTTAATAATGTTTATAATTGTATTCTACAATTTTTATAAAATTTATTATAATTTCTATTGATTTGGATAATAAAATATAATAGTATCATAAATTAAAATAAAGTAAAATGAAAACTAATTAGATAAACACTACTACAATTGTAATGAATTTGAAACCCTAATACTTTATATAAAATTATATAATGTAAGTTCACAAATGAAACAATGTATGTAAAATCCATCCCTACATTTCTCAAAACCCTTGAAAGAAAATACAGTGAATTCACGTTGTTATTCATTATATGTGGTCCATGTATTTTTTAACGAAAATCTAATGCATTCCAAATAATCTAGGTAATTTTTATCCATCATCAATGAATTCGCCCCTTGGTGCATTGACGTAAAGCAAGAGTTAGCTTTTTGTACAACGTTTTTCACACGCGCCTCCTTCGAATATCGTCGGAACGTCACGTATCTTATGGATTAGCATTGCATTATAAAAATCGAAACTGAAGAAACAGAGAGCGAGTAAGAGGGAGAAAATAAAGAGAGACAACTCGCGGATCTATTTCATTTAAGCCGAATTCATGAGAGTTTATAGCCTTGGGTTTCGCTCATGCGCATGAGGATTCTAGAAGGCACTCGCGCGAAACCTCCTTCGAGTCTTAGCGTTACATCAACAACGAAGTGAACGAAAATGGGAGAGTAAAAAAAGAGAGAAAGAGAGAGAGAGATCAGGTATCGGTACTACTGCGACTAGGATAGAATATAAAAAAGCGAGGAGGCATCCCCCATTATACGGAAGCATCTGACCGTGGGGTAGGTACGAATGTGCGTGAGCTGGTGCGCTTGGAGGAAGAGCGTTGGCAGTTTATAAGGGTTCCGGCATTGTGGATGCGCTTTATCATGCTAAATATAACATGTTAACTACTTCACATAATGCCAAGCGTTATGCTTCCTTTTCTCTTGCCCCGACTCGTCTTGCAGCTCATGCATTTTATGATATGCGTGTGGAGCTGTGAAGAAGAAAAGGGACGCGCGCGCACTGACGAGGAGTCGGGGATACAATTTTATTGCTGTGCAGTTTTAAGAAAGTTCAAGCGCGCTTACAGGCATAAGAATAAAGGAACTTTAAAAAAGGAAACTCATGCTATTCGACACGTGTTACAAGGATAATTTTGGACGTTTGCTCTTCATGAGAAAGGTGCAGGAAAATGAATTAATTAACAATATTCTAAGCAAAGGCGTATAGTATTTCAATTTTTATAAAGAATATTTAAATGTTTTATTATCTATATTTGAACTATTTATCATCAGATTTGCTGTTGTATTAAAAATCGTGCAAATTAATAATAAATTATATAAAGTGAATAAAGTTTCATTGTATGGTAATTGTTTTGTGTTTGCTTTTGCTTTAATTTCATGTAATGAAACTAGATACATTCTTTATAAAATTAATTTATATAAAATACTAAATTTTTATTCTTTTTCAATAATTTTTAATTATAATTATCGATACAGTTACAAATTCTACTATATGCTTAATACTTATGAATGTATTGTAAATATACAGTATTCTATTGTAATATATCCAGATAAAAATTCGTATTAGCACAACAATAACTTTTTTTTACGAACAATAAAAAAATTACAAAAACAATATTTCAATCATATTATAAAAAATAGAAGAATATTTTACCTTTTTGAGTCATAAAATTTGAATATTATATATCACTTTTTTCTTTTTACTTTGACTTGTTCATATAAGACATCAGGTAACATAAAATATTTTCAGTCGCATCCGATAATGGCTAAAGCAAAAGATCATCGTCAAAAATCGCACCTCAACCACATGAACGATTTGACTCTTGTTTGACAAATATTGAGCAACGTCAAATGTAAAGTCAAGAAGAAGCTGAAGAACAGAAGTAAACTGGGATACTTCGAAGATAAAACAACTTGAGAGAGTGAGGTCGTCGACACATTTGAAGATGTTTATTGGAATACATTTAAATGTATACTTTTTAATATTTTTTCTTACACTTAAATTTGCAGTTTAAACGCGAAATTCAATGTATTGTAAATAAATTAATTTATACTTTTACAGATATCGTTATAACATGATCTACTTACTTATAAAGCTTCTTAATAAAATAGTTTTCAATATTAAATTTTCACCAAAGTTTATAATAAATAAATTTACTTTTATTAAAAAGTATTTTTTTCGTGTTTTTAAATAATAAATCTAAATTGTGTTCGAATTTTTTCATTTATTATTGTAGATATTTCATGGAATACATTAAGTCTGACAAATTTGATAAATATCCACTAGTAAATTACTGAATATTAGATTAAGTTTATAATTGAAAGCACGTAATATAACAGTATAATAAGGTCTAGGATTAAGTAGTTCTTATGTAACAAGTTATTTGTTCTTTTAAAAATACTTATTTATTTTTATTGCGCATTTCTAGTATTAGCGTGATATAAATCTGAGTATTAATATTCAAAACATGTAAAAGTGTGCTTTGAATTCGCACACGAATAATAATAAAAAAATTTTATATTACAGGAAAACACGTACCTAGTTCGCATATTTATGGGTGCGAACGATTTCTTCGAAAACCATTCTTGTAATGATTTTGGCTTTTAAAATTAAAAACATATTTATTCAATTATTTGTATGAAGATAATATCACAATATTCATTTTGAAACTAATTAAACAATTTAGTATCAATTGTAATTGTATAAAATCATTTAAAATATATTACTTATTTATGAAATAAAAGTTATCGTTTATTATTCGATATTTATAATTAAAAAAAAATGTGAAATTCATACGAATAGACTGCGCTCTAAAAATCATTGAATATTTGACTTAATGTTAGTATACTATAATAAATGACAAAGGGTAATAGTTGAAAACGAGCTACAACGCACAGATACTATTCTTCATTCATTTTTCCTGCAGAGTCACGAAGCAAGTAGCTGGGTGGAAAAAAAACTCCATCTTTCAAAGTCAAGGCGCTCGTATTTGTCACGCGTGAGGTGCGACGGCAGTCGCACGGGCTCATGGTGGAGGTCGTTTCAGGATCGTCATAAAAGCTCGTTTTACATGCAGTTGTCTGACCCACGGTGGTAGTCGTTGCGACCGGTCGTTGCAGGTGAAAACCGGCATTTGAGATTTCTCAAACCGGATATGCCGAAAGCGCAGGAGCGGGTGCTTACGGTAAAATAGCCTGCCGAGAGCGTATCTCGTACTTCGCATGGATTTTAAAGTTTGAGTCGGCAAAACAACCGGAAACAGACTCTTGAAGGACTACTGTATATTATAAAGTGGACAAGAAAAATATTACTGAAAGGATAATAGACAAAATTTATCTTAATCTTCTTAGCAAATGTCTCTTTGATAAAACTGCGGTTTTATTTTCTTCTCTCCTTGTTTTCAAAGTCATTAAAAAGTGCTCGCGCTTGTTATACAAGAAAAAAGATGAAAGAATTGTAGAAAATGTATCATATAAATTCCGCGAGCAATTCATACTCTGTGGTTGGCGAATACAGAACGCACAAAGTTGTCGTGCTTTTAACACCTGGTCAGAGGTGTGGGAAAGCGACGGGCGACGATTCTTCATATTGGTCTTGCAAAGACCACGAGATACCACGTTAATTAAGTATAAGCGCACTCGAACATCGCGAGAATCGTCTTGAACTTCCAGGAAGCTCTCGGGTTTAGCATCTTCAAGAGAGAAAAGGACGCGTTTTATAAGTCCGGTTTGGTCAGAGCATCCAAGTCTTCGAACTATATAGTTGCGCCGCCACGCGCCGCTTCTTCTCGGAAACCTGGCCGCACGTTCGAGGCACATTATTGTAGTATCCGCGTGTGCCTTACTACTTAATGTAATGCGTACACGCGCAACTAGAGCGTAGGAATTATAAAACGACGCTACGTGTCTGGCATGTGCCGCGTACAACGCAAAGGCTTTTTATGACGTGGCGGCGAAACGTGCACTCTTCGAGATCACTGTGAGTTGATAGCGAATTACGAGCGGCGAAGAGGCAAGTTAAAACGGAACTTGCGACACAAGTCCACTCGTTGCGTGAAGGAAGACAACCCCTGACCTCCCCCTCCAGTTCTGCATAAAATGAGACCGACGGTAGTTGGATTCGCGTGCGCGGTGTGAAGATGAAAGTGTTGCGTAGCTTTGCTCTATGAAGTATACTCGGTGCGTTATATGCCAAAAGGTACATCATAATTTTTTTTTTATACATACACAGCGAGAATTAAAACAACTTTAATCGGTGAAACTAGTTTAAGTTTGAGTTTATTTTGGTAAATAAATCATTTTAGAGAAATGAAATGAAAACCTTAATGTATGGATGACATACAAACTAAATGGTATTTGTAGTGTAAAATATAATGGTCTTATTTTTTAGTATCAGGTTATTTTATATTATTTTTTTATATAAAAACTGTTACGTAATTATGGAATTTAATTTAATTACGTATACTTACAAAACTAACTCAGATAAAAATAAATGTAAAGATTTAAAAATATGTTTTTTAGCAAAGTTTATTGTTTCAATTCTCGAATAAAAATAAATAACAAAGGTTAAATGAAAATGAATAATTTATTAAATAAAGAATTTTAATAATTGATAATTTATAATTTATTAGTAATTTATTAGTAAAGAAATCATTAGTTTATTATTATAATTATATCTTAAATAACGAATATTGTAAATAAATAAAATGTGCATCCTTTTATTTTGTTTCAATTACGAAAAATAATTAGATAATTAGGCTGTGGATAAAAAATGATCGCAAAACTGAAACAACATGCTAATTTCCCCATTGTATAAAATAAATTGAAATAATATTCTTATTATTACATTGCTTTTCAAAAAAAGACTCGTAGCAAAATTTTTTTCTTTGGCTTTCCGAGAATTGCTGTTGATTAAAAAAACCGTTTTCACGGCTGCTTACCGACGAGTCGATTATTTCGACGATAAGTTACGCGCATGTATAATTCCATGCGTATAATTGTAGCTTAATGTGAAACACGCGCGAGCATTACAATTTTGAAGGGACATGTATATGATAATATGTACGTTTTTTGAGGAAGAAAAGAAATTTCCGGCAAAACGCACGCGTGAATTATGACTACGTTGCGTTATTCTTACGAACCTCAAGTATACGTGCATAAGTACATAAAACATGACCACGTAAATAACTTTCTTTTATAAAATTTACTAGACGAGCATTCTGTGCTCGTATGTATAATTAAATCTCGGTCACTCACTTTCGAAAGTACGCAAGACTGTAAATACAAGGCGGTCGAGAAGCGAGACAATGCATTCGAAGTCAGAGGCGCCGCCTTACGCTTCAGTGCATTAGGCGACATCGAATTCAAAGTCGCGGGTGGATGTCAGCACAACCAGTAAACTAAGGGAGATTGAGCACGCCTTGATCGTAAATGTCGGCTCGTAAATATTAACGAGCAGTAAGTGATTATGTCCAGGCTATGAGATTTTCATTTTATTTTTTATCGGATCGCAACAACGAGGAACGTAAAATGCAAGCGTCCTTGTTCTATGTTGCACCTATACCACGTATTATAGGTTCTTAATATCGCTATTTTCTTATATAAAAATTTCATCTTGTTGCCTATTTATTTATATTTTTGTATTAAGACAAATTTTTGTAAATTAAAGATAACTTAAAGAAATATTTATATTTAATTGTGATGAGGTACCGAAACAGTATTGCAAAGTTATCTCATTGGTTACTGATGTTAATAAGATTTACCAGCGTTTATCAGCATGATTAAGCAAAGCATAAACAATAGATTGAATAAATCGAAATTTTCATTGAATATTATTATTGTTTTCTCGCTAAATTTATTCATAAATTATGTAGCTTTTGAAATTGTTTTTATTCAAAGTCATCTAATAACAATCAGCTGTAATCAAGTAATCAGCTTTGTCGAAGAAAAATATTTACAACACAAATTTCTCGTTTTCTTACTTGCAATAAAATTATTGAAAAAAATTTTATATATATTTATTTTTTATATAAGCAGTGCACTTTTATATTAAAATTGACACATGCCTTTAAAACGAAACGGAAGCACTGATTTATACATTCGGCAGAGAATTAAGGGCCACGTCTTCCGGTCCATTTGATCCGTTTGCAAACTAGAGACGATCTCATCTTCCTTCATGAAACTCTTTTTTATTTTCTCTCTCACCCTGATTTTTCGATGGCCTTCGAGGGTCTTCTTACTCTCTGTCATTATTCGCTACCCTTCTCGCTCCTGACGTTATTTGTAAGTATGCGAACTAACTGGGCTAAGCAACTGAGAGAGATGGAGAGTAGAGAAAGAGAGAGCACGAACAACCGACAGAGACAAAACGTCGTTTCTCTCGCCTTTGCACAGCCTGGTCCCAGTTTTGATTTATATCGTCCGCTTAGCATATTTTGTAATTTACTGTTTGAGAACGTCCTCAACGTACGAATTTGAAAGCGAATGCGGCAGAAGAATCATCAGCAGCGGCAACAGCACGAGACAAAAAAGGAGAGAGAAATAAGGATTGCCGGAGGCTCGGTGAGTCTGTGTATACATATGCGCGTACGTAGGGATGCCACGATATTTTATCTTGTTTCGATCTTCTCCGCATTTTAATCTCACTCGGAAAGTCTATCCAGCACAGCGATGATAGCATCTCTTGGTGATCCCCGCGATTCCTGCAATTTTCGAGTCCTACAAGTTCGCGCTCTTTCAGCATATCGCTATGCAACGAAGCGACGATGGATTTTAATCTAATTTTCATTGTCACCTGCGCGAGACGAAGCATAATGTATGCTCAACGACGGGTGCAAGCGTCAAACGGATTCTGACTCAGTGTATCAATTACGCAGCCGTAAACAGTAGTTGGAAACCCTTTCGTTCGTATTCCATGTCAGGTATGGAGAAAATATGTAGATACTCTTATTTTTTTCCACCAGCTGAATTGAGTTTACTTTAGATATTTCTTATTTTCTTTTCCTGCTTATTTAATGATATGAAGAAAATGAGTTATGTTGCAAAAGCAAAAAAAAAGCGCAAAACTAAGAGACAAAGGAGAAAGAGTAAAAGAATGAGGAGAGAGAAAGAAAGAGAGAACAGTGATGCAATGAATACTGATGGATCCTGTACAAAATAAACAAGTTTTTATGCATTGGAAATACTGTCGAAAGAAAATTTCCATGGGAAATTGCATTGCGTATTAATAAGTCTTTTACCATGTAAAGCAGTGTAATTAAAATGAACTGGAAACAGATTAAAATCTTGACGGTCTTTAAGGAATTTTATTTAAAATGTGGAGCTCTACTTAATTGCATTTATTTTAATATATAACATATAATTTTTACATTTTCACTTAAGTTTTCGCTTAAATATCTTAAAATTATATATCTATTATTTATAAGTAAGAAAATTATAACAATCGTTCAAATGAATTTGAGAACATGAGTCATTCTTGTATGAAAGACAAAAATCCTGTACAAAAATTAACGAATATGTTAGTAATACATTCTAAATTATTATTTCCATGAACTTCTTGTATCAATATTATCAACATTTTTTAGAGTTAAATATTTGATTCAAGGTTTAAAATTACTTAATTATTTTTAATTATTAATTTTTTCTTCTTAAACTAGTGTTCGACATTTATTCAACTTTCTCTAAAACCATAACATATTGTGAATTTATTATCAACATTAAAAATAAAAGTAATAAAATTGACTTTAATTATAAAGGTTCTATTAAATAAAAAAGGAAGAATTATATATTTTCTAATCTTCTCAAAGTTGAAAAAAAAAAAACACGATTTATTTGCAATATTAAAACTTCATAAAAATATCTTTAAAAAGTTATTTCCGAATTTAATTTTATATAATCATAACCATATATTTTTTACTTTCTTTTATATATTTTTGTATGTATTTATACATAATATACATGGAAAAAATAGAAAATTATTCTAAAGTGTAAATAAGGTATTAGTAAGAAAAGTAGTTTCGATACATTTTTGTCAAATATAGAAGGTATAAAGAATCGAAAGTATTTTTTGAAATAGCTAAAAATTTATAAAATAATTTATCAAATAATTTATAAAAGAAATTATTAAAAATATAATAAATTAATAATTTTATTTATTTGAAAAAGTTGACTATTACTAAATTTTTTTAACATCTATTAAATACTATACAATATAATTCATAATTTTTAATATAATATTCTGTACTTTTAATTTTACATTAAGTTAAACTAAATTAAATATTTATTGGAATAATTTTTTATAGTTCTATAAGTTTTACATTCTATTTAAATTTAAATGAATCATAAATTTATGTTACTTTGATAGAAGACTTAAATATTGGTTCATAATTAAATTCTATGAAATTGTATTTTACATTTCAGTCATTAATTTTGTATATAGTATTAGCTCTACATGCATCTAAAATAAATATCACTATAATATGTATATGTTTTTTAGACCTTTTATATCCTATCACAAATAGAAATTACGTACTTTTAATCTAAATTATGATAAAATTATTATATTTAAAAATTAAAATCATTATTAAAAGTCGTAGATTGAAATTGCTTTTCACGATCAAGTAATTAAAATGATTATTGATCTTACTAAGAAAGTTGGTTGCACAAAAGTATTAAAATTGTAAATTATTGATTACACTCTGATATTTTTAATAATAATATTTTCTTAAAGTTTAATTATTTCATCAGGAGAAGGTTGCAAGTATTTTTGGTTCTGTGTTTGCTGAAGTTATTAAAATTAATTTAAATAATAAAAAATTTAGGAATAAAATAAACGCTAGGACTTACGTAGACCAGAGCTCATGGGTGGGTGGGAGTTTGACATCGGCAGCTTTATCCGGTAACTTGGTATAGTACTCATAGACATAGCTAGCCGCAGGGTCGTCAGCTGGATGACCGGCGACCGCCGTAACCTGGTGCTGCTGTTGAAGATTGAGCATGGCTGCGGTGGCGACCGACAGCGGGTGCTCGCAGTAGGCCCGCCAGTCGCCCTCCATGCCCTGCACCTGCACCTGCACTGCGGCGACTCTTTTCTGTACCTCTGGGTCGTCACTGTGTTGTTGCTGCTGTTGCTGCTGCTGTTGCTGTTGCTGTTGCTGTTGCTGTTGTTGTTGCTGCTGCTGATCGTTCCCGTTTGCACCCGCTTGCTCTTGCTCTGTGCTACCACTATTTGCAGCACCCAACTGTTGTTGTTGGTCTTCGTCGTTCTCGTCAGGCTCCTGACCGTAGTTTGCTGTATTTTGTCCAGGAGTTGACACCTGCTGAACGTCTTCGCTGACTTGTACGACGCCAGGATCTTCTTCGCTGCGACTGCGTCTTCTAAAATGAAATTATATTGTTAATAATTACCACAAGTACAAATTTAATTTAAATTATTCATTGTTTATTACTAAATGTATCGGATTAAATGATTACTCTGTAAACGCGATTACTAATTATTATTATTACGTTGAAGACATATTAATTTGTCATCGTAAATTAATAGAAATATTTGAAGCGATTCTTTTCGTGTTTAATTAATAAAAACAAAATTTCATAATTTGTTACAAATTATATATATTTTATTCATAAGGTATTAAAATAATAAGCTTAATCATACGAATAAACTTTATGTTACATTTATTTGTAATATTTATTCCAGTTTTCTTTGAAATTTTTTTATTAACGTACATGTTTTTGATATCAACTATAAAGTAGTAATTTTTAATAATTATATCTTTTTGATTAAAAATCTTTTACAAAGAAAAAATTAAAATAACACTTGATCGAATAAATGTTATACGGTTTGATATAACATAAAATTTAAATATCTGTACTTGAATTTAGATTTAAATAGCCATAGTTATTCATAAGAAATTTGCATCGCTAGTGTCAATTTGAAGCCTTGAATATATAATTCGATATTGCTTTAATTAACGTTAGGAATGTAATGCAAAGCTAATTATAGATGGCGCCAATATTTAATACATAAACTAATAAGAATCATATGTTCGTGAAGTGCAGAGAAGTGTGTAGTCAATCTGTAAACAGCTTTCCATTACGATCAGAAATGCACTAATTTATACTAAACCACAGTATCTGACTAATAATGCTTAAAAATATGTTATAGTATCAAATTTGATAATCATGAGAGTTCTGATGAAATAATCTGATATCTAATAATTTTAAATGTTCAGGTTGATTATCTATTATTTAAAGCCATATTTACGAACCCTACCTATCAATTTATCGACAAGAAGAAAAGTTTTTCACAATTCAATCTCTTAAGAATTTATTTAATTAGCTACAAAAATAACCCAAATAGAAATAAAATATTTTAATTTATCTATAAAACAATTCTAAAGAGAAATTAATTGCACTCGGAGACATTTTCAATTTTTCCTAAATAGAATCAACACTCTTCTACATAATATTAAATTATATTCTATTCATTAATTTATTAATAATTTAGACTGTATTTTATATTTATAAATTAGTAAATATTACATTTTGTAAACTATATATAAATGCGTATAAGATAAAAATACGGCAAATATGTATGGGGGTGAAAAAAGACTTTTTGTTCGAATTTATATCTTGGTTGAAGTGTATTTTTAACGATTTTTAAGAAAAGCTTGATGACGTGAATTTATTTCAAGCTATTAAAAAGATATGTAGTATTGTATTCAACTTTATATCTTGATATATATTTCTAATTATGAACTATTTATCTATCTACAATAAAAAACTTCTACATATTTTCTATTGTCCTCTTTTATCATACTGTAGTATAGCATTAACTATTATTTATTTTCTTGTGTAAATATATAATCAATATCTTTCTCTAGATATATAATTATTATATTAATGTAATTTGAAAAATTATAATAATTAATATTCGTGTGAAAATTCGTCATTTTTAATAACTTCATAAATAATAATATTTAGAGATGAAATGTATAAGATACACTTCATTAATAAGAAGTAAACTTTACTAATTTTAATCGTATATTAATATTAACAATTTAATAAAAGAAAACATTTATCATAGTTAAATTATATTGATTTTTTAATCGCTCAATGTATTTTTTTATAAATATAAAAAATTTATATATTAAATAAAAATGAAATATTAATTTTAGATTTAAACCTATCGATAATTACCCATGAAAAATTGCGTGTTAAACAAAAAGTTTAAATATTTTTCACTGTAATAAATTGTAATTTTAAAATATCTAGTTTCACATTCATCAAATCTATTATTATTAGTATTTTTATTTGTTCAATATAATTAAATAAGCTTTAATTTTATCGTATGAAAAGTTTTTACTTAGAAGCGTAAGAAATATTTTTTCAAACAAATACTTCTAAAAATTTTTTCAATATGAATACTTTATATTTTTTCATTCACATTTTCTATTCCATATTATTTGCTACGAGAGATAAGAATCAGGTGAAAAAAGACCTAATTAAAAATAAAATAATTATATGAGAAGTCAGAAAGATGGCAGATGATACCATCGACTTGTACATCCACAACTATGTACATATTTATATAGATATTGAGGTAGTCGTTATGATTAATTATTATAGACCCCTTGGCTTTTACCTACAGTCATCAATTTATACTCCCCTGCTTAGCTCTTTTCCCTTTTCCTTTTCACGTATCCCGATTTCAATCCCAATTCTCGCAGAGCTTATATATGAATACATAGTGGGTACAACGTGGAATAAAGCTTTATCCTCTCTAATTTATGCATGTTGAATCAATCTCTCTCATCGTCTCTTATTAACTGTCTTCTTTGGCTTACCTGCACCTGGACACAACTGTTTCCCCCTCTCTTTTATACATGAGCGAGTTACCCCGATAATGAGAAAGCGCGTTATCCTCTGCAAATATTTTTCTCTTCGACTGTTTACATAGGCTGTTGAGATATTACTGCAACATTTACCTTGACAATTTCTTTACCGATGTTCCCTTAGACTCTCTTCCTTTCAATATATTTATGCATCGTCGAAAGGAAAATGGCATTAAGAACTTATTTTCATCCTTTTCTTTTTTTATTATTACATGTGAGAAAATTTTACTTACAATATATACATATAGTAAGAAAAAGAAAGTGACATAGAGAATAACTACATAACACATTTATCCAATCTAAAAATCGAGTATTTTAGTATAAACTCTTAGATCCCCAGGAAATTTATCTTTGAAATTTTAGATTTCTTTTTTAAATCTATTTGTTTAATTATATATGCCATTTAAATTTTAAGTAATAGATCTGCTACTATATCAAAGTATCTGATAAAATTTTAAATAATATAGATGATTTATGATAAAGTAATAAATAATTTTGTTTTTCCTTAAAATTGAATATTTTTAATTTCAACAATTATAATTTTGTATTTATCTTAAAAAATGTAATATTCAAAATTTTGTTAAACAAAATGTCATTATTGTAATATAATATTACATCGATTTTTATAAAAATTTAAAAAAAACACTGTGAAAGTATTATGAAAAGTATTATGAAAATAATTATTCTAAATGATATACATTGTAATTATGTAAACATTTTTGTCTCCCCCATAAATTATTTTCTAATTAAAAATGATTAGAAGTTGCAATGGTTCTTATAAATGTATGAAATTCTGAGTTAAGTCGAACCATGATAAACAAAAACTAAAAAAGTAAGAAAAAAGAAGCAGACACTCGTACACTAGAGAAAAATTGCATGAATCGAAAAACGTTTCCTGCATCTTCGAAGGCAATATAATTCAAGCTTGGAAAATACTATATACGTTTATATACACGCTCAGAACAAAATCGTTGATTTCGCCGTAACCAATTAATCGTTCCCCCTTCTTTCTCTGCTTCGTCGTCGCATTAAGGTTTCTCTTACGGTACACGTGTATACTGGTAACTATAGAAGTCTTTTCTTTGATGTGTGGAGTGTCGTCGTTTGTGGGAAGCGAGCGACACATCCGCTACGACGATCTTCGCGATCGGAGAGAGCTTTTTTCCATGGCCTATACGGCTCTTCACGTGTGCGGATTTTCAATTCGATTCCACGAGATCGCTAACCATGGGTATGTAAGAAGTCGGCGAAGAATGCGAGGCAATGCAATAGAAAACCGGAGAAAATTAAGAGAATACTGGCATCTTACTTTTTAGATTCTTAGCGCGTCAATCTTATACTGATTAAAAGTATCTCTTATAATTTTAATGATTATTATCTAATTATGAGAAAAATATTTAGTTTCTTATTAATTTTAGTACGTTAAACATTTATAATAAATAATTTAAATAAAAAAAGTTTAAAACATTTGCTCACAGATTTCAATTAATGCATCAATAAAATTTATTGATTCATATATTACATAATATTGAATATATTTCAAAATTAAATTAGATATTCTCATACTTTATAATTTTAATTGAAAATAAAATAGTTAAAGAAATATCGTGAGTGAAAAAAAAGGAGAAAGAAACAAAAATAGTTTCATATCAAATAGTTTGAAGAAGATCAAATAGTTTGTATATATATATATATATATATATGTATATATATTTATAAATAAATACAGATAAATTATTCAAATTCTTTAGCAGAGAAAACTTTGTGATTATGAAATTATGAAAAACAAGCGCGAACGCGTGGCTCATCATCCAATATATGCGTGACTCGAGTATTACAAGGCGGTAATTTCTAAGTTTCTCTTTCTTTCTATCCATTTTTGTTTCTGTTGTTTCAGTTTTTCGTTAACATTGATCTTTCTATTTTATCTTTTTATGTTAATCATTTCTTCTTATTTTTTGTACGCTCTTATACTTTGCTACGGAGAAAAAACGATTAATCTGTAAGGGACTTAGTGAGTAGTGAAGGCAGTGAGATTTTATTATATCCATGTGATACTCCTAAAAGGGGGCCTTTTTATGATCAACGTTTATACGAAATATTTACGAATATGTATATGTATATACTATTTCATATAAAAAGAAAGTTAATTTCTTTATAAATAGTCATCAACCAGTTTTATCAGAAAATAAATAACTTGTTTGATATTTATTGTTATATGCATCAATAATGTTTACTCAATAATTGTGCGCATCTTTATATATTATCACATAATATAATTGATAAATTATTAAAATATATAAAACTAATTTTGATTGAATAATGGTAAGCATATATTTTATATTTTTATCGTACAATTAAATGACTTACGATTATGTTCTTTAATAAATTAAGTTGTTTAGTATAATTTCAGTAGTTTAAGTAAATCTTAATTCTTACTTAAGAAAATAATGCTTTTTTAAAAAAAATTTTAATTAAATTATGAAATATAATTATTAATTTTATAACGTAATTATGTCAAATATAATTACTTTAAGTATATAAACTCTTCTTATTTTTAATATTATAAATTAAAAAAAATTATTCTTTATTTTCTTAAAAAGTCTTACAAAATGTTTGATAAATTAATGTTTAATAAAAGATTTTTTTAAATTAATTACTATTATATTCTCATAAAAACTTTTTTAAATTGTAGATTTATATAATTATTAGTCAAATAATATATGAGTAAATAGAAATATCATGTAAATATTAAAATGGCTTCTAGTAAATAACGTATACATGTATATATGCTATGTAACTGTAAAAAAATGTTTTATGTTTTATAGTTATAACAATAAAAAATCAAATTAGAGTTAGTACAAAAATGAAATACTCATAAAATATTCATCCACCTTGTACTTCTCTATCCAAATATTTAAAATACCTACATTCGTTGATCGCATTTAAATTTTACTTAAGCTAAAAATAACAATCAAAGATAAAAGCATAGAATTAATTAAAAAATATTTTCTTTTGAAAATATAAAATCAAGATTATATTCATTTTTTATTTCATAATTATTTTTAATCAAAAGGAAGATAAAAACGATTATTAAGAATAAATCTTGCTATCACCCAATCAAATAACTTAGTAATACATAACTGAATAAATCTTTTTGCGAGTATTTTTAGAAAATTTACGTATTACTATCATACGTTAAAGACGAAGTCGTGCTAGTTTTAAATTATCACTCATATAAAAATTACTTTAATGGAATTGATTCTTCCTTATTACTCGTCATATATATATGTATATATATACATAAACTGATAACTCATGAATACATTTTTATTTTATGAACATATATGTTAAATATACAAAAAAAATAAAATAAATACATAAACTTTTAATTTAATTTTGAATTGCATTCATATATTTATTGTTTTTATATAAATAAAGTACAAAATCTGTATTATTGAATTCACAATACACATTAATATATTAACTCAAGGAGCTTAAATTAGCAATTTATATTAAACATAGAATAAAATAAATTTTTAAATTTGAAATAATAATTAATTTAGAGTAAAATATAATTTTAAAAATATTATAAAATGTTTAGAAAATATGTATTAAAATTTAATGTTATTAAAATTTATTCAAGAATAATTTAAGCTTTTTAAAATTTATTCTTTAATGTTTGAATAATACAAAAATATCAATAAATTTTATATAAAAAAAATTTTTTAAATATAAAATGTTATTTGCATAGAATTTAGTACTTTTAAAATTATTTGGAATTCTCTGAAATAAATATATAGTATTTCTTTAACTTTAAAATTTATAAAAGATTAAACTACCTTAAAAAAGTTTTTAACAATATTTTTGAAATAATAAATATTCTTATCATTTATATAATTTTTAGTAAAGTTTGCCTAAAAGAAATTTTTTATATAACGAAAATACTATCGCATCTTTCATTTCAATACCGAGGCTTTTGAATATTCTGGTTGGGTTCTGTATACGCGACTCATTAGACGAAGACAACGTTGTAAGAAGCCCTTTTGCACTATAATACACATACATAGATATATGTCATGTTTTACGTCAAGACCTTAAGCGCATTTTAATAAACTCGCCCACACGCATGATTTGCGTGCTCACAAGCTTTTTCTTGGTAAAATTTTATTCATTTTAAGCAGAAAAGAGTATGACATTAGCAAGATGAAAGTATACATATAAACACATGTCTATGATAATGTAAGACTAAATATATTTAATTAAAATTTTATAACCAAATATGTTAATTAGAGGATCATAATGGTGAACATTTATATTTCAAAATTACCAAATTACTTATGAAAGAATATTTTATATGTTATTCCAAATACTTAATAGTTTAATATATTAAAAATTATATTTTATTTATTTTATACTATTATAATATATGTACATAAATAAAAAGTATATATATTACTAATACTTATGTTCGATTTAAATGAACTTTTGATCTAGAAATATTATATATATAAGCACTTAGTTTATAATTTTTTAAATAAAAATTTTGTTATATAATCATTGGCAAAATGAAAAGTAAAATTAGCATTTTGATATTTCAAATAAACAAATTAAAATTAGAAAAAATTCTTATTTTTGTTAAAAATATTGTTCAATGATAAAATGAAGAATGAAGGTATATTAAAATACTAAGACCTATTATAATTCTGCGTAAAATTTTATCGATGTTTACATTTTTAAACGTATGGTTATATTTGTAACTTTTATTAATCAAAGAACTATGCAAGCGGAAGTACCAATCGATCTTAGTTATAAATAAAAATCAGTTATAAAAAAAAATTTATGGAAGCCCAAAGGCAATAATTAGTTTTAAATTAGCTTATACATTGCTCTGATACTTTCTTGTAGCACAAAACAACGCATAGCATATAAGATGCGCATGTGCGTGCAATCGTGCAATTTGTCGCAAGATCGGACGCAGAAGCAGGTGAGCGTATTGAAACATTTTCTTATCGGCTTTATTTGCATTATCGAAAGAGAGAGAGGGGCGAGAGAGTGGCGGTATTCCATACCAATAACTTTGGCTGGGTTATTGATTGATTAATGAATAATAATAAAGGAGTTAATAAATGATTGCATAGAGGGGGAAGGATATATCAGGAGTTTGCAAGCAACATAATTAATAGACCACTTGAGTATGGGTACGTGACTTCGTAAATATTTTGTTGTGGTTTATTTTGTTTCATTTTATTTTTAGATTGAGTCACCTAAGCGTGACGATGTTCGTAAAGTATGCAAAGATGAACGTGGTAGTCCAATGAGTATAGAGAGAGCGTGATTATGTTCTATAGGAGTGAAAAATAATCGATCGTCTCGCAATGTGCAATCACCGGAAACTGTGCATCATGTGCGGGACGGAAGATCGGGATAACAACGATTTTCATTCATTATAAAAATGATTTCTTTTAATCTTTAGATTTATTTTAATTTTATTAACATACTTTTTTATTTATATATTAGTATTGCTGGGTATGCGTATGCCTGCACTTTCTAATGGTAATAGTCTACCAGTTATTCCTGTCTAATTTTGAATTTTATTTACTCATATATTAAAATATTTAATTATATGTTTTATATAACTAGCGCTTTTTATTTTATTTTTAATCGTTATTCTCATTGAATGTACAAGCACATGTAGCTAATAGATCATGTTAGAAATAATAAAACTGTTTACTACTACAACAAAGACAAAGTAGACAGCTACAAGTAGTATGATTTGTTGTTACAGTTCTCATAAATATGATTTAGTTACAGATAATCAATTAGGATTTATAATCATTCGTTATATTTACTTAGTACAATTGAATCGAATCGCGATCATAATATCTTAGAGAAAAGCTAAGTAAGATTGGTTCTATTTCAAATAACATCATAATTATGAACATAGAGTTTGAATGTAGCACGGATAACCATTGAGTATGTTTTATTTTCTATCTGTATTATTTCCGCCCTCTCTCTTACTTACAAATTTTTCTATATTTCTTGTCTTTCAATTTCAGAACAAGAATGAAGACATAAGACACGGTTGTAAAAATAAAATCGGGTCAATGAGCGAATGATGTGAGAGCCAGAGAGATATGAGTATCAAAGATATGAAGAAGAGTGTAAAGAAAAGGACACGCTGATATAAGAAGGGGTATCTTGACTGACTTTGATGGATCGAGGGCCTTGTGTACCCGTGTCGACCCTTTCTATCCATCCCCCTACTTTTATTCT
The DNA here is from genome assembly GCA_018907195.1 of Dolichoris vasculosae. Lineage (NCBI taxonomy): Eukaryota > Metazoa > Arthropoda > Insecta > Hymenoptera > Agaonidae > Dolichoris > Dolichoris vasculosae. Next base: position 321,975 of record JACCHY010000001.1, read on the forward strand.
CCTTTTTCTTACTCAAATTTTTCTCGTCTCTCTATTTCTTTCTCCTCTTTATTCTACCTTACCTTTGCAGCCATTTGAAACGAGTATAGTATGTGCATAAAAATAAACGTGCACTAACACAGATATTTGTTTTATTTTTTTAAGAGATAATATTCTTTACGTACCAAAATTACTCTCTCACGCTTTGTATGCATAGACGTACATGTACACAAGTAATAGTTTATTTAACATATAAGTTTACATAATCAATATCATAAAATATCATTAAATGTCGATTATGTAGTCAAAATTTATGCATCAATATTTAAAAATTTATTTATGTTATGCAGAAGTCATCAGAGTTAGTTTATCAATTTTATTAGGGATAGTCATTACTTCTTATAATGATGAGCATTATGACTAATAGAAAATTGAAATTTAAATATATAATTAATTTTATTTTAAGATTATTAAATTACAGAAATAACTATAAAAATTTTTCTAATAAAAATTAAATCAATTTACTTAAAGTATTAAATTGATCAGATAAAAGAATAGATATCCATTTAACAGTAAAATAAAATTTACCTTTCGTCATGACTTCATTTACATTATTTTATTACTTTCAAAAAAGATAGGATAATTATTTCTTTAATTGATTAGAAAAGAATGAATGATAAAATTATAAGAAAGAGAGAATATATATGTATATGTATATATATATATATATATATATATATATATTATACGATACGCATATAAATTTCTAGATAGACAAACTTAAGATCTTCACTAGAAAAGCATTAAAAAATAGAATGGAGTTTGAGTCTAGAGATTGAATGAGTGGTATTTGGCTGATTGAATCGCAAACTACAGGTTCGACGGCTTCTATTCATCCTGATGGGAAAGGAAGGATTACATATAGAGAACTATAGCTCTAATTACGTAGCTATATCAGCTTCAACAATCTAAGCGACCTTGATGGTTTTTCCCTGTCACGGATATATCTACATGTTTATACATTGGTAGATGTGAGAGCCTGCATGCATAAACGTGTATACGTGTGTGTTTAAAGTCATAGCCAGCAGCACTTCCCTATGTGAATTTCTGTATACGTGCCCGCGGCCCTTAACCAACTACGCGAACTTATTGCTCGGTTAGCTTTCACTGGTTCTGTTTGTGATTGAATCATCTTTTTACAGATGACAGATTGATTCTATATGATTTTAAGTACTATTATAACGAAAAATTGCCTAAATTTAAAATTCTTCAATTTGACAATATCAATATTAGATTTTTATTCGAGATATTTAATTTAGGGAATTATTTAATAAATTTATATTTAAAATATTTGAAATCATTAAATATTATTATTTACATGCTAATACTAAATATAAATTTAATAATACTTAAAAGATAAATTTCAATGAAATCCTTTGAAAACAATTGTTGTCTATTCTAAGTTTTTCGCATTAAAAATCGTTAAGTCGTATTTACAGCAATTAAATGTTCGATTTGAAAAAATAAATTCTTGCAATTAAATTTGAAGCTATTATAGTTAAATCTATTTAAAGATTTTAATTTTTTTAATTTGTTTTTATAAAGATAAAATTAAAGCTAAAACGACTTTGTACTGAAAAAAGTAAAGAAAATTTAAGAGAAAGAAAGCAAGAAAGCAAAAAGGAAAAGAAGCAGTTCAATAGTAGCTTATCGCTTTGCGACTTCCCATAGTGAGCGAGCTCGTACACGTTCTATAGGCTCGTTCCGCGATATCAGCAATAAGACTTCCTACACAAACTACACACAAGGCTTTTTCTCCTCGTTCTCTTCCTTTTTTTTGTCATTGAGGGCACATAATTAAGCGCGTCGCGCGACGCCGGTTGTCTATCGGAATGTAACGCGATAGCGTACGAAACCGCTACCTACATGCGCGCGCTTAACGGCTATCACGCTATATACGTTGCATTCGCGCGATTCGCAACTATGTGCGTGTCGTCGCTATTTTTTGTATCTTCACCGATTCTCATTACTTTGCTAGCTCTACGACTGTTCGCTTTTCGTTTTTTAGCTCGAGAGTTCGCGATCAAAGTCAACATTGTTTTTAATCGAGACTCGCATTTATCTCCGGATCTGTTGTACTTATTATACAACCACTTGGTTGAATTGAGAAAGTCATTGTGATTTTTCCATTCTATTTACAAATTATTGCTACAATATAGTAGTACAAGATCTACTATTTTAACATCCAATTTTAATCAGCCTCCTATCGTTTTATTTTCATTTTTATTTTTGTTTATGTAACTATCGTTTGCTGATCAGATTAATTTAAGACCTTATCAAATGTGTAAATTAATAATTCAAAGATATTACCATTTCATATTATTTTTGATTTACTAGTTTTAAAATAATTAATTTTCATCAGTTTATATAATATTTTTTTTATTTCAGTACATTAATGTAAAATATAAGCTATAATAATATACTAAAATACTTATTTGTTATTTATTATTTTAATAATAAATATTTTTATTAATATATAAAAAAAATAATGAGATAGAATATTATAAATATGTTTGTAAAATATATAATAAATATATAAATATTAATGTTTAATATCCATGTATTACTAACATTTTGAATTAATTCATTAAATAAATTAAATTATAAATATAAATATAACTTTATATTTAATAATTTTTAATATACATATTTAAAATAATATTATATTTTTTGAAGTATGTATTTAGCCTATATATAAAATTTAATATGAATACAAATAGTTTTTACAAAATCTAAAAAAGGACGATTTTTTACGTGTATACAACTATGTTTATAAATTTTATGTACTAAATATTTTTTGGTATTCCTACTTAATATAAAATAAGATAAAAAGTATTAATAAATTTAATGTTTTCAACAAAATCTTTGATTCGGTACAAATGTATTTTATTTATTTATTTATTTTATTATGAATTTTATTTATTTGAATTTTAAAAAGTATGCATATGGAATTAATTAGTATGCATAAGGATTTAAATTTACGATTAAAAATATGGCGTCAGATATTAGGAATTGAATACTAATTAACGTTTTACAAGCATAAAAGTGGTGACCATCAAAATTATTCTTGGTAGCAGAAAATTCCCAGATCATTCCTAGATAATTCACATAAATAAACTTTTCTCCTTCAAAAGTGTTTATTTTAAACCAACTTTACTCGGATCATCATCTAATTGTAAAATACTCTGATAGTAATACGTCATTTCTATTAAAAAAAAGAAAGACAAAAAGTACTTTAAGAGCGGTATTGATAAGGTGTATTTATTTCCTTATTCCATTTTTCTTTCAATAACGAATCAATCAATGCGCATTTCGTGGGTTTGTTCGTTCTTTTATCTACTTGTGAAAAATTCTTCGAAGGGAATATTTGTCATCCCACAAATATATTGTCATTATCATCGACATTTCCTTTTAAAAGTATCAAATATGAAACACTGTACCTAATTCCTTTAAGACATTCTTTGATAAAGATTAACGTGCGAAGTTAAGGATCTTTTTATTAATAATAAATATTAATTTTTTAAATCTGCAATCAAATTTATAAACGATGTATATTGAAAATACTGTAAATTGAGGATTTTTGTTATTTAACAAAACGCTTCGAGTGACGAGTTTTTTAATACGTGATTAATAAATATAGTGGTTAATAAATTACTAAAATATTTGGAACTTTATTTAGTTATTTCAATAAAATCTTGGCAAATTTATACATCTTTTAATGAGTTCGATTATTTTAATATACGATGTTTATGTAATTTTTGCTCATAATATTCATTTTTGTATGAGTTAACGTCTTTCTCAATTTTGTAAAATATTAAAATGAAGTCATATATAATTTAAAAAATCTCAATTTATCGCTAAACAATAAATAATAAAACTTTAACTTTAAAAATTATAATTTATAGAATATTCAATAATTTTCTTTTTAAATATTTTAATTATATTCTAAAAAGTTATTGATATAAATTAAAAATTGAATGCAACAACAAATATTTATCCATTTATTATCGAAAAATTTATTATATTTCAGAATTATTACCATTAAAATGATTTTTATAGGTTATATTATATAGATAAAGATAAAGAAAATAAAACTAAGAGGAGAAAAAGAGTTATATTTAGGAAATCTTTTAAAACCACTGATCGAATTTTTACGTCTACAATTATTTATTAAATAAAGTTTTTATGTCAGATAATTAAATAATTTTTAAAATAATTTAAAAAATTAATTAAAAGTACTAATTACATTTTTTAAAAGTATGAAAAGAAGAATACAGTTTTAATACGCATTTAAAAATAAAAATTTTTAAGAATAACGTTGATTTTAAAAAATTCTTGCATATATATTTTGAGATCTGTTATTCCCCGTGTTTTGACTAGGTAGACACGCAGAATTATAGAGGCGCGAAGACTAACGTATTCATTGTTGGGACGGAGTGAATGTGCATCACCCCGCTATTGGAATTCATCTTATATCCACTTACACTATTAAAATGCCGATGTCAGTGGGTTCCGAATCTCGCTACAGAATAATATGAGCACCCTACCCTCGGAGTCTGTTCCAACGAGAGAATTGAGACTAAGAGAAAAGGGTCCAAATCAGACAAGAGACAGTATATAGCTAGAGTTCGTATAGGTATAGCGCAGACACATGTCGGGAAAGGGACGTCAAAAAGCGCTCTTTTCGTATCTCGTCTTTATAATAGGAGAATACGTGCACATGTTTTACGTCGTAAGAAGAGAGAGTAACTCTATATTATTATCCCTTTTCACACCTCCTCGAGCTCGCGCGTTTAACTCACTGCATGCACGAGGAAACACTCACTACAATAAACAAGAAGTTCTATTGTTTCTCTTTATTATTCTCTCATTTTTTCTCTTTCTTTATTTTAGATACTGATACTGTTATTATAAAATGCAAAAACAAGTATTAAGCAGCAAGAAACATATTCCTATACAAGATTGTTATAATTATTTTCAAAGTAGTTTACGAATACTTGTTTCGAACGTAATTTGTTTATAATTTATTGTTTATTAATTTGTGAAATCTATAAAAGGCTTAAATTGGATTTTGAAACCTATTCAACTAATAATTTAAATATTCATCTAATAAATTATTAAAATAAATAATATGAATTATAAATAATAATATAAATCAGAGACAGTTATACATTTTCAGTTCTACTAATAGTGAGTAATATAATTTAATTTTGTTATATTTTATCTTATTTTGAATATATACTTTTTTAAAAAATATATATTTAACTATTCATCTGGAAGAAAATAATAATTTGAATAATAATCATATGAAAGTACTATTTTTTTATTTTTAGAATTCTTATAAATAATTATTTATAAAATCGCTGAGTTTTTATAGAAATTTTAACTTAAGACAAAAAATTAAATTAAATATATTATTCAAAAGCATTCGATCTGTATTCGTTTTGTTTATTAATTTTTTTCGTCAATCGTATTTTTAAAATAAAAAGATTTTTTCTATTAAAAATGAATCGTCGTAGCACTTCACACCATTCTGATTGGTGTGTGTATTAATTTCCATTTATTTATTTATATATTAATTCAAACGTAAGCGAGTTGAAATATTGTAGGCTCTTCCTTAACAAGTTATAATTCATATGACCAGAAAAAAGTCTTAAAATTAAAGATCGATATAACGTATGCACACTTTCACTCAAGGTGTATAAAAGGACACTTCTGTAAAAAAATTTTCAATTGCAAGAGCGAAGCATGAGGCGCGGAATAATTAGCCATACATCGGTTCTAATTAGCAGATTGATCCACGGACTCGTGCCCACATCCTACACGTTGATTCAGCGCGCGATTTCATCTGAGAGCAAGCTAAATGGAAAAGGACATTGGGACGACGACGAAGAGTCGCCTGTGTACTTGTCGCTCCTCTAATTACCAGACTCATTCGCGATGTGTCGGTGTTGTGTCGTTGCAACGCAGTTCGAAATCCTTTTGCATCTTTTCGTTTACTTTTACGTTTTCTTTGGTTCTCTTATATTTTTTAAGAAGTCCAGAGAAACTTGTCGAATCCCACGAAGTGATCGGTCGATATTCCTTATGCGTCGCCTCATGACGACTATACTTTCGCTCGTCCCTTGACCTATTTTGTAATTTAAAACGTGTAGTTCATTCGATGTATTGTATATTTTTGGATCTTTACTTTTTAACTATTGTTTTTTTTTACATAATATATTTATTTTTTATAAAAATTTTTATTTCTTTAGAAACTTAATATCGAGAACATTCGTTTAAATTTTATGAAAATTTGCTACATGCTAATTTTCTGTTACTTTATTATTAGAAATGATTAAAATAAATTTTTTTATTTTACTTAATTTTATGTATCATTGTTATATAGTATCTAAAAATATAGAATATTTATGTTATAAAAAATAACATACATGTTCTTAAATATTCTCTTAAAGTAATAACAAGCGAGAGTATAATTGTTTTATGTATATGAAAAATAAACTTTCTTTTATAAAGTTAGATAAATACATCGTGAAATATTTTTTATACTTATACGTATTCAAGCTTTAACAAGTTTTTTCTGACTTAAATAAAACAGTAAAATTTCAGAAAATAATTGATTTAATAGATTTTCAGAGTTAAAGAGAAATCAAAAGAGAAATAGTGAATGACGAAAAATTGAATTATTTGCACATTAAAAGCCATTTATGATACACCTGAATTTCAACTGAAGTTTCAATCGCATAAAAACAAGATCTTAAAAAATCATTACTCGAAGTCTTAAGCAAAAAAATATGTATGGAAGAGAATAAAAGGATAAGAAGAGGAGCGAGAGAAGAGAGAATCCGAAAACCTGCTCGCTTACTTTATTAAAAATTGAACGATTCCTTGGGCGGTCGTGACGCACTGATTCATTAAAGTAAGACGTGCGACAAAACATTGCTCGGTTCTCATCTTTTTTTTTCTGCAATTGTACGTGTACGCGTCGGAAATCACTTCGATCGAGATCACGATACGTTATAAATATATAATTCCATGAATCGGCTTATTAGTGACAAATTTTGAATGAGCAACAGGAGATCCCCGGAAGAAAGATATGAACATCACGAGAAGGGAGAAGAGGAAAACACGGTATTGAACTCAATAATCGAGTTCGGTGACGCGAGTATATCTTCACCGATATTCAATGCATGACACCATTTCATGCAAAGAGAATACTATTTTTTCCCTTATTGTATCAATAAAATGTGAAAATATATAACTCAATATTTTTGGTATAAATATTATCAACTGCCAAACGTGTTTGCTTATGTAAAGTGGATAATAATTATCCGAGTGCAAGTGGAAGGAAATTTTATTATGTTGCTAATAAATTATCTCAATCGATTGCTATTTGATGAAATGTATGTATATAATATTTTTAATACAATAATTTTGAGCAATGTAGATTAAAATCAAGGATATATATAGTCATTTTTGTGGATTTTAATTAAAGCCCGTATTTAACAAATATTTAACAAAAATAACAATGATTATATTAAAATTTTTTAAAAATATAATATAAATTATAATTTAAAACATTTATTCATAAGTATATATGAATTATAATTATTTTTAAGAAACTCAATTGTATACGTCAAGCAAAGAGTAAATACAGTTAATATTGTCTGCACACGTGTTAACACCTACAAAACTCGAACGACAATAAATATCTAAAGCACGTACCGTTTTCTCCGATTGCAAATTTCTTTTGAGTCACTTAATCTTGCGTGTATTCTTGTTCGTGTATGCTACAATTTATATTTTTTATAAATATTTTTAAACCATGAATATATATACATCTAATCAGAAACAAGTCGCTTATCGATAAACTGAACTCAGAGCTCTTCGTTTATTCTGATATACGCAGACGCACACGCGTCGCGTCTCTTGAACGATGTCTCTTGGTTAAGAAAAAGATAAGGAATAAAAGGTGCTTTGAATTTCGAATGAAGTTGTCTTATAGGGACTAGACAACGACTCTATTTCTCCGTGTCTAATTTCAAATGTGCAAGTACGAGTGCATTCTTGGTACACCAGAGGTGATTTTGCCGATAAGTCGATGAAGGCAAACAAATGAAGTGAAAAAAGAGATGAGAAATATCTGAATTATATATTGGCCAACTCTATATTGAAAACATAAATTAAATACAATATTTTTTGAATTTTTATTTTTTTGTTCATAAAAGATGAGAAAAACACTGGTGCCTATGGAAATGTGCAAATGCGAGAATTTTTATGTTAGTTGTAAATGCGTGCTCAAATACTGGCATTTTATAGGTACTACTGTGATTATTTTTTGCACTCTTTTACATGGAAAATTACTTGTATTATAGAAAAAATGTACGATAAACTCTATCAATTTACAATTTTAAATAGTTCAACTTGATTAGTTAAATATTTATACGCCACGATTGAAATTAAAAGATTCAAGTAAGTTATTATTATTATTATTATTATTATTATTATTATTATTATTATTATTATTATTATTATTATTATTATTATTATTATTATTATTATTATTATTATTATTATTATTATTATTATTATTATTATTATTATTATTATTATTATTATTATTGAATATAATTTTACAAAAGTTTTTTAATCTTCGTAGATTAAAAGTATCTATTAAACTAAAGTATTTTTATGTAATCTACAAAGCTTGAGTCTCGCTGATAAGTTTAACATACAAAACTTCAAATGTATCTTCATCGGATTGTCAGAGAGATCAAATATTTTAACTATGAGAAGTTTTTTCTTCATATATAATGAATATAGCTGCTGAAAATAAATGAAAAATACTATCCAACTTGTTAGATAAAATCTTTTAATTTTAACTTATTAATTTAAAAAAATACTTACTTTCGGAATTAAACTTGTAAATGAGTCGAATAAGTGTCACTACGAACACAAGAGTTTCCTTAATTGATATTCAAATAAACGTTTTATTTTCAATCTAAAAAATATTATCCAAATAGACTCGAGTCATCTAAAGCGCTTATTTATACGACGTTTAAATTGTTCAGAATGGAATTTTACTCGATTAAAATGGATTTTTAAAGGATTTAGAGATACTCGTCATCAGTTTGAATTAAAGTTAAAAAATATACTTAAGTTATCGAAGGCAGATCGGAAATTTCTACGGTGTTCAATTTATTAAAGTCGAAATAAAGAACAAAAAGAATTATTGAAAAAGAAATTAATAAAAATGTTCTAAAGAGATAGTTTACAAGTATAACCGCGGTCTTGAAAAGTTGTTTGATCACGCCTACAAACTGAAGAAATAAAATATTCAGAGTGCCAGCTACATTTAGCATCAGTCTGACAAGACGCGTCCAAAGGTTCGCGATGGGACAAAGGAATCGAATAACGAGTATAAAGTAAGAAGGCTAAAGCCACCTGCATGTGAAATTCCGAGCAAAGCAATTTCTTAATAATAAAAACTCTTCATCTCGAGCTCGAAATTCCACAGCTCCTACGATATTCTCCTTTATTGGTGCACGCGCAGTTCCGCTTCTCTTAGTCGCACGCACAATATCGGCGAGATATCCATGAACAGTAAAAATCTTCTTACACTCGGAGACACGCATCGAGACTCGCAAATTGCGCGAGCTCTCGGCTGCGCGTATTACGCGCGTGCAACACGTGCATGTCGGCGCGCCGAGGAGAAAGAATAAACGAACGAGCGGAGACGGCTAACTGGGAAAATTGCAAATGGTATAGGCCACTAGGTGTAGTAGTACTAGCCTCTTTCTCTTTTTATTTCTTTCTCTCTTTCTTTCCTTTCTCCTTCTCTCTCTCTCGCTCCTTCTTTCTCGCTCGGTCGATCGCTCGCGCGTGTACTCCGGAACATGAATGAATGGAACCTGCTTCGCCACTCGCATAGCCATTATAGGAGCTGCTCTCGGCGCGCCTCTACACCACGAGTCCAAGCGAGATCGAACCTGCGTACGAGCCTTTGTATCCAACCTTTTTCCATCCTCTTCTATCTCCTCGTGGAGAACCCCGCGTATTGCTTAGTCGTTTCTCAATGAGAGACAGAGACAATACGTACTGATCCCTTTTACACGCCCCCGGACCTACTGGAAATCGGCCTGTGTGGGCAAAATCGCACCGTATACGTAGAGGGTGCATTACCCTACTACGTATTTTGTACCCTTTAATTATCATATCAACATCCCTGCAGTTTAATTCCCTCGATAATTTTTCAGACATATTCCACTTCGTCCTCCTTCACTCGTTTTATTCTTAAATTCGCGTTTCAGCTGCAATCGGAAATCATTTTCATCGTTTAATGATATTTGTTCACGCTATTCTTAATTAATTGTCATTTCTCACTCGTTAATTAGAAATTTATTTACATAATATTGAGCCAAATTATTCTATTCAAATTTTCAAAATATTTAGGTTTTTCACTTAAACATATAAACAAATTATTTACTTTTTCAATTAATTAACTCATAATATGTATTTTATACTTTTTGTTAATTAAGAATAATGCCGTTTTCATATAAATAAGTAACTATGTTTTATGTATAATTGAAAATTCTATATTCCCATTTTTATTGCAATAAAATATATTATAACATTTTGTTATATGTATTTATAGAAAAACTTGAATAACCCAAGTTTTCATAGATTGAAGAGTTGCTAATTATTTGTAACGCTGTTTCTTTTTATTTCTATATTACAATTAAAAGAGACACATTCAAAGTTTTACTTAAAATTATATATCAATAAAGAGTATCAATAAGCAAAAATAACAATAAATAACGTACTATTCTATTTTGAAAGTTATTTCAGCACTTTTATGCAGATATTCCGAAAATAAATGACGTTACTTTTGAGTGTTAACTTAATTTTTGATATTACTTTCTTTTATCACATGAAAAATTTAATCCTCGTTACTATCGCGAAAACCATACATATTGTTATTTTAATAGAATCATGAATAAATTTTTCATTCGATAAAAAAATAAAAATACAAGATATTAAAAGTAGTCGCATTAATCGCTTTGCTGTTTCGTAAACGTGCGTTATACAAAAGTTTAAAAAATGTAAATACTTATAACATTCTACATAGCCTGCGTCTATTTCCTAATTTATCATTATCGCTGTAGAACGATTTACGCTCGTTGATAAAGTTTGCGGGAAATGTATAATCAATCAGCTTATTCGAATTAACTTTTTTCTAAACGCCCCTCTACTGTTCCTCGGTACTCGTTTGTTCGACCAACCGTGGATAAAGTAAACTGAGTTACCAATGTCTTATTAGAAGAGAGGTTCGATTACAAAGTTGCCATAAAAAGTTGCAAAATCATTCAAGACTCCCTTTCCGCAATGAGATTTCTTTCTCTTGCTTTAGTTCGTATAAGTTTATCAATGTTTTTTCTTTATCAAAGATCTTAGTAATTATCATTGTCACATATTTTTTCGTTTATTTTTTAATGGATATTATGTATAACAAAATCTATGATTGGAATGATATGGAGTTTGTTTTTAGTTCAATGATCATAAATATTAATAAAATTAAGATAAATTAAAATGTATGTGAATAAAATATTATGGTATAGATGTGTAGCGTATAGCGTGTAAAATATTATGATATAGATGTGTAACATATGTTTAAATGTTGTATTTGTTACGTAATTATTGAAATAATTTATGACCATTTCATTTTTAATCAGTTTAATATGGAAATTAATAAATTTTTAATTTATTACTAATAATATTTTAAAAAGAAAGCATTAAATTATTTTAGTTTTAATTTATGTAAAAGTTTTAATTCTAATCAATTTAATACATATTTAAGATACAATAAACTATAGAAAAATAGTATTTTCATAAAGTCTTATTAAAATATATATTTATTATTTTTTATCTTAAAAAAATCAACGATACTTTTTTTAAATTGAATATAGAAGAATCTTATAAAGTTACTTGTAAACATTATTATTATAGCATTTCACGTATAAGAAAATTTTTAATAGAATTTCATTACATAGAAATTTAAAAGACATACATGGACTGTAGTTTTTCGCTTAGAAAAGAAATATGTTAAGATCATTGAAATCGCAGGTAGCTAAATGTTATCTCGAGATGGCGATGGAGGGTCGAAAACCAGTTACCAAGTTTATATTATTCAAGCTCCAAATTACTTCTCGGAGATAGCTGATCGGATTTGTATGGATCTATAAAAAAACGTGATAGTCGAAGAAGGAAAGAAATGTTTACTTGTGGTTTATATTTACACTTATAAGGAATATTCTTAGTTGCAAAAATACTGCTGATGCAACGCAATACCAATAAAATAATAATGATAATGATCAGACAAGCATATTTACGATCAACACTACTTAACTTTATTTAAAACCAATTGAGTTTTAAACTAAATTTGTACTCTTATCAGATATTGAATACATTATTCATTCTTATCAAAAGTATCAGTGAACTGGGATCCTATCTACATTATTTAATTAAAAATTTTCTTAAATTGATATAAATTTTTTCAATAAATTCTTTACGTGTTATAAATGAAAATTGAGATTATTAAAATAAAAATCATATTTTTTCAAATATATCCATATGAAATTAATCGATATTGCAAGCGATTCTTTACTTATATTAAATTTAACTACTATTGAATTAAATTATGATTCACACAAATAATTAACTTTAAAATAATAACTATATAATATTATGCATATATATTCATATTCTATGAAAAGCTATTCACAGGAAAGTCAAATCTCTATCTATTCCCCTTGGTAATTCATTTCACTTGTATTTTTTATCGAAAAATTATTCCTTATGAACTTATTATTATTATTAACTTTATTATTCTCTATTAATTTAGTGTTATTTTATTCTTTTATTTTTTTCAAGGGATAAAATTAATTTCTCTTACGTTAATAACTATATAATTATACTTCGATCAACCTTTTTAATATATCATTACGTATTTTTCCATTATTTCACTGTCTTTTTCAAATTATTTTATTTTGTCATTTCTAAACTTACTAATTCAATTTGCTTGTAACTGATTATTTCTACTATTTTCTTATTTTTCATGCCTGTGAACTCTAATTGAATTGTTGCGGTACATGCAATGCTTTTTTTATTATCTAAATGGATTGAAAATTTGTTTTACTTATTAAAAAATAATTTTTTTAAATATATATATCATCTATATTTATTTCTTGCTAATTTATAATTTGTTAAGCTTGGAATTCGTAGGTGTATTGCAACCTTATACAAGCATAAAATTCCCCATAATATATTCAATGAATCTGTTTCATTTATTCCGTTTTGTTATAATTATATTCAGTAAGTTACTATAAATCTTTTAAAAAGTATATTTCGTTTGAATATTGATCGAGTCAACATTATAAACATTAACGATAAGTATTATGAGAATTTTCTCTTGATTCATAAGAACTAATTTACAGCTGTAGTAACATATTAAAATACGATAGTTGTAAAATAAAATAAGTAGTTTTAAATATTGAAGAAATGTTTTGTAAGTAACATAAAGGATTTTAGCCACAAATACGAAGGAAATTATTGTTTTACAATCCAACCATAATTCTCAATCATCTAAACGGTACAATCCGAGTTCTAGAACTCTAGAGGATTGGTGAGAACAAACCGCTGCTTTTATCTACAATGTAGTTTTTGAATGTGTACTAACATTTCAGTAGTACATATATCCAATAAAAGTCACGCAAGTAGACTTTCCTCAGTCTAGGTTACATTAGCATTCGCCGTTGCAAGGGCTAACACGATCATCGGACCGGTTGTGAACCAAGACAAGAGCTGCCTGATACCGCACGTTCGAGTCGCTAAATCGGATTCAGAGATGTTCCTGATTGTCATGTATCGCACTCGTTTTTTGTGATATTTAAAGGCCAGCGAATATGTCTGAAATAATATTGCCTCATAGTATATGAGCGCGCGAGTTTTGTTACGCTTCGATTGGTACTGCTGCCTTTCTGCGTTTATGCCTCTTTGTCGCTCCTTAGTTATGGCGCCTTGCGTGTATGTAATGTGCGTGTTTCTCTTTTGCTCGATTGCTTGTAATGCGTTTGCAATCAGTTCCAAGATTTTTTGATGCGAAGAGAATGGCTGCACGCGTTTGCTGGTACTACATATTTGTGAATCTGACGAGATATCGATTTATTGTTGAAATTATTAAATTTATGTTGATGTTAAATGAATAGAATTATGAAAAATTTATATTTCATAAAATATTAATATAAGCTAGTAGAAAGAAACATAGGTAAGTAATTTTAAATAAATCAAATGTCTTCATTTATACATGTAGACATTCAGTTTAATTGTATAATATCTAATTTAGTCTAGAAAATAATTTCATAATTTCATAATTTAATTTATCGTTGAATTAACAATAAATATATTATTAAACTATTCATAAATTTTGCAACAAAAACTGTTTTTATTAATATATTTGTGTGTATTTCAGTATGATTCAATGGTGAATTAATAAAGCATTAAATTTTATTTTTGTAAGAAAGGCCTATGCTTCACTTTAAAAAAGAAAATTACGTGAATTCCCATTTTACAACATAAGGTTTTGTTTATATTCTTGTCATATACATGTAAATATTCTCAATTGTAGACAGAAAATCTCATTTATTCACTATATAATATGATCGTATTGAAATAATACGTAAGGGGTGTGATCAGTTAAACGCAAGCGTATTTCTCTTTAATAACAGCAATCACAGATAAGCGTCTAATGCGGCGGCAGCAAACTTCCGATGCGACTTTCGATTATTATCTCTTTACGCATTCTCACTAATGATTGATCTCATCTTTATAAATTATGAGCATCGTTTTTGCATAATTATGAAGTAGTTTAATCGTATGTAACGATTATAAATAAAAATTACGTTTATATAGTAAGTAAAGATGAATTTTCAAATATATTCATATTTGTTGATTAAAACAATGTATTACAAAAATTTAAGATTAAGTAATGTTTGTTCAACTTCTCGTATAAGCTTTTATGTCATTTTTATTCTGCATATTTATTATAACCACGTTATATTTGAATTTACACCTGTCAATACATTTTTAAGAGTTTTTATAACTCAATACTTTCTTCTTAAGTATACATGTTTGGGAAAAATATCAAAATAATTATTTTATATTACTATACTCAACAAAATTTTCAATTAAATAAATAATAATTTTATGAATTTTATATTATTACCGAAAGTTTATTGAAACAAAAACTATAAATGTGATGCACGATTATTTAATTATATATAACATTATTGTAATTAAAAATTTCAAAAAAAATCCTATTTAAATTATAAAGATGCAATTAAATATTTAATAGTCAAATATTTAGTATAGTAAAAATAACGTACATCACTTCCAGAAATATTTAATTTTCCTTTATCTACGTCATCCATATACTTATATAATTGAAACCGTAATAATAATAATAATTAAACTCATTGTAGATATCTTTTATAGATGCAGAAATAAAAATTTAAATAAGTATAATTTTCAAGTTTTTAGGCGTTATATAATTTTATATCAATTTTCACGCTGTGATCTTGGATTCAAAAAATTCATAGGGTGTAACTGTGCTACCGAACCAAAAATTACTTATTTAAAAGGCACAATTGTTAACAATAGATGTAGGTATGAAATATAGCATTTATAAATTTTTTAGCTGAAAATTAAATACACACCGTCAATTAAAAAATTTACTCTAGTATGAGATTATTGTCAAATGACGTTGTAGACCTTTACGTACTAGGCGTAAATCTATTATCCTACAGAACAAACGGTTCAGAAACAGCACGATTCCATTGGCATAGTAACCTTATCTTCTAATTAAGTCAGACTTGCCCCTTTTTAATGCACTTTGGGCATAGACGCCGACAATGCACCGCAGGAGCGCCTTTTACGACCTTATCCCTCACGCCGGTTGCATTGTACCAGGGTGCAAAATAGTTCATTGTGGGTTCGCAGCATGTGAAGAGAGGAGCAACGAATGATGAGGCGTCATTAGTCCAATCAGGCGTAGAAATTTTCGCTGCTATTGCTACTTCTAAGAGAATTCGAACTAATTTATGTGCGTTGATTCTTGGCTTATATTGTATCTTGCGACAGAAAGGTTTTGAGCGAGATAGAGCAAGCCTATTAATATTTTTATGACGTCTCACTAATGAAATTCTCTTTAAGTTATGAGAAATCTCGTCTTAAAAGCAAATCTGATAGTGTATTCAATTAGGTAGTTTATGGGATATATTTTTCGAGTTACTATGTAATGAATTTTATGACTTGTACAGATGTATGAAAACGCATTAAATTTTTAAAGATAACTCGTATTTTTATTTACTAATATTTATTTCGATTGCAGCGATAAAAGTTAGATGATTTAAAATATTTTGTCTAAATTTTTACTTTATATTTACTTTATTATTTAGAATTCAGTAATATTTAGACATACGATTTATTTTATGAATTTATTTAAAAAGATATTAATCTTTTACACAT
Source organism: Dolichoris vasculosae (assembly GCA_018907195.1). Classification (NCBI taxonomy): domain Eukaryota; kingdom Metazoa; phylum Arthropoda; class Insecta; order Hymenoptera; family Agaonidae; genus Dolichoris; species Dolichoris vasculosae. The sequence continues at coordinate 338,595 of JACCHY010000001.1, forward strand.
ATTTCATAATTTTACTTTTTTATAATAAATATTAAATAAATATTAAAATCACATAAATATTAATTATATTATTAAAAAAATTTAATTTATATAAATATATATATACAATTAAATAGTTAATAATATAATTAATAACATTTTTAACAATTAAAAGGAATTATAAATTTCTTTTATTACTATATATAATTCTATATTATTATTAACGTGAATTAATTTTATTTTATTAATTATGTTATATCTAAATGGCAATATTCTTTTGAATAAAAGAAATCTTTTTATAAATATTTATGAGTCCGTTAATAAATAGTTTAAAAATGGCTAAAAAAAATTACTTAAATGTATCTTATTTATGAAATTGTGAATACACTTTTTATTATATGCGGTATTTGAAACTTAATAAAAAAACTTCTGACGATTATTTGGAATGTACTATTTAAACTTTATAAATTTACAAAATATCGCTCAATATAAGAAGACTGAAAAATTATTTGATGGGGAAATTAGAATAACGTGTGTGATTTACGAGCACCCGTTATAAAAACGCGAAGGGAACACGGCAAGATTGACATGGGCTTTTTTTACAAAGAAGTAGGGTTTAAAAGTGGCAAGTGTCCACGAACGGACATTCCCGGAACGGAACGCGCAGACCGTCAGCGGTCACCCATCTAAAGGGTCATCCTTCTTATCCTTCTTTCTCCCCATTGGATTCATTGCTTTCCTATCTCTTTCTTCCACGAGCGTAAGTTCTCGCTTAGCATAAAAGGGTAAGTAGCGAATACCCAATAGTCTTATAATGGGATGACTGTCCCATGGTCATAATTAGACCTGCGTACGCACTTTCGGACCATGGGAAAAGTTTTCGTAAACGTCCCCTTCTGAATACTCTTAGATTTTATACACAGAAATCTTAAGTTCAAAAATTCGAAGCTTGTCGTTATAATTCTAATGTATAAATATATGTGACGATTCTTTTTAATCTACCAACAAATCAGATGCTTTTCCTTTCTAATTATTTTAATGTACATGGAATCAAAAACCTGCCGAAGATATAGCAAGTATTGAAAGCAAAAACTTCAAGTCGTATGAATTGTTTTAATTTCTATGCTAAGTTTTATTATTTCTTTCGTTTAAAAGTATATTTTTAAAAAATTGAAGAATTACATAAAATTATAATTAACTAACGTCTAATATCACCAAATACACTGCTTTTTATATTTTTACGGCCAATTAAAATATTAAGATAAACCACAAATTTTATCAATTTAAATACCAAAATTTTTTGAAAAATATTTTTATTCGTAACGTTAAGTATTGGATAATATATTTTAAACTATAAATTAAACTTTTTATTGCATCTCTTTGTAATAATGATAAAAATCAAATGGTATGGAATTTAAAATCTTTTATTGAAAATTCAACAGAATTATCAAAAATTTTTATCGAGCATACATATTTTATCAGGGAATCCTTACCGAAATAAATGAAATATACAGATTTAAAACAGAAATATGTTAAATCATTTTCACAACGTAACGAGATTCTAGAGACATCAATGCGCGATAAGTAAGCTCCTAATAACTTCATAACTCGTATACGAAGAAGATACGAAGTAGAAATGTATTTTATTTATTAATTTAAATGCTCTAGCGAGTATCGTACCTCAATCAGACTGTTCTTCCAACCGAATCTTCCGTATTGGTAAGTATCTCCTGCCTCTTCCAACTCGTTCTTTTTTTTCTTCCAACAAAGCAAACCACTCGAAAAATCCGCAAACACCTCATTCCTTCACTATTTTCTTCGAAATACTTTTCTTTTTATATTTTTCTAGCTGAATACGATGGTTCTATTCGAACTCTCGTGGAAAAGCAGAAGACAGAAGTAAAAAGAACTATGTATGAATGAGAAGGAGAGAGGGGGCGAGCGAGTGAGCGAGAAAGAAAGAGAGAGAAAGAGAGTGAGAGAGATGGAGGAAAAACGACATCGGCAAGCGGCAAGTAACGATGGCGTCGCGATCGGCGCACGATGCGATAAGCGTATAAATTTTCGACCGCCACGGCAACGGAGATGGAAAGATCGCCTCCCCAAGCTCCACCTCTCGTGTCGATCGCGAGAACTGCCGGTTCAACAAGGCTACGCGCGCGCCTTCATTAATATGATAATCGTTAAACCGATTCTCTTGTCTTCTCTCCTCTCCTCTCCTCTTTCTTTCTCGTCTCTTTGACTCTCCTGGCGTCCCGCTAAGATTCGCGTCGCTCTCGAGTCTCCGACTCGATAAAACGAGACTCAGACTCCTTAGGAGTACGTTCTAAGATCACCGTACATATGAGATATTAAACGGAGGAGTGCACGAGTCACCGAACAGACACTCACTCACAGACACAGAACGAGGAAGCGGGAGCGAGCACACAGGGCGTGATGTGGCCCTTGGTCAGGTGTCACGTGGAAGAGAAGGCAAGCCGGCAACCAACGCGCCGATGAAAGCACATCCGCGATATAACGCGCACAGCACGTGGATCAAGCACGAAGCCCGATTCTCGGTTCTCGAGAAGCGCGTCCTTTTTCCTTGGAACGGCGAGCGCGACTAGTAGCACTGACAATTGTCCGGCTTTTCGGTTCCTTCACTGTCGTCCGCTCGTTTCATTATCGCGCACAGCTCGGAGTCGCGCGCGCTCCTCGTTCTTGGCGTATCTTCTCCTCCTCCTCCACCTCCTCTTTCGTCTCCTCGTCGTCGTTGTCGACGTCCTCCTCCTTCTCCTCCTCCTTCTCTAGACTGTTTCCGCGACTCGCGAACGACGAGCGCCACTCCTTTTCCCTCGCTCGGCGCGCCGGTACCACAGGGGCGAGAGCGGCAAAGCTTGCGGGGGAGCGCAAGCGCTCCCGAGTAAGAGGTTAGTGCGCGAGCCGAGAAACTACTTGGTGCGCGTTCGAGCGACTCGCCACTTCGGTGTCTTGTATTGGACTGTGCGGAGAGCGTGTCGGGCGCCTTCCACTTTGAGAGGACTGCTCTTACATCTTGTCAGGTAAGTGTGAGCTTTAGCGGCAGCGAATACACAACGGAGAAAGAGAGCACGTATGCATATGGGTACGCAGGAGCGCGCGAGCTCGAACGAGAGAAAGAGAGGGATAGAGGCTGGTAAAGAGGTGGCCCACGGTAGTAGTAGCGACAGCTAGGAAGGCCTCGTGCGAGAGCGAGAGAGGCCTATGCGCGGCCGCGGGGACCCGCCCCTCGGCGACCCCACTCCGGTCTCTGTCTCCGTGTCTCCGTGTCTCTGCTCCTCGTCGCGTCGTGTCGCGCGTCCTCTTCGCTTCTTGCCACTGTTGAGGATCGATCTCCAGCCTGTCGCGCCAGCCTTTTCGGTTTCACTTCCCTCGACTTTACTCGCGAGGATATAACTCCCTCGTGACGACCTTATCTCTCTCCTCCGATTCCATTGCCTTTACCTCCTATCAAATCAACCTCAAAATTCAATCTACCCATTTCCAAAATTTCTTTTCCAATCGCATCGAGTTTTTCGAAACTCTACCGAAGGTCTGATCAACCGATCTTCGTTCTCCTTACTCACGGAAAATACAAATTTCTCCCACTGGGTCTTTCATTATCGCGAGCTCTACCCGCATTTTACTTAGAATATTAAAACTTCGTATTTGAATATTTGTATGTATTCGAGTACGGAAGCTTTTTCTCTTTAAAGTACGAGAGCGGATACATTTATCACCGATAAAGTATAGTGAGTTCCGTGGTAAAGTCTTTATGGCAGAACATCTTTCGAGGTATTTTTCTTTCTCAAAATGGAAAAATGGACGCGAACGACTTTACTCCCTTCTTTGTCGTAAACAGAAAAATAGCGATGTACTTATCGCAAGGTGGGTATTGGTTTTTAGGTACATATTTTTTTGCACGTGTACTTTACTGAGACTCTTCGAATGAATACAAATACTTCAACAAATAAATGCTCCGACGACAATGTCTTTTATTTTAAATTACTATTGTACTGTATAAAAAATAAGTTTTATATTTTTGATGTATATTGAGAATAAATATCGTGTAGTCAATGTTATTTTATTAAATATAGAATTATGTTTAATTATTATATGATTTTTAAATTTTAAAGTATTAACTTTATGATAGTGTTTCGTTAAATCAAGAAATTATATGTAGTTGATAACATTAAGTATTAATTAAAAATAAAAAATAAATTAAAATTAATTTATTGTGATATCTAGTATTAGTAACCAATGTTACCTAAGTAATTAATAAAAGTATATAAGAAATGTCGTTTATTTTGTTGCAGAATTCGAAACTTGAAATTTTTTTAAAAATGTGAAAAAGTGCACATATATATACATCACATAAGCCGTCAACTAAATATATATTTTATGCAACAGGTTTCACAAAGTTTCGCCGGGACTCTCGTGCGTACACTTCGTGATTTCCTTCATTAAGCGCGAAGAAGAAAATTTATAAGCGTCTCGCCCGTCGTACTTATAGCGGGTAGTAGCTAAGAAAGACGAAGACGATCAATTCCCGACGATCCAATTATTGATTTACGACCAATCACAGACGGATCGCGCGACTTTCGATGTTTTTTATCCAGGAACCTTCGGGCGCGGAATCGTTTCGAAACGCACGATCTCTTTTTTCTAACTTCTTTCAAGCGGGAAAACTCGTCTCTCTCTCTATCTTTCTCTTTCTCTCTCACTTAGTTTCACCGCACACGCCCATAGGAAGAGTTGCAGTTGTCGCGCTCCGGAATACCTAACTGTCCCGACGATAAAAAAGCTCCTTTTCCTTGTGCGTATTTGCGACGCGCGAGTCTATGCATCGCCGCGGGTGCCCATAACAGTCGCTTGGAGACGCATTTTCTAAGGCTTTACACTGAGAGAAAACATACAGCAAGAATTCTCATTACTAGAGGGATAAATTACTGTTTATCCGAATAAAAAAAAAATTATCCATATATTAATTTTATCATATGTTTCATTTATATTTTCTATGTTTACATCTGTATACTTTTTCTAAACAAATTTTGAAAAAAAAATTAAACAAGAATAAGGCTGGATTTTAATTCTGGATCTTAAGATCACGGTCGTATGTTTTATTATAAAATTATTGACTTGTGAAATTTTACTTGCAATTTTTTACGTATTTATTTTAAACGGGTTGCAATATTTTACAATGTTCTACTATGTATTAATAACTCCGCACAAAAAAAATAATAAATCAGAAACGTCGTGATTTTAAATCTTCCTCGCATCGTGCACGAAAATATTGACCGTAAATTAATCAATAACTAAGCTCTTGAAAGGCATTAACTTTAATTCCAAAGCTTCAAAACATAACATATTTCAAGAATGTTATCGATAGATTTATAATTATACTTTATATTAAAAAATCCAATTCTAGTTTTTTAAAAAATTACTAAATTAATTTAAAAAAATCATATATAACAAAAAGTAACTTTTCAAATACTCTAGTATCGATTTTCATTCTTTTATATAAAATTATACAAAGAAACTTGCTAGAAATTTATTGTAAGTTAATTAAATGAAATTTATATAATATTTAATCAGTAAATATATAATATTTTTATTTTTCTGTACTATAATTCTTTAAGATTATATGCCAAAATTTAGATTAAATTTTTGTTTTTAGAATCATACATAAATAAAAAAGTTCATAAATATACGGAAAAATAAAACAAAATTCGAAAAAAGAAAAAAATTATAGATGTGTTCGTCAATCCGTTCTTCTATTTCTTTTCGTTTCCTTTTTTTCTGCAAGATCTATGTGCGGCTGGTAAATCCACGACTGCAGACTTATACATAGCCGCTACAGAGGGGAATATCGTCGTTAAGATTGCGTTAAGCGGCACGGCGGTCGCTTGTGCTGCGTAAATAAAGGAGACCGCGTGTCGCATAATGTCGTGCGCTGTCGCCGCCGAGAACAGTCAAACGCATCACCAGAAGGGAAAGAGAAGCAGAACTAAACGAGAGGTAAAGAAAGAGAGAAAGAGAGAAAGAAAGAGAGTGAGAACGAACGCAAAGAAGAGGGGAGAAATGAAGAGAGATCCCTGACAGATACGAGTACCGAGGATCATCTGAGCGACAGAAGCCAGCGTTGAATAAGCTTTACGTCTCTCTATGGCCGAAACGACTCTGTCTCGTTAAACGTCGCGTGCGACTGTGTCTCTACATATAACAAAGCTCGTTTCAGTTATTGCGTGTGTCGCGGTATATCCGAGTGAATACCTGTATTGCTGAGACTTGCGGTAAATTGATTATTCATTTTCTGTGGGTAAATATTACGAACTCGAACTTTTTACGATGACATAATGGACGTTTCTTTGTACATTTTTTATTTTAAAGAAGCCGTGTACATGAGTATTGTTGTAAGGGTGTAGATAATCATACGATAAATCCACTAATGATGCTATTTTAGCAGAAAATGACAAAAATTCTTTATTTATTTATTTATTTTATTTATTCTATATTCACAGGGAAATCATTTGTGCAATAATAAATCTTTATTAGCTTTCTAGATAAGGTACAAAAATGATCATCGTAGAGTATTTAATAGTAATATTTTTTAAATATATGCTTTTTTATACAATTTGGCTAATTTATATCAATTAAAAAATTTAAATAATTTAAATCAATACTAAAGAGTAAGAATAAATATCTGTGTTAAAATTAAAACAGTCTGTAATGTGATTCTTATTGTATGTTTTTAATAAGATATTCTAGATATGAAAAGCATCATTAATATTTTCTGAATTTTTCCAAACATTCTATTATTGAAAAAATAAAGATAAAAATTATAAGTACATGTACTCTTATTTTATATATCGTTGATTAATTGCATTAAATACAAATAATAAATCAATGGATCACGATATAAAATACGATTATTATTTTCTCAAATTATTAATCGCATACAGTTTAATCATATCGATAAAGAGAGAAGAAGAAGAGTTAAAAGTATCAGTCAGTTTACTCGGAAAATGTCATGAATAAAATGAATTAGTTGCGCCTCTCTCTCTCTCTCTCCTTTTAAAGGTCGTATCTCTCCCTCATCGCGAAATCCCGTCGCGCCTTAACACCTATCAAAAAAACACACTTGTCAGTTCCACTGACACTCGAACACATTCATACCAGACCGCAGGTAACGGTCTGACTCTTGCTCGTTCGCTCGTTTGCTCGTTTGCTTGCAGATTCAAGAAAGAGCAACAAGAGAAGTTCATTGTCCACATTGTCAAGTCGTAAAAGGTGCGAATGCAGTCACGCGCTCGCGTCGCTGCACATATTCGATTCGCGTAGATTGTAGAGCCAACCGTTTCTACTATTAATACTATTACAGTGGCGAATGAACGAACGAACAAGCGAACGGACGGATCATAAATCGAATAAACCATCGAAAAATTTGTCCTTGAAATACGCCTCTTACTCTCGCTCTTTTTTCTCTTCTTTCTTTAATTTTCTTATTTTTACCAGTAATACATTAATTTTATGAAAATGTAAATTTGCAGTATAAATTCTAATCGGAAACGAAAATGAAATTTTTAACTCGTATATTTTTTCTAGTAATTTCATTTATTTTTTTCATTTAATACTATCTATCGAGTGAACAGATAGAAAAAATTTTATAATATTTAAAAATTTCTTATATTTAAATCTATCGACATTATTATATATATATCTCTATTAAATTATATAAAATATTAATATCTCATCAATTTTTCAGGAGTATGCTTTATCGATGATTTAATAATCAAGTTAATTAAAAAATAAAATTTGGATAGAAATATTTAATACCAATATTCAATCTAGGTATAAAAACGATCTCAATATTGTAAAATTTATGGAAACAATTGATGCATCTGTCTGTTCTACTTCTTACACTAAGTTACTTCCTATCTTTTTATCTTTTGCACTTAATATTTTTATCCTAATTACTACATCCGTTCATAGCTAAATAAAAATAAAATCACGTATATTTACTACATAGAGGCAGGATTGTATATAAAGGCCTATTATAACAAGCAAGAAGTAAGTACATTTACTCATTCTTGCACAACTCCGCGATCATCGTTATTTGTTGATAAATCATTTTACTATCCTTTGCACATTATACATGTGAAGGGCAAGCTTACATATACGGATAGAATGTATAGAATAGAAGAGGAAAAAGGGATGATAAGATTTCTAATGTTTCATTTAATTTTTGTTTTATCGATGCGCTTCCTTGTCATGGTAGATGCTAAGAAAGCTCAATAGAGGAGATACGGCACGGTAATTCATTTTCATCTCACCGTAACTGGTAATTAGCCTCATCGTACACAAATTGCAAATTTCTCGTAGCTATATTTAAGAAAAGAATGCATGGAATTGTTCGTTGATAAAAAATCAGTGATAATCTTTACGAGGAGATAAATAATTCGGGATACAAGGGAAGAGAAAATTCTAAGAATGTGCGTATCTGTAGCGATTATAGCGCGGGATAGGTGAAGCGTTAAGACGATTGATTGGCGACATTACAAGAGTAGATCTTCAGATATTATAACATGAATAATGTTTCTATGAGAAGGGGATGTAACGATAATAACATAGAAAAAAATAATAATGTTGCACTCAAGCGTATCATTACTCGATGTTCATGTTTGATAGTTTTTTTCATGCTGTTATAATTGAAAATTTGAATATCTAAATCTTAAAATTAATTAGTAGATTATTAATAAAAATAAGATTAATTTGACAAAATATATGAATTTCTATTTAAATTAGTAATTTTTTCATAGAAATTTGTTTTTGTTATTAAAAATGTTGATGCGAGTATTTTCGAATAATAACCATAATTTTAATAAAAAATAACTTCATTTTTTATTTACAAGTGACTTATATAATTTACCTTTTAATTAATTATTTCAAGAATTTATAACTAATCGGATCGAGTATAAGTAATCCTTTATCCTTATTATTTTTATTTAAAAAATTCTAGTCATGAAAATATTTTAAATGTTTCACTTTACTTTAATTTTTATAACTTTAAATACAATGGGTACAATATTATGCTATTTTATTGAAATTAGATAAAATAACTAATGTTTAATAAATTAATTGTTGGTATAATTTTCATATGTATAAATTTTACTTAATAATGCAATAAAAAACAATTTTTTTATCACTAAAATTTATCTAAATTTCAGTAAATAACACATAAGAAGAGTAAAACTGTTTTAGTGAGCCAGAAATGAGTAGGAAAATAGTAATGCATGATGGATGACGTTTTACAAGCGAAGAACGAAATCTTATCGTCCGGCGACTTGAAACCTAACGTATTAAGATCCTAGATTCTCTCGGCTATCACATAAAAATAAAAAAAGCAAATAAAATTGAAAAGACTACATGCCATCTTTGAAATACTGCGCAGGCACACGTCACCTCGCACAACGGATTAAAATATCAAAAGCTCAGACTGCTATGCATATCGAGACTTGGGCAATATTATGCACATTATGTACCAAAAAAAATGGGGGAGGCAAATGTGTACATGTATACAAAAGCCGAAGAGATCAAGAAACCACAGATCACCACAGAGTTTGACTTTTCAGTGAAATACACACTACGGGGGCAGTATCTTCTTACTTCTTTTTCCCTTTTTCTTCCTTTTTTTACAACGCTGACATATAAACATGCATATGTTAAAGATTCATTTTATATCTTTTTACATATGATATCGAATCAAAATAATTCATATTTGAAAGAAATCAACTGCAGGAAATTTTACGTCATAGTCTTCAACTGTAAGTTAGCATAGCATATGAAACTCTATTTAAAACTTTTATTGCAACTCGTTTCGTGAAATAGAAAAATATTAGAAGAACTTAATTAAATTAAACATCAATTTCTCATCTAAATACTGCACTTATCAAATTAATACAATTTTAATTATTATTACTTTGCATTATGATACGCTTAGTTAAGATAATTTATTTTTATTTTCTATTATAAATTAAATATTTACTATGAACACAAAAATATAACAGTCTCTATACAAGACATGTAGATGTAACTTAAAAAAGTTTAATTAAAATAATACGATGAGTATACTCACATTGGTCATCGATCTTTTCACAAAAAGTTTCTATGGTTTTATAGATAAAATTTGTATCTATTTACATGTAAATTTTGAAATATTTAGTTTTTTAAATATGATATAAATAAACTTTGAACTTTTTTCTTATATTTATGTTTATATCTTATGCACTATCTTAGGAGTTTTGAAATATATTTGAATTTTGGCTAAACACACGTAATTCTTATCCACGCGAGATTTTTTCTTATATAAAATAAAAAGAAAGAATTAAACGTTGTAAAGAATATGAACATATGCGACTTTTAAAAGTCAGACAACTGATATATCCTATGCATACGTACACATAATGAATAAACCTCGTATGTATATCTAACCGTTGGTCGGATGTATAAAAGAGCGGGCGGATTAATAATAAATCGACGCAATATATCTCACCGCTCCTGATCAAAGGCGGCTCTTCACTGAAATATAGTGTACTCCCGAGTTTCTTCTCCTTCTTTCTCATATACGTGCGTATGCATATCTATATACACACACGATAGTAAATAAAAATACCTGAACGCAACGATGGCGGCGACGGCGGCGGCCAAGTAGCCAAGGAAAAAGCGACGAAGAAAAGAGTCGATCGACTCGGTCATTACCATAATTTGTATATGAGTACCACCTGGAATACAGTGGCTGTTCAGTACCCCTTGGTCAATGCTCATCCCTCCCTTCTTCTTTTTTAAAGATATACACGGGCCGGTCTGCTTTTGCGCGCGCATCCCATTATAGCGGTACACGTATGTGCTCTCACTCTTTTCTCTTCTCTCACTGCGAATAAATGAAGAAAAGGAGATCGAGGTAGAGAAAGAGACATCTAAAGAGGGTCCAAACATGCTTCTCTGTCTCTCTTTCACTCTATGTTTCTCGTACTTCTTTCTGTATTTTTCCTTCTTTTTTTGATCTGCTTATTTGCGTGCATGTCTTGTACGAGAAATCGGTGACCCTCGTAAACGAAAAATAAGAGTTATTTTTCCTGGTTGATACCACACTAATTAATAACTTAATTTTTAATTATTTTTAAATATATTTATATTATTTTTTCTTAATAATATAGAATTAAAAATGATTAATTTCATTTAAATTAGTTTTAATTCATTAATTATTAAGTTAAAAATAGAAGTTAAGACTAACTATGGAATCTTTACAGCAGGTGGCTAAAATTTTGCGCCAGTGATTACCAAAGGGAGAAATAATGTTATATAAATAAAATGCCAGTTTTTCAAAGTATATTTTATAAATTTATAATATATATTAAGTTTATATAGAGCTATTGATTAATTTAAGTTGACTTATACGAAATTGAACATGTATAAATAATAACCTTATAACATTATCCTGTGAATATTCTTTGCTCTCTTACAAATGTATAATAAATGCTAATAGTGAAAAATTAAAACATATGGAAGTTCTTTTAAGTCTATACTATTAACTGAAGATTTATAAAGAAAAAACTAGTTCAAATTTTCATATTAATCAGTGGTATTATTGAAAAAAAAGAATTTCAATTTTAACATAATTATTGTACTCTATTCAAGCTGTTATTTATAATATATGTATAATGTTATGTATATATATGTATAATATATATGTTATTTATAATATAGATATGAACTGTATAAATATTAGATGTATAAAAAATAACGCGTGATATCTAAATTAATCACGATTCAATTAGAAAAGCTTTTTCGTATTCATGGAATAAAAAAATTTGGCCTTAAGTCGTAAAAGATCTATCATCCATTCGTTAAATATCTGCGATCATATTTCACTTACCCCTCATTTCGAAGTGAAAGCACGCATAATTCAACAATAAAATATTTTATCTCTCTGTTAAGTCTTTAGTCATTATTTATGTTCAGCGCATCTATACATGCAAAAATTAACAAAAATCTTAAGGAAAAACAAAGAAAAAATTAAAAAATAATTTTGTACGCATCCATTCTAATTGAATACCAAATATTGTTATGAATGCACTACAAGAATTTTGTTGTAACCCTTTTTATAATAAACATTTTTTGTTATTTACAAATAAGGCACGTTTATAAGTTTACAATAATAACTAATAAATAATAATAACATGTTAAATCATAAGCACAAAAAACTGTTTCAAAATGTTCTTCATTGATTATTAAAAAAAACTTTTAAAGATAAAATTGCATTTTTAAGATTGAAAATTTATATTATATAACCACATTATCGTAATAAATAACGACGATTATGAAAGAATTTTATAAAATTAATATTTTCGTTTCAAGTTTTATTTGAGAAAAAATTTTAAACAATATTTTCGAAAGTTTGCATTAATAAAAGATCTTTGGAAAGATTTATAAAGCAACTTTCACATAAGTATATTTTAAAACAAATAAACCTAGATGGAGAAGTGTATATCTTGCAAGATATTATAGATGGTCGTAATGTTTCGTCTTTAAATTAAGAAAAATCACATAAAATAAATATTTAATGTCAATATTTTCAAATTCATTAAAAAAATTTAACGGAAATTATGATTCAATAATAGTTTTTTAAGAATAAAATTTATCAAATTTTGCAATATATATTTTCAATAAAATTTTTTTTGTTTAAATACATTACTATGAGTAACAATAGGTTTTAAGATACAAAATTTCAAGATAATATTATGTTAATATCATACTTTTATATTATATTATTTTTCAACTTTTGAAAATAATTTTAAAAATTAGACAAATTTTGTTATGGTAAATGTTTAATTTTTTGGAATTATATTATTTTTTCATTTTCTACCTTCTGAGTTGACGTGGAATGCCACAATTATAAGTAAGAGCAAGGCTGGACCACGCCCTGTCTCCGAGCTGTGTCCTTCTCTTTCTCTCTTTCTCTCTTCGATCGCTAGGTACGTTCTCTTAATATATCTTTTGCTTTCTCACTCCCTCTCCCGCCCGCTCTCTCGCTCTCTCTCTTCTCTTTTTTACTCAACAACATCTCTTCCCTCCGTTCCTCTATCCACTATCTTTCTCTTTCTTTTTATCGCTCTTACTCGGGTTTCTCCTACTCTTCGATAAGCCGCGCCTCTTTTCGTCTTTCCTACCATCCTTTCTTTCTATCCTTTTCAATCGTAGAATATTAATATTTAACACTTGTTACCTTATGAATATTTACTTTAATATATGATAATAATTAAACGATGAAGAAATATATATTTAAGTGTATGTTTTTATTGCATTTATTATATATATTTTATTTATTTCCAGAATTATTTTCACTAAAACGAAATGAAAATGGTACTCTAGATATCATAAACATTATTTGAAAATAAACCGAATAATATTCTAAAATATTTAATAAATATTTGTACAAAATAATTTTTTTTATATTTTCATTAATCAACAGAAAATGAGCTTATTCATTACTAAAATAAATCAAGTTTAAAATTTTAATTAATTCGTGTTTTTTTAGTATTAGAATTCCTTTTCATAAACATCATTTTCTCTTTCACAGAATATTATTTATATTTTATTTTAATTGACACCATAACGTAATATCGTCTCGATATCCGCATACATGTCTTTTAGAATTTTTCTTTATGGACTACTACTTGGAAAAAATATACTGGCTTGAAAGTGAAAACTCGCGCGCTTCGATGGAAACTCTTTCCTTTTCGCTGTAATTACTAATCGATCGATGCTAATGATAGCTTTGTACTATTTTTCGTTTTTATCTTTTATGTCTGGAAGTTGGTAGCTGTTTGCTCTATTTATTCAACTTTATATGGCTAGAATTATAAATATTCACTTGCTATCGCTTTTCCAGCAACACTTTTATACTGTTTAATTATTAAAGTGTTTTTAAATAGAAATTGAATAACGTATACTACATATTTTTTTCTATATATCTAAAATTTTTGTTACAAAATTAAAAAAAAATATATTAAAATTGTAGCAATATAATTTCTAACAAAGCTTACATTGGAAAAGATTTTTAATAACTTGGAAAATAAAAATATAAATAATATTTATTATATTTTAAAAGCTTGTATGATTACTTCAAATTTATAAATTCAATTAAATAAAAAACATATAATTAGACAGTAAAGAAATTATTTCGAAATTGAATTAATCAAAATTAATAATGCTGTATATACACGAGCCTATCAAGTTTATCACATCTAGAATCTCTGCAGTTGATAAAGTGACATTATCCATAAGTAAATGAAGCTGTTTACTTACAAATATTAGAAGGATTAGATTTTAAAGTATTAATGTAAAAAATATCAATCTAATGATTATTTGTATCCAAAGCATCTAATGTGACGTATTTTTATCTACATGATAAAAACAAGAAGGAGGAAATGACTTGAACAAAGTAGTCGATGTGCATGTGCAATAATAAATATCCGTTTTATCGAATAGTCGAGAAGAGCATAGCGGTGGCGATGGATTTCCTCTCACTCTCCCTCTCTTTGCGCTCTTTTTCCGATAGAGTTGTTGTTGTTTTAGCAAAGCCGGCACAAATAAGAAATTCCCGCCTTCTTGAAAGAGACGTCGGTGTGGATAAGGGCAAAGAAAAAGAAGAAAGTGGAGACTGCGCCGTCGTTCTAAGGATAAGCAACCATCGAGATTTGCGGATCGTTGTTCGTACACGATGTCTTTGCTCGAAAGGATGTAGAGAGAAATACGAAAGATAGCTAATATGGAACTAGAGATACTACAATCAAGGTAAAGGAAAATCGTCTGTTTTTTACTGTATTCGATTATTGTTTATCTGATCACATTGTGAAAATTTTGATTTTTTATGCTTAAATTTAAAGTTAAATATAGCTTAATTGTTGGTTTAATTCAATAATTTAATTATTTAATAAACTTAATTAACTATTTGATTTATAGTTAAATAAAAAAATTAATATATATGTATAAATAAATCTTAATCAAAATCTAATTCTATAAATTTGTAAGTCTGAAAAGATACGAATTTAATTAAAAATATGTAGTCAATTTGTAATTTCAAAAACAATAAATTCAGAAAATATAGTTTGCAATGTTTTTTTCTTACATATATCTTGGAATAGCTATAAGATACTATATGGCATATAATTTTACAATTCAAAAAATGTTTATATTTATACAGTTCTTATAAACCAGTTCTCAATTATTTACTATTCTTAAAATAAATAAGAAACAAGAAATACACTAGTTTATGAACGCAACAAAGTTTTATTTATTTTTTGAACATGAACAAGTATGATGGGAGCTAGAGTAGAATGGAGATAGGGATGGAGCCAACTTGACTAATCGGATATCAGCCTGAAGAGACTGCAATACAAATGATAGCGATCGACGACTTTGTGTTTCTTTATTATACTGGCAATTAAATAAGTCACGTTCTTACAGAACTATAACAGCAAATCCTATCGGATGCCGTCAAAGATATCTATTCACATATTCACTAGTCACAAAAAATTTGTGTTTACTAAAGTTGTAAGAGAGTGGTTTGATAAGTAAAGGCTCTATTTATTTTCTGTAAAATTGTTAATGCTGACACAAAAAAATACTTGGCACTTGTTTTAAGAACATAGATATTCAATTTATTTATATTAGTGATTTTAATGGTTTATTATACTAAATTTTAGGATATTAATATCAAATTAAATAACTTAGATTATAATAATTACATGAAAATAAAAATATTATCAACTCGATAGTTGATAAAATCCAAAAACTTCAAAATAAAACTTATAAAATAAATTTTTTTCATTTTGATAAACTTTAATATTTAAACATAAAAATTAAGCTTCTACAATAATAAATATAATGTAATGTTTGATATATTTGAAAAATTTTTTTCTTAGTTATCAAAATCATGAAAAAACAACAACAAATATCAATATAAATAAGTACTCTTATTAAAGATAGTAAAATTCACAAAAGTCAACAAAGAGTAATAAAATAAATTTACAGCAACTCTTTAAATAGAGAAAAACGTTTAGAAGATTTCTTCATCAATCTTTAAAAGGTTTTAAAACTAACAATTACTGTAACGCTACGCAAATAAATTCAAGAATATCTACCATTTATTTTCTAGGTTCACCAATCGTCTAGCGAAAGAAAATCTCAACAAGTTCGCACCAGTACGAAAAAATAACAGAGAGCGAGAGTCGCACACGTGTTTGAAGCTTAAAATTTTCATAACGCCATTATCGTCGGTCGTAAATCCGTAATCGACGATTACTACAATCGTAATACCAAAGCGCAAGTCACCACGTCGAAGAATATAAATGATTAGCGCGCGTGAAACGGCTTGTACGAGAGCGTATCATTATTTGGTACGACTTTACGTAGTGTATAGTTTCGTCGATTTATTGACATTCTTTCGATCTATAACGTTATGTATATTTGCTATAAAAATCGTTCAAAAATAGATGAATTTAAGGGATGTAATTACTAATGTTCTCTAACTCTGAATATAAAAGATACGTCAGTCGCCAGTTTGGATATAACAAGCAAATACAACTGATAATAGGAGATTTCATTTCCTCTACGAATTTATTTATTTATTCTCTACGAATAAATATCATTTATTTCATTTCGAGAGAAAGAACGATTAATCAGTTGAATATCGATGTCGTTCATATATTGCATTGTTTATATAAAATTTGTCTAATAAATATTATATCAATATAAAATTATCGTTTTGATATTTTATTATAATCGGTACTTATTAATGACTTTGATGCCGCATTTTGTATATTGTAAATATTCGATAAAATTTTTCATCGAGTTACAATTTTTAACAGGATTGACATACGTTGAAAATGTAATCAGGAAAAAATGAACGCTATTACACCACTAAACTAGATAAAAAAATATAAGTAGGGAAGCTTTTTATCAAATTTTTAATTTTCATGTAAAAATGAACCAACGGAGATTTAATGAATTGGTAAAAAATTCTTAATTACTGCTTAACCGAAGGATGAGAAAGAATATTCTTTACATTTTTTAAAAATAAATGTATAGTATCATGTTATTCAAGGAATTTAATCAAATAAAATCATTTGTATTGTAAAACACGTTGAAAAATTTAGAGTATAAATTACTATAAATATTCGATTAATATTTTGAATTTTTGAATTAATGAAATAAACTTGGATCATCTAATTATAAAAATCCAATTATCATTAGCACCGAGTGAAAAATTACGAAAATAGGAAAACGCGGAATGCTTGGATAAGTTATTTTTTAATTTAATGCACAGCTTTCTCTACTTTCCGGGGAGTAAGAATAGCTCGAGAGAATCGGTTTAGATTCGCTCATATGCGGCAACCGAGTGTCCGGTGTCCAGTGTCGATGTCGGTATCTCCTTTCTACCTGCCTCCTCATTCATCGCGCCCACGGATGCATTTACCACGTATATAAGTCTACGCCTATACCAGGCATGCTATCAGATAAATTTAAAGTTGAAATTTGAACAATTTTTAATAATTCTAATCGAGCCTTATCATTAATCTTCGTACTCATACAAGAGACTTAATTAGCGATTAATATTAAACTGACTTAAAAATAGTTTCTTACTTGTGACTTCATTTTCACCTACTCTATTAGCCATATTTTTTAATATAATATAAGAACCGAAAATTCTCATCTAATTAAAAGTATTAATTAGCGAAGATTTAAAAATTATTTTATATATATTTATTTAATAATTATTGTATCAAATGTATAAATATATCGTGGCAATGAAATTAATTTATGTAAAAATTAAAATTTAAACGAATCGTTAAAATCCAAATTAAAACTTAATATTATACATAAAAATATATTAGTTAAATACAAAATCGCGATTTTTTAGCGTAATACCAATTTCAATATTTCTTATAGTTTGGAAATGAATTTCTATTCATTAATAGATATAAAATTATAAGCCTAATTAATAGATTATATTTTTTAAGTCTGTAATTCACTTTAACCTAACATTTATAAGACTGTTATTATTCAAAAGGTCTGTAATAATTTCTATCATAAACAATATGGTAGTATAAAGTTATGTTATAACTTTTGATTGACATAACTGCCGATTAAGTATTATACGTATAAAAATAAAATTATATAATAGCGCGAAGTCAAATTCAAACTATTTTCAAATTCAGTATCAATTTAATTAATATTTCGCGTAATAATACTTTTAGCATTCATTACAATACTTGATACTTACATCAACAAGTATATATAAAATCATTTATCAATGAGTAAAGTTGTTCAATTGATAGGTTAAAAAAAGTGCCCATTATCTAATACACATAATTCTTGATGCGTAATTCTTGATTTGTAAGCAAAACTCATTTTTTTAGGAACTATAATAAGTAGGCATTACGTTACATTATTGTACCTTGTTCTACACTTATCCTCTACGGCGAGATCAAAATACTTCCGGCTTTTATTTCTATTTAATTATAAAAACATTGTGTCCGCAGTACTGTACTTAGGAAAGAAATAGTTGAATCTACAAACGAAGAAAGAACTTGAGAAGAGAAATAATATGCTTGCTCAAGAGCCATTAGGAAGAAACAGAGGTAAAACGGCATGCACATGCGCGACGAGAGGCTGCACGTCTATATCTGTGTCTTCGTCTACTTGGCTCGAAGCAACTCCGCACTCACCACGACCCGCGGTAAGCAAAGCAAACGACCTTCCGTGGAATCTGGACAACCTGTCTGCACCGCCCGCCGCCGCGCAACCACTCTCTGACTTTTCTCTCTCATTCTCTCTCTCTTTTTCTTTCTCTCCAGACCAGATCTCCTCTGCACTTGTTCTCTCGCTTTCCTCCTCTACTCTAGCTGACCCTCTCTCTCCCTCTCATTCTGCTACTCATTCTGTTTCCGAGGATTTCGCGCGGTAGCAGCATCGAAGTTGCCGCTGCTGATGCCTCTTATTACATCAACCCTGTTCGCCAAGATCATATACCAGTCTCTCGTTCTTTCTTCCTCTCTCCCTCTCTGTTGCGTCGACGGGCGCACGCGGAGGACAAGGACTAGTGTACCGTTACAATACCCGTCTCGGGGTTCTGTTTATCGCTCTCTTTCTCTTTCTTTATATATATATATATATATATATATATATATGTGTGTGTGTGTGTGTTCGTTTGTATCTATATATATACATATATATATCGAAGTCTGTTTTCCATACCGCCCACGCAGGAGTAGAAGCAAGAAGTACGAAGCAAGAAGCAAGAAGTAAAACCGGGTTCCGAAAAGTCGTCCGGCTTGTCCGGAAGCCAGCTCAGTGTGAAAGAGGAGGAAGCGGTATATTTACGTGCATATACATGGGTTATAGCTATATAACAAACAGGCGCGTGCCTCCTTGGAGAGAAGTCCATCAGGTTTTGCCGTTTTGTTGGCATTGACGCGAGCGACGGCCTCTGTTGTGTTTACATATATCTTGTGTACAGTGGTGCACTGACAATTCGAACGTCAGGTGAAGGAACGATGATTCGCACTTCTGACGACTTTTTCTTTAACTTTCTTCTTTTCTTTCTATCGACGCTCGTGATTCTCTTAGAAGTTATAGCTTTTATTACTTATCGCATTAACGAGGCTTTTGTCTAGCTGTTTTTCTGCATCAACACTTCTTTCACTTTGTAACTACTATTTTTTCACTTTTAGTCTTTCTTTTCTTTTCTGCATTATTAAAGAGCTATGAGCTGTTTTACGTAAAGATGTCGGTTTATTATTTTAATCTGATAAATAAAGATAACTTATTATTCAAAGAAACATTTAATAAGACTGGGATATTACACGTAGTAGTACATTAAATCAATTTGAATATATTTATTGAAAGTTTTTTATATTATTTACATTAATATTATAATATTAGTACATATATGAATTAATAGTTTTATTCTTATAGAAATATTAATTTTTACCTTCACTCGATGATGAAAAGTTATAAACGTATTTAATTAAGTTTCAGAAAATCGAAATATAAAATCACTAACTATAAGAATATCCCTAATAAGTAAATATCTATATTTTCGCATGTAACAAAAAATCGTAATCTGTAACATACAATTAAATAAAATCTTTTTAAACTTATGTATTGCGTTTATGAATATTAATTAAGATAGAGATAAAAATTTTCAATTTTAAACATAATAATCGATGAAAAATGTCCGATTGTCAAAGATGTAGCTATCATTTAACAAATCATAACGTCATCATTAAATTATTTCTAAACTTATCAATTGTAATTAATAATTAAAACTTATAAAAAAGAACTTGATGGTTATTAAATTATATGTACCAGGTTTTTACATTTAATCGACTATATATGTAAGAATTTTTTCAGAATTTTATGTATATACGCATGATTATATCGATACTGTTTGAAAAAGAATGACGTAGAAAGTATTGGAAAAAAACATTGGATAAGGAAAAAATGGTCTCTCGACGCAAAGGAACAATAAAAAAGAGAAATAATGTAGGAGTAGTCTTATAAGTATCGTAAAGCTCCGCGATTTTCGAGTTCTTGGTGATTCGCGAGCAAGATTTAAGACCGAAATCCCATGGCCAATTACGGTGGGGCATCATTTCTATTTTAGGGTTTCAATGAATCATGCGCGTGTTAATCGGCTGGATGGCCGTTGACGTTTTTTTCGAATCTCCAGGTTGACTAACGTTTATTGCCTCTCGGTTCTCAGACAACGATTCGTTCCTTGGATTCCACATCTTTTCTCACTTCTCTCGTGATCCCCCTCTCTCTTAATCTTTCTTTCTCTCTCCTTCTTTATCTAATTTTGGCTTTACGCTTCTCTTCTTGTTTCTTTCCTCCAAATCGAACTTTTTACGATGCGAGAAAGAGAGAGAGAGAGAGAGAGAATAAGATGAAATCGACTCGGTGTATCTCATCCGCAGCGAAAGGTCGAATACGATGGAATTTCGTTCTTTTCAGGGACGCAAGTAAAGGTGGCGATAAAGATGCGATGCGATCCTCAAGACTCTCTTCTGTAATGCGACCTAATGTGGGACGCAGCTCTTTTTTCTTTTTACTTGGTTCGGGTGGGCTACGCTATCAAAACACTCGGAGTTCCAAAGATACTATATACCTCTGGGCAAAGTGCTGCTGATTCTTTTCTTTATCCTTTTTATTTTTCTTTGCTTACCTGTATGGGTTTTTCGTTTGTGTGATTTTTTATAAGCAGAGAATGAATTTACATAATTTAAAGCTGTCTTTTTCATCTTTTTTTTTAACTTTTATTTTACGTAAACGTTACATATATCATAACTTTCAGTATTGCGAAATGCGACAAAAAGAAGAACGGATGTTCACTAATTTATGTTAAAGCTTGGTTCGATCTTGACATATGTCAACGTCGCGTGCAATAAAAATGTATTTGAATTATTAAGAGGTAAGATCAAGTTTACGGTATAAAAGCATATACATCTTTGGGAAGTTCTGTAAAAAATCTTGACAGAAAATATTAGATTAAATTCATTACGCAAGAAATCTAATAAAATGTTATTTTTTATCCTCTTAAAGTTTAATTTTTTTTAAATATATTAGTAAAGGATTTAATTATAATCTATACCGAGAGTAATAATTTTTTTTAACGTGACATTAAAATAAAAAGAAAAAAAAATAATTGTACTCATATAATTATAATTTAGCATTATTGATATAATTAATAATTATGAAAAAAGTAAAAATTAAATTTTTCTTCTTTTTTCATATAAATGCTTGATTCGAAAATACGGAAGATGAAACCAATTATTTTTCTTAGTTTTGAATGATAAGTTGGCAAAACGTCAATGATTTATACACGACTATACATCGTCCAAAGAGTAAACAATAGTCTACTATAATTCTATTTAATTCCTTAGACTATGCGTGCACCTAGTTACCTTGCGACAGAAGCAAGCTCGTGTTCAAAACAGGGAAATCGTTTGGAAACATCGGATAATTGTGGCATTAAGTCAGTTGAGGCTTGCACACGTTGCGTTAAAAGGTGTTATTACGCTTAAGCGATGCAAAATCACGTAAGCTTTTTAAACGATCACTCGCGATCACTCGTTTAAACAAGATCGATTGAACTGCGATTGGTCGTGTGGGATGTCGTAGTAACAGAGACAGTAATGTTTGCGAGAATAATTATTAGCTATAAGACTCACAGACACGGCGCGTATCGTACACAACCGAGATTGTAATCGATATAGTCGCGCGCGTTCGATAAGTACGTCGATGAACCTCTAAGTGGCTATTTTTCTCTCTGATATTTCCCTCGAGAATGTTCTTTTTTCAATAGTGTAGGTCTTTACGATAATATTGAAATATTTTCACCTATTTTCTGCATATACAAATTTATCGTTATTTGTGAGTTCATATTTATTTTTGTATTTTTTTTGCGGAGCAATGGAATATTTATTATCAATTGATAGAATTTGTCGGTATTAAAATAGAATTTAATTTTCTATTTTACATAATCCTAAAATTACATAAATATTATTAATATTCATATACTTATATACATAAATTAATTTATATTATATTTCAAAGTCTGTATTTCTCTGATATTTTATGGAAAGATAAGCAATACGTGTAAATGTAAAAAGGCGTAATATTTTATTAATTCTAAGTATAATTGATATAATAATTAATTAAACTCTTTTACCTTAAAACTTTTTATTAGAAAAAAATAATTAATATATTTTACGCATAATAAAATTTAATTTAAAATATTTGAAGCTCTATTTTTATAAAAAATAAAAATTACGAGATACTAAACATTACAAAACTTTATAAATTAAAAAAGAACTAATTTAAAACTAATAAAAAAATTATTAGCTACATTTAAATAATTTATAGTGTAATATATACTTATGTACAATTATACAAAACTGAATATTTATATAAATTTTATAAGATGATCGTGTTATATAAACAAATAAGTGGTATATTTATTTGGTGAGATATTCATTAGATTAATATTCATTTTAATAAATACCAATCATATTTCGATAAGCTTTTCAAATTTGATCAATATTATAAACTATTGGTCAATAAAAATTAGTTTATAAAAACCAACATATTTTTTTATTTATAAAATTTTATTAATATATTATCGTTATTATAGTATGTTTACTATTTTTCAATATCTTAATTATAATTGTAGAATTAATAGTTTTTTTCTCATAATATTTAAATATTTAATTACTGTTTAGTTTAAGTTACTATACGACTATAAACATTTAAATTTAATACTGATTATTATTTTATTAATATTTTGTTTTTTCTAAAAAATGAATACAAAGAAAATTATAATTGTAATTAAGAAATAAAATATTTTTAAATTATAAAGTCATAACTTTCTTAATATAGTAAGTATAGAAGTTACATAAATAACTAAAATAAAACATTGTCAATAACCAAAAGATATAAATGAAATTGTGCAATTATAAAATTACGCTCATCCTAGTAATTAAAAAATGTATTCTCCATTGCGTATTCGCGACATATTAACTTGATAATCTAATTACTGTCAATAGCCTGGCAAAGCGTATAAGAAATAAAAAGAAAAGAAAGAATGGAAGCAAATTCCACAATTAAATACCAGCGTTACCAAGAGGATAAGGAAAAAAAGAACGAACGTTCAATCATCCGGCAACATTTACTCCAACAAAACATGCAGAATGGCGTCTGATACACAGTGAAGCTGCTCAACATGAAATTATTCATTGAGTGTAATTAATACATATGACCTAGACGGAAGTACATAGAGAAGTAAAAAATATTAATAATATATATACATTATATTTTCACTATACTTATATTTAGATAATTTTGACATAAAATTTTACTAATCGTATTTTAATAGCATCTTTATATTATAAATTCACAAGATATTTACCATAAAATTTCATCTTAAAGAATTAAAAAGGGTTAAATATCAAACGATAATTTTATAAATTGTACAGCTCTTTATTTCAAAAGTAAGTAGTGATTGGTATGTTTCTTCTAATGATGTTATACGTATATTTGCTTATGTCGTGACTTATGTTATGATTGCAAATTTTTTTTTGGATTTTATAAAGTATTATCGCAGATATGTCCAACTTTTTTTCTCCCATTTTTTTCTTGCTTTTAATAATTTTCTCTGCGATTTTACAGACAACTGTTATTTTTATCATTCAATATATACATTATTTCATGGTCTATTTTCAAAAGGCATGTTAATAAATAAAACATCCAATTTATTTAACTACTAATTTAGTTGATTATTAACTACATTAGTATAGTATATTTTGATGTATTATATTTTTAATTAACTTCAGATATACACATAAATTAACTTTTTCTAGTAAAAGATAATTTTAATATTTAATCAAGATTATTACATAATAAAATTACATAGAAATTTTTGTCAAACATAATAAGCAAAAGAAAATATTGAAAACAATAAATAATCGATATATATTAAATGTAAGGTGATAACTATACATAATAGAAGTGAGTAAAAATAAGAGTTTCAGTGACTAAAAAACTTTTCAGTACTACAATCTTTTACTTTCCTTATAGGCACAGTGTGGCATTTTGTAAACGCATTCATTTACCGAGTTAAACATCAGATCCACAGCAAAAGACGTTACCAACATCAATAAAGTAAGGAATATTTACATTGTATGTCTTTTTTTTGCACTTTTTTTAAATATTTATTTTACCAAACAGTTTTTTAATACTTTTTAGTAATAAATTATATTCTTTAATGGAAATTTTTTAAATTCTATAAATTAATTATTTAATTATTTGAAACGAAGGTGGAATAGAGCTATAAAAATGCAAATGATCAAAACGAAAGATGAATTTAATTAACAATAACAAGGAAAACATTCTTGATTATATAGCAAAAAATTAACCGCAAAAAGATCGCTTATTTTGATACAGCGTAAAATATAAATTGATCATGGAATAAAAAACAAAATAAAATGGACTTGATTTCTATAGAAATAAAGGCAAAACGTAGGAAAGAAGAAAGATAAGCAAACTAAAGAACTATACACTAAAAGAAAAATTTCAAATTTGATGCGCGTATTTATTATGACAATTGTTTTTGAGTATTTTTTTTACTAAGTATTTTTATTTTTACTAAGTAAAAAATAAAACGTACTCAGATAGAGATATTTATACATAAATGCACGTATATAAATCGTCTCGATTTGTAAATAATTATTATGACAAATATACAAATTTTGAAATAGCATGAGCAGAGTGGAAGGAAATAAAATTATATTAATAAATAATTCTCAAGTAGAAAAAATTCTCAGTCCGTAACTATTTTATGTCAAATTCTCAAAAACATCATCGTCGTCGTCGTCGTCGTCGTTGTTGTTGTTGTTGTTGTTGTATTGTTGTCGTCGTTGTTGTTGTTATGATAACGCATCCCTTTTTCTTCGGATTAGTGGACAAGCAATATTTATATGTTTTTTATATCTAAACTGATTGTCCAAGAAAAAAGACAGAGAGAGAGAAAGATAACATGACACGGGCAATATTTATGCGGAAATGCCGTTACTTCTTTTGAATCAAGCGTTCGCCACAACTGCACGATCCTCTTATCTTGCATCTCTTGGCTGCATTGGCGGCGCTATTATCGTTTTGCAGGCGTGTACGTATGTATATAATAATCCCTCGAGTATGGCGCGGGAAAATTGAAAATTTTATTGCCTTTGTTTGGAGCCTTTTATATATAAGTCTACGCGTGTTTTTTAATCGTGTTTCTTCCAACAAAAGCAGGCGCGCTTGTCTGCACTAATAATAATCGCGTAAAAGGTGATAATAGTTCTCGCGCTTTATTTAATCTAGCTTTACTTTTTTTTCGCAATTAGTCACAAATGTACTTATTGCTAAATATGTAAAATTATAGTAATTTTTAATAAACAAAATAACTATTTACTTTTTTTAATGTAATAATGGAGTTATTCATTAGGGCTAGAAGTCATTTAATTATTTACATATAATATTGAATAATTAGAGATAAAACCTTATATACAAAACTTTTCACTGTTTAATTTCGTCTTCTTCGTTACAATACTGAAATATTATACTAGAAAAAATCCATTTAAGTACAAGTTATTTATCAACGGCATGTATATTATTATGCAAAAATGATCGTATGAAAATTGAGCAGGAGATACCTAATACATATACAAGTACATATTATAACAACGTAACGAAATTGAAAAAGAAAATATCAAAATAAACATAGAACCCATTTTTATTAGAGAAGAGTCATGATATTTATAAAGTAAAATGAATTTTTTTAAAACTGAAAATTTTAAGTATTTCGTCTACGAACAAAATAATTAAATTTATGGGATATTTTTATTTTTTTCTTTCTCCCACCTTTATTTTAAATCATAATTTTCATTTTTCAAATCTATCACATTGTATACGAGGATTAAAATTAATTCTATACTTCTAACAAAATTTTTCACATGAATACATAATTTTGTACAAGAGTAACTGACAGGGAAGAACCTTGAGTGGTTAAATTGTTGCTGGTAGTCATACTTCTTTTTTTCCAGCTGTCATTCCACGTCTGGGATTGAGTCTGATCTTTCGCGGTCAAACGAGTGAAAGGGATAGCGAATTTTTGTTTATTCAGATGTTTTTTCGTGTGTATGATCTCTTCAGTGACAAGCAATCAATGCCAAAATATTAATGTCTTGCCACGCAAGGCGAAAGATAGTAAAATATAACATGTATTGCATTTGATAAAGTTTAGAAGTATATGTTTTAAATGATAAAAATTTATAATGGTTAAAGGAAAAATTAAGTTATATATACGAATTTTGTAGATTTATTTAGCAATTTTCAATATAAAATATACATACGTTTAATAAGAAATAAACGATAACAAAACAAGTGTTGTAAATATGTATTTTAAAATTTTTAATTAAAAAAATTTTTTTCTATTTTAAAGTAAGACAAAGTTGTATTATAAATTCAAATAAATGTTACTTTAATTACAAAAATTTTTCTTTGAGTTTCATAAAGTATAAGAATTTATTTATCAAGATAGGTGAGAGCAGTATAACTGATTCTTGCACTTAAACAAATTTTCAATATTGAACAAATTGCTTTATTCTTTCATTTTTATTTTAAAAGATAAAAGTTTGATATCAATATTATTATAAAATATAAGTTTAACTTTTAAAAAGTAAGTTCAAGGTATTTTTTGTGAATTGAAATTACTATATTTTAATTTTTTTATGAAAGTTAACTTTAAGAAATAATAAATTTTGGCAATTGATATAAGATATAATTTTTATTAGAATCAAAATGGTCGAAAAATGTCCTTTACAAGATAATCGTTACAAAATCAAAGGCGAACGAAAGATTTCACTCAACTTATGTAAAGAGATTCGCACAAGTATTTTGAGAAAGTATATGCACAATAAGAAAATATATGGTGATAGAAGTTTATTCTGATTTATAAAGATCATTAGCATTAAAATTCAATTGTGATGAAACGTGAAACTTTTAATAATATTGCAATCAAATCATGACAATAAAGTTAAAAAGTTTTTCAGTAATTAATACTTATAAATTTATATTCAATTAAATCTACATTGGTATTAAATTAAATCTACATTGATATTAAATTAAATTAGACAACTTGAAATTTTCAAAGTATAACTATGAAAATATTTTTTATAAAAATTTAATAATTTAATATCATGGTTGTAATATTTAAAAAAAATACACATATGTATATGTAAATATAGATATATATAACAACATTTAAAATTATAAAATTTCCTGTGTCTACGTAAATCCTAAAAATTTGATGAATAAAGAGTTAAATAATGCTATCGTAATATTTTAATTAAGTGATTAAACATTCAAAAATGAAGGTTTATTATTAACCCTGAGTAAACGTGGTAGTTGAGGATTCAAGCAACTAAACAAAAGTGAGTAAATTCCTGCAGTTCCATATACATACAGTATTTTTGAAACTCTCAAGGTTGCAGAACGTATAAGCTTATACAAGCGAATACACAGCCACAGATTTTTATACATACGTAAACTTTCATATATTTTCGAGCTCGATTACTCGGCGAATGAATTTTTATTTATCACAAAAAGGCAAGGTGGCACGCTGAGTAGTTAATGGTTATTGGTTTGCAATACCCTATAGATATATATCGCTCTCAGTGTGTTCCGCTCCTTGAGAGGAAGGGTAAGAGGGAGAGAGCAAACACATTTACAAAGGCCGGACATGCGCATCGCCGAGTAATAATAAATTCTATCGGGGCAACGTGACTTACTCTCGAACCCGCCGGCACCATAGATTCCTGCTCGAGCGCGAGTATTAATTGTTAATCGCGCTGTTCGCCGCCGCCTTGAACGCATATCCCCTTCTCGCTTTCTCTCTTTCTATCTTCCTCCCCATCTCTCTCTCTCTTTTCACCATTCTTTACCATTCTTCCCTTTCCCATTGATGCACTGGCGAAATTGCATCTGCGAGGTTGTGCGTTGATGAAAAGATCTGATAACGAGAGGAAATCATACTTCGCGCGCAGCTATAATATTATTTTGCATGTTTCGGAGAATGATGAGCCAAGTTGGAAGATTTTCATCGTATTATACTTTCAGCGAGTGGCTTTCATTGTTTATTCAATGTTTTTACACTCTGTAACTTTATATTATTATTTTATCTTTTTTGCTTGTAAGGAAAATTGTTTTCCAAATCATTAGAATATTTTACAACTTTTCTTATTACTTAAACTACGTTTGTTCTTACTTAAAATTTGTAAGTTTATTTCAAATATAAGAATTCATAACTGTAAATTGTATCTTCGTAATTTTAAATTTTTTACTAATGTTTATCTAATTTAAATATTACCTTCAAACAAACTGTATTTACAATGTATAAAAAAAATGCTCTAGATAAATAACAATTTGAATTATAACAAATATTATGTTAATACTTAGAAATAAAATTAATGATATATATTTTAATAAAATTTATTTGAAAGCATTGAAATATTTAGAAATATTAGTAAGTATATTATTTGAAAATATAATTTCAAAATTGGATTATATAAAAAATTAAACTGTCCATTAATATTGTTCTTTAATAATTTATTTTACACATTAGTAAAATTTATTAAAGATCTAATAAACATTACTATCTTAATATTATATTCAAATAATGACTGTCTGACAATAATTCCTAACTTATACTTTTAATTGTATAAATACACAAATACTTCGATTTTCATGAAAGCAAGAAAGTAGAAAATTATTAAAAAATAAACGAAGTTTTTAATGTTGTAGACACATATGAGTTACGCTAGGTTTTTTTTAAATATCTAATTAAAATAATCTCTTTATCAAGATGCTTTAAAGAAATCTAATACTTATAAGTAATTGGGTCCGTCCTTGCTTTAGTGAATCTAGTGGATCCAACGATCGCACGAGCGATCGAAGTGATGAAACCGGTCCAATCGGAGCATTAGTAAGCATAGAACTTATATCCACTTACCCAGATCGAAGGGAAGCACCTGTAGTTGCCAGTGTCAGATGAGCCGGCGCTCCAGCTTGTCCCGGATCGGTTGCCACTAATTCCGACAACACGAGGACGGTGGTGGTCGTAGGAGCACCAGTTCCAGCGACGGGAACTGCAGTACCGTTTGCTAAGGCTCGTGGAAGGTCTTGATCATGGTGGAAGTGAAGCTGAGAATAGTGGAGTTGAAGCGTGGTACCTCCGCCGGGGGTTGTCGCACTCCTGGCTACACAATTGACAGGTATAAGACCGGCGGTGGCACCGCCGTTTCTCGTCGATGGTGGCGATGGTGTCGGTGGGGAAGGTGGCGGTGGTGGATACTCGACCACCTGTACTCGATCGGCTTCGCTCTCGTAGATGATCTCCTTGTCGTGGGTATACATAACAGTCTTCTGTCCGTCGTTATATATGAGATCTATCATTTTGTGTTCGCCTACTCCTGGCTCTGGTGTTACCCGACCGTCTTCGGACTCCGCCTGCTGCTGTTGTTGTTGTTGCTGATCGTCGTGGTCCGGCTGCTGGTGGTGCTGGTGGTGCTGATGGTTACTATGCAAGTGGTGGCTGTATTTGGGGTGATGGTGATGGTGATGATGATGGTGATGATGATGGTGATACTTGGGATGCAAGGCAACGTGAGCAGGTGCGTGATCGTGTAAGTCGAGCACGCTCACGGGCTGCATTGTGGCGAGCAATACTTGCTCGCTTGGATCCGACTGTGTAGGGTTGCTGAGCGAGGAGGATGCCGGTGAGACGGGACCCTCCTGGACCTGCGACAAGATAAGAGCACGCAGAGGTCCTATGTTATTTTTGAACCTCGATCTGCTTGTTCATCCATTTATCTCTGAGTCGTACGTCTCGTAAGTGCTTCTAGCTAGTAAGTAAGTAACTACTTTACTCGGTTATAAACATACTTTGTACATTGGAATTCTCATAAGATTATAATAATATCTTACATAACATTTTCAATGTCTCTCTTATAAATCAAATTCAGAATAAATAATTTTTAGAATAAAAGATCTTTTAAATAATCATTTGATCTATTTCTAAAATCTTCTTATTTTCTTATGATTACAAAAAGAAGGAATTTTATTTGCAATATTATTTTACGTCGATTTCTATATGTAAATAATATTAAAAATATACAAAACATTTTACTTTTAATCCTGTAATATTATGAATTATATGTTGTATAATTTTTTATAAATAAATTAAATTAATGATGAAATTTAAATGAGCAAGATTTTTTACCTGTCATTATAACTACAATGATATTGCTGAAATTCTAAAGAGAAGTAAGTATTTTCTTTTAGTCACGTTTAACTTCGACTGTATAATCAAACATCTTCACAAAACAGGGGATGAGACTACTCGAAGACAGTCACTTGACGATTCTTTAAAATTGTAAAAAAACAATGAAGCAAGTAGAAAAAAAGAGTAGTTAAGCTATGGTCTTCCTATTTATACTTACAAAGTTGTGTATGTCTATTCACATAAGAGAGCAGCTCTAATCTATTTCTGAGGTTTCATTATACAATGACCAGCCCTAACATTACCGTTACGTATATACTTCATCACGATTTTCTACTCTTATGAGCTTCAAACGAAAGATGTCCACAAAAAGCATGAATAAACAGTCGTTAGAGCGCTTGAAAATGATCTTTAGGGGAGTAGAAGAGCGCTTCGATCGATTTTATGTTTTAAATTTGCTTTTTTACTTCTTTTCATATTCCTTCTCTCATATATATATATATGTAATCACAAATTCGTATGTCATATTTTTAATTAAGATGTTTTTATTGAACTCATTATTGTAAAAAATTTCTTAATGAACAATAAAAAACTTATTCGATATTCATGAAAACTAAAGCATATTTTTAAAATTAATTTTGTTTAAAACTTTTTGCTGATATAGCCAAAATTATATCTTAATACATATACGTAGTCATACTATATTTCTTATTTATAAAATTTTCTCAAAATGATTATAATATTTTTTAACGCCATAGATAAGTAAGAAAAACGAGCGACTAAATTTTGTATAATAATAATTTCATAAACGAATCTCGAAAAACCTTTGTAGAATGAAATTATAAATAATTAAATTTCTATAATTATAATTTTAGAAAAATTCACATTTTAAGTTCATATAATTTTAATATTAAGATATAAATTTTAGAGTTTATTAACTAATATAATAATAAATCTTAATATAATGAAATACAATGACTCTAATTAAAATTCTTTCAATAATAAATAGTATTCAATTATTATTTTAATATTATTTATATCATAAAAAGAAAATTTGTTTTATTATCATTTAACTAAGATCGTAAATAATTTCTCTTACTGTTTAATTATTTGTAGAAGTTTAAACTAATTACATAAATGTTTTAAATTATTAAAATTTTACGGTATAATTACATTAAAATATAAGATTTCCTTACAGTTGAAAAACAAGTAATGTTATTAAATTTTATTTTTTTCATCGCATTAATTTAGCTCTTCAATCAAACAAGTCTTTGTGCATATGATTACCCATAAATAAATAAATAATTATTCAAGCACATATGTATGATAAAAGGAATCGAGTATTCTCTATATAAACCGCGAGTATTTTGCTTCGTCATCAACTTAAAGCACGTCTTTGTATACATGAAAATGTGTACTCGTATGCATTTGTATTTATAAAAAATAAAAAAATGCTGACGAAGCGTTTTATACAACGTAATACACGAATGATGTGGTATTTTCAAATGGCGTTAGAAGAAGAACTTCGAGAAGAGTCGCGTATTAAAATGTCCGCAAAAATCAAGAACGACGCACGTGTGAGATTATAATATTTTATATATATCCTTTCTTGAGTCAAAAAAATAAATAATATGGTAATAATTAATATAAATTTCAGTAAGACTAATAGTAGTGCGATTATTCGTGATATAATTGTTTTTGTTGATATATGATTGACTTTAAATTAAGATTAGTTGGAATTCTAGATGCATAAATTTTATGAAAAAATAAGTACATTTTTTAAAATATCATTGACAAGAATTTGTTATATATATAAACTGTAATCTGCAATAATAAATTCAGCGCTTTTATCGAAAATCCTTTTAATTTTTTTCAACTACGCGTTCGAGAATTAACATTTTAAGTTTCTCAATGTATGTTATAATGAAAATCCTCTGTGACGGATGGGTAAAAGAAGAAGAAAATGATTGATCAAGTGTATCCTAAGCCGATAATTCTTGTTTCCATCTAATCTTATCCTGCATGCAGATAACACAGGAAGGTGCGCAGGCTTATGCATAAATTGTGCGCTAGTCTCGGGTGCGTACACGAGTACCAACTCGACTGCCCTTCGCATTCTCGATCGTTCTGATTATTAATCATAGTCATCCGTCTCTTTTTCTTAGTCGCAATTAAAGCTACTTGACTCTTTCTCCAAAGGTAGAAGAAAAAGAAAACGACGTGCGCGGTCATACGGTCTGACATAACTGCGCCATCGTATACGCAAGTAGAGGTATATAATGGCTATAAGTTGCAGACGAACAAACAGCGAAGAAAAAGAGATAGAGAGGTCGAGATATTTTGAGGTGGCACCTAAATCTGTTTAAGAGCAAATGGTCTCTCATGGATAATGTTAGTTAATTGATTCAACTATCGTACAAACTTATGAAAGCGTTTTGCACATGTCTAAATTTAAGAATCAGTCCTTCGAACAACTTTTTTTCGTTTCCGGATAATAATGCTCATCTTTCATTTTCTCCTGTGAGAATGGTGATTAATAATAACTAGTTATATTTATTATGATCTTTAATAGTTTTATTTAGTTGACAATTTTATTTCTTTTTTCTTGGGAAAATTCAAAGGTATATAAATAACATTTTGAATGTTCAGTTCAAATTACTAAGATATGAAATATCAGATTTTATAAATAAATCATTAAAATTTTAATCACCTTAAAGTCTTCAATATTTTATAAAGTAATAGAAACAAAAGTTCTAATAGTTCATAAATATCATAAGTAGCTGAAGCTAATAAAATTATAAATACCATAGTAAAAGTAGATAACAAAGATTATGGTTCATATAATTTCTATTATATTTGTATTCATAATCAATGAAAAGCTTTCGGTTATTCTTTAATGGCAAAATAAATATTTCATTGAAATAACTTCGTTCGATAAAAACAAATATAAAAGGAAAAGACGAATGATTAAATTGACATTATAAAATGGTACGAACATGATAAAAAGAAACGATTATACTTCGATTAATGATCCTACTAGGATAAGAACAATAAGTAATTATTGTTTGATTACAATATCTTCATTTAATTTCATAAATATTTTATAAATATAATGGAACAAAATATATTTTTTGCGTGTATGTATATGTAATTACATAAATAAAACTAACAATTTTAAATTATATACAAATTTTTATTACATATACTTTATAATTAATTTGTTTGATTATCTTGAAACTTTTATGATTTGTATTGTAGAATTGATAAATGGACATAATTTTTTAGGTATTAAATATATGCTATTATATAATATTTTAAATCATATCACTTATTGTGATCTATATTTTTTATTTTTAACTATCTTATTTATATTAGCACATATGCAAAATTACATGTCATTCTATATTTGGTAACAAATTTAATGCAATGAATTTAATACCACATAATTATTCTGAAAATTAGTTATTTTTATATATTTAAATAAATAACAGTCTAGTAAATATTATAATATTGTTCTAAAACTAAAAAAATTATTATACGTAAAAACTTCAGTAAATAAAACTTTAAAAAAATCTTTACAAGAGTAACTAATGTCATAATTTAATTTAATTTTTAATAACTTAATAAATTAAACGTATATTTTATTTCATTTACTTACTTTTATCACCTTCTGCATTAATTTTACAATATTATAGGAATTTTTATTAGATTTTTCATTGATTCTATTTTATCCATTTTATACGTATGTCAATATAATAAAAAGTTTGAAAAGTTTAGCGTTTTTATTTATTTTAATATTTTTAAGATAAATCAGAGTATTTTCAGACTAATTTAGAAAAATATAAATTAGATACTGATAATTTATACAAATTATATAAAATAGATAAAAATTTATTTATCGCAAAATCTTTACGTCATAAAATAATAATATATTTTTTGTAATTATATTTTTTATACGCTCGGTATATGCGCATCAATGCATCTTTTTAATTTTTTTTATTGTAAACTACTTTTTATAATGTTAAGTAATAAGTAGATGTTTTTATATCAACCTATAGGCAAAAAAAAGAAAGATTAAATAAAACTTCTAACGAAGGTAGCTAGATAGTTGAAGTTGCATATAACGTAACATACTATGATTCGCGTTTCGTAAGAGTGTATATTTAGGTGAAAATTATATATTTATGATTATTAAATGCGATTACCAACGTCCTATTTAATTTAGTATCACTAAGAAAATTTGCGTATGTAATACTGATTAGAATGAGTTAAATCTGTCGCATATTAAATTTGTAGACTGCAGTTGTGGTTTTATTCAATGCATGTATGCATAGATATATTAATTTTTTTTGACGAAATTAGTATGTCATTAAGGTTAGTTTTTGATTTTACCATTTAGATAAATTCTAATCAGATAACAGATACGTATTATAATTATATTTAATAGTTTTTATTTCACTCATAAACATGCTACTTGTCATTGAAAAAAACTTAAAAACGAGATTTAATCTATTTTATAAATTTTACATATTATGTAATATAATCAAAATAATAGTACAAGTGCTTGATAAATAATCAATGATATAACGAATAAATAACACATGATTCCAATATAAAAATTGTTTAACGATGATTGTATTATTTCAGGAAAATTAATCAAGAGATGAAAACAATCACGTAAAGAAAATAAAAAAATTGATAAAATATTTTCATTATGAATTATCATGTGCATCAGTAGTCAAAGTCGAAACGTTGTTCGCCACGTGGGCATGTATCAATTCTTTACGGATAAAAGCTGAGTTTGCACGATATCTGAGAATCGCTGTCTGTTGACCATGGTAAATTTCTAAAGGGAGATGACCCGCTCACACTTTATAAATAAGCGTTAGTTCGCGCTGGGCGCGAGAAATCCGAAGAGTCATCTCCCGTCGTTGCGATGGCGGTTACATACACGCGCGCGCTTACACACACACATACACACACACGCGCACTCACTCTATTGCTCTCTCGCTTTCGCAGTCTCGTCCTCGGCGTTCGTCTCAAGTTTCACAGGCTTGGTGGAGAGTAAAAGAAGGGAAGGGAAAGAATGAGAGAGAAAGAGAGAAAGACAGAGACAGACAGTAATAAGGCCCCGAATGGACGCAGAGCTACTCAACTCTGTTGGAGCAATTTAGCGTTTGGCCTCCTCAGGGACCTCGCATGGAAGGGCCTTTTTATAAGCGATATATACTGCTGTATAGTTGTTCTTAAAATTCGAATCGCAGCATTCGTCCCGCTCTCTTTAGTATATTGCTTTTACAAATAGGTATTTATCAAGTTTAGCCGATTCAAAGAAACTTTTCATTGTAGCTATTTATTTTTAAATTAGAACGTTTGTTTAAAAAATTAATATTCTTGATATATAATCATTCTTTTATTTCAATCATACTTTTAATTATTACTACAAATATAAAATATAAGTGCTGATATTCTCGGAAAAATATTCCTTAATATTTATAAGACATTTTGTTATAAGTATTTTTAAAATAATAAAAAACAAAAATAATAATATAAGATTTTTGTGTTTATCAATATATATATCAAAGACTTTCTATATCAAAATATAAGACAAAACACTTAACAACTGCAAATTTTTTAACGTTCAGATAATGTAAAATTTTTACGTATATAATCAAGTTTCAATTTTTACAAAAATTATAAAATGTATTTCTAATTAACAGTATTATTAAAAAGTAAATTTAAGATCATGAAAATTATAGAGCTACAAAATATTTTTATACGATGTACTGTATTATACCATTAGTTACATTATTAAAAGCATTGGTTCATAACATTAAAAGATACTCTGTGTATTGTCCATAAATTAATATTCCATTCAAACAGGAATTAAATGAAATAAAGCAATTGGTTCTTCCAATATCTAAGAAATATATATATTGAATAAGGTAGTTAATAGTTCAAAAATATTATATATTTGCAAATTTAAAAAGAAATAAAATAGTAAAAATTTATAAAATATTAATCAATAAAGTTGTTTAAGTTAAAAATAATTTTCCGCTCATTTAGAAAAGTACGAAGATGTAATATGGAATTGTATAGTGGAATAAAAGTCACCGAGCTCAATATGTTTTTTATGATAAAAAATAGTAAAGAGAAGACGATGGTCTTAACCGACATCGATAAAAAAGAAAAATAGAAAAAAAAAAGAAAAAGACAATGAAAAAAGAAAAAAGAAAAAGAAAAAAGAAAAAAGAAAAAAGGAAAAAGAAAAACAGAAAAACAGAAAAAAAAGAGAAAGGAAAAAAGAAAAAAGAATAAAAAAAAGAAAATTATGTACTTTGAACAATAAATAAAATTTATCTTTTCCAATGAGTAAAAAGGTAATATTCAAAATATGAAATTAGATAATGATTTTCTCGTAGATTGAAAATTATTAATTGATTGGAAATGAAACGGCACTCCCTGATAAATTAAAGCGAATGCGCTTGCTTGGAAGAGGCCTTTATCGCGCGTAGCAACATGGAGTCCGCAAGACATTTCGCAAGAATGGCGCTCTTGCTCTCGCGCCATTCCGTCTCCGCCTGGCGGCTACAGTGCCGTATACACTCGTGGGCAGTCTCAGCGGTGGCCGGCGAAAATGACCAATACCCGAAAGGTTCTTGCGACACTCGACGGATCAACTCCAAGGACGCTGTATTTTTCGCCTTCTTTTCCTCGCAGTCTCTCAGCCAGATTTTAAATGTCGCAATTCATGCTTCGTTTAATAAGACATTAAATGGTAAACAAACTCGCTTAGCAAATCCAGCTCTGCAAATACAATCGTTTTAAGGAAATAAATGAAATATAATTTCATTAATATGCATTAACTTTTTCATTACTTGTATTATCATTTCAAAGGGTTGCCTTACTCAATCGTTTACGAAATCTGCCTTTCGAATCTATCGCTTGAATAACAATAACTTTATTCGTTCAATGATCTAATAATTCCAATATACAGCTTGAAAGTTTTAACCGTTTTCTTTTCGTGTATTAGAAAACTATCGAAAACTTCAACGTGTAAAAGAATCTGTTTAAGATTAATTCTCAGACCTTACTTAAATATTTTCGTTGTAATAATTTCACATTTAAATAATTATACGTTGATACGATAAATTACGTTCGATTGCACAATTTTTCCAGTAGGACACATTAAACCGTTTTATTTTATTTAATTTTAAACGAATGACGTTCTTTCCGATTCATAATTTTAAAAATCGTGTTCCTCTATTCTTCAGATATTATAATGGCGGGCTACGAAAATATACACAAATCCCAGCTAGAAGTCACGGCAAATGACTGTACCGTAAATGAATGAAGTCGTCGTCCGACGATTGCATATGTTTCACTGTCCCGACAATAAAACGCATCGCGTATGTACACCGTCAACGTAAACAATGAAAGCCTACGGTACATATATCTTCTATCTTTCTCTGTCTCTCGGTTTCTCACTTTTGCTCTTTCTATCTGTGCACACGCACAGCGAGTAAACGGCCATGGAATGTATTCACGGGACATAAAAGCGGTGGCTCGTAAATAACACAGGTTCGATATCTTCCCTCCCCGGAATTTAATTGCCTTATTTACGAGCGAACGAGGACCTACGCATCTCCCTCCCTCTCGCGGATTTATCAGTCGCGCGCATCTATAATACACGCGCACCAGCGTCGCCTAAATCATTTTTAACGACAGGCCTTCCGCGTCAGCCGAAAAAAGATGGGCAGAAGGATGCATTACACTTTATAGCGCCTTGGCTTTTCTTCCCGGGACCGATCCCCTGCGGTCGAGGTATTCTCGTTATGCCGCGCGACGGGCGGTGCAGCCGAGCCCTGAAAAGCCGAAAGAGAAACAGAGAAAGAGAGAGAGTATATATGTGTACATAGATAACTTCGATGAGTTAAGGGTTATATTTGACTGCTTCGTCTGTGCCATCTTTCCAATAGATTAACCTTCTCTCCGATGAAAAAGTATCTGTGATCTATTGACATGGAATTTCTATTATTTGCAATTCAACTCGTTTAGAAATAAAACGTAAGTTCAAAACAGGTGTCAAGATATTATAGAGTTAACGTGTACTTGTTGAGTATTTTGTTTTAAGCAGACATTTTCGAACTGCCTCGATAATCGTTAAAAAATGTTAATGAAATGTCGTTGAGATATTATAAAGCGTCTTATTAATGACATCGGCTTAAGGATTTAACGATTAAGTTCCGCTGGTACATTATTTTGTTTTTTGTTATTTTCGACTAAGAAATAGAAATCTGTAAATAAATTTCTCGTTTCGACCGTCATTATTCTTTATAGAAGGACGAAAACGTTATCAAATTAAATATTTTTTATCCCAAAATACTATCAATACGATTTATTTTCAAAAAATTTAACTTCTATTTATTTTATTTTTTTTTATTTAGTTAAATTATCATTTAGCAGTAAAATTATACATTGGTAGATTCTTAAATTAATAAAAATACTTTACCATATTTCTGAAGACTTTTGATTTTAAAAAGAATACCATGTTCATATAAAATTCAGTTTTTCCAATGAACATAAAAAATTTCTCTTTTCGATTTTTGTAATGATCTTGCAAGTCGGAAATTTGTAAAATTATATAACGGTGCCAAATAAATAATGCTTTCATTTAATTCATTTACATTGGTATACATTTATCGTGAGGTAAGTTGGCTTGATTCGAAAATAATTTCGCATATATTCGCCTCATCGTTATCCATGCATTTTCGTGTACATGAATCGTTGACGTAAAAAAGCGACTAATTAAAAAGAAGAAGAAGAATGGAGAATGGCGTAAGTCGAGGCTAAGTCTAGAGAGTCGAGTTTAAGTCAGAAGAGCGCAGCATGCGAGTTTATATATGTATATATGTGTATAATACTGACCGGTGAGAGTGCTTCCTGCTTATGAAGGGTTGCTGTCGCTGCGTTGTCAGGTTCGGTGCACGTTGACATTCTGTCTCGAATCTCGGTCCACAAGGCTTCTCGTCTCTCCTCTTCGTTTTGAATAAGTAATAAAGAAATGACGATACTCAAACAAGAAGAAAAAAAAGAAAAAACAAAATAGAAGCTATAAAAAAGAACTAGGCGCACTCGTTATTCCGGCTAGTGATTCCGGTCCTCGATATCACAGGATGCTTCTCGAAGCTCGTGTATGGCACATTTGCGGAAGCGTCAAATGAGGTCAGGACCTGTAATGCAATTCATTAGATAGTATACGTTAACTTTTTATTCATATTGCATTAATGCAATTTTTTCGTTATTCTTTTACTCTCATTTTATATAATAGTAGGTACGTATTACCGAATGATTCTAATACGTAACTAAAATCTACCACATGGTGTATACGTGAAACTTAATTATGTGCAGTTAATATGATTACATTTTCACCATAAAATATAGCAATTAAATTTAATTATTGAAAAAAAATAAAATACTCTACTAATAAAAGATTAAAATACAACGCGTCTAATTAATACGAGCAAGGATCATGAAGCTTAAACTTATCATTAACTTAAAGTCAAGGATTATTAGTTGTCAAATTATAGAAACGCATGGTTTATTTAAAAATATCAAACTTATAAAATCTCCAAATAAATAAATAATAGTAAAACTAATGAATATATTCTTTGACAAGCCTAGAGCGAAAATTGTAAAGTTAATAATAAGTTGAATTTTATAATATAAAAATCAAAGAGCTTTTTTGTACAATAAAAAGTTCGCAATAATATCGACTGTAATTAATATAGTTAGACGTAGTATTAGCGTAACTTTGAACGTGTAATTAATGATCGAAATGACTTCCTTATCGTTGGGTCATGAGACAAAAAAACATTGAACTTTGGTGGACCCTTTCTTCGATCATAAAACAAAATCATCCGAGTTGAAGAGTGCTAGTACCCAGCGAACTCATAAAGCTGGATTACACAGTGAAAAGTTTTGACAGTCTGGTGAGACCAAGCGAGTTTCGGGGCCAGGGTCATCGGGACGTAGGAGCCTGTTGCGGGATGGCGAGGAAGTAAGTCTCGCCGATCAGCTGGTCCACAGACCAGTGTTACTGGTCTGGGCGTCCCAAGCAGGCGGTTTGAGGGAGAATCGTCATCGCACGCGTCCAACGACCGCGCGAGAGCGCAAAACTGGAATCCAGCGGATACAAGTGTGCGCGCGGCCACCTTCGAGATAGGCAGGTATAGTAATAAATGCGCCACCGAAAGAAGTTCCCTAATCAAACAATCGAGAGTGAACGCTCTTTCCTTTCCACCTTTTCTTTATTTTTCTTTCATTTTTTTTCCTTTATAACTACTTATCTTTTAACGAGATCGCGCTGTCATTCATCGGACCGCGATGATTCTTTCGCATCGGTTATTCATTTTTCAAATTCTTCTTCTCGCTCTCTTTGAAATACAGCACAGCTCTTCTCATTTTTTACTTTTCTAATACGTCCATCATCTTTACGAATATTTTTTTATATAATCGAAACGTGTCTAAATCGTTTAGGAGATTTTAATCCATTTAGAAAGTACTTTTTATACCCTGTTAAAGAAAATGCTTAAAAGCTCTTAATAATATTTATGTAGTTATTTTAATAAGTCATCGATTTTGTAAACTTTAAAATGGCTATTCACAACAATTGACTAAATTAATGTAGTAAGATTCTTTCCAATTTCGTTCGCCGGAACTGACACAAAGAAATTTTTATTTATTTATAGTATAATAATAATAGTGTAAAATGTAATTAGTGTCTTGCATCTACTGAACTAAAATATTACTTTAAAATATTATTTTAATAAAGCAAAATCGGCTTTTTTGGATTCTTAAAATCTATTTTTATATTACGTATTATTTTTAATGAAACTGTAAATATAAATTAAAGTAAAAACATTAATCGAAAATACTATTATTATAATATTTAGCATTAATTATTTTTGTATATGATCAGTAGTTACTCAAGGCGTTAAAGTATTTAAAAAGATTACTTTATTCATATAACGGAAAATTATATTATTATATTAATTTTAGTACTTTGACATTTTTAATACTTTTTTTTATATTTATATCATTTATCCATATATTCTTATACA
This sequence comes from Dolichoris vasculosae, assembly GCA_018907195.1. Lineage (NCBI taxonomy): Eukaryota > Metazoa > Arthropoda > Insecta > Hymenoptera > Agaonidae > Dolichoris > Dolichoris vasculosae. The sequence continues at coordinate 380,637 of JACCHY010000001.1, forward strand.
CCGAGAATAAATGTTGCAATATAATTCTATATTATAATCAATTTTATATATCTAATATTAGGACTGATACTCATTTAAAAAATTAAAACTTCTAGATATTATATCACGCAATAGCTTGAATATTAATTTTTAATTTAAATATTTTTTATCGAAATTTAATTTTTTTTTGCTTTAAAGTACGATTTCAATGAATTGAAATAAAGTAATATTAACCAGAAAAATTAAATATCAAAAGACTTATGAAAAATTACCATGAGTTTATTGTATGTAAATTAAAATTTTTTTTATAATTTAAATTTTTGCTTTTAAATATATTTGATTAATTATGAAAATAAAAAATTATTCTTTAATCGCTAATAAAGTTAAAAGTTTGCATTAGCTCAAATATTTAAAAAACGATACATCAAAGAGGTAACCATCAAACTCAGCGCTTTAAAAATGTAAAAAAATTTTTTTCGTGAAATAAGGATAGTACATCGAAAACATCTGCAAAGATCAACCGATACATATTATGCTTCCATGTAATCATTATCTGAAACTAAAGTTCAATTTTGAAGAACTAAATAAATATTTTGTAAGAAGTAGAACCGCGATGATCCACCTATACTTCTTGTCGAACATGGAAGAATAAAAATAAGAAAAAACAGATGAAGCTGAGAAACGGTTAGAAGAAGAAAGAAGCCAGAGACGAAGAAGAAAAAGCGGAAGATCTCGTTTCGTCTCGCTTCTTTTCTCCCTCTTCTGTCCGTCTCTTGTTGTTGTTGTTCTCCTTTGAACTATGGGCACGCGCGCGCGTGAGAGTTGAGGAGGCCACTACCGCGTGGTGCAAAGCCGGTAAGAGGAGAGGTGAAGTGGAAGCAGGTTCGGCCGGTCTAACCTGATTCTCCAAAGGGCAAACCTGGCCGGCCGCTGGATGTTGCTACTGCCACGGACTCGCTGATCAGATTGGGAAGCCGCGAAACGGGGCAAGTGGGCTTCTTCTCCGTTTTGTTCTTTCAAGTAACTTGTACGCCCTCGCCGCGGAAGGTCGCGACGACGCCGGACAGAAGAAGCGCTCCAGAGACGCCGTGAATCACAAAATCTCTCGTCCAAGCGAACGAGAAAGCCGCTTTCTATTTCTATTGGATTTGCCTTCGGTACGAGTAATAGCGCGACCCGACGTATTCTTGCTACATGTACGTTTACAACTTCGGTCGGACGGAAGTTGAATGCCGAGATTCACAGTTACGGATACTTTTATCGATACGCACGCTTTTCTCGTTTGAATAATTTGTACGAATCCAATCGTATCGCGGTTCTTGGTGCAGAATAGTGTCCAGCTAAATGTGTTACGTGTGTATGGGTGAACGAGTGGTTAAGTTATTGTGAAGATGGATATCTTGAAATGTCTCCGTGCGAAGGAACTCCTTAACAAACCGTGCGAAGAATTTTTATACGAAAAGCGGAGCTCGTGGCTTGCTTTAAGCGCGCGAAGAAAGAAAAAGGACCCTTTAGTTTCTGTGGTGATAAAAGACGGCGGTATGAGCAAAGAGTTAAGCGCGTCAGGTCTTTTATTTTTTTCACAGGAGTACAATAGAAAAGCCGCAGCACCTGTTGAAGTTGGCGGAGTAGCGGCGTTGGTCCCGCCGAATCGGTCGGCTCCCTCGTTGGTTGGCAACTTCGCGGTAGAAACGACGAAGAGTCGATTCTCTTGCTCGCGAGGGAAAGAGTCCGAATTGGATACCAAAGCGAAGAGAAAAAAACCCAAAATACTCACTTTGCTAAGGTTCATATCTTGCTCTCCTGTGGCCTGTCCGCCCGAGGCAGGCCGCGTCTCGGACTTTGGTCTCGCTAACTACAAACTACTGGGCGTCCCTCCTAGTCCGCTGGCTCACATCTCAGCAGCGCTCGCTCGCGGCCTCGGCTTTGAACGTCGGGTCCAGGCTCCGGGCTACAGCTGCCGTCCTTGTACCCGGCGTCATCCGAAGGAATCGTAGCCAGGAAAAAGTCCCGCCGTTCGGCTATCGGCGCATGTGCGCCAAAACAACGCGAACCGCGAGATGAAGTCTGTCGACGTACACTGTCACTTTTCGACGTGGGGACAAGCGGCTCGAGGAGGACGCCGCTGCCCAGTCGCGCATAGGAGCGGTTCGGCTCCGCTTCTCGCGTTTCTCTCGAGATGCTCCACGTACGACGCGTCGCAGCGCTCTCTCTCTCTTTCTGTCTTCTGCGCCGTGGTCAACAGCAACAGCAGCAACAGCAGCAGGAGCAGCAGCAGCGCGCCGCGAACCCACACAATCGCACACGTATACACGAGAGCGCCGAGGAAACGAGCGAGACGGAGAGAGTATCTCACGTACGCGCGGCGGCACACACAGGTATAGAGACGGGCGGGCGGCGGCGCTCGGCAGCGCTCACGATGTGGTCCAGACGATATATTCGGAGGAGGCGAATGTTGGCCGACCGTGCCCAGGGAGAGAAACGAACCTGCGAGAGCACCGACGCACGCACACGCGCGCCTTCCTTACCTTCGACTCTCGCCGCATGCGAAAGACGGAGAGAGAGAGAAAGATAGAGAGAGAGAGAGAGAGAGAGAGAAATCGGCAACATGGCCGCCGCGCGAGAGTTGGCTCACCTCCGCCGCCGCAGCCTCCCCCTCGCTCCTCTCTCTTCCTCTCACTGTGTCTCTGTCTCTTCATCTCTTAGCTACCTTGGCTTCAACTCTCGGTTCTTGAGGAAGCGGGCGAGAGAGACCAAGAGAGATATTTATCGGCCTTCCTTTTCTCTCTCTCCCTCTCTCACTCTCACTCTCGCTCATTCGAGAAATCCCTACCTGTGCACCGTAGCCGCCGTCGCCGTCGCCGTAGCCGTAGCCGTTCGCTCCGTCGCACCTTATGTATATACTCATATTGCTATGTCACCCTCTCTCTCTCTTACTCTCTTTCTCTCTCTTTTAGCCAACCCAAGCATCTCCGTTTCGCTCGATCACTCGGTATAATCTCCTCACTTTCCTCCCTCCATGCACCTCTCACTGGACCATCGTAACTCCCACCTTTGCCTTAAACTCTCTGCCTTTTCTCTCGTTCTCTCTCTCTCTCTTGTTTGGCTATGACATGGAGGTATACGATGTATTTGTGCGAGAGAAGGAGCAATATACAGCTTCGTAGCATCCGCACCGTAATCTTATGTATCTGCACAGAAGAGTGAGAAAGAGAGAAAGAAACGCCATTTAGGTTCGAGATAAGCATGCCGAAGTCGCTCTGATGTTCGTCTTGTATGTACTGCTCGCATTACTCTCCGTCTCGCTTACGCGTTACGTAAAGGTCGTGCGACATGAAGGCGTCGCTGGGCGAAGACGCGATGAAGATTAAAGTTCCAAAAGTAGAAGTGAATGTCGATCTCACGAAATCTGTTGAGGATGCGCGTAATTGCATATCTAAGCTTAAATGTCATGTTTCAATCGTTTGTTATATAGTACTTTTTACTTAAATGCTTATTGCCGTTTGGTTAAGTAACAGAGAACACGTTTCACTTAAAAATTGAAGCTTTTGCTTTAAACGAAAACTACCGATTCTGTTCTACTCAAGAAAATTTACTCGATTAACTGATATTATGAGCTACTTGCTAATTAAAATTCTATCTATGAAAGAAAAAATATTATAACTTTTAAGACTCAATAATTTTACTTCTTTACCGCGGTAAACACAGAACCTCTCCCTGTTTCTCACTTACTTATTATGTCTCTCTATATATATATATGTATATACGTACATGTAACACGATGCATTTATATTTTTTCGTACTTTCTAAATTTTTCTGCACGATATACTAATAATACATTCAAATATTTGTTATAATACAATGAATTCACATTGATTAGATTGTAAATTCAGCTTGCATAAAAAGACTGATTTTTTCATTGATTTATCATACTTGATAATTCATAATTCATATTCGTCCATTTAATTAACTTTACTAAAGTTTTAATATAACTAAATGTACTAAATAAAAGAATAAACTTCACTGCATTAATTTTGTAGCCATAATCTAATTTTATAATATAAAATTTTAAATGAACTATAATAAAAATGATTTGGAATAATGGACTTATGTATAACCTTGCTACCAGTAAAATCTTTTCAAAAAAACAAGAAATATTCATATAAAATTACTAATTGATCTAGTCTTGATGATTTCTAAATTGGTATTGAGCTGTATAAACTCCCCCCTATTTTTTTATTATATACTATTCGTTTTTTAAAAAAGAAATATTACAGATAAACAAACTTTAGTCTTTCGTGTTTTCTCTCATGAATTGCCTTGAGAAGGATACCTAGCAGAAGAATAAACGCTAGTAGTAGAGGTTCGACGAAAACATAGTCTGAGGAACTCACACTGGTTATACCACGGAAAGAAGGTATACAAAAAGTGGTTGACGATGCTTGAAGAGCAGGCGAAGTCCAACTACGTCTGCGTGCGTCAAACAGAATTGGAGAAATATATTGTACTAGCACATTCTCGCATGCATGTGTGTCTTTACTTTATCGAGTATTTTAAAAAGAAAATTTTATTGGATAAGTATTATTGTTAATTAATATTGTTTAATATAACAGAATCCTAATATAGTAAAAGCTCCATACAGTAACAACGATATTCGGTTTACCGATAACTATGAAAATTAATCTTAATTTTTTATTTTTTAACATTTTCATATATTATTTACTAAAATTTTTGTACAATAACAGATTTTTTAATAATACTGCAATGAATAGGTTGCTAAAGAACAATAAATGTAAAAGAGTTTTTACTATAATTTCTTTACATAGATAAATACACCATGTTTAATTTTTAATTTTAAAATTAAACAAATATTAAGTATTTATTGTCTTTTTTAAATTATAAATAATATATAGCTATACTTTATATCTTTAAAATTATCCTTTACACTAACATTTTTTTGATATTTCACTATTATTTCCTGAATTATATTTAAAAAAATGTAAAGGAACATGAACGTAATCAGAACAATCCTTTAAATTATTCCATAGAAGAATTTATAAAAAGAAAGATGAGCGAAAGACCCACACGAAGTATAATACTTTACTGAGAGAGAGCGAAAGAGAATGAGAGAGTGAAAGAGGAAGAGTAAAAGAGAGAAGAGCGTTATAGTGTATATGGTCAATAAGCACTGAAGAGAGATTAAAGCAAGAAAAAAGAAAAGATACAAATAAAAAATTAAAAAAAATGATAAGGAGAGAGAAAGATAAAGGATAAAAAGAGAGAAAGAGAAAGAGTGAAGGAGAAAAAAGAGAATTCGTGAAAAATGGGTACCCAGCAAGAGAAGACAGCCTCAGGCTGTGCCGTCTAATGCGACCCTACTCTCTGTCTACCTCTCTCTTCGTCTTGTCTCTTAATATCTCTTCCTCTCACTCTCTCTCTCTCTCTTCCCCACTCTTCTCCTTTCTTAACGCAGCGTGGAAAATTTTCAATCGTTTCTTGTACCAGAAAGACAGAGACAGGTCTACGTATACAGATTCATGTACACACATCCACATGAATAAGTAAAGCGACGAAGTAAGAAAGCAAAGAAGAGAAGAATAAAGGGAGTAAAAGGAAAAGAAATCGCAAGAGAGAGGAAGTGAACTGTCGAGGGTGTCTCACGATGGACATCCGCTTCCCCCTTCTCTTGTTCTCCCTACGACCTTACTTGTCCCTTTCTCTCTCTCTCTCTCTCTCTCTCTTTATCGAAAACCAAGTTATACATATAACTTAGTTTTCGAGAATCTCTATACGCCTACGAGCGAGTGAACGAACGCACGAGTGTGGGCGACTGAAACGAGACAGTCGCGCGTAGGTTTCTATATAACGCGCGCAACCCACTTATAAGTGACTGAATAAGAGAAAAAGAGAGAGAGAGGAACAAAGAGAGTCAGAGGAGTGAAAAAAAGGGACAGATAAAGAGCCCGAAAACGACCAGAAAACGATTTGAGTAACCCGCAATTTGTAAGGATAAATTAGCCGATCTCCCGTGTGTCCAGTATGCTTCTTTGCTTTTCTTTTCTGCTTTGGCTTTATATATACATGAACACATACACACTTACACACGCATAAATACACAAGTGTGTGTATGTATACGCGCGAGTGCATTCATATGTATACACATATGAATGTATGTGTTTTATGCAAATGAGGACATATGATTTGAAGAAAATATTTAAAGAAATTCCTTACTTTAATGATTCTACCATCAATAACCATTGTTGCTGAACTTCTGAACCTTTAAAAGCATTATTTCCAGTGAAAGCTGGATGTGAAATTACACGTTACTAAATTAACCATGTATATGATATATGTCTATTCGTAATGATTTTAATAATATTAATTAAGTGATAATTAATAACAAGAATGATTACTTGAAATATAACCGTGCTCAAAATAATTGAACAAATCATTAAAAAAATGAATCTGTTAAACATTTTCATTCTCGTGATGAATTGCTCTGTTATACATAAATGTACATAAAAAGAAATATGATCTCACATATTTTATTAATTAAATAATATAACGATGTTTGATTTCACAACGAAAAAATATTTCATTTACTCGTGCTGTGTATTTTGTGACTACAATCAATTTTTTAATTTTTTATATATAACATTTTTATAATCGATTATCAATTATATAGACTTTTCAAGGATATTTCGATGAATCATTTTCAAAGCTTCATAATTCGAATACTTGTGTAAAAATGGAAGATGAAACGAGGATGTAATAGCTCATTGCTCGGGCACACGGCGAGCCGTTGAAATCTCCGCCGGAATCTTCGGAGACTTGTACGCATTCGCTCGATCCTCTATATAAATACGACGCTCGATGCACCAAAAACATTAAATGGTCATCACTTTAGAAGCCCTGCTGTGATATGAGTATCAATTTACATTAACTGGAACATTATTGGTGTCGAAATTCTTTCTTCCTTTATAATTTAAATTTTCTAGAATTAAGTAAGTTGTGAGCTGACATTTTTATAATATACATTATATATTAAAGAATAATTATACTAAATATCGATTATACATATAAAGAAAATCTATTTTTTTATGACTTACTCTTATAAGTAATACCATAAAAAGAATATATTTATATACTCCAAAAATAAAATAATTACTAATATTCATCGGCTCTTATTATAATATTTGACGATCGTAATGATTTTTATAAAAAAAAATAATAGAAATGATTATTATAATATAAAATATTAAAAGAAATTAAGTATAATATAATTAAATCAATGAAATTTAATTAAATTAGATATATTTGTAATTTTAATTAGATTATAATAATAAGTTATTTTCGTAAAAAAGTCCCTTAAATATTTAGGTGTATATACTAAGAATAAAAACAACAGTTCTAAAATATCAATAAATATAAATACATTTGATTTACTAATTATTTTTTACCAATCATTAATTATGATGAATACTCTTTCAACCCTTGCCACAATTTCCTTTCTCTCTCTCTCTCTTTGTATCTTCCTTTTTCTGATAATATAAAAGATGTTTTATTATTCCATTTTTTAATGAAATTTCACACGGAAAAATAATCAAGAGATGTAAAATCTTATTGCTTCGATAAGGAGATCAAGTTTTTGAACCTTCATAAAACTTATGGTACGTTTTTATGTATGCAAGCAGTGAAGCGCCGTTGCAGTAATGATCAGTTGAACACCAGTTATAATATTTGATTCGTTAAATCTTTTATAAATTATGCATTGTGGAATAGCAAATTTTATCTTATAATAAAAGTTACATACATTGGTTAAACTTTTCTGCATTTTCAACATAAATATTATATATAATTATATTTGCTTTTCAATTTTCATTTTATAAAATTTTAATATATTTTTGACTTTTTATACTTAAATTTATTTAGGATCAGGATTTTTATTTAAATGTGTTTATTTGATGTTAGGTGATATTTACATTAGAAAATAACAAAAATTTTCTATGGAATTATTTTATTTTTGTATTCAATTTTCAAAATTTCAATCAAGTTACTATGAAATCTAAAATTTTATTTTTCATTTATTTACAAATAAATGAATAATTCATCTAGCAGATTAAATATTTTAAATCAGTTGACGATTTAATAAATTTAATAATTACGATCGAATAAACCATAATGTATTAAAATATAATCATTTTATTTAATAATATGTTATAAACAAATATTACTGAAAAAAATTTGTAACTAAATTAAAAAAATATTATGAAAATAATTTAATATTCATATATATTTTTAATATTTTAAATATTTTAAAATTGAATTTAAATATGAAAATAAATTAAATTTTTAAAATTTTTTTAAAGCAAAAATCTATGAATATGTTTTTAACCATGATCAGCAGTATTTGGTATATTAAAATTATTTTATATAAATTGTAAAGAGGTATAATTAAAAAAAAATTTTTTGAATAAACATTGAAAACTAAAAAAATTTTTATTTTAAAAAGAAGTTTAATTTAAAATTTTTTGTACTTATACTTCTGTTCTTATTTAAATTGTGTAACCTAATTTATTATAGAAAATAAATAATGAGTAATAATATTTACGTAATTTAATTTAAAAAAATAAAGTACATATTATTAGTAGATTTAATGTACTAAATAAATAAATTTAATATAATAAAACACAAAATTGTATAAATAATAGAAACACTTATTATATCATAGATGTAATGTAAAATTTAAACTTTAATATATTAGTGTTATATCTATATTTAATATTTAAAATAGATTTGTGATTTATAAATATAATATAGTAAAAGTTCATTCGAGATTTATATTTTATGCATTTAAATTTTTTATAAGTATTATGATTTTATATTAAAATATTACGATTTAAACATTATTTTCCTAATTCAACGTTTTTCGGATCAAATCATTACTTTAACTTTTCGTCTTATCGAATCAACAATTTTATAAATTTTTATACAAATTTATCGGTATTATACTCGAAAAGAGTATTATTTTTTTTAAATATAATAAAAATGGTAATTTTGTAACTCTACCTACTGATTTTCATATATATAAACTGAAAATAAAATTTTAAATATTTTATTTTTAGATTGTAATTTGTACCATAAATTTTAAATTTTATTATATTTTCATTAAAAGTTTTATTTAAATTTGATATGACTAAAAAATATAAATATATTCTTAAGAAACTGAATATTTGACAACAAATTAGATATTCTTGTTTATAATTAATTTTAAAGAAGGACGTATAATTTCACAATATTTTACAATTATATTTATCTAAATGAAACTTTAATATTATTTATTTGATATATTTTATAACTGTGATAAACTTGACAATCTTATAGAAAAGGCTTCCACTGCATTGGATTCTGTTGCTATACTTCCGTCGTTGAGACCATTGGTGAAGACGACGTTTCGAACATGCGACGTGACTTCTTTTTCTATCTCCCTTCTTAAAAAGGGCTTCTCTCATATGTGGACTGATTTTGCACGAGATATCTAAAGAAGTTCGGAGTAATTCCACTGAGACAAAGCGTTCTTTTAAGAAAAGGTAGAAAATTAATACTTTATTACTTTACGAATCAGTAATTTGAGACTAAATAGTTAGATAGAATATTTAAAATTTTTTTTGTTAATATAATAATATAATAGAAAATAATTGTAATAACACAATAATAATAATATTAATAATTAATATATATATCATAATAATTATTATTATTATATTATTATTATTATTATATTATTATTATTATTATTATTATTATTATTATTATTATTATTATTACATTATTATATTATTATTATTATTATTATATTATTTTTTCACATTGATACTTTGTACGCTGAATTTATTATATTCAAACAAAAAGATTATATTAATTCCTTATAGATTATTATTTTTTTACTATTAAACCAGTTAACATCTTGACTTTTGTGTAGATAAATCGTAGATAAGTTAAAAATTAATTTTAAAACGAAGACTGTACATTTTTTTATTTAATACCATAAGATTTTTATTATAATATAGCACATTTATTGATATATTGTTATTTAAAAATGATAATTTATTTTAATAATCAGTGTTGTTATTAATATTATTACATCCTTCGTAGGATAAAAAATTTAACTAATTTAAATGGATATTCATATTATCATTTCGGTAGTATTAAGTTAAAATTCAATTTATTCCTTAGTGAATTCAAATGTCTGCAAAATTGAAATCTTAATTTTATCGATATTAATAGTTTCTCATATTACCAAAGAGACAGGGGGGACATGAGAAAATAGTAAGTAAGTAAAATTCAGATAGAATCAAAAGAGAAATAAAGAAAGATTTAAATTTTGAAAAACGGTATTAAATTAGTGATTTGCAATCATATATAATTTAAGACCATTGCATAATTAATTCTTCATTTGTATGATTCATGCGTTAACTTAACTATCATTTCATGCAAATAATAGATAAAAATCAACAGCTTACAATCTCAAAAAAATATAGAAAAGAGATTATACGAGCAATGTACCCAAGTACTTTATTAATGAAAATAAAAAATTTAATTTAGAATTCAAGATTATTTAAAATGCAATCGTGTATTTATATATTAAAATCTAAGTACATATATACGATGTGCAATGAGTTAAGTCAATAGAATAAAATATTTTTCCAGTGAAATAGAAATAACTAATCAATAATAAGATGGATAAAGAGAAATCGACAAAAGTTAATTGAAGGTGAGAATAAAAAGGATATAGAGTTGAGCACAGAATAAGCACAGGAATACGAAAAGCCCTGATCGGTCCAGGAATTTCTTGAAGAGGCAGACACAAATTGTCCTTCCCGTTCCTATCGCTTCGCAGCACTCGCGCTCTAATGGCAAAGTAATCGGATATTTTATCCATGTGACTCCGGTCGGACTCCCTCAATCTGTAGAAAAAGCGCATCGACCGAGATAATCTCAGCGACGTTGACGCGTTTCCTACATACCTGCCTGCCGCGGAATATCTCTCACGCTCACGTGGGCGTGAGCCGAGGTTAAATGTAGGCAGAAGACGCGGTTCCGTAGAAAATCCTCGAGCCACGCATGCACCTGTCAGAGCAAGCAAGACACCCCCGAGTCAAGACCAACCAAGGAGAGAAAGAAAGAGATGTGTGTGCCTCTGTGTGCACACTTCTTATACCTGGGCCCTTCTTTTCCTTCTGCTTCTTTCGCTTCTCTAAGCTTTTTTATGTGTTTTTTTCTGGCTCTGTCGGACTACTCTCGATTTATTCATCGGTCTCTCTCACGCTCTCGTTGCTAAGCTGTTGTAGGTGAACCAGAGTTCCATATTTGTGTGGGTACCATATAATCCGGGTTGTCGTAGCTCGTACGCCTTCAAACGCAACTGCCCTCTCCGGTCCTTCTTCATTCGTAAACGTAGGTTAATACGAGTGTCACCCTTTTACGTTGGATATATAGAAAGAGAAATAGTAGGTAGGAAAAAGACAGAGAAAGAAAGACAAAGACAGAGAAATGGAGATCTGATCACTTGCGCGTGAGAACTAGTTTTAGGAAATGGGCCGACTGCCACTTGTTCGACCTGTTAAATCCTATAAAGGTACGTAAAACAGACCTTGGCCTGAGCTTCGATTATTATTAGAACAAATTAATATTTGATGTTTGATCTTTCCTTATAAGAGACAATCATGGATATTGTCGATTTCAGAATTACCTACATATTTTTTTTTAATTATTCGAGTTGCTCCTTCTATTTATGTTTTGTAGTAATAAAGCTCAGTTCATTTAATCTTATAGGAAATGAGCATTAAAATTTATTAAATTTGTATGAATTAAGTTTATAAGTTTTGAATGTATAGTAATCGACTAATGTATAGTATTCTAAGATACTGAAATAGGAATTTGAATTTTTTTATTATAGTAGGACAAAATATATATTGTTAATGATGATATATTTTACAGTAATTGAGAACATTTTACAATCAAAACTTTATTTCATATTTTATAATGAATACTTTATAAGATTTATCGTGTATAAACAAGTTTATTTATTTATTGTTTAATTATAAAATAAAAATTGAATTGATTGTCAAAAATGTAGGTACATTATAAATATAAAACTCATTAAAGAATTTAAAACACTTTTTATCAATTGGAACATTTTTATTTGTTAAGTGAAATAATAATAAAAATAAATTCTCATGTATGAATTAAATGATAGATAATTTCATTTACTTTTAAAAATTTTAATTTAAGCTATAAATTGCATAATAATAAAATTTAAATACATAACAAGGAAAATAAATGTATTTGAGAATATTGATTTACAAATGAAAATAGGTATTTGCATTTTCAAATAAAATAGATCGAGCATTTGAAATTAAAAGCAAATTAAATAACAAAAAATAAAGTTTTAAAAATTTTAAAGATAATTAATCTATTCAAAGCTATAATATTACATGAAAATCATAATAATTTATTTATACTGAATATTTGGAAAAATTATGTAGCTTTTATAATGTTATTTGTAATCAAGTAAATACTAAATTATTATGTTAATTTAATTAAATAAATAAAATGTTTCAGTAATGATTTTATCTAACTTTAATAATATTTGAATCCAAATGATATTACAATTCTTTCTCTCTGTAATTCAAACTAATGATTATATAATATAGGAAACAAAGAAAAATGTTAAGTTTTTATTGAATTAGGAAAGTCCACTAAGTTAGTGAATCGTGTACCAATGATACACTAACTGTACTAAATTTATGTTTCATTCGTACTGTATTTTAATAATCAGACTGTATTATAAAAAAAATTTAATATATTGATTTTACTCTTGCAACAGGAGTCAATTCTGTTGAATAAGCGCCAATCTCAAATTAGAGCGAGAAAGTCTGTCAAACGTAATAATATTACTGTCTCCATATATTTCTACATCTATTGATACTCATTTTTCGCGATATTATGCTTCGTATTATCATGAGCTTTTTTGAACTGATTCCAATTGCATACCAAATTAACATCAGCATAAACTACATTCATGTATTCAGGTTTAAATTAAATGAGAAAATATATCAAGCGAAGTTTATATGCATAATATCCAGCTCTTCTACTAACATACGTTAAGATATGTGTCGAAGGGTGTCAGACATATTGCCACCAGTATCAATATAGATTTTCAAATTTATATAACTTGTACAAGTATGAAGGAAGGGGAAAGAGAGAGTACGTGTATAACGTACTTAGAAACGTGTTATGCGATATAGTAGACATGCAAACTTTAATGGATTGTTGCTGCTTGCCTTACGGCGTTTTTGTTGATTTTGTGAGCACTATGTACGTGATTTGTATGGACACTGATTTTTTGCGCAGTTGTATTCAAGATATGCGTATGCAAGTATCGAACAAGAAAAAATGTTTCATAAAAATATTAATGTAAGTATCAAGATTATGCTACATTATCAATGAAAAGTAGGCGTGTACATATTGTTCTACTAAAAACTAAAATTATAATATTGTTATTCATATTATATTTATGTTTATTAAATATTTATCTCAAAATAAAAAAAAATTATACATTTGATCATCAAAAACTAATTATTTTATGGCTCAAATATAATGTTTTACAATTTTTCGTATTTTATGTTTTCTTATAAAATAATGTCAGTTTTTAAACTGTAAATAAACATATATAGGAAATTTCTTTATTTATAGCTTTATAATTAAGAAACATTTGTAATACTTTTTTACTAAAAATTAATAGTTTATTTACTAATTATATGATTGACTGTCGATACTTTTACCGTTACAATACTATTAAATAGAAATATCTATTGCAAATAGATATTTTTATGAATTATACTAAAAATTTGTATTATAAAAATATTATCATGAAAATAAGAAAATTTTGATGGATCAATATCCTTTAAGAAAAATTCATTGAATATTTTTTTGCAAAAATTAAACAATATGTTTTCCGAGTCATATTTAATTTTACTTGTATGAAAGTAAAATAAATAAGACTTCATTAAAAAACTGCAGATAAAAGTAGAAATGCTGTTTGTTAAATAAAGAATATTACACGATGATTAATTTTAAATAAATATATGCCGATATTCGAACAGTGATAGGATTGCAAATTTTTTCTAATATTTCAGTAACATCATAAGATTGCATAAAGCTAAAATAATCAATTTATTATATTAAAAAAGTCATCTCAGCACCCTTAAACAATTTTCTGTAGGATATCATCTGCAAATATAGACCGCTTGGCTCGAAAGGCCGTCTACAACGTCAACGAGACATAATACAACCCCCCCTTAATGCTATATCTAAAGTATAACAACAAAACAAAAACACAAAACAGTGAAATATGTAGCAAATGCACGAAAATATCAAGAGTTCCTCGGCGCCTTTGGCTTTCTTCGTTTACTTTATTTTTATTAGCGTGCGCACCTCGAGCCTATATTTGCCTCTATCGAGAGCATCGTCGATAGAAGAAAGAACTGCCCTTGGCTTCACTATCGACAACTTTGTGGCCAGCCTCGTTGTTATTAATTATGATCAGGCATGCGAGACTATTTCATGTGCGCGGCTCTCTTACGTAGTGTCGAGGATGATCATAATTCCTCTTGGAATACCGCATCGTTCCTGACTACCGGGAGCACGCCTCGAATTTATCGGTGCAAGAGAGCGAGAGACGAAAGGATAGCCGCGCGCTATGAAATAGGCGATTACCTGCGGCGCGACTCCTCGTACTTCTTGTTGTTCGATTTTTAGAAACTGCCGTAAGAATGTGTATATGCGTATGAGAAGACTGTGGGAACAAGTTCGTTTGAATTTTTGTCTCTGATTAAAAGTTGAACGAGTGTGCTAAACATTGCTACTAAGATACAAGTACAATTATCAAGTATATTATTTAATTTTTGAAAATTTCCTGTAAAATTTTATAATTGCATTGTATAATGAATAGCTAAAGTATCTTTTAGAGTTCACTCAATAATTAAAAATCTTTTTATTTAAGAACGACGTATGAAACTCAACGTTTCGAAATTCAGTGTGATGACAAAATCATAGTATATTATAACCATTCTGTAACAAAATATATTTTAAACAACATTTATGAAACTATTGGTTTAAATAAACTATTTATAATTTTTTTATGAATTTTCATTTTATTATATTTAATTACTTCGTTTGGATTAATAATATTATCCGATATCATTTTTTTGAAGAGGCAATATTATTAATAATTTATTGTTTAGTACATTAATCAAATATTGAAACATTAAGAGATCTTGAAATACTTGAAAACTGTATTCAAGAGATATTCTTTGTTTTTTTTAAGCTTGTCAGATTCGGATTAGTAATTTCATTTCTTAAGGGAAACAGATAGTTGAAAAATAAACTTTTTCCTCAATTACCAAAATTGAAACTCGAAAAAATAAATTTCGTACGTCAATGTAATTAAATATATATTTATAATACTTTCTTGAAAATTTTTATTTTCTTTAATTTTGCAATCTGACTTTTGCATATAAAATTTAATATTTTAAAATTATTTTTGAATTGTTTTTGTAATTATCATATTTTGGATATCAATTTAAAAATTGCTTTCTTTTGTATTGTTCTAGATTGTACTATATAATTACCATTCAAAATTTATGTGCCTATTTTTTCATTCTCAGAAACCTTAAAAATAAAAAAAGATAAATTTTATATCATATGCTGTTTAAAATAATATAATTGTATGTATTGAATGTTTTTTCATTTATCAAATATAAATAAGAGATATTTAATAAAAAGATAAATTTATATGTATTTTCATATTTTTTGTTTTCAGTTTTTATTGTATTTTATAAAAAAATTTTTTATCATAGACAACTGATTTGTTTTTTAAAAATTAATTAACTATATATATAATTTAATACCATTAATTTCTTATTCATTTTTAATTATTATAAATTTGATATGCTTTTATAATCTGAACAGTAGATGTATTTTCTTTAAAATATATTTAGTAGAAAATATAATGTACAATAAAAGTTGTGTATAATCAATTACTAATAAGTATACTTCTTGGATAACACTGATAATATCAAAGTATTATACATACACACATGGAAGCAAACACATTTAATTCTTTTATAATTTTTACTAAGAAATTTTTGTACCTAATTTACTTTTACAGAATAAAAATGGATGAAATAATTATTTTTTATGAAATCAAAATAGTTAAGTGTAATTACAACAGCTACTAATTACAAAAACAAAACATTTGATTCGCAAACATTCCAATGGAATTTGTGTAGATTACTTTGCGACATACGTACGTGCGTATGAACATAAGTGCACGCGCGTGTGTTTGTGTACGAGTATAATATTTCATATCATAAATTGAAATATTTTTATTGGTCATTGTATAGCATTTCTCTTCATTCGAAGTGAAAATTTTACTTCTACAGGAGGAATATTGAGGATTATCGTTAAACGTTAAAACTCCAGAACCATGGAAAATCATCATGATGAGCTTTTACCTTCGAGAAGATCAAGACTTAAAACACTCGCATAGTCAAGAAGAATATCTTCGAAGCTCCATATCGCAGGAATGAATCTGAAATACGGAATTCAATTTAAATGATTTCCTCTTTTCCCAGCATCGTACATTCGTCTCCTCGCGCCTGAGCGAACGTTCGAGCCAGAAACGACGCGACGCAAAGCGACTCAGGCAATTTAATGTGCCTTGGAAGTTACGATACCATATATATATAAACTATTTCCGCTAGCGTACAACGTTCTTAAATGCTTATATATTTTTTTACCTTTTTCGCTTTTGAAAAACATACGGTTATATTTTTATATTTAAGTTTTGTTGCTTTTATAAATAACTCCTAAAGTCGATTGTCATTTTTTTATTTTCATTATAAGATGCTTGGACATTTAATTTTATTGTTAGAAAATATTTTAGGTTAATAATAAATAGTTTCAAGTACTATATATAATGCTAACGTATTAATTTGTAACACATCTATAGATACTGTCTAATATCAATGTTTAATTAAATACAGTGATTCTGATGGACATCTGGAATTCCTCTTATGTATCTACTTATTTTATTTTATCTATTAAAATCAACGAAAAAATATTTTATTTTTAAATTACAAAGCTTGTATTCGATTAAAGTTATTTTATTTCTGCCTTTAGAGTATATATGATGTAACAATTTTTATTACTTCAATTATTTATATCTATAGGATAGCTGTAATCGATATTGATAAATTTGGATGTCATGTCAACTAATATTGCATTTACTTAAGTTTTTTAATCCAGTTATTTATGGATTACTTATATTCATAAACAAATGCTGATCTGTTACATAATTTTTTAAGAAGTTATGAATAATAATAAGACTTTAATACACAATATTTTCTTCAGTCAAAAAGAATAAATTTATCGTTAATAATATAGTAACAAAAATATAATTATGTTATTTTAAAGCATCATATTTATTTAAAAGATTTCTTTATATTTCATATATTTAAGTTTTAATTCATCTTGTAATAGCTTAACGTACATTTTAAATAATGATTTATTTAAAAATAGTAATTTTAATAAAAAACGATTTATTAATAATATAGCGAATAAGCGTTATAATAAATATTTATAGTTATTTTAATAAATGAAATAATTTTTAATAAATTCTTATAATTATATAATTAATATGTAATTTTAGTCTTAGGAATCTATTTTAATTTAAAAAACAACATTTATTGTCAAATATTTGTGAAATGACTTAAAAATAGATTTTCTATTTCACGTAATACCTTACATATTATAGATTTCAATACTAAATATTTTTGTTTCCACATCTGATACTTTATTTACCTTTAAGTTATGTACGTACAGTTGTCTTGCTTGGCTCAGTCATTATCACTTATACACGGCTTATACGTTTGTTGTATCATTCTTACATGTACATATACTTTTTTCCGGCACCACATATCTCTCTTCCTTTCTCTTTCTCTTCTTTCTTATCTGTCACTGATATTTGTTACTTTTCTCGCATCGCACAGGCCGTTATTCATTGCATGTGAATGCTACCGCCACCACGCACATAAATTACCATCGAAGATTATTTATCTCTATTCGGCTTTATATCAACCACGCATTTCTTAGTCGATATTCTTCAATATATAAAGGCAACCCTTTCTCTTATCTCCCTTCCATATTTGCATATTCTCTTGTATCCTCCTATTTCGCGCTTTATCTAACAGCTTCTTCACTTGCTTGCTGAATTGTATATTCCTAGGTTCATACTATTAAAAAAGGCAGATAGATAAAAATATATATCAAGAAGGATAAGTATACATATAGAAGGATATCCAAAAAAATTACTAATACTATTTCTAAGATTTTATTAAAAGTTCAAAAATTAAAATGAAAGGATTACTTGATGTAAATATCTTTACCGGTATTATCAATAGTATTGTCAAGAAATATATATAATATTTTCGATACATTGCTACTTCTTACATTCCATACGTAAAAGATTTCATCTGATCTTCATACGATTCTATTTTATAGAGTTGTTTAAAAGGTTTCTAAAACTCATCGTGTCAAGATGCGATCTATTATAGATAAGTGTTTGGTGGCTTGAATATTACAGAATAAAATGCATTTTTGTTTTTTAACATCAATGATATAAAGATACTATTAATTTTTTTATTTTATATAATTATATGTAAATAATATCTATTAATTTATCAATTTAGTAAGATATTATAAAATACTATAATAAACGTAGTTTCGATAAAAAAAAATCTACTGCTTATATCAATAAAATTAGAACATGATGCAATATTTTAAACTTTTATATATTATTTAATTTAGTAACGTATTCAACAAATTTGAATAGATATAATCTAATTTATAATTAATATTCTCTATACTTTATTTAGTTTGTTTTGATAAATTTTTAAGAAACTTAAATAAAATGGTTTTAATTTTATTAATTTATTATTTAAATAATTACAAAATCTATTGAAAGAAAGTAATTTTATCGAATACATGAAAAAATTCAATATTTTTATCATATCTTGAACCTTCTAAATTATAGAAAGCTTAGTAATTTATTTGATATTTTTAATGTTTATTCATATGTAAAAAATTTTCTAAACCTTATCATCTATCGATGTAACTTATGTCTTAGTTGTATGATATGAAAAGTATACACGAAGCAAATAATTCAAATTATGTAAAATGTTTGAATTTATAAATTTGTATATAAGTAAAGGTTTATAAAATCATAATTAAAGTAAAAAATTTTTCTTTTTTATTTTCAAAACCTTTTTTTATTAAGGTTATCGATTTTATTTTCAAATTTTTAAATGAATATAAGTTAAAAAATAATGTGTTTATTGTCGTAAAGTTATTGAAAATTTATTTTAAGTGATACATAAATCTTAAAAAATTTAAATTATCGATAGAATTGATAAATATCAAATGTTTATTTTTGTAATTATTGTTCTTTTAAAATTATAGCAATTCTTATCGACATTTGTATCATTAAAAGTTTTCAAAATACCAAAATTTTAAGATTCCTCATCGATTTAAAATCTATTTATTATTAAATATATATTATAGGGTGAACGAAAAAATTTTGAATATCATGTTTTCGACTCTCTCTTTTGTACTTAAAAATCTGTTTTTTCGTAATTTTTTATCATACTTTATATAGACTAGTTTTCTATCTTTAGTATAATTATTTAAATGTATATTTAAACTCTATTAAATTATAAGATAGAAAAAATATATAACTCATTAAATTATAAAAAATGAAAATTATGGAAGATATGTAGTTACGTTTTTGAAAATATAAAACCATAAATGTAATTAATAAAAACGAAAAAAATAATACATAAACTCGTACGCGACAATAATTTGCCACGTATCCGATTGCATTATCGATAAAATTGTCAAGCGACCACTTGTACATTTTTCATCCCATCAGATTTCCTTTCAACGATCGTATCGGTGCGGCAAAGCTTAAAAGCCTATTTGAAAATGGCGGAGCGTAGAAAGTCCCATACTTCTTACACGCTCCGCGTCAGTTGAAATCGCTTATTTATGAATGGACTTTATTCTTTAGTGCGCTTACGCCGAGATACACTGACAAGTCTAAAAACTCGATATCGTGAGAGACAACGAACTCTCGGAACTTTACATTCGTTCGATAGCGAAAGGAAGCATTCTACAAAAATCAAGAAAATCAAGAAAATCAGTAATGAGGAGACCACGATAAAGAAGTAGAAACGGTGGCGATTCTTGAACACGAATATAATATCTGAATAGCTTGAGGGGTAGATATATAGATAGGCAAATAGATGTGTTATTATCTCGAACATTACGATATTACTGTATTCATAAAGACGATTTATATAATATCACATAATCGAAAATGAATGCCTACGTAGAATTTAATTCAACGTTAAATATAAAACTATATGGTCATTTTAGTAACACTGTTACATATGCATTGATTTTAGGTAAATATTATATCACCAATTCATTACTATACTCAAATAAATTTTACTTAAGTGTATATGTTACAAGTCTTCATTATATGTTTTAGCCTTTTTTTCATCACGGATCTACATGCAAAACTACATTTTTTACATAATAGCTCGGAAAAATCTTTATTATTGTAATATATATAAATATAGAATTGAATTTGAAATATGGTTACATTTAGTTTTTAAAAATTTAAATTAAGAACTTTCATGAGAGTAAAACGTTTTACTGACATAAAATAAACAAACGACTAATTGTTTAAAAATGTAAAAGAATAATTAATGTTCCTTTATTGTTATAGAAAATAAATAGCACCAAACTTTAAACTAAAATTATTTTTCGTTAAAGCTTGAAGAATAAATATAGTCGAATCGCGATCCATTGTGCTTATCCTTCGGCAAATTACCGCGTCATGAACGGAGCACGTTGAATAAGGAGTTCGTTTGTGGCTATGAAGCTTTATGAACAAACAATTTTGTATAAAATAATAGCATAGCCTCGAGAGATGGGAACTCGAGTAGTGACGAGAGAGCAAAAAAAATACTCGTACAACCCGAGGCGCGAGTTCCGCCAACTCAGCGACTAACGTATACAGGCACACTATCTACGCGCGCCGCGGGCCGCGTGCATGGCGAATTTCTCAATTGCCGTTATTCAGAATCTAGCGGGTGATCAAATGGAATCAAGCCTGTGAGTATTGCAAAGTTGCACTTTATTTTTCCGATGTCAATTGAGATTCATCTATGAAATTTCTAAACACGTGAAAAATATTAGTGTAATAATCTATAGTATCACAACGTGTTACTTATTTTAAGATATAATACGAAAGAAGTTTATAATATTAAGAAGACCATTGGTATTAGATACTGCAGTAGTTTTATTATTCAGCTTACTATTTTAAGTTTTTATCGATTCTTTATACAATCTTAATTGTTCAAATATTTTTGAATAAAATTTAATTCAAAAAGAAGTGTTAAAAGCAATTGTGACATTCCTAAGAAAATTTTTACTATAAAACATAAATTACTTTTTTTAAATTGTATTTAAATAATTGGAAATTTCATAAAACATTTAAGAAAAATTCAATTTTTTATTGTAATTTCCTCTTGAAAATTTTAGTTAATTTTATTTCAAAAATATTATCGTCACGGATGATAAATATTGTGCTTGATAGTGGATAAAATTAATTATTTCCGTTAATAATTTTTATTTTTTATGATACCTAAAATAGTAATCTGTAACGTTTAATTACTTTTATTATATATAATCACATAAAATTTACTCTAGATGTAAGATGTATTTTTATGATGAATTAAATTTTTGTTTTGTTAATGTTATATTAACTCTGAAAAATCTTCAAATTTTTATACAAACATTTTTAAATTTAATTTTTTAATATCAATATATTATTAGAATTTGTGAAATTTCAAATATAAAATTTCAATATACTTTAACGTAATATAACGATTTAAATAGTGATTTTTATAATTTGTGAATTATTCTAAATTATAATTAATAGTAAAATATTTATTTATGCATATTTAAAATAAAAGAATCTAATAATTTAAGTGAAAGATACAATTTACGATATTAGTTCCTGAATAATAATATGAATGTTTCTATTACCTTTTTATTTTTAACTTATTATCACTATTGCAATATTGCACTGCATGAAATTAAAGTAGAACATGAATTTTATATTTAACTTTTTTGCACATAAATTTTTGTATCATAACTCAAGTTTAGAGCTATCTAAAATAATCAACTATAAAAGATTTCTATTATTAATTAGGTATATTATTACGTTAACTTGTGCATTAATTACCGAATCAATGAAGTATAAAGAAAATATTATGCAAAGTAGAAAGCGAATAACTGTTACGTAAATCTCTTTTCTGTGACGTAGTTTAACGGAAAAGGGGTGGATTTTACTAATTCTATCTTTCTGTCTTTTTCTCTTTTTATATTGCATAAATACATGTGGGTAAATACGCATATATATATATATATATATATATATATATATATAAATTTGCTATTAATGTAACTGGAATATTTTTCTTTCCGTTAATTTTGCTCATACATCTTAAGACCCTCCCTCTCTTCCGTCTCTGTCGTGTACCAAAAAATATTTAAATACAGAAGAAGATAGATGGATAGAAAGAGAGAGAGAAAGAGCAATGGATAGATGCAGCGTCCATTCATTTGTTTGTCCTGTTACACGACAGAAAGAAGTTCAGAAGAACATAAAAAAGAGAGCGTCCAAAAAAGGGACGATTGCAACAGAAGAATTGGAAACTCACACCGGACAATGCCTACACACTGTACATACTGGTATACATAGTAGACCAATCCCTTCTGAGAGTGTAGCCACTGTCCAGTTCTCACCAAAGGGGGTACGTAACATATTCTCCTTGCGAAATTTGCCAAAGCAAGTACTTACGCGGAAAGAAGAAAGAGAGAGTGAGAGGAGTTAAAAAAAGGACGAAGCGTATTCAGGGAACTTGATGAGAAAAGAAGACTGCACCGTCCCGCACACGAAACTGACCAATAGATCCGGTTTAGCGAGTTTCCGGATTCCGGGGGTCATCGCCGTCATCATCACCTTTTACCCTCTCACCGGTTCCCGCGTAACCCCCAACCCCTCCGCCAATTCATTGTACATCGTGCGTGCTTATACGTAGGTAGGTCCGTGAACCAGGGATCGACTGACCGTATACACCATCGAGGGAGACAAGGAAAGAGAGAGAGAGACAATATGTTCGTCCAAAGCTTGGTGTCGTCCATGGTGTACATATATTTAAACACAAATCCGGTTTTACGATAATATGACCCATAGGGATGGATAGATTTAAAATTAACCTGCTTTCAACTTCACGAGGATAGAAAAAAGAGGCAGGTTGGAGGGAGGAGACCAAAGAGGAATGTATTGTGATCGACGAAGGGGATGACCACATCGATGTCCGCGGGTCGAACTTCTTGTTTTTCTTCCGTGTGCATGCTTTCTTTAGATTCAGTTTTGATATATCCCTTGATCGGAGTATCTCTCTCTAAAGTCCAGTTTTGGTGGGAACGAAAACCTGATCAGGTCGGCCCGCGCATGTGACGCACTTTTCGACTCTATTTCTCCGAGACATAGATAAAACGATGGAGACAGACAAATGCCTAACGAACAATTTCCTATTTAAAGAACTGCGTGCCAAAAGAGAAAAGAAGAAATAGCTAAACTTAATTTTAAAAGGGTCGAAGGGAATGAATAGAAAAAAGAAAAGGAAAGAAGAAGTGAATTAGATTGAAAGTTGGAAATACCTTCTAAATTGTGCATACGCAATATATGGCGTCGGAAAAGACCAGAAGCTTACTCGTTAAGATGGGCGAGTTGTCCGACGGACCGGACGAACCGGACATTCTGCTCAACGTAACTTGCTTTCCTCTCTCTTCCTCTCTTTCTCTCTCCCCTTCTTTCCTTCTTTCTCCTTTGATAATGCCACGCGCACCCGCTTGTTACGCCTTTAAATACGTTGGCATCGCGAAACTTGCGTTGCAAGCGCGTGCTATTATCTTTCTTCTATCTGCTTCTCTTCCTCATGCTTCTTCTCTCTGGTGACTTTTCCGGTTTCTTGGACTTAGACAACACAACGCGTTTTTCGGTAACGGCGCTTATGAGTATATATCTATGCATAAGAACGCTTGCCGTTGTTTTGCAATTTTTTTATAACTTTTTATAGAAGGAAGAGGAAGAACTAGAGAAAAGAAACTTAAGGAAACTCGATTTTATAAGGAACAACGTCCGAGAAAAAAGATGACATGAATATAAATTAGAAATAAATATGAATAAATTAGAAAATCGTTGAAAAATAAGATTTAAATTTGCTGAAATGAAAAGCCTTTATTTCGATTTACTTGACGGTTTGATCCTTTTTATTAAAAATTAGAGGAAATTTAATTTTTTAAAAAAAAATATCTATAAACACAAAAATAACATTTTTATATTATCTTCTCAATAGGTTTATAGGATAATATAAGGCAGTATATTTGAAATAAAAGAATAAATTATAAACCTTAATTTCTTTCATGATTATTAATATAAAAATAAGAATTAGTAGCAGTATTAAAAATAATTTTTATGTTACTTATTTCTAAATGCGCTATAATAAGAAAATAAAAATGTAAACCAGTAAAATCAATATCATATTTCAAATCTTTGATTTTTTCGAATTAGTTTCCATTATACTTGAAAAAGAAAAAATATTGTTTTATATAATAATAAAAAATAATCTAATTTTATTTCGTTTTAAAATGTGAATATAACTTATAATTTTTTTAAAATAACAGAAAATAATATTTATCATTTTTACATATTATTAAAAAAAAAAAAGAAATATGTCTTTTGTACCATTTAATTACAAATATATCAAATTTGAAAAAAGAAGTTAAGTTTTTTAACATTGACATATGATAACATTATACTTAGTATACTATTTAAAATTTTATTCAAACATTGTTTTGAATTAACAGATATTTTCTAATAATTTAATTATTCAAGAATAAAAAGTAACTGAAGCATATTTACAAAATTTAAAACTTTAAATTTTCTTAAATTAAATAATATTATTTCTATATTTACTTCACGCCTATAATAATTTTTATACAAATATGTATAATTTTACCTAAGTTTCCAGAATATTTAGTTTTGTATGAATACTCGTAGTAATCAAAAGTATTTGCATAATATATAAATCTTATTTTGTATATATTAAGGAATGTAACTGTATATAATTTATAATATATATTCTTAAGAAAAACTAAATACGAATAAATAATGAGCCTGAGGCTGCGTAACTAGAGCTTATAAAAGTTGTGTTCTATACTATTAACTATACAAAAGATAAGCGCCAGTAATTGTTACTTCGTCTTTCTCTTTCAACTTTCGATTCAACTTTAAAGAATCTCTAAAGAACGAAGAAGTACCAACCGTGATACATGCTTCCAAGTGTCTGTATTACGAAGATTCTATGCGCCACGCGCTCAGCCTCTTTCATGAGCGTATGCGTGACTTTTCAGGACTTACACGAAAGAGAGAGAGAGAGAGAGAGAGAGAGAGAGAGAGAGAGAGAGAGAGATCGCCTACTGGCATGGCCGGATGTTGTTTATTTGACCATGTCGGCTTGTCCCCCCTTTCGTACTCGCTCCTTCGTTCGTGCTCTCTCACTCTCTCTTTGTCCACCACTCACATCCTATCTCTTTCGCATCTTTGATAAAAACTGTTATTTATGTCGTTTTCTGTCCGGAGTAGACTGCAGAATATACCCTAACGCTGTATATGCACGCACGAGAGATAGTTAAGAGCGATGCTGAGAGGTCCGTGCAGCTGCTGCTGTTATAGCCGCGCAAATAGATTTTTCCACAAAAACAATTTGTGTCGATTACACGTCTTTTTTTCGTCTACTTCTTAGTGACTGATTGATAGTCTAGTCTCCAAGCTTAGATTCTAATTTCCGTTCCATTGGGTGAATAAGAGCGAGCGGAGCACGTGTTGTACAAGTTAATAAAAACATTGTTAACAGTATCGAAGATCTTGATAAAAACTTTATAACTAAGAGGAATGAATCACTGAAGACTAAAAGGTTCCTGTATTATGATTTTTTTCAATTTACATATTTTTAATATCAATTTATAATTGTATTAGTAATCAACCAAATGTAGAGTAATATTATCAAGAAAATTATGTTGCGTGCATCAAAAATTTTCTTATTATTTTCTTTTAGGTTTATCTCTTAGAGCATTAAATCGTGACATGACTTTTATAATATTTTTTCACATAAGAAATTTGTACATTAACAATTTTTTTTTAAATTTTAAATAGCTTATAACAATGACTAGTAGCGTGTAGCATCAATTTTTCACTAATATTGTTTTGATAAATATTTTCTTTATACATTTATTTATATGTACTGCAAAAAAATTATCATTATAGTTTATAGTAAATTTAATATAATATTTACAAAGAATGAGTTTGAGTAACTTCAAATTTAGTATTAATTATTTAAGATTAAATAGTTGATTATTGATGTATTCTAAAAATTTTTGTTAATCATTATTTATTTATTACAAAAATGTTTTTTTTTAATTTTATGTATATTTTTTAGAAAAGTGAAAGTTATTTTTAATTATTCGTATTTTATACTATAGATTATTACATTTAAATTTTCAATAATATTAACTTTTACATATGATATTGTGCATATGATTTTAAAAGAACATCAACAGGTTTGCATACTATATATTGCATTTAATGTTTACTTAGCAGATTTTTTTAAAAAGTGAATTTTTAAACGTTACTTCAATTTCAAGCTACAATTTAAATACCGTATCTCCTAGATGTATTTTTAAGAAAAAAGAATGATTTGATAGCTATTAAACCTTTTTTTCCAACTTTTTTACATAAAATTTGAATATTTTTATATTTCAAAATATATTATAATTTTTACAAAGTCATAGTATCAATATTTACGCTATAATTTACTACCATGTCATTTTTTAAATTATATATTTTACAACCATGCATATTTAATTAAAAAATATAATATATTGTTTATACTCGCTAAATATTAACACAATTTAAAAATAATATAAAAAATATTTTTCAAAAATGCCATTAAATCAAATTAATGAACCGCAATATACCACTAGAAAAAATTTATTTTGAGAGCATCAATAATATATTATCAGTATAAATGAACTTACTTATATTTTAAAATTACTTTCAATGGATTTATTATATTGTAAATCATAATATTTCATTTAACTTGTCACATTCATTAAAAAGCTATGAAGTCAAAGAAGTGTTTGAATGGCTATCTATCTGTAAGGTTATACAATTGAATAATAACCAACTAATTTTAATTAACACAACATTTGATTAAATTCATTTCACGTAATTGATTCCACAAAAATCTTTTATGAGTATTTATGATGACACATCATTAAAGTATTTGTTATTGATTTTATAGCTTTTTCATGTATTTAAATAAAAATGATCACGTTTTATATATTTTTTACATTATAAATCGTATAATAAAAATACATTATCATCAATCGGAATAGATATTTTTAAATAAAGACACGAAATAAAAGAAAGCTTATATATTTATTATATGAATAAAAAATTTATAGTTTATCGAGAGTAACGATTAAATATGAAATGTTTATAAAACATGATTCGATCGTAATTTTTTTCTTTTCGCAAAATGCTCGGACGCATTTCTGTGCATCCAATCTCGATTTGTCCTGAAAATGCTGGTTCTAGTAAAAAAGCCTCGTAGTCGCGCGCAATTCGACGAATTTCATTAAGTGCAATCTCGTAGAAGGGCGAAGAGAGCGCTTGTGAGCATAGACGCTGATCGAGGTGCAATTATTTATCGGCGATCCGATCTCGCATGAGCCTCACGTATTCTCGCGCTCCCCGCGAGTATAAAAGGTACGCGGAGGTCGTCGCGTCGTTTCACTGCTACATGTTTTACGCACAGCTGCACGACAGATGGATTCGCGATTGCGAGCTCTCTTCACGCACTGTTAATTATCATGCCTGCAAAAGAGTTCACCATCTACAAGAGAGCGCGAATCAAATATTTGGCGCGTCTCGCATATTGACAGAATAGTTTTTCCTGCTTCGTCAAACCAGTGTACGTGCGAGCATATATACACAGACTAACTTTTTACACATTTCTCGTAAATATTCTTCAAAACTTATGAAAGGCGTTAAAAACATATTTTCATTCAATTTTAAATAAACTGAGAAATTTAAATTTCAGACTGAAATCACAATTAACTTCTGGTTCAATAGCTGGTAGCCGAAAAATTTTATAAGGAAATTTATACGGAAAATTAAGATAATGCTACATTTAAAAAGAATAAATGTATATATTCGATAAATGCGAATCACAATAACGGTAAATTATTTTTATTTGATATATTTATTCAAACACTGATTTAAATCTTTTTAAATCAAAGTCGGTGCATATAACTTTAAAAGTATCCATTACAATTTAGATATTTAAGTCTTTCGATTATTATAAAACGATAAAAAAAACTTGATGAATTGACCGCGATACACCTGTTTCTCTCTCGCTCTTTCATCGAAGCTTCTTTTCGTATGCTAACTCAAGCGAAATATCTTACCGATGACTCCATTCGTAACAGCGTTTAAAAAAGATAGAAGATGAGAAAAGGAGAAAAAAGCCCGAGGGCCGAATGGCCCAAATTGAAACGCTTGCGCCTTCTCGGCTCTTTCACACGCCACCGAACGAATATCGGCAGTAACGATGAAATTCACGTACTACGCGAATATGTTCCTCGGCACGAGCATGTATGCATATATGTAAGTGGGCATAACAGCAAGGAATTGAGAAGGAAAGTTTTCTCTGCTTCGGTAACAACACCTCTTTCTTGAAACGTTCTCTTTTTCCTGATTGTACTTCGATATTTTTTATTCTTAATACTGTATTTGTTTTTTTATTTTTATTCTTGTTTTTTTTACTTTGAAATATTTTTTCAATCATTTTAAGTTAGATAAGTTTCTGAAAACTATATTTTAGAATAAAAATTTATTGCTCGTTTACTATCGCTTTTTTCTATTATTTTCATCTTGCTAAAAAAATAATTACTTAATGCGCATCAAAATAATGTATTTATAATAAGATTTCTTGAACTTTTCGTATGCTTTAATCTTATGTATGTTCAGTGATTGAGGTTTTTGAAACAAATAAGTTCTTCGGGTTTTCATTTTGTCACTTTAAATTAAAACGTATTTATAATCATTGAATAAAATTATGGAATAACTAGTTATTATGTGATGAATTTTTATATTTATATTATAATTTTTTTATATTTAATATTTTTATTTCTTTATACATAATATTTTATTTTAATATATTATTAACAAAATTAAAATTTTTTAAAAATAAAATTTGTTTTCTTGAATAAATTTCTATAATTCTAGGTTTAAGACAATAACAGATAAACCTTAGATTTAGTGTATAATGTTTTAACATTTAAAAAATATTGCATTTCATATAAAAATCAATTTAATTTTAAATCAATTCTTTTTAAATGATTTGAAAAGATAAAATTTTTTTTCTAAATATAAATATCATAATATTAACAATACCTATTTACTATTTCTTTTACGTGAAATAGTAAGTAGTCACAATTTGTCACAAGTAGCTTTATGCAAATCAGGTCATTTTTTACTCCGATATTATTAAGTAATACATTTTTAACTATTTCTTAATTATTAATTATTTAATACTAAAGAAAAACTTCAAATGAAAATGGCAACTAAACGATTTCTTATAACAATATGTTTACAAAAACAATGATTATGGGTCGATCAAAACATATTTAGCCTTTTTTTTATTACTTGTAAATTAAAAAAAGATAAATTCGCAACGTCATTCAGCTAATTATTATATAATAAATTAAAATATATATGTCTAATTAAGTTTAATTTTTATAAATTATATTATTGTATAATTTTTATAAATTGTAAAATTTTTTTGTACGTAATTTTAATAACTATAGATATTTAAAGTAGAATAATAAAAAATAAAAATAAAAATAACTAATAAAAAATAAATAATAAAAAATAATTTAAATAATAAAAAAAACTATATAAAAATCAATTTTTGTGAAAAAACGAATCAATTACTCTATACTGATTATATTAAAAATTATTTTTTACTTTTTGTGTAATTAGATTTATACTTAAATTTGAATACTGTTCATAGATATTAATTTTAGTAATTATATTAATATTTTATATAAATTTCACATGAGATGATATAATAAGGTTTTCAAAATTTATAGATTTATAATTAATTTTTAAACTGGAAAAATATCTACATTTTTAAATAATTAGATTCATTATTAAATTGAAATATTGTTTAAAATCCATGTAATCTTTTATCATAAACAATAACAATAATTAGTATGATAAAGGAAATCAAAGTTGACTAAAATGTTCAAAAAATAAAATAAGTGCAAAAATGAAAATTCCGGTATACAAATTTTATACGATGCTTAGATGAAAATTAATTACTAAAGTAAATAATAGGTGTGCAGTCGGAGCTATTAGATAGTCTCCTTGTATTCCAGCTATTGATTGACCGCAGCGTACGATATTCAATTGGCACCAAGAGGCGGCACCACAACTCTCCTTCCTATATACTCACGACGCGTCGTCGGGGACCCATTGGCCACCGTGATGACCAATCATCATATAACATTCTTTCGCTTGCGCCTTCGCTTGCGCTCCTACCGGACTCTTTATATACTTTCCTCTCTCTATATCTTTGTCCTTTTCTTTGACTGCGTATGGCAGATGAAAAAGAATGATAATTTAAATAAAAGACAGTCATAAGTAATGTACGAAGTGTAGAATTGACGGAACAGGAACGAATAATGAGCGTTCGTAATGAATAATAACTTTTGTAATTAAAAAAAAATGACGAAATATTAAAAAAAATTTCGATTTCCTTATGAATTAGATAACGAATACTTTTTAAATCGAGTTTATGAGAAAATAAAAATATTCTTTTAAATAACTTATTTATTTTTTACTATTATAACAATTAAAATTTTTATTAATATAGATATTTAAAATTAAAAATTAGACTTTATAATCTATAAGTTTATATATTCTTACCATAAAGTGTGTTTCATTATGCCGATAAAAATATATATTCAAACCTTTTTTTTAAATCTGATACCGAATCGATTAATATGCAAAATTTACAAATTTATATTTTACTAGATATGAGGCATTCGTACAACATACAAATAAACTTAAAAATATTTTTATAATTGCAAACAGAGGCATTTTCTTAGAAACTAGATGTATATTAATCATTTATTCGTTCGTAATATAATATTCGTATTGTAACATTTTGATACATCTATTGTTTTAATATAGTATTTTTTGTAATTTTCTGAAAGCTCTTTAATTATTTTCCAACATATTTTCCATTACTGTTATTTCTTTTCTATTAGTAAATTTGATAAATTAATATTAGGTTTAATCGAGCTTTTTTGATAACACACGAGGCTCCTTTATTAATTATAATTTATATTAATATACATAAGTATGTTTATAAATTTTAATTTTAATGATTTTCAAATTTTATTTTGTAGCAAATCTGTCGAAATAATGGCTTTTTGTATAATTCCACATTAAATATATGCAACTAATAAATTTCCAAAAAAATGGTTTTCAATTCATGATACGTACTTAGTGATAAATAGAATTCTTGATACATTAAGAATAAATTTCAACTAAAATACATTTAATTTATAATTATAAATAAAATAATATTATTCTAATATCTACCAAATTACTTTCGAACTAATTTTAGAATCTAATTTCAATGCACGAATAATGAAAAGTGCTGAAATTTTAAATTATTGTATATATTTATCAACTTTTCTTACTCTTTATCTAAAAAGATGTGGATACTTATTTTTCGCTTTGACTTATATCTCTATTTTTTCTTTCTTATGATTACGATGGTATTATCGCAGATACAGTGGTTCTCTTCTAGAGGCAAAAAACAACAACAGTGAGCTACTTCGATAATTCTCAATGGATATAGCATAAGCAGTAATGAAATTTTTCTTTTCATTCTGCAAAAGAGATAGGATGACTATATAAGAAAATACAAAAAAGAAGAAGTATATTAAAGGGAAATAAATAACGAAAAAGAGACAAAGAGAGAGTGAGTGAGATAAAAAGGATGAAAGAAAGAGGGAGATGAGAAAGAAAGAGGAGAAAATTATACTGGACGGATCGATTGTACAGATATAGTTAATTCGGGAACACA
The DNA here is from genome assembly GCA_018907195.1 of Dolichoris vasculosae. Classification (NCBI taxonomy): domain Eukaryota; kingdom Metazoa; phylum Arthropoda; class Insecta; order Hymenoptera; family Agaonidae; genus Dolichoris; species Dolichoris vasculosae. The sequence goes on from JACCHY010000001.1 coordinate 413,105, forward strand.
CTCCAAAACTCGTAAGGTTCTGTGGTCGAATCTTATCTGTCGAGACTCTTTCGCAAATTTTTTTAGATGGAGCAACGCAACATAACGTTTTTGTATAACCTTTACGATTTATTGCAAAATATATATTTCATTAAAATTTCATGATATTAAAAGTGAAATTAAATGTAAAAATGATTAATTTAATTTATAGTTGTAGATTTAATAATTTTTTTTTACAATTTTTATTTTTGTTAATAAAATAAAAAATTAAATTCGCAGTCAGATTTATTGTCATTGTATTATAATATATTTTGTAGTATAAAACAAGATAATTTTTTATATCATAATTTTTATTTAATATGCTAAAATTAAAACTTAAAACTTTATGACTTGATAATTAAATTTTTTTTTGTTTTTAAAGTTTATATTTTCAAAAATAATTTTTTAAGCAATAACAAGTTTGTCTCTTCTTTGTTGTCGTTTGCAAATTATACTTAAAAGCAATTAAAAACGATTTTTTAAAACTTTACACTGATAGCATATTTTACTTTCAGTAATTTCATTCACTTATAGATTATGTATATTTTAAGAGAATTTATAGAATATTAAATTTTTTATTGGAATCTATTATAATTTTATGTAATATATCTTATAAAGATTGAAAAAAATGAAAAAAAATATCAAGGATATCATGTTTATCAATAAAATGGGAAGTAACAAACTATTATAGTATTATAAATTTAAAAATTGTATTGATCATAAATATTATTTAATATTATTATATTTCTCGTTTTTAAATAAACCTAATATTTTATAAAGAATAACTTCAGGTACTTTAGGTATTTAAATGTTAAAAAGTCAAAAGTAGTTAAAAGTTATTTTCAGTTTTGTTAATCTGATTTATATACAATTGAAATAAATATATTTTAGACATATGCATATATAAATATATTCATTAAAAATTAATTTCTTCAATTTAAATTTAATAATTTTAAATCGACTTCTACAATGCACCCAAAAAAATGCTTTATTACGTATTGTCAATTACACTAAATAAAATTAGCATTTTTTAATTGAAAATTACGGTATAATATATTTAACAACAGAATATTTTTTACATTTTTTAAAATATATTTTATAAACTAATATGCCCTTAGATCAAACAGACACGTGATTTAAAAAAAGAATGTATATAACAATGGAAGATGCGATAGATACTAAAAATCATAGCTAAATTATATCGTTATACCTATGCTGAAAAAATTTTGGCAATGGGTTCCAAATGTAATAATTTACTATACACATTTGTCTCTCTCTTTTTTTATCATACTAGAATATGATTAGATATGTAATTAATAATTTTCCAATTAACTGATAATACAACCATTTCTATTTTGCTAGATAAAATTATAATGCTAAAACTATCTTCATATATAAACTTTTCTAGGAATTACTTTTACCATTTTCATTATATTTATTTTCTTTAAATACAATTATTTTTATAAATTTTAATCTTTCCTTTGATGCAAGTTAAGACGGAAATATAATAACTACTTATGATTCATTAAGTGCGATGAATAATAAAATTAATTCATAATTTAAATTGTATTTAAGAATTTACATATGTAAGATATTAATAAAATATATTTGTTGTACAAAATCTCTTTAATAAAATTGTTTTGATTATCGTATGTCTTTAATACACATATGAAGTTCTATTTCAAAGTTTAATAAACATTATCTTGACTAAAAAAAATCATGCATTTTTACTGCCATATTTATAGAACTCGAAAGTTTAGGAAAAAACATATAGAAAAAAAGTGAGGTTTTCTTTCAGAGATACACAAAGACAATTATTAAAGATGGTGAAAGTTTTATAGATTGATGTATGACAGTAAAAAAGTAACATGCACGTTTGGTATAAGAATAATAAAATATATCAATTGGTAAAATAATATTTGAAAAAAATTAAATCGATAAAAATAATAAGATAATAATAAAAGGAAATCAAAATTAAATAATCATACAAATTTAAAAACTTGCTAAGAATAGATCGATTAATCTTTAATAATTGCTGGTACATAGTATCTTTTCAGATATTATAATTTTCTTTTTTATTTAAATAAACGTTCAAATTAACCAATTAAAATTTATATCACTTATAATGTTTATTAATAATGACACTTTCAATATTTTTTTCTATATCTAAAGTTATTAAAAATAGAAATTTTGCAATATTCTAGAATTAAAATTTGTACATGATTAAATAAAGTAGTATACATAACTGTTGGGCATAAATACAGGGATTGGCCACCAAGCGGCTAGTGCATTTTACATATTCTGAGGTGACATACAAAAGATAAATCAGTGCTTAAAAGTGAGTCCTCTCTGTTCACTTTTGGAGTATAACTCAGATTTGAAATATAACACTCCCAGTAACCTTTCTAGTAGACTAATCTAAAACGCATTATAACATTCTTTCTATTAATTATTTCTTACTCCTACATAAAATTCCATAATATTATAAAATACATCAATCATAATAACTACATCGATGCTAATTTATAAAAATAATAATACATAAGAGAATTTTAAAATCAGTTTGGAAGATTTTCATTAAGCACTGAATATTATATCTAAGAAACTAACAATCATAAATTAATAAGAATATTCCAATAAATAAATTATTTAGAGTTTATATTTTAATCATAATTATTTTAAAAAATCTTAATAGTAAGTACAAAAAATGTATTGAATATTTTATTTCCATTTAAATATAAAAATTTTATTAATCGAATTAACAAAGTAAGTATGTTAAATTATTTATAGCTCTTGACTAATAAAATTTAGTCATATTAACATTATAAATATTTTAATATTGTTAATAGATATGAATATAAGAGATATAAATTTTTTTATATAAAAGTTTATAAATCGAATATATGTTTGAAATCTAGTTACGACCATGTACATTAAAATTAATTGTTATTTTAAGTTCAAATTAATAGATTAATTTTTAAATGAATACATTAAAAATTGATGAAAAATAAGCAGGTGACATATAAATTCTTGTTTTTTTATAAATGTCATTAACCAAATAAATGATATAATGTCTTCTTCGGATGCTGTTTTACGATCAAGTAATAAAAAATATTAAGCACCCGGATAATTTTCTTCGACTGAGAGGTAGTATTTGCTTCATAATTTTCTTACTTGGCAGTGAAAAACGAGTATCGAAAGAAATAAGAATTACTTCAGAAAGCAAAAATAAAAACAATGATTCTCATTATAACTTCACATATTTCCGCAATTTTATCGAAGCTGAAGAAAAATAAAAAATGAAGAATTATACTGCAGATATTAATTTAAAATACAAAAATTATTTTTTTTAAATTATGTCTTACTTTTTTTTATAACTTCATTAATAAATTCAGACGACATATTACTGCTTTTATTTAAATTTTAATATTATCTGATAAATATTTTTACTTATTTATTATAAAAAACCATTTATCCTTGAGATAATAAATTTAGATATCCGTAAATATCTCAAAATATATTATTTTTTAAACCATAAAACTTATGCTACACATATATGAAAAATAATTTAATTTAAGCTAAAACTACTCAAAATGACTTTTTTACATTTCATAATTGTATTTACATATATATATATATTTATTTATATATATATATGAGTACAGAAACATTATTTAAACTATAATATATACCAAAGAATATGTACTGTTATTATCAAAAAAATTCTTTTACATGAATTTCGTATTTATTTGGTTATTCTAAACTAATATATTAATCGCAAAAAGTGAAAAAACTTAGAGTCTAATAAAGAAAGAAAGAAAAAAATATGAAATAAATTAACAGCAAATCTGTTCTTCGAATGAATAAGACTTACTCGCATCGTCGCACTTGTCTTTTCCCTTAGGGTTCGCATATCCTACCTCATAAGGCGATACGCAAGGCGATTGCAAGTAACAGAGACGGATAGCGAAATAGAAACAGAACAAGTGAAAAAGAATAAGAAAAAATGATTCGATATCTACAAAGCTGCTACTTTCAGAGAATGCAATTGCAATTGAATAGCTTAAAAGTAGCCTTTTGTATTCGATCTACTGTAGTATAGTTCAGCGTAAAATTATAGGTTATTGTCGAATCGGATTGACGGCATCACTTGTTCTGGATGCAGTAGTTGAGGCTTCTTAGAGCAAATTACGCCTCACCCTCATACACTTCGGCACACCAATGAAATTACACTATATCCGGAGTGACTATTGCTATATTATAAGAAGAGGATCGTGTGATAGTAATGATTATCTCTTTGTATTTTTTTATACTTTTCTATTTGTTAGTTTATTTGGTTACAAAATTGCATATGGAAATCATACGAATGATATTTTTAGATTTTAAAGAATTATAACCAAGCCATAAATAAATTTTATTTTATTTACTAATTTTAATAACCCATGATCTTCTTATCGCAAAATATTTATTAACAGATGTTATTGATGCTGAGATAAGTTTTTATCTATGTGCAGAAAATTGATGTATAAATAAATTCAATACCTATACAATTTTATTATAAAATAAGGATAATATTTTATCGAAGCTTACATTATTGTTTTCTTATTCTTAACTAGATAATTTAAATAGATAATTTAAGAATATTTTAAGTTTTCAGAACTTTAGTTATATAAAATTTGTTATCATTAGAACTACTTAAGGAGATAGATTTATATTTTTTCTAAAGATTTCTTTATAAATCAGTAAATTAAAAACATTACTTTAACATATGCCTAATGGAAATTGAGTACTATCTCACATTTTTTTGATAAGAGAAATGAAAAAATATATTCATGTAAATATTAATTTTAATACTTAATTTTCTAACAAATATTGTAACTAAATCCAACTATATAAATACAAATTTTTATTTATTGTATTACGGTTTTCTTACTTTTAAACGAGTCTATGCGTTTTATTTAAAATATTTTATAAGTATAGCGTGTTAATCTTAAATGAAATATATTATTAAATCATCTGATATTTAAAGAATATACTATCTGTATTTAATATATCGATAAACTTTATATTATTTTATACGTTACATTATAACTGTCTCTCAGATCAAAAGGAAACATTATGCCATTTTTAATCATTTTCTTTACTACTTGAATCAATAAGAAATAAATTACAGTGCTAGTAAAATTCTTTTACAATGTGTCACAGTATAAGGAATATGGAACTTTGTTTAAATAATAAACATTACATGTAATATATTGATATGTTACTATATTATTAAAATTTATTCCTACAGTTTTATCAATTAAACTATAAATTAAAGTCTTATAAGGATAACTTATGTGCTCTGAATAATGCGGTTTTCATTCTAATAAATGTCTAGATTTGTATATACAGATATTTGAATCTCATTTCTGAATGAAAAGTAAAGAGTTATCTTATCTAAAAAGATTCCTCTAAAAAAATCCTATGTTCGAGATAAAATTATTCTCTTTTTTTCTTCTACATATTTTTATGAAATCTTCTATTTTATATAAATGTTTCTATTCATATTTGCATGGATATTATTACTGATATTTTATTACAATAGTGTTTCATTAATTTGCATACCTGTAATTTTAATGGTTAAATTTGTAAATTCAGTTTTTTATACATGTATATTCTTATTAAAATTTTGAAATGATATTATAAAATAATTAGTAATATCGTAAAACAACTAGCCAATCCATTAATTTATAAAATAAAATATTATTTTTAATAATTTTTGATATTTATTAGCAATGGAAATATGTAGACATAACAAAGTACTTATTAAATAATTACAATTGAATAACTTGAAAAAAAAAATTTCTATTCCGTTATTTAAGATGAAATTTAATTAATATAAATTCATACAAAATTACTCTATTATTATATATTAGATATACTTGAATAAAAAAAATTAAAATAATATCGTTCTTTACGTTTTTTAAAATTTTGTTTGAAATACGAATAGGTTTTCAAAGGGATTTCGGCTTTCACTCATATGAGTGGTAAATTAGTAGCAAACGATTACGTTAACTAATAATTAAACTATCAAGATATTGAATAAATCAAAGAAATAATAATAATGATAATAATAATAATAATATGATGATGATGGTGATGATAATGATGAAAATACTACAAAGTTTTTAAAATAATGAAAGGTAAAATAAGCTAGAATAAAATATAAAGACCAAAAAAAAGGGTAGCTCAAATATATTTTAGAAAAAATAAAGTTATAGCAAAGTAACGATGTAATTTTTAAAGCTATTATCTTGAGTTTAAGAGGATAATAGGATAATTTGGTATATTCGAACGATGAGCGATTGAGCGCGTGTAAAAGACACAATAATATGAAATATAGTCGTCAGTGAGAAAAATTAAAAGGTTATAAATAGGAATATGTGTTAGCGAAAAAGCATTAAATCAAGAACAATGAAGGTTAGTTAGAAAGGATCGCGAGAGAACTCGTAAAAAGAAATTGTCAATCGAACTAAGCGTATATGTGTAATATAAGGTAAAGATTCGCAAGTTTTCCCAAAGCTAATATTCAAAATCTCGATGTAATATGTATGCACGATATTCAAGGTTTCTCCCTCTCAATCATTTCTTCGTAGAGCGCATACGGGAGTGCAGCATGCGCACACTTGATTTGGTCGTGTGCAATAATGTGCCGCCTATGTTGCGTACACAAACACATAAAAAAATAAGCGACAAAGAGGGAGAGATCGAGAGGGAGCGAGAGGGAGCGAGAGGGAGCGAGAGGGAGCGTGAGGGCGCGTGAGGGAGTAAGAGGGAAGCAGTGGGCAGGGGGCAGCAGCCTCGAGGCAACACGAAGAGAAGACTCGCGCGGTGCAGCTTCGGCCGTCGTGCGTGCGTTAGTGAGAGGTACTCGCGCACAAGGGCGTGGTCGCTCGGGAGCAGGAGCACCAGCGGTGCCGCGAAACTTTGCTTCATTTGCTCTCGATTCCTCGTTCCCCCTACTGTGCTGCATAAACTCGCCTCCTCCCCCTTCGCTCAGTGGACTTATCTCGCGGCAGCTCGCGCAAGCCGCTACTCTGTACTCACGGTGCTTCCTTCGCGTCTTCCCCTCGTTCTTCTTTCGCGACTGCCTTGATCCCGTGCCTGTACTTTCCTTCTTTATGCTCCGGCGTGGTGCGTCGACTCCCGTAGACTCTCGCTTCCGCTCGCGAAGGGAGGGAAAGACGTGAACGGAAATTTTATTTGAATGGAGTAAAGCCATGCGAGATGACTGCTGTTGTGCAAAAGGGCTCCAACGCTGCGATAATGTACGAAGAAACATGAGCTTCGGATGTACTTGGGAGATCGCGCGAGACCAAATCCTTTTATTCAATGATAAGGAGCGTGGATATTTTTCTCGCATTTATACTCGCAATTTCCTCTTTTGAACGACAAGATTTCATTCATCTGTCGAGTTATACTTTTAAACCTAATATCGGTAATTCACTGTCATCAAATTGATGTAACATTTTGTATTCTTTGATTCGGAGAACGTTAAAGATTTAGTAATTTAATGTAATAGATTTTTCAAATAGTGTTAATTTTACTATTGCTTCTTATTTTTTAAGGTAAGAGGCATTCTTTGCTGGTTTTTTTTAAGCAAAACGTTAAATATTCAAAGAAAATATAAAATAAAGGAGGAGAATGTTAAATAAATGAGACAGATGTTTCAAAGTATGGTTGTTAATTCAAATTATTAGAAAATTTTTAAATTTCTCTAATCACTGTACAGAATTAAGAAATTAATAAAAGCTATTTTGTTAATTAATTTATTTTAGACAATAATTAAATTACCTTCTTAATTTATTACATTATATTTTACATTAATTCATAAACTAACGGTACAAATTTTTATAATAATAGTAAAATACTAAAAACGTGTAATCATCCCTAATTGATCTTGATCTATGTATCTTGTAAGATATATCTTTTAAAGTATAATTTGGAAAATGGATTATAAAATTTCATTTAATCCCTAGTAAGATTTAAGATATATTTATCTAATGAAAATATTCACTTTATTAATTAGTAATCGCTACTATTAATCTTATATCAGACGTATTTCAATAAAATTAATCATGCTATGAAAAATATATAATTAAATCTATGAATAAAAAATATATTTATATTGTTTTTTATAAAAATTTGTATCTTGTAGAAGAATCTTCTTCTAATTACCATATTCTAACTGATCGTTACAAATTTTCAAGAATAGAATAAAATATTTCCATTGATTAAAAAACATATATTATTTTAATATGGTATACCTTAATACAATAAAATTTTATTACGGATTATTCGCTTATTTAGATTCTAAAATATATAAAGATCTTAACATCACTAAACGTTTCTTCATTCCGAATATTTCCATAAAATAAAACAAAGAATTTAACTTAGAGATTACTTTTTTTAGAATAAACATATTGTGAAATCAATGCACTTAAAAATGTATGTCTGATATCACGGAAAGTAAAGCATTGGAGAAATAGCTTAATAGTTATCTTTGAATTAGCACCATTAAATTGGGGATGTCTCAACACGTTGATTGTTCAGATACCAAAAACTTTGGTAGATAGAAAAATTAAAGAAATATATTTAGAAGATAATTTAAAAATCCCTAAATTCTGAAGAATTCTAAATTTATTGTTACAAAATTGCTTGTTGATTATAAAATGTTGTAAAAAATAGATAAATGTTATAAATTTGTACATTTATCGATATTTTTAAATTTTCAAGCTTTCAACATATAGTAAAAGGGTGAAAAATTACTTATCAATGATTTAATATATAATACTATGAAAACTGAAAAAATCAAAAGTATATATAATATTAATAAATATTACAACAAAAGATTAAAAAAAATTATTATTTTTATTTCAAAAAATTATTATTTTTTTATATTTTTTTGAAATAAGATTTCAGAGTATTTTTCAAAATAAAATAAATTTGTAAACGTTAACAATTCTTCTAGATTTTCGAAATCATTGAAGAGCTTAATATAAGCGATAAAAACTTCATCAGAGCAGTATATGTATAAGGAGAAAAATTTTTCTTGATAATGCGGGGCTGATTCCGCGGACGTGTGTATCAGAGAAGCTTGCGTTTGTTACCTTCCGAAGTGCTATACACCAACGACGAATGGAACGTGAGTCGATACAAAAACTGTCCCCGTCCTCAACTGTCCCTTTCCGTTCTGTCTCTCTCTCTCAGTCTCTCTCTCTCGGTCTCTCTCTCTCTCTCTCTCTCTCTCTCTCTCTCTCTCTCTATCTCCCTCTGTCATTTTGTCATGTGTATCATCTATCTTTTTTTGCACTCAAGACAGTTTTAGCGATCACGTATATCGTCTCCTCTTACAATTTATTCCCTGATTTCCCAATCATTTTATTTACTGTCTAATCGTTTTAATACTATCGTTCGAAAAATAATAAGTAATTCCTTTAAATTTTTAATTTTTAACACCTGGTCTTAGATCTAATATATAAACTTTCCATCAATAAAGAAAGTTTAAAAATTCTTAAAAAAACTAAAATACATATTTAAATAGAAAATATTTTCTTAAAAAAACAGATTATCATAAAAGATCATAAATGGAATCTATTAAAGATAATTTTTCACTCTGTATATCTTAATTCATTATTTTATGGAATATTTTAAATAACACATTCAATTGTAATGTACTTATTGTTTAAAACTAACCATAAAGTTATTTGCTAAAATCTATTTCCTGTCTGTTTCATTTATATAAAACAGTAAAAAATTCATGTGTAAAAATTAGTATTATCAACCTATGTTTTAACATATATTATATTTATATTATATTGAATGAGTTTTTACCAACAATTTTTTGTGCTTAATAATCATTGTAGAATATAAAATCATTATAGTATATTTAAATCCTAAAATAATTTCTAATTTTTGTACTTTTTCTTAAAATTATTTATAGATTATTTATCTACTGAAATATAAAAGATTTATACTGTACTTGTATAATCACTATCGGAAAAACTATTTTAAAAATAATGATTTACTACAAGGAAAATTTTATTTTAATAATCTATAATTTCGTACAAAAATTGACCCCTACAGCTTAGTAAATATTTAAAAAATTTGTTATTTTTCTTACAAGAAATTATTTCTTAAACATATTACATATTAAGAATTTAACACAGTATGAATAACATATTAACATATTAAGAACATAACATATTAAGAATTTAACACAGTATGAAAAACTTGTAAATATTAAATTTTATACAATTCATTATATTTAATAATTTATTAAAATCAGTCTTTTAAATGAAATTAATTTTTTAATAATTATTTAATAATGAATCAGTAGAAATACTAATATCTCTATGCTCTAAAATTTTTATAACGTTAAACCATCACAATGATATACGTTAAATTAAAATACTGTAAATATTACAAAGAATTTGGAATGGATTACTAACTCATATAACAGATATTTGTTGCAATATTGTAATTAAGATATATTTTCTAAAGAGGGATGTGAGTAAATTAATTGTTTACTTATCAAGTAACAAATTGTATTTAATTATGTTATTAAAATGATAAAGAAAAAAACTACAAAATGAAAGAGTGGTTGTTAGTAGCCACAATAAGATTGTGCGCATATTTTATGTACGAGCCCAGCATTCACAAAATTACTTCTCTCTAAAACATTCCGAATTCGACGAAATTCCCGATAATTCCGCGGATGATTTTCGCGCTCATATCTCGAAGTAAAAAGCAAAAGAAAAACCCCTCTCTCTGTCTGTCTCTCGAGGGACGAAAGGCCCTGACACTGCACGGGGAGAAGAGAGCAAGCGAGGAAAGGTAGAAGCGAGAAGAGGCGAAAGAAAGGTCTGGCCGGCTCTTGCACGAATCCTCATCGGCGAGCTGCTCTCTCCCCGAGGGGGCCATATCCGAGAGAAGGAACCTTGAGAAGAACGACGCGTACATGAGCGAGAACGATGGGCCTTGGATCGTCTTTTTTTCTCTCTCCCTTTCTCCCTCTCTCTTGCAGCTCTCGAAATGACCCCGATCTCTCGTCCGAGCCTCGAATGTGTGTAATCTCGAGCTCGCGATCTCTCGCAGACTCTCCTCTTTTCTCACTCTCTCTCTCTCTCTCAATATATATACGTTATGTATCTCTGTGTGCAAGCACTCCGATTTCTTCTTCTTCTTTACCTCGCCTCCTGCTCTTGGTTTCTATCTTACTCCCTTGCATTTGCACGAGTACAACAATGTTTATAAAGTATTTTATATTTATGCCGAGCGCTTAATTAAATTTTTAATAAATATAGTAGCAAACTTAATTTGTGTATCGATGTAAGAAAAGTAATATATTTTCGTTTATCAAAAATGCATTTATTTATACTTGTAGTCACTTGCTCGAATAATTTGTATATTTACATCAATTTTTTTTATCATCAGTTTATGATTTCTCAATAATACTAGATATTTTTCATTTGACTTAAGACTATTGTGTAATTATCTATTCAATTTTGTAAGTTTTTATTCCTCGTATTTCAGGCGTACTTCGTTTTAATTATTTAAATTTATAATAGCAAGAAAAATACGAAAAATTAAATAAATTATAAATTCTACACTTTTCTGAATATGTATCAAAAGATCTAAATTAAATGATAAATAAAAATAATAAATTTAATTGATGCAGCCAGATATGCTTAATCGATCGTTCTTAGAATAATTGCTCAAAATAATAAAGATAAATTATGGATTTTAAGTTCTTGTATTAATTAATTAAGACTGCTGATATAAGTATTTTACAGAAGATATTTTTATTGTTTATTCTATGTATTTTTTAATAATAAGTTCATAAAAGTATGCCAATTAAATATATTATAATGTTTTCCAAAAATTTTACTCTAACGTAACGGAAAAAAAATCACTCAAAACAAACGAAAATTTATAGCAAACATATACATCTAAACGGCGCCATAAAAATTCTCTGCGAGCATGCATTTGCTCTTCAAAACGATCCTCCGTCCCTCTCGGTGTTATGCCTCGTAGTCTGCGTCCAATCCGGCCTCAGCTCTTAGCTCTTGTCGTTCCGTTCCTTCGGCGCCCAAATACATGTACAAGGCGTACGAAAAGAAGTCGATCCGGAATCATGGCCGATCACTCCAAGTCGTAAATACATATGCATGCATTTTTGTACTCGGTAAAGCTCGATCAACGCGTATAAGTACTCGACGTGACGAATGCGATAGAGACGAATTTTTCGGAACTCGTTAACCCGTAAATGATTTAATTGCGTTTGAATCACACCGGTGATTTTGGGAGGCCTAATTGGAGCACTCTATGCGTCGATAATTCTCCTTGTATCCGTATTCTTCTTCTGTTTCTCCTTTTCACGGTGATCGAAAGAGATCCAAAAAGCATGCCGCATTAATTGGGATTTTATTCGAACTTCTTTTTAAGTCAACAGATATGAATTCCAAATTCTTTTGACTTTTTCACGCTTACCTATACCTACATAAAGTATATATGTAATATCAAGAATAACAATAATATTTGCATACCATACGATATTTTATTAAAATAATTTTTTTTAATTAAAAATATTTTATAAACATTGAAATAAATATATTATTAAATATATCATTTAAGAATATTTATTAAATAATTTTCCATCAAATAAAGAAACGTGCCCATGAACAAAACATTTTATACAAAATTTTGAACGACAAATGAACAGTATAAAATCCTACATCATTTATCTTAATATCTAGTATTTTTGTAAATCAGAAATAATATCTGAAAGTAGGTTTTTTATTTAAAAAAAATGAAAAATAATTTAAACATAGTTATCAAAAATATAGTTATTTAAAGAATTATCTTTTCACTACAAGGTAGTTAATATTTTTTTATTATTTGTACATTGCGATTTACTTTTACGTATGGAGATCGTAAAAAAGTAGCCCGTAAAGAATGCATATATGAGCTTATATATACGAAGACACAGTAAAAGCACGTAACGAGGGATACCTTATTACCGATATCGCATCGAATTTCACACAACTTCGCGGTTCTTTGGGAATGGATACTCGCTTATGGATTATATTTGCGTCTACGGTAGTTTTTTGATCGTCATAAAATCAGGCGTACATAAATATACAATTTAATCGCGCCAAAAAAGAATCAAATTAAAACTAATATGATATCGTATGAATTATATATACGGATAATAAAAGCATCTACAATATGAACAGATTTTTTAGTAATTATAATTGAAAGATCTTTTTAAATCGTAAAAAAATTTAATTTAATAAAAGGGTTTTTATATCGCTGATAATTCAACAATAAATATTGATCATATAAAAATTACTAGGATATTTTTATTAAAATAAACATAAAGAAGAATATAAAATATTATTGGAATTATTTAACATAATAAAAATTGATATTACAAAATAGAATAAAAATTAACAATATGAATTTCTTTAAAATTCATTTACATCAACTAATTATGAGTACCGTAAAATCATTATAAGTTTATTGTTCTCTTAGATTATGTTAAATAATAAAGCATAGTGAATGCATTCGAAATTACGTAGTGTAAGTCTAGCTACTCGATTGAAATAAGACACTTGAGTGTTCATGTTGACGAAAGGACTAGTATATCATTTTGGAAATATCTAAAAACTTAATTTCATTAATGGCCTTTCATTATTCTTTAACTAAAAACATATAATAATTTTCATACATTCATAAATCTAAAAAACTATCTAAACTAACTTGAAAGTTATATTAAGTACATAATGTCATTCGTTGTTATGAATTTCATAAGAATTTATTACGTATGTTTATATAGATATTTTTTAAAAAAGTAATTTTATTCCTTTCAAAATGTATTTAACAAATTAATGTTATAATTTGTTATAATAACATATATAATGATTGTTTTTTAAACGCATTTTAATTTTTATATCAATTTTGTTAGATGTTTTTCTTTGTAATAATAAATAGAAATTAATTCTAGAATGTTTTTACTTTCCTTATATTTTCTATTCTGTTACAGTAGCTAAAAATTGTTATATATAATTCGTTAAAATAAACAAACTTATAATCAATTTGTCTTCATAAAATACAAATATAAAATAAAATATTATAATAATATTGAAACATAATTTATATTGTAAAATGATTATCTTAATTTTATAATAGTAGATGATCGATCTAAACATTAATTAAGAAGCTCGTCTATGATTTATTAAAAAATTTGAAAGTACAAGCAAATTTTTTGATGCTTCAGCATTGACTGACGGTAATAAATCTGAAGATTCTAATTGTGGAAAACGGAAACTAAGCATCTGCCTCGTCGGATAACATAGCAACCTGTAAGTTGTGGTAGCAACTTTATTTCAATCGTCTTCTTCCCCGTCGTTAAAGCAGAAGTTATTCAAACTTCAACGATCGCCTTTTCACCTTCGATTGTTCTTCCTTACACTAACCAAGAAAATTATCGATTACAATTACATTAAGTTTAAGCCTTGTCTCGTTTTATACATTTTGTCATATGAACCATTCTTTTTATTTCCTTATAAGCATTTATCGCTATCATTTTTTTATTTTTTATTTCAAAGATTTTATAATTTTTCTCCTCATTAATAATTATTGATTTACTTATATTTTTTCAATTTTTTAAATAAACAATAAATTTATGCACATTATATCTAATCCACTCAATGTTTAAAACAAGAAGAGATTGACTATGATTGTCATAGTGTGGGGAGAAACTCATTAATGTAATTCTTTTCGAGATACGAGATACTACGTACTAATTTGCATAGATTTTTCCCAAGGATATGCGGAGAGTAAAAGAGATAGGGATACTTGTTCCGATCGACGATAATCGCTTTCGCGTCATGCCGTTTAAGAGCACAAAGTCCACCGAATGAAAAATATCAAAAAAGAAAGAGGAGGAGGGCTTCAATTCTTTCATATCCTAAGAGACAAAGAAAGTGATAAAAAAAATTTTTTAAATTCGACGATGCAAAAGCGCGAAGGTGAATCTTAATAAAATAAACATTTTTATTAAATTTCAGGGTGTAATAATAATGGTGTAATAATGGTCTATTCAAGTTTCTTTATAACAATAATGACATTTTTTGCGCAATACTAACTTTTTGGATATAAATAAGTGCTTTTCAATGTAATACCTAATATATTATAATACTTTTGATAAAATTAGTAAATGTAAATTATTTGCATATATATGCAGATATGTATGTATATATATTACCTAATGCATATAGAAAAAAAATTATTTTTAACGATAATTAAAATCGCAAGGCCAACCAATAAAAAATTATTATTTCATTATATTAATAGTAAACATTATGAACATATTTTATTTTATTCATTAATTAACGACTATATTTCATATACAGTGAAAGTTCTAAATAGTTTCAATATATAATACGTAATCATTCAAGATTTTAAAATTCAGAATATATTACAGGATTTAAAATGAAAAAATGTTTTTATATAATTATTTCAGAAAATTGAAATTAATTCATAACTCCGCATAATGAATTTCAAATTTATTTTAGTTTAAAATATAAATTATTAAAATTGAAAACTACTTTTTTAAAAACTTAGAAATTGAAAAACATATTGTATGTATAGTAATTGACTGTCGACAAATTTGCCTAACACCGGTTTCTACAAGAGCCATACAATTAATGTATATCAACTTCTATGAGATACCATAAGGCACAAACAAGGCAAACAAGCTTGCACAAGCATATCGAGAACACCTTAAGCGAACCACAACTTTTCTCCAATATATTTTTCAAAGCAAAGCGGAGCACAAACGAAAGCCGTGGCGCATTGGAAAGCCAACGGAGCGGTCGTTAGAATTTTATTCGGAGAAAACTCACGCAACATTCCGAGCTATAGCGGCAGTGTCAAGCGGGGCCAGTTTTTATAGTCCAACAACAACTTACTGGAAAACAACGTCGACTGCAGCGGCGCTTCTAATGGCCCAGTGCCCATTATTCCGACTTCGAAGATCGCAGGAAACGTCGATACTTTGCGGACAAACTTTTTCCACGCGTACTCTGAACGTGATTCTTGTCCCTTCTTTCAGTTTAATTACGTCTCTTCCCCAAACCTTTTTCCCGGAAAAGTAAATCGCTTCATTATCAATCTATACTTTGAATTCGAGATTTTCTGATCTTATAATTTGAGCCATAACTTTATTTTAGTTTTGATAACGACTGGTCTATATTTGAAAATATTTTTCTTCGAGCAAGAAAAAAAAATAAATTGTAAAAAATAATCTATAAATTTTATGTAAAATTACAATATATACAGATTGTCTTTTTTAACGATCATTAATATGAGTAAAATAATATATATGTTACAAATTTTATGCTTTCTTAATATTTTTAGTAACCTAATAAGAATTACGGTATTTGTAAAGATACTTTTGTAAAACTATTTTTATTAATATTACAATGATAATTTTTTTACATTAAATTATTCTTATATATTAGTAATATTTCTATTTACTCTGTATTATATATTGCTTCGTTTTATAAACTGATATAATTTATAATATTAAAACTTAGATAAAAATGCAATATTAATCAAACTTATTTTTGAGATGTATAAATACATATACATAGTTCTTTTTAGTTTTCAAATCAAGATTAATAAATTTATTTCATATTAAATTCTAAACATTTACGTTTATAGTTGTACAATTTATGTCTCTTATATTTAACTTTTAGTTAAATTATTATGTGTAATTTAAATTTATACACTTGAAGCATCATTTTATATACTTTTGGAAAAATAAAAGCCTACCTCGTTAAAGTGCGTTTAAGTAATTATGACTTACTCGTCAAGGAATTTACTGAACTTGATCGTACTGGGTTCAGTCTCGAGCGGTTACAGTTAAGAAAAAAAATAAACAAGCGATAAAATAAAGCCCGTCTCGCCCCTATAAAAGGACATGACAAAGAATTTCCTTTAAGGGCATTGTCAGTGCTACTATATACTCGAAGTTCTCTTTTTTGTTAAACCGTACGAAGGTCTCTTCTCATGTCTTTTCTCTCTTTCTCCAAATGAAAATTCATCGACTAGGTGAAAGATCGAGCAAAACATAACGCAATGAAATGTACCAAAAAATCTAAAGTTAAAATATAAGAGGAGAACAGACTCTCTAATGAGAAGAGCGAATGAGAAAGAGAAAGAGACAAAAGAAAAGGAGAGTAAGGAAGGAAAATTGAGAATAAAAACAGAGAATAAGTAGAAGGTGAGCAAAGGATAAGGGGAGGAAAAAATCAAGAAAAGCTGCGTAGACGTGTAAGGTTTTCTAAAGATAAGATAATTGGGAGTACGTGAGTATACTTTGAGAAAGAATTATGCGATATATACGTAAATAATTATAAGATAAATGGTTTGAACCAAAAGTATTTTTCTCTCTTGTCTCGTTGTCTCATTTAAATATGCAATTACTATAAATGTTTATTACTAATTCCACTTCAAAACACTTACACAAATACATACATATATATAGTGCAGAATTGCATACATATTTTTAGCAATGGTATAGCATCGTCATTTTTTCATTCTTTTTTGTTTTCAATTATTAATCTTGTACTTCAAACAATAAAATATTGCTAGTACTTGCAATATTTTTTATGATTATAATTAAAGCTGGCAAAAATTTATGTATTAATATATACATTTGAAACATACACGTTTTTAATATTTTTAATTTTATTAGTAGTTTTCGATCTTATTTGAGTTTTTTGGTGTTTCTTTTTTTTTATACTATATTGTATTATCGTTAATGGACTATTTATATACTCATTATTATTATTTTGTCAATAATTTTTTTAAATATAACAATTAACATATGGAGGAAATAATTCAATTTCTACACTTTTAATAATATTTTGTATAAAAAATTATTTTCTATCATTTTATGCACTGATTAAAGAGAAATTTTATGTACAGATTAAAGTATTATAATTCTTAAAAAATAATAAATATAGTTTATTTATAGAAAAAAGCTATATATTTTAATCAAAAAGTATTAAATTAAAGTTAACATAAATTAAAATAATTATTTATAAAAACACTTATATTCTTCAATTATTTATAAATAAAAATAGATTTTAAAATAAAATATTTTAGTAATAAAAAAATTAATAATAATATTAATGGTAATAATATATATAGCGATAACAACAATGGATTCAACTGTCAATATGAACATGCATGATTAATGATAATCATTTCCATGCAAATACGTAACAATGCATTTTAACCAATATTTACAATTTTTCTGTTTCACAATGAACATGTAAAACGTTTGTAGTACATATGCCAAGAAAATTTTATCGTAATTTATTAAGTCAAATTAACAAATGAAAGTCTTCTCAACGTACTTTTATGGCATAATAATATTTTAATATTTCTTACTCAGTGTAGGGATTAACTTCTTACGTAATATAATACATACACAATATCGATTACAGAAAATGTTCTGTCAAATATAAAAAGGATTGTCGATGAAATTAATTTTAAAACAAAAGGTATAATAAATACACAAGTATTGTAGAAATATAAGTTCCAAATCATAAAATAAATCAAAAATAAAAGTTTTTATAAAAATTTTAATTAATTTAAAAATAAAACAATAAATAATAAATTAAACTGGACTGAATATTATCGATCTTAATTTTATTAATTTTAATTAATTTTACTTTTCCATGTATTTTTAGATATTAAAATTAATTATATTCTATCTATTTATTGTTTAAAATAATAAAAGATGCATGATTAAAACCAAGATTTGAAAACTTTATGATTGATATTCTTACCTAAAACGATAAAGAAAAAGTTTATGAATTTTAGCAAGTATTTTCTCGAGAAATTATTTATAAGAAGGAAATACTAGAAAAAGGTATTTGATCGAAGAAATTATAAAAGAAAAATAGATATTCCTCGATTGCAGTATAGACTTAGGTATAAATTGACGATGATGTCGATTGTTATCGTAAAGGCGACATTATTTATATTTCTATCGGTGATATTAAAATGAACGTGTAGGAGAAAAATAAAATATAGAAATGTAATCGAATTTTGAGAAAAATTGTGCGTTTATTAATGAAGACGTAGAGACTAGTTATCACGTGACGAACGGTGATTCTCGAGGGCCTCAACTGCATATGCACATTTCGAATCATGTAAGACACAGATAGGCGCACATACACGTGCCCACATATTCGTATGCATACGTGAAATTCTCTGTTTTATTACTTGTGTTTTCTCCTCTGCCATTTTTCTTCTTCTTTTCATTATTCGTCAACAAAAGTACATAACTTTTATTTCGAGTTATTACAATTTCATATTGAAATGTAGGTACATATACGGCCGATTGTTCGAAAAATCGTAATGTCGTGTTTTCATGTGAAATCTCTACGATTATTAGGGTTCCATGTAGTCATGTCGACTCGAGCCAAAAAAAACTTTTTTTTCGATGTAAACAGAAAAAAAAATTTAGCAAAAATTACTGCAATTATAACATAACCAAAACGAACAAACTTACAGCACAAAATACGTATTTCATACTGTATCATATTGTATGTTTCACTGAGCATCTACAAAGTAATGAAAAGCATAGTGCTCTATGTTAGTTAAAAATAACAGTCATTTTCGCTAAATAATTTTCATCTGTTTACTTTATACTTCGTTATTATTTATCAATTATTCGGTTCGTTTTCTTTTTTATTTATGTAGCAGTAATTTATTTCTATTTCATTTTATGATTAAAGTGTTATTTTTTCAGTAATGAGATACTTTTTCATATTTCATATTCGTAAATTTTCACAATGTATTATATCATCGATTCGCATACTGTTTTTCTCTTACATACACACATGAAATTAATATTTTTTTATCTCTTTTAAAACATTTCGCAGCACCTTAGATAGGACCAAGTATACACATTACGCGTCATACTTAAACAAATCGACATTCTTTTTATTTATGCCGTTTTTCCATTAAATCATTAATCATTTTTGATAAATTTATCGATTAAAAGTACTCATAAGGAAAAAAATTTCCCTTGAAAATTACACTATATTTTCTGACCTTTAGATGTTAAGAATTGTGATGAAAATTACTTTGATAGTAATGATGTACGCATATAGGTATATTAATAAAATTCATGATGATACAACCATAGATTATAAAGATATTTTTATGAAAAAATTTTCTCCCTGTACAAATTGTGGAATTCTCCGTAAAAATTTGCAAATAAAGTAATTTACTAAATTTGTACATATTTAATACACATAATTTACACAGTTAAAAATGCACCTTAGTATAATTCTTTTATGAAAACAGACTCTATGTATACTATTTTGTGTAATATTTATTATGTAAAGTCTTATATTTTTATATTAAACTTCAACATATTTTTGGTTGATTAGATTTGAATCAGAGTTTAATTATTATTGATTTTAGTATTTCAAATATTTTTTATAGACAAACGATTTTTATTTATTATTCATATAGTTTCAACGGCATTTTTGAATTATTATGTTTAGTATATTCATACAATTTGAAATATATCTTAAATTTTGAGTATTATATTGTAATATTTCAAGTACAAAAATACGAAATAATAATTAAACGGACTAATTACATGCAATTTTTACAATTTATAAATTGAAAGATTCTTTAACAAATTTAGTTTATGTTTAACAAAAATACGGCAAAAATAAATCGGAAAACGAGCATCGTTATTTCACCAAATTTCGTTTACATAGGAATAGGTCGATATACGTAGGTACATATCTATATGTGTTTCTGTATACGTGAGTTATGTATATATGAATGTATTGTATGTATATATTAATATACACTCGTTTGTAACACAGTTTCCACGTGTAGAAAATGCGTACTGATCGACGACCACATAAAAGCATCGATTTAACCTATTTATAAATTACGAATTACCTCATGATTCGCCAAAACAAAAGAGAAAATATTTTCGGACGCACATATCACGTTATTTCAAAAATTTCAAAATTTTCGCCTTTTCATTTCACCTCTACTTGTTTATATACTTGCATAACTAACCTTCGTAATTTATATATTTTATTTTATTTTTTCAGCTCTTTTTATAATTTATAATTTTATTTGTATCTTTAAGTCACTCTATAACAGCTTCGCAGATGCACTTTAATAATAATAAATAATGTAGGATTTAAGTAGCCAATTTCACTTCCCAAAACGCATGTTCACGTCTTCATTTGGGTTTACATATCCATTTAAAAAATTTTAATCCAAAATTATGATTTATATGCTATAATCTTAGCATACTGATAAGCGATAAATAGGTTAATAAATAAATTATTAATAAACTAAAAATACCATTTTACTTTAATTTATCAAATTCAATTTGTTGGTAATGTAGCATCAAATTCTCGGTGCAGTTTTTAATATTTATTTATGATTGGTTATAAGCTTATGTACGCACTCAGGATTTAGATTTAAATTAGCTTAGTTTACCTGTGATTTAAAGGGTTTGTATATATACTCAGTAAGCATATACATAATATATTTATTTTTAATTTATGAAGTTCTCTTTCATTATAACGCATCATTCTTATCGATATATATCTACAAGGCATTAGCCAAAGATTGTGACTAATTGTGCAAATATTTTCGTCACAAAAAATCTTCCGAAAGATGATTCTATATATTTTTTCTTTCTCATAAAAACAAATGATTTAAAAACAACTTTTGTAATAAATGCTTATTTTATCTCACTTTTTTCATATTCACGCAGGCTTGGAAATCATTTATTTTTCTTTTATACCTTATGCAATATGTATTTTGTTTTTGTTGCAAAAGTATGGGTGTGTGCTCGCATGCGCGCCCGCACCTATGTCCATGTGTGTGAACGCTTCGGGATGTGATTACGATCGTATACGTGTGTTTTGTGTTTATGGGCAAATCCACGTACTCTATTTATTAATGAGTGTATAGCTTGGTGTGCTTATGGTATCCTTATATGCATAAATTTATGTTCATTGCGTAAAAGAAGTTTTAGGCCATATACCGTTTATTATCCACCCTAGAACCGTAAAAGAAACAAAATCACTTAAATACCAACATTTATATTTATTTTTAATAATAATATTTTTTCGGATAAATATTTTCGATCTATCACTTTTATTAAAATCTGAATTTAATATTAATTAAGGGGTTAGACTAATTTGAAAATCAAAACTACGTGTCTTTTGAAAATTTTTTAAAGAAAATAATAGATTATCTTTAAATTTTAATTCGTAGACTTTACTTTAAATTTTTTTTATTTGGCGGCAGTAGGACTCTAAAATGAAATTCATCTGTTTTAGATACTCTTTTCAGATATCAGTTGAAGTCATCATCTATTAATCCTAGAACACATAAAATCTTTATAATTTATACAACATTTATTAGCTTAATATACATTAATAAAAAGGTTTTTTGTGAAAATTTCTTATAAAATATTTAATGAATTAATAAAACTCGTATATAATTTATTAGAAAATTTAATTTTAAAGATATTGTGAAATTTTGAAATGATGAAATGCTTTGATTGAATATTTTTCAAATTCTGTTAGCTAATTTTAATTATCTTTAATAAAAAATTTTTAATTTTTAAAAGTCTATTTTTATTTTCACATTTAATAAAATTAAAATCATTTTTATTCTGTCATTTTGAAAACCGTATTGATATTTTATTTTCCTTTTTCTTTTCTCAGAAATTTATTAATCGCTCTAATTTTAATATGTCTCAGTAATAACTTGATAACTGTAACTCGATGTCTGCCCTCTTTCACAAAATTATAACTATTTGAACGTATGTTTAGTTCTAAATTCTTTAATATTAACAAAGTACTCATCGTACCATTTTTAAAATTACAAACAGCAAAATCGATAAGTATGTTATCTACTGTTTTATTACTTGAGAATAATTTAGATGCAATCCACAATACAGTAGAGTTAAAATTTCCCTTGTTATAATTCTTAGAGTTGCCAATTCAACAAATCTGCGCTGCTTAAATCTCAAAATATGAGTTCTATAAACAGTCTCACTTACTTGTGGCTTAAGTCTATAAGAGTCTATAAGATTAATCTACAAGCTACAAATATATAAACTATTTTTAGCTGCTTTGCCCTGCCACAAGTATCACGATTCTTTACCTGAAGGACAAATATTAAAACGTTATGATAAAAGGTTACCCCGATTTCTTTTCTCATTGCTTCAACCAAATGACTATTTCTTATATCTAGTTTTTGTCTTATTATTTTAAATTATGAAGGCATATGTCCATTAGTTTGTATATATGACTTATGCACTCATTGTATTTATATATCTAATAAAAGACATATTCGAGGAAAAATTTAACTTAGAAAAAATGCACCGTACTCCCCTATTCGACGATGATCGAATGCATTCTGAATCAATGAATAATATAACAGTAAAAACATTAATAAAATTTATTTACGTATCGGAATTACTTACTAATTATTTTTGATGCTATAAAGTAAGTTTAAAAAACTTGAACTTTTTGAAAATTCAATGAGTACTAACCCCTTAATCTTCACGACTTTTTAACTTTCAAATATATCTTTCTCTTCGTGTATGTTTATAAATGATCTATTTGGGTTACTTATCTTTCTTTATGTCATTGCAACTACAATGCTTGGTTGCTTTATTATGAATTTATATGTTATATCTGTATATATTTACGCGCCTGTATAAATTATTAATAATTCTTGATTTTCTGCACATAATTTATATTTTTGTCTACTTGTATTGCCTCATTTATATGTTTAATTCTTTTTTCAGAATTCTAAAATCTACATACAGCGTATATTAAGTATTCAAAATAATATGATTTCTTATTTGAATTTGCATACTTTATTATTTGAAATTGTATATTATTCTATAGACAACATAAAATTTTCATTGAAAAATGACAATTAAAATTTTACACAAAAATTTTATTTATTTGAACAGATAATTCGTGCGCTACCCGGTTCACATATACGATTTGTGTTAAAAAGTACACAAGAACGTTTAGAGTATTTTTTTCAATATTTATTGTATTTATCGACTAGACTCGATTTCGACTAGTGTCTTTGGTAAGTTGTCACCGTATTTTTTCAATTGGTGTATTATGTGGCAGTTTTCGGCATTTATTTTTTTAATATTCCATAAGAAAAGAATCGACGTGTTTATTCAATTTCAGTTCTGTAGATATTCTTTCATCTACAATATTATTCTAATAAAAAATTAATAAAAATAAATTAATATTATAATATCAAATAAAATTTTATATCAAATAAGTATTTTAAAATATATTATAATAAATGAAATGTTGTAATAATTATTATGAAATTTATTGCGTAATATAAACATATCATGAAAGCCAACATTTCTTGAATTACTTTCAGAAAGATTTTTATATTGCTATGAATTACAGTATTAGATTAAACTAATGTGAGTGAAAATACTTATATAAAGTGAATATCCACTAACTTTGCACTCATACATAGATTGATACTAAATGTTTTAGAGAGCATTAGCGGATTACCACCGAAGACATAGCTGTTGTAACTTGTGTAAGCCTATCGATAGCGAATTCCAGAGTTGCATTTGGATAGATTATCCTGATAAAATAGGAAACAAGTTAGCGACTTAACAAAAGGTAAGAGAGATAAGGGAGTAAGGCAAATAATACATAACTATAGCTATACAGTCACTTTAGATCTATTTCACACCTAGAATAAAAAGCCTGGCAGTGCAATACGTGTTGAATGAGATACCTTTTTTTCCTCTCTTTTCTCTTTTGGCAAAGTATATATAATTCTTTCAAATTCTGTGAGAATGTGTTTTAATATTTTTATATTGAGCTCTTTAGACAAATCAAATATAGATGAAAATTGATAAATTAACAGATAAGATACGATGTATTAAATAGATATTAATTCAAAGCTAGATATTTTACAACTCTGAACTTGCTCTTATTTCATAGATACAGTGGACTATTTTTAAAGTTAAAAATATTAGCTTTCCATAATTAAAAATAATGTTAATGAAAATCAATTTTTAACTATAAATTGAGAAATATTCATATTCTAATGATTTAATCAGCTTCGATGTATATTATGAATGGAATTTTTTAAAATTAATGCTAAATAATAGATCATTTTATTTAACTTTGGATAAAAAAATTGTTTAAAAATATTTATTTTTATTAATTAATTTAAAATATCACATTTCCTATTCAAGCAAAAAAAATATTTGTTTATTTTATGTCTAATATATTTATTTACATCATGAATATTTTCAAAAAGTACTTAGATATTTCAATTTTTTAAAACTGTTACTAACAAAATTATAATTTTTCAACTATTGTATTTCATGTAATTAATTTTATTTTTCGAGCTAATCAAAACATATAGATATAAAGAGAAAAATGGTAGACTCATCCACCCACCTCCCTTTTCTCTTTTCCTTCACCTTCACATATTTAAATTCCTTTTACTCCGACCTTTTCCACTATTTTCCTTTTAATCTACTTTCTTTTATATTTTGCAACTTTTATGGAAAATGTTTTTTGGTGCATATGTAATAAACACGCGTTACATAGTTTTTGCTATTCTTTGTCTTCTTTTATGTTTGCTTCTTTGGCATTACTTAATACGTACGCTTGTATTTATTTATAAGGTGACAGAGCATTTGCCGAATGGAGCTTTCCAATTGATAGAAAAACCAAAGCATATGATTTTTTTATTTCTTATTAAAATATTAAGAATCATTCAAAAAATCGTGTATATTTTTCTCATTTATGTATAATCGATCTCTTTTACTTTCTTTCTTTTAATATTTTGTTATCAGGAAATTACAAAACAGGTAAAAAAATAATATTACATAGTAAGTGATAAATTTAGCTAAATATGTTTATAAACATTCAGAAGGAATTTCGTCAATATTAGCAAATGCTGCTTGTAAGGTTTTATCCAATATAGATATATCAACCGTAAATTAATACAAAAATATTTGTATTACTATAAGTGTAGAGTCAAAAAATAGTAATTCAATTTATGAATATTATTTGAGTATCTGAAAAATTAAAAAAAACAGAAAAAAAACGAAAAGTATTAGTAAAAATCTCAGGGAGAAGATATACTGACACTCGTAAAATAACACTGAAGAAATCATTATTTATTCAATGATTATATAAAATCAAAACTTTATTCGCAAAGAAATAAATTTTTTAAACATTCATATTCTATGTTTCTTATTTTAATTCTTCTTATGGCATATTATAAATAAATAAGTATAGCAATCTAATAACGCATAATCTAATATTTGGAACACGATGCATCTATTTATCGAGAGAACACTTTTATAAAAAAAAATTGTTTTTATAAATGCAGGAAGATAATAACACTATGCTACCCGACTCGTCGGTTGTTTATATATATGTATATACTTAATTCCTATATGAGGGAGTGTGTGCACGTGTGGAATGCGCGCGTGCTTGTATGTAAATTTAACGGAATGTTGCGTATTTGACAATTCCTTACAATTGGAAAGCTCCCGATAGAGTGAGTTGAAACTCTGGTACAGACTTCTTTCTTCTTTTTGTCTGTTGCATTTTCGAGAAATACATGCATCAGTGCGCGTAATCTCTTCTGGCCCCGTTGTCTGGGTTCGCTCTGGAAGACCCACTTTTTTGAGTATCAACTCAAATTTATGCAAGTATTGTACATCAAACTCTCGTTTACTTTTTCTTTTTGTTGCAACGGTGTGCATAGGTTTTACAATTTGATAATATTCACTGTTATCGAGTTTCGAGTCTGTCATCAAGTACTCTTTTATATGAATAGGAAAAACTGGTGTTACGCATTCAAAAGCATATTCACACTCATTCAGCCCTGAAGAAGAACGTTTTTTTTATCTTTTGATCGTTATTAGTCTCATTCATACGGGAATAAACGTGATTTGTCTATAATTATTTTACGTTTTTTGAATATTATACGTTTTTTTGTTAAGTAGAAAAAACGTAGCAATCGATTCCAGGTCGCGCACCGTATTTGCGATCCGTGATCCATTACGTGATGGATTTTTTGGATTTGCGTGTCTGCGACGAAGAGGTGGCACCAACGGTAGTGATGCTCGTGCCGTCCACGGGTTCGATGCAAGGACTGGGGGGGCCGCTGTTCATTCGTGCCACCCGCTGATAAAGCTCACTGTTAACGAAACGCGGATACGAGTCGCGATGCATGAGGGTGTATATTTGCAATTGGGCCTCGTCAAAGGTGTGCGGCGTTGGTCGGGTCATGTTGCGATTTACGATCTCTCTTACCCGGGAGTCTAGACTCACCTGCGAACAAATGTTAATTTTTATGTATTATATTACTATTTTTTTGTAGAAAATGTATATGGAAATATTTCTTTCTTTCGTAAACCTCATTATTATCTTCGTATATATGAAATATTTGTCTAATGGATTTAATAATAAAAGTTTTATTATTAAAATTATTTTGTCAATATGTTCTTTCGCACGCCACAAATATATTATAATAAAAATTAAAGAACTATTTTGAATAATTATGCAAGAATGTGTGTAAATATTATATACCATAAATTTATGATAATGAATTTTCGTATTTTCATAGATAGGAAGACTGTAATGAATACATTTACGTATACAATAAAAAATTTTATTGTAAATTTATGATTGAATATTATGGAAATTTCTTCATTATTTATTTTATATATTCAATTTACATTGTAATATATTTAGTTTCTTTAATAAATTTTATTATTTGTCTATATAAAAACGATATACATCTGCCCTACAAATCAATAATTTCAAAAAATCATTGAACTAAATATAACTTCTTTGTAGAAAATCAGATAATAAAGTGTGGTTTGTTATCGTAATATGGTATAAATATAACACGTAGTTTATTTTCTTAAGAGTCGCGAACTAAATTATACCACAGTAAGTTCAAAATATAAAAGTATAAAATTAAAGGCTTCTATTTTAAATTGTATTTAACATCTAGAACATCATTATTGTGCAACATTCTACTTTTTTCATCGAAAATCAATTTAAAATAAGAAAAAAATTCAAAATACAAAGTTTTGATTTCTTCTTAATTAGTATGTGATATAAAAATAAATAGTATTGATGAATAAACGAAAGATAATTTTTGCATTTAATAGGTATTTGGAATAAGAAAGCAATATTCAATTTAATAAAATTATTGCCACTCATTTTCATATTTTCGATAGTTTAGTATAAACATATGTAATGTTAATTAATATAAACATAGCTTGGAAGAGAATTAATAAGAATGTTTAAATTCACCAATTTAATTTCAAATTCGATGTTATCATGAGCAATCACAATTGTTACGTAGTCAGAACCGTTGAAACAAGCTTTATCCTTTTGGGGTTTTTTTTCTCTTCTATTCTTTATAACTTCAACCGAGGTGTTATTAGCAATGAGTACTATATCGAAATAGTTACCCTATTCGCGGTTCTTTATCTAATGCGTCATACACGAAAGCTAACAATCTCGAGAACTAGAAAATGTGCACGCGTGAGAAAAAAGAGAGAACCGAATGAGCGTGAGGAGGGGGCGGGAGTGGTTGAATGTGCAAAATGACGAAAGACAGAGTTTATATTTAGAACGCTTCGATCTGTCGCACCCCCTTCGTCACAAGCCGAGAAAGAAAAAAAAGTAAAGAGAAAAGAAGGAAAAGAGGGGACGTGCGCCTGCAAAATGGCAAGCTGACGTACGTACCAGATAGTCACTGGACACGTTGTATTAATCAAGGGATCGTTTCTCTTTCACTCTCTCTTTCTGTCTTTCCTGTTTTTGAATTTAGTTATTGAAAGATACACCGAAGATATTTATAAATGCATATTACATAAATAAAAACAGCTTCAATTTTATATTTTAGATTTTGATTCGAAAACGAATTTTAAATTAACAATTTAAAAACTTTAGTTATTATTCAAATATATGCAGAAAGTAAAATTATTTTAAAATTTTATCGAATGCGTTAGTAATAAAAAGAATTTATTGAAGTTAATTAAAATATCAACATTGAACTATGTTAGAAAAATTTATAAAATAATCAATTATTTACAAAAAAAATATATCAATTTGAATTTTTGCTAATATACTTATGAAAAAATAATAAATTGTCTACTATTTTTTTATAATAAACATATATTTACTCCTCATTTATCATCAACGTAAATAAATTTATTTGTCATAAACAGATTAAATCTTGCTAATATAAAATATTAATTATTTTAAAAATTAAATAACTTATTAAATGCAAATATTATTAAATGATTGATATTAGTAATTAAAAATAATATTGAAAAAATCGTTAAAAAATAACTTTTTGTAATTTAAAATTAAATCTGAGAGAAGATTTTTTTTCCGATGAAATTTGGATCAATTAAAGCTTTTCGAGTTAAAATATGTAAAAAAGGAACTTTTATAAAAAGGTATACAAATGATATATATAAAATATTTAAATATATAAAGATAGTAATATTTAATAATAATAATTTAATATTTATATGGTATAATATATATTTACTTTATATATGTATTTCCAAATCCAGTACAAATAATATTGTATAAATTAATAAAAATTGATTTCATTGATTTTACTTGGAAATGATATTTTTTGTGACAGATAGATTTATAAAAGTTGCAACAAGGGTGTAGAATAAAGTGGACTAAGTTATTGAAAACAAATATTTGTAATGTATCATATCAGATCTTGAGTATTTTAAAAATACATGTATTGTTTAGAAAACGAACGAAAGTAGAAATACTCACTTCCTTTGGCGAAATAATCGATATGTAGTCCTCATAGATGAATCGCGCCTTCTCCTCGATTTTTTCAGGGTTGCTCTCGCGTTTCAGCTGCTCGCAGGCCAACCAAAAAGCAATATTCTCATCGCTGTACTCGCTCACAAGGAACTCCCTGAAAAGCTTTCTGCCGACGGGATTGCGCATAAGTCGGTCGAAGGACGAGCCCCACGAGCGGATTTCCTCGATGCCGATATCGCCGATGTCACCGTCGAGGCCATTGCCCGCTCCCGCAGCGGCGAGTTCACCTACAAGGCCTGCGGCGCTACCGTGATCACCGGCACCGAGGCCACCTCCAGCACCTGGACGCATCGACGTCGCTCCGCCCGAGCCTCCTGTGCCGACCGCCGCTAAACTGTGCCGATCAAAGTCAAGTTATTTATTTATACGTTATTACCGCCGACCTTTTCAATCAAATAATTCTTCCATCTACTTTTCTTTTTTTTTATTTTTCTTTTTTTTCTTTCATTTTTCTATATTTTTAAAGCATACAATTTTTAAAACAAATGCTCTTTTTTAAAAATATTTGAGAATAAATAAGTTTGAATATTTTTCCAGATTTTAAACATAATTTTCATTGAGAATTTTGTTTCATATTTATATATTATTGCATCAAGAAAAATTTTTTAATTTATTCAATACAGCTATAATTAATAAAATACTAATAATCCAAAAATGTTTATCGTAAATTCTGAATAATTTTATATTTATTCATATTACATTCATATAATATTGATTATACCAAATTTTAACTCCAAATTTTCACTACTATATAATTATGCACATATAATGATAAGAATATTTATTTAAATTTATTATAATTTACACGAAATCATAAAATTACAAATATTTGTCGATGTTTATAAGGTATATAACGTATGCAGTTGAGATATGAAAATTCTTGCAGAACGATAAAAATTCTCGAATATGTTAATTTAAATACACTTTCTTTTTTAATTCTGCATCAAAAAATCATTCAAGTTATTAAATTTGATACACCAATTGAAAATTAATATAATAAGAATGTTTGTTCGTAAAGATTTCTTTTAATTATTCAATTCAAAATTTATAATATATTTTTCATTTTTATATAATCGTGTAAAAGTAATAACTTTTGTTTAATTCATATAATACCTAACTTTAAATCAAAACTTGTTTTAGAATCATAATGTTATTCTGAATTCGTAAAAAATATTTTGTTACTGTTTTCGATACGTCATTTAAAAAAAATTTATATCTATTAGTTATTCCATAATTTTAGTTTTAAATTGTTTTAATTATATTATAAGTGATGTTTTTTTTAAATAAGATTGTATTTAAAATTTCTTTATTATATTTGATATGTCATTCTTTATTTCCTTTATAAAGAATATTTTTAAAACATATATTTATTAAATATTTATGATAAAATAATTCTAATTTTCAATATTAATTATACAAATAAATGGAACGCATCAAGTTTTAATTATAAATTTCTGTTTTTACGTATATAACAGTTTTCGAGCAGAACTATGAATTTTGAAATCATTCCCGTATTAAATTTACAATATAGAAATGGATAAAAAGACGTTTAATATGTGCACCGTGATCTCTCTCTCTCTATATATATATATATATTTCTTTATCAAAATAACGTTCCTCAAAATAAATTATCTATAATATCAAATTAAAAAGATCGATGTAGGTAAATAAATAAATAAAACAATAAATTTTAGATTTCAAAAATTTATATTATTAATATTTCCATTTGTAATTTGAATAAACAAATCAAACAAGCTGATCTTTATGACCGAATTAATATATGTAAAGGTAAGATGATAAAAAATTATGATTTTGTACGTTTAACTTAAATTTTATATACATATTTTAAAAATGCAAAATAATTGTACATATATTAATACAAATTTAAAGAAAAGGATTAATTCTTTTTATTTCATTTTATAACATTACAAATTCTATCTAATATATATCTTTTTTTTGTAAACGAAAATCTTAAATATCTCAATTTCTAAGCACTGTTATTTTAATAAAAAGTGGAAATTAAGAATTTATGATTAAAAGTATTAAACAGTCGTTGACAAATTTTTTAATATTTATATATTTGATGAATTAAAAAAAGTAAAATTATTTATTTTAATTTTTTAAAATAAACTTCAATTTTACTTAAAAATTTATAATTTTATATCACATATTTTGAAAACCAAAATTAATATTGTAAAATATTCAAATAAAATTCTTTTTTAATTTTTCAATTCTTCGTGATTATTTTAGGAAAGAAAACACTAAATATATTAACATGAAAATTAACTTTAAGCATGATATTACAAGTTAAATACTTTAAAACTATTTCAGAAAGTGGCTTTCTGAATCATCTTATCAGACTCGTCGACGTCAAAATATTAATTTTAAAAGGTCCAATAAATTGGCATCACGTCATGAACTCAAATGCTTTACATCTTACAATTATCAAGATAATTGTACTATAATTGAACTAGGCCAACAGATATATTAAATAAAATCATAGTAAATTAAAACGTGAAACAGAAATAATAAAAATACTTGCACGAACTGCTTACTTTGAAATACAATATCACTCATCTTTGAGTACTCTTGAATTATTACACGCGAATACACATTTTACACTTTTAACTTGAGAGGAACGAAATAGCGTAATCAAAATATTTCACTTCAACATTTACGATTGTAGTGTAAGTATGAGTTCTGTTTGTGATTTGACTGTAAACGTTGAGTATGCGTTGATGGTATTTTTTTAAGGGATAGTAGTTACGCTTCTTGCATTCACCACTGCACTAATAGGAGATTTGAACTCAACTGCTACATGTTGCGTCTTATTTCTGTAGGAAAGGAAAAGAACAAGACGCGTCGTAGAAGATTTGGAAGGGGTCGTGCGTTCAGATAGGCGGCCGAGAAAGAAAAAGAAAGAGATAAACCTGGTAAGAAAGGCATGAATGAGCAAGCAACTACGTTCGTGGGTGTGAAAAGCAAGAGAGAGGGATTCTACGCATACACATTTATACGTGCATATATATGTAGAGATACATATATAATGTGACACGTGTTCTGTTTCATCTTCTAGTGGCTGTTCCGAAGTGTAAGGCCTACAAAGATGCGAAGCGTAGTAACACGTGTTAAGTCTCACATTACTAGCGACGTTATAAATTGCCGGAATTCAAGCTAAGTGTTTTTGGAAAAATCCTTCGTTTTTATCACATTGACAATATTGTGTTTAAACATTTAAATATTTTGCATTAGAGTTGAAATGAAGTTCATTTATTGTAAAATTTTAGATAATATAATATAATATACAAAGAACACTTAAATATTATTTATTGATATTATTCATCGTGATTTAGTATCTTAAAATGAAATAGCCCAGGCTCAATAATTTATTTTAAATTCTTTTCATTATATCGATAACTTTTATTTCTAATCAAAAACTTGTAAATGTTTTAACATTTAAAAATTATAAAGTTTCTAAGTTTGAAAAATAGTGAATTAGTATATTACAAAAAATATTTATAATGTATTTCTTTAAATATAAGAATTATTTAAATTATATGTATTCATTGTAGTTTTTACTAATTTTTATAAATAAATAATTTCTTATTATTATTTTATTAAATTACTACAATATTATGTTACTAAAGTGAAGATGTTATTTTATTAAATTAATAAAATAAAAGGCCCTCTAAAAAATATCGAATATTTACGTCTAAATATTTAACCCTTAGCGCAGAACTTCAACAATATTCACCAGTTCACGAATGAGATGACTATAATAAGCTTTCTTGAAAAATAATAGATTGTAAAATATTTATCCTCGATGACATTATTTATGTTCGATGAAACTTATTTTTTAACATCTCACAATAAATAAGCACTAAAAAAAAATAAGCGAAAAAAATACTAAAGCTGAAACACAAAATCTCAAAATTAAATGGTTTCAACAGTTTCTTTTATTCTTACTTGACAATTAATTTCTTCCAAAACTCCATTAGATTGTGTGAATGTTGCCAACAAGGCGGTCATTAGTTCATAACACACGAAAGTTAAAAGTTATCGGTATCGGTAAACGAAATCCATTGATTTATAAAAAAACTGTCTCGATTATAATAAATTGGCAACATTATTGTGTCCTTAATTTTTCATGTAACGTAAATACACTAATAATAAAAATCACATGCTCAGGTAGTTACGACTCGAACTTTAAAGAAAAAAAGACGAGATGATAACAAAAAGAAATGCACTATTCTTTTTTTCTTTTCGTCTCCGAGTATACAAAGTTTGTAATATCGAGCAGGGTCGCGGTAGCAGCTACTTATTAGTAGACGGTTTGAATATTGCACGGTTCTACGAGGCTTTGCCTCGCTTACACTATGTATTTTATACACAGTCGGCCCAGATTTTCGCGCACGCGCTTCTGAGTCAATGCACACATGTACAAACATTCTCTCACCCAGTACTAAATATATGTAAGATGTAACACAAAATAAACGGGTGCGCATGCATACGCACACCTATGCAGAAAAGGGGCAACAAAAACTACTCACCATTTATTCCTGCTTGCGGCATGAAACATAGAAAGAGAGAAACACCACATGAATATATATGAATATATACATACGTATATACGTATATATAAATATATATACATATATATATAAATATGTAGATACATATAGCCACAAAAGCATGCATGCACACCTACCTATGTACCTATGGCACCGCTCACGCGCAACATTCATCTATGCATACATGTAGACATACGTATGTACCTGACACTTTCCTATGCACCTGCAGAGCTAAATATTTGCGCGTGCGTGCACATACATACATATTATTATACATGTTTATATATAATTTCTAGGTGCTTTGTCGATTTTTCTATTTTATACTATGTCATTGCTTGTGTTTGTATAAGAGATTGTGTTTGACCACGTATTTATGTGAAAGAATCAAGTCGGTGACATTGCATGTAGCGAATGAGAAAGGGAGAGGAAAGGAATGTATATGTATAGATAATACACAGAGGCGCGTCAGACAGTAAATGGGTCATAGCTGTCTTGCTAAACTGCCAAACGGCGCCAGACAATCGACATTAATATCGAAGAGCATCATTTCGAAAAATGAATGTATGGAGAGTATAGAGAAACAAACACTTTTACTTTCCACACATATTTACATGACTTTGGAGGAACATCAATTTGGCCGGATTGCAAAAAAAATGCACAACTTTAATATGAGACTTTATTAGCTTTTTAGAATATTTACGATACTTTGATTTTTCAAATTTTACCGAGAAAAATAATATTATAAATGAAAGTATATAAAAACACTTTTTTTCGGTGATACTCGCTTTCTCCTGAAATCGATGTGATCTTAGCAACTTTTTTCTTTTATTTAAGACGATATTGTACACTGTATTTAATAAAATGTGAATATTTTTGTTTTGTTTAAGTTATAATAAACAATTCAAACTCACGTAACTAAAGATTTTGTAAATTTAGAAAATAATTACTTCTTTCAAGGTCGCAAACCTTTCATTTCCTTAAAACAATCGACATATTTGCATAATTTATTTGATATATAATCGAATGAGTGCATAATCTATATATTGAACAAGAAAAATTATTAGATTCTTATTATAGTTTGTACAGAGACGATATACGTATTATTTTACCTTAAATATAGATTTAATCGAAATCATTTTAAAGATGGAAGTAATGAATGTATTCTTTTATATGAGCATAATTGAAATTTGCCTATATCTCTAATTAAAAGTATTTATCTGCTTATTACTTTAAAAATAAATGATATCGATATTTTAACATTATAAGATTATTACACAAAGCAAATAAACAAAATTTATCAATTAAAAATTAAAAATTTTTCATCAAATTTGTAATAAAAAAAATTTAAATATATAAATATATCAACAAATTCTTTTATTTTGCAAGAATTTTAGATATTTTAATACATTTTCAAGATATTTTTTATTTTTAATTATTCGTTAATATATACATATATATATATATAGAATAATCTTATATTACATATTAATTTATATTTAATTTATTTTTAATATTAAAAGAATATCAATGACAATTCTATCTATATAAATTAATTTATAATAAAAATAATTTATTATTAATATTTTATACGATAATATTATTAGTTATTAAATTGTATTTTATTTTGAACGAATATCATTTATAAATATTATCGTGTTTATCTCTTTTTATAAATTTAAAAATTTGTAAATTCAAATTACATTTTTTATACATTACCTAGAGAATCAACTGATTTTAAGATAATCGAAAAATTTTTTCAGTACAAAATCAGTTTAAAAAATGATTTCGTTTTTATTTTAATTAAAGTTGCATAAACTACGTGCAATAAATATAAAGGAAATATATTCGATAATCTAGTAAATACAGACAAGAATATCGTGCATTATATTAATAGTATTATACATAGTAAACGTTTTTGTCTTTTTTTACATTATTAACAAAATAGTGCATCCTTATATATTTAAGAATACTAGAAATTTTTTTTAAATATATAAAATACATTACAAATGAATATAGTATAGTGATATTCATTTATATAATTTATCAAAAATTAGTTGTAAATGTTTATTTTAATTCTATAAAATTGTTTGAAATCATTTTTTTTATTAATATTTTTTTCATAAAATATTTTTGAAATAATTTAAAAACATAATAAAATAATAATAAAATAATAATAAAATAATAATAAAATAATAAAATGCATATAAAATAAAAAATTAGAATGTAAAGATGAGTGCTTTTTAAAATTTATGAGACGTATTAAATTTAAAAATTATACATTGTCTAATTTTATTACACATTTTTTAATAAAGAAGAAGATATTTTAAAATTACAATATAAAATATTTTTAATATTATCTAAGTTTAATTAAACTGATTGCATAATTTTTTACATTTTTAACATATATTTTTAAAATTAAGTGTACTGAATTTATTCATCAATCAATCCTAATGTGTTTAATAGACAATGCTTTTTATAAAAATTAGTGTTAATAAAAAAATTTATAAATTTTATTTAAATTTGAACAATTTAAAATTTTAATTAATTTTTTATGAATTTTCATATTTAATAGGTAAGAAAATTCAAATTGCTAAGCAGCTAAATATCATTGAAATGGGTTGCAAACACGATAATTCTCTAAAATACTTTTCAAAAATAAATCTGCATTTCATGCTTTACTTCTGCTTAAGATTTTTAAGTAAAAAGATATTATATTACAAGAAATTCTGCTCTAATGGATATAATAGAAATTGAAATATTTATTTCCAAGTAATTCTTATATTGAAGCGAATCATTATTTATATAACAAATTCTGCATCGAATGAAATTATATCAGCAAGCATTTGTCTTTAGTCACCAAAGGCAAAAATATTCTGCGTAAGAAATGTATGAAGTAATTAAGAGATAAAAAAACCACATAAGTTTATAATAATATTAAGAAATCGTATTTTCAAAGAGAATATTGTTAAAGACATTATGATAAATAAAAGTGTAATCAATAGTAGAGAGGTTTTCATCTATTGTAAAAAGTATACACAATAACGTTTACAATGAAGAATGAAGTCTGTATAGGAACGGCAATACCACGAGCAGCTGCAACAACAACACCACCATAGGCAGCAGTTGTCCTTTTTGGATCTACCCATGACTCCGTGTCGCTGCTGCTGGACCTGTTGCTGTTGTCCCTGCGGCTGACCAGAGTTGTTGCTCCCTCGTTGCTGGCTTGGTGAGCCCGTCGAGGCCTGACCCTGACTTTGGGCCCGTAGTCGACAGCCACCACCGCCCGAGTCACTGCCACCCCCGCCTCCACCTCCGCTGCTGGCGCTCCCATGACTAACGCCAAGTCCCATCGCTGTAGCACCGATTCCGCTCGACATCTTTCAAAAACAAATTATTAAGACGCTTTAGTTAGTTTGGTTTTACGAGAAACTATTTTTTCGATTCTCATGCTTTCTTCCAACAAATTGCTATTCCTTTATTTTCTTTTAATTCAAAACACTTAGTATGCTCTTTATGTATACTTAAATATTTTGATACAAATGAATTTTTCTTACAATTTTCTTGAGTAAAGTGACAGGGTTATGCAAAAAATTTTATAAGCTTTTCATATCATTCTATTTTTTAATAATTTTTTACATATAAGTTAACAAAGTTTCTAATTTTTAAGCTTCTTCTCAAAAGAAATGTATTGAATAATTCATTTCGTACATAATACTTACTGAATTATTAAAATGAAACTCTGAATTTCGAAAAGTTTTTCAATATTATATTTGTGAAAAAAGTAGAGCTACAAATATACTTGTTCTTTACATACATTTTGTTATATAATTAGGAATTAATTTTTAGAATTAATTTCGAAATAAGTATTATTAAAATTTTATTTTAAATTCAGATAGAATTAAAATTTCATAATACCTATAATCAAATTATACGGAAACATGAAATAAAAATAGATGAAAATACTCAGTAAATTATTTGGAAGTATAATAACTTGTATTTAGAAATATTCGACTACATAATAAAATAACGCTTTAATTTTAACTGTGAACAAATAATTCATTCATAGCTCTAATTTAAAATATAGATTTTTCTCGTTAAATAAGAAATATTCATTAAGATTACTCTATAATACAAATATCACGATTTTCAAACAAAATTTTAAGTTATTAAAAAAATAATTATATTTATTGTGTGTTATTAATTTATGTATGTTTCTTAATTAAAATATATGAATCTAATTTTTAATTAAAATAACTTTTCTAAATTATTTTAATTTATATTTGTATGACTTTAAAAAAAATTAAATATTTTTCAAATATTTATTACATAACATCATGATAAACGTTCATTTTTTGTTTTTTCAGCAATATTAAAAATTATTTTTTAGTGAAACAAAAATTATATAACACCCAAATTTTTGTTCTACATATTATATAATAAATGTAAGTTAACTAATTAAAATTAAGTATAATTAAATTGAATACATTATGTATAAATATTTAAACTATTTAAACATTTATTATAAGAATTTTCTAGAAAGATTTCTAATAAATTTTTAAAAGAATTGATAATCGTTTTGTATCATGATTATTGAAGATAAATATACTTTTAATTTTTACAAAGATCTATACATATTAATGAAATGTCTGTTGTTGACATTGATATAATCAGTCTTACAGAAAAAGTATTTTAAGTGATAAAACAACCATAATTATTGACAAATAAAGGAACAATAACATGCTGAATTGTAATAATATAATAATAATAGTCGTGTATAAGTGTAAATTTAACATGTACACATGCACATGATCATAGTTAGTTCTGTTCATTGAATTTCGATGTTTATAAATCAGTGCATTACATGATTTTCATGAAATTAAAAATTCTGTATATAACAATTAGTCAGTTTTTGTAAGCACCTGTAATTTAATAAAAAAAAATTCTTTTTAAAATTTTATTCTTTTAAAAGGTAATTGAAATTATTAGTATAAAGATGTACTTTAAAAAAATATTACAAAATAAAATTTACATACTCATCAGGTTTGTTATAAATTTTAATTCTTAATTTAATTAAAATTATTATGAATAATCTTTCTTTTAATTAATCAAGGATTTCAGTATTATTTGAGAAATTTTATTTAAACAAAGTTACTTTAATTTCAGAATCTAATTTTAGGCATTAAAACATGTAACAATAGCAGATAAGTTGGTAACTTTTTAAATAGGATCTATTTGTATAAGTGTAAATTTTTCTATATTCAGTTACAGGTTTATTAAAAAAAAGGT
Source organism: Dolichoris vasculosae (assembly GCA_018907195.1). Classification (NCBI taxonomy): domain Eukaryota; kingdom Metazoa; phylum Arthropoda; class Insecta; order Hymenoptera; family Agaonidae; genus Dolichoris; species Dolichoris vasculosae. The sequence continues at coordinate 453,012 of JACCHY010000001.1, forward strand.
ATTAAAGAAATTATATTGCAGTAAAAAAAAAAAAATATTTATTAATGCATTTCAATATTAAATATTTTAAAAAGTTATTCAAAATAAGAAACTCAGAAAAAGAGTATATAAATCTATGTATTCAATAATTTTAATGAATTTTTAATATTAATACGAAAATGAATTCCTTTTTCAATAAATTAGTCGATATATTTTTCAAATTTCAAAACTAAAGGCAGAAAATATCCTGTAATCTAAAATTAATTTAATACACTTATTAATATATTTAGATATTAAATCTGTCGTAAATATTTAGTAAATTATTTATGAAATATTATTTATATTTTTTTATATATTATCGAATTATTTTATTTTTTTTACGGACGTTACTTTTACATACATGAAACTATACAACAGTAAATTTTATTGTTGTCATTTATGTTATTATGCTATTAATTTTTATGATTATTAAAAATTCTTTTTGTAATATATGAAGAATTTAAATACTAAAAAGTTTTTAATACATGCAATTTTCTATATTTTATATTTATTAATTATTTTAATTGCATTAATTAAATATCATCAAATATAAAAGTTTATTTAATATAATTAATTAGTTTGAAAATTCTAATATGGTCATAGTCACAAACATAAATATTCGATATTTTATTATTTTCCATTATATAATTCTCTTCTAATTTTATACTTTATTTATTATTATTCTTTTTTAGTTTACAGTAGAGAGCGATTTTCATTTAAAATTTTGTGGTTGAAAAAATAACATAATAAGTTTAATAAAACTATTCTTTCGTCTTACGATTGCTTCTAACATTGAAGTTTTACCGACTCTGTTTAATCATATTTCATTATTTAATCTTATTTCAAAATACCTAATATTTAGAAAATTGAAAAGCTATAATAGCAAAATAATTTTTTCATTTTTTTAAAAATATACATTACAGTTACATGTTATCATTGATATTAAATTAAATTAACAAAAATTATCTATGATGGATTTTTATTCATGTGTGATAAAAAATTAATTTGTTTAAGTTAAAATATATGAATATTATTACATTATAAAAATTTAATTATATCATTTAAATGTTAACATTTAATATATGTATTATTATAACTAAAGTAAAATATGGAAATAATTAATAATCTTTCTTAAAATGAATCGGTCGGTAAAGCAGATCCTTTTTATTTTAAAAAGCTGTTATTTTATTGAGAAAAAAATTAGATTAATTATGAAATGTTGAAAAATTTTCGTATATTATTAAGTTTTATTCAAAGTAAATCTTATTTCGCGAGGAGTAAAAAATTATCAATAAAAAGTTGATTGATTGGAAAAGACCAAACTCTCGAGTTCATCGTTAAAGCTCAAAGCTCTGTTCATAAAAGACTAGAAATATAAATGATGATGTCTCGTATTTGCTTGTTTTCTCAGTCTCTCTCTCTCTCTCTCTCTCAGCCTCGATTCAGTCTTGGCATAAATCTCATAGGCAATTGATTTCTCACCTCTATCATGTTCCATGCGCTCGATAGCGAGGCCAGCTCGCTTCCGGCTTGCTCTAATATCGAACGCGCGTTGTTGCGCTGCTGTGACTCTCTCCTCTTTCCCTTCTTTTAGCACTCACTCTCGCTCCCTCTCTCTCACCCTTTCTCCCTCTTCTTTTTCTGCTGCCTCCAATGCGCGGAAAAGCCAGTCGTCTGCCCCAACCTGTCGCGAATAGATCTATCCCTCTGCGGGACCGCTACCAATCTGCCGGGCCTCGCCCGAATCCTGCATGATATTTATACGAGTACTTCTTTCTCTATTTTATTCTACTTCACTCTTATTCTTTTCTTTCTAAATTTAATTATATCTTTGCAGCGGTAACAGCCTAGTAATACCACTACTAAGACATCTCCAGTAACATTAACGTATTCATTATGATAAAGACCTTGTCAAGTGTACTCGAAACATCGTCTTCGTCATGTTTTCGAATAGATATTGTACGTCATCTTTTTATACTTTTTTCCCCGTTTCTTTATCTTTAGGCTAGTACTCTGTACTTCTTCTTACTCCTTGCAATTTCCAGCTTTTGTTCATTCTATTAATGCGTCATCGAATGAGAAGCAAAATTTTTCTCTCTCTCTCCCTCTCTCGCACACGCATTATCTTTAAGTCATCGGTGCGAAAATTTGAGTGAACATGCTTTGAAAGCAAACGATGCAAGAAGAGTAAAGGAATAAATAAAAAAAGGAGCGAAAGGAAAGAAGTAGAGTAACTGTAACAGAGATTCCTTATTTCTTTGCGGGCTTATCTATTCGTTGCTCTTATATCTCATCAATGGATTCAACCACGATGAGAAGAAGATAATACAACTAGATTTAGCCCGAGATTGCAGTATAAGGGTAGGAAAAGAAGAAGGAACAGGATGAAGATGGAGAATATAAAAATAGGGTGTGCGCAGCAGCGTGCAGAAGGAGCGTTGATGTTTCCGCTGTAATTAAGTGAGTAGGGGAGAGAGAGAGAGAGAGAAAGAGAATGTGTGTGTACAAAATGCGAGGGAAGAGAGAGAGAGAGAGAGAGACGAGGGTACAACGACGGTGACGACGACGACGTTAAACAGAGTCTCACACGAGCGGAGCTATATACGGGGCTTTCGCGCGCGCGCGTTTATTGATTGGCGAGCTGAGAGAACGGCGAACCGTTCGTCGCCGTGGCAGCCGAAACTTCAAAGCTCCGAGCTAGGCTTTGCTGTCTCTACTTCTGTTGCTTCTACTCTCTGAATAGCCAAAAGCTCCTTCCTTTCAATTGCTTTTCTCCGTCTCGATTTCTCTTCCTCTATGTCTCTCTATTTTCCTTTCTCTCTCTCTCTCTCTCTCTCTCGTGGTGCTCGTTTGTTGGCGGCGCGCGCAGACGGGCAGCTGCTTCTTCTGCTACTACTTCGAGGGAGAGAGAGAGGAAGTACAAGTTAGCAAGTAAGCTCGGGTCAACGTCTTTGCTACGGTCGCTCCGAGGATCTGTCACGAGAATTGACTCTGTCCTCGTTAGCAAGGACTTGCTGCTTCGGCTGAGATGCAAAGAGCCAACTTCTTATTAAACGCATCTTTCAGTCCTTCTCATCTTCTTTTTGCTTGCGTTTATTCTTTATCTTCGTTCCTCTTTCCCTTTTTTATACCCCTATGTTTCTGTTTACGCGTTCGTGCACTCTTCCGATTGCTCTTCTTCGGTCCGTCGCACTCGGACTCGTACTACTTGCCACTCCGGAGATCACAATACACGACTTTAGAGAGAGAAAGCTTTTCACCCTCTTCTAACACAATAAACCATTGAACAAAGAATGACGTTTCTCTTAACTTCCGTTTCTTCCTCTCTCATTTATCTTTGCAGCCTCTGTCGATGAAATGTCAAAGTGCACAACGAGCGACCAACACTGCCGGGACGACGAGGCGGGGACAACGATAATAATTCACTCGGGCTTTTCCAGCGGGCGCGGAAAACGTGTTTGCGCGCGCACGGGATTCTCAACGACACGCGGGGTTGTAGTCGCGCGGGAATCGCCTTGTCTACTTTGTTGCCCTTTTCCCTCTTGCGCGAATTCCTGTCTTGACGGCGACGACGACGCCCAAGACCAAGACAACGGCGGATAGTATCGGACGAGCACCTCTGCCAGTGCTCAGAGAGCTCCTCCACGTTCAATATGGCGGTCACTGGTGATGCCTGGCCACCACTGCCGCCGTCGCACTAGGCGACGACGACGCCGACGCGAGCGGGCCAACGAGAACGAGAAAGAGTAAGTGAGAAAGAAAAACGGCATCGCGACGCCGCACACTCGCTCTTTCTCTCCCTTCCGTGCGCATACTTGTACGCAGGTCATTTTTATTCCGCTTCGTGTGCGTGTGCGTGCACGTAATTTTTAGTATATCTCTATCTGATTGGAACCGAGGTTTGCACGCCCCCTGTCTCGTGTAAAACACTTGCGACTCAGATTTTCAGCGCAGGTTGACCTGACTTAGCAAAGTAAAGATTCTATCTTCTGCTCACCTGTGCGTTGAGCTTTTCAAGCTGTTGCTTCGGTTATTCAAACGCCGCGCGCTGTTTTTTATTTCTTTTTGAAACGGCAGGCTATGTTATGTGTTCATTTGGTTTCTAGTTCTTTAAATATTTCTTCTTCCTTCTAAGTAGGTTTTGCTTCTCTCTTCTTTCTTTTGTATTTACTTTATCGTTTTATATTTTGCTTTTACATCGTGGCTATTTCTTGAATAAAATTTTATTTCCGATATATGAATGCTATGAAAAAAACAACAGAAGAAATTTAATTCGGTTAAAAAATTTTGACCGAATATCGATATCTTTTTGTTTAAAATAATATATATAATGAAGAGACTAGCCGCTAATGACTACTCGAATTCATAGGAATTATTACTCATTTACAGACTTTTTAATCAAACTTTTATATTATATTCATACTTATCAGAATGTAATACCGTAGTTCATTTTATTAACCGGTATGTGCTTCGAAATTCTAGGTATAAATATAGTTAATTTGCAAATTCTAAATTAATCATTTAGATTTTATATAATATAAGTTCGTTTTCCAATTATTTGATCCCATGAAAATTTAATTAAGAATTTATTGTATATTATCGTATATTGTCTCAATAAAAATTTTTGTTAATTACATTTTAAATATTATAGTATAAAACAAATATAAATACAATAAATATCAATTTTATTATTCTAAAATTAAAAAGGAAACTATTGAAAAATGTAAATTTTTCTTTTTTCATTTTTTTATTCTATTATTTAATATCTATTATAATATCTATTTCTCTAAATTATAAACTCATATGTGAAAAAAGATTGATAATTAACTTTGTTCATATATAATTATAGGGAAAGTAAGCAATTACGACGATATAATGTATAATTTCAAATAGTTATTAAAAATATTTGTTTAGTTTTGTTTTATGTTAATTTTAATTATTAGACGTTATTTATAGTGTTTTATTAAAACAATTTACAATGTAATCGATAAATCAAAGTATTGCATAAAGTAGATCTATTGAATACTGAGTAAATGATAATAAATGATGTAATTTAAACGAAATAATTAAGCAATTATAATATATATTGAGTTATTAAATAACCATCGTTTTCTTTATTGAAAATATTAAAATAATTTTATTTAGAAAATTCTTATCCTAGTATAATCGTTGATAAAATCGAAATCTATAAATCTTATTCTTGTGGATCATTTCTCCTTCCTGTAGCTCCATCTGAATGCGATACGAGGAAGTTAATAGTCTTGCAGAAGAATCGGAGGTGGCAGTGGTGTCAGTAAAAGCGATCAAGATTATCTAATGGAAGCGTCTGCTTCAGTGAATATAAGCTTTTCCAAATTTTATCAACATAATTACTTTAGTGAAATTAAAAAAAATTTTTTATATAATTTTAATTGATACTTTAAACAGATTCATAGTGCAGGTAATTCTTTAATGATAAAAAGTTTTAACTATAAATAAAATATTAATCATAATCTATTGAATTTGATAAATATAATTTGAAAGTATTTTATAATACAAAAATTATTATTCTATTTTATTTTTGGAATAATGTATGTTATAATTTATAAAATTATAAGTATTAGAAATAACTACACGATTATAAAAATTTGTTTTAACCGTGATTCAATCAATATTCATTTAAAAAATTATTTATTTACTAGTAATAAAATATTATATTTGAACTTTATATTACGACTTAATAATTAGAAAATCATTCATTATCAATTTTGTATTAAAAATTAAAGACTTATAATTTATATCAGTCAATATCTTGATAATTCTATTACTATAAATTTTAATAGAAAAATATATTAAGCTAATATTTTATTATATATTAAAAATCGCATTAATAAATTAACTGAATATTTAGAAATTATAATAAAGGAATGAATAACAAAACAGTATAATTATTATAATATAATTTACTTGATTTTAGAAAAAGTCATTACTTAGGATCACTAAAGATTATATTATTGTTGCTGTTGTTATTGTTGTTATTATTATGAAAGATCAAAATTACCCTTTTCTTATTTAATACACTATAATAACGTACATTGTAGAAAAAAAATTAAAGTCAGAATTTCCGCACAATATAATTCAACAATGAATTATATGAAAAGTGTCTTCATCTTACAATTGTATTGATTTCATATTGTAATAAAAGAGGGGAATAGTTATTTCAACGAATATGTTTCCTCTTCACTATATTCCATTATAAAAAACTAATAAATATTATAGATGTATAGTGCAGTATAGTTATCAAGAAATAAATTTGACATTTGTAAAATGCGAAACATGATCGAACTGATTTTTCCGAATATTTTTATAGGTAAATATCGAGCTACCAACGAAAGCCGTTGATTGTTTACGTTGAACGTCCTGTCTGACACTACTTGTTCCCAAACATCCTACGCCATGCCTAACTTTGTACACTGTAAGGACATGAACGGGATATGAAGGATTACATGTGAGGTAAGGCAGTCTTGTGCATGCAATGCACGCATCTTTAGCTCTGCGCCTGGAATCACACGCAATTCGACGTAGTATTCGGCGTACGAGGCCACTGAATTCTATGAAACTCGCGTTCTCATCTTCTTTACGATACCTCTATGTTATTCGACTCACCTTTTGATACAGAGATAATAAAATGGACGTACAGCGATAAATCGAGGCATGTTAATTCTCGTGAAATAAATATTTTAACTTTGAATCTCGAGTGTTATTATTATTTTTATGATTCGCTTATTGTAGATAGGAATAATGAGTTGAATTACAAAGCTCAAAATTTAATATTATTCAGAAAAAAGAATTCAATGAAATCGACGATACGTCAAAGTTGATGTTTTAATTTTTCTTTCACCAATACTGCATTATATACTTAAAGTGAAAAGTATGTACATTTGCTCAGATACTATTTTTTTTTAATTATATCTTCTAATTAAATTTTGTTTTTTTTAATTGTATTATTACCGGAATGCAACAATATTAATTTATGCACTTATTTTGATGCGATATGTTTTGTAACACAGATATAAATAATTTTTTCAAAAATACATATTCGTACCATGAAAATAAATATTCAAAAACTCAATGTACATTAATTATTATACATTAATACAAGAGAATATTTTATCGCCTAAATATTAATATTTCTATTAATATTGATAATTAATGGTATTAATGATGATTAAATTATTTTGTTATAATAATAAAAATATGCTATTATATAATTCAAATTTATAAAAAGTTTGATTAATTTATTCTTTGATAAATTAATTAAATATCAAAATATAAAGTTCAGCTAAAATTCATTTTGTAATAAAATTATTTTTATGAAACATTAAAATTTGAAATAAGAATTTTTTTCTTAGATGGAATAGTATTTTAAAAATTAATGCATGAAAGCACAAATATTATGAAATTACTTTAAAAATTACACGAAATTAAAATAGAATTAAAAATTAGAATAGAATTATTACGGATAGTCTTAAACTGAAGAATTTTTTTAAACTTTATAGTTTAAATTATTATGTAGTCTTGTGAATATATTTGTCAGATTCTGACGTTGCTGCGCTGATTGTAAATTTTTATAATTTCTACATTAAGCAACTCAATGTACTCGTGGAGCATACAAATGAGTCTTGTACTGGAACACAAAATCCTTGTAGTACAACTGAAAAGAAAAAGTAAATAATGCTTCATTCTTTCATTACCAGTTTCTAGTGTTTATCAAATTAAAAATTTATTCTAAAATAATTTTATTGTAGATTATTGGCTTTTATATCTTCTAGTAAATTATATTTTTTACAAAATATTTAAATGTGATTATTATAATGATCAAAATGAAAAACACTCTTTTGCTTTTTATATACTTTTATGTAATCTGTTAATCGAATTCAGTGATTCTTCGTATGAAAAAAGAATTATGTAAGAAGAAAAGATCAATTTATTGTCCATGCTGGTATAAGGATATATTTTTAAAGTGATTGTTTTTGAAAATTTAATAATTTGTAATAATCATAGAAATTTTTAATTTTTTATCTGTAAAATTTTGTACAGATAAATAAATTATAAATAAATTAATAAATAACTAAATATTTTCAGAAGTTTTTGTACTTATATTACAATTTATTAATTTTTATTTGCGAAAAGCGTTCAGATAATTAATTTATTCAAATAGTAATAGTTTCATGTATGAATTTATATATATATACGTACATTAATACACATGCGTATATACAGTATCCATATTAAATATTATAAATTAAAGCATATAAATCTTATCCAACGCTATTATTTTAAAGTTTGTGAAAATATTATAAATAATACAAAATATTCAATGACAAATTAAAATTCTTTTCATAAAAATTACTTTATGCAATATAAAAGCTTTCAATAAATTAAGTGGTGAATTTTTTATCTAACATTAGTATTTGTCATTAATCCAAAATCTGAACAAAAGTTATATTCGATAGATACGGAGATTTTACGACTAAAATAGGAATTAGAATTAAGTGAAAATTATGAGTAAAAATTAAAAAAAGTAATCTTTATTTATAGAGTATACTTAATAAAGTAACATTTATTTATTCATCTGTTGGATAGCATATTGCAAAGTGGCAATGAAATTGCAGTCCATTGAATATAAGTAAGCATTGGTAAACGGGTGATCAAGATCTTTCGCTTCACTAAATTTCACCAGATTCCCCGTCGGAATAAACGTAGAGCTATCGGGTTAGCAAAGGTCGAAGGAACAATAAAGAATCAATTTACTCAAAGAGTCTTTTTCCTTTTACTGGTATACGTTTTTATTCTGCTTTTAAATTAATTAGCAAGTCTATTAAGGAAAGAATAGCAATAAACTTGTGCCAACGAATTTACAGTGGATGATATAATTATACATAACATGAATCATTTAATTAGATAATATAGAATTTAATTATAATCTGTTCTAAACCTCTGTTTTAATGTTATAATGCCTAGTCTTTTGAAATAAATATTATAGGATTTTGTTAATTTAAATATAGATTTAAAATAATAGAATAATATATTTTCTCATTTGAATAGAAAAATAAATCATTGTGTTTTTTAATAAAAACTTATCTTTTTACAAATAATTATTTTTAAGTTTTTTTTAATATTATTTTATATTTCTTAAATTATAATAATTTAAAGTATTTGGATTGTTTAAATATTTAAATTTGATAACTTAAAAAAATATTGTAATTAAAATAAAAATATAACATTGTTATTTAAATATATCCGATTGATCTTTCTAGATAAAAATACAAAAGCCTTTTTTCTTTTAAAGAGTCGAGTTCATTTAAAATTAAATTCTCAACAAAAAAGCCTTTTTTAACAAGTGTAACGAGCTATTGGCAATCGAAACGAAGCTTCTTGTTAATGATACAAGTTCTTTCATTTGAACATAGTCAATTTGAATTTTAAAATAATGATTTGACCTGCACAGTTGTTCATCCCTCACTTTTTAACGTGTTTTAATTTTTATTTATTTAAACCTCAAAGAGAAAAATTAAGAATTGTAGAGTAAAAATCAGAACACCCAAAATTCATTTTTATTTGAATATATAAAAAAATGTTATCATTTTATTTTAAATTATATACTACCATAATATATTTTCAAATACTTCAACGATCAAAAATGAAAAAACTTTTTCAATTTTTAAAAATTAACAACGAATTATTGAACAAACTATTTAAGAAATAATACTATCATTTATTAATACAAACTTTCAATCTAAGTTTTTTTTAGGAAAAAATATGATTATTCTATTAGAATTGATGTGGAAAAAGTATTTTGAGTAAAGAAGTCTGTTTAAATAATGAAGATGGAAAATAAGTATCGATCGTACAAGTTATCATTAACTGAATTTACGAGAATCCGAGAATCTTATTATTATAGTACAGTTTATTCTAAAATATATACTGGACGTGACAAATATAAAAAACATTTTTCTACTAGAATTATAAATTTTATCGTAGAAAAAGTTTTTTTGAAAAAATCTAATTTGTTTCTTTACCTTTCCTACATAAAAATTAATTTTTAACAACTATAAATTCTAGTCACGCTGGTAACTTGTTATTCGAAAACGGTAGACTGATTCCAATTTTACTGATGTATAACTTAAAATATTTTTAAGAAACTACGATAAAAATTAATTAAGTACAATATAACAGTATAGCTTAAAGGTATAAAATTTCGGTTTAGAATAAACAATCAAGAAGGTGTAAGATGTGGCAACAATTACGTCGAAAGTAATCACATATATTAAGGCTGTGGAAAAAAAGAATGTTTTTAAAATAGGAATAAAAAAATATATTGTAAGGAAAGATACAAAGATTTTTCGATATAGTGGTCGCGGTAAGCGGAGCAAAATACATGGATAAGGGGAATTTTTTCGTTAAGAGTTGATCGAGTGGAGCACGCGGAAAAAAAAATGCGGCGAAAATACATGGATAGATATTTAGTGCATGAAAAGTAAAATAAAGGCAAGAATTAAAGTGGTTTCTTGGAGCGTCGGTTTTTCCAAAGTCCGATTCCCGCATCAACGATCCTGCTTTTTCCTTTATCTCCCAAATACCTGCACCCTTCCTCTCTGTGAAACAGCGAGAGCGAGAGAGAGAGAGAGACGTTTACGCACACGCATCGTAGCTCGTATATACCGTATACCTAGAGACGAGTGGAACCCATTATGCTCGGGAACAGCTCGGGCCCGAGCGACGAGAGAGCGACGAGAGCGACGAGAACGACCGGAGCGACCGGAGCGACGTGGGGGCGGGATGGAGCGAAGCGACGTTGACGACGGTGCTTCGGTGCTTTGGTGCTACGGCAGGCGGTCGGGCAGCCGATTCAAGGGATGGGGGAGGGAGGCAGCCGTGGGAGGGGGAGGATCGAACCCAAACCGACAGCGAAACGGGTGGGGACTCAGGGGGAACGCGATTCTCTTTCCGTCTCTCCATCTCGCTTCTTCGCTCCGCGCGTCTTTCTCTTCTACGCCTCTTGCGTCTCTCTCGCTCTCCGCGCGAGGGCTAGAAGAAAGCGAGGAGTCCACATCTGCGGGCGCTCTCTTCTCCCTCTCTCTCTCCCTCGACCACGCACCGCATCTCTCTCGCTCGCTCTCGCCCGTTCACGTTCGCTCGCTCTCTCTCCCTCTCGCTGTTTCTCTCTCGGCCCGAATGAGTAAGGGGGTGGCAGGCAGGAACGGCGAGGCACCCCACCTCTCCCCCGCTCACTGCACCGGCAGCAGCGGCTGCGGCGCTCGGAGAGGGAGAGAGAGAGAGAAGCCACCCACTCTCGCCCACCATCCACCCAACGTCGACCGCCTGCCACCCCGCCTGCCCACCCACTCGCCACCCGGCCGCCGTCGAGGAAACAACCTGCGAGCGACGTATTCGTGCTCCTCTTGGCGCCACCGCCGACGACGACGACGAGGACGAGCCGTAGGAGCGCCTCCCCCGCTTCACGGAGGACCGCATGCGGCACCCGAGCAAGGCAGTTGGACAGTTCGACGTGAGTACACGTACATCCGTACATCCGTACATCCGTACATCCGTACAGTCGTGCATTCGTACATTCGTACATTCGTACATTCGTAAATTCGTGCATTCGTGCATTCGACAAATTCGTACATTCGTGCATTCGTGTATCCGAACGTCTCCTCGGAGTGGCGCAAGCCGTCCTTTTTCTTCTTCCGCGGAACTCGCGCGATGCCCGTGAATGCAGCGACGATAGCAGCAACGAGGGCGACGGCATGGTCAGGTTGAGAACCGCTTTCAGCCAGGCGCGCGCACACACTTGGCTCGGAAGGTTTTGCGCGCGCGTTCTTCTCTCCTCTCGGTTCGTTGTCGGTTCGTCGTCGGATCGTCGTCGGTTCGTCGTCGGATCGTCGTCGGATCGTCGTCTTTTCGTCGTCGGTTCGTCGTCGGTTCGTCATCGGTTCGTCATCGCTTCTTCGTCGGTCCTTCGTCCATTCCTCGTCGGTTCGTCATTGATTCGTCGTCGATTCGTCGTCGATGCGTCCTCGATTCGTCGTCGATTCGTCGTCGATTCGTCGTGGGTTCGTGGTCGGTTCGAGGTTGATCCGTTGTCGATCCGTCGTCGGCGGGGACGCTTCGTGAACCGCGGAAATCAGAGGAACGTTCCCAAGATTTACGCGGGTGTGGGCCGCGTTCGTTAATTCTTAGGCGCGCGCGGGAGTGCGACTCGCGAGCGTGACTAAGAATCGTCAGCGGCGGAGGCGTGACGAAGGGAAGAGGGGGGGATAACCGAAAGTCGTAGGCGTCCTTGACTCAACTTGGCTCGTTCTCACCGTCCGTCTCTTTGGGGCGACGCAGCGGCGTTTCCGCCTCGAAAATTCATCGCGCGCCATAACCCGCGTCTCTTGCTCTCTCTCGTTCCGGCAGCGGTTCTCAGCCTTGGTCTGTGCGCGCGCCACCCCGGCCCGCTCACACCAGGGGGGGAACACGTTTCTGCGCCACGCCGTTTCTCTTCTCGCTTTTTCTTGTGCCGAGTTTCTTCGTTTTTTTCTTTCTTTCCGTCCTCTGCATCGTCCGTTTCCCGCGTGCGATAGCAGCCGCGCGCTACCTACACGCTCGAGAGCGATATTGATTTATTCGTTGCACTCTATTCGCTCTTTGTGACTGTCTCTCTCTCTCTACCTCGCTCTTGCGTACACGCACCGTACTTTCCTTTATTTACGCTTCTTCCGTTTATCCTCTCTGCTACGTTCCACTGCGGCGTGTACTGCTTTGCCTGTCAACTTCCAACTGCAATTTTCAAAGTGTATTACCTTCATTTTTCATTTTGCGTATAAGAACATTTTGATAAATCATTGATCGAACGTTATGACATTATTCTCGTTCAATATTGTTTTATTAAATTGTCTTTACATCCAACTATTAAATGTAATCATTATTTTGTCATCTGGCTTGTGAACCATGAATCAAAAGTAATCAAAATTGATTACTTATATTTTTGAAAACGGTTGCGAAAGGAGTATTAATTTTTTAATCTTTTTTTATCTTTTACAAGGAGGAAACGTACAATTGAAATAAAATATAGGTATATCCATGATTATTATTTATTTATGATTTTGAGTTTCTCTCTCCTTTTCTCCCCATCTTTCGGTCTGCGATGTCTCTTGCTAACCCGCTCTGATCGATCAAAGTGCGACCCTCTCTTGCTATTTCCTTATCTTTAATATCTGTTTCTTTCTTTCTTTCTGTGTTTGCGATTAATTTTAATGAATAATCACATAAACATAGAGAAATGAAAATACATTAATTTACTATATCTGAATAAATTACCCACCATGTCCTCTTCTATTATATCTCTTCTTTAAATATTTATATAATATTATATTTAATTTTAAAAGAATTTATAGTTTTAAATATTTATTTATTTTTTATAAAGATTTATGTTTATGCAGTATTATAAAAATCTGAAAATATATCAAAGAAAAATGTATTGAAAAAAATATATTTTAAAAAACCAATAAAAATGTAGAATATTCATTACACAAAAAAGCTATTAAATGATTATATAAAGTAACAAAATGTTTGAACTATCATAATATTTTAAAAAATATACTCCATTTGAATTGTAGATTTTTTAAAAGCTGCATTCATTTATAGTATTCTTGTTTTTAGAAACGTGGTGATTTTGTGAAGAATACATAAATTTACTATTGTAATAAGAGGTTATATATAAAAAAAAATTTGATATTTTTTTGTTATCGATGATGATATATGTATGGATATGTGATTTAAAATAATCGATATATAAAAGTATTATATTTTTATTCAATTAATAATTTTCATATTAATTGAACATCATAAATAAAAAAAAATTTAATGAATCGATTAGATAGTTTTTTTCAATTACATAAAAATTATAATTATTTAACTGTATAAATTTGTTTTCATGTATCAATGATTTACGAATTTGCGGATTCTATGAGAATGAAAATGTAAAAGGATATAACATATTTGAAATTGTTACTTTATATATGTTCAATAGTAATACTAACATTTTAATTATTTAATTTTTGAGATATCCTAAAACGATTGAGCAATTTTATTTAAGCTTTTAAAAAAAATTTATAAAGAAGCTAAAGGTACGGTATATTTTTAAATATATATTTCGCATAATTATTAACACATACATTATTTTTTAAAAGTTATAATATTAAAAATAGAATAAATTTATGATATTTTTCTTTTGGTTTAGTGATTTTTGTAGTTGTTATTAATCGTTACAATATAATTAAATAAAATACTAATATATTGTAAAAATAGTTTTTAATTGAAATCAACTTATTTAAAACATATTAATTTGTAAATTTTGCCAAAAATGTTATTTGCTAATATTTCAAAGTTTATTATTATCAAAAAAATTTTAATTAATTACCAGAATCAAAGTAACGTTCGTCAAATAACGACTTGCATTATTCAAATGTTCACAATTTAGTACAATAGATTTTGAATACAAAAATTGATGAGACACGTGGCGCACAATCAATATTATAAACCGTGTTTGCCTGCATACGTAAAGATATAAAAGAAATGCTATAGATAGACAAGTACACGTATGAGATTTTAAATTAATTTTCAGAATCGCTTCGATTTGCCGAGCAAAGAAACGTATAATATAGGAAGAGAGGAACAAAGGTAATAAGTGAGTGAAAATGAAAGAGAAGGAAGAGGAAAACTATTAGAGGTGTAGGCGCCTCCCCACTCTTGAGAATACCTTTTTCTCTTTCTACGAGAATACCATAATTGTGATTGTTACTAGCGGCGGAAAGTACACTCTCGTTTGTACAGCAGAATCGCACAAGCTCGCGACAATCGACGGGTGATTTATTTCCGGCCTAGTTCCATTTGTATATAAAGTGTTTTCCCGAACAACCCTCTTGATTTTTTCCATGTAAAACGTTCTCGCAACCATTCACAACTTGATGCGGTTACCTCTTCATTTACTTCGACTTTTTCGATATCTTTCTTACACTCGAATTTTTTTCTTTTTTTCTCGCGATTTCTTCTTATTTTGGTTAGCAGTTTTATATCGGTGATATTGAGATAAGGGCAACAATTTTGAAAGTTTAATGTTGTAACAAGTTTTGTAGAAAGATGGACAGAGTCAGTCGGGAGAAAGCCGATATCGCGAGCTTTTAATCAATCAAAGCAAAACTTTACGAGCTATTTATGGTGCACTGAATGATAGCCCTTTCCAACTTAATTTTATTATCGGAGAAGTTTATTGTCTCTTTTCTTCGATTATTCGATAATATCAAAAAATATTGAAAATAAAAATATTTGATATATGTTAATAAAATTAATTATACTATAATATTTATAATCTGTAATACTAAGTAAAATTGATTACAAAACATTTTTTCTATAAAAAATTTTCTCACATAAGCGTGGTTTTATAGGCTTATTGTATTTTTTTAAAGATACATACTGCTTAAATTAAATGAGAAAGTAAAAAATTTGAGTTATTCGATACGTTGAGCAAATTTTTATAGTAAAATTATAAACCTGCTATCTTAAAGTAATATAAATTGTAATTGTTGCTATTTCTTTTTGTATAAATTCTGAAACATAGGACTTCAACCTTTATAAGTTTCATGAGGTAAATTGGATTTTTTTAATGATAAATATATCTTAATTAATATAAAATGTAATATATAATAATAATTTTAAATTATTTTGTTTATCGTTATAATTTACATTTGTAAATAAAATTAATTTAGATTTTCTCTGATATTATAAAATAAAATATACCTTATTTGTTAAGCATCCTAGGATAAATTATAATTCCCTAAATTATTCAAAAGTTCCATTATGAAAAGTATATAGTGTAGGAAAAAACTAACTAAATAATAAAACTTTTTGTATAAATCTGTAAGAATGTAAGGTAGAATAAGTACTCTTAATAGTATCACAAAAAAAGGCAAGAAAACGAAAGCTAAATCGAGCGAAGAGAGAAACTGTTGATGACGGAAGAAGGGAGGAAGGGAGGGAGATAGGATTGTTTGCTAAAGACATTTTACCTAGCCATACGAAACAATATGGTAAAGTCGAAAGCTGCTTAATCAAGTAAGCATCCCCTGGGACAAATGCAAGCTAGAGGCTGACTTTGTGAATAGCTTGTACATTCCTCCCTCTTACCGTCCGCACTTGCGTTCTGCTTAACTCGTATGTCAGCGTGTAGTGCTGTAAAAAAAGAAGGTTGAAAGCTTGAAAAGAGCTACTTGTAACTTTTTGTGCTAATTCGTTTGTTTCTCCTTTCCTTTCTATCTTCTTTTTCATCTACGTGCAAAGAAAATAAAAATAAAAAGAAGGACAATGTGATTGCACATACTAGTTCGCACTTTTAATCGCATTGCGCGCGATCTATACAGCCACAAAGTCGTTAACCACTTCGGTCTCTCATACTGTGGGTCAGTTCTCGACTAAGTTTCTCGAGCTATTGCGATTCAATTCCCATTTAGTTGCTACGCTACTTTCAGAATAGTTTACCTCTCTCTCTCTTTCTTTCTTTCTTTCACACACACGCGTACTTCTCGACATGTCGAAGCCTCTAGAAGAGCAATCACGTAGGTACCTGTAGGAGTACTCAAACCATTTTATAATAAATCGGTCAGTTAGAAAAAGAACTATTTAAAAATAGTTTGAACTTTATCAACTATTTTAATAGTATTTTAAACTATTTAGAACTATTCTAAAACTATTTTTAGTTAATATTACTTTATTCGTTGTTTGAAACAAATTCAGAAACTAAACCAATCTTTTTTATTAATGTCATTGTTATTACTAAAATTCATTTATCTATTAATTGTATTACAACTAATTGTAAATTACATAGTCTTATTGGATTTAGAAATATTAAGAAAAATTTCATTGGATTTTTTTATTTCATTTGAAAAATCCAAATAAATGTGCGCGTAATATAGATAATAGTGGACTAAAAAAATTATAACAAACGAAACAAAAGAAACAAAGTTAGAGTAAAAAATGTGTATTTAATTTAAAAAGTATTTTTTTCAGTCTGAAAATATAAATTTTATCTGAAAATTATTTTCTAAGAACTAATACATATTTCTATTATATACAATAATTATAAACAATTATTGTTTAGTTTTTAAAATTATTTTTAGTATTTTTTAACACTGCAATCGAGTAAGTTCTACAACACTTATTTATTTATTTTAAAATTTTTTAGATATTTTTAGATTGTGCAATTTATATTTAATTTGATGAAATATATGATCGTACTATCATGATTTGTTCTTTATTGATTTAAATGAATACCGATATATTTATAAATATGTTTAACAAATATTTAATTTAATAGTTTTACAGCGACATTGCTATAGTTTCACAAATATTATATAATTTAGAATAGAATCTCTGATGTTTATTTTTCAAATACCTCTAAGGATGTTATCTTAAAATTAAAATTCATGAGCATGTGCAGCTTATATATACGACGATCATTGATTATAATCAAATGATTTTTTTTAAATATTGATAATAATTAAAAAAAATTATTCTTGAATTAAGAAAAGAGTAGAGCTTACTTGTCTGTTAAATTGAATACATTAATATAAAGAGAATTGTTTAAACTTCGATAGATAAAGCCTTTAAGGTAGGAACATAAAACATTTTTTGCAAAAGAGGCTATTATGATTTTTAAACTCTTAGATCTGAAAAGACTAAAATACCTGTAAGCGTATCCAAAAAACCTTTCCCAGCTCAAACAAAAAATATCCCATAACGCTACCGTCTTCGTTTTAATGCTTAAAATACTTAAGTGTACTCAGCTATACACAGTTTTAAGTAAGTATAAACATTGAATGCGTAGGTAAAGGCAAGAGGGTGGCGAAGCAGGTATAGGGATCGAATCCCTCGGGGGCAAATTCTACGGCTGAGGTAAAGGTGCACCCGTCACGTTGTTTCACGGATAGCGACGAGGTGGCGCCTCCAAAACAGTAGTTGCGATGGAGACCAGCGGAACAGGAATCGGTCGGCTAGACTGTTACGAGGATATGTTCAAAGAGATAACCAGAAAGCTGTATGGCGAGGATCCCGATCATAGAAGTAAGAGGCCTTAATGTTCACTTTAATTGGTGTATGCTTTGTTTTGATCAAAGTTCTTAAGAAACCGTTTATACTTCTAAGAAATTAATTATCAATCATGTAAATGCCTGAGCTGAGGACTGAGAAGAGCTTGCAGTGCATAAGCTATAAAATATTATAAGCGATTCATTTGAAGGTTATTCGAAAAGAATAATAAGTTTCATTATTAAGAAAAAAATTTGCAATATTTTATTTCCATAAATTGTTTTTAATACTTCAAAAAATTTAAATAAAAAGGTTAAATTTGGTATTATATTAATTGAAAAATTATTCTTTTTTGTAAATTGTTAGTTATAAAAATTTTTGAGAAATTACTTTTAGTAAAGTTTTATAAAGAGAATAAATTAATGTATAATATTCATAACAATAAATCTATATCATGAATCAATAGTTTTTACACTATACTAATCTTTAATTCAATAAAATAATTTTAACGTTTTCTTACATATTTTTTTTTAAATTAATTTAATTTCAAATTAGCGTTTATAAAAATTTTATTTTATTTAAAATAAACATTTGCAATTCAAAGAGTACTTTATTTTCATTAGGAATATTATATTTATTTTGAGAAACATTAACATTACAAATTTGTCTTTTAACCAATTAGAAATTTATTTTATGGTATGAGATATTCGTTTTGTATTAAAAAATAAATACGTTATATTTTATTAGAATAGTAATGTAATAAATGCAAATATGTTTGCAAAATAATAGTTTTAAAAAAATAGTTTATTGTGCATTATAAAATGAAAATTCTATGTAAAATACATTTCGTTTGAATTTTAGTATAGTTTTATTCAATTTAGTGAATATTCCAGGCATAGATGAAATCCTTACCAGGCTTTAAAACAAATTTTATCTATTTTTATATCAACAAAAATTTTCGAAGAAAAAGTAATACTACTTTCATGCAATTTTAACAAAATAAATATGAAAATCGATTGTTTTGCATATTATCATAAGATTTTCTTAGAAAAGTTTTTTACTCTATCTACAATTATTTTAAATAATTGTAGATATTTAAATTGAAAACTTTCAAATAATATAATATAATTCTTTAATAATCATAGGCCAATACTACATTAACTACTATCTTTGAACATTTTCCTTAAAAATATGAGTTGTTCATTTACATAAAGATTTGTAAATATTCGACACTGAAATTTTTTACATCGGTAAAAAATGAATGTTTTGTTTTAATTATACTAATTTATGTAAAACAATCTATTCTTGATTTTTATTTTTCGTAAATTAAGCTTTAAAAAATAGTATAATAAATCTAAAAAATATATAATTAATAAACTTTTTAAATTTAAGATATATTTAGATTTAGTCAAATTTTTTATTTTTAATAGTTTCATTTTAATGTAATAAATTTTTTAACTATAAGATTGACTTTTATTAGTCATATTGTTTAAGGATAATATTCTTAATATTCTAAATAATATTCTAAATATTCTAAATAATATTCAGTGAAAAGTTTGATATAATTTATTGCCAAAGAGAATTATAGTTAAAACATTGAAATAGTTAAAGTTATATTATTTGTTTTAATTTTGACGTAATAATAAAGTATAATTAAAAAAAGTAAATATCAAGATTAATAATTAGTATAAGTATTTTTAATACAATTAAATTTATCAATATATAATTAATTTAAATATTAGCTACATCATTAAATTGAAATATATTATTGAGCATATGAATAAAAAGAATGCTTAAACGTATATTTTATTCATTTTTAAAAAATATTAATTATCCGAATACCGAAATAATAAAATTAAATTTGAAATTATTTTTAACAAAAGAGAAATATTCATTATTTATGCAAAGTATTATTCAAATTTTTTTATCATCGTATTCATCAATATAGATAATATTATATGTAAAAAAGTTTATACAAAAATTATGTCTAAAATTAATATTTTTTATATGTAGATAATGAAATATTCTACTTTAAAAATTATCAGATGCCTAGACAAAAATGAAATCAGACTAAATAAAAAATTGGAATTCATAAAATTGATCTGAAACATTCAATTATTGTAATTATGAATGATAAAATATTTATTGAAGATTTGGAATACATTTCCTCAACATTATTAAACAAATATTTTTTAAAAATAATTGTTAGTAAATTTTTATTTTATAATATTTTTATTCATTGACATATTTTTAATTTGTGTTAATTATATCAAATTCTAAAAGAATGACAAATTTCAGTCATTTAAATAAGATAATAATTGACTAATTTTAAAATCTAGATATAATTTTACAAAATTGTAAGCATACAAAATCCGTAATAAGATATTATATACTAAAATAATAAACAATATTGACAATACATAAAGAATTATATATGTATGTATATAGTATGCAAATTTATTACTGTTTACATATCTTAGCATATCTACACGAATAAAAAGAAAATTTCTGTTTTCAGCTAATAAATAAATCCAATTTAGACATCTTTCGTATTTAATGATATAAATTCGATTTATTAACAATGAAAATTTAATTTTATTGTAAATTAAAAAATTTTTGACGTTTTCTCATAAATATATCTAGAGTTTACAGTTACTGTTATTATGCTTTATTTTATTATGAATTATCTATATTAGATTTGATTTTATTCGTGAAAATAATTTTCTTAAATGTACTTACATAAACTATAACATTATAAAAATTAATTTATTTATTTTTTGAAATTTAGCATAAAACTGACTTATAAAAATAAAATAAATTTTTTTTGGTGTTATCTTATTGAACAACCAAAAAATTAAAATAATATTTTTGTTTAAATTTTAGACAAATATTATTAAATTTTACTATATCAATATAATTATTTAATCTCTATTTAGTTTCTATGTAATATATAAATATTAAAAAAATAATTAAATACAAAAATTAAGTATTATTTATTAAAGTGCGAGAAGAGGTTATTGAATAGCGTAATAATAACAATTAAATAAGTTTATAAATTAATTCACATGTGTGTAATAATAATAATTTAATAAATATATATGTATGTGGGGTTTACCTGTGTGTGTCAAGCTTTAGTTTTATTGTATGCATTAGATGTAGTTTATATTTGAAGCTTGAGAGTGGCAGCAAGGGTGCGGGAGGGAGAGTGAGCGAGAGAGCATGCCTTAGTTACGTTTAATGCTATCCATCGTCTTAGTCGGCTCGGCAGAAACACCAGTCCAGGGCCGATTGGATTGTACGTATATGCGATATGTAGCTTATAATGCATATACAATAGTGCCAGGTTGTGTACCTCCTTCTCGGATTCCCTGGAGTAATTCTTGAGAGCAGAAGAGAGAGAGAGAGAGAGAATAGAGGCGGCACAGGATTAGTGCAACGGAGTGTGCAATCCACAACTGAATACAATGATAAACTTAATCGATCGCCACCTAGGCCCATACCGGTAGATATAATTAAACGTGTGCACGAGATCAAATTCGCTATATACAACGTGTGCTGTTGTTTCAGTCTGTTGGTTTGACGACACTAAGACGTAGTTAGAGGTTTTAGATGGGAAGGTGTACAAGAGAGAGAAGTAACGATTATGAGTGAGTGAGAGAGAGAGAGAGAGAAAGACAAGTGAATTGAATTGGCTAATTGCAATATGAAGCAATTAGTCGAGTCTGTTAGTTCTCTAACGATAATATCAGTTCTGCATGACTATACAGGACTAAGCACTGTATTAATTATAAATGTAGGAAAAAGATTGTAGGTTTTCTTCGTGCTCTGCAACACTAGAATATTATATATAATATAATAGTCTCCGGTATATTAAAATTTTCTTCGTATAGTTTTTTGTATGTTGGAATGTTGTTAAATTATTGATAGAAAGAATAAAGTTTTGATAGTGACTAATTTCATGTGATCTAATTTTAATGTATAATTAATATAAAAGCACGTTATTTCATACTATTTAATAAGATAAAAGAGAATTATATTAGATTTAAGAACAAGTTAAAAATATTGATTAACTTTAGGATTAAAAAAATTTAATAAAAATTATCAATCTAATATAATTGTAAGATACTTTTCGTTCTACTTTTTGAGTTTTATTTGAATTTTATAAAATTTTACTAAATTATTGAAATTAGTTTAAATAGTGCATTATAGTATACAATACAATTGGCTGCTTTTCTATAAATTAATCTTTAAAATTAATTTAAAAATTAAAAATAAGGCGATGGAATATTATTGACTTAAATTATAGTTTTTTTGTGTATAACGCAATTAATTATCAGATATAAAACTTTTATTCTAAGAAAGTTGAAATAAAATAATACACGTGTATCTTTTCATATTAAAGGCAATATACGTAATTCTATTAAATTAAATCCTAAATATGTTGATGTGTGTGCGAGTGCATGTGCTTGTGGGTATTATTTTTTCGGGTAAAACATTTAAATAAAAACATCGAAATTTTATAGAATCGATTAGTGAAATGGTAAAGGTTATTCATTTTGAGTTTGGTATAGTTGGCTAATGAATAACGCTTAACTTTTTTACACGTTAGTAACATTTAAAGAAATAAGTCATACTCCCATACTTCGTGGATTGAGGATCTTCGTAAAATTCGTATCTTTGACTCGTAAAAAAAGAAAACACGTGGAATACGTATTTCATATGTTTGATCATTTATAAGTGAGGTATAAATTGTCCGGGAAATTTAAGAACGTCTGTTTTGCGTGCTACGCCTTTGCGTATAGCGTCGAGCGTGCAGAACGAGTTCGAGACGTCGGTGTCGTACAAGAATGACGAGGACACGGGCAACGGTACGGACGGTAGCGACGACGGCAACTGGATCCTAGACGACGAGCCGCTCAAGGGCACCGAAGGCAGTCGCATAGCTGCTTACCGAGCGGCAACTTCCACCTGGCGATGCTACGAGTGCGGTAAGAGCTGCTCTCTGTGCAAGTCTTAGAAACGAGGGACGGCCAGCCTCACCCTCCTTATTATATCGCTTCTTTATCCGATATTGTTTTTCTTTGTTTCGTTTCGCTATGCACGCGCACACACGATCATCGCTTATAACGTACTGAGCGTAAGGTTTCTGAAATGTGCGATGGACTATGAAATGAACGATGACTGAGGATCATTATAAAACGAAATTTTATTATCATTTTAAGTAGGATTCGTATGCCAGGATTTTTGACATTTTATTTTATTTTCATTCATACGATGTATTATTTTAAGACAATGGAAGCTTTTTATAATTTTTTTATTGACGAACGTTATTATTTGTTGTGCATCTCCTTCCAGCATATATTTACTTTATTAATCTCACTAAAACATAACCAAGGCCTAACGTATTTAGTTGTGTACTACTACAGTGTATATGTATATATATATATGTATGTATATTTAAAAAATGAATCTGTTCAGAGATATATGGTTAATGCAGTAAATTATTTAAATAATTCACTAAATTATTATGAACCATGTTTTCTGCGTAAAAAATACTGCATGGCTTTGTTTGAAGCCTCATGTTAGTTGATAATAATGCCAAACGTGTTACTAAAGAGAAAATCTTTTAATTGAATCGTATCTTTATTTATTATATAACTACGATATTTATGATATCTATAATGTTAACTATATATTCGAAGATTCACGCTTTATTAATATTAAAATTTTATAAATAATTTTTTTAAGATGCAGATATTGAATGGATGCGTCGAGCAATTGTAGTTTCATCTTATTAGTTACATGAAATTGGTAAAAATAAGACAGTTACGTTACGTACGTTCTTATTTTGAGTTTATTTTTTTAAATTGAAGAGTGTTTTCTTTTAATTTTTCAATAAGCCATAAATACTGGCCCATTATTTCACATTAATATCGAAAGTAGAAAGTAAATTTATGGTGATACCCGGTAAAGGAATTTTGTTTGTTCGTCATTCGTTACATTTGCGGAAGCTCACGGAAAGCACTCTTTATCTTAGGAAGGACTAAGCATGTAATCTTGAGAGAGCCCTAAGCGTATAAAACTGAAAATAAGCATTTGTTTCCTGTACGAACAGGCGACTGCATGGGCGGCGGTCCTCGAGAGGTGGCCGAGCACTTTGTCGAGTTGCACTCGTCGCGTATTGGTGGCGAGGATAGTAACCGTGGTCGGCTGCATTCCAGTCGCAAGGATTACCTTGGCACGGGGGAACTCAAGCTCGAGGAGGTCGTCTCTTACCTGGAACGGGTGAGGGATCGAGCGGAGAGATCAGCCCCACCCACTCGACGTACGCAGGAGACCCAAACAGTCCCGGCCGCTCTGCTGCCAGTAACCTCAACTTTTCTGCTGCAAGAATTGCCATCAACGCCACCCCAGCACCTGCATCAGGTAAATTATCTTTCTTACGTTCTTAGATGATTGTAAAATGAAAAAGTTTGTATTTTCGAGATGGATGCAAACTTACCTCTTAGAATTCCAGGATGGCCTTACGTTTCTTGCTTTACTCTTAATTAATATATATTAATTTCATGATATATTTTCGAAGAAATATTCATAAACGAATAACCAAAAAATATTTTTATTATTATTAATATCTCAATATATTCGCTTTATTTCTTATTGCAGAACATTTCTGCCCCTACTTACATTTTACTCATTAAATCAGTAATTTTAAATTACTTTTCTTCTAAATGTAATAATAAATTAAGTTTTAATTTGCCTTTATCTTTAAACTATTTGGTTTAACCTTACAAGCGCGAACATTTTATTTAAATATACATCTCGATTACTTTTATAGCAATATGAATGTTTTTGGGATTTTTAAATAAGTTTTTCGATAATAAATCAAAAATTTTTCCGAATATCACATTTATAAGACAAACGCCTTATATTAAATTCAAATTAATTTCTTTAAATATAGACACTTTACAATACTTTTTTTATTTATCTTTTTATCAGATCTTGCGGTAGTATTGAAATATAACGCACATTTGCATAGTCACGTTAATAATTCTTAATATTAAATATAAATCATAAGCTTATATATTATAAATTTAATCGTACTTTTATTTATTTTATTATTTGTATCAAGTTTTTATTTTTATTTTTACACTATACATATGATCTTGAATATAAATATATTATACTAAAAAATAAATTAATTAATCCAAAGATTATTTATGTAGTGTACAGTAGTCCAACATATTAATAGTACCAAGTTTATTTCATCAAATAAAATTTTAAAAATTATTACTATAAAATGAAAATATAAATTGTATATTTTAAATATTTAATATGGATTAAATATTGCTTTAAACATATTCTGTAACTTATAAAAGAATAGTATTGTGAAGAGTAGCAACATTAATAAAGAAAACTAACGTAGTTAAGACTATTATTTTAAATCTTTAAATTTGTTGAATATATTATACTTGCTGAATTAACGCGATAAATGTATGTAGAGCAGACAAAGTTATTATTTTAAGTTCATAAGGGCATTCTACTTCACCGAGTGCAAAATCATTCTTCGATAAAGTTTCTTTATTACGAAAAACTTGTCGTTGACTCAACCGAATCCGAGAAAACTGAAGTAAAAAAGTAGTTAAAGTATCTGTATAGAGGGTCACGAAAATATAATAGACTCCTGTCTTCACTTTTCAAGTAAACTTTCCAACGCGAGTCAAAGTCAAAGCAGTTGCCTTCTCATTTACAAGCAAGTGAAGTCATTTTTGTCGTAATTAAAACAGCGCAAACGCAATTTTTCTGGATGTTCGTAATGAGTTAGTAAGGAAAGCGTTGTTACGGTCATAGCATTGAATATCATAAAAGTCAGTGAGTCGAACGCACTCTTTACGCGCCGACGACCGTCTCCAAGATTTCCCACGTGCCCATGATTTCCCCGGGGCTGTTTTCATGAACAAATGGTTTCAGCCCCGAGCAACAAGAGCAGATGTACTTATGTTTTTCATTGTACTTTTGGTTTTGTCCGGTGACACGCAACAGAGTTCTGCCACGATGTCGGGGAGCACGGGTACGACGCCGAACGCCAGTGGATGTGGCACCGGAGGAGGCAACAGTGCCAGTGGCAAGAGGTATACTTGCCTCTATTGTCCTTATGGTACTGATAGGCGAGATCTCTATACGCGTCACGAGAACATCCACCGTGAGGAGAAACCCTTTCACTGCTATGTATGTTACAAGCCCTTTAGCCGAGCTGATCATGTCAAAAAACACTTTTTACGAATGCATAGGTACGTATGTCGTAGATACACAGTCTTATTCTTTTTATATTACTTTCTTTGTAAGCTAGTTTCTTTGTTCTTACCGATGACTAATGCAAGATTGGAACCAGATACCATTTTATGTATTATCGACGGCTCGATTTGTAAGCATACAGAATGAAAAACGCGACTCTTTTTTAGAAATTTGCCCGTGACACTATTATTTATTTATTAAATATTTATTAATTATTTATTTATTTAAATACGAGCATACGTTAGTTTGAAAAATTCATTAACCTTCCAAATCTCATCGATAAAAACTACAGAGTATTTTTTTATGTTAAAAGCATAATAAAGGGTAAAATTTAAAAAAGTGCATTTATTTTCATTTCATTCACAAATATTTTCATAATATTAAAATAAAAATTGAAAAAATAACGAAAATACTATCACGTATAATAATTATTCACAAGATAAATAATTTTTAGTATATTATTCATTATTCTAAAACGCGTGAGTTTGATTAAAAAGAAAATAAGTAAAATAAGATACTCGAGTGAAAGAACAAATGATAGTTAACATCTGAGTAAATGGATGTGGCTATTTAAATAGAAGCATTCTATCTTGGATACTCTAATAAATCTACTTGTTCATTCTAATTCAACGTTACGATCGGGTGTACATAAATCTTGATCTCAAAAGGGAGCACACGTACGAGTTGTCTCGAATACGAAGACCCGCGGGATCAGCCGCTTCCGTATCGAAGGCATCGGCAAACGTTCAATCCGCAGAATCTAGTGGTAATCCCAGCAACGGCAACAATAACAACACTAACCCATACAGCAGTGGTCCTGTATACTCCAATACCAAGCAACAGCATCAATCCGACATGACCGTGACATCATCTTATCAACTGCAGCCGCCTACGGCTTCAGCAGCTCTTTATCAGGCGGCTAGTCTTTCTTCGGCTGTCGTTGCAGCCGCTGCGGCTGCCGCCAACGTCAGCGGTATTATGCAACAACCGGAGGTAAACTGTGGGGCCGCGGCACCAGTTAGTGCTGTCCACAACGCGGTTCATAATGCAGTACAGAATGCTGTAGCTCAAGCGGCCCGCAGGATACAAAACGGTGGCTGTAACAGCAAGAGTCATTACAAAGGAAACAGTGCTGGATCCTCTAAAGCAAATCAAGAACGCAGGTAGGAGACTTCGTCGATCTCCGTTCAATCGTTCATTTAATTTAATAATTATTTTTCATTTTTTTTACTTATGCATCACGTAAATCGAGTTTTTCATCTTTTTTTATGGTAATAGAATTAAAAATTTTTAAAGATGTATTTATTGTTTTAAAGTAAAACAAAGCTTAAAATATCGAACGAAAAAAAGAACGAACTATGAAATATTTGCACACGACATTTTTCAAAGGTCTTCGAAACGAACAAATTTATTCTTAGAGAATAGGTTTTGATCAAATAGAAGAAATATTTTTAATTTAATGAAAGATTGTAAATAAATTCGTATTATTTTTATTGTATTTGTATAGATATACCTGGAAAATGTTTCCTCGTATTTTTGAAGAATAATAACTAATGAGACATGTTAAAAAATCAAATATTTTACGAAAAAAAGTTAGTCAAAGTTAGCCTTTTTTCTATAGGTACACTTGCTGTTATTGTTCATGGAGTGGTGTTGATAATTGGTGTTTAAAGCGTCATCTCAATACGCACCTGAAACCATTTGCTTGTGCACTCTGTGAATATAAGGCGGCACGGGCCGAGCGACTTGCGACTCACGTTCTCAAAGTGCATAATCGGCGTCAATGTTCGCGTTGCTCCTTTTTGGCCGAAGATCTCGCGCAATTACAAGTACATCAGCTTCATGTCCACCGGGTCAGCAATGTTAGTATTGCTGCAGCAGCCGCGACAGTGCAGCAACAGGCCGCCACTGTTCAACAACAGCACCAAAACCAAAGTAACAACGATCGTCATCAACAACAACAGCAGCCTCACCAACCTCAGTCTATGCAGTGAGTTTTTGTCTTTTCTCAATAGCAATAGTATTTGACGATATTTATCGAACTTTGAAAAAGTTATTAATTTTTTAATCTAGCGCTATGATTATTATACATATTATAATTATTATAATTATATCGCAGCCTAGCACAAAAACTTTAAAGCCTTATTTTTTATTTTAAAAATATGATGTTAGTTCTACTTTCTTGATTAATTTTTAACGTAAATAAAATTGATACAACTAAAATATTTTTGATATTTAAATAGTATTAATGGAACAATAATTGTTGTTCCATAGATAAAACATTTATTAATAAGTAAAAAAATGAGTAGTATCTATTTTTGATAAAATCATTATAAAACTGTTTTAAATTATGAAATAAATATTAGAAAATAGTAAATAAAATTATATAAATATTGGTAACGATTATTTGTTTGATATAATAAATTAAAAATTTTAATAATAACACTAATTTTTATTAATTAAGTGTTAGTAATTTATTCGAAATTATAAAGATATTGTAATAAAATTAATTATTCATTTATTTATGATATCACATTATTTTTTAAAGCCAAATGAATAATTAAAAAGGTTTACTTGTTATTAATAAGTCTGATTTTTAGTTAATAAAATTATGTTGTTTTTTTAAATTTCTAAGGGATGTACGTCATATCATATTTATAATTATCTTTAGATTCATTATGACATAGACAATTTTCAGATTTTTAACTTATAATTGTTATTTAAAATGTCAATTTATAAAATACACATTACTTAATTTAGGTGTGTATAGAATACTAGAAGTCAATAAAAATAAAATAGCTATATTTCTTTCACAAGCGGAAATGTTATTAACGTTTCTAATTAATTACTTAAGCTTCTTATTTATTATAGCTGAATTTGAAAAAAAAAAACTGTAATAGAACGAATAAAATGAATAGTAATTAGTTATTCGGTAAGTTTGTTCTGTAAATATAATTAAAAAACTTATTTATAGTTCTACTTAAAATATTTTGAATTTTGTATTAAGATTTGGATGTTTGATAATATATAAAAGACCAAAGCTAATAAAGAATAATTTGATTTTTCAGTCCTGTTGGCGGCGGGCGACCACCACCTGGACCTCCAGTTTTCCCCGCTTCATCAGCAGCAATAGCTCCTGCAACAACGGTCATTCCACCGACAACTATTCTTGGGTTAGTGTGTCATTCTCGTGAAAAACTCTGGATGACGTTTTGTCAATCCATGCAGTTTATTCACCATTATTTGCAACAATTTTTTTTCCATCACGAATTATGTTAGAGTATTTTTCATTTCTTTGTTATTACTAATGTGACTTTTTTCATTAGTAACTTGCATTTTGTTATCGTTATTGTGGATTTTTTGTTGACTTTTGTTATATTTTGTGTCATAGTAACTTTATTACGTTGTTTATGTTCTTAAATTATACATTTATTTTAAAACGTTCCTAAAGTTTTTATTATATAATCAATTTCTGTATTTATATTTGTTTTTGTAGATAAATGCTTGTTATATATTTTTTTGCATTTTTTGTTTCTTGCGTCCAATTAATTATAATTATCGAAGAAAATATCTCAAAAAATGTAATATGTATGTAAAGAATTCCGTTAAAAATTCATTTTTTAATTATTAAAAAAGTAACATTGATATTTTTAAATACAATTTAAATGGTTTAGAAGATCGTATGGAATAAGAAATAACCAATTTTTAACGAATACGGTCATGTATATATATATATATATTATTAAAATAATTGACAGATCAATATAATGATATTTTTATTTAATATACTGATTTAAAAGAAGAGAAAAATTAATTTGAATAATTAAAGAATACAAAGTAAGGTCATTAAATTTTATTCCTTTGGAATAATACATTTATACCATTTGCTTGATTTTTTGAATATTCAACGGCGCGATTAATCTATTAGAGATATTTTTCTCGTAATTGCACGTGCAAGCTTGAAAGAATAAGCACTGCTGTTTATAATAACGTGTGAAAATAACGCGGATGTAACTTATGAAACACAGCGCCGCGGTGGTTGCAGCCACGAGATGGTAAAGCACTTGGCGACCATGGCGCTTTTGCTGAGCGTCGCATCCGGGAGAGAGGCGGGAGGCTGCAGCACAAGCTGTACCTAACGCTACATCTAATGTGTGCAATAAACTGGACACGAGACGTACGAAAGCCAACAAAAAACATATATCTATATAAATAAAATAATAAAAACGGAAAAAAAACAGACGATGAAAAAATCCACAAAAACAATATTTATTAAAAGTCGCACACTCACTTCTACAGCGATCGCAGCGAAATTGCCTCGATGCCAGGAAACGCGTGCTGGGAGCAAGAATCCTCCTCATGCGAGAAGCGTTTTCACCAATGCAGCGGACGTCGTTCGAGAAAGCAACGAACACCCAGGAAAATTATGACGGGGTTCGACAGTAAACCAACAGCGAATCCACAAAATGATAAAAGCACGAGTGGCGAAGATTTTAAGACACGGGATACGAAGCGTCAGCCTCGAATGCTCAGGTGTTTCCTATGTCCTGAACACGCTCCAGCTCGAGCTTTCCGCACTAAACCCTATCATCGGGTACAATCGCTAATATTGCACAAATTGTGGCGGCATAAGAAAATGAGACGTGGCCATATAAGTAAAAAGCTCACACGTCATGAAGCTTCGATCACATTGAGGGCCACTGTTTATACGGGAGACTCGTTTGAATACCAAAGATAGCATAAGCTTGGTCTCGATAATGGCTCAACGCTTTTTTATTTTAATGAAAGCACGTTCGGTCTTGTATGAATGAAGAAAATTACTATACTGAGCTAACGAATTTTTTCCTTCCCCAGTTGTTAAATTTACAATATAAGCTTTTCTGTTCTACTGTTGTTTCTGTTTTGTGTACGAAAATGGATTATAATATCGGCATTTAAGATATTTTAATGTCCGTTTGACCAAATGTAAATGTGATGAAAAAATTTTTGTTTATTGTTGGTGACGATAAGTTTGTTTTAGACAATAAGGAACTTTATTGCTTTGATTGAATATTTTTTTTAATGAATAATTATGTTTATTATACCTCAGTTTCTTTTCATAACGTAATTGAAGGGAATATTAATTTTAAATTAATCTTTTAAATGTATTCATTAAAGGATGATGTAAGAATCATATTGAAATAAATATTTTGTAAATATGCGATCTTATTGTTAGTGTACGAAGAAAAGTTATTTGAATAAAAAATATAAGATTAAAATCAAATTGACTTTTATAATACGAAAGTTGTAAAAATAAAATAATGATTCATTAATGTAACCAATTCGTTATTAAAAATGAAATATAAATATGATAATATGAATACGTTTTTGATGTATTATTTAAAAACTATTGAAATAAGTATTAAATCTATAAAATTTATATTATTAGTTTCCTATTGAAAAAGTCACATTTTTACTAAAATTGCATCACTACGTTTCGTTTACTAGATATATTATAAAGTTCGTTTTAAAAATATTTTTAGTTTAAAATTTATAGTTTTTAATTATATCTTACACTTATTATATTCCTTGAAATAAAGTAAATGTAATCTTAAAATATATTTTGATATAAGTGTGGTATAAAGATATCAAATTAAATAAATATAAAATATTTGTGCAATGTAGAATTTTTATCAAATAGATTTCGTTGCATGAAAATCTAATTTATGTAAAAAAATTCTTAATATAAAATAATAGAAAAACGACAGTAAATTTCAGAAACAATACTTGAAATAGATTTATCTTTTCTTTGGCTTTGTGTAATATAAATTTCTTTTACAGCAGATTATTTCATACATAACATAAGCAGTATAGGCCTGAATTTCTTCAACTAAAAGAGAAGAGCGCAATTAGTGAAGTAATGCTAGCATGAAGAAAAGTTCGTTCGATATTTTTATACTGGGATGCAATGTGTTTCGCGCCGGCGAGAATCTTTCGTTTGCTTGTGAGTCATTACATTGCCCGTGGCAATCTTTCCGAAGCGTCGTTTTCCAGACTCGGGAGAGTCAATCCTATGCGGCTCGATTAGCTAGCATTAAAAGAAGCCGGAAATGAGACGTGAAACTTTTACACAACCAAGTGAAAAGCATTAGCCTGGGGCGGATCATGAAAAGAAGATTAAAGAAAGCAAGAGACTTCGTGTATATGTAATGAGAAAGCCGCCATTGCTGTTCGAATTTGTTAGTCAATCAAGTATTGCTGCTTATTTTTTATCTCTTAACTTTTGAGTTTTGTTGGAAGTTAAATGATAAAGATGAACTGATCTTAAACATTGATCAATTTTAAATTATAAATATTTTTCGTTCATTTTAGTATTTTTTATATGATTTCATTTTATTCCAGGATTGTTACTTTTAATAATTTAAATATTTCTAATAATATAAACTAAACTTTCATTATTTACAACAATTTATTTAATAAAATTCATCTTATAAAATATTATAACATTTGAAAACTGTTAATTTGATAACTTTTAAAAGTTATAAATAACTAGAATTAATCGATATAAATTTATAAATTATAAATAAATCATTCCTTTTATTTTACTATATACGTATAAATAGTTAGATATATTTATTGAAGATTTTTTGTACCTTAAACATTTCTTTAAATAATTATTTAATTAATTGATAAAAATGTTTTTTTCGTTATAAAAAGACTGAGAAAAAAAATTTTGAATATTTTTATTAGTATTATTTCAAGAACATTTTCGTAATTAAATATATAAATATTAAGAAACTGAAATTATTTCTATTTTTAATTATTTATTTATGAAAGAAAAAAATTATACAAGTATAAGAATTAGCACAAAATTATTATAGCAGTTGTATTATGATATGATTATTTAAATATATATGACAAAAAGATGATAATTACGAATCATAATCGGTTATTTGTATTTAAAAATTTTAATCATAATTTATTATTAGTTTTCAGTATTGCTGTACTAAATAGCTGCACAATTTTATTTACACTGCTAAGGTTGGGAGTTATAAACTTCTTTTATAGACAAACTAAAACAACTATAGTTTTTCGAAAGAAACATTAGCATTTTTGGAATTTTTAAATGTATACTGTCTTTTTGAACAAAATCTACGTGTGATTAAAGAACAAAATTTCTTAATTTAAATATTTTATTCATTTTTTTTATCTATTGTATACAGTCTATATATGAAAGTATATACAAATGCGCTTATTTTTTAGAATGTTAGTAATAAAAGTAGACTCAAATATGCATATAAGATTTTATTTATTCGAGGCTCTGCATACCAAATTTTTATACAGATTTTTATAAATTCTAATATTCAATTTGTGTTATTATTCAATTAAAACTTGAAAAACATTTAAATTGTTCTTTTTTAAAAAAAGTTCTTTTAGATTTTATTGCGAATTTAAATACTTTAAGTTGATATTTAATATTAAAAAATGTATTTATTTTAAATGAAGTAATTTTTATAACTTAGAGAAATCGTTGATTTTTTATATTGATTATAGTGATTCGTGAAACAAAGTTTACTTTTTGAGATTACAAAAAAATACAGAACATGTACGGTATTAGTGATAATGACGCTAAGCAAGGTCATGGTCAAATTGCAGCCCTTTGATCCTACAAGAATCACTTGTTTACGTACTCCGTCAAATACATAATACTGCAAGGATGGATCAGTGTGCTGCGGTTAGAGCAACTACCACAAGCACATAGTTGCGGTGGTACATAGAGATTCTTCTCTTCTTGTCATCATCTTCATCCTATAGTCAGGAGTTTGTAATTCTAGCAGTTACAGGGATTATATTTAATGTCGTACTAAACCAATAGCAACAATCTAACTATAGGTAAAAGCTCTATGCTAAATTAAAGCAAAGTGGTTACAAGGGTTAGAATTATACGATTTTGATAAAATTAGTAATCATGCATGTTGTGTAACATATTAACAACATTCATGAATCAATTTTAGTGCTACTAATTAAATTATTACCTCTTCCAGTTTAAGATCTTAGATACTTTTACTTAGTTAATACTACATAATGAAAGATATAAAATTATTTTTTTTATTTATTAATTTAAATATTGCAAGGGTACAAACGAAGTAGTTATATATTTTTAAATATCAACGTGGTAAAGTCAATTGAAAAAGTTTATAGTTTTACTTCTATACATAAAATCTATTTTTATTTTCTGTTGTTTCAATATTAATTTCAAATAATTTATTTATAGAATTGATAACAAAATTTTATTTAAGAATTTATTATGCAATAATTAATTGTCTATAATTTTGAAAACAACTATAAAATTAATGTTTAAATTACGATTCGTTAATTAAAATATTTATTTTAATCGAATTCAAGATTTTTTTATAATATTCAAATGCTAAATGTATAAATTTTTTTAGAAGTAATGGAAAATATGGTGATAATGTAAGATAGAATTATTTAACACAGTGACAATGATTTAAATTTTACTATTCACACTATTGTTTAAATAGATTAATTTTCTGAAATAAAAAATTTAAGTTTAGAAGAGTTCTTTAAAATTTTTTTAGTATATTTTAGTTTTATCCATTGTTTTACTTTTAATCAATTTATAAATGTATACAATTATATCTGTTATAAATCATTTTCGATTCTGCGTGTAATTCATTGTTATTTATTTTTATTTTAAATTTTATATTATTAATAATTTACAAGATTATAAAATAAAAATGTTGAATATTTTTTGAAAGAATAAAATTGTTTTAATGAAAATTAATCATCAATATAAGTTTTGAAATTTTAAAATAGTATTTTTTAGAAGTGACACTGAAACAACAATTTTTAATATAATTTATTTTAATTGTAGTATATTTATATTTTACATTTACATTTTTTACACATTCTGTCAATCATAATGGTGCCTTATCATCTCCTTCGAGTTGATTTGCCGAGGCTGCAAACGAGGATGTGACGATGACCAAGGAAGCGAAGCTGCGATAGCTTTTTCATTAAGCTTCGCATTCATCCGTTCGTCCATAATGTTTTGATTGATGGTTCATTCGTATGAATTTAGCTGTTATTTCCTTTTACTCTCTTACAGTAACATAAAAAAATATAACTTCACTTATTTCAGTTTTTAATAAAGTTTTCAAAATAAAAGATTTAATAATTCATCGTATAAAATACCATTGCAGAAAAAGTGTTTGAGTTCCGTTGAACAATCAATGTAAACTTATTAGTAATGAAAATGTTCATTTTTATCGATATTTAAATTTTATTGAGATACTATTGAATATTTTGAACATAATTGTTACCTTTTGATTAATTTACATTTACGAGACTTCCCATAAATAGATTGGATCAATGTTTTAGTTTTTTAATTCGAGCTAAATATTGTTTTTGTTGAAAAATATTTTTTGTAAATAATTATTAAAAATAACTTTAATAAAGTGACATGAAAACATCGTTAAAATCGAGGTATGGCACTTTATCACGTTCATATCATCTTTTGTTAATTGAATTTTGTTGTTCAAAATCATTCAATGTACCACCGTTGGTCGAAGGACCTACAACTCAATGTAAAGTTACAATAAGTATGGGAGAGCTTATAACGACTTATTTATGCGTTAGAAAATGCAAGCATTAGAAAATTTGTGAAACTGAGCTGACGTTCGAAAAAATAGTTTCTTCGTTTTGTCGTTAATATAATTTCGTTCACTTATTAACGTAGTTTCCAAAGTACACAAAGTAACAAAATAAAAAAATACGGAGATATTATTTTTCATGAATTATCGAAATTATCAAAATATAGATTGTTTAACTGGTTTAAGTACTATTACTATAATCCTTTCAACATCATAGTGTTTTAAGGGAAATAATTGGGCTTTAACGGTATGCACTCGCTTCCCACAGGAACGTGAACATTACACCGACCTTTGGCGGCAATTCATCTATCTCACAGCTGTAGGACATATAGCGCAAAGATATACTGATCTGCGGCATATTTCGCGAATGATTCATCGAAGCCAATTTTAATTCAAATAAAGCGAACAGATCGAAAAATCTTCTGCCTGTCGTGTGTTATGATATTAATTTGTTGGGTATTTAAACATTTTTTTTCTATTTATTTTTTTACTTATACGTTTGATATTTTTCAAATACAAAGTTTTAGATGAATTGATATTCAATCGATGATGAAAGCTGGCTTTTTACCAAATTATCAGACCATCGAACAATCGATTGTACAAGTCACATGTCAACTATTGTGGTGTATGTATGGATAGGAACCTAAGTGTAAAATGCGCTCATATTAGCTATGAAGTTCTAACTTTTAAAATATGAAGATTTTATTATAAATAGTTCTTCTCCTTTCTAATAATAGATATTTTTATAAATAAAATAAATTTTAAGTGATATAATTACAGCGCAAAGTTCGATAAGAATATGAAAAATAAACTAAAAATATAATTGAGAGTAAAGAATAAATATTTCAATGATCTTTTATCTACAATCGATGAATCTGCGTTACGAAAAGAAATAAAGTTATTATAAAAGATAATAGAGGCCGTATCCGAGGATTAATTTTCATGTTTACTTTTAATCTGTCATTTTTTCCCTTCTATTCATGTAATGAATAGCTCAATAATATAGGTAAATGGTGTTTCAATTTTCAACAACGAAAAGTTTTACAGTAATTAATCAATAACAGTATTCAAAATTTATTGAATATTAATTAAAAGTAATTTATATTTTATCTAAATATTCTTAATTTTTATTATTTTAGTTTTATTTTAATTATGAATGGAATGTATTTTTTGGACCTTTTAAAATATATTTTATCTCTACTACATTTATTAATATATTTATAATATAATATAAGTACTGGCTTTTTTTTTAACATTTTTAGAAATTAATTACACGTAACGCTTATTATTGAATGCAACAAAATATCTTATTTCTATGTTTCATAAATGTCATTTATAATAAATTAGTCGTTTTAAAGAACTTTAATACGTTTACTTTCAAATACAATATATGCAATGTCCTTGTTTAATCCATGGTTAATAGGTTATTTTTATAATAAAAATTTTGTTTGTTTCATTCTGCAACGATGATTATAATTTACATTAATTATATTTAATCATGTATAATTTTTGAGCAGTGCAAACTTGTAATAAATAAGCTGTGCAATGAAAGATAATTTTTGTTTTTTTGATATGTTTGTGTATACATAAAGCAATGTCTATAAAAGAACCATAATTTATTTTGAACTTCAATGTTAATCAACGCAATTGTTTTAACGTATAAGGAGAACATAGTTATTGAGATGAAGAGGCGTATAGTGCTCAATTCATGCTTTGCTCTAGAGAAGAGAAAGGCAGTAAAGAAATAATGGAAGTTGTACTGTTATAATATATTGTGTCTATTGCCGATCAATGTATCGAATTTAAATGCAAAACCGCAGATCACATTGTTCGTAAAGTCTATCGGTTAAAATCCTATGACATTGTTCCTACTTTTCTTTTCCATTTTCATTACCATCCTATTATTTTTATTCTTACAGCGTTTTCTTTCACTTTTTTTCTTTAGATATTACTTAAAGTAATATCAGATATTACTTAAAGATCAAACAATATATTCGAGTTAATGAAAATTTTCTGCTCCTTACATTTTTTGTGCACGTATTACTAATATACAGTTAGTCTACTGTTCATTTAAATATTATTAATCGAATGCATATATGTTCGCCTCGATTTCCATAAGAAGGAAATTCCGGGAAATCAGTGAGAGAACGAAAATTTGTATTTTATGTCAATTCCTGGTGTATGGGTCGATGGCGATGGTAAAAGAAGCTTTTTTGATGAACAACCCTTATATATCGTTTTCACTGTAATCGGGTCGTCGATTATCGATAATTAGCTCTTTACCAATTTATCCAATATATTAATTGCTCATCGTACTGTTTAATGAACGATACGTGCATACGTTCATAGAGAGAAAATTGATAGTGGTGACATAAGTCTACTTGTCCCTAAAACATAGAGTTTGTAATTTCGGGAGCGGTGAGGAGGTAGAAATGAGAGTTGATCATGCTTGCTAAAACTGTTGTATTCATCAAGAAAACCGTCACTAGAGCCTGTAATTCACAAATATTCTGTTCAATAATTTTCGTGAGTTTATTACGAAACGTGATTTATTCTAATTTAATGTAGGTATAAATATCATCTTTGAAATATAATATATTTAGAGAAAAGTGATTATTAATTTAAATAGTTGCTTTAATAATTATTATCAAGATAAATTTAATAGTGGTATTTTACTTAAATGAAAAAACCGTGAGCTATTTTCAGTAATTACTTGAATCAACATTTTGCTTTTATTTTATATTTATATATTTTGTTATATTTTTGTTTTATTTATCGAATTTCAAGTAACGAATTTTTTAAATTTATGACCTTGTAATTTTTAAAGTTTCTATGGAATCATATGTACATCAAAATCAATCTGAAATTAATTTATGATAATTTAGTGTATCCAAGGGTGTTTTATACGATGTATAAGTTCAATAATTTAATGTTCCTCTATCTAATATATTCAATAAAAATTTTCATACAATTTTAAGAGTAATTAATAAATATTTAGTACATTAACTCATATATTTGTTTATATAATAAATCTTAAAAATTTTTTATTCATCAATTCAATTTATACATGGAATAATGTTCATAAAATTGGAATGAGCAAATAAGAGATTTATCCGAAAGATGAAATTACCATCTTAACTACAGCATTTATCTACGCTATAATTTAGAATTCGATAATGTTATCTAAATAATTTTTTGTGTCTTATAAAACCTTTTTTCTAAAACAAATAAATAAATAATAAATTATAATTATAATTAGTTATTATTGTTCAAAAATAAATTATATAAGATATATTTTACGTTTAAGTATAATAGCAATACTAAATTGATGATCAGAAGAATAAACAGATATTTTATATAGAAATTCTATTTTTCTTTCCATAAATATATCTTTAAAATACATTTTTTGTTATAATATTTAGTTTTATAATTATTTTACGAGTACTAGAGTAAAAATATCTATGTTTTAGTTAAGATAGATGAGTTTTCTACTACTACTAATTCCGTAGTGCGTTTGCTGATATCAACGGAGGTATATTCTTTTTACCTTTCTATGTACTTCGATTAATGTCTTATAGAAAAAAATGTTTGTGGTAAAATCCAATTTTATATTCGGAAGTTATATGCATGAATAAGTAATACGCACACATTTATTCGTCATGACAAACTCGTGATATTTGTGTAAACAGAAATGAAGAAATATCTGCATAGCATGATTTTATGATTGTAACTACGTATGTGTGCACCCATAAACGTATATGTAAGTAACACTAGTAAAACCTGGTATCGGCAAAATTTATGGCGCCAATATTTATGACGGCGTTCGTAAATGCAAGTCTTAGATTCCTATTTTGCTCTTTTCTGCTTTCATGATAGCGACTCGAGAAAATGAGCAAAAGGTAACGCAGCAGGATAGTCATGTAATTTTTCGCAGTATACGCATTAGCTCGTTTTTTTTTATATTTATACCATTAAAAACACCAACTTTTGTGCTTATTTTTTTTATATTTGCTCCATTTTCTATATATTATTATTCAATATAATATAGAATTTTAAATAATTCTGATACGAAGGAAACTATATTTTAACTAACACACTCAATCAGCTAACAATATTCCAACAAAGATGAAAATAGATAGAAATAGTGATAAGTATTTTAAACTTATTAGAATTTATTTGTTGTATTTATTATTATTTATTTAATGTACATATATATAATAATAATGAATATATGCAGATATTTAATTTCTTGTGCTAATTGAAATGTCAGGGCAATCCAAAGAATAAATTTTATAGGTATTGATACTTTAACTGGAAAATCTATATTTTTTAAAAATAAAAGATTTTACAATTATTAATTACTAATAAATTATTTATTTCCAACAAGTAAAACTTATAATTTTTATACCCTTCAATAAAAAATAACGTGTATATGATATTTAACAAATCATATTATACAATTAAATACATATTAATTTATAAGTTAAATTATATTATAATATAACAAACATATTATATTATATTATAATATAATAATGAAAGATATATTACATTAAATTTAAGTATTTCGGCTTTTGTTTCTACATCTACTCAAAATATTTTTTTACTAGAATTTTAAACGTGGTATTGCAATTAAATTAATATGACAAGAGTTTTTAATTCATAATTTTGATTATACTAAGCAGATTTAAATATGTAAATATAAAATTTAAAAAGTCTTATTATAAAAATAACTTGTCACAAATTTTAATTATTAAACTAAATTATTATAAATTGTCAGAAATGATATATTAATAATGTATGCATATAAATTGTAATAATATATTAAATTATAAATTTTTTATATACAGTTTAATCGAAGAAAGAAATTTTCGATAAAAGATAACAAACTTTACATTTATTATAAAGGAAATATCAATATTTATAGAATCATAAAATTTATATATTATGTTAAATTATAAAACATATTTTATAAAATATATTGAATAATTTATAATGAAACAAATAATATATAACTAAAAATTTTTATAAATTTTTTAAAGTGCTTATATTTCATTAGGAGGTTTGAATATGTAATAGTTGTTTCAAAATAATATTAAATTTTATATAGTTTTATTTTGAAATATAATATAAACAATATATAATAGAAAATTAGTATAATATTCATATACTTGATTTAATTCACTGTTTTAAGAATTGAAGTGAATTTTGATATATAAAATCATTTAATTTATATATACATAAAGTATATAATATATAATTATACATATACATAAAGTTAGTATTTCAAATACTTAATATATATATATATATATATATATATGTATATAGTTGACTAAGTTTCAGTTTATTCAGATTATTTATTTTAATTAATTTTTTGTAATAAATACTTGTGCCCTCTATGGTATATATTAGTTAATAAATATTTAGATACTGTTTATTAGTAGTATTACAATATAGAGAAAATGAAAAAGAAAAAGAGGGATAAAATATTCAAATAGAGTCGGATATGAGTAAACGTTCACGGGCAAATATTCGTAAGATTTTTAAAATGTGTGAGTGTGTTTTTTAGTTTCCCTTGATTGTATTAACCATAAATACTAATTAAAACGGCAAATATTCGAATGTAATTGTTGAGTTTTCTGGAAAGATATAAGGACTAACAAGTTTATTTTTGTATCCTGCTGCGGGCTTTTACCAGATTTGTTGAAATGGACCCGAGTTCCTATCATCGCCATCGAGAAGCAAATATCGTCAATTTTGTGAAACTGTAGTATCGGCTCTTATATTATTTCCGCTTTATATATTTCCAATAAATTTCGATAAATTTATTGTTCTGCATACAATC
Organism: Dolichoris vasculosae; assembly: GCA_018907195.1. Taxonomy (NCBI): domain Eukaryota; kingdom Metazoa; phylum Arthropoda; class Insecta; order Hymenoptera; family Agaonidae; genus Dolichoris; species Dolichoris vasculosae. Next base: position 494,931 of record JACCHY010000001.1, read on the forward strand.
AATGTTCCTGAAAAATTTCCACTTTATAATTCTTTATGGGAATTTAGTATTCTTTCATTGAAATACGTATTTTTATATTTGATTATTTTATTTCTATTTTTACCATACAAAGTCTATAAAAGATTTATAATATAATCTGTGTCAATAAGATTAACAGAACGGATATTTTACTTTTAATTAATTAAATTAATTCACTAAGAGTATTATGCATATTTTATACATTAAAATTGTTTCTATTAAATACTTCTAAATATTTCAAATTCATATATATATATAATTTGCCTATTTTTATTCTAATTAAGACTCATATTTTATTGATATTTATTCCTATTATCTATGTAGTTATATCTGTAAGCATATAAAAAATCAGATCAATTAAATAATTAAAATTAAATCAATTTCTATAAAATAAATTAAGACTCGTTAAAAATTATTCGTATAATAATTTATAGGTAAAATGAAAGTATTAAAGTTATTGTAATTTAATTGAATGAATTATATATGGTAACATAATATAATAATTATTAATGTAATCAATATTTAGAACTATACAAATATAAATAAGTTAATAGCCAACTTAAGAAATTAATAAATAGTACAATATGATGAAGAAAACATATGAATATGATTCATATTTATCTTCGAAACAATATATTTTCTTATATTTTCATAATAACAAAATTAGTTAATAATCTAGACTCATACAATAGTTGATTTATATTTCTATCATTTACCTATTTATAAAAAATATTTTTAACATTTATAAATTAATATTTAGATAAGGAAATAGTTTCTAATAATATGAATGAAATGGTTCAAACAAAAATTATGTACTTAATATATAAAAACAGATAATACTCTGACTATATTATTATAGAGGATGAATATATTAAATTTGATAAAAAAAATTTATAATTTTAAAAAGTTTTAAATTTTATCATTTTTTGTATATTCTATGTTTAAATATATTACCTGAAATATGTGTTTTTTAGATATTGTATTTTAAAATTATTTTATTTTATTTAATTAAAAACAATTAATTTTATTAATAAATATTCATTTTATGAAAAGTTTCATTTAATCTTTGAATAAAAAGTTTATAAAATCTATTTTCGTATATAAATATTTTTGTATGGTGTATAATATAGATTATAGTTGCGTAACGTCTGGCTCTAAAATGTATATATTGTGGACATATTTCGTAAATAAGAAAACATAAATAAATATATATTTGAATGCGATGATTTTGATAGGTTTAATTGTTTAAGATTTCGTTCGATTTTAGTGCTGTATTCCGTTTTAAGTTATTTTTCTGTATGCATATTTTCAAAGTAAGAGTATATTTTTACACGCAAATTTACAAACACATGTGTAGAAAAAAGAAGCATGAGTTATGGCGTTTTGATAAGGTATGCTTAGAAAAAGTTATCTACTCAAATTTTTTTCTTACTCAAAAGACTTTATCCTGTGAAAATTAAGAGAGAAAGAAGGAGCACATCTCTTTTCGTATTCGTATCAGAGATTTTTGGATCTGATAGCAAGTCCATCGTTTTCTGTATATCTGTCAAAAGCTAACGTTTCTCTTCAAATCTTGGTCTTTTCTCGTTGCATAAGTCATTGAATTTTATATCATAGTGCTCTTATCTAAGCAAGTCAATTATGTTTAGCCATCTTGGTGTTTTTGATACACAAATGAGCATAGAATACATGATAAGGTGACACTAATCCATTGTATCTGATTTTACTCATATATTTTCAATGTCATTCTTATTTTCAACTATCTATCATTTTATTAAATGTTTCTGAAATATTTTATTAAAGATTTTGGAAGGGGATTTTTTTTCCAGAAAAGAACGGAATTTCCTTGCTTGCAGGAACGAGGCATCTTAAATGAAAAGCATCTTCCGGCAAGTGTAGCGTAAAGTTAAGCTGCATATCTAACATATGCTCCGGATCATTCATCAAAGTTTTATTAATGTGTCATCTATGATCGGAAATCGAAGAGTTTTTTCTGTAAAATGTGATCTATGTGCTATCGAGTAAAGCTGACTTATCGTGAGAAGTTTTTCATATCTTAAAACATACTTTTTACTCTTTTATTTCTATTGAAATTTAAACTGTATCTGGATTATCTGAAAAAATACATCACTCAATCGAAAAATATGATAGTATTTTATGTATTATATAAAGAACTCACATCGAAATTAAATGCATACTTTTCATTATATTTTATATTTAGGGAAGATATTTTCTATCTTTAACAGTTAAATAAATATAAAATATTTAAAAAATTGATATAATTTTTGATTTACACTTTAAAAAATAATATTTATTAAATATTATATACTAAAATAATCTTTGATATTTTTTATAAAAATGTAAATTCGAAAAAATTTTCACAGACATTAAAATTTTAAATAATAATGATTTTTTTAATAATTAGTATAATCAAAAATAGTTTTTAAGTAATTTATAGTTAGGAATACATAAACGTTTATCATTTTATTTGTAATTAAATATATATAAAGGACCAAACTTATAAATGTAAGTATCAAAACTTTATGTAGATATATCTAATGCAGAAAAAATTACGAGGTATCTTTCTTAAATTAAATTAATCAATATTTAATTGTTGCTAATATTTATCTTCTTAATTTTTTTTATGAAAATAGAAAATTATGAAATTATTAGAGATTGTGATGAAGATTTAAACTGTCTCACTTGTATTTATCATTTTATATTCGATAATGGATAAACTTCTCATATAATGTTTCTCATAAATGTTAATTTTTATATAGAATTTCTAAGTATTAAATATAAGTTGCATATAAAAAATATTTGTTGTTATTATATCAAATTTTTTTGAATATTTATTCTATTTAAAAATAAGCATTAAAATTTAATAATTGAATGGACTAAAATTATTATTAAATATGACTATAAACAACATTATTATACTTTATAATAATTATTGTATCAATTAAGAAAAATTTTTATTCGAATAAAAAATAAAGTTGGATCTTAAAATATATTTATAATATTGTCCCGTTACATAAAACTTAGAAATAATTCATGAACTGAAAATGAGCTTTTATATTCAAATTAATACAAATAAATAAGATTTAACAAAATAAAATCAATCAAGACTATTATAACTTATAATTCTTATGATTATTGATTTTCAATAGAGTAAGAAGGTATTATATATTTTGTGTATGAACATTTTATTTTTATTCCTTTATGCATTTGCATTTCCTTATTCGGTACTTCTAGTTGATTCTTTGCCTTGTTTTAGTATTTCTACGTAGTTACTCTTATTTTGTTAAATTTCCTTTTTTATTTCTAATTCTGAGCAATTGATCTTACGTGATAAAAATAATATCTACTCAATACATCAATAAAATAAGATGTAAGCGAAAGATCAGGACTATAGACAGAGTTGTAGACGATACATTTAAGTAAAAATTATAGAGATAAATAATTGTCTTAATAATTGTCCGAGTAAATTTTAATTTCTAATGGAAGTGAAGTCAATTTTCTAAAATAGAAACAAGAAAAAAATTAGTTGAATATTTAATCGAAAATTTACGAATGTTTCAGAAGTATAGGCATAAGATCAATTTCAATGATGAAGAAAGAGTTTAATAATCGTTTGAATACTATAAAAAGATAATAACATGTACACGCATTTATATTTATATGTATTTGTTTTAATGTGTTGAAAAAACTTAGAAACAAACTTTTCATACAAGTAGAAAAAAGAAAATTCTAAATATCGATTAAAATTTTATTTACAAATTTAAAATATATTTATTAACAACTTTTTTTCATATACATGAGATTATTATTTAATACATTTAGAAATATTTTTTAAATTTTTTATTGTAATTATCCATTTTTATAAAAGTAAGTAAATATATATAAAATATCTTTTCAAATAAATGAATTATTAAAGCGTTAATATATCAAAATTTAATTTATAATAGACTAGAATATACTATGGAAAAGGTATTAATCAAACTTTTTAAAATGTTACTGAGTATCAGAGTTACTATACTTTAAGCCAATTATTTCAAATCTATTTTATAGATTTGATATACTTTTCATAACTTTTATCGATTACTTAATTTTATTTAATAAAGTCCTGTTTAGTTTTTAACTAAAGTGAATGAATTAGAAGTAATTATTTACTTAGATGATTAATATAACATAATTTAAAAATAATTAATAATAGAAAAAATTAAAATGATAAAAAAGAAGAGATAGAACATACTAAAGTCAAATTGAATGTAACAGATTTAATAACTGTACAAATATCAGATACAATGTAAATATAAGCATAAAAATGAGAATTAAAGAACTAGATCAATGAATAACTTTTTCAAGATCAATAATATAGCAATGATTTATTTATATTTGAGTGATGCATCAAATAAAGCGTTGTTGTGCTTATATATATGCATTAGTTAAATTGGAAAGAAGTGTAGTAATGTTATACCGACTTTTTCTATTTCCAATTGAATATAAAAGTTTTAGATTTTATAATCTGATAAATGTAAGAGCATTAAATAGAGTTCATTCAGAAGATAAAAATTGTAAAATATAAATGAAAAAGATAGAAAAAAGTAAAATAAGAACTTTTTTCTTTAATCGTTAATTTTTTAATTATCTTCTTTTAAAATTGTTTTATAAAAATTTCTAACTTTATGAACTACACTAATTTATTTTACATTTATTTTTAAAAATAAATTTAATTTTTTTTGTTTTTAATGGTCTTGTATCTTGATTTTATCCCATTTATATTAGTATTTTTAAATGAATTCTAATTAGATTTTGAGCTAAATAGATTAGAAATGGAAGTGTGACTAACAATTTGCAGACATAATATTGCATATTATTATAAAATAAAACATCTCAGTTAAATATATTTTTATCTTTTCAATGTTATGTATATGTATGCATTTAGCGAAATTGAAGCTATAGACTATTGCAATATTTCATATGATTAATGCAATTTGAATTTTCCTGTCATTTTTCTTATGTATGTAATTCATATATTTTATTATTGGTAACTTGTATCTGTGTTACCTGGGAACTGCTTTTTGAATTGCAGTGCAATTGAAAACGACATGCATATTGCTGTGAGGATGACTTAGCGTATGTAATATATCTGCTATCAAATTCTGCAGTGAATGATGACATTATGATCTTTATTTAAATTTCTAGTGATAAGATTCCGTAAATCCAAAAAAGTAAAACTTTGTTACTTTTTGATACTTTGGTGATTTTTTCTAGGAAAATCGATTAAGAATAATTATGTTGATGTATATAGTTATCGTTAACTTTTTCAGCTAAAATTTAGATCTGTTTCTGTTTATTTATGAAAGCCTTTATATTTTTATGATTCATTTTTACATTAAATTTTATTTCTACTTGATGTATTTTGAAGAATAATTGTTTGACTTCTAAAATACGACTTATAATATTGTACAAACAAAAATTTTGTATTTTCTATAACATGTCTCATATACTTATTTGAGAATTCAGAACTATTTATGAATATATATGAAAAAAGAGAAATTCTTTGTATTATTTTATTGTAAATTAGTATGTATCTATTGAAATATATAACTAAAGTATCTTTAAGCTAGCGATAATCATAGTATTATGCCTAAATGATAAATCCAGCTATTATATAAAATAAGTTTTAGCTGTTTTTGATTCTTTGATTCATCAGTAAAAAGTTTTTGACGTATACATATAGATATTAACGTACGTTAAGTACATTTATTTTTTCTGGTGGTGGCTGTATAGTTATATTTAGGCTATGTGCTGGAATCTTACTAAGGATAGTTTAAAATTTGTCGACTTTATCGATAATTCTGATATATTTGGGTTCAAGCTTTACAACCTAGCTTAATAGAAGATTAGTCCTATTTCTATAATATTATTTTGACCATGACCTTAATTTTTGAATATACAGATCGATAAATTATTTAACAAATCGATCTTTTAATACTTGATATTACACAGGGTCATAATTTTAACCATGAGAAATCAAAAGTAATGATACATTCACTCGTTAAATATGTATTTTATTACAAAGCTGTAAATTTCTAGATTGCAATAGTATTTGAAAATTTTTTCTGCTATTATAATTTTTTAAAGTTGTTCTAATTAACTTTATTATATGTCTATTAATTATTTAAATGAAAACGATGAGCTTGCCAAATTAGTTTAATTTTTACCTATAAATAAATATCAGCAGTTTATAATTTGTATAGTTTTAGCCACTGTTTCACTAAATTTTAGATGAATCATTCACTATATATTTCATTACATTAACTTTATACATTGGAATCTTTTTTGCTACTATTATAAATGACTGCAATATTTAGCAAAGGTTGTAAATTTTTGAAATAAATTATATCATTAAAAAAAAATTTATTCTATATCCATAGCTATGGATAGTCATATTTATTTAATTAATTTTTATGATGTGTTTTAAAAAAACAAATAAATACTTTTGATATAATATTTTTAGAATGTTATTTTTAAGACTTATTAAACACATACATATGTTGATTATCAAGAATATTTTTATTGATAACCTTAAGTTAAAGGGAATAAAATATTTTAAATCGTTAAGAATTCATTACATATGTAATAAATATATAGCAATAAAATATATTTATATACCAGATATAGTAATAAACGCTTGTAACTTTGCAATTTTTTAAAAATATTTATATTAAGTCTTGAAATTTATTGCCTTATCATTTATAGTTTTAATTAATTCATGAAATTTATAATAAAATTATTTTTAAACATAAATAGTTTACAAAAAAAGAATAATTGATTAATAAACTTAATTTTAAATTTGTGGTAAAAATTTTTTATAGTTTTGATTTAATTTTTTCAATTTCAATAAAAAAATATTTTTAAAAATAGTTTTGAAAATTGGAAAAAGTCTATTTAAAATATGTGGATTTCATAAAATGTGTATATAGAAGACTGACATTATTTATAAAACTAAATTTTAGCGCAATATTGGAGAATAAAAAGCTACTACTTTCTTTTATTAAGCTCTTCATCTTTTTCTAAATGTTATTATGAGCATATGTTGAAGAGACAGTTTATAATATGTATACTTTATATTATAAATTATATAGATTAAAAAAAAGATTTTTCATTATTTATATAGAACTTTTGTTTAGGATCACTACCAAACTTTGAATCATTAATCCATCTCAATGTATCACAGAATTGTAATTGAGATGCTGTCTCAATTTAGTTTTTTACAAAAAACAATTTGAAAATCCAGATTTTTAATATTATAATATATAGTGTACATTAAAATAATAAAATAATATATTATATTAATAAATAGCAATGGTTAGAAAAATTTATAGTATAAAGGAAGGGTACTAAGTAGAACTAATTATTTTGAAATGTTTTCAAGATTATCTTTATAGTAAAAAAATGATCTTAATTTACAAATAATATTATTTTGAAGTTGAAAAAACAAGTCTATAATGTTTGTATCCATATTATTTTAAATGTTTAATATTTATACTTTTTTTAAATAAATAAAATTTAAAACGATATATCTAAAATACGTAAATAATCGCTCGTAAAAAGTTTTTTTTAAGAAATTAATTTTTAAGAAAAAATTTTTGAAAATTAATTAACAAATTTTTAAAACGTTTTAAAATGTTTTTTACAGTTTTAAAATTTTAATAATAACATTTTCAATTTTTAAATATATAATTTTTTCATATTTAATAAAAAGAAAAGGATAAATAAAATGTATGCAGATATTCTATGTACACTCAATTATTTAATTTTTCGTATCTGGCGTTTTATCCAACAGATTTATAAATGTAAAGAAGAGAATATTTTAAATAAATTTTACATTTTGATATATATCGATAAAATTGATATATAATTATAATATAAATATAATAGATTCATAATATATTTATACAAGTTATAATTATATTTTGTTCAGTTTTTATTTTAGTTTTCTGACATCAATGGAATTATTAATTCTCAAAAAAATAAAAATATAATAAATGCATAAGTAATAATTTGTAAATATTCAAATAAAAATGATTTTATGTTCAATACATGCAGTGAAAATTTAAAAACACAATGTTTATATATATAAATTAAATTTTATAAATTAGTTAACATTATTTAAAAATTATTTGTTTATTTAACAAATTGAATAATTTGACTAAATAATAAAATTGAAAATAAAAATAATAGTAATAGTAAATATATATTAATAATAGGAACTTATATTATTAATAATAATAAAATAAATTGATTGAATGAAATATAAAAAAAATTAAATTAAATAATTAATTAATTAAAAAAAATTAATGAGAAATTGAAATAATTTTTTATTTTAATACTCTTAAATCAATTATCACAGAATAAAGATTTTTGTGACCTAAAAAAACAATTTAGAAAATTACAAAAAGTTTTTGTAAATATGATAGTTCTTCTATAAGCTAATTTTTAGATACTGTGAATTATATATATATGAAATAAAATAGAAAATATGTTAAAGATATGACTGTTTGTAAATACCGCTTACAACCGTGAAATTTTTTTAACTGTACCAGGTATATGCAATATATAGTCCATACATATACATAGTACATATAGTCAAAAGTAACATGTTTTATCATTGAAATTCATATTATTTGGAAAATTTGTTAATATTTAACTCCAGTATGATTTAAAAAGAACTAGTTATTTAAAGAAAGTTTGCTATATTTTTATCAAAGATCAGTAATTTAATTTTATCTAAAGGGAAAAATAAGATATTATCAGTTACTTTTTCGATGTATTTATTGGTATGGTAAGATGTAGAGGAGTGAGAAAGATAAAATTTAGTCTTTTAGTATTGAAATATCTTTCAATTAATTTCCTATAAAAAACAAAGTTAGAAAATGTCACTTATTATGATGCATATCGTTATAAATTCAATTGTAATTAATAGAAAAATAGAATTACTCCATGTATAAGATAAGTGAAAGAATATTTAACTTGTGTATTCGCAGCGTGTCTCTTAATTTATACTTATATTGTTAGTCACGCGACTGTTGCATTAGTTCTTTGTTCTACTTTAAGCAACATGATAATCTATAGTCAGTGGCGTTTATGCTTGGTAAAATAAGTTAAGGTTCCTTAAACAAAATGATAATTTTTAGTGTATATTTATTTATTTTTATTTTAATATTTATTTATATACATCGATTTATTTAATTTCGGATTTTTAATTTTATTATTCGATTCATGCTATAACTCATCTTTTTCTACCATACTAATAATAATATATCCACAAAATATATTTTCATGCTTAAGCGCAATCTTGTGCAAATTATTACATATTTGTATACAAATACACGCAATGATACAAATTAAATATTTATAATTTTGCAACTATTTTAATATTATGTTAGAATTTTTTCTGTCTGGTAATATTACTTTTTTTTGAGTGGTAAAATTACATCAAATCTTCATGTTGTTAATAAACTTTATATATGAGAATAAAGAGTATATTTGATAGTTATTTTATTTAAATAGTAATTAAATAAAAAATATGTATATAAATATATCACAGTAATAAATTCTACATTAAGTAATATTAGTTTTATAAGTGTTTGAAATAAATAATTAAAATTCTGAAGAATCTTCATTTGAAAAATTTGGTTGATAGGATGCAAAAACACTAAAAAGCTTTTAAATCGCTGTTACAATAAATCAATTGTTAAGATAAATCCATTAATTTACTCAGTAAAATCAATTTAAAATACATATAAATATTAAATATAATAAAGATTTATTTTATTAAAACATTACGATATATTACTGATATATTTTATAATTATTTCTAAAATAGATATAAAAATTATAAGAATTAAATTTCATTACAATTACTTAAAGAATAGTTCTTGATTTTTAATTGAATGTATTGAAAACAATAAAAAAAATTAACATAAATTTTATTTGACCTTGAAACATAATGGTTAAAGTAATCTAACTTTGATAGCTCTTTTTCCTTTCTAATAAACGATCACATTCCGATAAATTCACAAGTAATTCTAAAACTTCGCTTATTGAGATCTCGAATACTGAAAGAACAAGAATATCAGCTATGTCAGGATTTACTTAATTATCGTTTGCTGTATAATTCTTTTATTAAAAAACTTGTTGATTCCTTGGAACTTGTAAAGAATAATGTAATTATTAAGTCAAATAGGGATAAAAAATAATACGATGAATTGATGTATGGTACACATTATTTCATTTGAATAAAATAAAATTATATTTAGATGAACTCTAAAATATTAATTAAGTAATTTAAGAAGGAACTTCTTATGTAAAAATTTTCGAATATAAACTGAATATCAATTTTATTTTTTTATTTTATCTGACGAAACTGATATACTTCAACAAGTAAATATATAACAGTTTGAGGTAAACTATACTTTGAATCTATTCTACATTCTGTCTTTACAAAAAATTATCTATTCTTTTTAGTGACATTAAGTTGGGATTATTCAATAAAATTATGACATTTAAAACACAATTATTCGAACTAAACCTTGTTCTTATATAAAATTTGTTATAAATACAATAATACCCTGATGATATTTGAAGATTGTAACCATTTTGAAATACTGCATTGTAATTTATATATGTGTATGAATAATACTAAATTGTTTATAACTTATTATTTAAGATTTTTTCACTTTGAAATAGTAAAAATTTAAACATTAAGAAACTAGAGAATTCTCCTATTAAAAGATAAATTTTTTTTAAAAAATATTATAAAATTAATATAATTAAAATCATTTTATTATAAATTAGAATTATTATTACTTAAATATAAGAAACGAAAAGAGTAATCTTATAAAATTTATTTCTATTCTTTATGATTACTTTAGTAAATTTCAATTTGGGATAGGTAACATGAATTGTCTTTATTGTAAAAAAACTATATAATTTTTAAAATTATTTTATAATGTATTATATTAGTAATTTTTAAAACGTATTCATCGATTAATTACATATAAATATTTGATATATTACTTTAAACGGTAGGTAGTATTTCTAAGCAAAGCAAAAGTTATTTAATAATTAGTTCATTGAAAGTATAAGTTTCATTTTCATTACAATTTTCTCATTTGATGATTACTTTGTAGTCCTGTATTGATTCAGAAGCATCAATATTGAAAAATAAAATAAAATGATATTCTATTTTGTGACTGAGATTATTTATTTGGAATCCATCCGTCAAAAAAGAATTTTCATAGACGTATCAGTAAATAATACTAATAACTTTATTGAGACAAATTGTATTAAACTAATTATTAGCATTTAGTTCTCTACTTTCTTTAGTCATATATAATTGTATAAGAATGAATATCACAATTGTAATACAAAAATTTTAATTTGATATAAATAAAACGTTAATTAAATAGTTTTTATATTTGTAATGTTGTATTTAATAGTGTTATTATAATATTTATTTAATTTTTTAAACTAAAAATATTATTCTGCCGTTAATTTATATTATATAAGTATATAGACACAATCTTTAATATTGTATTAAATAATTATATTTTTTGTCAAATTTATTTAAATTTTTACAATGTTAAATAGAAGTTCACATAAAAATAGTACCGAAATTAATCATTAAATAATTCTAATACATACACACACAAATCTATATATATATATATATAAATATATATAACGATTTAACTAACAATAAACATATTCATTTATATATAAGTCACATCGGTTTGAATAGTATTAATTGAATAATTATTTTACTTTTCACTTTCTTTTTACTTTTATTTATTAAAGTATATTTAATTTTATTTAAGCTCTAGTATGTATAGAACTCAAAGTGTAACATAAAGCTGCATCGTGAAGTTGCAGATTTACTCAATAGTAAATCAGTATTGCAGGTGAAAGCGTATGTATAGGTAGATTCACTGCATGGATTATACGTATATAAATTAATATATTTGTTAAAGTTGTGTATCGATATAAGTTGGAATTTATATGTATAGATCGTTGGAGTTGACAAATCTACACTCATTTAACTTTAGTTGCTATTGTACGTGAAAATATGTACTATTTAATTTTATTCTACCTACATTCGGTGTACAATAACAAATATCGAATTATCAGAATAGTACCAAAAAATATATACGTTTACCGCTTAATTTATATATTTCTATTTTATTTTCTATTTTGTATTAATAGAAAGACAACTTTTTCTGATAAATATTCTGGTTTTGATATTCGAAGATATAGTTTTTGTAATTCTATTCATGAAGTTGAAAATATAAATGTGATATTCCTTTTTTTCATTAGTAAATTAGTGAAATATAATTCAATAGATAATTCTTACTATTAAAATAAATTATAATTTTTTATCTCTTAGTTTTATAAGTATAGAGATTAATGATAATGTCATTAACTCATTATCGAATTTATATCAACGTGCTGTGATTCGTTTGACGTTAATCTTCAATACACTTTAGTTAATTTATGATTTATGCATCGATCAAAGCTCAATGAATATTTAGTTGCTTAAAAATTTAAATATATCAGATATTTATTCTCAATCGTATTTAACGAACTAACAAACAACGTAAATATTACTATATCATCAGTTTATTGTAAGGTAATACTCAAATTTATTGTAAATTTGCCCATATATAATATTTTTAAAAGAATTATGAGTATATACATATTTAAGACTACACATATATTTATATATATATATTTTTTATTTTTCTTCTCAAATTATTGCAGCTTGAGAAAATTTTAAAATCATGTTAATGTTTAAATTAATATTATTAATGCATGCTTTAATATATAAACTTATATATTTGATTTTTAAGATAAAAAATTTTTCGTAATAAAATATATACTTTTTAATTTTTAAATGATACATTTTTATATGAAATAGCAATATTACTAGCCTGATAAATCTTTACTATTTTAAAGTAAAATAGATTTTTTATACAATAATTTATCTATAAACTTTAGTTATAAAAAATGTATGCACATATATTTTTTAAAATATTTAATTTTTACTTACGTAATCATTTATATTTTAATCTATTTTAATCTATATAATATTTAAAGGATTATATAAAACATTACTCTATCTTTCAACATATTATTTGACTATATTATATTTTTTGTATAATTTATAATCTTTTAACACTTTGTAAATGATAATATAAAATTTTCAATTCTTTAAAATTTTATTTATATATATTTTAAATATATATTATCTAAAAAGTGAAATCATTTGCATAATATAATAAAGTTTGATTTTTTTAAAAGAAATATTTAATATTTAAAATTAAATTTTAAATATTTCTTAGAATACAATAAGACAATTTTCTAAATTTAAAGAACATTTTTTATAAAAAAATTTATTATTTATCAACTTAAATAATATATATATTTATCATTATAATTTTAAGTACATTTTAAGTTTCATACTTTATTTTAATTACTAGAGCTGTATATACAGAAACATATTTATTCTTCAGTAGTATTATACGATAAAATATTGTTTCAGTGTAAAATATTAATTAATTTTTTTATTTTAAAAAAATAGATGCATATAAATAATTATTTCAGTATATAAAGATTTTGTAGTATATAGTTATTATAATATAATTCTGAATTAGTTGAAAAAAGAATAAGCTGTTATGTATTATTATAACTTTTTCCTTAAATCTAATTGAGTAATACTAAATAATTGATATTTGGATAAGTAAATTTCTTTATAAAATTATTTATATATTGAAAATATTTTATTGTAATGAACTAAATCTATGAAATCAGATATTTTTAATAATATTTTTTGATCATATAATGTATTATTACGTCAAATATACCTAATAATTAATTTCATAAATTTATATACATTGCTTATAGTTAATTGATTGTTCATAAAAATTTTACTTTCCAAGTTTTTCTTATAATATAATACTTTAGGTCAATAAAGAAAATTCAGATTTTTCTTCAGATTTCGTTTCTGTTCAGCAATTTAGTGCATAATAGAATTCAGCTGAAGAGTTTGTATGGCTTATAACTTTCCCGCTTACATGTTTATATAACATATTAATGTGTTAAAGTATCAGTATCAAATGATATAGTATGTAATAGTGTTCAGGTTTTAAAAACGTAATTAAACTTTTGTCTCTTTTTCAACATAACAAATTATTTTCAGTATGCAAAAAAATCGGGTATTAAAATATTTCTAGTCATATTTGTATTCTTTCGTTATTCGAGAACTTTTACCAACGGATAAAGATATAACAATAAACTTTTTGTATAATGTCTATATATTTATATATATTTACATATAAAATATGCAATTAAAAATTAATCAATTGAATCATTTGTAAAATGGTTTTAATGATTAAGTAATATAACGATTTCCTTTACTTGAATCATAGTATAGATGTTTAATTAAAATTCAATTGCTATTTTTAAGAGTCTTACAAATCTAAGAATTAATTCTATTTTTAAAAATTTTACAATTTTAGTAATTATTAATAATATGTTTAGAACTTTATTAAAGATAATTGGAATTAATATTACAACTGCCTGTTCAAATATGGTAATAAAATTACTTTGAATCTAATCGTATGGTCAATTGTTATTGACATGAACTACATAATATATATACGAATGTATTATTTTTATAATTTTCGAAAGATAACTAATAAGAATGTCAGTAAAAATTTCCCATTATTTAGGATTTTTATAAGATATAGTTAGTATTTAACCCTTTGCGTACATTATTAACTTACTTTTTTATATTGATAACACATAAATTTAGTTTAAAGAAACTATATAAAACTAATAAAATCATAAAATTTAGTTTATTTAAAAACTAAAATTATGAATCTAATTTTAAATATAGACATTCTAATTCAGTATCGATCTTCATTATTTACGTATATGATAATTATTATTGAACTATGATAATAATCGGAATGTTAGAAATCATAAAAATTAAGTATATGAATCTCTTAAATAACTAAAATTAGTCTTGGAAGATTGAAATTAAATATTAAATATTTACATTGAAATATAGTACACAATGTCAATTGTGAAGTTATATATGTAGGGTATATTGAAATTTTAATTAATTATTGATTCTGAATAATGCAGTCAGTAATTATTAGAGTATTATTGTCAATATAATATAATTATGAATGGAATAACTACTATTTGTTAGGTGATAATTTTTTATGTACTATATTAGATACGAATGACTATATACTGTCAAGTGATATGTATATATATAAATATTAAAAATGCTCTTTATTTCTGATTGTCTTCAGAAACATTATTATCATAAGTAATTTTATTTAAAATTTTTTTCATCTATTTATATACAAAAATTATTAATTTCTTTTTTCACGTAAAAATTATTTTCACAAAATGCGAAGTATAATATTAAAGTGATTTATTAAAAGTTTTAATAATTATTAAGAGTAAATAAATACTTTGTTTCTTTTTCTCAAAATACTTAGATATATTTAATATGCTATATTGAGTTTTTTAATTATTTACGTAAAAATATATAATAAAAAACAAATATACAGAGGAAAAAAAATTTTCCAAAAAAAAAGATTATTTATGGTTTATTTAAACATCATTTTTCTTTATATTAAAATATAAAAATAGTAATTATTATTAATTTAATTAGAATAAAATTGAAAAATGGGTTTCCAATTGTCATTTTATTATTAAGATACAAAATATTGAATATGACAAGAATAAGACACTTAGATGAATTTCCATTATTTCTATTAATTGCTTAAAATTAAAAGAACTCAATTTAAAATTAAACAAATTAATTTTGAGGTTTTTGCTATAATCTAAAATTAATTTAAAATTAATAGTTCAATTCAAATAATAAATTCAACGTTAGACACAGTTAAAATAATTAATCAGTAAAAAATAAACTTAAAAATAAAAGTACAGTGTAATTATTTTTTATATATCGTTTATCATAGTTCAAAATGATTGAAATTAAAATTAAAATATCTACAAAGGTTAAATTCTTAATTATTGGAGTGTTTGTTATCAATCTCGTCGTCAAATTTCAATCATTTTCCTTTTATATAATAAAAATTGAAGAAAAGAAAAACAGTAGAAAATAATTTGAATACAAGGTTAATAAGAAAAGCGATGAAAGATTTGAATGAAGAATATATCCAATAGAACATAGAATATATTAGAAAAATATTAATATGTTTAAATTTGCTTTATATTATACAAATATTTATTAAAATTATTTTTATTTAATATTTCAGAATTCAATCATTTAAAAATTTATTACTGCAAACGATTGTTTCATACCTTATTAAAAATATTGTTATTTTTTTCTCTTTATAAAAAATATTGTTTTTTAAATTTTTAAATAATTGTTAATAATATTTGGAAAGAAATTGATAAGGTAAAAAAGATGAAAGAAGAAATATATTTGTATTAGATTAATCTTATTTTCTAAAGTATAAAGATATTAGGTCTATAAGAATCTTGAAATATTGTTTTGTGGTGATATAATATTATATTATATTATTTAAAATTGATGAATATTGAAATTCAATTGGTATACAGAATAAAGAAGATATACTTTATTTTATGATATTTGAAAAATCTCAAATAAAAGGTACTTTATCATATAATAAAATATATAAATTATGATCAAGTTATTAAATATTTCTATATATAAAATTAAACAACTTTTTTAAGTTATTTTTTTTATTTCAAATAAATTGCTCTATATAATGAATCATCAAAAATTGAATTTTTATTTTTTTTTAATACTACAATTTAATAATATTGTATAATAAAATTAGATTTTTTATTAAAAAAATACCTTTGATAGTCTTTTATAATTAGATAAATATTTTTTTATGATAATAACTATAAATATACATACAATAAAAATCTATACATGTATAAATAAATATATATACATTTTTAGTTAAATTATTATCGTTTTATTTTATATTGAAAATACATCAATAGTAATTTACTTAATATATTATTTTTTGAAATATGTGTTAATTCTTTTGTATGAGGACAAATAAAAAATTACACAAAAAATAATAATTTTCGGTAACATTCAGTAACATACAAACTCTTTTTAATTTTAACAAATAGAGTGTATTCATACTCTCTTATTCCTCCGTGCGTTATTTATCGATGCTCCTATCCAATTTTCGAATTTTGTCGGCGGAGGAAGATATCAACCTCTTGTTTCTTCAGTGGTAACACAATTTTACTGCAAATATTCTTCTGCTTTTACTCGATCTTCGTTCTCATTAGATTATGCTCTTTTGCATATTCTCTTCTAATCTTATAAATATTTCTATTTTATATATTTATTATTTCTAATTATTATTACATTTAATTAGTTATAGAGTAACTAAGAAATAAAATAAATAATTATATTAAATAATAGTTCTTATTCATAGCTTATTTATTTTAATATACAAAATTATTTTTTTAAGATAATAAAAGAAGTAATAATTATTTTTAACTATACGTTCTACAATATAAAAGCTGTTACTGGTGTAATAATGAAAATTGTATAAAACAGCTCAAACTCCATAAAAAATTTATGTCATTCGCATAGTATATATTGGAAGTATTTTCTGCTTATTAGAATATTTTGATAGCTTAAAAATCTATTTTAAAAAATATTGTGATATTAATTAATTCAGTTTTTATTAAAATATTTAATTTATAATTATATAGAGACTATGAATAGTATAGTATTTTAAATAAAATTTATACACTGAATTTATACACTAAATTTATACAGTAAATTTATACTAATTTTAGGATCTTTAGAAGTAGTTTAATAAATTTGGATATGTTACGTAATATAGAAGCACTTTGAGATAAAATTTAGAACATTGAATAAACCTTTTATTAAAATTTAATTGATTTATGTTGCATAATTAACTTTAAAATATATATCTTGAATTGAAGAAGATACACAAGGGATATAGTATTTTTGATCTCAAGAGAAAATCCATGAATAAACAGAAAAGAAGGCGATTAAACTTTACAGGATAAAATTACAAATTAAATTATATATATAATTTGTTTTATTATATATATATTACGTATATATTATGTGAATAATATATAAATAAAATAATAGAAATTATATAAACAATAATAAATATATTTTCAAATTATATATATAATATACATCAATGTAGTAATGCATACGAGTAGAAATTTTATTTTGAATAATATTCATATATTTATTGCATCAAATAAATGAATTATTATCAAGAGTAAATAAGTCACGCATATGAATATTTATTGATTTTTCTGTAATTATCATTTCTCTGTTATTACATTGAATCGATTACAAATTATAATTTAAAAAAAAATTTTTTTCTCAATATAATACTGTTAAGCTATTATCAATATGGTTTTAAAAAATTTTTTTGAATGTATATAATATATGTCTATATTAGTTGAATCTCTGAAAAATTTATGAAAAAAAAGTTTCACAGATTTATCTTAAATTTATTTAAGTCATCATTCAAAAGTTATGTTTTAAAAATGAAAGAAAAATATTTTGTGATAATTGAATTAAAAAATTTTTTTTAGAATTTGAGTTCCAGCAAAGAAACAGGATATTTTTATAACTTTATCGACATTAACTTGTCAATTTTCATCAGTTTTTCTTGATGTTCAAATATTTTTAGAATTATTTTATATACTTCGATTCACGTTGAACAAACTGAAAATTTTCAAAACCAAAAACTTTAGAAATCATTATGAAAGTAAATGTTTAGAAAAGTAAATTTTCTATCAAATTTTTTATCTATAAATAAAATAATAGATCGACTTTTCTGCTATATAGTCTATTTAAGATCAATAACATAAATATAGTAATCCAATTTTAAAAAATAAAAATTTAAGTGTAGTGAAATATATAAAGATGAACTCAGACAAAGAAAATTTACTAATGCATTAATGTCTCATTATTTAGTTTAAGATATTTATTTTTATCAAGATAATAAAATTAATCAAGAAATAATTAAAAAATTCATTCATATAAAAAATTAAAATATGTGTCAAACATTTTATTGATAATAAACAATTTTAGATCTAATATGTAATAGATATAAAAGATAGCAAATTATAGATATTTTTTTATATATTAATTATTATTATATAAAATTTGCAATTTTAATATATTAATTGCCTTACATAAACACATCAATGTCATATTACATGATATGAAAGATGTGAGAATTATTTAATGAAAATACAGTTCCAAAAATATCATTTAATAAGTAATTTATCGATTTTAAAAGGATGTCGTATTTTGTGTACATCAAAATGAAATACAAACATGGTATCGAATATTTGTTAGGTAATTATATATGCTTTAAATAAATTAAAAAATTTATAAAATACTATTTCGTAATTTCTACTTAAATGCAATTATTACATTGAATTATTGTACAAAAAAGAAATAAGTAATATTTTATACGATTTTAACTTATAATAGAGTATAAAATTTCTTTAAATATTTTAGCAGCAAAATTGAATTATATGGTCTAAACTCTTTTTGTAATTCAAGCAAACTGGTTTTCAATGTAAAGTAAAATTAAAAAAAAGTAATAAACTAAATTTAAAAAAGTAAAAGTATTGTCGGCATTGAGCAAGAACAATCAAATGTAAATTATAATCCCTCCTCCAACAATCGTTCTACTTGTCTCTTTCTTTCTCTCTTTTTATCTCACTCACGCGTCCTCCATATTCTAGGTGAAAAACCCTCGGACGAGCACAGCGGGATAAGAGTTTATTAATGTCGTGGTTGTAGCAGTAGCCTAGTAAGTTCGCTTACGCGTCCATTCAAGTTCCATGCCATCGGATTAATGTGACGCTTGTTTCTCGTTTACAAGATTACCTCAGCCCACTCGTCTACTTGGAATTTAATGCCTCGGCAGCTACAAGCGAAACAGTGCGACGCCGACGAAGAAACATTGTTGAGCCTTTCCGTGGCTACCTCCAATTCAAAATCTACGTGTAATATATGGCAGTTGAGGAAAGTTAACTTTTGCGTATGTATCACAGCAAAAATAAAAGTATTGAAAATAATGGAAATTAAAGGCTAATTGAATTTTAATGAGTTCGATGGTGCCAAAATGTCAGTATCTTATGTATTACGCGTTTTCATACACTGATGTATTAATCGATCACTTTTATATTCTCTTAAGTAATTATTATTCTATCGCATTACTTTTTTTTGGATCATTATTATTATTTAGGTCAATATAATTTATAAAATATTTAAGCAAATGTAGAAGAAAACTTTAACACAGCTTGCAAGTTTATAAAAAAAATCAATATCTACATAATGAATGCGAAAAAAAGATACAAATTACCTACATTATAAAATATACTAATTCTTTAGTTTCAACTGTTATATATTTTTGGCTTATTTAAAAATATATTTAATATTTTAAGATTATATTAGTCATTATAAAATATTAATATTTTTGTAATCATAAAATATTTTGAAAAAAAATGTAAATGAGTAGACTTGAAAATTTTATTGCATTTACAAATAATATATAAATAAATAAATTATAAATGAAAATGAATGATTAAATAGTTCAAATCTATAAATGAGATTATGAATACCTTAGTTTAAAAAACATATGTATAACGAAAATTTTAAATTAAAATTAAATATTATTACCGATACTTTTTATTTTAGTATAATTTTTTATGTTTATTTTCTATATTATATGTTACTTGTTATTTGTTAATTGTCGCATAAATATATTTCGAAATTAAATCTATAATTTTGCAAAAAATGTGTATTTAAAGAGATCTTATAATTAATGCAATTAAGATCTTATAATGCAATTTCAGCAATTATTTTACAGAAATACCTACAAACTATAACTTTTTGTTACTTTTTTTATAACTGATCGTATCATAAAAATGATTGTAAAACATGATTCTTAAATTTAAATTTCATAAAAATTAAATTTTATCTTAGTTATATATTTTATATATATATTCATAGACATCATTCTTTTATTTCACAATAATAATCTTACTTTCAATGTGGAAAGAAAATTTTTAAATGAATATTATTTCTTTTAAAACCAAAAATATATTTTATAATGAATTATTTATAATGAAAAAATCATTAAAATTGTATGCTTTATCGAAAAAATAGTTTTTGTGTTCATAATTATGATATACGTGTTATCATACAATATATTCAAACTTTACATGCATTATAATAGAATGAATAAGTTGTAGAATTATGTTATAAAGTGAAGCATATAACTTTTACTATTTAAAACGAGCAATATTTTAATCATTTAGTTCATATTTTGTAGAAAATTATATTTAAAAATAATTAAAATACTTTCGAAGTTTTTAAAAATGTATATGTATTTAGGATTTATTTTAGATAAGCATAAAAATAGAAAAGTATTACACTATGATTTTTGGAAACTTTATAGTTAAAAAATAATATTATTCAATTAAGAAAAAATAAGATGCAGTGATCAATTATCGGAAATGTGGAAGGTGTATTCTGCAATGCAAAACCAAAACACTTCTGGATGTCTGCAACGTGCTAAACATAGTAATAAGAGGGAAAGATACCGTCTTCCTGGATGAAATTCAAAGATCAATGCTCGAATCGATTTCAGCAAGAGCCAGAAATATATCACCCAGCAACTATCAAATAGATATTGTGCCCAGTATCAACTAATTGCAATTGCAAATGGATATGTAAATCTTTGAAAAAATATAGGCTGTTTACAATCAATTTTTACATAATAATATGGAATAAAGTTAAGGAATATCAACAGAAAGGTGTTTCTTTGATTTTGATCACTTTGGATCATAGATCTCTTCATTACTAATTTACGTTCATACTAGCAAAAATAATACTTATATTAAGATAAGTATTTATAAAACATAAAAATACTCTAACAGGCCATTTTATTTAAAAATTATGTTCAATATCTTATTAAAAAAGTTTATCTTACATTTTTGTTACGTATACAGGGGATACAATATAAAGCTGAACATAATTTAATACATTGTAATTGTTATAGTATTAATCTCAAGTTTAAATTATTTATTTATAATAGAACTTACTAAATTCATAATAAAAATTAATAATTAACAATATATTTTGATACTGTGATTAATATAATTCTATTTTTTAGTATCAATTAATAATTTTCATACGATATTAAAAAAAATTTATATTTATTACCAATCACAACGGAAAAATTCGTTATTCATATGTTATATAGTTCATATGCTTTATTCTTTTATTATGTATCTATTTTATATTTTCCTCTTCTCTCTTTCTATCTTACTTTTTCTTTTTCGCATATACATATACACTCGCGTACAAATACCGCAACGTTTTTTTCAAAAGCATGAATACACATCGACTCGGCGTTTTTCCAGGCCAACGCAGCAGTCACGGTTTGACTTTGTTTTTGTCTCCATCTTTTTCTCTCAACCATTTCTGTTTTGTACTCTTATTTAATTGCATCTGTCGTTTGCACGACAAGTGCAAGTTTCTATACACGTACAAGATCTTTTCCTCTCCACCTTTAAAAACGCATACGAACGTAAATATAACATAAACGCATGCGCACTGAAAATGGAATTGTACAAACAATGATTAAGCGTGCGAGAAATGCTGCAGCATAGAAATAAAGAGGCATACTGATAGAGCGAAAGAGAGAACGAGAGAGAATAGGTGTGTGTATGTATCGAAGGGAAGAGGGTTGAATAAAATGATATTATACTCGGGACTATTTGCACTCAAGTGTTTGCTTTCGTTCAGACGGTCTATAAAATTAACGGAGACGCTGCATAAATGGTAAATGATAAAAACAACAATAAATTATGTCCTTTCAACTGCAGATTTGAAAAATTACACAAATTACTTATAGTTTACATATATATATATACTATAGTACCATATTTTTTCCTTCTCATTTTCTCAAGATCTTACAAGAAAATGAATATTATAGAGAATGAATTAAGAACAACTGTTTTCTTTAGATCATTCAGTATTCCTAACATCTTTTCTATGAGTATAATATTAAAATATATTCAAAGTAAATCAATCATTAAAGTATGATTATAACGTATGTTTTTATAAAGTAAAAAACGAAATTTGAAATATAAAATATATATTATATTATATTATTACATAATTTTATCTGTAAACTATTATATTTATAATTAAACTTTTCTTTATAGAGCTTTTCTTCAATTATTTCTCTCAGTATGTTAGAGGAAAATTAAGCTCCTTCTCTTTATTTATTCAATAAAAAAATGCAGGGGATTCATATATCCTAAAAACTATACGATATAATATTTCATTTATATCTCTTTTGAGTAATTCCACAATTGCTTTTCTTGCTAATATTTACCTTCAAATAATAATTTGGGTTCTATGAATATATAAAAATACTTTAGATTACAAAATCATACAACTTTTTCGTTCATTAATATTAATTGGTTTTTTGCTTCATTATTTATATGAATTTTACTCACATTTAGATCGAATAACTGATATGATGAAATAATGCAATTATTCAGGCAACCACTTTTCTTACAATGCATCTCACGAACATATACTTCTCTCGGCCTCTACGGTTTAGTCTTGGTATCGCTGTCGTTACCATTGAACGTTTTGTTGACTATTTGTTCCTTTCTTTGTCCTCTAGGCTATTTTCTAGTACTATTTTTCTTTCGTTATTTGTACTGCTATTTTTTTAACTCTAGTGCATATCCCATTTATTTATTTTGAAACCACCTTTGCGTTTAGTCATTTATTTCTTCGTCTCTTTCTTGCGATCTACATTTATAAGTCCCTCCATCCTTTGTAAGATAATTTTCTCTCTAACTGTATTCTTAATATATAACAGTTCAATATTTAAGTGTCATTGATACCTCAATTTTTGAAAACTTTGATTTTGTTTAAAATGGAATGGTCGTTTAATGTATATTTGATTGTAAAGGGGTGTCATAATTATGTGTAAAAAGTGTATAATGGTAAGAGATCTGAAATAATTTAACCTTTATCTTATATTATATTAAAAATGCATGCATTTCTGATCATATTATGATGCATTTGAAGCAGTTAATTGGTGGATTCACAGCATCACCTATATTTAGATACACTTATTTATGATTAATTTTGGTACCAATTCTTTTAAAGCAATCCTCCAGTAATGTAGGATATGTACTACACACCTGATTGGTTAGGAATTTTAATGAATATTTAATTTCCTTTTATTAGAATCTTCTGTACCAAAAATTTGTTTATATTAACATTGAAAAGTTTTTTTGAACTTCATTGTGATATATAAGTCATTTGTCGACATTGTGCTATATATATGGCTAGTTTTTGAAATTTCCGTTAAATTTAGATTTGGTTTAAAAGTATTACGCTTGAACAATTCCTTGATCGTTAATATATATTTGATACTCTGAATTTATTATTTTATCAGTAGTCTCATCTTATTTCGACCACTCTTTTCCTTTTTTATAAAATTAAATATGAAATCATTCCTTCTATGATACAGATATTTGCGTCCTTTATTCAATTTCTTTTATTTTTAGTAACTGATGATGTTTTATTACATAATAACACCCAGTATTTCGTTTTTTCAACACCATTTCTTATTATTAGCTATTATATTTTCATTTGTGGTATGTTTATGAATTTTCAATTCTAAATTCACCACTAATCTTACTGCATTTTGCGTATCGTTTCATCCAGGAATGTCTTGCTGTTTTTATACTTGATTAGCAATACCTCCAGTGTTTTATTTTGTTAACTACTTCTACGTTGACCATATTATTATTACACTTCAATTATTACACAAAATAAATTTCTTTAATGTTTGCTCCTTCACTTTGTTTTCTCGATATTCTAAATGTCCTTTTTTACATTACTGTTATTTAAGGGTAACAATTGACTAATGAGATAATCGGCATCTTTTTGCAGAATTGAGTTAAATAATCTATACTTTTATGATATTGCTCCTTTTGATTTTACATGTTATTCGTTGGAATTATCATAGCTTGCTAGTTTGGATAATTTTACTTGCTTCTTCCTTATATATGGTAGACAATGATATTCACATTATATGCAGTAATCGATAAATTATTGCACAATTAGTTGTTTATTCATAATATACCACATTATTTTACGCAAAGACGCGATATACTTGGTTGCAATTAATTTATGCGTATTAAATTTTTTCATGCACATTGTTTTTCTATTAATGATTGCAAAATATCTATTTGTATTAAAAGTATTTTCTTAATTTCTTCTCCATAACTAATTTCATTTGTAACTCTAAGAGTGGTTATTCTTTTTTATTTCATAAACCAAAAAATTTCATTATATCTCGTACGAATTTTTGATGTAGTATCTTATTACAGAGAAAATCTAACCATATTATCTATAAGCTATGGGTAGATTTATATGAAACCTTCTTTATACTTACATATATTTACAGCGAGTACTTCAAGTAATTTTTACTTGGAAGAATTCTCTTTGATAATTGCTACTTTCGGATTAAAACCAAACTACCTTTCTATACCTAGACAATAATGGATATTATGTCTCCTATAAGAAAGTAAAGGCATTTTTCCACTTATATATTTTTTAGTTATTTTTTTAGATATTTATTTAGAAATATAATATTTAATTAAATATAATTGAATATATATTATATTTAATTCACACACATATATATTATACTTACATTAATATTAAAAACTATATTTTATAATATCGATTCATATAGATTATATATTAAATAAATTATAGTTTGAATGATTTAAAATCTTATATGACAAAGCTTCATTATTATGCTAATAATTCTAATAACTTATTTAAATTTTAATATCAATTTTCAGATCAATATCTTTATAATTTATATTTCAATTTAGATTATTAAATATTAGTTTTCGATTTATAATTTTTAAAGTAACTTCTTTGTATTATTTTAAAAATATTTATATTATAAAACTATATTTTTTATATAGTCCATTTTGAATAGTTTTATAAATTATTTTTTACTCATATTGTAAAATGGTCAGTAATTCGTATTTAATTTAACTTTTCTAATATTCCATATAAAAAGAAAATTTAGTAAATTTATATATTCTTCAGAGCACTCTATAATTTATATTTTGTAATTATAAACATTTAAAGATTACTTGTGACTCATTATACATTTTTGTTGTACATACATTATAAATAAATTTCTTATTATATTCTTATTTAATGATTTATAAATAAAAATATTGTTTCATGATTATATTATTCTTAAAAAATATAGAGGTATAATTATTAATAGGAAATAATATAGTGAATTAACGAATATTTTTATTCAAGGCAGTATTCGTCAATGTACAATATTTTAACATGAAAATACTGTACCACACATTTTAATGCTGAAAAATAATAAAATTTCCAGTTTTACAGGCAAAACTCTTATACTTCATTTATTTATTATTATAAGTCTAATAAGAAATAATATTAATATTATTTGAATTTATATATTCAAATATATATTTAATTTCTTTTAAATAAAATTAAATGATAAAATCAAGATAATTATTTCATTAGATAATTAGATTTTATATATGTTAAAGGATTTAGATATTAAATATTTTATAAACTATTTTATTATATAATCATAAAAATAATAACATTCTAAATGAAAAGTTTTGTGACACAAAATTTATTTATACCTGAAATTGTTAAGTGTATTAAACTATAATTAATTGGGAATTCCATATGTAACTCTAATGAAATTAGTATAATATTAGTGATATTATTAGAAATTATTTTTTGAAAATAATCAGATTAACTAAAAATTAATATTTTTACTCAAATCTGTACTCAAATTTTGGAATTCTTTTTTAGTATATTTTTGTGAGACAAAAATTTAATTAAGAATGCGTTGATTGCATCTGTCTCTTTTTCTAGTTTCTATCTTGAATTAATTAAGATTTTATTTTTTCTCGGTTTTTATCTGTTCACTTTTAACCTAAGATCTTTATGAGGGTTTATTATGCTTTCTTTATTATCTGAAGGTCTGAGATTTTTCATTTTTGTTCATTATTTTCTTTTATAAAACTGAAACTGTCAGTTTGAATATAAAAGTAATCAAAGTACTAAGACAGCTTTTAATTAACACTGCTATTAATAATTAAAAAATGCACTTTAGTTTTAAATTAAGAATACTATTTACTACCGAAAAGAAAAATATATAGAAAAAAGAGGAAAGATAGTTTCAAGGGGGTAGGAAAACAAAAAAATTTTCATTTATATCTTATCGAAGTCGGAAGTCTCGTTAAGATCTTAGACAGTGTTACGAATACTAAAGTATGTGAATTCTTAGTCTGACCATGAAGACTTAGTTCTTTTTATTTTTTTATTTTTTCCTTTTTTCCCTTTAATTTAGCACAAGTTTATAATACAAGAAATGTCTTTTCAACAACATAAAGGTTTATCTCATGTTTAGATTTTACTGTATTTTCTGCTACAATAATCCATATAGTATATCATTATTTTTTGTCTTCATTTTAATTTTATTTTCATATATTCGAATATTTTAGCTGGTTCAGTATTAATTTTAGTTAGTTATAATTCTGTAGATTTTTCTTTTTACCTACTCTTCTCATAAAATTTTTAACTATGCTACTCGCTGTTAAATATAATTAGATAATTAATACTATGATTACTGTCCAACCGAATAGTATATCATTAATATATGATCTCCATCCATCATGCAAATTATTTGTACTCGTATAATATTTTAATAATCCATCTTGTTTATACACCACATCAATATAAAATGTCCAACATTTAATTTTTTTCTTTTGTTTAGATAATTCAACAGTTTGAGGAAAAAATGAATTAAACATTTTATATTGCAGTTTTTAAGTCAAACATTTTGAATAAAAAAATTACATTCAATATATTATTAAAATTATAATTTATAAAAAATTAATGAATTAATTATTTTATAATAACTTAAAATATAAGTTTTAAGTTCTAAAATTGTATAATTTATGTTTTCAATTATTAAAAAATTAAGTTCTGCGGGAGAGATTCTAGATTTTAATATTTCCTCTTTTATATTTTTCATTCTCAAGGAAAACAAATGTTCCATAAACATATAAAACTGCTCAGGCTTGTTTATACATACATACAGTATGCGTGAATATTAGAAAAAATAATCGCCAATGTAATGTAACATGACATGCATTAACTAAAAGTTACTTTTTAATAATATTCTATAAAATTAATAATTTTTATTAAAATTTATTAATAATTATTGTAATAAAAAGTTTAACATTTATTAATAAGAATATAAAGTATGCATTTAAATACATTTTATTTAATGATTTATTTATATATTTTGTAAATATTTTATTTTATTTGAAATTTGATATGATAAATTTATATATCAGCTAATTGTTGATAAAGTTTGTTTTCAAGATAGTTTATCAAAAATAGCGAAACTCATTTAATTTTATATGAGATATAATAAGTAAATAGAAACTGAATAAAAATATGAACTTTTTAGTTAAATATTAATTTATATATTTCAATATTTAATTAAATTTAACTTTATATTTTTTAATTTTGGAAAACATATTATTTTATTTAAAATAGAAAATCTTATTTATGTATAACATAAAAATAGAAAATTCAACGTTAAAGTATAAATTGATATACGGGTTAATTCCGTTTCTCTAATTCTTATCTTTATTATAAAAAATTAGAACCGATGAAGTAAACAGTTTCAATTTTATTATGTAAGAAAAAGAAAGTATAAACAGAAATTCACTTTACAAAATTGATTTCTTAGAACGACAATTTACCCTGTAACGATTTCAAAGTTCTTTGTAATAGAGAAACTAAAACAGTATGATAATAAATACAATATTTAGTGAAGAATTTTAAGAAGAAAAGTTATTGTTATTTGGTCCTTCCTTTTATTACTATATTTCGATAAATAAATACTTACTTAATCCTAACAATATTATGAGTAATAGTTAGTGAAAAAAATATAATTATTTAAAATTATTACTTTGGAAATAATTATGTTTGTTTCAAAAAAATATACAAAATCAGTGAGTTAGAAAAGATTCGAGGGTTCAAAATTTCATTTCATATTTGAAAAAATATAATAATAGTTTTATGATAAAATAGCTTACTATTAAAGCATCTTATATTAGAGTATGTAAAAAATTTAATTTACTGAAATATTCTTGGATATTGAACAACTTATAGAATTTTATAAAAGTAGATGTTCTAATAATAATTACAAATTAAAAATTAATATAATTTGTAATATAAAAATTTTTATTTATTAATTTTGTGTTCGTAAATAAACATATATTGCATTGCCTAAATTTAATATTTCTTACTAAAAATTATTTAAGTAAGTTAATTTTAAAAAGATTAAACTTGAATTTACAAAATTTTCTTTTTACGGCATATGAAGTAAGTAATGAATAACTGAAATAAAAATGTTAAATATTTAATTTGTTTATTTTTTTCATTATTTATTGATATTCAATTATTAATATTATTACGTATAACTTATACTCGAGCTCAATATTGTACTTATACATGGATCAAAGTCACCTCAGATACATAGTTTATACGTGGAGATTAAAGGTATTGAAATGAATAGACACGTTTTGAATTATCTTATGTTGAATATTATAAAACTTTGGAAAAGAAATAACATATAATAGAAGGTTATTTTACTCATATTACTTGTCAGTGCAACTCACGACGACGTTCCTATGTTCAAAATCTCGTAGCTTCGTTCGTCGTTTTGTTACAATAGTAGATTGGCTATTGCTTCCTGAGAATTCGTCCTGATTGTCGAAGAACCCTGAACAAGATCTTGCTTATCCAATAGATTGACGAAGAGTCTCAATCTCAATTTTTTTTCTGGCTTAGCAAATCACCTTCAACTATAGTAATTATAGAGTTGCGATTTTTTTATTTCGTGAATTTGAGAAATGAGAATCCTTTATAATGTTACCAAAAAAGTTTTGTTCGTTTTTAATAATTTGATACATTTTGTTAATACATGAAATTTTGTCTCTAAGTACTAATATTACTAAAACCTTAAATGTGTTTTACATTTTAATAAGTTTTATGTAATTTATATAAAATAAATTTTAACTAGATTAATCTTCTATTTAAAAAAAAACATTTCAATAATTAATTTATCAATAATGATTTTTTTAACTTGAGTAAAAACATTAAAAATAATTATCAGAATATATATGTGTATTAGATTTCTAAACATATAGAAGGAATTACAATTTATTTTATGGTTTTCACTAAAATTTCTGTTAATAGAGTTAAAATTTTGATAAATCTTTAATTATGATTTTATAAAAAATGTAATTTAAATTTGAAATTTAAATAAATTTAATTTATAAAAAATTCGAATTCCGGAAATTTTCAGTGCATCTAGCAAAAGAGTAGGCAAATTACAATTGTGGTACAAATAAATTCAAGACAAAAAAAGCAACCTAAAAATCCGTCAGATATAAATGATATTTAATAAATGGATTAATCTATGTAAAAAATGAATAAAATTGATGTGCTTTTAAAATCAAGCTTCTGAAATTCACGATTTTATTATTTTTATGAAAAATAATGAAGTTATACGTAAATAACTAGCTTTTAATTTATTTTAATAAATATTCATTTACTATTTTATTAAACTGTACGTAGATGTGTATGTATTTATGTGTGAGCGCGTACACATGTGTTTACGTTTGTTTGTTTGTTTTCGGGTGTGTATACATGCATGTACACATATTTGAGTGTATGTTGTATGAAAGTTAAACGGATGAAAAGTGCTTAATTATCATAACTAAAAATATATTAAAGAGCTGTTCTTTAGAAAAAAGTTTCATCAAAATTCAAGCTAAATTCTAACTATTTTGGATTTTTTTATAGCAATTAAAATTTAATAAATTTAAACAGTAATCGGTAATCACTAGAGCAGAATTTTTATCGTAAAAATGTTAGATTACTTTAATGATGTATAATTTCAATACATTTATTGAATATGGTAGAAAAAAATTATCTTTGGCCTTTTATTAAAAGTAGGTATATTATGGAATATTTACGGGAGGTGAAACAGATTTCAAACCTTATCAATCGGAATATATGGATACAAAATGACATTGAATGATGTGCATTTTTTTCTTTAAAAAAATGTAGTTTCTCTCCATTGCTAGAATCTAGAAAATTGGTTTATATTTTCGCTTATATTGTATATTTCAAACGAGGTATTGACCTCTGAATTCAGAGGATAAATGGTAAACAGCCGTTATTCAGTACCGCATGTATCTAAGTAGCACAAGCTTGTATTCACGGTTGCATGTTGATATATATACACATTATGTGTACCTCTTTGTGCATATGCGACAGCCGACGCGTCTAAACACGCACGCACAAATTTTAGGCTGATGTATATTTGATGATTTAAATGACTTTGCGAGATATAAAGTAATGTGGTTACATCAAATTTAATTCAAAAATTATATAAGATTTTATAGTTATTGCTCAATTATTATAGAAAAAAAAACATGAATTACTTTTCTTCTAGCTCCGTTTATAACAGAAACTAAGATTAAAAATCTAATTAAAACAGCTAGGCAATTGAAAAACTGTTTTTTAATTACATCTTGCTAAAGTAAATCTTCCTTTAAATGTATTATTCTTAAGTTTATAGGAAATTCTTAAAACGGTTAATTTGATATATAAAAAGATATAGCATCTTGTAGACATTATAAAAATTATAAAAAAAATTTGACACATTTTTCATAAAATAAGTTTTTTTTATTTTCATTAAATGTAGAAAATAAATATTGTTTTATGAATTTTAGATAAATTTGTGAAAATTTATTGTTTTTAATAATAAATTTATAAATAGTTAATTTTGAGAGATAAATCATCCAAATTTTATTTTTAATTTGAAAATCAGCAACTATTTAGAAAATTTTATAATTTTTTTTCCTTATATACATGTATTATATACATGTATTATTTATATTTATATATATATATATATATATAAATATTTATACATCGATTTTCGAAACGAAGAAGGTATTAAATTCAATATGATATAATTATATAAACATAACATTCAATTCTTTAAATGAAAGATATAAAGAAATAATAAATAAAAATGTATTCATATTCTCTTTCGTTCTTTTACAGTTCAATTTAATAATCAAATTTTTTTGTTAAAGCTACTGACTAATGCTCTTATATATCACTTATGAAAAGAATCATGATATATAAATGTGTATTTGTATTTGCTCTTTATAATTTAAATTAAAAATGAAATTATTTTATAGTAAGTATTTTTGATGATTTTTTATTTGTTTATTCGTATATTATTAGCAATATTTTTGTGAAACCTAATAAATAGATTTATATTTATATTACCTAGAAAAAAAAGAAAAATAGTTACAGCAAAATATGAATAACTATTTTGATTAGTAAAGAATATTTTTCTTAATAAAGAATATTTATTGTTAATTCTGATTTTTAGAATAATGTTATAATAATATTATGATGCCTAATAATAAATTCAAAATAATCATTTTAAATTAAATAACTAGCTATTTAATTTGATTATGTGACAATCTTAACGTTTCAAGTATTTCTTATCATCGACTTTAATTATTTTTGTTTATTATCTTAAATTCATAAAAGAAATTAAATAATATATAAATAATATTTTATAAACTTTATTAATAGAATTGCACGCCAGAAGAAAGAAAATTCTAAGCAATAATATAAATAGATAATTATTTATTTATTCTATTTAATTTTTATAATTCATGAATATATTAAAAAATATATTAATATAATTAATACTATAATATAAATTTCATCTTTGATACATCATCAATATGATTAACATAAATAAAGATATAAAAATTATATAAAAACATGTTAATGGCTTTTATGATTTTTATATTTATATTTTATATAAATAAAATAAAATTGTATTTAAAAAATTTATTATAAAAAAATTAAATGACCAATGTCATGAATTATGAATACGTAACCATCATATCTTATATACATTTAAAGAAAATATTAAATATTTAACTTTATTAGAAATAATGTATAATAATTAATTTCTATTTATTGTAGTAAATCTTATTAAAATATTAAATTATTTCAATTTCATTTTCGATTTTCAAATTTCTTTTGAAAACTTGAATTAAATACTTGAAATTGCATATATATATATATATTTAAAATTATAACATAATTTTTTATATGTATATTTTAATTGAAAAATCATAAATAAAATGCAGCGGTCATAATTTTTACCTATTTTTTTTTAGATTTTGCTTTTTTCTGTCCTAGTTTTTCCATTCGACATTGATTAATTTCATTAATTTTATGCTTTTTTCTCTTTCGTTTCTTTTGTAAATAGTGTCTTTGATAAAGAAATTTTTATAACTTTGAAAATGCACTTTTTACTGCAATACCATTTTATAACGGCTTTACTTATGTCAAAATTAATTCAATTAAACGCTCGTTAATATTAGCTGCAATTACATAAATTCTTTTTTATAATAAACAAATTTTTTAATCAATTATGCCAAATTGAACATTTTATTATATAACTATTATTATGAGTTTGTACTTATTTATAAGACTCGCTAAATAAAAATATTTTTACGATTATTTTATTTACATAAATTTTAGTTTTAATTGTAAGAGTTAACTATGAATTAGTTATGCTACGTAACGAGAACCTTACTCCCGTTAAGTTCATTTAGCGATGCCTGACATTGTTGTCAATCAGAATGCACCAAGAGGCATTGAGGGGTAGACGGAGAAGCCGATTTTCGAGCTGGTTAGGCAAGGGGAATCACTCCTGTTTTGTCTATCAATCGATGCACATCTTGTATTGGAAAGATACAAAGAGAAATCGAGATAAAGCAGTAAACAGTGAAAAAGTGAGATTCCTGTAAGGAAAGTAAAGAGTAATGTCGGTGTACAAATAAAAGAATAGGTAAAAATAATACAATGAGAAGAAAGAAGAAATAAAGAGAAAATTATCGAAGTGAAGGAAAAGAGAAAAAAGTGTAAAGAAGTGTATGTCACATCTATAAAATTGTGTTTCGATCTCAATGGCAGGAACCAGGAGTAAATCCTTATATTTAATATTAATTGTTAAATTAAAGTTTATTTTCTTTTTTTTACAGACCTGCATACATACGGCCTCGTAATCAATTGTTATCGCTGATGTTTTTTGTTGTAATAAATTCTTGCTTTTTTCCTTTTTTTTTGATAAACAACGCATCGTTATTTCTTGTCTTTTCTCTCCGCTTCCATTTCTCGTTAAAGCACGCGAATTTGCTGGACTCTACCAACTCCGCGAACACGTCACCCGACAGTTGATGTGCATAAAACTGGGCGGTTGAGTGAGGAGACATATCGCGAGATACATACGCCTAGGTACGCATGGAACGTATGTGTAAAAGGTCGGAGTGCAAGCGAGTGCACTTTGACTATTGTAGTGGGACTGTAAAGAATCGGGAGACTTTTGCATCAGGTAATTTTTCCGTTCTAATAAGTTCGTTGAAAAAAGTTTCGTTATAATTGTTTAAAGTATTATTTTAGCATATCTTAAGTATAACTTATGTGATAATATAACTTTTACTATATGAAGTTACTATATAGTTCATTTTATATAAATATAAAACAATATTCTATAAATGTAATTTATATTTAAATTTATTTGTAACTTTTCTTATAAATAAATCTAAATACATAATTAAAATCAATATTGAGTTGTTAATAATAGAAAGTAAAAAGTGTTAATATCATTTAGTAAAGTAGATACAAATATATTATTTGTATATTTTTATTTATTTATTTATTACGTATTTTAGTAGATGTTTCAATAGATATTATTTTAATTTGGTTCTGTTTATGTATTATACAATGAATAAATACCAAATTGTCTTATATCTAAAAACTAAAAACAATTTTAACATCCTCATAGAAAAAAATGATTTGTGACCTTTCCATATTTTATATAAGCATGTATACATTATCGAATTATGATAACAACATGCATCAACTAACTGAGTTTATATGTGCGTATTAAAATAAATATTTCTAATGCATAAATTTTAAATATCTAAAAAAATAATATATTTTTTATTGTATCAAAAATAATTATTTATTTCTAGTAAAATTTAGATTTAAAAAGTTGAACGATTACTTTATTACATTTTAAATTTTTCAAACAAAAACTTTTAAAAATATCTAAAAAGTAAATGTTTTGTTTAAAGCAATTTTATGAATTGAAAAAGTTGACCAATTAATTATTAAATGTAAAGAGTATCCAAAGTAATTTAATTCAATAAGATAGTAAAGAAAAAGCTAAAAGAAAATTAATTTAAAAATTTTATTATTTAAGTATTGTATTTATTAAAAAAAAAGATTATTATGAAAAAGAATCGCAAGTTCTAAACTAAATTTTTTGTCAAAAAATAGTAATTATTACTACTTAATGTAATAAATGAAGAAAAAAATGGAGTCATATATTGAGGCTTTGAAATATAATATATTTAATAAAATGGAATTTAAATTATCCATTTTTCAATGAATATTGTAGTTATCCAATAAAATTTCTCTTCATGTAAAGTTTCTAAATAAATTATTTGTATCTTGTGGCTTTCTAAGCGCTTCAAATATAAGCTGGAATTATAGGTTTAATGTAAATAGAGCTTTACACAAACGTATTTCAGTACGTTATACGCATTGTTATATATATCAGTATTCACATTTGTACTTGCTTACGTATTATTGGCCTGGTGAGCGTATGTATTCGCTTTCGTAAGTTCTGCTAAAAGATATATTCTGTCATTTTAGTAAAACTTCGAGAGTAGGGAGGCAAGTAGCACCAACAAAATCTCGAAATGTCCTTTTCCTCGTTTCATCTTTTTCTTTGCCTAGGATGCAAGGGGAAAAAAGAGAAAGCGACGAACGCAGCTTTCCACTTAGCAGTCACGTATTCATGAAATTGTGCTTCGACGTATGTGAGTGAGTACGCGATCATAAGAGAGACAGAGGTAGAATATAAAAGATAGTAGGGTGGTCGAAAAATCGAACAAAAGGTATTGAAGGGAGTGAGAGAGAAAAAGAGAGAGATACAGACACACAGAGAAAAAGACAGAGACTGCCTCACTATACTTTTGTTCAGCGATTTTTCCGTTTTTGTTTTCCACAGCTTTGAAACTCGTTGCAAGTGAGGGCAGGCAAAAAGCTATGCATGTGTAGGTTTATGCAAGTATATGAGGTATTTCGTTTCGCAGCGATTTTTATTGCTATGGACACCAGGCCCGTGTAGAGGCAGTTGGACCTTTCATGTGACTTGTTTTTCTCTCTTTTTGTTTTATGAGATATGAAGTCGCACAGAGTGGGTGTATAAAGGAATTAAAGGGAATCGCTTTCGAGTGGAAAATTTTCACGAACGTTTTGAATAAATATTTTTATCAATTCAACGCTATGTATTTCTTCTGCGGATATTTTTAGCATTCAAATGAACATGACATTTTGTTCTTTTGTAATATTTTAACTGTTTTCTACATACTTATACAAATTTTGATATTTTTATTATATAATAATACAAAGACTATCGTAAATATATTCTAGTATTGAAACTTTTTTTTATCTTTTATAGTAAATAAAGTTATTAACATTGTAAAAACATCGAAATATTTATAATTTTTGCTATTATTTTTAATATTTACTTTAAAATATAAAATTTTTATTTTATATTAAAAAAAATTGACTAGATTTTTTTGTTCAAATATATATTAATGATTATAATTAAATTATTGCATACGATATAATTAAGAGATTCTTATTTTGATTATGCATTATTTAAAAATATATTAAGAATATGAATATTAGATGTAAATATTCTATTAATTTTTCTTTTACAATCACTTTTTTCATATTAAATTTGATCTTCTAATAATACATTAAAATTCTAAAAAAGTATTAAATTTCAAATCTACAAATTATTAAATAATTATTATTTAAACTTGGTTGTAAGAAATTTTATATAAATCTCTTTGTTTTAATTATATTACGTGTGTATTAATTCATAAAATTATCGATTATTTTTTTTAAATATTAGTGTAAAATTAATAATCTAAATTAATATCTTATGAATAGAATAAAAAACAGTACAGATGATATTTCAGACTTATATTATAAACTATAAAATGTAAATTATAAATTATAGATTTTCATTGAATTCAAATAAAAAAATAAAAAAATTTTGATTATTTAACATTTCTTTTCTTCGTGTAATTACATGTTTGAATGAAATATAAAAATTTATTCAAGTTTATTTCACATTTTATGTGAAAATGACTTTGTTATTATTTTTCTCGTGATATATAATCTAAAAATTCATAATAATCTTATATTTAAATTACAACTAAATTTCTAAATTAAAGAGTATATTTGCAACGTATTTATATATTTAAGAAAATTAAATTTTGTTCTTAATGCTAAGATAACATACTAAAATAACCGAGAATTTGCAAGTTTATCTTTAAGCTTCAATCTTAATCACATGTTTTAAGCTTCCATTACATTTTCAGATGATGTGTTCATAGAAATACAAGATATCCTCCTTCTCAGGGTCGGTTTTTCGAAACGAGCGAGTAACAATAACTTTTTCACAAATAGATGCGAAAAGAAAATCCTGGATTCTTCTTTGTTTTGCTTCTTTCTTACACTCGTATCCACTTTGACCCAAATTTACTCATCTATTCAAATGACATATTCAGTTTTCTTACTCTGTTTCGCTTTTCTATTGAAGTGACTTACGTGCTCTCGATATTCTTTCTCTTTCTCTATACATTTGAATAACAAGAGGACGACAACAATTCAAAAACTCTTAAAACACGAAGAACCAAGTCTATGTTGGATACTGAACAATATTATTTCTTTTATACACTGGAAAAAAGGAAATTTTTAATCGTCAATTCTTAGCGAATATATATGGATAAGCTAGAAAGTATACACTCAACTAAAGTTTGGCGAATCAATCATTGTTTCATATTTCTATCTTTCTATTAATTTTCGTATCATCTTGATCTTAGTCCATAATAAAAGAAAAAAAAGGGTTAGACTCCGGAGAAATCACATGAATTCTGATTAATAGTTGTGTAGAGTTGGTGAGGAAAGTGCGCAATTTAAACTTCCTCTTGTTGCCTTCCTCTCAAGCCTCTCTGTTTTTCTCCTCTCGAGAAACATCGAAGCCGGCGTATAACTGCGAAACGTGCGGCACAAATGCCTAGAGACTGGAAAGATAGTTTATGCGTTGGTTGAGACATATGCGAGGATTCATACAAGCAACGAAGCTTAGAAAAGTGTAAAGAGAACGGCATCTGAAGCATTTTTCTCTCAACATGTCTTGGGATATCTAACGTCTTTTCTTGGAAGTGAAAGAACGCTAAAGATGACAGTTTTTAAAACGAGTTGTCCTTCGGTCTATCAAATTCCGAGGAAGTCACCGCGAAATTCTACTCTTCACACTTGTCCCTCGTGTTCGCTTCATATCTTTCTCTATCCTTTTTCACCTTGAACATTTTTATCATTTCTCACCCCTTGGTAATTTCATATTACTTTGTCTTTTTCTCATTTTATTTATTTTCCCATTTCTCTCTCTCAAAATACAAAAACGTACACAAATGAAGATAGATACGATTGTGTGCGAAATTGGCTTTAAATTTTGTGAAAATCCGTCATGTTGTAAAGTAAATTTTTCAATTATGTAAGGCTTGAAAACGCAGAAGGATTACATTAATATATAATATTACTAATACAAATTTATGGAGTATTTAAAAAATAAATTTTAATTTTTCTTTTTGATTTTTTAATCTACAATTTATTAACACTTTTATCAAATTTTAATCTTACTAAAAGTAATTAATAATTACAATGTTCACATTTTTACTTAAATAATGTATTATTTTATATAGAAACATAAAGTTACTATGTACCATTAATAATTGGAGATAAATAATTATAAATTCTTCTAATTAATGTAGAATTATACACGCATATAATGTTGTCTCCCAATTGTATGCATTTATGGTACTACCTTTATTTTAACTAATCCTTCAATTCGCAAGAGTAATCATTGATAAGTTTATATTTGAGTTATACAATGCATACACATGCAAATAAATATATCTTTATTTAAAATATCTATTTTATTTAATTTTTTATAAATAAATATGAATATCATGATGAAAAAATTGTTTTCGTCACCGCACATGTCTCTTATTTTTATACTTAGTATATTAACTTGATAACAAAGCAGAAGTTTTTAAATTCAAAGAATTATAAGTAATATAATAAATTATAACTAATGAAAATTTTATAAAATTTTATAAAATTTTAACTTTAATATACACATACATTAATTTTTTGATTTATGATACTATAATTAAAATATATTAATCTTTATTTTTTTTTTAATTTTGCAGTAATGAATTAAGTCATTATATTTTTCATGATGTTATATTTACATAGTGATTTTAAAATTTATAAATAGCTTATGGCATTAGTTTCTAGCTAAGATTATTATTTGAAGATGACTCTAACAAGAAATATTTATTAACTAAGTGGAAAAAATAAACTTTCGTTGTAGAAAGGTAATAATCAAGGTTTAATTGTTAAACAATAAGCTCCAATTCGTTTTTCTTAAGGTTTTCCAATCGAATGATTTTTTGTTGTTAATTCTGTATTAATATTTATTACATGATGTTTAATATTAAATGAAATTAAATTAAAAAAGTTGCATTTTAAAAAAATAATATTTATGAATTTTAATTTGCTATTTATATTGAAAATATGTTTTTCTATATATAGATTCATGTAGTTTTCTATTACCACAAAATAATGGATTTGTAAAATACTGCGGCAATTAGAAATTGACAGATAACAACTTGAATCCAGACACGTGTATAAAACAGGTGATAAAGGTTTTTAAGACGGCTTTTTTAAATCGCATATTCGTGCAGTTAATCTATTGCTCTTCTGAACTATATTACTCAAGGTACGTTATTTCCTCGTTTCGAAATCTATTACCGTTTACTGTCTTAATAGCTTTAGAACACGAGGGAGAACTAAAGAGGAATGGTTTCCACCTCGTTGACGGAAGAGTCCTAAGACTCATAAGAAAAATAGAAGATATTTCGATCTGGTCAAATGACTTAACATTCGGTATAATATTCTAACATTTTGAATGCTTACATTCATTCAAGAATTATTTACCTAAACGCGATTATAAAAGCCCATCAAAAATATATCAAAAATATTATGGAAATAAGTTTAAGCATCTTCTTCCTCAAGTTCGGACTAGTTTGCTTCAATCGTCAATCTCCAGTCAACAATTGACAATCGTCCTAAACATAAGGCTGAGTACTGATGCACGTTCATACAAAGCGTATCGACTATACATGTATTATATATACATAGAGTTCATCCTGTCCGAAGTCCTGCGACTTCGCAAAGCTGCACAAAGACCGCAACGCACATCGAGAGTGTATCTCATCCGAACAATGCCGCGATTACCGGCGGACTTGCTCGAGTAGTCGCATCCCGATAATGAAAGTGCGATTAGCGCAACCTGAATAAAGTATCGGATTGTGCATTGTGCAAAATCAGTGCGGTCACACGTATATTTACTGAAATTGTATTCGCGTTTTATGTTGTCTTCTAAGAGAAAATGATTAGGAACTTGGGGTAAAGAAGGGAATTATGGTATACTCTATGATAAATGCCTACTTCTCCAATCGGTATTCCTCAATGGTTACGTAGTTGTAAAATCATAAAAATAGTTGTAAATAAATTTCACTATTGGATTTTTAAAAATTTTAGTTTCGTAGAATTCTATCGGTATTCATATAGTCAATATTTTCATATGAAAAATTATACTTACTTATATACGATGATGTCATTGATAGTTAAACATAAGAGTTCATTTGTTTTTAAAATATTAACTATTATTTTTATCTTTTTAAATATTTACTTACTTCAGGAGAAAACTACCAAAAAAACTTAATTTATTCAATACCTTAATAAGTTAATAATCTATTAATTTTGATTTGTTATATTAACCTGTAAATATAAGTCTACCTGACACAAAAGCCCTGAGTTAGGATACTGATTAATATAATTTTATATTCTGTTTACTGTAACTGATTAGAATTATATTAAAAAATTAATTTTAACAAGCTCTTAATAGAATATACAAAAAGAAAATATTTTTTAATAAATTAAAAATGAAGTCTTAAGGATACTGATATGTCGAAATCTAATCAATAATTTTTTGAAGATGTAATTTCACATTGAAAGAAAACTTTTTACTAACAGCTTTAGATATTTGGTATAATTATACAGTTATGTTATAATATTTAAATTTAGCTGTTGAATGTATATTAATTTTATATATTGCAAAATAATTATTGATAAGTGATATTTTTATAAGTAATAGATACTCTTATCTACTA
The DNA here is from genome assembly GCA_018907195.1 of Dolichoris vasculosae. Taxonomy (NCBI): domain Eukaryota; kingdom Metazoa; phylum Arthropoda; class Insecta; order Hymenoptera; family Agaonidae; genus Dolichoris; species Dolichoris vasculosae. Next base: position 536,709 of record JACCHY010000001.1, read on the forward strand.
TTGTGAGGATTTGTATTTTGAAATAATGCTCTCATAAGTATAAATTGAATGTATTAATATTCATTTTATAATTAAAATATAAGAATCATTACAGAAAGACTACATTCGAATTCAAAGCTCCGTTAAAAGAATATTCTTTACACAATTGAAATATTTCGGATTAAATACTCAATTGAGTTAAATCACGTGTCTATGTTTTTATTCATTTAATTACTATATTTAACTAAATATTATATATTTAATTATTGAATAAAATATAATATTTATATTAATTAATATTTTAAATATAAACTAAAAATGAGCGATTATTGTTTACGTTAATATATATTTTATATCACTGAAAATGTATTAGTAGTATTAGAATGTTTAAAATTTAGAAGTAATTAAAAAAATAAAATTAATAATTTTAGTAATTATTATAATAATCTATATTAATATAATTTATTACTTACTTTATTATAAAAAATATTTTTAGAAATATTTTTGAAACTTTTAAACAAAAATTATTATGTGTATGTGTAAGAATCGAACTAAAAACTTTTAAAGGTATTTACAGAAAAATATCAATTTATTATGCATAATCCTTATAGATGTAAGAAAAAATCAATATTTTTAAAGTATAAACGTAGAAAGTTATTTATTAAAATATTTTTATACAAGAACAATATCAAAGGATTATATTAAATTAATAATCTTAAAATAAAAATTATTGCATATTTTACGTATAATTTAAATACTTAAAAATTTAAATTGATTTTATTTTACGTTTTAAAATATAAATTTCAATTAATTTATTTTATAAATTCAGCTTCTGCTATAATCTAAAAATGTAATAATGTACATAGATATTTTAGTTTTTTTGAGCGAAAATTCACAGTAAATAACAAAAAGAAAGATATTGTTGCGCTCGACAGCGCTAATGAAAGAGAAATGTTCGCAAGAGAAATATCACACTGTAACAAAGCTAAATAAAGTAATAATTATAAAATAAAATAAACGTACACAAGCCGCAGTGATCTCTAAACTATCGAATTGCTCACTATAGGTCCACGAACACACGACACGAGGACGCCCGCAGTATGTGTAAGATCAAACAGACAAAATTCGCTTCTCAGAGCTCGGAGAAGCGAGATAGAGAGGAAAGACACTCGCGGATTTTTCTCTCACAGCGACGTATAATACTAGTCTCGTACGCGTTGCTGTGGGGGAAAATTCAAAAAGAGCACGTGTAAACGCGTAAGGAAGTTTACGCGAGGAGGTGATACGAGTAACCCGGTATTATACTGAAGAAGTCTGGTGTGGTCGTCATGCGATCTAGACTCTGATCCGGTAACGAGATAAAGTACTGCTGGACCTAGTGGGCAAGGTAAGTGCTAGGTCGCGTACGGGCAGGAAACATCAAATGGAACGAAACTGTCGCGCGAGCCTAAGAAATCGGCAGGATGTGTGACGGCAGGTTCATCATGCGGAGAAGAGCGCCGTCTGACTTAGGAGGTAACCAGGCTGTCTTGACGGTCATTGACGAGCTCACCCATCGAAGTTAAAAAAGAAACTGCCGAGAGTCGAGAAAGGCGTCGAAGCGCAAAACAGTGAAAGAGATCAGTTCGTAATATTAGTCGCGAAAAATAATAAATGCATCGTTTAAAGCTCGATGGCCCTCGGGATGGTAATATGGCTTGTATCGGGTTGCGAGACGACTTCGATGTACACGTTTACGAGATTCGTCTCACGATAATAAAATGGACCTGGATTATCGAGTAATCTGGAAAAGGTCAAATTTACGATTAAAAAACAATATCAGATAAGTCGAGATGGCGCGAAAAAAGGCATGGTAATACTAAGAAACGCTGGAGTTAAGGGACGATATGAGAAACACGATTATGAGAAACTTAAAGTCTTAAATAGGCTTGAAGCGAGGAAGCAAAAGGATTTTCGAATCGCTGATCTGCCGAAATGGACGATACTTCGATGGATAACCGGGAAGTATGTGAACACGCGTAAAGATATCGAAGAAGAAGAATCGGCTAAGAAACAAGTTGTTGTAATACATAAATTGATTAAAGAAAACAAAGAATGTGTATTTTATACTCAACAGTTACAATATATTGAGTATGCTTAAATTTACAAATTTTTATCTCTTTTATTTTTAAATTTCTTTACTTTATTTATAATAATTAAAAGTCATGATAAAGATTTAAAGCATTGATTATGTTCATTAATGAATTATACTTTTCATCAAAAAATCCAATTTTAACTTCAAATGTAGATAGATGTAACACAGAGAATTGACACGGGTTATACAAAAAATATAAGTTTTATCCTCTTATCAATTGTTCTTGTTTCTTAAAAACAAAGCAAAGAATGGAAGAGTCTTCCACTTTGTACGTTTATTCGTGCGTCACTTTTTTCTGTTGATTTTGATTATGCTTTCATTTGTAATAACGCACTAACTCGGTACAGAAATATATTCACACACATACAGATATATACTCAAAAACATCTACCAATACAAGTAGAAGTTCGCATTCGTTAATCGAGACCCTTAAAACTTCGTTGTTTTTCTGTGATGCGAATTCAAAGCTTCGTATCTCATTAATACACAATGTATGCACGTCACTATGAACGTATGCAGTGCTGGAGCGATGGAATAGAAGAGTAACGAAAAGAATATTAAGGGTTCAAGAGAGATGTACAGGAAACTTGAAAAGTGAGAGAGGAAACAAAATCGTCTATGTCGTTGTCGGTGTTACCGGAAACGTCGTGCAGACGGGTGAAACTGTAGAGAATGTATGCTTGGAAAATGAGTAGAGCAGAGACGAAAAACTACTAAGAGATAGAGGTACAGGAAACACAGGAAGTAAAAAGAGAACGAGTTGCTATAATATAGAAGAAAAAAGTATGAATGCAGAAAGAAGGAGAGAGTGAGAGAGAGAGAGAGAGAAAAGGAAACTTGTAGCACCTTGAAAAAAGAAATATCTTGATATGATAGTAGCTGAACGCTATTGAATTATACTTTGCATGACGATTTCATCTGTATAGATTCGTCGTTTTAGCTTATTCATTTATTTAGTTTTCAAACCCTTTTAAAGAGAACTGAATTTTTTCATGGTGCAGTTTACCATCTAAATTGACATATGCTAGAACGATTCCGTTGATCTGCTTTGATTAAAAATTAAAATTTGTACCTTATGTATTTTAATCATTTTATTTAAAAAATATAAATAATATTAGTTATTTTATATTATTTAGTTCTTTTAAATAAATATTTTTCATTTATTTATGAATTTATCTAAATTATAATTGTATATATATGATTATTATTGAAAAATATCGTAATTTTATGTAATAGTATTTAAAAAGTTTAATGTCAAAATTATAAACAGAAATTTTTTCAAGTAAATTTATTTAAAAAAAATTGAATACTTACATATGTAATATTTATTACTTTATTAAAAATTTTACATGCATAATTATACAACATTTAGCTTTGAAGTTAGATGTTATTTAAAGTTATAATACAAAGTAATGTTTAATTTGGATACCGAATGCTCAACTTTTGTTTATATCAAATGATGAATAAATATACATGTATTAGTATAATTTAAGCTCTAGTGGTCACCTATCATTCCATTAAAGAACTTTCTATATTCTTTTACAATTTCGCAGAGAAAGTTTTCAATAATTCTTATATTAAAGAAAAAGTAGAATGTAAAGAAAAAAGTGAAAGAACTTGGTTCGATGCACACTTACCCATTTCATTCGGTTACGATAGAAAGAAAGCATAAGAGAATAAGCAAAGAAAGAGAAAAAGAGAGATAAAACAAAGCATCCCATAGAGACATAAAATTGCAAGAAAAGAAATGAAAGGTATGCATAGTGCACGATTGCGATAACACTAGTCTTCTTTCTTTTCCTAAAGTTCTAAGCTTGGAGACTTCTACTCTCTTTTTCCTCATTCCGTTTTTCTCTATCTCTTTCACCACTCGACTCGTTATCTTTCGCCGCAAACGGCCAGCCGAGAATCAGGAGGCAGCTGCACGTGTATGTACCTACGCGTTCCTCTCGTGCACGATTGCGGCCGACCGTCGCCGCTCGAAACTTCGAAGCTCTACTCGACAATTAATTGCCATTTGGTTGCCCATTTCCCTCTCTTTTGGCTACTATGCACAGTTTCAGAATCGTCTGTCTGCAAATGAATGAACGAACGAGAGAAATGAGAGACGGGCATAAAGTAAGAAGGGTTAGCGCGATAATTAGATTTACATTAGTAACTATCGAGTCGAATAAAGCAAGCCAAAATGATTTACCAAATTATTACCATTTACCAAATATACACCATTTTTTAATAATAATATTTTTTAAAATATGACTATTATTCAGATTTTTTCACTCATCTTTCAATTCATACTTTATCTTTTACCTTTTTTTTCTGCAAAGAAGTTGTGCCCCATTAAAATAAAAAGTCGATCTTTCAAAGCGGATCAATTTTTATTCTAAAAATATTCAAAATACTGCTGCAACTACTCGTGACAATTGCATTTTGTAATTAATACGTATTATTTGACGTTTATTTTTTGTTTTCGAGAAATTATTTTTATAAGGGTTATTCACTCTTTCTGCCTATCTTATTATTGACTCTCAACTGTAAGCCGTTGGTTACGATTATATGTACATGACTTATTTGAAGAAAGAATATTACCGTTCTTATTAAGCTTTTCATTTTAGAATTTTCTTTTTCTTTTTCCTTCTTCTACTTCTTCATGCTATATTTAATTACCGAACTAATATATATATATTTCATTTTTTTTCAATTTTATTTCTCTTTCCAATCAATATTAATTTTTAACTAATTTATTTTTACATTTATTGAGTTCATAAATGAAAATTATAACTAATTTTTTTCTGAAGTAATAAATAAAAATATACTTCATTAATCTAAGAATTTTTATTTATCGATAAAATAGTACATAAATTAATTATTAAATACATATTAAGAGAATGCAAGTACCGAATACAACCTAATATAAAATTATAAATTTAACTTAAATTAAGTATCAAAAAATTGTAACGAATATAGATAAAATGTAAAAAAACTACATAAAAAAATAGTTGAGTTAACCTATGTCCGGTACGAAATTAAAATGTTAATTCAAGAAACTATTATTTGTAAATCGATCACACGGGATTACGAGAAGCTTTATGCATATAAATATAAATACATGTATATATATATATATATATATATATGTGTGTGTGTGTGTATGTGTATGTATTCTTGCTATTAATTAAAGATTAAAAGATAAAGTAAAATACATGAAATTATGTGGAAAAGATTTTTAGAAATATGTGAAAGTAAAAAAATTGATAAATCGATCGATAAATAAATAAGATACTAGATGACATCGTAAATAAAATGAGATACTTTTTAGCGGGTAAAAGTGAGACGTACTTTGATAAGAAAAGCAAGGGAAAATGGATACAATATCCGGATATGGATAAAGCTCATGTAAAGTTTGATAAACTTAGTTACATCCTTAAATTTTTCTCAAGTAAAGTGAAGATAAAAGATAAAGGTGACAAATCTGAAATGATTACCAAAATAAAACTATGATTTTTATATTAATACTTTTACTTTATAAGATAAATGTAATTATCTTGAAAAATTACAATTTTTGATCATACTTTCTTGACATATTTTACATATTAAGTAAAAAGAGTAATGTAATTTTCTATGTGTGTTATTTTTCTTATTAATAATTTTAAATGTATATTATTATTATAAAATAATTATTATATTTTCTTTATAAATATCTTTTCTAACTATAAATTTCTTATCATTTTTTTTATGTAAAATAAATGTATATTTTGTATTAAATTAGCTAATATTTTATTCTACAAAATATTTTCCATAAACACGGTAAATTTAATTTAGAAGTCTATATAAATTAACTGAAGATGAAATAATTTAATAGAAATGGTTATATGATAAGATATAATTTATGAAAAATCTAATTAAATAATATTTTCACACGTATAAATAAAACTAAAAACGTCAAATTTTTTTTTATATAATTAGTAAAATTAATTATCTAAAATTAAGTTTATTAATAAAAATATAATAACTGATAAGTAATATTTAAGAAGTTTTTTTCTATTAAATTAAAATCTATAGATAAATTTATAGAAAAATAATTGTGATAGAAGAAAAGGAAATGAGTATGGGAAGCTATAAAATTGTGTTTAGGGATTAAGTTTGCAGGCATGTATCGGATAGAAGGGATAGCCTTGAACACATTGAGCTTATGATTAGATAAAACTGCTAACAGAAGAAGAGAAAGAGTTAAATAAGATAAAACATATATATTTCAATGAACCATTATTCAGTAGCTTTGCGTTTAAATTCCTTACACGAAACGTTTTGTTGTCGCAGTATGTAACTGCTGCAGAAAAGTTGTAAAAGTTTTAAAATATTATAATATATGAATATACAAGAAGAAGTAGAGATAAAAGGAGAATTTAAATCTGCAACTCTTGAGTAAAGCATTTTTATGATGATCTGTATAGATGATAAGCAGTTAACACTATATCTCACGCTATCTAAATTTTGAATTTTGACTATCTACTATGACTATATTATTTTATATATAAACCACTAGTTTTTTGCTTACTCTCTCCCTCTCCCTTTCTCTCTATTTTTTCTTTCTTTATCTTTGTTTATAGATCGGAAAGATTTATGATAACATACGCTGGTAAATAGTACGTACTATTTGAATTGCGCGAATATAAAAAAATTCGACGAGTCTTTGGGTGAGAATTGCATGCCACATACAGTGCGAGTTTCGTGCGAGCATTAGTTAACTACACGAAACAATAAAAAGTTATATGAAAAAAATGATTTATACCAAACTTTAGCTGCCATCGAGTCTGTCATATAAAATATACGTATATATATTTACTCGGTCTAGCCTTTTATATTTTTCGTCTTGCTTGCTTTCACCTTTCCACTTGATTAAGAGCTTTCGACTTAACTGATCGTGCTTACTCAACCTCGCTTTGTGGCTTGGCTTAGAGAGAGCACGTGATTAAGGATGTTAATGAAGCGAATTCTTTCAAGTATTTTAGTGTAGATGATAGATTGATGGGTATCTAATTCACGAATATAAGATACACAAGATTTCCTCATATAAATTTACGGTTTACTTTAATTTCAAGGTAAATCGAAAGTCGTATTATAATTGAAAGTTTATAATAATTCAGGTTCTTGAGTTTTTTTGATTTATTTTTATGTATTATTTGTAAATTATTTTTAAATTAATAATTGCATTATTTGTCAAAGTTATATAAACTAAAATACTCTAATTAGCGAAGCACTTTGAGGTACAACATGTAGTTATTTATTATATTAATATTTAAATTTACATTGAAATTAAATTCGTATATCTGTCTACTTTGATTTATTAAGGCAGTCAAATATACTATGTTTGAACTCAAAGTCTTGTAAATATATGCATCAAAAAGTATGTAGCTTGATTTTTAAGCAAATTTTTAAGAAATAAATGATATATACGATCTTAATCTAATTAATGTTTTTCATTATTAGTGAATTTTCTTCATTGAACTTTATTTATTACAATAAATAATTGATTTCATATTTTAATACTAATAAAATTAGGAGAGTTATTGAGCAATACTTAAGAAGTACTGAAATATAATTAGATGATACATTAATGATATTTGATGATTGTATAATTTAAATTTATTAAATAAAAGTTTATTTGCTATGATTTGGTATAAATTTTATGACATAGAATTTTAATTAGAGTATGAAGTTTTAAAATAAATATTTAATATTTATATAAATATATATGACGTTTATAAAAGGATATTACAATTTTTTATTTTTTATGGCTATGAAATGCTCAAATTATTAATATAAAATAATAGTAAACGTTTGATTTATTCCTACCTATATAATTTATTATTAAATATTTGTATAATACTTATATAATAGAATGTTTGAATTATTATTTTGATCAAATAGCCATTGTTCTTATGTAAAATTAAATCGAAAATTATATTGAAAATTATTTGAAACACTTTAATAGTAGATACGATTATGAAAACAAAATTATAGTCAAGAAATTAAAAATATTTCAATAATTAAAAAATTGCTTGTATGAAAAAATAGTTATATTTAAAATTTCAAAAATTATATATATATATTGTTTATATTCAATAATTGCTATTTTTAAATTTTTTAAATTAGGTATTATTTATCGCATAGAATTTAAGAAAAATATTAATATCTTGTAACGTTAAAGATAATGAAGATGACATTTTATTATTAATTCTTAATTTTTCTTTTCAATTACGTTATTATCAATTCTCTAAATAAGTGCTACTTCTGCTTGTTTTTTAAGAGTAGGAAAAATATAATAGCAAAAAATAAGTAAAATGAAAGGTCGATTAATCGTTTGTCATGAAATTAAGTGATATGTTCGAAAAAAGTCCGAATTAAAAGAAGGAAAGTGATCGATTTTTTTAAGCATTTATATATTTATTAATACAATTAAGATATGATATATGATCTTTTTATTTAATGAGGTAAATAATATTAAATATTTCTCAAGAAATTTAATCTAAATAATTTTTAACGGTTTAAAATAATTTTAAAATTTAAATAATGAATAATAAAAAAGTAATAGTAATCTAAGTTAAAAGTAATGTAGTGGTATATTAAGTTTTAAAATAATATCTATATTATAAGTATAGGTTCAAATTTATATTTTTTAAAAATAAAATATATAAAATAAGGAATTAGTGGATAGAAATAATATTATTTAATTAAGTGTATTATATGGTATTACAGATATTTTTATATCTATTTACAATTTGTAGGATAACAAGCTTTATACTTGATTTACGCCTTATACATTTATTTTAAAAACATGTTTATGGACAGGTTATATTACATGTATAAAGAAAACTTAGGTTTTTTCTTTTTTTTTGGATAACATAGCTATGTTTCTAGCAGATATGTAGACTTACTTTTATAGCAGCAGATATACTTTTTTTTGTATAACGATTCACTCTCATAGTTTCATTAGTACTTATATATGTAAATTATAAAACATTAGTTATAAATCCATTATAAATTTTATTATAAAATTAATAGTTTTCAAAATTGATTCATTAAAAAATTAAGTACATTATTGATAAAATACGTTTTAACAAAATAGGCTATTTTAAAAAATAAGTTGAAATAAAATATTACTTATTAAATATTAAATTGTCGATTATATAGAATGGTATTGTATATCATGTGATTCATTAAATATAAATTTATGTATTTTATGTATATGTTGATTTTTAGATAGATCATGACTAACAAATAACAATTTATTCATACATAAAGTTCGGACCTCAAATACTTTTTTATATTATACGATTCTAATATTTAAAGCGAGAAAGAAATTAAATCGAGTTCCTTTAATTATCTTTATACAATAAAAAACTTTACAGATTTACTGATTTATCATACAGTAATATTATAAACAAGCAATATATATTATGATTTTATATATTAATAGAATAATAAATAAAATTATTTAATCAAAGTTCTCATAAAGCCTTTTTTATTATTCATTATAATTATTGAAATATATAACATACAATATATCAGTATCTTTTATTATAATAAATATTTTTTTATGTAGTATGGAAAGAGTAGTTCCTTGTATTAAAATGTGAATCTTTAAAAAAATGGAGAAGAGATTTATATGCGTTACACTTATACATAGATAAATTCTATACTTCATAATATTTATTATGTCGTAAATCATACTAAGATTTATTTTAAAAATATTTTTTAAAATAAACAATATAGTTAATAAAAAAATTTTAGCTGTTAATATATATCACTATTTTAATTTTAATGTTTTAATAATTCATTAATATTCTTAAACACAAAAAATATATCATCTAATACATATTATTATGTATCAAAAACCTACTTTCTCGAACTTTTTTTCATCACAAAATATAAAATTTTTTATGACTTAATAAAATGCAGTGTATTTATTGAAAAGAAATACTTAAATTATCTATAAATATAATAGAAGTATTTTAGAAAAATCATAAAATGCACAATCCAGTCACAAAATTTCAAACAAGGATAACTAAATAAGCTATTACAGTTTATATTTTGATATTACCCATTCAAAGCACGAGCAAAAGATAGTATGTCCCATGGATTTTTTTAACATAAAATGCATAAGTGACTCGAGCATGAAAATAATTCTTTACAAATATGTCTTAAAGTAACTTTTAGGTCACATATTTTAATATTATCTTCTACAGCTAAAGTTGATGTTTATAAAATATAAAAATATTACAATTTAAAAAATAAACTTAAACTTTAACCTGTGATCTTGAAGTAGACAGAAAATAAATGTATAAATTAAACGTAAATATACTTATTAAATATGATTAGGTATTTTGTAGAAGTATGAAAGTATTACTGAATAGTTTATATTATTTTACACGAGGTAATTGCAAATAATATCATCTATTTTAATAAATCAAATTATCTTTTAAAACTGTGAATAATTGTTCATTTTTTAAATAATTTGATATTTTCATACGTTCGTCCTTCATAAAAATGAAATTAATCTATATTTATATTATATTTAATGACATCATTAATAAATAATAAAGAAAAATATTAAAAACACCATTAGAAGTATAAAATTATAATTTGAACTACATATAAAAGTCTTGTGAATGTTATTAATTTCATTTTTATTACCACATTGAGTTATTTATTTTAAAAATATTTCTATTACGTTACATCTATATATTAATTTCTAACTATTTTTATTTAAATGAATAAAAATATGTTACCTTTTGACTTATTAATAAGTTTACTAAATCATAGGAGACAAAATTTAATTTAATAATATTTGTCACTTTTTTTCGTATCCCATAATATTTTCATTCGATATTAGAATATACTTTCTAACGATTTTTCATTGCTCCTCTTTGAGTAGCTTTAATCCTCATGAATTTCTTTATGAAAAGGGAATTCAAAGCCAAAAATGTTATAAAAAGATTGATAAATTTCTAAAAAAAATACTTATTTGATTTTAAAGTAAAAATAATTAAATATCTGCTTATGTATATATATATAACTATTATAATACATAAGAGTATTGATTAATGATTGTTAATGATACCGTTTTTTGCTAAATAATCCAGTATTAACTGTTTTCAGCAGATTGTTCAATTAGAATTCCATATTATAAATAGAAGATAATAAAAGATGTAAATTTTAAATTTACTCGATCTATTCAATTAAAGTTATGTAAGCTAGTAATAATGTAATAATTGTAATATTAGGTATAGTTTAAATTTTAAGAGTTGACGCTTTAACGAAATAACCGCAACAATATATTATTTATAATTCTTTAGTCTATATTCACTAATTCATAAGAATTTATTTTAAATAAGAGATATAGATTTTAATGAATTATAACGTAAAAGAGAAAGAAAAATAATACAGTAAAAGAAATTATTGACAATGAGTTTAATAACTTAATAACTAAAATTTGCACTTCATTGTCATAACGCGAATTATCAAAATTCTTTAAAATATAACTTTAAATTTGTAATTTGAAATAACTATACTAGTAACCATTTTACAAACTGAAGAATTCAAGATAATTCTCGAATAAGAGACAGAGAGACGAACGTATGACATGATGCGCTTCGATAGTATACCTGTAACGAGGCTTGATACGAGATCGTTAAATCTCTCCGGGTGTTATCGAAGGGAGTCGTATTTCTCGCGGTTTAAAGTTTCGTTGTATATTAACGAGCTCTACAACACAAGCTGAATGTTCGAATGGATACGCATATATGTATGTATGTATGTATATATATGTATGTACATATGCATGTATATATGCATCTATCTATGTATACGTATTCCATCGGAAAAGGATGGCGTTGAGAAATAAGCTGAGATACAGAGCAAGAAAACGAGATAAAATGAGAAGAGAAACACGATGAAACATAAAGTACAAACTGCTAAACGTGCTCTGATCTTTGCGTTGAAGACTCGCTACTACTGGCGGCTTCAACGGTATGGAGCTTCACTATTAAAAGGAAAACGAGCAAATGAGCGTAACCGGGCGCTCGAAAGGAATAAGAGAAACTCTGCTCTTCGTTTGCACTAGCATGCATATATACCTCTATAGGCCAAATTAATTGAGAGCGATGCGCTGAGAATGTGGCGCATTCCGTGTCACGATCCTGATGATTTCTATTATCGTTTCTTGTATAACTTTTTTCTTTTTCATTTTTTTTTAATGTTTGTTCTCATTTTCTCTTCATTTATATAATGCCGCTATGCGCACGTTCTCTCTTTCGTTCTTTTTTATTTTGCATCAATGGAGCTTCACGTCTCGTTTGAATTTCAAATTTTGGTGTACTGGACTTTTATTGCCTCCCCGAGGTGGTTTTCAATATTGCCTCTGGCTCGTGTATCTAGACGATGTACGCATATATATTATGCGTACAACAAATAATAACCTATTCTAACGATTGCTTCCCAAATCATCAATGATTAGTAACTCATTTATATTACATAAATCTATTATAATATATATATATATTTATTTATTTATTTAAGCAGCTTACAATATAATATTTATAAAGATAATAATTTAATACAATCTATTGCATTCTTGATTCATTGAATATTTTATTACTTTTTAATAAATATATAACGATAAATCGATGTAAAGTACATTAATATCTATCAATTTTATATATTTAGAAAATATTTACTATATAAATATATATAATTAGTAGGTATATTGGCATATTTATAGAAATTATATATTTATTTTTTAAAAACTAAAAAAGTTTGAACTAAATTATTTTATAATATTCATATATGTTAAAAGTAAAATATTTGAATTTAAATAAGACTTATTTAATATACAGTGTATTTGTATTTATATTTGAAACTTCTTTTAAAAATATATTAAATTGAGGATAAATGTAATCTAAAATTCTTATTGCAAAAGCATTTGAAATTATACTGACATAAAATATAAATATCACTGAAAATCTTTCAAGAAAAAATTATTTCTTGAATTTAAAATTCAAAGAAAGGTTGTATCTCGAAAATAGATTTCTTGGTTGTTTTATTTGCAGTTTTCTTCAAATTAAATCTGAAATAAAAGTACGCAAAATTATAACTCTTAAATATAAAGCTTAATGTAATATTTAGGCCCTGTAATAGTAGAAACACAATTCTACTAAGCATTACGACTCTACATTCAATTCAATCATTAACTTTCCAATCAATTCAGGAGAGTATTTCTATGTCAAGAGAATCTGTGCTCATGCAGTGGCACATCCAATTTTGAAGTGAATGATATATTTGATTAAGCTGTATTGTGTAATAGATTTTACTAATGTACATTTTTATACTTTAAAAATATTTTTATGCTTTCAAATTATAAACTCACAATAAAAAGATAAATGAAAATATTTTTTAACTTAATACAGATTGTATGTCATATTTGTGACAAAATACGTTCATTCGTTAACATAATATTATTAAATAGCTGACACGAAAATATAAGTAGTAATTTATCAAAGCGTCAATATTTTATTATTTGTATAATATTTTATGATTAAATTATTACAATAAATCCTAGATCGAAATTTCAGAAACTATAAATAAGTAAAATTTCATAGAATAATTTTTCTCTATAGATAAATATATTTAAAATAGAAGCGGATAATCATTCAAATAGGTCATTCTCAATTTAGGTTATTAAACTACTATTGTATTGTATTAGATACCGTTAGCAAACATGATCACCAATGTATATTCAAATCATATATATTTAAATAATATATATTTATATTATTTTTATTTACTATTATGTATCTACATATATATAAATGAACATAATATCTCATAGATAATTATAATATATTAGTTTCGAATGATAAACTTCTTACGGTATAAATATTAATTTATTAAAATAATAAAAAATCGTGGTTTATTTTATTCTATTATATATGATTTAATTACAATTTTTACAAATTTTAATAGATATCGATTTTATTTGATGTATTGAAATATGTCAAGCTTTATTGCATCTTATAATCTTACAAAAACAAACTGTAACTTTATCCATGTTCGAGTCACCTGATTGTTAAATCGAATATTAACAGATTGTTAGTTATCTTTGTATAAAAAACAATATAATAGGAGTCTATTATATAGGCAATGTAGTAGAAAATGCTAAATTACAAAGATTAATTCTACTCCTGTCTCAGACTTACAGCGAAAAAAATTTTACTCTGTATTTAACGACCACGTAGATTTATTTAATTACTACTTTATGCATACCATGATTATCATGTAATATATATTTAAGTTTTTGTTAAAAATATATAACCTTGACGTAATGATTATTAATACCATTACCTTAAATCAGGATTAATCATCCTCAATTTAAGTTTCTAAACTAACATTTTACTTTTCTACGATTTATTTCTTATTGCTTAGCGTATGTATGTTTAAAGCTTGAAATTGTAAATAGTTTGTGTGAGATGCAATATTATGTGGTGTATTTTATTGGACAAAGGCATTTAGTCCTTACCGAAGCAGACGTTGAAGTCGTCTCTCCCGTAGATTTGCGAGGCGACAGTTCGGTTCTAAATTACATTGCATTGCGTTTCTCAAAACCTTGAGGTCATGGCATAGTCGTTGGATTGTATATTGAAGTGCTCGAAGCACTAGAATTGGCAGATTTGTTTCACTGTGGTTCTCAATCAAATTTTGCATACACACAATTACATTGATAAAATATCTTATTACTCTTTAAAGCTTTTAATTTTATATTAATTGTCAAATATTTTACTTTTAAATTTTAATTTATAATATTTATTGTAGTTTTTGGCCTTAAAAATATACATTTTTTCTTTCTTTTAATCAATTTATTTCTTTCATAATTTCTTTAGTAGCCCAAATGCGTATATAAACTTTTTCGTATCGCGTCTCGATTTCTTTACCTACGTTCACATAGTTCCCGGTTGTGCATCAAAGTATCATCCGCTTCGAGGAGTAGCGGTCTAAGAATTCTGTCGGTACCTCTTTACTCGCTTATTTAAGAATTCTTTTCTATGTGCCAACTGCACTTTCCCAATATTGTTTTCTAACTGTAAATTAGACTTTTCGCGATCGCCAGGTCCGTTTTATTACCGTTAGACGACTCTCATAAACAAATCTGGTGACACGCGCATGCCTTGCAACCCGATCCGGACCATATTACTCTTCCGTGGGTTATCGGCCTGTGACAATGAGTTTATTACTTTCCGCCCCGGACATTTTCGATCTCTCTCACTGTCTCGCGTTCTGACGACAGTTTCTCTTGTTTAAATTTGCTCGCGGCCTCCCCTTTTCTTTCATCGGATGAGTCCGCCACCAACACCCTGATGTCTTTGTGGGTCTTCGACTTCTCCCTTTCCTCCCAAGGAGGAACCCGTCACCTGGCAGCCCGACGTCTTGTATGGGCTGACGACTTCTCTCTTTCTCTGCTGGCAGGGCAAACCGTCGGGCAGCTGATGTTTCATGTTTCCCGCCTATTCGCGATCTAGCTCGTACGTCATCCACTAGGCCCGGCGGTACTTTATCTCGTTACCGGTGGAAGTCCGCCTCGTACGTCGACCCATTGGACCGCATTCCGTATAATACCGCATTACTTGCGTCATCTCATCTTTCTTCGGTTCAGAAACTTCACCGCCTCGCGATGCCATTTCGCTTTAGCTCCTCTGTGGAGTTTAAGCGTACCCCTTAAGAAATTCCCCCCACGAAAACGTGCATGAGTCTAGCATTGCGCGCCATTTTGTAAGGAACCCCGCAATTTCATCTCGCTTCTCCGAGTTTCGAGAAGAGAGTTTGCTCTTACGATTTTACACAGATTACGGGCGTCCTCGTGCCGTGCGTTTCTGGACCCATAGCGAACAACTTGGTACTTTGGAGATAGATACGGTTCGGGTATTTTCAATTACGCTTTTTAAATCATCATTTTCCTCCGCTTTATTGCTGCCCGACACTTTCCTCGCGAGCTTCATGTTTCTTCGGAGCTTCTGAACGTAACAGTAGTAGAAAATTGAGTAATATAAGCTTAAAAAAGTGTAAACGTAACCTATGCTTGAATGTTATATTAATAAATTATTTTATGAATTATTTTATAATTTATTTTCATCATTTTATTTGGAAAAGTAAAAATATATGTAAATAAAAAACCATTTATTTAAAATTATATTTGTTTTATAAAATAATTTGTTTTAAATTATAAATTAAAAATTAGATTTGAATTATATAAAAATCCATTTTATTTATTCATTTATAATTATTTTAACACTAAAATAATGAATTTAATAAAATCTCTTTTCATAAAATAATTACTTTAGGAATTTATTTTAATAATAAAAAGAAAAATATGATAAAAATTTTTTTTATATAAGACATTTTTTGTAATGCTAAGAGATTAAAGAATTTAACTTTATATTTCTTCTTATAAATAAGAAAAATTTTCTCAAATTTTAACGGTTACATTATATAATATTTTTTAGTTTAAAATACATTTCAGAATTATTTATTTGTATGAAATTTTTCATCGATGAAATCATAACTTTATCTTAGAATAAAAAAAAATGTTCTAATCATGAATTTAAAAAAAGATTTTTAAATATTGAACCATAAAATTCATATTTGATATTCAGATGAAATTTATTCTACTTTTTTTTATATGTTTTTTTAATAATATATGCACAAATAAATTTAATAAGTTTTTTTGTCTTATATTTTTTATGTGTAAGTTATAAATATTTTTTAATTTGATTTATTCATCTAATATATTAAAACTGATTAGTAATTAAATGTTTATATTAATTGAGTTTCTAAGCAGAAATTTAAAATTATTTTATAAAGAGGTTGTTAGATAACGGATTAAGCAAAAAAGTCTCCTTGAATAGTTGAAATAATACTAAGCTTTCGTATACACATATACTCATAATATTTTATCTTGTTTAATTTTCTCTTAATTTCAGTTATTTTTATACTAATTTTGCATGTGTAGATAATGATAACTTTTAGTTGCAGTGATAGATTTACATGTAAAGCATCATTTCTTTTTAATGTTTTGTTATGTCGCTTAGGTATGAAACAAATTAAGGCCAATGACAAAGATTAGTTTTCACTCACAAGAATGACTAATGATAAAGTTAATTGTTTAGTATATTTATAAATTTAGAAAATATTATTTACTTACAATTTAATATGTATCTCTTATATTATTATAAATACAAATAAAAACTACAATAGTTATTACCTTATTTGCATTATATATGTATATATTATAAATTATCAATTTTTATAATTATAATATTTTTTTTCATTTTTCCTTTCCGCTTTATAAAGTAGAATGTAACATTATAAAACACAAGCTGTATATATAAGTATTATATTTGTCATAATAGTTACATAGATCCTATACTTTTTTATGTATTCTTCTAATTGTGCATAAATAATTTTGAAATTATAATCATCGTATGAATTTTGAAAATAATTTGTAATTTTATTAAAAATAATCATGTATTTCTGAGATGTATAAATAAAACCTATGCATACAATTGTACTCATCAATATTTGCTATAAAATAAAATACGCTATACCATATAATCGAATATTTCATATATTGATTTAAAAAAAAAAATTAATATTAACGATATCCTTAAGTTACATAAAATGATACAAATTAAAATCAGAGTTAAAAACAATTTAAATAACCAAAAAATTTATAATTTTTTCTAAAAAAATAAACTATTATTTTAACGTATTAGAGAGTAGTATATCTCGGATGCATTTCAAAGCAAATAAAAAAATTTTTTGTTTTGTTTTTTATAATAAAAATTCATATTCTATCATTTCTGTTATTTTATATTCTCAAATAAGAGTGATAAAAAGAGAAATAATATTAAAAAAGTAGCATAAAAGGCTATGTTATTTTTTATAATAATGAAATCTCAATAAAGTACTATACTTTTCATTTTGTCTTTTTTCTTTCTCGTACTCGTCATTTCACACTACTTCTGTATCTCATTCTCTCTCTTTGAAGAAATACATATACATTACATAAATTCATCCAAGTTTAGACGCATAGCCTAATAGAGATGCTGCTCAAGAAAAAGAAAAAACTTTATTCGTAACACGTCATCTTCTTCCGATATCTATCGGATATGTGTCGCTTCCGTGTATCAACCTTGCTCTCGAGTTACATACCGTTACCTTTACGGGATCCGTGGTTTAATGTGTATAGAATCAGTAATGGTAGTTTTCAAATCATTCTCCCTCTCTTTCGGTCTTATTTGCGTTAATCTTTGTAGCTTTCAAGTTTCACAAAATAACTAAAAAGCGTTTACGCGTTTTCGTTTTGAATTGTATCACGCTTGTAGATAACTGCATACCAAATTAGAGCTTTGAGAATCCATCAATTAATTTTTCTCTAGTGTAATAACTATCGTATCTCTTTCTATCCTGTATCCTATTCGGTTTCGGCAAATTTGACGTACTATCTCACTTATACGGTTGCCCTAGAATACACACAATCGTCCTTTAGATGTAGCGAGGGATCGATGCTTTCATACATAAATGCATGAGGCTCGATTCGTTGACGACTTTAAAGCTCTCCGATATTCTCCCGCTTACGTCGAACACGCTATAGCAAGCGAAAGAGCGGATGAGCGGATGAGCAACGAAATTTCCTTTCCCGCTAGGCAATACTATTGCTGTT
Organism: Dolichoris vasculosae; assembly: GCA_018907195.1. Classification (NCBI taxonomy): domain Eukaryota; kingdom Metazoa; phylum Arthropoda; class Insecta; order Hymenoptera; family Agaonidae; genus Dolichoris; species Dolichoris vasculosae. Next base: position 555,593 of record JACCHY010000001.1, read on the forward strand.
GCTGCGGCTGTTACTGCTACTATTCTCGTTGCTGTTGCTGCCATGCGATTTCTCGCTTTGCCTCCTGTTCTCTCTCGACGAAGACTTACTTGTGTGCGCGTATAGATACGTGTAAGGCATGCCGCTTTTCACTGGATACGAACGTAACTTAGGCGGAAATGCCGTTTCGACATCTACTCTACCTTTCCGAAAACACGGACGTTCTCAAGCTATTAGTCACAGGAGAAAAACAGAAAGATCAGGAAGATATTACATTTCAACCATTTTGGTAATAAAAAGAAGATATTTTCTTAGAAATTAATTTACAACCAAATAATCCGAATTAATACTGGAGTTTTAAGGACATGATCAAAATATTACTTAATAATTATCCATTCCTTGAAATAACAGTATTTAAATTTTACAATTGACGTATAAGATTTTTTTCATCAAATTAAAGTAAATGAAAATCTATACTTTTATTTTTCGAGTAGTTAAAACATTGTTTAATAAATATTGTCCACGATAATCTTTTTAACATAAGTCAAAATTAAAACTTTTTTTTCGAAATTAATCTCTGATTTCAGTGATATTCAAAAATTTATTTTAAATTTGAAACGATGAAGTAGAGTCATTTTTAAATAATTAATCTTAAAATTATTTTAAATTTAATATCAATTATTTTTAGCAAGAGATTTACATAAGTAATTTATATTTTATGATTTTAAAAATTGGTATATGACGAATTATTTCAAATTGATAATCAATTAAAAATAATAAGCCTCATTGCAAACGAGAATATATATACTAATATTATTGAATAAAAAGTTATTTGTTACCAACAATATATTATTATTGTTATTATTATTATTATGGATATTTTTTACGATTATTTTTAATATAAATTAGAAAATAAAATTATATAAAATAGAGTGAAAAGCTATTCTTAAAAATTTTTTCAAATAAATTTTCTCATAATATGCATTATAAATTAAATTATGTATATGGTAATATTATAGACTTCTAGACTTTATCAGACATATATTTATTTGCAATTTACCTTAGAAATTTTCAACTTGAATTTTTATTTTTGATAAAAACTCGAGCTTCTTTAGATATATTGTGAAAATTGAATGTATAGAATGCGCATATACCATGCTGTTTGCTTTCCTCCCTAATCAAATAGTGCATTGTAGCACTCCCAGCAAATGGAATCTCAATACCAAACGGAAACGACTAACGAGTCACCGGATGTCCGTTCTAACACATGGACAGGGGCACGCGAGCACGCATACATCCAAGTGTACACGAGCACACGTATCCACCTACGTACGCGCTCATATAGGAAAAAGTATTGAAATGAAAAAAGAATTTTCTGCAATGTACGTTTGTTCCATTTGAGTAGCTTTCTGCGAATATTTTGTTTCTTTCATTTTTACGGTTTTTGAGCTATACCAATTTATTCTAAAGCCTTTTTAATCACTTATCAATGTTGAATATTTTTTAATCTTAAAAATATATCGTATAAAATAAATCATGCAGTTTATTATTATAAATAGATTATACATAGTTTTTTTAATATTTCAATATTTAAAACAATTATTTAGTAAGTATGTAAAACAAAAATATAAAAAAAGGCTTTTGTTTATAATTTATAGAATTAAATATTCTATCATAATAATACAAGGAGCTACAATTAAAAATCACTTTTGGTAATTATTTGAAAAAATATTCGAATTAATAAAAAATTTAATATAAATTTAGCAAAGTATTGTTATGTACGTAACGAATTGGCTTTGACTATCGTGTTGATTCTGAAAACACAGTTGCTGCAAAACTTTGTCAGATATCAAAAGAATTTTAATAAAGATTCAATATAGGATTTAGAATGAATATATTTGAATTTAGTTGCGAAAGTGTGAAAGGGGAAAAAGGAAGGGGAAAAGAAAAAAAATAATTAGATCCAAAATCGCGTCCTCAATTCCTCGTATGTGCTTAATTTAAGCTCCTAGGTTTTGAGATCGGTAGTCTTCCTTTTTTATTCTCTTAAATTGATGGTTCCTATGTTAATAGACAATGATATTTCCAGGTATGATATAAAAAGTGCTATCTATGTCATTGATGAGTTATAGATGCTTAATTACATTTTCCTCTTTTAGTGGATCCACTTATTCGTAAAAAACAATTTTTTGACGGTTTCTAATCTCTATATTCATGTATTAATCTGATGCTTTTTGTTAATTTTTCAGTAAGATATTGCTTTAAGGTTATTATAGCGATGTATACTCTACCGTCATCTATTTGTGTTATTTATCTGGTAATATAATCTTCGAAAAAGATTTGTTTTATTTATTTATATCAGTTTTAATAATATAATTTTAATAGTAAAACTGTTTAAAAAAATTTACATAAAAATAAAAATATGAATATTTACAGAAGATGTTACAAAGTTTACCGTGTAGCTGCAACATTTGGCCTTGAAGAAAGTAGCAAATATTATTTCTAAGTGTTGAAAAATTTTGATGAATAAAAAAATATTTATTGAAAAAAAGTAGATATGACTATATATAAATTGTAAATTTTAAAGCAAAAAGAAAAATTTTATTTTAGAAAATTTTATATAGATTTATATATAAATTATTTATAACAAATTCATTCTGAATTTCAAATAAATATATTTAAGATTTATTCAATTTAAGAGTAATATAGTTTTAGGAATATATTATTAGAATTTTTAATTTCTTTTATTCAATTATTATATTTAATATTTAAATAAAAAAATTTACAGAAGCATTTTAAACAAAAATAAACGATTCACGATAAGCATCGTTAACAAATAAGATAATTTTATTTTTAAGATCTTTTCAGTTAACATAATATATATATATTCTTTTTCTTGAATTTATAAATTTTTTTAGATTGGAAAAATAAGTTTTATATAAAATTGTTAAATATGCATAGAAATTGAGGATAGAATTTTCATTTGATAATAACATAGTTTTGATTGAGTTAAATTTTTTAGTTTGAATAGAGAAAAAACTTCTGTACGTTAATATTAAATATAAACTAAAATTGCGTTATTAGTCTTTATATAAAACAATAATTAATTTATTGACAAAATAATTTTTTAAAAATGAAATTTAGATATTTTAAGTTCTTTTTAAGATAATAAGATAATATTATACAAGTTCTTTTTTAGTAGTTAATTAGTATAATTTCATTGTATTTCACAAAATTAAAAGTAATTATTTTTAATGCAATTTAAAATTCATTGCTTTAATGCTGTACAATCCAGATATGTAGAATTAAACAAAAATTCTTTCATGGTGATCTGATGTAATATCTTTAAATACTAAATTAAAATATTATTTTGCATAAATTTTCTATTGTGCTACACAATTTCTTATACACAAAATTTTAAAAAGAACATTCTACATTTTTTAATTTTAAATATTTTGAGTATTTTTATTTATGAATATAATATAACAAAATTACTGCTTTTTTCTAATAATATCATATAATTCTTCTGTATTAGATTAATTCATATTTTGGTTATTTTAATCATCATGTCTTTTTTCAACAATCCTTTTTTTCTATTATAATTTTATTTTATGTTTTAATTGTTTAATTCCAATATCGAATATTAAATATTAAATACTGAATTAAAAAATTCAATCTTAGTCTTAGTAATGATAGAAGTTTTGTTTAATTATTATTTTTTACAATTCACCATTTTTAAAATTGTTTAATACAGTTTTATAAAATATTTTTTTTTAATTTTTTTCAAAAATATGCCTGAAATAAATTTATTTATACGAAATAAAGAATTGCTATTTCTTCCAATTTTCAATTATATTTAATAAAATTCGTGAACATAAAATCATGTAAAAGAAAATATTACACGAAAAATACGTAATGATTTTTCTAAATTATTCTTGAATTTTGTCAAAATAATTATTTATATATTGTTTTTTATTTCACTTTTAAAAGATTAATTTTATATTTTACTATTGCTAACTTTAATTTATTATATAATTTTATTAAAAATTTTGTTTTAAAATAATAATCAATCAACAATGTATGCGTTTGTTTCAGCGCATTAGAAAAAATAGCGCTCCTCTAATAAAATAGTTCTAAAAATTATAATAACGTATATATTTTCTAATTATTTTAAAGAGTGTTTAAAATAAGACGCTGATGACTAAATATATTTATAGTATTCAAGAAAAATTGATGGTACATTTAGCTAGATATATTCCCATAGGAATTACCACCTCGTCTTGTGTACTTTCCAGGCGTTGGAGGAAACTACGTGAACGTGTAAGGTAATTTAGCATCTAGCTTAACTTGAAAAGATAAGTAAATAAGTATTCCAATAAATGAATTTCTTGAGAAAATAAGAAAATGACTGGTATTATGAACAGCGATATTTCTAATGAAGCCTCTTGCGTAAAATATTGAGATCTTCGTAAAAAGAGTTTTCTTTCGAATTTAATTGAATGCAAGTGACTGAAGATGAATGCATCAAATCCACTCTAGAATTCTGATACGAAATTTTTAAAGCGGGCTATTTTGGGTATCCTCTCTTACTTAGATGACAATTGAACATAATTGTCTTGGTCGCCTACAAAGTACCTATGGGTATATCCTTAGATTGATTAAGTTGGTAGTATTAATCGTGCATGCGCTATCCTCTGGGTAAAGCCAATCTATTCATAGCAGCCTTCACTATCACATATGTTATTTATTACAAGCGTTGCTTAATTTTGCTTAAGAGTTTGCGATTATTATAGCATGAAAGCTTTTAAGACTATTCATAGGTGCTGGGAAAGTAATTCTTTAAAGCAAAATAAAAGTTAAAAACATTTAATTCTTACGACTCTAGATACACGCAATACATAGTACTTTTAGTAATATAATAAAAAATATTAATTTATACAATTATAATTAGACAGTAGTCTGAATAAGAAAAAATATTAGATACACAAAAGATATTATTTATTATAAATTTGTTTAGACAATAATCACGAGTAAGAAATAATATGTAACCATTAAAATACATCGATCTAAACAAAATTATGATTGAAAGAGAGAATATATATTTGTGTAAAAGAATCAATGTAGTTCTAAGTACGGTAGTTCAAAATTTCAAAATTGTTAAATTTAATAAATGTAACCTAATACAATTTTATTTCAATCATAACTACATTTACTATATATTCAATAGATATTTTATAATTTGTATAGAATATTTTACTATTGTATTATAAAGAGCATAGTAAAAGTTGCAAAAATATATATATTTATAACAGTCTGTTATGATAATATGTTATTTATAAATTTTTTTCATTTGTGAACTTTCAATCAGTAAAAATAAAATATTTCACATTGTTATTTTAACTCTTTTATATAATAGATATATAAATATAAATTTATGCTATCTCATACATTTATAAATTTAAAATCTATAGTTGGAAATAAAATTAAAGTAGTCAAATTTAAGAACTATTTTTAGCAACTTATAAAATGAATTTTATAAAATCGAATTAAAATTGTATATAAGTAAAATAAATATAATATTCAAATTTTTAATGTGAATTATTAGTATAAATAAATACTCAGGATATACAAAATTTATATTTAATAGTAATCAATAACATGATCATAACTCAAAATCGTAAAGCCTGAGTGGCTCGCGAATCTCACAAATACATTGGATAGTATCGGACGCTCAAAAGCGAATATTTGAATGAACTCACGATTTCGCTTTGCTTCATTCGTTACAGATCAAATATTATCAGGGAGTTTAAAGCGTCAACGCGACATCAACTACAACCATTTAATTACCTCATTCAGAATGGATCGTTTGTTTTCTGAATCTGTCTAAGTATACAAACAGCTATATTGAAAATTTATTTATATATTACACCTATCAGTAATAAAGATATTGAATAAATTGTGCATATAAATAATGTATCAATTTTATTAAAGCTTTATATAAAATCAATAAATTTATCATGAAAAATATTTTTCTAAAACATATATTTTTCTACTTATTTAAATTACAAAAACTGATAGCGTTTATTTGTTAACCTTTTTAAAATATGATTTTGATGTAAAAATATTTTACTTCTTAAACGTAGTTAATCTCAGAAAGTTGGTTTTAATGTTACAAGCTACAGCGTTTTAATACATAAAATTTAAGAAGAAACTAATTTAAAGAAATGCAATTATAAATGTTGTTCGTTTTGACATTTTCTTGTTGTCTGAAATTGAATATATCTTTTTTAATATTACTCTGAATGTGAAAGATATCTTTTTATGCTCATGTGATTATGAATCGTAAAATATTTATGGGCATACAAAATCAAGTTATTCTGAAAAAAACAATGTAAAGTGAAATAAAAATTTAATACGTAAATTTTGAAATGTTATTATAAATAAATATAAAAATAGATAGTATTCAATAATTCAAATTAACATTGATTTTATTTCAACAAACTGTTTATTATTTCGATTAGTGTTAAATAATACAGTTTATACATTATTAAATTTTGTAAATTTATTTTTATCTAAATATAAATTTTAATTTTTAAATATTGAAATTTCAAAAATATGTAATAATTAAAAATTTATTCGATTGAAATTAAATAAATACCTTTATAATTAATAAAAAATTGATATTGCTTTATAAGTAATTAATTTTTATCTAATAAATATTAAATATTATTAAAGTTGTTATAAAATAATAATATAATATTACAAAGACAAATATATTCGAAAAAAGTTTAAAATTTCAGTATAATATGTGAATACGATTTTTTTATAATACATTTAAAGGTTCTTTTGCAAAGATATAAGTAAAATATAAAATTTTAAAGGATATTTAGACTAAATTTCTTGAATAAAATAATATAAGTTTTAATTATAGATTTACTTGATTAAATTATAGAAAGCCTCAATATATATAAGGATAATTATTTAAATATTCAAACATCGTCTCAAAGCTAAACAGTATTTATGAAAAATGAAAAGAATAAATTTTCTATAGTTTCATTTAAAATCGAAGCTCTAGTTTTAAAAATATCTATTTTGCATACAATTTATTTGGTGCTTAATTTTATAGTATTGGTTAATTTGGTTCATTGTTCCGATATGGCAGCGAGTCAAAGTAGCGACGACCGCACCGAGACATATTTGTGTACTTTAACGCGACAAAGTCTACAGCTGGATGGGTGGACTGTGTTCTAAAGTGAGGTAGTCTCTCAAAATGAGTCTTGTTGAACATATTTAGTCGAGTACATGCTCGATAGGTAAAGGAAAAAGACAAATAAATTTCAGTTGTTTGCGTACGCATTAATTTCAAAATCAATAAAAAATTAAGAAAAATAACTAATTATGTGAAGAATCTGTAGTGGTTTTATATTTTTTCCTTTAGATCTTCTGGATTATTAGTTTTTCATTCTTATACTTTAATTGTATTTATTTATAACGTTGCTTCAATTTTTTAAATAAGACTTTTTGGTAGCAGTGAAAATAACAGCTACCAAGAATAACATTCATTTCTCTTTATTGTGCTCATAAATACATTTAATGACACATTTATAACTAATAAACGTTATACTACTTTTCGATTTAAGACAAGATGATTGAAAAATTGATTCATTGAAACAAAGAGTTTTTTACAGTCACAAGTAATACATGCAATGATTTTATAAGAAATTATATTATATTATTTTATAAAAATAAAAAGCTCATTTATCTATGAAGATATATGTGAAAAATTTGATTGCATTTTTATATACTAGTAATAATTTTGATAAGTTACTTCTTTAAAATATCGCACATTTTGATTTTATACATTTCAAGAGTGTAGAAATTAATTTTAATCCGTTTAGTTTACTTAATTTGTATTCTATGGTTTTCAATCCATAAACATTACAAAATCATTCTTACAGATCTTATAAGAATTCAAAATATGATTTTCTCGTATTTTATAACTTTACTTTTCACGAGAATCATTTCTACTAAATGAGATTTTATTTTCGAAAGTGTAGATGATATAAATTTAAAAAAGAACAAAGCATTTATAAAAGATATTCTCATATAAATTTAAAAATACTTATATAAAAATAAAATTATCGAAAATGTGTAAATTATTAATATATTTTCCGAATATAATCCATAAATAATTGGGAATACGGAGAAGATTGTAAGTCGACCGCTTACAATAAAATAACAAAGATCTTGGAAATCTTTTATTACGAATTTCCTCGAGAAATCACATAAGAAAAACGTTAAAAATAGTAATTTTGAACAAAACCATGATTTATTTCGTATGACCTGTTAAGCTTCGGAACGAAATTCGATGGATACCGATTTTGCTGGTTGGTTTAAGAATGAACTATCGTCGAGGGCACGAAACGCATTACAAGTCCGGAGCGAGCGGCGCTCCAGGAGCGCTCGGACTCCAGAGTCCGAGGGACTCGGAGGATGCGTGGTCTCGGTCGGGGTTGGCGTCAAGGCGCCGGCGCAACCTCGAAGGTACCACCAGCGTCGGCGTCGGCGGCGGCGTCGGCGGCGGCGTCGGTATCGGCGGCTCTCGGTTCAATACGCATGCGACGTGAGTTGGCGGCGTGCGCGCGCTCTTTCTCTCGAAGCAACGACTGTCCGCGCGGCGGCTCGCTCCTCTTTCGATCGACGCAACGCCAGTGTAAGCAGAGAGAGCGCATTCACGCCGATGGCGGCTGCCCCGCTTCCGAGCTGCCGCTCTACCTCACTCTTTCTCTCTCCTCCACGTTATCTTTCGCTCTCTCCTGGTCCGTCTTTCTCTCCCTCGCGCGCATCCACTTCTCGCACTCCTGTATCGTTCGGCCCTTTTCTCGGATCTCGAAACGCCTCAGTTCGCCTGTAATCACTCGCGTTCGAGGACTCCTACCGACCGCGGTAAACGCGATCCGCGATTTCCCGGTCGGACGTCGCTCGCTCTTGTCTCCCCACGGCCGATCGCTCCCCCATATTTCCGTGTCGCATCAACGCGCCAAGGGAGAGAGAGATGAGCGCGCGAGAGAGGCCAAGGATCGACGCGAGTGGCGCGCGACCCGCTACGCGCCTTCGTCGGGGTGACGAACGCCGACACGTGTGAACGCCGTTGGTTCGTGCTCCTTCTCCCTCGCGGTCGAGCGCGCGGAGAAAAGTGCGAGGCGCGCTTGCACCCGACACGAGTGCCGGGATGATAAAGGAATGTTGGTGAAACGAGCATAGAGAAACAAATAAGGAATTGCTCGGTGTATGGATAGTGCAGGTCAGTCGACCACGGAGTGTCAGTGAGCGTTGCGGAAGTCAGTGAAGGTGACGATGTGTTCTATGCGGAACTGAAATACGTCGTACTCGTGCGATATTATTCATGATTACCGGAGCGAACGCTGCTGGCCGGCTTGACTGGGAAGCGGCCACTCGTCGGCGCCGATCATGATTCTACCTGTGGGCCATCGAGCGGCCCATCGAGCGAGCCATCGAACGAGCCGTCGAGTATCCGCGAACCACAACTACGACATCGACAGCTACAAAAATGATGAGCGCGATCGAGTTCGTTGGCAATTTAGTCGACCGCACCGTCGATCAAGCTGCGTAGGCTTCCTCGTAGCGCCGATCTTCTCGCTTTGGATTATCGGAGCTCTCTGCGTCAAGGATGGTGAGTAAAAGAATCGGATCCTGCCAACCCCCATTTATTTTCTTTCTTTTTCCTCGATTTATGCACACGAGGTCGTACGCGGAAACGGAGGTCCGTACGTATCTCGAGGCGAGTCGTAGGAAATATGCATAGTCAGCATGAATCTCGCATTCGAATGGAAATTGGAGGAGTCAAGTGCGAATACGGGATAGATAGAATTTAAAGGAAGCGAAAGAGCTGGAAGGCAGGTGGGAAAATGAGCAGAAAAGTGACTCTCACGGCACAAAGTGATTTTATTTAGCTAGATTTGACTTAAGCTTCGACGTCTTTAATCTACATAACGTTTGCATAACGTGTGCCGCGTATTAGGCGTGAGAAATATTCGTGCAGTCTCTTTCGCACTATCTTGTTTTGCTTTCGCAGTAGAGTAAATAAATAGAGGTGCGCTCGTGGCTATGAGTCACCGCAGAGCGACGGGAATGAAACACTCGGTGGTTCCATAATTCAGATACGCGGTCGTGTTCACTCGATGACTACTAAAAAGCTACTCAATCCGAGAAGAGCTTGGATCGCGGGAAAAAGCAGCTGCTAATCGTGGATTTTGTTACTGTTTATTTTTTACACCTAGAAAATTTAATAAGTTATAAGATATAATGGAAAGAACGAGAGATTCGTTTTTGGTGTTAGAATTCTGAGAGGGAATATCGCTATAATTCTTGATCAAATTGATGGATAATTTTGCTCCTCTATGTAATATATGAAGCTCACTTAAATAAAGGCATCGTCAATATATAACGTATAATTGATACGTATTTTATTCACAAATTTTATAAATATGAAATTGTATATTAATATTGATTAATGATCAAAATTAATTAATTATTAAGTCAATATTAAAGAAAGAAATTATTTTGCAAATTCAAGGAACCAGGTTGCTTGTTTGGAAAAATATTTATTTTGAAAGCTGTTTCATTGCAATAAAAATATAATAAATATAAATTGAATGTTTTACATTTAATTTACTAAAGCGTTGTAAAGTAGCAAAAATTAAAATTTTTATATATTAAAAAAATAGTGGACTTTTTTTACTTTTATGTTATAAAAAAAACCAAATAAAAATATACATTATTTTACATTGAAATATTTTACTTCTTGCTTATATGATACTTATATTTTAGAATTAGGAAAATAATAAATAGTAGAAAATTTTTCACTTAAAAAATTTTGGAAATTTACAATAGATGTATTCGTGTCAATTTTAATATTTATTCAATATATTGTTGGATAAAGTTAAAGAATTAAAATGTATCGTATCTAATGAATTTAAACAGAATAGTAAGATATTTCTATTGTTTTGAATACTTTGATTCGTTGTTTTTCATTTATACATTTTTGAATTTGGTATTTTTTGTATATTTTTATATATTTAATTCAACATCGAACAAATATTATTCCTGCACCTACATAAATTAAAATCTTAGAACTTTCTTTAATTTTTACTCTAATTTTTTTATGATATATAATATTACTTGAAAATAAATAATAGTCACTTACGAAATTATATAAATTTTGTATCGTTTACTTTTATTTACGATTATTTTATATTTACCGACACTTCTAATAATATTTTTATTTAATGATTCTTCATAATTTAATAAAATATTATCTTTTTCATTGTTTAAAAATACAATTTTATATTTATATTTCTATCTTTATTTATTTTCTATCTTTTCGTTTTATAACATAGAATAACTATCAAATCTTTCTAGGTAAAAATTATATTTCGAGTTATCACCGGCTAAGCATTTATGATATATATGAGCCATTATGGTATTTTTCATTTTATTTTTTATATTATTATTATTATTGTTTATATTTATTTTTAAATAATAAAATAGTATATTAAATTTTTAAACTGATTATGGAAAATAACAATATCATAAATATTGAAATAATACTTATTTCATTCGTTGATCTGTATATAATTTGTATTTTCTTATAAATGCTTAATACGTCAAACATTTGAATTAACAAAAATTTAAAGCACAAATATATTATTTTTCACTTTATTATAAATTTTTTTATTTATTAAAAATTTTAGCTTAACTCTTGATGCTTTGCTACCCGAGCGAAAAATTTCACTCTGTATTTTATATTTTCAAATGTAATATCACTAATTTTCATGTTTTCGAAATAAACTCAACGGATTTATATTTAACAATAAGAGTTTTACTGTTAAAGAATTAGTTCAATTTCTTTACAACTGTATAATTAAAAATAGACCTTTTGAGAAATATATCCTGTATAAAACAGTTTTTAATATAATTTTTCTCAAAATTTTTATTATATATTAGATATTAAATAATTTTAATCCATACGAATTTAAAATTTAAGTAAGCATCTAGTAAAGTAAAACGTATAAAATTAAATACTTATTTCTACTTAATATATATCAACTTAACTTTGAATATGAATCATTAGTTTCATGTAATATTTATTTATCTTTTTTCTTAATACAATATACGCAGTTTATATCACTTGTTCAGAGCATTAAAACATATTTCAACGGTGTATTATTGGTCGGGTGTTTTTGCTAGTACTGCCAAATCTAAATAATACTGCGACTGCAACAGTATAAAAGTAATACTGAGCTGATAAAAAAACAATGTTTATTTGGTCAAAAGGTTTTACTCGATAAAATATTAATTTTATATTTTTGATATTCTCCATTAATTATAACCAACATATATACATAATAAAACGTACGTCGTCGAATATATACTAAAAATTTAAAAGTAAATATTAATGCATTTTATTACAGTATTTTTAGTATATTGAAATAATCTGTGATTCGATATATTTAATTTAATAACTCTGATATTATTCAGTAGTCGTATTTATTCAAGCATTTAGAAAGTTTTTCGCGAAACAGCAGCAAGTTAAAATAAGTAGAGAATTTGGTGAAACGGTCAACGCTCTATTATGAATACGCGAATGTACGAGTATCTGGAATTATTATAAGAGGCTACTACAAAACGTCACATATCCAAATACGGGAAAATAATGCACTTAGTGACAATATGTGGAAAATGGGAATTCATGAATAAAAAAAATGAAAGAAAAAAGCACATTGGAGATGCCAAGCCGTCTACTGTCTGCCGGACGACACATAAAGCGACAGGAGAAAGACTACTGTTCCCATCGGATATACGATCCTAGCGTTGCGTCTTCCCTCCTCCTTGATACTATTCTCTATATCCGCATGGTTGCAATCACCTTGCTTCTGAGACAGTTTTATCCCTCGAGAGTCGTACAGTGGGTAGTTTTACTACCAACTCTTTTGGTATACCTTTTACATTGGTATATACGTAGCGATATCACCTACTCATCTGCAGTTGAGACTTTAGCCAGAAACCTTAAGCAGAGATCTAGGAAACAAAAACTCTCACCTGGTTTTATTTCAGTCACTTTTCTTTTCCGCAGTCCTTCTTCGTTCTTCTTCTTTCATTTTGTCTCTGTTATCCCTTATTGGGGTATATCTCCATCTTCAGCGTTTCCGGCAACCCCCTCTCAAGAGTCATAACGACTCGGTATTACGAAAGCAATACGATTACAAGAATTTACGCGTCGCCAAATAGAATAGAGGAAGTCTGAGAATAAAAAATAAAACATAGGAATGATGAAATTCGTCTCCGGAGGAAAAGAAGAGTAGAGAGGCAATACCCAGAGCGAACATTACGTCACGTGCCGTCAACATCGTTACTGTCACTATTATATTTTTCCACTTGTTACGTTTTTGTTCTTTCTATTTTATTTCTGTTTCGACTCTTCTTGCAACCGCGACTGCTTCTGCACAAGTTTTCCGCTTCCATTACAACGACGACCGATTGTTCTTCCGGACGACGAGCGAGCAAGCAAGGCGAGAGAGCAAGACTCTTCGGTTGTCGGCACTCGCTTATTTACGTTGCACCAAAAACCCTTTCCCCGAGTAATGGGTTTTAGCGATTACTTTATCACTCTTTTGAATTATATACAAGCAAAGAAGCTTTGAAGTATATTTTGCTGTCTCTCTCTCTCTTTATTTCATTATATAGGTATCCTCTTTATATAACTTATTGTTGATCAAACCGACTATCGTAAGAATTTTCCATTATTAATAACGTTCATAAATATCTAAAGTTTTATATTTCAATACATATTGATAGTATTTGTAAGTTTCGTACAATTCTCTACAAATTTAACACATTTATACGCTTTATTTATATACTTTACTAATCACCCATTGAAAGTAACTATTGAAAAATCTTTGCTTCTGATTTAATTAATATTTTTTATACTCAGATTATTTTTTCATGAAATAAATTGGAATATTTTTTTAAAAAGTAAATTATGATAGAATGATAATATTAAGTAACTTTAAAATGCATTTTCATTTTACTATAATTTGCACAAATTAATTTGTATTTTTAATCATATACATAAAACATTTATTAATTTATAATATGTAATAAGATAAAAAAGTTTTATAATATATTTATTTAATTAATTTAAATTATATGTTAAAAGCTGAATATTACTGATTTTAATTCATAATTTTAGTTTTATACTATTTAAGTATTTATAAATAACATCAAATATATGTATGCATTATCTAAATTTATAAATTAAAATTTATATTATATAATATATGCAAATAATAAAGTGAAAAATATTAAATAATTATTTTGGATACATTTTTCGTTTAACTCTAGTTACTATAATGGAAAAATTTTTATAAAATATTTGCAAATTAAATAATTTTTTAATTGATAAAACTTTGTAATTCATAATAAATAAAATTAAAATTGTATTCAACAAAAAATTTTTTATTTATAAATATTCCAATATTATTTTCAGAACATAAAATATTATATTTTTATTACATAAGATTTTGTAATTCTATATTTGTCTTTTCATTTTCTTGAATACAATTCATAATTTGAAATTTTATGACTGCATTGTAGAGAAGTTAAATTTAAATAATAAATAGTATAATTATATTATTTTCTCTTTCCTTACATTAATTATTAAATAAACTAATTTCTAAAAGGATAAATGTCATATAATGAATATATTGGTTTTATAAAAAATCCATGATAAAAAATAAAATCAATAAATATCAATCATAAATAAACATTTAAAGTTACTATTTAAAATTTCAATGAAAAATGTTCAAAATATAATTCAGTTCAAGAATGACAAGCTTTAAATAAATAACTGATTATTTATTTTGGATAAAATTTCTATAGATTTTTTAAAACTATTATTAAAATTTAAAATTTTAATTATATTGAATTAAATTAATTTATAAAATGACAAAGTATAAATATATTTTTTTAAAAAATGTTTGAAACTAATATCTGATTTATGAAAAAATTTATTTAAAAAAATTAATTTTTATTAATATACAAGAGTATTTTATGAAAATTTTATCAAAATTGAACAAAAATTAATTGCCTGTGTTTCTTGGTCCTTTCAGTCTTTGAGGTGTGCTTATGGACCTCTCTAGTTATCCAGCTTTATTCTATTTGCATCAACGTAAATCTGCTTGTGCTTCGATAGAGTTAAATTACTTCGATGAATTTATAAGTAATTTATAAATTACTAAATTTTTGGAATAGGCGGGGAGATGACGAAAGCAATTTTAATGCTTTCTTTGTTTATATTAAATATCTACATAATTCTAAAGTCAGCTTGAGAAGAAGCGTTGTTCGATACGCATCTCATTTAAAATTTATGTATTCAAGTTTTTCACAACATGAACTCTTGCGTAAAACAACGAGAAAACTGAAAGTTCTGTGAATTTTCGCAAATTAAGTTTAAAGAAAAGTAAACAATATTACAATCCGAAAGCATCGGAAAGTCACCAAGTGAATTTTAGCATCTTAATGAAAAAAAAAAGAAAAAATAGATACACCATGATATTATTGTGTCAGATAGTAATATAACTTATATTAAAATTAATATTCCACAATAGTATTTACTGTTATTTCAACGCTCGTTAAGTGAAAATCTTGCAAAGATGAAATAAAGTTTCTTGTTTCAGAAGCGCGAAGTTTGGGTTTTAAAATTGCATTCTGTCATGCATAACAAGATTTATATATTCATGTCTTTTAATGAAATATACGTATGAAATAAATAGAATATTCATATTTATAATAAAGGTTATACATTTAGGGTTGAAAACATGTTTAAAGTATTGTGGGCTTATGGATACGTCATTTTTTACCTTAAAGTAATTATAATGTAATCATAAATTCTAAATATTCATTTTGTTTTTACATCGTATTTTACAATTGTAATAAACTTTTTGTAAATTCTTTAGAAAAAGAATTGTAGAAAATTTTAAAAAGTTAAATAATGAAAATAGTAATAAATTAATCTTTTTCGAAGATGGAACATGAATTAAACGCATTTTCATTTTGTTTTATATTTTGTGATATTGATTACAACCTATTTTATTGGTCAAATATTTCATATTAATGTAAAAATTCATATTGCTAAACTTGTAAAGGTAAAAAAATTTGATTGTACCTCAATGCATAGTAAACTGTGAAGGGTCAGATGGAAAACGAAGTAAATGGAATAGCAGAAATTTTCAAAGGCTTATTAAAATTGTTCTGTATAGTGTACATTAATTACATCGGTAATTATAATTCAGAAATTATAGTATTATTCCGAATACAGTTTTTATAACAACGCTATTATTAATAAAATTAATGAGTAGTCGATTAATTATGCGAAGTAAAATATAAATAAAAAAGATTCGCAATAAAAAGGAAATTGAGGTATAAAATGATGTATAAATTGATGGTACCTTAAAAGTTATATGCATTATAATATTATGTATTATGACTTATATCATTATAATTCAATAAATGAAAAATCGTTAGACTATTTTTGTATGCTGTAAACTAAATTATAGTGCAAATTGTAGCGTGATTATGTATACATACAAGATAAAAATAATATTGCAGGCTTTCGACACGAATGCAAAGTCGTCAACTTCACTTTGTGAAAGCTAACACAGATAATTGAAAAGACTTTAATTAAATAACAATTACCAGAATAACATCTTGGTAAATTCACAAAAAGTAAAAATAAAATTTATTACTGATAATTAAGAAACCTAAGTCTGGAAATAATTTGAGTATTAATAAATTAATAAAATATAAACTTATATAGCATCTTACATATTTGATGATTTAATTATATTAGTGCGAATATCAAGTTCAATGGAAATCGAAAAATGGAGGAGTAGAGAATAAGTATCGCCAAGATCCGAACACATGATAATATAAGAGACGACAGAGTGCGATAAAGACAGCTTCAAGTAGATAATTTAGAGGCGATGCAGGAAACAGAATGATTACTGTATGATCCTGGAATCGATAATTTGGGTTAAGTGAGAACTATTTTTTTTATAGTAGTTTAAACTGTACTCGTAACTTTAAACGTTTCTTTCACGTAATCACATTTTATAAAGAGTGAAAATCGATGATCAAAATTTATAGAAAGATAATAAACTGATTTTTTAAAAATATTTTGTAATTTATTTATTTATGTGAATAAAAAATATTCAATATAAGATACTTCTTAAAATAATGAATAAGTGAATAGATATTATATATTTTAATTTTAATATTTATCATATTTATAAAATTGATCTTTCTATAATATCATGAAATATTATCTATTTTTATATTAATTTCGAATTCATTATAAAAAGAAATAGCTATAATATTATAACATAATCGTAATATAATGTAGAAAAATTAATATTCATGTTATGAGATAGGAAATTAAAAAAAAATAACAAGAGAGAAAAAATGGAGTGAACGTGGAAATCAAAAAGTCGAGTGTGAAACAGCTAACAAAAAGCTAAGAGATTTAGTAGATTAAGAAGGTTGCCGATAGTGAACGAAAAGAAAAAGTAATAAAAAAAATCAAAGAAAATCCGACATTCTCTAGAACGGATCATACGACGAGAGCAAAATGCATCGTTTCCTCTCATACAAAATACACTGTTATATGTACGCATGAATTTTCGAATGAATAACTGTTAAAGCGGCTACTTTTTATTCGATTTAAATTTAATATTTTAAATTATTATACTTTTAATAAAAGAAATTACAAGAGTAGAAATTTGTTAAAAAAAATGTTTTTCACATCAAAATAGATTATTTTTTATTTTCCATATAAATAAAATAAAATAAGGAGAACATTATTATTTCAATAATATAACTTAATTTAATAATATTCTAATATATATATATATATATATTTATATTTTAAATTAATAATTAATAACGATAATATTCAAGCGCTTACTTTGATTATGTTTTACTACTCAAATTTATTGTTTAATTAAAAATCACTAACTAGAAAAAAATGTTCGATATTATAGAACATTAATAAAATCTATTAGCATATAGCAAAAATTATTCTATTTAATTTTGAATATAAAAAAATAAACATTATAATTTAATAATACAATATATAAAATTGGTTCAAAATTGCATCTTTTATTTTAGGCTCAAAATGCATTAATATTCTATTAGGTTTATGTTTGTTTATTATACATACTACTTATCTTTTATCAGCGTTTATATGATGTAGTTTAGAAATAGTTATATTCAGTTAATAAATATGGATTGTAGAGATAGTAGAGGATTATTATAGACTATTTGTACTAAAAACTATTGATGAATTAAAAAAATATTTGCATTAAAAAATAGTCTAATATAGTTGACAATCATTTTCACATTTAATATACAACATTAAATTTATTTAAAATAATTTAACAATAAATTGAATTTTATTAACTCAATATATATTTAAATAATTCTTTTAGTAGTCTTATTGTAGAATATAATGATTAATTGGTTATGTAAATTTTCATTACTAAGTAATATTTAAAAAAAAGAAAGCTATTTCTATTATTAATTAAAAATTCGCATTAAAAATGTTCACTTATTTTAAATTAATTAATAGTAAACTTTAGACGTAATATAAAGAAAAAAATCATTTTTTGGAAACCCTTAAGCAGAACTCCAGCTCCACAATTGTCACCAAAATGTGAAGTATACTTGAATAAACTCCACTTTTCCCTCGTCCTTACCTAGTAGTAAACTTCTATGTGCGCTCCTACATCGATAGGTTTGGATGAATCGATTGCTTTTGAAGACACTTACAGAGGCACCAATATTCTTATAAAAAAAAAAGATTTTGACAGTCTGGATAAATAAAAATATGAGTTACACAGAAAACATTTATATCTTATTATTTAATAATATTTGTAAATTGTAAGATCAAAATATTAACAAAATAGTGTACATCTACACTAACCAATGATTTAATACTAATAATGTGCATGATTATACTATTAATACTGATATTAGGATTGTCTCTTGATTTTGAGCTCAAATTCATCTCTTGTAAGCACCCAATGAAACTGTTTGAACAGTTTTCATTGAAATTATAGAGTTGACACATCTTTGGACAAAAATTATGAGCGAAACAAAGTAACACTAGAGTACAAGAAACAGTTATCTTTTTTTCAGACGATACCTTTACCAGTTTACAACTCACTATATGAATGGTATGAAAATACCATTAAATTTTCTATTTGCGACGATAAGTTCGCATTTAACCCCATTTTCCACACTTCTACTCAAAACGCCTTGAAACACAATTGAATCGGCTATTCTTCCTTATTGCAAACAATTTGATACATCATATATGCATCACAGTTGTTCCGTTAATGAAAAGATAAGAACAATAATGATATAATAATTAAAAAATATTTTTTAATTTTAATCTATATTTTGTTTGTAAGAATCATACAATCATCATGTATTAATATTAATACATAAAGATTAATTTTTTATTCATTTTAAAATAAGATTTAAAAGGATTTTTTTATAAACTACTTAATTATATGCTATAAAAATATTTTAATCGATATACTTAAAATTTTTTATAATTAAAAAGTCATTTACTTTTATTTGTAAAGTGTAGGTTATAAGCCTAACTATAGGAAATGAATTTGGAAATATTTAAAAAGACGTAAAATTAAGTATATTAAATCATATCGTTATAAAATATTTTATAAATAATGAGTAGTAAATACGTAGCTAATTTTTAAATCTTTCTCTTTTTTTTTCACATTTTCTTTCTCTCTTTCTTTCTTTCTCTTATTTGAATGATAGAAATTAAAATAAACAGTTCATAAAATTCATGTAAATTAAATTTAATTAAAAATTTATTGAATAAAATCATCGATCTTAAAGGTAATAAAATTAATTTTTTTATTTAAAAAAAAAGTAAAATAAGCTAAATTTTAAATTAAAAAGTTTCTAAATCATGTTTAGATGATAAGTTATCGATTATATTCAGTAAGTACTTAAATATTAATAAAATAACGGAATCAATTTTTAATAAAATACATGTTTAAAAGTAATAAATAGGGTTCATATAAATTTTTAATTATTAAAATATTTAATTTGATGGATAAAATTACATTACACTCTAGTATTCTAATTTAATGTAATCAGTATATAATAAAAATGAAAACAGTCTTCATTCAAAGATTGTTTGTTATAATAGGTTTCTCATTATTTTATTAAATAGAATTTATTTAGATTGATCCTTAATTCTTATACTATAAGTAATTTAATTATGATCTCATAAATAATTATATTTAAAATTTTATTTTTACCATCAGATGAAAATGTTTGACTCCAGTCTTAATATTTAAATAATAAAGAATGTTACCATTATAATATTTAAAATAAATAATAAAATATTATTTAAGAAATAATGATAAATCTATCAGTGTAAATATAAATTAAAAAATTTACAATAATTATATACCAGATAACAAAAAAATAGTATTAGAAAATTATATGAATAAAATAAATAAAAGAAAATAATTATAAAAGAAAATATAGAATGTGAAAATTTGTTTCAATTATTATTCTAATTAACAGTGTAATCAATAGTTTAGTATTTATATAAAATTAAATACATAATCCTACATTGTTAAATAGAAAATACATGCTGATTAAAGTTTATTATTCTACAAGATAATGAATAATATATGAAAACAACAAATAATAAATATCAGACTAGAAATAAGTAAAAACTATAAAAATACACTTCATTCAGACAATAAACATTCATATAATATATATGTAAAGCTACAAGTATTTATAAATATTTTAAGTTAGTACTATTGATATTGATATGATGAATAATAGAATAGTTTAGTATTTATTATCACAATACACTCACATACATTTTTTTTATTGAAAATTATGGAGAATAGTATTACAAATGATATTTTAATAATAAAAATAGAAATGTATAAAAGCTTGAAGGATAAATGCATATAACTCGATTTAAATAAGTTAGAAAACGTAAATGATTTGAGTATGTTGAATAATAAAAAACTAAAGTTTTACTCATATGATAATGGATTAAAATACAAAATATTTATTTTAATTTTTCTACTCATCTTACTATTCTTTTAAATAATTTTCATATTTTTAACAGTTATTATAAAAAATTTACCCAAACGGATTTAATAATAAAGCTATGACGATGAAATTAGAACAAATTTCTACCCGATATTAGTTTTTAATTTTCATTAAAAATTATACATCATATGCTCCCGATATGCGGTACATTATGGTATATTTAGAATAAAATCAGAGTGACAGACACATTCTAAAAGTCTTTTCGTATTATATTCCATTTTAATTTATCATAATTTTTTTTCTTTTCATAATAAGGAAATTTTATAATTTAAAAATAAAAAAGTAAATTAGATAACTATAAATAGGCAAAATTTTTGAAAAACAACAGAAAACAACTAACAAGAATGAGAGAACGTTGAATGAGCGAACCTTTTCTAGTTAAAAAAGTCTAAAATATAAGACAATCAAGAATGAATTTTATAACAAGAAAGTAAAATGAGGAAAAACAATTGATATTGATAAATCTGTAATGAATTAACCTCGTTTTATTATACTGTATTTCTTATATATATATATATATATATGTATGAAACAGATAATCGAATATTATTTTGTATATATGTATGTGTTTTTTTGATTTTATATAATCAGAGTCTATACAATAAATTATTGAAATAATTATTTAAGATTACTTTATATTAAAGAAGATATGCAACTTTCTATAACAATATGTAAAAAGTATACGGTAGAAAAAAAAGGAGATGGACAGAATTTTTTCACTTGCAAATCTAGTATGCGAAATCGATGTTCCTAGCAAGTTCTCAATGACGCAAAATACAAACTGTCACCTTGTTAATGTAGTGAATACTCCATTATTTTATTTTGTATTTCTATAAATTTGTAAATACATTACGTTCTTGAGATAGTTCGTCGTCAAACATAAATAAAATGAAATAAAATTTGAAAAACAAATTTTATATTCATTGAATTCTACAATTTAATATAATTTTTTTTCATTATATGTTTAAATTACTTTATTATTTTCTAAAATCAAAAGATAGATCTAAATTTGTAAAATTAATAACAGTTAGAACGAAAATAAAAATACTAGACTAAAAACATTAAAATAATGATTAAAATAGTATTGCATTTAATGTTTTATAAGTATCATTGACTTTTAAATAAATTATATCATAAAATAGAAATTATTCATCTGTAATAAATTTAGTTAAATAAAATACAATACAAAAATGAAGTTACACATATATAATGTTAATTTAATTATATCATTTGTATGTGTATACATTTATTGGCTGTTTTTAATTAAAAATTTTTTCAATGTTTTATACAAAAGATTTGTTTATGAATTTTTAAGCAGTGTAGTTATTTCAAAGGTTGAAGAATTATAAATTTAATTAATATTATAATTTTATTATAATCTTATTAATTCATTATGATTATTTTTGCAATTATTTAATTTATTAAAAAATATGTTCATTAATTTTCTTACTTAAATTTAATAATTTCATGAAAAAAAATAATTTTTTAAGCATCTATTTTAATTTTAAACTTCAAGATTTTATTTATAAATATTAAAATATATCGCATAAATTAAAATATAACTATTAATTTTATTACTTATATTTAAGAATATTAAAATTTTAAAAATACTTTCTTAATTTTAACAATGCTAGAATTAGAATTTTATATAATAAAATTTCATTTGTTCAGAAATATAAATTTTAATTATTTTATCTACAATCATATCCAAGTTAAAAAAAAAATATATATATATATCAATTATATCTATATTTCACATTTATCCATTTTAAGTAATAGTAATAATGTCAAATATTCTGATACATTATTTAAAATAATTTTAATACCAATCACGCATAAGAGCTAAGATTAATTCATTACCAATTCTCATAATCCTATATTAAATGAATAGAATTTAAAATGAAAAGCTATAAATTGTCATGCATTTATTTACATTGAATATCTAAAATATTAATGCAATATACTATTTTATATTCGAAATTCTTATTCATTTAATAAAATCATATTTTTGAATCTCATACCAGGAAATTCGAATAGGTAATATAATTTATTTATAATATATAAGAATTTATATTAAAATGTTCCTTTGGTGATGTAACTTATTTTATAAATTATGGAGTTCTTACAAATTTTATAACAGTTTGTATAATATTTATAATATAGCCTAATTTTGATTATAGATTCTATTTAACATTATAATATTAGTATATTAATTATATTAATTACACTTATATTAATTACAGTATTTTTTTAACTATAACATATAAAGTAGAATTCTATTAAAATATTTGAAAAAAGAAATAAAAGAATTATCTAATAGCATATAAAATTAAACAATAAAAGAGAATTTTTTTTTGAAGATTAAACGAAGTATTCTTTACATTATTCGATACTGAATAGTAATTTCTTATAATTAATCTGTTTAAATATTTAAAAAATAGTTGTATGAATATAATAATGAAAGCAATAATCAAAACTTGAATCATAGATATCTGTTTTATTATTTAAACAAAAATATAATTGTAAATCAGAAAAGAACATTTATATATATGTGTGTATGTAAACACATATGAGATTAAAAAGAGAATATATATTAAAATTGTATATAATGGTTAAGTATCGGATTGCTAGAAAAAGGTCAAGTATTACTTATGATTCGTTTGATAGTTGAGTCGAGGAAAATACAAGACTTGTAAATGTGTATAACACTAAATGAACTTTTCGGGATAACTAAAAATCTTTCTTAAATAATTAGTACATACAGTTTCAAATTTAAAATACACTTTAATAATAGTTTAGTAAATTATTGGTGTTATATAAAATTAGTACGTTTTTATATCAATTACAAAAGAACAGTTATGAGTGTGAATGTGTACATATAAGTAGTTCATCAGATTTTTCTCTTTCTCTCATTCTCTTCTTTTCTACATCTCTATCCTTTATTCTACTTGAAAGTAGATTTACTTCCATTGAATTTCAAACCAACGAAAGACAAAAGAATGAGAGTATGATAATGAAAGACATAGTAATCCATATGTTTATTATTATTATACTTGAAATTATATAAAATCCCGCTTTGATTAATTCTTGAAAATAATTTTAATAATAAACGTAAAATTAAGCTTTATTTATACTTAAAATGAGTATGTAGAAAATATTATTATTAAAATACCTTTTTAAATAAATATTACAATATAAATAAATGTTTATAGTAATATTATTGATTATTATATTTTGTAAATATTATTAATATTAAAAATCCAAAAGATTTAATTACAACAAAATTATTTTATATATAGAGTTAACTCGTAAATTTTGATGAAAAGATTTTATTAGATAAATTTTTATTTCAATAAAAAGAAGTGTTTTAATATAAATATTACATAATAAATCACACTAAGATTTTTAAACAACATATATGTATTCTATCAGAAAAAAAGATTTTTGTGAATAATCATATATAATAATCTAAGTTTACAACTACAATATAATATTTTTTTGTCAATAACGTAATTTCCATTTAAGTTGATTCATAAATAAAACTTATATTAATACATTTTGACAAGTGCTATTTAATCAATTTTTGTCTATATTTAAATAAATGTAAAAACAATTAAATTTTTTAATTTATAAGTTAAAAATTGTGTAACTACCTTACAAAATATCTTTCAGTGCCTATATTTAGGTAATAAAAATTCTAACTAAATTTTGTATATTTAAAACTCATATTAATTTATTAATGTGATCTAAAATGCCAAGGCAATTAAATTATTTCAATTATGTTTCTTAATAATATTTGGTGTTTTTCAAATTGATACGACTGAAATTATATTATCTCTTTCTATATAGATTTCCACGATTCAATTTAAAAACTAATGTATCGGTGTTATAATATCCTTTATTGTTTGCACATGTCACAGTGAATAATTAGTAGTTAATTCAATTTTCCAGTATTTTGATGATCTATTATCCCGTATAAATACTTTCTCCGCCTATCAAATTTTTACGAAATAATTTTATTTACTTAGTTAAATATATTATATTTCTTTTAAATATTCGTATTTCAGTAATTATTGTTTAATATTATTAACGATTCAAAGGAAGCAACCATAAATTACTCTGTATGTATTTTTGTTGATAATTTTATGAACTATCTACTATTAATAATCTTATACTGTTTAAAAATAGATTTAATCGATTCAAAATATCATAATACATTTTTGCTTAAAATACACTTTTTTCAGATATAAAATTTCATTAAAAATATTAACTCCTGATGTTAATTTATCAAATTAAAGTTTTGTTTCTTTTATTCGTTGTTGCTTAAATATTTTTTATTAGTAGTTTTATCTTATTACCTATTATTCACGAATAAAAAAATTACACTGATTTAAAAATGATCTAATTAATCCAAACAATTGTATATATTCAAGTATTATTTTAATTTTATATTTAGTTTTGTTTTTCACTAATATATTCAATTAAAAAACTTCTCATTTCTTTGGATATTCATTCATAATTGATCTTTCAATATAATAACTGTCTTTATCTTGTGTGAGCCAAGAATGTGCATCCCAATATAAATTTAAGTCATCCAGTTTTCAATAGTTGAGTCTTAAAATTAAATCAACTGGATCATGAGTCGAATCAATATAATCGTACCATTCATTTATAAGCTTCTGAATCTTACTTATTTTATTTGTTACAAATGTTTTCCATTTCAATGAAGCTTCGATCCTCGCCGGCAATGTGAAATCGATTCAATAAGGCCGTAAATCTTTTCTCACACTCAGAGTTCAAAAATGTTGTTTGTGAGCTCTGATAATAATATTACCCGTAAAGGTCTAGCCATCGCAATGAAGCTGTTTTTAAAAGATCCATTTTCACATTTAGCTATATATAATAAACTTACATCCCCTTTATCATTTTTGTTAATAAAAAATATATAAATACATATTTTGTATTTATTTTGTAAAGTCTTGCAGAAATTACAGAAATTAAAATTTATATATTTTAATCCATTAATATTAATTTTTTATTTTTATAATAACTCGATAAATCTTTTCTTATGAAAAATATAACTTTGGAAAAATAAATTTGTTTTAATTCAATTTATAACTTCACAATTTTTGCATTATAATCTTAATATTAATTATTTTTATTCGGACAAGGACAATCATAAAAAATTTGCTTAATAGTGGATGAAATAGTATTGCTTCTTAAAATTTATACTTTTCAAAAATATCTACGCAATATTTCTGTACATCTATGCACGAGATCTATCAAAAACCAATAGTTTTCAGATTCTTGTCTTCATGAATTGACATGATTTCATTCAACATATCATTGATTCTATGAATCCTTTGTGATTTATTCGACACCCAGTTTCAAGATTCCAGATCAGCAACTTAAAAAATATAACTAGTTCATGTTTCAATTTAACTGTCTCGCCATCGTTTCAATGTCTGATAAAATATTATCAAGAAATAAATTATACAATATTAAAGTATTTACAGTATAAATTTCTTACTATTTATGTTGTTTAAATTTTAAACATATTGTTAATAAAAAGGATACAAGGACTGTTAGCGTGTTCGATTCGTATATTTGCAATTCACATTCCATGGATGTCTAAACGTCACGACACGCGTTATATTCCCTATTTTTTTATTTAATCTAATTTTCCCCGTATATGTTTCTTATCGACAAATATTATCACATAATGTTATTTAAATATTAAAACAATTTAAAATAAATTTTTTTACGAACACAGCAATATTCTGTATATAATTAAAATGTAGGCCACCAAATGATTAAATGAACCATCAAAGAGAATCTGTAATTATGCACATTCCTTTTTTCTATAATTTGATATATTAAAAACGATATGTTTTATCTTGTTGGTTAAAAGCTAATTTCTGTGATAGATCTATTCCATTGAAATTAACTTTTACGTATATTATATCCTTTAATTTTTGTAGTATAAATAACTTATACGTATAAAATGTAGAACTCAATATAGAACAAATATGATGATCAAATTTTGCTATTACTTAAAAATTGTTCTCTAAAAAGTTACCAAGAAAAATGTAGATTTAATTATAAGTATGATTGTCTTTGTATAAAATTATTTCAAATTGTGTTTCTAATTAAATATATTATTTTAACTAAAATTTGTTTTATTCTGTTTCATTATCTATCAAAATATAATATTACAAATAATATAATACTATTATATAATTCTCTGCAAGAGAAGTTGATCAATTTTTAAAATTTTCTTAATTTATAAAATTATTCTATTTCGATAGGTTGGCAATATATCTTTAATAGTATTTTAAATTACGTAAATAAGATTAACTTTTACTATAATAGTAAATTCTTTTTTCACTATGTTTTTGAATTTTTTAATTTAATAACCGATTTTATCAAATTTCTTTGCTACCTTGTTCAGTTTCTAGAAAATTTATCCATTTATATCTATCACGCAGATATCGTACAATTTATTGCATATATTCACCGATATTATATGTGATTGTAAATGCGGTTAGTTTAACTTTAAAATTGTATGAATTTTATGCTCTTAACAATTTACACTATCGTATAAATATAACTTTATCATCTAAAATAAAACATATGAAGATGAATTGTCATATGTCCGTCCGCTGATAAATCTTCTGATTTACTTATAATATGTTTTTTGCGCAGGAGTTTAATATTTTTTGCAATTCTTTTTCGTTTACATAAAGTTTTATATACATAAACCTCTTAAAACGAATCATTAAAAAGTTAATTATTCTCCCTAATTTTTAATAAATATACCGCGAATCTGTGAACTATGTCACTGAATATATAACTGTACACTTTACGTAAATAAAATATCAAAATTCTCGCGCTCTTGCTCTTGTATTTTATATTTGACTATACTATCGATTTCTAATTCTTGTATTTCTAACTGCACTGTATTCTATTTTTCAAACAATGGCTTACTTGATTTCAATTCTAAAATATCATCTCTTATCCATGAAATCGATAAATACTTTACTTTAATGCTACACTGATAAATAAAAGGACAATTTTTTGAATTGAGACAATTATGAAATCTAACTAATTATTAAATAAAAATAAGAAAAAAATGAAAATAATCTCTTATCGAAGATAATATATTATGATGATAAAATATGTTAGGTTTACTTTTTCACTTAGAATAACATATCTATGATGTAAAATATGGATGTACAGTCGAAATTTTAACATAAAATTTAAAGTTCAACTATACAACATAAAATTTAAAGTTTAAGTTCATAATTTAGAATTTAAAGTTCAAAGTTGACTTGCAAGTTTTAAATAAATTATATGAATTATGCAATCTAATTTTTGTTGTATAATTACTTACAATATATTCACTTTAAAAATAATGAAATTTTTTAAATTATTTTCACTTGAGTAACTTGTATTCTTAACTATAATTTGAGTGAAAATGGCAAGTATTGATTCTGTATTTAATAAAAACTAGATATTTTGATATAATATTACTTAATAATCTACTCCAAAATTTGTACAACACATATATGTATTATGTCATAAAAGAGATTTGCTTATCTTATTCGAATAGTCTGCCGAAACTATGTAACTTATGATTAACAAATAGGAATTGGATATAAAGATATATATTACGGTATACTCCTATAGTATACTTCATAGGATGATTTTTGTTGATTAGTTTCCGTTTTTATTTCAGTAAAAATTATATAATCGATAACTACAAACACGTGAGACTTAAAAATGCTTATTTAAATAAACTATTACTACCGTTTTATAATATTTTTATAACATATAATAAAACTTGTAATCATAAAATTACTTAATTATTTATGATTGCTTTCTACAACGCTTATATTAATATAACAACCAACGTTTTTAAAACATGTAAATCATAATATTCTATATTGTTAAATTTAATACTTTTAATTTTTATGAAGTACTCAATTTTTTAAAAGTATATATTTGTCAAAAAAAAATATTTCGTATTATTATTCTAAACTTCTATGATTTA
This sequence comes from Dolichoris vasculosae, assembly GCA_018907195.1. NCBI lineage: Eukaryota > Metazoa > Arthropoda > Insecta > Hymenoptera > Agaonidae > Dolichoris > Dolichoris vasculosae. The sequence goes on from JACCHY010000001.1 coordinate 584,877, forward strand.
AGAAAATGATTTATTTAAAAAAAAATGTTGGAAAACTTGCAACTTTTATAAAGGAACATGCATCTAATATACTTATAGATTTGATCTATTTATGCTTATAGATTAATTTTTGCCTAAATACTGTAGAATGAAAAAAACTAAAAGATAAATTTTGCCTAACTAAATTTATTCATTATTTTTTAAATTCTGGATACAATGATTTTAATAAAATTGATTTTAAAACAATTTTTATATATTTAAAATTAAAAATATTTACATAAGCATCAAAGTTTTTTGTAAATAAGCAACCTAAATTTTATATTCATATTTATGATTTAATTTTTAAATTCCTAGGAAAATAGATATTTATATAAATAAAATATATCTAAAATCTAAAATTAAATTAATCTTAAAAATTTTTCACAACTGATTTTATTAGATAATTTATTTTTAAAAAAAAAATTATATCGAAGAAAATTTTTATAAAAGCCTTAACCATTTTGAATCAGTAACTATTGGATGACTGATTAAATTTTAATATTTAAGACAATCTAATAAGTTAATTATAAACATCTTTAATATTTATTTAAAAGTAGATATAGCATTAATTTTTATTAAGTTTGCTTTAAAGATTCCGATATCAAATTTATTATAATTATAAACTAAATAATTTATACATGACTAGATATTTTGATATCAAATTATAAGTTATTTTCTTAAATTAAGGATCAATTGAATTGTGAAATTTGGGTGATAATATAATATCTTAAAAAGTGATTATTATAAAAAAAATATTATTTTCATAATAAGTTTATTTTTAATACTTAAACTTATATCATATTAATGTTAAAAAAGTCTTTATTATCATAATTATATTATAAAATCTTTTTTGATAATATTGGATTAAATTAAATATTTCTTTTTTATTGAACAAATTATTTCTAATTTCATTATGTAACACAACAATCGTAAATATTAATGAAAATCGACGTTCTCTTTACCTTCATAATTGACATTGAAGCTTAAAGCATTTAAGACTCAATTCCCATGCTCATCACATCTATAGCTTCAATTCGCGATATGCGGAACTCTCTTACGCTTTAAATATCGAATCCATTACACTTCAATTTCAGCCCCACAGTAAATTAGATTTTCTCTTGCATAATGCGCAATAACAACTTGGAGTACTTCGCTGCTTTGAGTTCTCTGGGCATATACTCTTCAGTCATGAAATTTCACTGTATAAAAATATTAGGAGCTATAGCAATATATGAATGTCTAATAGGATGTTTTCCAATATGATTTATATTATAGTGATTTTATTCCGTAGAAATTAATTTATCAATCAAGATTATAAAAAGGACTTGAATGCATCAAATTGATAAAAAGATTTAGTTTCGTAACTATATAAATTTTAAAAAAGAAAATTTTAATTTATGAACATTTATCATTAGTATATTTTTCTATTCTGTAAATTCACCGTATTTGATCTGTTTTTCCTTTGATATTTGTAAATCTGGATATAACACAGATTGTATTCAATAGTACGAATTAGAGATTTAATATTGATTCTTAACAATTATAAATTTTTATAAGAAAAGAAACTTAGTAAAAAGAAATGTATATTAAAAGAGTTTATTTATAGTGTAGTAATTTTTCTTTTATATGCAATAAAGTGTATGAATATAAAAATATAATTAGTAATGTGTTGATGGAATTTTTCCGATTAGTCAAAGAATAAAAGAATAAAGTGGTGAAAAAGTGTTCATTGGGGAAATTTTGTCAAGAAAAGCGTCAACGAGTGCAATTAAACTTGCATATATTCGCTGATAATATGAAATGTCGATTGGGGAATAAGAGATTACTTCTAGTGACATAGTTCTCGAAGGCGCAAAAGAAAATGGATTTTAAGCCGATTATTAATTTATCTACTATAAAAACACCCCAGCTAAAAGAAAATGTATTTATTAATAAGAGATATCCTGAAGAGTTCCTTTTTTTACTTTTTCTTTTATTATTATCTGGAATAATAATATAATTTCAACTATAATTATGAGTACTTATCTTACAAGTTTTTAAAAAATTTATGAACACATAGTTTATTTATGAATAAAAAATAGCTTATTGTTTATTAAGTAATAATATTATAATTTAATTTCAATAATTTTTAAAATTCATGATTAATATATTAAAAAATTACTATTACGTAATTATTGTTAGAACAAAATCATTCATTTCTCTTCAAAATTTTTATGATCACTGTAACTATAAAAAATAATTAAAATGTCGAATTAATATCTATACGTTATTTATTTTTCACTGTAATACTACATATATTCTACAGAATAAAATAAAGATAGAACAAAACTTTTATTGTAAAGAAAAAGCTACGTTCTTTCAAATTCAATGAAATAGTTAAAAGTGGAAAAATAAAAATTTGCAACTTCATATCTGATAAAATAAAATAATGAAAACAGCTTCGTTAATAGATCGCTTTTTATTATTCATTTTTTCTCGTTTAGTTACCACGTAACTCGTAAAAATAGGATCAACTCAAATTTTCTCTTTTGGTTTATCGTTACCTGGTAACGTGTTTTACAGATAAATTCCCTCACGGCTTATTTTATGTCTATATGCGTCTAGTTATGCACTTGTATATACATATAAATATGCCATATTTGAAAAGTAAGTCGTACAAGTGTCCTTCGTATACGCGGTTGTAAGCGGCGAGTTACATTGGGCTCACACAGAATATATACAATAGTTTCCACGTAGTCGTGGTCTAACACTTTCAAAATTTTCAGAGGAAGAGAGAAAGAGAATGAGAGAGAGAGAGAGAGACGGAGGAAGTAGTGAGTTAGATGCAACCCAGCCGCAGGCTCAAAGCGAATTACATCGAAGTGATAATGCTGTTCCGCAAACTAAGCTGGCGAGCTCCTGCGCGTGAAAGCAAGAGGGCACAAGAGAGTGCGATAGAGCTTTCGTCCAAGCATTTCTCTCTCTCTCTCTCTCTCTCTCTATCTCTTTCACTGCAACTATCTATCTATCTCACACTCGCTCCGACTTTCATGCACGCACGCGCGCTCTACCACCGAAAACTATGTAACGGAACAGACTTGTAATTTCCGGGAAATGCAAATTGCTCGTTCAGCACTGCACGGCAGTAATTAAACGAGTGTTTAGTACAATTTATTGCAGTAGATACGCGCCTCTACCCATACCGACACCGGCTCTTTTTCTCTCTGTCTTTCTGTTGCGTCTGCGTGCATTGTTTTTACGCGACAACCGAGCCAACTTGTGTTTCATACGTTTTCACTCCATTCCCGAGCAAAGGGTAAGTACTGTACGTGTGTACAGGGAAACAGGTATGCAAGTAATAAACGTACTAGCTATACTAACTCAAGAAGGAAAATCTCGCACTTGTGTGCTTCGCTTTGAACCTTTCTTTTTTCCGGATCATCATTCCTCTTTTTACAGTACGAACACATTTTTCTTTGCTATTTCTTTTTAGAGAAAGTTTTGTGATTGTAAAATTTTTTTAGAAAATAAGTAAGAATAAGTGTACTTTAAGATCTTTGGTTATAAATTAGATACTTTTAGGAATTTTTTTGTAAAAGTCTGATATTAGAACTGTTTTAGAATTGGATTTTAGATGCAATAAATTATTATAATCTAGATTTAAAATAATTAAATAATTTACAAAAACTTATAAATTTATAATTTTCTAATTTATTTGTAAGATAGATAACATCTTTTATGTTATATCTACAATTTTTGTTCGATAAGATTAAGAAAACCTAAATATCTACTGCATTTAATTAGAATTATAATTTATTATTGTTGAAAAAGTTTCATTCGATACTTAAAAAGATAAGTTAAAGGCAATTTGTCTAGATAACTCGATTTTGTGGAATAAAATTTTCTAAAACTTACAAAATTTTTAAAAAATACTTACAAAAGGATGGCACATATCAGCACTCGTAATGTTTCGAAAGGGTGGTAAATTTTTTTATAAAGGATGACGAAAAGGGAAAAGTGTCACGCTTTATCGGGTACATATAAAAAGAATAGAAATTCACTGATCGATCGAGGAAGAAGAAGGGAGTCTCTTATTCATGCGCACAATATAAAGTTACACACTCGAGAGGGCGTAAGAAGTAAAAGTAAACATACTAGCAAGCGACTTTTACTTCGTTTTTTTCGGTCTTACATACCTGTTTTTCTATTTTCACTTCTATTTCGTCGGATCATATGTACAACGGATGTGAAGTCATTTTGCGTAAAACAATGCGAAATAGCATTCAAGTTTTACATGTAGTATGCATTTGAATTTATATAGAGCATATATAAATAGGTAACTTAAAACTTCAATTTAAATACTGACTTATGTTTTTCTAGTCAAAACATAGTTATAACAGTCTATTTCGTTCTACATGATTTTTAAAAGCACGTACTTAAGGCAAGATAAATATGGTTGAGAATTTCTTATGCATTTAAAGAATGAAAAGCGGAAATTTTTATTCATGTAGTATCTCCCTTCCTCTGTTTATTTAGTATTAGTATAATTTTAATACACTTGTACTATTTACTTTTACAAAAAATTAATTAACTTTCACATTTAAAAAAATGTAGTTTGTGTTTAATTCACAAATATTATTAATGCATTAGATAATTGTGTGAGATTGCTTTTATTGTCTATTATGATACAAATCTAAATATTAACTGTTTTATTTTAAAGCTCTTGAAATAATTTATTATTTCTCAGCGAAACGGCAAATATATTTAGGTGTGTGTATTCCGACTTGCATGTTAGATTTCATTTTTCCGTATTTATGTATTTTGTCGATGAAAGTCATAATTATGATAAAATAATAATAAAATTTGAACATAAAACATAAAGAATCGAATAACTTGTGTAAATTAAACATATAATTTAAAAATTACTTTTCAAAATAATTTATTACAAAATAAATTCTCAAAACATGTGTTTATTTAATTGTATCTGCTCTATTTTTTAAATTATGTATTTTTTTTCTTATGTCTGAAAAAAGATTAATGTATACTTACATAAACTTATAATAAAATTTATATAAACAGAATGTTTTTAGATTTATAAATGCATCATTCAAAATTTTAATATACCCATAAATATCTTCAGGCATAATATAATATAAGTATATATGTGTTTATGACATGTGCGCACGCGTGCGTATACTTATCTGTTTTTCTTTTCATTCTATTTTGTATAATATATACAACTCAACACTTACAAACTTAAGATAGTTCAGACATTTCTTAGCAGTTTCAATAATTGAACCAAAGCTATGCTTTCAAGCATTGCTAGAATTTTCTATTCTTGCATATAAATTATCAATTAAATACGTAAATTCATAAATTTTACAATATGGAGCACGAAATTATTATTTTGATAAAAATTTGTTTATGCGTTTCGTGTTTTTTATGTATTTAAATTAATCATTGTTATTATAAAATAATATTTTATACTTTTTTTTTCAATTCAAGTAACTTATTTACATTATACAATATTCTTTGTATAAAAATAAAGCATTTCAAAGTTAGAATTAAATATAAGAAATTAAAAAGTATTTAATTTATTTATGCATTAATTAAAGCACTATTGTAATATATTTTTCAGTGGTAGAAACATGTTTCTTAAATATTATTTGTTGAATATACAATAATCTATACATATATATGTGGTATTATGAATACAAATATGTAATGCAACAATATATAAAAATACCTTTTTAAAACTACACAAAGTTTAAAACAGTAATTTTCAATTGTAATCTTTAATCTTTGAAGTTATTACATCAATAAAAAATACGAACAATAAATAAAAATTGTTTTTTGAAAATGCTCTCGACACTAAACGATAATTAAAAAAGTATAAAAATAATTATTATAAAAAGAGCTTTAACATTTTATAGATTTATTACAAATTCCTAATTAAGATTTTAAACATAAATTATTTTAACTGATGAAATTGTAAGGTTATTGTTATGAATTAAAGTAAATTCTAATGAAAAATCTAGTACTGATAGTATTCTGAATAAAAATTAACTTCCAAAAACTAAATTAAAATTGGAGTTGATAATTTACTTTATAAATGATTTATGCGAATGTGATATTTAAAATTCTATACAGATAAATAAATACAAGTTTAATATTCGAGTTCAAGACTTCTTTTTAGAAATATTGGTCAATTAAGTTTGCGCAATACACAGTATTTCATTTTTTTACCCTTCTAAGAAAGTCAGATAAATACGATACTATATAAGAGTTGTGCTTGACTTATTTATTATATCAATACTTAGTCATTATTCCTTAAGTATAACTCTAAAAAATTATTTCATAAATATATACCAGCATTTATATGATATTTAAAATGATAAGGTAACTATTATATTTAAACATTTATCAAAATATATTACAAATTATAGTGATATTTATTAGTAAACGATAATTGTCTTCTAACTCAAGTACACTTACATATTCGTTTACTCGAGAATGTTATGGATTATGAAATAGAGCGATGAGTCGTTAAAATAAGTTTTTCTAACGAGATTTTGACAGAAGTAAACTACTTTTGGATCACACATAAAATTGTGATTATATGCAATGATGTTTTTAGTGAACATTATCCTTTCATCTTCAACGAGAGTACTTGTATCGAGTTCAATATTCTACGGTGTTATCGAAATTGTATAAATAGCCAAGCATCAGAGGATTTCGGAATACTGAATTTTTGTATCTTAAATTATATGGAAAGCTCTAGAGTCTACAATTATCTATAATTAAATATAATAATAAAACAGTACATTTATAATTAAAAATGTCAACGATAATTCAAATTTTTCTGAAATTTAACAAAAGATTAAAATATTGATTAATTTTATGTCGATATTATATAAAAAAAATATTAAAAAATTCATTTATAGATCAACAATAGTAAAGAAATTCCATTAGAGCCTTGATTCAGAGCAATTCAATTCTATGTAAAAGTAGAGTGTTTTCGAGCTTGAGTAAACATTATTTGGCAATACATTTTACATTTCCTTTCAGTTCCTTGAACAAAGAAATAATAAAAGTAGAGAGTAAGAGGAAAAAATAGTTTGTTCTATGGGTGAAAGATAGTTGCCTTATGTTCGATTTCTTTTTTCCGAGGTTTCTTCTACATTTCGCGGGTTTTTCCTTTTTTACCAAAAACAGAAGCATATCTGTTACATGCGCACTTACCCTCTTGTATATGTAAATAAATTTATGTATACATGCTAATATTTTTTTTCTTTATAACTTTTATTTGTTATTTTTATACATTTTTCATGACTCACCGAATTCTCACTCTTTATTAGCATAAATTTATGTACGTACTTACTTGTCTTTACGTTTAAGTATACCATTACATATCTACACAGTTTCACGTGAAATTATTCATGGACGCTAACAATCATGTATTGTTTAAATATTTATCAACATATATATCTAATGTTTATGTACAATACAAGAGAAAATATATACGTACGTTTATTTTTTATTTATATATTTTGACTATACATACGCATATTTAATATATGTATTCTTAAATTTTTATTATAATGTGTGAATAAAGTAGGTAAATACATATACGTGTTCATATGTCAGTACTGAATACTTGCCTTCATTCGTACATTTTTACGTAAATTGTCTTGTAGTTATTCATAAAATGCGTGGATATGTACTTGAATATGTAGATGCATTGCATGATATGTTAGTAAACTTACATGTATATGTATGAATTACGACGCAAAAAGTTTTTCTTTTCTATTTCGCTTCATATTTGATATTGGCCTTGTTACTGTTTGTTGATTACTCAAACTATGACCATGCAAAATGATTAATGACTTTATTAATGTACCATTCGGACGAGAGGATATATAAACGTTCGCGCAATTTCTCTTTTTATTTTATTACGTTTTTTTCCTTTACTCCTTTTTCTACTCATATCTGTTTCAATCTCCCTTTACTTGGCTTTAAATTCGAAAAGAAAAATTAAAGAATTCTGTCTCGCCAAAATCTCGACGAAAAGGAGTAATCTGTTCACTGAGCGAACTTCAGCAGCGTACATGTAGAAGCTTCTAGCTAAGAAGAAGCTGAAATATTTTTATTCGTCGGAGGCAAAGGTTTATTCTTTACAACAATTGTTGGTATCCCCACAGATATATATTATAAAAACTTGATTTGTATTTTCTCGCTTTCACTAGTAATGCATATATTGCTTTTATGACATGATATTTTTATATTCTCTCTATTTTTATCTTTATAAAATAAGTTATATATTTATATTAAAGATAATTTTTATTAAAGAAATAAATGGAGTATTGCCTTTTTATTCTTATATTTTTTTTCATTTTATAATTATTTCTAATTTCTATCTTAATTTCATTTTAAAAAAGAAACTTTGTCTTTAATCTCTAATCGGATTAAACATATCTGATTAATTCAATAAATTTATCTACATTATTTTTATTTTACAATGATATTTAATATACGATATAAGACTTTAGTAAAATGAAATAAATTTCAAAATAAGCATAAATATTAAAATATACTAATTTAATTTTTAAATTTATACCTATGCCTGTTAATTAAAAAATCAATAAAAAATAATGATTAAAAAAAGAAAATGAAGAGCTCGAAAATATAACATTTTATAACTTTACTCGAATGGAAATCAAAATCAAAACCTGTTTCGTGAATATTGCTATTTCTATATAAAATACCAATAGCTAATATTCTCTTCATCCAAATGCTCTCATAGCATAATCGAAGCACAAAACTGAACACTATCACTTTCGATGCAAAAACTCTCAGCTATGTATATTGGTATTGGTCTTATTTTAGTGAAAAATTATTAAATTTATTAAATTAAAAATATATCTTTAGGATTTATCACATGTAGTAAATAGTATAATAAACATATGTTCAATATAATATAAAAATAATTAAAATTTTAAAACCTTAATTAGTTTTATAATATTTAATTTTACATGAAAATTATACAATAAACAAATTAAAGAAAAATTTCTTTTACCACCTCATTATAATTAAGGAAAATATATTAAATTAATGTATTCTTGATTAATATTTAATTCTGTTAAACTTATTTATGTATATACGTTTATTGCATTGATCTCATATATTTCTCATATATTACAATTACGTTCTCTCTTATAATTTAGAATAAAATTAATGTAAATTAATTATAACGAAGCCTTCATATTGCTAAAATAAATTTATTATTAATTCAAAAACGTACCCAATTTATAATATGAAAGCTTAATCATGTCTCATAATAAAAGGCATACAGCTGTCGATAAAGTTAGGAAATTATTAAATAAAATATTAAGTAAAAAGTTTGATTTATTTCCTTTAATTAATTTTTAAACACTTGTCGAATCAAACGTTAGTGAAGATTAGTGTTGATATCAAAAAAGTTTTAAATTTGATTGAGAAAAGTAGTATATAATTCCCTGAAAAAAAATTATGCTACATATAAAATATAATATTTTATACTTTATATTAGTTTTAGTTTATGATTTACGGACATTATTCTGTATTATAGTTAGAATATATTATTAAATATCATTGATAGATTTTTAAGATTTATAACATTTTAACATTCAACTTTTTTTGTAATTATATAACATATTTATAGCTCATTTTCGTAATTTAACATACCTTTACATATATTTTCCAGTTTATCATTATTGCATTTTAATTGGGATTTTACTAAAAGTTATATTAAAACTTTATGTAGGAAAGTTCAATGAGAAAACTAAATATGCACTTTTTTATAATGGGGTTTATGAGAATTTATGATTTATTTTCGAGACTCTACGTAACCACAAATACTCATTGTACAATACTCTACTAAACCTCAAACTGATTTCAAAATTTCCAATATTTTCTCTTTACATAAATAATTTATGTTCTTTAGGAACTATATGTTTGCATCTTTGAGAAAATATTCGGATTTTCCGTCACAGCACCGTATTTGGTTACACACAATTTAAAGTATTTAGGAAGAATCTCTACATCTCCAAGCTTAAAGTTCCCATGAATGAAATTCCAAAATGTCGTAAGGCTCTCTTTCTTTTTAATTTTTTAAAAATCATCTGTTATAAACTTTTTTTTTTAGAAAAACCCTCACTTTATTTTTCAATATTTTACATCTGTAACATTTTATTTTGGTATTTTATTTAATTTATGCGCTAAATACCGTTGTATTTTTGTATTTTTGTATTTTTGTATTCTTGTATTTTTCAAAATATTATGATATGTTAAAAATATTTATATTTAATGAAGAACTAATAAAAGACCTTTAAAATACAATATGTTTTTTGACTGGTATTTTTGATACATATTTGTATCTCATATAATTCTTAAAACTTAAAAGAAGTTACAAGTATGTTTAATTTTTTTTATTTTGTTTAAATTATAATTTAAATTATGTCAGAGGATCTTTTTGGTAAAAATACTTGTTTAAATGTTTAGACAATACATGAAACATAAACTCACGATTAATTTTTTTAATTAAAGAAAAATATAATGCATATTTTTTGGCATTTATATTATAAATCTATTAAAATAAGAGCTTTTTGGTTATTTTAATTATTTTACAGTATAATAAATTAATAAGAAATATAAATTTAACCCAAAAGTAAAAGTTTCAATTATTATTAAATTTCTCATGACATAAACAGTAATTATAATTTAATTAGAGTCCACAAGTTCTTGGATTTGTTAACGGGGAAATTTTTTTTTGAATATTCAATAAATTGATTTTTTACATGTATTGAATAGGCTATGAAAAATATCCATTTCATTAACTGGTACATCTAACTAACACAATCATATAATTCATAAGCTTCCTTAATATCTTTAATAATACCTTTTTCTAAAATAGCATTTTTATTTTAGATTGGTTTAAATAAAGAATCAGTCTCATACCTAAAGTACAATTTCTACATTGATATTAAAACGAATGAATTTGAAGAGATCGATAATTAAAAGACACCTTAAAAAGAAGATTTTCATTTTCATTGAAAATGAGTGCATCAAACGGAGGGGAACCGGTTGCATATAAATATACATATTCCAATGTAGCTTCATGTTAATTTTACAAAGTGCAAGATCCCTTTTCCAAACGGTGCGAGCATAGCCGTAGTCATTTTTGAGGACTGACGAAGAGCAACTACATTAAAGAAAGAAAAACATATCTCGGAGTTCAGTTGCAACAAAGAATTATGGAAATGAATCACATCGCAACCACATTGCCACCGACTTCGTCCAAAGCTAACGCGGGGCTTCGTTCGTCATTTTATTTTTGTAGCTTCTTTACCACTTCTTTGCTCGGGAAATATTGGGTTGTCGGGGCGTAGACTGCGTTTAGGCTTAAGATTTTTAAGTACGTATATTATATGCGATGACTTACAAAGGATTAATGAAAAAGTAATAACGAATGATTTTCCACTCGTGTTCTATGTGTTTATGAATAAATAGGAAGAAAATTTGCAGACTTACTATTTTAAGGGATTATGCACAAAAGAATATAGGTAATGATAGAAGAAAATAGCGCCAAATGTCAGTTAGCCTTCTTACTTTTTATTCTTTAGCTACAAATGTGCTTCGTTACTATCGAATACTTTATCAGATTAAAGTTGAAAAACTACTCTTTTATAGTATAGTTAGGCCGTAGTTAGGTGAAAGAATGCGGGACTCCAATTTTACCGGAAGTTTTTTCACTTTTTTCAACTTTTTCCTAGGTACTATTAATTGTGTGATTTATCGATCAAATTAAATTTGTCCTACAAAGGTTCCGTCAACGTCTCAGAGACTCTTTAATTTATGACTCAAAGAAATTAATTAAATTAATGAACGACTGTCGATAGATCTCAATATCGATGATACATTGGATTTGTTTTCAGTTATATGCGTAATAAACAAGTATATTGAAATTTTAAATAACCACATAAATTTTGAAATAATCCATCAAATAGAAGCAAGTATCGATAACTTTCATTTATCGGATTGATAAATAAAATTTTCACTTAATGACATATTTAATATTAAATTTTTTAATGTAGTTTTGATTGACAAAATGAATTATTTCACATAAAGGATTTTGTATATTAGGGCCAATGAATACTTTACCATTTAATGGCCATGTATCTGTACATCATCGCCTTTCTCTATTTTATGCAATAAAGAATTATTTTATGATGCGAATAAATCACTTTAAACGAATAACGATCACAATCTTTTTACTATGATAACAGTATAAGAATACTTCATAAATTATAATAAGAAATGTTATTCAGTATCTTTATAATAAATTTTTAATGTTTCCGTATGAAATTCTTGATAAATCATAAAAATTCTTTATTTCTAATTCATTTATTCAATAATATGATTGATTATTTTTAAAAATTAATAAGATTTTGAAAACTATTTATTTATATCACGGGAATTTTGCAAAGATTAAGAAACATTAAATGCCGGTATTAAAAACTAAGTTAATAAATAATAAATATTTTAAGCTATTTTTAATTCGACTTTAAACTTTTTCATATTTTGTGACAATTAATTATGGATAAATCTATATAATGTTTTTAAAATTTAAAATATCTTTTACAAAAAAAATTTTTGGAGAAAACGTTTCTGTAACTAGGCTTTTTACAATAAAATAGTACAAGTAGAGAAAGTATTATATTAAGAGACACGAAATCTGTACAGAAGAAAAATTTGAAATCGATGAAAGGCATGGTAATCACGAAAAAGCGCAAAATACCGAACCGAGATGATGCATTAACGTTCCTATAATGAAATCAAGCTGAAACTCCGAATTTAAAATAATCACGAGACCGTGTTGGAAAGAATGAAATTATCAAGCGTCAAAACATAAAATATAAAATGATTTATTCGCAGGAGAAAGTAAGTACTCTCACAGTCCATTTCATCAATTAATCCATTCGTTTGAAAAATTACGAATTAATTCCCAGCAGTTATGCGTCTTTGCGTCTAGGTAGCTAGATTACGTCTCGTGGAATCAACAACCTGTAGATATCTAACTGTAACGGTAGTTCGAGCCCTTCTATCTTCCGTAAACTACGGTACAACGACCCTTTCCTCATCCTTTCTTCAACATTTGTTTCTCGTACCAATTGAACTCAGGTTACCACACCCCTTCTCTGATACGAATCGTTCGCTAAGAGGTCTCTCATGCATTCTTTATGTGAAACGCTAATGAACTTTCCTGTAGTCTCGTGGAAAATTGCTTTGTCGCTCTAAATGCAACAAATCAATAGGTCGATCTTTATATTATTAAGGGAGTGAATTGCTGGAAAAAGTATGCTTTGATTCATGTATTAAATAACAATATAGTTTTAAGCTTCAAGTTTCCATGTCAACAACTTAATATTTGGATTTACAATTTCGTGCTCTTCGAGTACTAATATGTGTATATCACTATGTATCCACAAACGTATTATAAATTTTATCGAATTGTTGAGTAAAGTTAAATTTGTGTATATAATTAATGAATTTTATTGTCATTTTTTAAAATATCGTATTATATTTCAAACTAATCTAATATATAGGATTTTTAATTATTAAAATAAATAAATTATAATATAATTTAATATATATATATTAAAATAAATATGGAAAAAAAAAACCAAATTTTTTATCTAATAGTTTTATATTTTATGAAATTAAAAAAAAATAATTTTAATATATTTATACATTTTATACATAATTTTAAATTTTAAATGAAAGATGAATTAAAAAATTTTCTTTTGCTAATAAATATTTTTCTGTGCATTGTATTTCATACCACTAAGATTTCAAATTAATTGTAATTAAAAATAAGATTGAAATAGAACTTTCTATTTTATTATAAATACTGATATTAAATAATTCAATTAAGATATAGTATATTCTTAAGCTGTAAATTATTTAGGATAAGTTCAATTCTTTTCAATTTTATATTCTCTTATTTTATGAATTTTATTATTTTTAATATTTTTTTAAAATTGTAAAAAAAAGTTTTGAATATTGAATTTTATTGATTAATTTAAATTTTGAGAAATAATTAAATATACATTTAAATATTATTATGTTTAAGTATAAATAATAAATATTATAGAATATTTGTAATATACATGTAATTATTTATATAATATTATGAGTCCCTGTAGCCGAAGTACCAACTTTTATTAAGCATAGCAGTTGAATCCTACTATTGCGTTAACTTAAAGAATATGTCCATCTTAATAAAAGAAAGTGTAAGAGAGAAATAGAAAGTTACTTAGTATTTGTTATATTATAATATTATATAAGATTACGTTATTCGATTCTTAGTATTATTTGTATGCTCGTCTTCGATAAGTACGTTGTTTCATCATTTGAGGTGGTTCAGTTGTGTTCCTTTCTTCAGAAAGTTAACGAGTACGTCTTTCAAATTCAGTCGATCGTCGAGAAGTCGTCTGGTTCTGTGAATCCAACGCGAAGTCCCGGACGATGCTTCTTGTCCGCTGGATTGTTAAGGAGTCCTGAGCCTCCATCCATTCTTCGACTCTTTACCTTGATTTTATCTGTACTTGATACTGCATTACAATTTCCTTAAATCGTAATAACTCAAAATACAATGGATGAGATCAACAGTTCAAATTGTTGGATTTCTGTATCAATCGTTCGGCAGCATCATTACCATTATTCTTATTTGTATCAGAGATTCTTAGTCAGGTCAGGTATCCAAGAGAAAAGTATCTTATATAACATAAAAATTTCAATATACTTTAATAATTATAGAAAATTTTAATATAAAAGCATCTTAATATTACAATTATTATGTAAATGAATATTATATAAGTAATCGTAATAAAAATTTAAAATAACGAATAGACTGAAAATATTGTTCATTTATATGTGTGTATATATATACATACTGTATATAAATCGTATTATTTATTATTGAGTAGAAGATAAATTCATAGAAATAATATTTAATAATGAAAAAATTACTTGCAAACGTACATGTATTTTCTTATCACGTTCGATACACCTGTATAATAAATTATATGTATTATTTACAAAAAAATAAGAAAATACATTTATACTGATATAGCTTTATAAATCGATAGCAGTTTTATCTCTTACGAAATGAAAAGCGATATTTGATTCGAATATTAGAATATAGAATCCAAAAAATTAAAAGATATTATAGTATAGTACTTCAATTCTTTTATAATTTTAAACATTATAAAAGTACAAACTTTTATACTTGATAGATAGTTTAAAAATTAATATTTTAAAATATTTGTATGAAACCAACAGGTATTTTGTAGTTTTTAAAAATATTTTACAGCTTGCTTTAAATTATTTATTATTCTTCTTTTTCAAGTTTTTCATTTTTAAATTGATTTAAAATTTTATTTTAAAATTTTATGCTACTACATTGATCAACTAGTTGGCAAGTCAAATATAGAATTTTAAATTTGCATTCAGCAAACGAAAAAACTTTTTGAAATAAAAGAAAGCTCGTGGGATATCAAATTTCTAGTACTAGAAGGAAATTTATGTTATCTATACTATTATTTGTAAAAAAGAAATTATAAATTTTGTTTTTATAATTTAAAATATCCACACTAAGCCAAATTTTATACTAATATACATGAATCTCTAATTGTGAAATATGAGGAGTTTTTATTCCGTAAATTTTTATTTTTATTATTATTACATTTTATTCATTAAAAAGTTTTCAGTATTAGTTATTACAGACAAATATTGAAGATAAATAAAAGATATTTGAAAGTTATATAATATCTCTTCTAAGAAAGTTTAGTTTGCTAATATCAATCCTTTTTTGCTCCAATGTAAATAGTGTATAATGTTTACATTACTTTCTAAGGCTGAGTTTTCCATTTTTTATTTTAATAAAATAAATAATAAAATTTCTAGTATAAATTTTTACTTTTATTGATATTTCTATTGAGAATTTAAATAAAGTAAAATTTAATTAAAGTACATTGTATTAAATTTTTCAAAAAAATAGTCTCAAATTAATTGCTCTCAATCAATTTTAATTGCAATCACATTGTCATAATACGGTTGCACATATAAATTTACTTAGAAAATAAGATAATTTACTATATTTTATTTTATTTATCAACTATAATTATTATCTAAAATAAAGTTTTTTATTGCTTATTTAAAATCAGAAATATGAAATTGAACGCATAATACAATTATTCTGGAACTGAATAATACTTATAAAGACTAAACTTTTAATATTGTACGATTCGCTTTATTAAGGAAAAAAGTAAAATAAAACAATTTAAGTATTATTTACACTAATTTTAAAAACAATTTTGTATTAATAACAACATATTAATGCTAAAATTACGTGCACTCTTACTCTTCAAACGCACTCTTTTCGATACTATTACACAACTCCCTGTTCCCAGCGGGGGAAGTTTATGCTTCTCCACCAAATCAGAGAAGCGCTTCTCCTTCGTAAACACTCGACCGGGCACGATCGATCTTCCATTTTCAATCGATAATTCGCTATTGATGGATCTTGTGAATTTTCTACTTGTCTCCCTTTTCTTTTTTTTCTCTTTCTATCGCGTCCAGTCGCAATCCCACAATATTAAATCATAATCATTCATTTATATTTGTGTAAGATTTCATTAAATACAGTGATCGATGTGATTCAATTATTAATATAACTAATCACATCTTCTCAAACGTGTCCGATTTTAGATATCATGAAATTTATAAATATATATGTTTAGCCTTTAATTAGAAACTAATTTTCAAATTTTTAAATCATACAAGAATATATAAAAAAAACTATTTTATTTTTCGTGTCTAATATTATATAATTTTTTTAAAAAATATATATATATACATATTTGCAAACACGTATAGATATATTATATTTTTAATCAAGCTATTTTAAATTACAATTGTACAAATATTGTTAGATATAAAATCATTATATATTTACTCGTTATCGAATCAAACGTAATCTTTACAAAAAATTATCATTTTATATACAAGTCATTTAATTTATATATATTTATATATTATAATGGATGTTATATTTATGTGTATATTTATTATTTTTTTTAAATAACAAGGAAATCAGAATATGAAAGAACGAGAAAGGCACGTAAAAATAGTATGAAAAGATGAATTTTTTAAAGACAAGGAAAAACAAAACATATTATTTTCTTTTAGTGTTATTACTTTCTAGAGAGTATAAGTAAGTGCAATAAATGTATTCTTTTTCTATCTGATTATGAAAGAATCTGAAAGGCTTGAGAATAATTCTGTAGATAAGAAAGAAAAATTCTTTACATAGAAAGGCCTACAATTCATTATTCGTAGAAGTATTCCAAGTAACTTAAAGAGTTCTTTATTATATATTGACTATTACAAAGTACTAAAAAATAATAGTATGAATTAATTAAACCTATTTACACTTAAAAAATATACAAAAAGTAGTTTTATTTCGTAAATTATTATTTTTTTTTGTATTTCTAATGTAAAAATTATTTATTATATTTATCAAAATTCGTTTTAAATCATTCGATATACTGTAAATTACTTTTAACAAAATAATATCTTATTTAAAATATAGATAGCTACTTAAAATTATAAATCAGAGTATATTTTTAAAAAATAAAAAATGATGTAAACTAATACGAATTTCGATCTGCAATATACAAGGCTCTTATAAATATTATACTTTAAATCGTATAGCTTCAACTTTAACATAAAAGTGAATTATAAATTAATACTCACTCATTTAATTACATTTATTGATTATATTTTCGTGATATTTATACAATTATTTAGAAATAGTCGATACTTTTCATTACAAATTTACATAACCTATTTTAAGGTATTTTTAATTTATCGATCGATACAACAAATAAACACATAGTATCGTGAATATCATAATTCTATATATTTACATGTGAGCTACTTGATGTATTTCTTGTGTATAAATATTACTAATAATAAATAAATATATAATAATAATATATCAATTTATTTAAACATCAAAAATTTTAAATAATTTTTCAATATATGTGTATGTATGAGCGCGCGCGTGTGTATGTAAGTAAAAAATATATTAATTTAAATGAGATTAAATGATTATATAATTAATTATTTATGCATTTATAAAAGAAGTTATGTTTTAAGCAAACTGAATAATATTTTTTACATAAATCTTAATTTATGTAATTTATAAAAGTATTCTTGTATAAATTAAAATTTTTATTTTTTAAAAATTATAAAAATATTTAAATAAAAAATATTTCATTCATCAATCATCTAAATTTAATATATATTTTTTAAAAATTGAATATAATTTTATTCATTACAAACAAGAAAAACAGTAATTAAAATCAAGTAAAGTCGATATTATATATTAATATTCTCGTAAATGTATGAAATATTAATAAAATGAAGAATTTTTGTAAACAATGTTACTATCGTGATATTCCGCAACCACTTTCTAGATTAATGTAATTAAATTCTGTTAAAAATTATATATAAAAAATTATTGATAAGGTAAAATATTCAAAGTACATGAATTTATAAAACAAAAAAAATTAAAACTAAACTCAGTAACAGAAAATCTATATATTATAACGATAAAATCATGTAATCATTAATTGTAATTTATAGCGTTGAAATTACTCTGTTTTATTTAATTTGCTATATACTTTCAATTAAGTAATATACATACAAGTAGGATAGATTATTAAAAGCACTTCAGAGGAAAAATATATTTATTTATTATTTATTTAGTTAATAAAGAAATAAAAATACATATACTGTTATAAAACTGTAATTTACAGAATTAAAGTAAATGTTAAATCAGTAAAAAGGAATAAAATTTTCATGAATAAATAAAACATGTTCTGAATTTTATATATATACTCAATAAGAAATTGTTACAGAAATCTCTCTCTCTCTCTCTTTCTCTCTCTCATTAGAAAAATTATCCTCAACCAGCTAAGTTTATTCGGTTTTTAATTGAAATACATAATTCATATATAATAATGTTGTATCTGAATAGAGAAAAAAGAAAATATTTCACCATTATTATTTAGAAAACGAAAAAATAGGTATGTATTAACACAAATTTATACGTATGTGTGTAAAGGATTAAATACGTAAAAAAGTAGCACAAACTAGGACACGAAAGAGAAAGAGGGAGCAAGCTCAATTAAAACATCGCGTACTCATTGTTTCAAAAGTGTCGACGTATAATTGAAGATCCGGCAATATACATCTGGTAAAAAAGGGAGACGTAGCAATAGAGAGTTTATGCAACACGATGTTTTAATGATGTTATTCCGGTTGCAATGGTTTTCTAGCGGATTTTTTGAACCACACTAATTCCTTCTCTCACTGTTGAATTGACTATGAAAGCCCACGTGAATATTTATTTCCGTTGGTGCACCAGTGCCTTTTTTACACTTCTTTTTCGACAAGCTTTCAGCAATCAATAATTGCGGTTAGCTTTCCAAAGCGTTTATGGAGTTTTTAGATACAAAAGTACTATAATGGAAGGCGTTGTATATACATGGAAAGAAAAAAGGTGTCGAATACCTACCAAATGCACACAAAATTTATTGTACCACCATTTAAATTTTTAAATCAATTGAGTTTTATATTCTAATGAAATATGTTGATATTCATCTTTTATTAAACTATATTTAAAAATAAGTAAATTATTATTCGTTTTAAGGATATTCAAAATAAAAAAATATTCATTAAAATCTATTCCATGAAATATTTTTTTATATACGTGTACTAAAATTTAATGGATTTTAATTTTATTACGATACTTTGAAAATTGTATAAAAAAATATTTGGAAGATTTCATATTTTCTTAATTTAGTATACTGGAAACTGTATAAACTAGTATAAGGCCACTTAAAACCGTTCCTTTTACTCTATTCATAAACGTAGAAGAGACGAGAAGAAATATACGTTACTCTTGCCTGGCTTTAATTACCAAAAGTTTCATTATCCTTTACCCCTTATTAACATAATTTATTTAAAATCGCTTCTACAGAGATTTCAGTGCACTTAAATTTATTTGTTTATTTCATTTTCCAGCTTTTTGTAATTATCCTCAACTTTAACCATATTAACTTGGTAGAAATTCTATGGTACACTTTCAATAGTCGTTTAAATTTGTAAATAGTAGTATCGTAAGAAAGAGAAAAAAAATTGTAGAAAAATGAACTTTTCTATCGAATTTTATTATCGTGTATTACTGCAATATATTAAAATTTACACTACAAGAAAGAGAGAACAGTATAGAAAATTACAAAACTGGTGAAAGAGGTATTCGTAGAAAAAAGAGCGAATCCATATGCGTCAGTAATCTCGAAAACTTAAGCAGTGCACAGTCGATATATCGTGGCATGAAGTTGGTGTGCTAAGGAATATCAAGTAGTGCGAGAGTCGTCAAAATAGTGTATGCAATATGGGATGCACAAATAAACCCAGCAAAAAAAGAAAAAGATAAAAATGGAGAAATAGAAAACCAGAATAAAGAATTAGGAAATAAAGAGACTCTCGCTATTTTAAAACTTTGTAGTGAGCACCGCACCTGGCTTCTTAAACCTTATGTGCTTCAGGATTCACAATTTTCCTGGGTTATTCTATCTCAGTTACTGTGTCATTTCGAGAAGCAGGTGCGCGTTGGCTTGCTCTAGAAGTGTTTTCATGATCTATCTTGCCGACGATACATTGCCGTTTCAACGGAATAAAATATTATAGCAATAAACGTGCGTAAATCGAAAGATGTTTTCCATTTTTTCTTTCAAATTGTTAATGGACAAAAGTTTTTTCGGACTTAGGATTGAGGATGATTGATAGAAAATAAGAAAGGTGCACGTAAATACAAAGCAACATACGTCAACGAGATATTCACATTTATAGATTTAAGTATTTAAAGATAATTACTATAGACATTTATATATGAGAAAACATAGAAAATATAAAAATATAATTAAGAAAATATTAGAGACACACTAATTTTCCGAGTATTAAAATAACAAAAGAATAGAGAGAGAAAAAATTTTCTTTGCAAGAAATTTTTACACAGAAAAGAAAACGTCAACTTTTATAATTAAAGTTGTATACTTTCATTGATAATAAACTGACTATTGATAAGTAAGGAATTAGTATTAATAACGACATCGTTTTTAGCAGTCAAAGAAAGTCTTGTATCAAGCTCATTATTTGTTTTCCGATTCGAAACGTTCGTATTCAAATACTTATTTTTTTTTAAATAAAACAATTCCTGATAATTTTCTGTCTTACTTCCTTTTCAACTGCGATACTTATCTATCTTTATTTTTTTAAATACATTTTTAATGTTGATAAAAAATTTTATCTACAAATTTAATAAACATACTGCTTTTTCTAATATATCAGGAACACTTCATTTGTCAATTTATAATTTATCATTGAAAAATGAAATTTTATTTCCAGGTCTGATACGTATTTTAATATATTGAACAATAAACAAACACTGATTAGTTTATGAATCGAATATTTATTTTAAATAAAAAAAATTGCACAAGTTGTGTATATTCAAGATATATTCATAACAGGAAAAGCAAAATACCTTACGGGCTAATACGTACACGTAAGTAAATAGTATTGCACTATAGACCCCTTCATTCAACAATAAATATTTTTAGTATTCTTAGTAATAAAAGAATGCTTCTTACCTATACCGCTTTTCTATACTCAGTTAAATTTATATTTAAAAATCTGTTTCGTATTTTACAGTTTTAATTATCTTTTATTGCAACGTAAAGCAATATTAATATGCGGATACGCGTGCACGTATATAGTCGATTATTTATTAATCTATAGGTAACATTTTAATTCGGATAACATGAGAAAAGTGTACGTAGATTTTTAAATGAAAATTATATCGTTTTTCTTTCTCATCTTTTTGTAGATTCTATTTGATTCCTTTTTACTCTAATAGTATAATAAATTCCGACATCGTGAAAATTTGTGTTTATTACTCAAAGCCAAATGAAAGATCGACCTATTTTCTACCGAGAGTCTCCAATTATCGTGCTCCCACTAATCTTATCGATTGCTTAAACCAATAGGTCATGTTCTTTTCAAAACATGCTGATTGATTCTAGTACGTTAAATAGAAAGAAATTCGATTAAAAAAAGTGGTTGGTGCTGAAACGGTGACAACTACAACAAGTTGAAGTGTCATGCGCATATGCGTTAACTTTTATACATCGTGTGCTAGTAAAGAAAGAGAGAAAGAGAGTAGAGAGAAAAAGAGAGGGGAGAGTTTTGCCTTGTATCTGGCAGATAATTTAACAAAACAAGCTGGTGGCAGAGTTAGTTGCATGCAGTATGCAAGAGCAGGGCTCCTGGACTTTTCGCGGTTATAGAAGCGGGAAATTAATTTTCGATATATGAATGTACTGCAGCACGATCGTGTATCTGTGGTTTTCCGAAGTTTCCATTATCCAGTGCATCATTATATGCCGTTAAAATAAATTGAAAAACATGAAATAAAAAATAGGAATAATTATAAATTTTTTTAAAAATGAAAAAGTTATCAATGATAGATATAATAAATGATTTATATAATAAACACAGATTCAAAATATTAGTTTAGCTATTAAACATGTGTATAATTCAACAATAAAAATTAAAACTATGTAATTTTATTTGAATATTATTTTATAATTGAATTTTTGACGAAAATAAGCACAAATATTTCTTATTTGTGTTTATATTTGAATAAATTTAGTTATTTTTTATTTTTAAATTATATTTTATTCTAAAAAAATTTAATTTAATAAATTGATTTACATATTTTTAACATTAAATTTCTTAAACTTGTACACAATTAAAATGCTAAAAAACGTAAATAATTAGTGAAATATAACGAAATAATAGAAATATTTGGAAAATTGCTTAAATAAATATATTTCTATTTTAATACAAAATATTTTCTTTTATAATAAACTACGTTTAAGTTTTTTATTTTTGAACTTTATTATATTTTTATAAAATAAAGTTAAATATTTTACAACAATTTTACATATATAGTGTTAATCATTTTTAATTAAAATTTTTCATTTAAGAAATATTTATATTCAGCTTAGTACAATAATAAATATATATAATTATATTATTAAACTAATTTCTATTATATGTTAAAAATATCTAGAAATTTTTTAAATAAATAAAATTATTATTGAAAATATTTTATAATCTATTTCTAATTATAGTTTCTTTTATTACAGGTGAGTTATAACAATTACAATTTTTCAAATTCTTTTTGATTCGTAACTGTGAGTATAATTATATGTATTATTTTTTTATCTATATATATATATATTATAAAACCATTTTGTATTCATATACTATTCGAGTTTTTATAAAAGATTTGATTTGTACATATTAATAAAAAATAAGTAATCCTTAGAACATTAATATAATAATTATAAAAATTAAGATAAAAATTATCTTGCTTTATCAAAAATAATTTAAACAAATTAAAAATAATTGATTTTTAATATATAACTATTTCTTTAACTTTTCGAATATCTTTATTCTCCTCATTGATATTAATATCTAAAACTTGTATTACTTTTTTAATTATGAAATTCAATCATACTAATATGGTTCAAATTATTTTTTATAGTTAAAGTTTTACTAAATACTTAAAAACTCTAAATTTGCATTGAAAACTTTCACGGTCACTTAGCTACAAATGTAAGTACACTTAATTATCCAGATTCAATTGGCAAAAATAAATCTCTCAAATTTTAATTACAGCTATACTAAAAGAGATAGGGGTATACATAAAAATAAATAAAGAAAAAAGTGGAAATTATTGGTTTATCGATATCTCAACGACTCTAGTAAGTTAAAATATTCAAGTTCAGAAACTCTAATAGAGTACGAAGAGATCGAAATCACAGCTTCATCTAATATTACTCTTGTAATGATTACAAATTACATTTAATAAGTTCTCTCTCGGTTTAATCCATCTTGATCATATACTCTTCGATATTTTAGTTTTTTCTGCGTGGAGAGTGTGACAATGAGGGAGAGAAAGAAAGAGATTGGAGAACTGGCCTGCAGAAGATTAATTAATCTCATGTAATTGCACTGCCCTCGTTATGCCGATTCTACGGAATGCTGTGGCATTAAGCTTCGAAGCTAGCGATGTTACCATCGAATCGTTCCCACTGGAATTAAACACGTTCTCTCTTTCCCTCATTAATACGCAATGATACGAAAGCACACTCCAAAATGAGTAACCAACTGCGGAAATATAGAACTGTAAAAACTGAAATTGACGAAAAATTCTTGATCCAATCGGTTGAATCGTGAAACGAGGCATTTAGAATAGCTTATCGAAGACATCGAATAAAATATACAAGGTTATCGATGATATAAATGTTTCAAAGAGATGTTGAGTACCGTAGCGTTTTATAGAGAAGGTGGAACATCGTCGAGGAAGCTATGCAGGATCGAAACTTTAGTAGGACTATTCATAAGGAGTCGGATACCCTGTATATGTATGTACAGGTGTGTGTATGTATACCCTAGCTCTTTCAGTTCTGAACAACTTATCTGTCTGCTTAGGAACACCTCATCAACATTCTCTCCCGAATATCAGCGAAATTGTTCGCCAAGTAGCGCACAAATTGCGTCTCATCAGAGGTTCCTCGTTCCTCCACTTCTCACCTTATCATTCTCTCTCTCACTCTCTCTCTCTTTCATACAGTTTCTTTCTTTCTGGTACGCTCTTCCTCTCTCAATGCTTTCTGAGTAACCTACAATATTCAAATTATATCTTGCGTCATCGCACTTAATGAGAATATATGCAAATAATACCCGCTCTTTCGCTTTTCATCGGTAGTAAAAGCAAGCAATGCCTCATCTTACGGTATTTTTTCTCTTGTTCAATTATGATGAAAGGACAAAAAAAGAACAAAATTAGTCCAGTGTCGAGACGCTCGAAGTTTTACAATAGTTCTACAATTTTTATCATTATGAATTTTATTCAAAAGTTTATTTTTATAAAATTTCATTAGTAAATAAATTTTAAATTAAATTTTCTTTTATTTTTTAAATAAAGTTTATATTTTTTCATACCTGCATGTGATATTTACAAATAAATTTCAAACGTCTTTTATTAATAATTATTTTTTATAGTTAATTTAAATACTATTTGAATATTTTTACAATATTAACAAAACGTACGTTAAATAAAGGACAGTTATTATTATTATAATAACATAGAATTTATAATAAAATTATATTTTAATGTACTAACTTTATCCAAAATAATAGTATGAAAAAGAATAACTTTTATATTAAACTGAAAATTTATTGCTTACGAAAATAAATATAAAAATTAATTTTTTAGCTTTAACTTATTTTCTATCATTTAAAAACTATATATTTTAGGAAAATAATATGTACGATATTTTACTTTTATAAGTACAAAGGTGGTACAACATGGTATAAGTAGACTACTTATACTTATTTGCATGAGAATACGCCGAATAATTTTGATTAATTTTAATAATAATTTATAATTTCATTTTGAATTTTAGAATAGTTAAAAAGTTAATTGTATAAACATTTATTATTCTAAATTTTTCTATATTACTGATTTATATATACTCTGATTATTTATATACTTTAAAATTAAGATTTTCAGATAAATTGTCGTATAATTATAAAATAAAATATAATATTAATTAGAAGTGAATTATAAAAAATATTTATTTTATATGCAAATATATTAATAGTATTACGTATTAATCGAGAGGTTAAAAAATCAAAAGTAACATCATTATTAAAGAACAACATTAGAATATAATATAAGACATTAATTAATGTTTTTATACACATTAAGAATATTATTAATTGATAGAAATTAAAAACTGCTGAATAAGTTATTAAATAAATATATTTCATTTTATGACAAGATAAAAATCTTATTTAATTGAATTACGGTTAAATAGACTTTATTTAATTTGAGGTAGCAAAAAGAAACAGTTTCATATTTCTACAACAGCTATTAAAGTTCGATATAATTTTTTGTAACTGTTATTCATTTTTACTATTATTTGTTTATATTATTAGTTTATATTATTACTTTGTATTCAATAAGTATTAAAAGTACTCAACGAAAGATAAAATTTAACTTAACAATGAGGTTTTAAAATTTATATATTTAAGTAGTACATGAATATCGTTGAAAATTTAAATAAAATTTTATTAGAAATTTTTAAAGATATTGATTGACTTTATATTAATTATGAAATTAATTTTATTAAATTTATTAGAAAATCTTTTTAAATATATCAATAATTTATGAATAAATTATTAATAAATATCACATAGAATTTTATGTTTAAAAATCAAATAACTTTGTATTACATTAAATAAAAATTGGTTAAAATTGTAAAAAAATAAAATCTTATAATAATTTGATTATAACTTTTATTTATGAATTTTTCACTTGAAAATTTCTTTGCGACTAGAGTGCCCATAAAAAAAGGATTTTAAGATCAGGATAATCTGTGTGCACGTAATACTTTCGTAAGAATTTTGTTGCAAACATATCAGCATTTATATTGGTTTTAGATGGGATTCTCATAAAAACTTATTTTAAATTATTACAATAGATCTAGATTTATTGCTTTGACATAAAATGTTTCTTTAAATAAAATATCACTTCGTTGATAAAGTTCCCAAAAAATATTTGAAAAATTTTTTATATTTTTAAAAAATATTTATTTTATTTTAGCTAAAATAACTTCTTAATATTTTAATATACTGTTAAGTATTGAATTATTTTTTCAAAGTAAGATTTCTAAATTAAAATAATTATTAAAGTTCACTCAAAGAAATTCAGTACACTCTTTTTGAGTAAAATCAATATATTTTATAGAATACTTTGCTGATAGTAGTAAAATTTTTAATCTCATGTAATATTTTCAACAATATTTATTCATAAAAATTTATAGTAATCTACATTTTTATTATAAAATCTCTTTTATCGATAAAAAGATATGTATATATAACAAAATGATTCACTTTGAAAATATTTAAAAATATTATTGAAATGTTAAAAATATAGTCAAATATTTAAATAATTATTTAATAATATAAAATAATTATATTTAATATTTAAAATTAAATTAAATTTAAATGGTTATATTTATAATTATATACATTCATTTATATAAATGTAATACTTCATTATTTTCCAATAAATTTCTTTAAACTCTTTTTAAATTTAAAAAATAATTATTTATTCATGCTCACACAAAAGTTTTTAATAATAATGAAATGGTTTATAATTTTTAATTTATTTGAGATCAAAAAATATATTGTATTAGATAATGCAGTGAAATTACTTATGGCATGGATCATTAACCATTTTATCAACTAATAACGAATAGCCAAATAAGTACGCTGTAAATGACTATCAGCACTTCAAAAAGCAATGCGAATAAAATTAATTTTGGAAAAAAATGCATTTAAAATGCTCGCAGAAAATATAAAGGGGTAAAATTTGTATAAATGTATTAATTTAACGTACTGAAATCAATCCCGCACATTTTCTATCATAAGTCTGCTTTTAAATGTGCTAATCGTTCCTATATCGTATATTGCAATATTGGCTTATGATGGTGTTCTAATAAATACTTTGAAAATTAGTGATAAAAATATTACTGAAATTTTTCGCCTTATATTATAAACAAAAAAGAGTTACGTAATTGATTCATTATTCGTTAATCTCATAGTTTAGTCTATTTTTAAATTTATAGTAATTGTAGAATTTACTTATAAAGAAAAAATGTTCAACAAAATTTAAAGACGATTATTTTTTAATTTTGAAATAAAATTAATAAGTGATAGAAAAAAAGATATTCCAAGTACTTTTACACCTACTTTGTTCTTTAATTATAAGTTTATTTAAAATTTATTTTTAATACCAAATTTAGGTTTAGTCTATTCATTTTAAATTATTAAAATAATTGTTGAAAAAACTTGCAGCATCTCTCTTATATTTATGTATTATCAAAAATACTTTATTCTTTTTTATTAAAAACGTAGAAATTTTATAAAAATATTGTTATTTACATAATGGTAAAAGCAAATACTAAATAAAACTCTGTATTCGAAGAAAAATCTTATTTTGAAATTAAAAGCATCTAGAAAAAGTTATAAAAAATTTATTTAGAACAATATCGTGTTATATTTTTATACTTTTAATGTAAATTTAAAGTTTGAAATAGTATGAATTATTTTATATTTCATATCTATTACAAAATTTTAGATTTTTAATAATAATTTAGAAAAAATTATATATGTGAATAAATTTTCTTTTGAAGGATTAAATAAACTTTAAAAGAAATGAATAAAGACTTTATATAAACTGATTAAGTAAAAACATAGGCATTAATATATATGATTTTAATCAAGATTTTAAATAATAAATAATATAAATAAGAGAAAATGCTTAAAAAATGAAAAGAAGATTATTTAAATGCAAAGAAAGTATTATTTTAAATATTAGAAATATTTTGTATTTACATAAAAAAATAACGAAAATAGAATATAATGGACATATGGATTTTCTAATATTCAAATTTTATTTTAATAATTAGAAGCCAATATTAATTTTATTTTAACCTACGCGAAATATGAGCGTAATATAATTTACATCATATGATTAATATTTTATTATGGATATAAAAAATTTTTTAATTTTCCCATAATAAAAAAGAGTTTACTTTTTTATGTAATAAAAACTCACAGAAAAAATTACAGACAATTAAAACTAACAGTTATATTTTACGTACATTTTGTGTTTGTATGTACATATACATATGTATATTAAATACAATATTGTAGATCGTTATTGAATGTTATTCGATAATAATATTTGATAATTTGAATTTTATACAATTAGTATGTGACTAGTATTATATAAAAATAAGGAAAACATATATGTATACAATTATATTTACATTTAAGTAATTTAATTAATAGCTTATGGCTTTCCGGAGAGAAATTTATTCACTAGACCAAATATAATTATCCATTTCAATAGATATTCGCGAATTAACATAATTTTCCATTTTCGTACTTGCAATGTCCTTTCTTTACTTTACCTCACTAAAATGTTTATTATCATACAATTACATTTAAAACTATGTGATCGTATATATATTTGCTCGTTTGTATTAACGCATCATTAGACGAGCAACTTTCATATTATATACATATGCATGAGTGTGTTTGTGTGTGTAAAGTAGTTAGTAAATTATGTGACTGTGTATGTTTAGGTGTGTGGGTGTGTATTCATGTGTGCCTATGTGCGTGTATGCACTTTATGTAAGGGTATGTACTATCCGCACATATATTCTCTCGTAGATCATTAAGTATTCATTAGCAGTGAATTTAAGCGGGTGCTAAAGATGTACCCATATTTAGTGTAGAGGTTATTGCATTCTAGAATTTATAATTTACACAGAAAACTGATGTTAATTCTGTAATCGAGCTTAAAAAAAACTAAAGTAATGTACACAATTATAAAAGAAGGGATGATCATCTGATTACTCTAAATAATCTGCATAGTCTAAAAAAATGTTAAAACAGGCACCATCTCAGTATAGCTAACCCTGTGTTCATAGAAATTAAAATTTAATTAACTGTTTGTCTTTGCCGTAGGTTTTCAGCTTAATTTTCTACAATAACATATTTACGGTAAGTATAAACAAAACATCTCGTATAGTTTCCTGTCTTCTCTTCTTTTTTTCATTTAATTATATGGATAGTTATTAGAGCTGGAATACGAATTGTAGACTTTTTCGAAACTCTGCGCACCAGCATAAGTGGTTAAGAAATAAGCATGAAAAAGGAGAAAAAATATCCCAGAGAAAAATTGCGGGATAAAACAGAAAAATATATAGATATACAGCTCACTTTGTATTTTCGTTAAAGCTGAAACGTAGCTTTTTTGTCTCTTCATTTCTCTTTCTTTCCTTTTTTAGTTCATATACATCATTGCAGTGAACGATGGCCTTAGTGTTGTCGTTTGTGATAGTGACAGCGATGACGCGAAAGGTGAGAACTCCATCAAAATGCACCGCTTGTCCCATAGCTACAAGAAACGTGAAAGGAAAGGAAGAGGGTTGAACTTTGCACTTTCTGAACGAAAGCACTTGGGTAAACATTGGATAAACGTCGTAATGCTTTCTCTTTCTTTCATGTGCTCGTTTTTGCTCATTCCATTTCATCAATTTCGATCATGCATCTCTATTTATTTGCACTAACGATCTTTTTTCAAAGCGAAGGACTTACATCGGCCTAAGCAATCAAGACATTATTAATCTCTTTACTATTTGTACTTTATCATAAAATCCCGGTAACTTACTATGTTTTCGAGAAGGATTATAATTAGTTAAAATAATGTAATAAATAAAGGTACACACAATGTCTCGTTTATATATGATAACTACAAAACGAATTTAATAATTTTATAATGTCATGTCATTGTCGCAATGTTTCCAAAGTCAAAAATAGTAAATATATTATTGAAAAATTGACATGAAGACTTAATATGGTAATATTCTGGAACAATAATTCTAATAAAAAATTTTTAAAATATACATATTCAGTTATGCGATTATATATTTTTTGCACAATTAAATATACAAAAATATCATATTTCATTGAAGTTAAAATATTTTTGTATCTCTTTTGAATCGAGTTTTTCTTAAATTTAACAATAAATAAATATCTGTTTATTATTTTAAATATAAATATATATATACATACATATATATAATATTTAGTTCATTTAGTTATTATTAGATATAAGTTAATTATTTGAAAACTAATAATGATATAATCAATGCAATTCAGAGTGTGGAAGCTTCATAAACTCGTAATATATATTTAAATATATGTATATTTCATTGCATGTTCTCATTTCAATTGATGTTAAAATATTTTTGAAATATATACTGTAAATATAGAATAAATATAAATATAATTAGAAATAATAGAAATATAAAAATAAAAGAAAATTATAATATCTACTATTAGTAATCATAAGCTTCTACTATTTTACATGCATAATGTATTGCTTCTAAATGCATATGATTTCTAAAAAATAGAAAAAATTTATTTAATTTTTATTCATCTATAAAATATTATACACTATTTATGTCTTACAAGATTACTGAAAACTTATCAATATCTTTAGATAAGAAATTATAATATACATATATATATATTGTATATAGTATAAATTCTAAATTTAAAATATTTTTTTATTATTTTATATTAATTTATCTTAATTTTTTAAAATATAATTACATTTTTCTTCTTTATAAGAAAATAAATATTAAATTAATTCATTATATTTTTAATATTTTATATAGTTTTTAAGTATAAAAATTACAATTTACTTTTTGAAGTATAAATTATGGATTTAGATTGGTACTATGAAGTATTACTGCTTTTGAATAATTTACAATATCGTCTTTCACTTATTTTAAAATATTAATAAATTTTTAAGTTTTTAAGAAATAAAAGATTCATGTGATTTATCAGACAATTTTTATTTATTTATTTATACTTAATAAAATATTTTATTAGTTTGCACTTAATAATGTCTTAATTGTATTTTAATATTAATATGTAGAAAATTATTTTAATATTATATATATTGAAAAATGTTTAAACAAAAATAAAGATAAAAAATAATATGAAAACTAAAATATCTGTTTTTTCATGCTTTTGCTTCTGTAAACGTGTGAAATAGAAGTACAAGTGAAATGAAATAGAAGTACTTGATAATATTTCTATTATACAAAATCATTTCAGTGAAACAGCAAGTTTATAGAACATAATGAATGATAAAAAACTTTTATATATAAACTATTTAAAATAAGAATAAGTAGAGTATATAATTATAAATTAAATATATAGGATAATAAAGAGTGTCCACAAGGTTTGAAACAAAATTTACAAAAAATAATAGGCAAAAAACGAAAAAAAGACAGACAAATTGTAACAAAACAAATCAAAGAAGAGAGAAAAGAAAGAAAATTGAGGCTTTTTCTTTTCCAAATCAAAACATCTGGAAATCGTGGGTGTTCAAATCAATACTACACGTGCCATTTCCGTTCTTCTAGAAAACACTTTTTCAGGCTTCCATCTCGTGTTTATTATAAGTACCGCGAATGAAAAAGAAAAGAAAGGAAAAAAGCTCAAAATAGTAACTGTAAGTTAAAAACAAGAATAAAAGAGAGTTTAGCTTTGAAAATCTTAAAGGCATTCGACTTCTTATTTTCTAGCTGCTTTTACTGGATAGAAAAGTATGACTAAAGTATAAAGTAAGAAAGAGTGAATCCGATACGTTTTGCGATAGGCTGTCAGATTATTTTTTCGATTTGGTTGGATGCCAGTATATGTATAGATTTATAGTTTATGAGTATTTCATTAAACTCATTTCGTTTGACATCAGCATGAAAGAAAAAGATTCCTCAAACGCTACTATTTCCAATTCTAAATCTACTTTTCCTTTGTCTCCTTCTTTCTGTTTCTCTTTTATCTTCTCTTTCCATATATGTATATATATATATATATGTGTGTGTGTGTCTTTCATTTCTTTCACAAAGTTTCCTCTATCTCTCCCTTTCTCATATCTCTTGTTTACTTAATAATAAGTACATTTATTTTAAATATGTAGAAAAATACTAAAATTGATAAAAAATTCATCATCTATAAAAAAAGTGACGCTTTAATTCTCCTTTCAATGATATTATTTTAGAATAAATACTCGATACATTTGTAATGAATTTAAGTTAAAATATTATTTCAAAAGATTAGACTTGAAACCTTAATAAATGAATTGAATATAATTTAAAAATACATTTAAAATTTAAGTATTTGGTTTTCAATATTAATCAAATTAATACAAGCGAATATAAATGAAATTTTCTCCACGAGTCATCATAAGAAAAATAGTTATATTTTTAAATAAAATTATGTAAATAATTCGTAATGCTATATGATTTTTTATACAAAATCACTATTTCTATATCATTTATACGTATTCCAAACTCTAAATCATTTATATAACAGAAGCTATTTATACCCGTGCGTGTATATATATATATATATAATCTGTTTTATAAAATATTATTTATTATAAATTGCGACAAAAACATTTTATTTAAACAACTGACTTTTTAATATAACTATTATTCGGTAAGAATAATATTTATATTTATTAAAAGTGGATCGTTTATTATAATTAACATTAATTCATTTTGAAAATATAATCCCCGTCCTTATGTTGAAACGAAATAAAATAAATCTTATACTGCTGTTTCCATATATATTTAAAATTTTAAAGGGCAAAATTTTAATAGAAAAACCATCTAGGTATAACTATTTGCATTTAGAAAGTTAAAAATAAATGAAAAAACATTAGCAGTATAGAAGCCAAAGTGCTTATTGTATAAACCAATTGCGTTTTTTTAATAACCACCGTGAAGTCTATTTGACTTTTAAGTTAAATATTTGGACAAAAACAACTTTGTGAATTATGAAGAAACTTCTTTTAAATATAAAAGCGTTCATTCATAGTTGAGAATATAAGTTACTCGGGCCTCTTTAAAAGTATTAAATGAAATAGTTATGAACCTATAAGATTAAAAAAACAGTACTGAATCTCTAACTTAAATATCACTTAATTTGTATTGTACATACTTTAATTATAATCTAAGAATTAATTATATAAATATTTAATATTTATTATTAGATAAAAAAAGTGATGTATATAATTTATTAATTAATATAAAGTATTATGTATAAAATGAAATAATAAATTTATTAAAATAGTTTATAGAATTAGTATTAATTTATTGTATATCTCATATAAAATATTATTACAATTATGATATATACGTAATTATTTTGAAAAAAATACTAATATTTAGCGTCAATTATTAAATATATTTAAATATATTTTATTTTTTTTTTCAATTTAAAATGCGAATAAATTAAATATGATATTTTTATTAATAACTACGTATATTCTATAATATTATATATTATATTGATATCATTTTATTTATACATTTAATATATTTTTTTAAACATTCAGAATCTTCAAATGAATTATCGAATAAAAAATGATAATTACATAATACAGAATGATAAATTATATAGTTTCATTGATGGTTTTATTTTTTAAAACAAAGATTTATTTCTATTCCCGTAAATATACGCTTACTGGTTTTTAAAATTAAAAAACCTTATGATGATATTTAAATTTTTTTTATTACATATTGTAAAATATTATTTAAATATATACTTCAATATTAAAAAATATTAATAGGGTAAGAATCTATTATTAATTTTTGTATATATATATGTATAAATATATTTGATTAAAAAGTTAATTTTTGTTTAACTTTTTGTTATTTTTGTTCGAATATTTCTATCTAACATTATTTAAATAATTTAAAAATAGGTAAAATCATAAATTTCATTGCTATTAATCTTATCTCATATTTATAATATTATATATATATTATTATTATTCTTTCAAAAGTATTTTATAGTTAGATGAAAGAAGTTTGAAGGATATGTAATCTAAAAGAAGTAAAAGTATCAAAAAGTGTTACTGAAGATCTAGTCGAAACTCTTTTTCTATCTTTATAACTATTACTTTTATGTCTCTCTCTTTCTCTTTATATTTCTTTCTCTTTATTTATCTGTAAGACTAATCAGAATCGTATAGCAGTCTTGTAGTATTTCTTTCAGTAGTACTAGTCACTATTGGGTCAGCAAGAAGTACAAAGCAAATTACAGCCGCCACTCACTAGTCGAATCAATGTCCTTCTTTTTACATTGATCCTTTATATTCATTTATATAAATCTCTAAGAGGTTTTGTCTATAATTCATATATCATATATAAGCGTCCTTTAGATCTTTGTGTATCTTATATGGCTCCCTGATCCACTTTATTCGACTCTACCAATGCCATTAATACAGTTTCTAAATCTAATCCTCTTATATAAAGTATACAAAGCATAAATCGATTCATTATTCAATAATTTTATTATATCAATATGTATATATAAAAAAAGAAAGTTTATAATCTTATATTCTTGAGTTCGACATTTTTAGGAAGAAACGGAGTTGTCGACTATATTACGTGTATTTTTTAAAAAATTTAAGAAATTATCTTATACCATTAAAATTAGTACAAAAAAATATAAAATATTTATGAATTTAAAAATTAAATGAACTGAATAATATTTAATATAATTTCAGTTTAGCTAGATTATAAAGTTAGCTTAAAAAAGTAGTTTCATGAGCATACAGAAAATATACGATAGATGTACTTATAGAGAGCACAACAACTAGGCGTAGTTAATACGCTACTCTTCACATTTATCAACAGCGGTCAACCACTGTGAGTCCAAAGCTTTCCACTCGACATTATTTACATGTACAGCACACGTCGTTTCTTGCGCATTTTGCTAAAATGCTTGATTCATCTACTATTCTATACAGGCTTTGTAAATTTTCATCAGTAGATAAAACAAACATTTAGATTAACAGTTACATAATACAATTCTGAATCAATATATGTCTATAAACACATAGTTTTTTAATAAAAATTAAAGTAACTTTGTTATCAGTTGGATATAATTAAATATGACTTTTTATTATAAATTATAAAGCACATGACACATGAAAAATTTATTATACTTTTTATATGCATTTATTCGTGTATATCTACTATTATGTTTACTAAAAACAGATAATAAGTTATATTTATATTTAATTAAATAAATATTCATATTTCTAATACTTTAAAAATATATTAAAATAAATATTATTTCATTTGATTAAATTAAAACAAGTCTATTGATTGTATTTTATTATAATAATAAAATGTGCCAAAATTTTTTACTATTTAAAAAGTTTGAAAATATAGAATTATGCCAATAAATAATATATTATCACGAATTATTTTTACTAAAAGTATTTAATTATTTATAAATATTAACAAATATATTCTATGTATAATATAATCTTTATTTGGTTGAAATATTTAATATCTATACATTTATACAATATATTTTAATGTAACGATTTATCGTAGATTATATAATAACTATAGAGTATTAAAAAATTGAAATCTTAAAATATTGAATCTACAATTCTAAAATTGAGTTTAAATAAATGAAAAATAATTTGTTATGTATACATCTTTGTAAATTAAAATAAATTATTAAAATAAAAATATATTAGATATAATATATTTATTATTTTAAAAAATACGTCCGTAAAATACTTTTTAAATATTTTTGAATCTCTTTTATATTAATTTAAAATATAAATATAAATTAGCTTATCAGCTCATTTACGTATGCAAGCATATAGAAATTAATTACGTACAGTTATAACCCACGATCCAATTCTTACAATCTCATTTTGTTTTATTTAGTTTCAAAAATAATATATATTTTTAGATATGTTCATATTAATTATTTATAATTTAGATATGAATTACTGTTCTTATTATATATGTAAAAATAATAGATTTAAATAAAGAACAGTAAATAGTAAAAAAATACATTGTTCTATAAAAAATTATTTAGTTATAAATATCAATTACGTCATATATTATGTCACATATATAAAAATGAATAGTGTATAGTTTTTAATTATCTCGTGCGTAAAAGCTTAAGACTTTTGATCTAAAAAATTTTTAAAAAATTCTCGTTTGTATAGATATGCATATATACGTGTATATTATGTTTACATATACATATAATATACATGTATCAGGAAATTACATAGAATAATAATATAAGAATATTAATATTTATTATTTTTCTTAAAATAGCTTAAATATTAAAAATATTTTATTTAGTAGAAAATGTTTATTTGGTTAAAAATTGAACCATCTCAAAAGCAAATGGAATAATCGTCTCACCGTCACCGAACAAATATTGTCGATAGCTGGAAAAGATAGAAAACGCTTTGACCGTAAACTTCAATTTTCAAGACAAAATCGTATCTCAGAAAATTCGTCAAATTGTTTCGAAGACGAAAACCATCTAATAGTAGAATACGTTACAATATCTCTAAATTGTTCATACAAACTTTAAAGATGTTTTCAGTTAGAAAAAATAAGAAAGTAAGTCAATATTTATTGCATTAAATAAATATTATATTGAAACATTATTAGTCGGACAATATATAATAGTGGAATAATATATAAATCAATAATACACAAAGAATAAAATACAAATTTTAAAATGCCCATAACATCAATTGCTCGTATTTATGATATATCAATTACTCATCATATAGATATTTTAAAGATAATTTTGATATAGTCCCTGTGTTTAGATACTTTTTTTCTGAAGATAATAATAGATAATATGTATAAGTATTTAATTTTTAATTGAACCTCATTTATTCTTTCTTTTCAATATTATTCTTTCACAATGATTAAGATGAGTATTATCGAATGAAATAATTAATATTTTGCATTGATTGAATTTATTTTAATGATATCATTCGTTTTTTAGTTTTATTTCACTGTGATCAAAATTATGAAACCTAAATTGCACTACATCTATATAATAAAACTATTAGACGTAATATAACTGTTTAAGAAATTGATCATAATTAAAAAAAACATGCAACTAAAATTTATTATTATCTGAGTAGTTTGTTGATTAGTTTATAGCTTGAAATCGCATCGACGCAAGAAAGAAAAATTATTTGAAGTGAAACTTTTACGTTAATAGAGCAAAAGAAATACGTAACTAGCACTTCTTTTAAGTTAGCTCTGTAGTAACTTTACTTGAACCAACAGAAGTTCGATGCTTCTAGTTGTAATAGACTTTGTACCATGATTCGTCATTTTGACACTTATTTGAATTATTTAGAAAGGTACAGAAATTCATATTAATTGTATACATATATAAATATTGCATGTATATTTTTTATAAATATAAATTCATCTATTTCTTTAAAAAAATGTATTAAGAAATAAAATGTTTCCAATTATATCTTGTAATTACATTATAGTATTAAAGCTAATAGTTAAATTATAGTCTAAATAGTTCTAGCAATAATTTAGTATTCGATTTCATAAATTTCACTTTATGTTTAAATCCAAAAAATATCGTGACAGTTATTTTAAAATTTATATCTAGATGAAAATATCTTCAATAAAACAATTAAAACATTCTATATAGATTTCAAAATATAAAAGTATTAGTTATATAATTTAAATGATATAAGCAATAATCTACATTATAAAATATGAGCATTTAAAAATTAAATTTTAATGCGATTTATAAGCCATATAATGTGACATAATAGTCTAAATATTCATTTTATATTATCTAATATAAGCATATGTATATATATATCTTCCATATTATGTTTACTCATAAATTTATAAATTATAATTTGAAAACAATCTTTATAATATAAGTAATAGAATAAATAAAACATGGAGAGAAATTTATGAGTGTTAAAAAGGAATAAATTTTTTTTCAAACATAACTAAATAAATTAATTTTATTAAATTATTTATTTAGTTTTATATATATTATTAAAAATTAAAATAATTAATTCTAATGAAGTAAAGGTTCTGGTATAAATAGATTAAAAATATACAGTCATAATCTAAGAATGTGATTAATGCAACTGTTCTTGCACATGACTTATATTTCTAATTATATACGAGTATCTCAATGCAACTTTATAAAGGAAAACGCATTGCGTAATAAGAAGTATAAGCTGAACAATCATGACAAAGTCTGTGTCATTAGTGACAGAAGAACAAAGATTATAGAGAAATAGAGAACGGAAGAAAGAGAGAGAAAGAGAGAGAAAGAGAGACATCAAACTTACTTAGATTCTCAGGTATCACAAAAGTTCGTAAGTAAAATTATATGTATGTTCTCTAGGCAAGATTTTCCTCGTAAATTTATGAAATATTTGTGTTTTATAAAATATCTTTAAAAAACTATTTAAAAATACTCATTATTTTTTCAGTAAAATAAAATGTTCCCCGCTTTCTTCTGTAATCCTGCTAATATTTCGATCTCAATGTCTTTCTCTCAAACTTATGCACATAGACTTGGAGAAATCCTAAATGGTTCTCACTCAGTTACCTCAAGTCTCCAGCAGCATCCATGCATGAAAAGACAAAAGCCAAGCTTTCTCTCTTTCTCTCTCTCTCTCTCTCTCTCTCTCTCTCTCTTTTGGAGATCGATAAAGTCGAATCGCTTCAGTCAATCTCTTCTTGCAGTACATACGCGCACTTCATTCCATGCTCTCTCTAACGGGCGCGAACCTTTCGCTTGTCTCACTCACCATCATTCTATTCCAAAAGCAGCAAAACTTACTCTACCGATATATATCAATGCCGTAGCCACTTGTTCTACGGCCAGGTGGTCGATTGCCACTTCGAGCAAGTTACATGGAGAGGGATGGTGGCAGATTCTGCGCGCGGCTGGTTATCCGGGAAGCTGGCTATTTCGTAATTAAACTCTTCCGAAAATCCCTCAAGCTACGAAATCAGCGAGAGTAAGCGTCAACAGCTATCCCCCAAACTCTATTTCCATAGTTCGTCCGTGCCTCATGTATTTTTCAAAGCCAAGAATTAATGCCAACGTATATCTATGCTCCGCAATGCATAAGTGAACGTTTTTCGGAACAACCAACTCGTCTATCAAATATTTGTCCATTATATAGTGTATACGGTTTCATGCACACAGTCGAATGCTTCATT
This sequence comes from Dolichoris vasculosae, assembly GCA_018907195.1. Classification (NCBI taxonomy): domain Eukaryota; kingdom Metazoa; phylum Arthropoda; class Insecta; order Hymenoptera; family Agaonidae; genus Dolichoris; species Dolichoris vasculosae. The sequence continues at coordinate 624,848 of JACCHY010000001.1, forward strand.
AATGCTCTACAAGAAATTGAACAAAGAAGAGAAAAAGAGATTTATAAGCTTATGAGAGATTTTTCAAATATTATGGAATATTTTATGCTATTTAAGCTTATAAGACTTTACTTTGTATTACTAATATTTAAATCTATTTATTATTTATTCAAAATTTATGTAATAAACAATGCTTGCTATTATCATTTAAATTAAAGCTGTAACAAATCATCCGTCATAATACAGTCTGATAAAGGACGTATTTATTCGTTATAAAGCTCGCTTAGACTATTTTATTTTTAATACAATATGAACACGCGTATTCACCAAGTCAAGAAGAAATATTTCGAAAACTATTAAAACGGTATTATAAAAAAATTTATCTTCTTTCTTTTATAATATTTATTTTCCAAATACATAAATTTATATTTTATTAAGAATTTTTTGAAAATAAAGAAAATAGTGTAGATATATTTGTTTTCGATTCGATGATGCATTGTCAAGATAAAAACATAAGCTAACTAGAATTTTAAATACAAAAATTTAAGCGTTACTTTATAAAACAATATTCGAAATTTAAATTACCAAAATTACTTTATATTATAAAAAAAATTTATTCAAATAGAACGAAAAGAATAGTTATGAAAATCAAATTCTCGGTTTTTAAAATAAGTAAATTTTAAAATTAGTAGAGAATTCACAATTTAGTATATTTTATTTTGGCGAAAAAATAGGGCCGTATATTTTTTTTTGACATCCAACCGATAATTTAAAATCATTAAAAAGAGATAACCGAGACTGCATGGTATAACATTTCGTAAACCATTGGAAAAATACTCTATCATATTTCATATTTTTGTATTTGGCAATCGAAAATAATAAAAAAATAATCAATATTTGCGAGTCAATACTTTTTGGCGATAATATATACTCGTTCGCATTTTTCCATTGAATATTGTTTTGAATAATATATTATAGCATGCAGGTGGAAAAAGTGATTGATATATATGTCGCGCGTTAAAATAGAAAAAAATGAAAAACAAAAAATGATACGAAAGACAAGAGAAGTGCAGTCAAAGCAGCCGAAGTAAAAATTTAACGCATTCGGAAGCAGCACAGAGGTCAGTAACTAGTGGACGTTATGTACCCACCGCCAGAACGGAACAAGTTCGTAGAACCTTCAAAATTTCCGGAGCATTTTTTGCACCGCATTGGTGATCGCGAACGCGAATGCCGATATAAACTGTGTATTCCATGCGCGCGATTTCCTCGAAAATGCGAGGCCTGGGTTTTCCTGCTCGTGGCTTTTTGAGAGGGAAATGTACCTTGTGGCGGTGCGTTTCTCTCGGATCGATAGACGAATAGACGAAGCGCATGGCCGCCGATGTTGTGAGAGGAGTTGCCGCCACCACCGGCGCTGCTGTTGCTGATACTGCTGCTGTTACGCCACTATTTCTACAGATTTTCGAAATGTTGTTTCTAATTCATCTGCACTACTTGTTTTAATATTTTCCATTACTTTCGCATCGTTCAAGACTTACACCGTCACCTTGATTGACGATTACTTAAGCTGCAAACGGAAACTTCAAAATACATGATTTATTACGGTGCAGGTTTAATTATTCGATTATGTCACTTTGTGTATACAAAGAAATAGAAATAAAACACATAAGAATTTTTGGAAATATTTATATTTATTGTTCGTAAATTTATTTATAATGAGAAATTAAATACGAAAATTAAATTGACCGTGTGAAACAGAAAAATACTACTTTTTCAATTTTTTAAATTTAATATCGCATAACATGATATATGTTAAATAATTAAATAACTATAACTTATCAAAATTAAGCAAAAATATCAAAATGAAATAATAATTTTAAAAAAATTGTATTTCAATATTTCAAAGTGAATATTTATATGAAATTAAAATATTTAAATTTTAAATCCTTTATACATTAAATCATAACCATCATCGAGATATTTAAAAAAAATTATATAAAAATATTATTTATATCAGAAGAATTTATTTCGATTTAAATATAATTTAATTTAATTAAAATTACCAAAAAATTAATTAAATATCTTTGTAGTTAGTAAATCTCACATTTAAAAATATAGCAATGATCTCTTGGTGTAAATTTCATATTTTGGTTTTATATTCCAAATGAAAGATTTAGTTTCATATGAAATCTAATACCGTAAATATAATATGGTTTAAAATTGAGTTCGTTTTACGAACTTAAATTTTCTCCATTTACATTATAATAGGCTGTAGATTAGTAGAAATTTACGTAGTATAAAATTAAAGTTGCTTACTAATATATTTTAATTTTCCATAAAACAGTGCTGATGTAATTAAATTATATATATAGTGTTTGTTTTTTTAAAAAAAATTATATAATTATAAATTAATTAAATATAAATATGCCTTTCATACGAAAACTTTAAAATACGTAATTAATAATTGTTTAAAAATAGAAAATGTGTATTTTAATAGAAATTATAAGCAGTGGTTCATTTTATATATTTATTAAATACTTATAATAAAAGAAAAATGTATATATTTCTTTAATAACTCAAAATACTATTATGCTATGCGGCGAAGGTCACAAAGGTTCCACCTCGTAAATACCCGACGCTCTGTTTGACTGCACATATTACTCAAATTCCACCGTCTCAAATAGCAATATGAAATTCAGAATCAGCGACTAAAATAAAGTAGAATGCAACTATGATGGAATGATACGGAGATTCGATAATTGGGACTATCGACAGCGTACATCAAAATGACGCGTAAATTCTAGGTGATGCGATTCACGATAATTGCAATGCAACCGCAATTATGAAAATACAAATATAAATAGCCATGCACGGAAATCGAGGAATAAAGTTATTTCAAAATAGAATTCCTGACATGACAATCAATAAAGAAGGTCTTACCTAATAAAATCAGATTAAAAAAATAGGGAGTCGTATGCCGTCGGATAAGAGAGATCGGGTGTATCGAGCAATATGAAAATATCACACGCTTTTATTTTCACAAATTTTTAATCGAGATAAAATAAAAATATAAAAGTTTTCCAAGCTCTACATATTATTCGAAATAACTGTACATTTAACTATCAGGGTATCGGATTTAGTTATAATAAAGTATTGCTTACATAACACCGTCAACGAATACACTAATATTATGAAATTATTAATAATTGATAATACAATCAAAATCTCATTTTTAATTATAGACGATTGATTTATCTCTCGGAATAATTAGTAAATTAAATTTCGAATTTACTCACTCTAATGTATGTTTTATTTTCCTTTACACAGTTATCTTTCAAGCAGCATAATTAGCTAATGTTCTCAATACTTGGAAAACTAGTGTACACTTTCGAACGAATACCAGTGCTGAACCTATTACTATAGGCAACGCGTAGTAGTTCAGCATTTCAAAAACATGCTGATACATGACTGCGAAATAATACTGCCAACCGCGAAAACGAAAGATGAGATAGTACCTCTGCATTATCTTTACCATCTTCCTACAGCTGCGAACTGTATAATCTAATCAAAATACTAAGGCATATACAATTTTCTATTTTTTGAACTAACTTTTTTTACTTTATTTATTGGTTCATTTGTAAAATTAATGTATATTAAATATATGAGAGCTAATATTCTTAGAATATTAGATCACATTAAAACATGTACTATTATAATTGTAAACAAATTATTTTTCGTGATGAAAAATGGATAATAAATCTAATATTTTCAGTATTACTTTTCTACTATTTTATTTAACTTCTATATTTTTACTTATTCTGTTAGATATATTCAATTGTCAGACTATTCAAAATATTAAAGGTAAAGTAATTTGAGTCGTTCACACCTGTATTATTCATTCTCATTAATGATTATACTTAAAGCTCTTTTAAATATAAAATAAAATATTATTCTTAAATTAAAATCATTATTTTCATTATTATTAACATATTTTATATAAACGTTGGAATTATGCGACATTATAATTTAAATAATCGACATCTCTTTTTTTCAGAATAATTTAGTCAATTGAAAATTTATTCAACCAATATGTTAATTACAAATATTTTTTTATAAAAGTTTGTATAAATATTTTATTTTTTTATAATTATTTTTAAATTTAATTATACTAAATAATGTATATATAAAATGACTCGATCAATTAAATTGATTTAAGTTGTTGCTATTCATTTTAAATTAATATACATGAAAATTTTTTTATAATTTTTTTTTTAATTTTAAAATTAGTTTCACTACGTATAAAATATAATTATTGGATTTAAAATATAACTATGACTACTATATAATTTTATTAAAAAATATAATATTTGGGTGATTACTATTTCGAAATCTATTCAATTTAGATTAAAATTTATAAATGTATTATTTTACTTTCAAAATATATTTTATTGTTGTTATTTTTCTATATAACTTTTATATAACGTAAACAATCATTTTTATTAAGATGAAGAACGAACATTTAAAATTCATCCATGAAAAGTTAAATGTGTCGTAACTCGAACTGCTCAAAATTTTCATAGGTATCTACGTCAACCTTTCTCAAGATATAAATAATATTTTTCGTTGAAAAGAACTATATTAGAATGTTACTCCTTGAAAAATTTTTCTAAAGATTGAGATTTATTTATTTTAAGAGTAATATTTCTTTTCATCATTGTAAAAAAGATAAGCTAATTACTTAAAGGTTAAATAATAATCAATGACTAGTTTACATAAATTATGTAGATACCAATTTAAATTAAACAAATTACTGTATTTAAAATTTCCATGAAAAATTTTTTGAAATTAAAGCAATGAAATATTTTAATATGAAATAAGAATAAATTTACCAATAAACTCTTTCGTATATTTGTTATGTATAATAAAGATAATATAGAAAACTATTTTTACACATTGTCGCATCTACTAAACATTATTATTCGAGCTCATCATTGTTTGCATATCCTGAACGTTGGCCAATAAACTATATACCTTTCTGATCTATTTATATATTGGAGGGGTAAAAAATCTCGAAAAGATCGTTTTTCCGGAACGACGATCCTGTTCGCTTTAGTCTATCGGATCGTTGCTTTGGAAAGAGGTGTAAGATGAAAGATTTTGGTTAAAAAGCATCGGCTGAAGAGAGCATTTTGCAAGGTAGGATAACGATCGTTCGACAAGTGAGCAAATGTGAGATGCGCTCTATAGCGGGGCAGTGAAGCGAAGGCTTATATATGGCCCAAGGCGATGCTTACGTCTCCTATCACATTATAGATCGCACCACCAGAAGTATTGCCATAAAGAGAAATTATGGACGCGGGTATTCCCAAACTAGCTGGCGTATGCATTCATAAGAGGTACTGGAACTTCATGTACGAAGAAGCAACCAGGCCATTTTCTCGAACGAATCGCCATAATTTCAAATATAATTATGACATCATTTCCTTTACAAAATCTATGAATGCGATAATCGTGAGAGTTGAGCATTTAACCGAAAAATAAAAAACAAGTTATACGACAAATAACTTTTCAAATATAACGAATCTAATTTTTATCTTTCATCAGGTATATTGATGTTTATTTTTCTTTTTGAATCTTTGAAAATGGTATTGTATAGTAACATAGAAAAAATACTTTAAATTAAATATACAAACATTAAATAAAGACATTAATTTTATTTTACTTTATAGCAAATACTATTCTATTTTACATAATTCTATTTAGTTGTTCTTTATATTTTATGATTTTACGTACTATTATGATGCTTATCAATGTTTTTATTTAAAAAAATTAATTTAAAGTATGATTAATAATTCGGAATTTTCAATAAAAAAGTATCGAAACAATAAACTCATTTAAATAAGAGTATAAACAGATCTTTTAATATCATAATTAAATATTCAAAATTTATAAATGTAAACAGAGAATATATATCATTTAAATTACCTATCAATAAAAATATGATGAATACATTGATTTTATGCATATAAATATTTTTTAATAGTAAGTTTATGGTCAAAAGAACATAATTATACGTTTTTATTACATTAAAACAGGATTAAAATTAAAAAATTTGAATACCTTTTTAATATTTATTTTATATTTAAATTCAAAAAGATAATATTTACTACATATATACAATTTGCAGAACTAACGTTGATACTCGACAAAGTAGTTAAATGAAATCTGTCATTAGACATACAGATGAAGCTAGTGCATAAATCGTTTGCTCAAATTTACTACAAATATATGACCACATAATCGTATACTTGAATTAATATTTCTATAAAATTAAAGACCGTTATAACTATTGCTTTAGTATCATATAACACTTATAATTTTACTTTATAAATAATAAACGTAAATCAGTTAAGGAACACTATGAAAAAGTTTAAAATTTATATATATGCACATATTTTTTTTTTGAAAAAAATATTTTGATTTTCTATTAAATAGTTAACATTATGATAATAATATTAAAATAAAACTTCCGTAGAATTTTGTAATTGATATTTGTATATGTAATTATTCATAAATATTTCACAAAATAATTATCAATATTTATAGTTCTTTTAGATAAATAAATTTTTATTTTATGTACACACTAACACTTAAAATTAATCACTTGAAAATACTTGAATCTATATAAACAATTCACAATTTTTTTTATAATCGGGACATAAATTTATATACTTTCCGACATAAAATTTTAGTGTTTACAGATATTAAATGATAATAAAAATATGTATGAAAAACATTTCATAAAGTTAATCGATAATCTTTTGTTTAATATGCCTAACAATAATAATTATAATACTGCAAAATTTTGTATACTAACTACATTTAGTAATGAGAACTACCATAATCCAAATATTCATAATAGTAATAATTGATATGCTACATTAATATCAATATCAAAATCAAAAAGAAATTATTCGAGTTAAAATTTAAAAATTGTTTATGATAATAATTTGGTAACGAACATTACATATTGTTTTATGTCACTTTTTTTTATATTTTACGATTGCATAAATCAAATAAATTAACTTTTATGAACATATCAAGCGAAAAAGTTATATTTCTGAGTAATTAGTAAAATGATATAATAAACAGGAATTCCTAAATTTAATGAATTAGACAAATTAGTAATTATATTTCTTTAAAACTAATTTATTAATTTATATACTCTTTTTTCACGAAGGAAAAAGGATTTCATTAGAATTAATATTATAGTGTAAAGGAAATATGAAACGATAATAAATTATATATTTATTCATAAATAATAATTTAATGAATAATGAATTTTTATATAAATAAATAATTGGGATTAATATTTCACGAAAAATAGTCTAGATACATTAAATTCGGAATAACAAATATTTAATGCACATATGCACAATGAACATTACGCATTGATCGAAATTATAATGGAAATGTTAAGAATTTGAGTTTATAATATAAAGTGAAATATATGCTGCATGAATAATTTATGAATAAAAAATAAATTTAAGCCAATGAAAACACATTCTTTCAATAAAATATAAATAGATCTATTATTTTATGAATTCAAAATGTTTTTCTGCAACGAAAAGGTAGTATAAAATTAACCAGTAAAAGATAAAGGAGAACAAAATGAGAAGGCACTCGACGAGCCAGAAAAAAGTACATCACTTAATCTTGTAAACTCTGAAAGAGCACAATAGACCTTCACTGAGAAAAAAGAAAAAAAATGAGAAAATGTAGCAAGTAAGTTAGAAAGAGAGAATATCTAAAAAAAATATGAAGCAAGTGCGAGAGCAAAGGAAAAAGAGAAAAGAGACTCGGCTGCGTAACTACACTTAATATTATTTTTTAATGAGCCCAACGCATTTAAGTTATTAGTAAAACACAGAAAATTTAGAAAAAATGCGTGTAAGATTTTTATCTAACTTACGCTATCTCTCTATCTCTATCTCTCTTCCTCTCTATCTGTCGCTTCCTCTTTTCTTCTTTATTTGAAAGCAACAGTACGTAACAATCAGGGTTTGCCTACGTAAAAGCTTGAGCTTGGTGAGCCTAGTCCGATTGGCAAAGTGGTGTACGCCCCTTCCCCTACATTTCATATCACACTATTTCTCTCTTGCTATCAATGTTTCGTTTTCTTTCTTTATTTCTATCTCTCTTTTTATCTCTTTCCTCTCTTAAACCGCGCGTCTGAAACACATGCTGAGAGCCGTTCAAGAGCATCTCCTTAACCCCGAAAGGTAACACAGACTACTAAAGCAAGGTGGAAGTAAAAAAGAGAGAGGGAGGAAGAAAGAGATAGAAAGAGAAAAAGAGGGCAATATGCATTTGCTAGTCAGCAGCATTAGGTAGAGTGCTCGCTTCGCTGCTTGGTTAGACGTTTAGTTGGCTGCTATATATATACTCTCTCTCTCTCTCTCTCGCCTTTTATCTTCCGAATTCAGTGTATATTTCGCACGCCTTCGGTACCATATATTTTAAAGCAAACTGGTCTTGCCCTATTACTATATATCTATCCATCCAACTCACATCTCTCGTCGTTTAATTTTACTTTTTTCGTGTCTTCTTCGTCTTCCATTTTTTTATTCAAGATCTATGACACAATACATGATACAACCTACGTTACATCTCATATCTCTCCCTCTCTTACACATTGTCTTCCTATATATTCAATATCTTTCCTTCTCTTCCATTTGTTTCTTTTCGTCTTAGTTCCGTCTACTCATTCTTTGTCTATTCCTCTTCGTCCGTAGTTTATCTACAATTAAGTTTTACTAAGCTTTTTTTAATTCCTCAAGTTAAAAACAATTTTTTAAACTATATATAATTTATTTATTCCTTAATTTAGAAAACTACTTACATTTTTTCAGATTTTATTAGTGCATTATAAATCAACAAAAAGTCTTTTTTCGAACAAAAATTCATTTTTTTAACAACGTCTAAACTTCAATTATTTAAAAAACTAAAATATTAAAATACATTAATTTTATTATTATAAAATATGACAGATTTTTATAAAATTAAACTTTTACAAAACTTCAGCCAGTTATTAGAAATATATTTAAAAATTAAATCATGCAAACAAATAATAGATTATTTATTATTTATTTTCATTTATTTATTTTTAAATATATTCTATTTAATAGAATGTTTAAAATATATCTTCTGTTATATTTATTCATATCCAAATTTTTAAAAAAGTAATAAAATCATTAATAATATAATTTTATTAGTTTACAGGAATATATTTTATTGTATTATTTAACATAAGTTTTAAAACTATTTCTTTTTTCATATGTTATAAATAAATCTGTTGTTAGTCTAAAAAGTCTAGCATTTATTTTAAAAATAGTGTTAGATTTTTTATATTTTTAAATATTCTTCAAATAAATTAGTATTCTTAATATAATATTAAAAATTAATATGAATTAAATATATGGATAAATATTATTTATTTTAAGCAGATATTAAAAATACTTATCAAAAATAATGTATTTAAAAAAAATAAATATAATTACAAATTCTACTATTTAATTATAATTAACATTATAAACTTTAAGTATAAAACTTATCAAATCTTTTAATTTAAATAATATAAATAAGTTTAATAATAGAATTATACATAAATATATTGCATTAAATTAATTTTTTTTGCATAAAAATCAATATTTTTTTTAAATTTATACTTTTATATGGTATATGAAAAGAATTTTTTATTTACCGAATAATTTTAAATTTTTTAGCATTCAGAAAATAAAGATCAAAATTATTTTAAAGAAGTTTGTAATATTTTTTACTCAATTCTGTCATATAATACATTTTCTACAAATTTATTTCCAATAAAAAATCCATGTAACAGATGTATAATTAAAACTAATGTAAACCATGAATTTTAAAAAATATTTGGTAATACTTTTATGAAAATATATTCTACTCTGGTTCACGATAAATATATCCAGAAATACATTACCAGCTGACGTTCTTCACACCCTATTTTACATCTTCTGTATTAGAATTCCAATATCCTTTAAAAGTATCCATCTGAAAAAACTTTCACGTGCGAATTTTTGAAAAATATCGATTTGCATTAAACTTTCAATATGAAAAATACCATATGGTATTGTATGCAATTATCTAACAATTTTATACAAAAAATTCTAAATATATCCTTATTACGTTTTTGTTTGAAATCCTTTTAAATGCAATAGATATTTGCTAGATATTTACGAGATGACAGCTGTATTTTATCCTTCAATAATGATCGACTCTTTTGAACCATAAAAAAACTCTCAATAGTCTTCTATGAATTAAGTATAAAAATTATAAATTATATTTAGAAAATATTTTTTTATCGAATAATGAAAATATTAAAATTAGTAAACTAATTTTAATGTATAAAAATATCAAAATAATCGATAAATTTAGGTTATTTTAATTGTATATATAACTCTTAAATTTTTTACATCATTCAATTTATCCTTATAAAAAATCTTCTATTAAAATATTCAAATCATATGTAATGTGAGATTTTTAAAAATTTGTATTAGTATAATCTATATCAATAATAGATAATATAGATTATGATCATTTTAATAAAATACATATAGTACATATACATATATAGATAATTAAATCAATTAAATTGTAATAATTGAATAATAAAAATAAATAAATAATTTTTCAGTCACACTTTTAGCTTTGCAAATATAGACAGCATTTTCATTTTGAAATCACAATAAAACTTTTTTTAATATTTGAAGTAAATAACTGTCTCTAAAAGCTCGTTATAATACTGAACTTTTGTTGATCTTGAGCAGAATTTCTTTAAAAGTCGGTTCTAAGAAAATAAATGTGAACCTTCTACGGGATGTGCCTTGCAAAACAGTGACTATTTTCAGCGTATAACGGATCAGTACGTACATATTTCAAATAAGCTTCCAAGATGATTTCATGTGCAAAATCTCAATCTCAACGTTGGATGAAACTAGTACTTTCATCGAAGAAACTTGCTTTACCATCATGCTTCAAAAACTAGACGTAGCCACCTCTTTTTTCATATCTCTGTTTTCTTGCCGTGCTCCGGCTTTTTTCCTTTGAAAAATCTTTATTTTCTGTTAAGTCTTAGGCATGACCGCACTTGTAGCTTACAGTTTTAGATGTTTATTCACTGCATTTTTTGATAAACGTCTACTTCGTTATTCTTACGTAATCTCTGAATATTGTCAAACTTATGAAAAAGAAAGAAAAAATGCCAGGAATTTCGAACTAGTAGTAAGAGAGTAAAATCTCTCGTTCGAACTCTCTTTATCTTTCTCGAGTATACGCAAGCTCGTAAATTGCAACAAGACTAAAGTTTACTAGTTCGTTGTGACCGGATAATATCTACAGTAATCCAGTGACACATGGGAAACCTTCAAAACTGTTATACAGTACTTTTCAATAAAACTTTTGACTCAAGAGAGCAAGAAATAACCACATGTTCTTTACGTTCTCTCTCTTCTCCGCACTCTTTCATGTTCTGTTGTGGATGGCCAAGCAAGTATACCTAAACTTACCTCATCGCGATGCACTTAGAACATTCTTGCGATAGTCCCCGAGTTAAATTCTTTTTTCTCCGTTCTTCCACGTATTATATACATTTGACTCTCTTTTTTTTCTCTTCTTCATTTTCTCTATTTTCCTCTGTCCGCGATTCTTGGAACACATTTCTCCGAAAAAAGCAAAAATACTTTTGCGTTATTTTCATCATGAATCGCGAAGAACGCATTTTCTTCTTTCACTGCCAACAGTTAACAAATTATTTTTACACTTTCTTGAGTTTTTACGGAAAAATGAGTTTCTTTTAAACTTGGTATTTTATTTATAAAGGAGAAAATTGAATAAAGTGATGATTATTCTTTTACTGAATATTAGGATTATTTAAAAGTAATTTACTCAATGTATACAAACTTTTTAAACTTTAAATGAGCAATAGATATTAATATCGTTATATGTAGTAATATCGATAATATTTATTCTAGTGTTAATAAATGTATCACCTTTCATAATCCCTTCAATCCTCTTAATATATCGAAATATCTGTTAATTAGCAATTTGCAAATTGCTCTAACAGGATACGAGATATACTTTCAACGAATAACCAATATTAAATGAATCGATCAGTTAAGTTTATCAATTTACTTGAAATAATTCGTTATTAATTAGATTATTCTATATCTAGTACTCCAAAAATAATTTTTCTTTAATTGCGTATAAAATTAATACATCTTTGAAGTGGATTTATAAAAAGACGATACGTAAGATCCAAATCATTCTAACGAACACGTTTACCTCCGCATCGTAAAATTTTTTATTTCAGCAATGCGAAAAAATATCCGGGAAAGAATAGGACGATCTCGGCACTCCGATGACCGATAAGTTTAGCCGTGCTCAGGCATTACGTAATCTGATCATCGGTGCTTTCAATAATCCTTACTCGTAATCCAGAAAAGAGTCCATCAGCCAACACAAAGCCTAAATCAGTAAACGTGCCGTTGATATTGCCTTCGTTTCATCTGCACTGTATCAGATCAATCTTGAGTTCAATACAGTTGGATGTGTGTACATTTTCTTGTTTTACATTGATTCGTATTATCTCTCCCTCTCACTGTCTTTCCTTCTCTTATTCTTTCTTTATCGTTTTCTCATTTTATCCTTAAATATACATATGGACAGCGGATATTTGCAAACATATATGCATACATGGCAATAGTAGCAGTTGCTTCGTTACTGACAAAGCCAAGTATCTACAGGTTGTCGATTCTGATGGACGTATAACTGTTCGCTAGCACGCGAGCGTTGGATGGTCTGCGGCAGCATATCCAAATCCATTAGGGGAGGACCCATCAACGAAACGCTCGAAGCTAGCTCATCGAATTTACCACACTATCTGTGTATCCCCAATATATATCTCTGTACGTGTACAAATATACAAGAATATCTGGAAAGGAGAACTGAATAGTGGAAAGGCGTTCCCCTTATTCCCTTCCTTAATTTAAGTTGATTGTCGTGTATCCTTGATTAAATCAAACTATTTAAGAAAAATAAAGAATATATATAACAATTTCGATATATGAGTATATTTATATATTGACAGATTGTATCTAACATTAATTTTCAATGATACAAATTTTATATTTTTATTTCTTAAATTTAATTACCTCGTAAATATTTAATTATGCACTCATTGATAAGTATTTGTCGAGAATATTAAAAATAGAGACATATTTTTTAAAAATATTCATAAATTAATAAAACGTAAATTAAAATTAATAAAGATAGAACATCATTAGGTATTAATAATATGTGATATAAATTTATTGTATAGCATTGTATAAAAACAATAAAATGATATTTTGGTATTTTTATGATATTATTCAGATTTTACAATATTAAATAAGTTAATTAATAATAAAAATTTGTAATACGTACTCTTATTATTTTTACTGAAAGCCACAAACTTTTTTTAACATTTCTAAATTATTATAAAAATATGATTTATAAAATAATTTATAATACAATAATGAATACAATTCTATAAACCAGAAATTTCTTCAATTTTTTAAATAAATATATCAGAGAATAACTAACGCTTTAAGGAAAATACAAACTAACAAGTAAACGAATTTTTATCTTTCTTACATTGTAAAAAATAAATTTTTTAAAGTTAAAAAGATATTCAAATTTTAAGAATAAAAACTAATATTTTCACATTTTCTTAACTATACTATGAATATTTTAGATTATTCGGTCAAAAGAGAGAACAAATAATTGTTTATGGTGATGCTATTTGTCGATTTCGTCGAAATGTAGAAACAATTGCATTGGTGGTTGTCGAGAGTTTACGAATCTGCCCTAACCAGTCTTATCAGTATTTATTTAATTCATCTTGAACTACCAAAATTAAAAAGAGAAAAATTGTCAATGAAAAAAGTAAATATGAAGATAAAGCTACATATATATACATATGTGTGTGTACAAACATATTATTATATTATCTCAAATCTGTTTGGTTTAAGAAATTACTTGATCGATTGAAATTTGAAATGTAAGACGTGAACTTCAATATTTTTTGTAAACTAATCGTAGACATAAGTGTCTAAATTTTTAATTTTTACTTCTATGCAAGAAAAAAAGAATAACGAAAAAAGATAAAAAAAATAAAACTAACTACTATAATAAAAAAATTCAGTAACTTTTTGGTATGCCTTAAGCTTTGACAAAGATAAATAAAACTGATCCATACGTATACTAAATACTTTCACTGTTTCTTATGTTCTACTACCAATAACTATTTGGATTACTATGTATTTTTCCCTCTATAAACGCTTACATATAACTCGTACCGTCTGGGCAATCGACAAGTATAAATCCCATACATATGAAAATATTCTGTATCCGAATCTGTATCGTAAGTCTATTGATCTATTAAATTCATTCTTTCTCATTCTTTTGTCTACTTTTATTCTTTAGCATTTTTTTACTCTCTTTCTTTTATAGATTTTACTTTTTTTTATGTGATTTAGTTATTTTCATCATTTTTTTTTGTTTACAACCCCTAATTCATTTTTAGCCTAAACGATATTCTTAGATATAAAGGACGGATACGTTTAAACGGCGAAAAATTTTCTCGGCTATTTTAGCGAATACATTTTACCGCGAAAGAAAGTGGAAAGAATGAGAAGAGAGACAAAGAGAAAAATGAATCGCACCTTTGGAAGCAACGCGAGCGTTCTGATACGTTAGTTTGAGCAAATTGAAACTCTCTCACAAGCTTCGAGTTGTGCAGACTTTCAAAGCTGAGATGCTCGGATCTTTCTTATTCGCTTTTCTCAAAGAGTAAGTTTATCTCCTTTCTCTTACGGATCAATGTCTGCTTATTATAAGAAAAGGTTGAAGAAAAGCGATGTTCACTTATAAACTATGGTATATATTACATCGAATAAAAGATAAGGAAAAACAATGGAAATAGGGCTTAAATGTGCTCCATTTAAAAAATAATAGTAGTCATGCGTGGTAAGTTATTTATTAGTGCACTGGTATGCGATAATAAATACTTTTCCGCAATTTATTTTTTTGCCTCACGGAAACTTTGAAATCAAATGATACTTTTTTTTTAATCTCGATCAAAAAGTTAAAAGTTTGCTTTCGCATTATATTTTATTTGTATGTCCTGAAATAGCAATTTTATGATTATTTTTAATTTTATATTAAAAAGATGATACCGATGAATTTATAGATTAGTGAATTAATAGATCTGTTTATGTAAATATAACGAAAAAGGTAATAAAAACAAATTTTAATTCACTGGAAAATCAGAATTAATTCAGAGAAATTAAGTAAATAGAATCGTAAGGAATTTTTTGCGAGGAAATTATTGAAATGTACGAGCTTTCTAGCTTTCTACCCTCTGTGACCATTGGAGAAAGCTGACGCTGCAGTAGCGACAGCAGCAACAATACAATACACATATACAACAAAATAGTCCCCTTTTATTGCGGCTATACGGTGCTCTTTAGCCCGAGTCTCAGTATCACCGATTCGCATCGCGAAGTGAGCAGGCTAGCGAAAGACAGTAGATAGAGATAGAGATAAAGATAGAAGTATAGAAAAACATTACAAAAGATGGGAATGAGAGTACGTAAGAAGGAGAAAGATGTCTTATACAGACGAGGTTACGCCTGAGGGACTGCGGTCCGTTTTCCATTTGGTCGAGTGGCTGTGTGCGTTAACATTTTTCTCTCTTTCTTTCTAACTTTGTGAACTCTACTTTCCCTTTCTCTTTTTTTCTTCTATCTGTACATTTATCTATTTGTCTAACTTTGTATCTATGAATATATTTATATGAATGTAATTTTTTTTTATATACAAGCACACATTTTTTATACGATAAAAATATAGATAGTAAACAATAGACTGTTCTATTTAAGATGCTTTTATAGCTTTGATGCAAATATTTAATGAAAAAATAATTACCGTATTCTCGATAATGTAATTCATTGCTTTCATTATCATTGCTCTTTTAATAAGTGAAATAGATTATTGGTATTTTCATAGTTTCGCTTCATTTTTTATTTAAAATTAAAATATTTAGTAACTTGTAAGATTTTTTTATAATGTATAATACAAAGTATCGTATACAATTTAAAGAATGTAATATTTTAAATAAGTATTGTATTTTCTGAAATTTTTATAAAAATAAATGTTATATTATTTGTAGATAATGTTTTTAATAAAATGTAATACTATAATTGAAAAATGAAAAAGTTAAATACTTGCAACAACGTTGAATATGATTAGTATATGTATATATTCTGAATTTAATTATTTTTAGTTATTATGATTAGTTCTATCGACAGAGAATAATGAAACATTTATTTATAATTACTTACTAACAAAAAACAAAAGTAAAGAAAATAAAACTGTATTTAATCTACGTATGTATATATAAATATATAAATTGAATACCATCATTTGTTAAAATTTGTGAAAAATTTCAAAAACTATGTAATTAATGTAAAAAATCGAAGTTATATAATGCAATGAATATATAATAAATATTGAACCTAAATTTTTTAAATATTTAAAAAATATCGTAACATACTAAATAATATTATTGTTTTTGAAATAGTAGTTATAAGCTTTATGAAAACATTGCACATACATATGCATCATTTTTTGTAATACATTCCAAATGATATCCATTGTATTAATATTAAATTAATTAAATTACATTTCATTAAGCAAATATTATTATTGTTAAAATACAAAAATTTATAACTGTTAAAAAGTTGCAAGTTGCTATTGCTAATATTATTGATAATTATTATATATTTATAAAACTCGTTACTTATATTTAAATAAAAAAAAATTATTTAAATGTGATCTTTTTTGTACTAATAAATAAAAAGTATTTAAATAAAATATTATAATTTATATATTTTAGAAAACTTTTATCCGAATTTTATATATATATATTTATTGCAATTTCAATAAATATTAATAAAATAGTATGTACAGTTATATATCGTATGTTAAATTAATTAAATCAATAAAATTAGATACTATGATAATAGTTTAAAATTATAATTTCATCGCAAAGCTGGTAAACAATAGTATTTAGTAAAATATAATTAGCTTGTTAGTAAGTGATATCCGTTCTGTAAATTTATAATGAGATGAAAGCGCCTATTAACGATAAATTAGAAGAATTTTTAATTTATATTTAAATTTAGATAAAAATTCAGGAAGATTTTATAATTATAAAGAAAAATTTTCTAAGAAACTCTTGAAATACTTTTAAGAAGAATATTTGAAGAAGTCACTTTAATAAAAAATTAGAGCTATTGTAGAAAATACGTCTGAATATGAGTGAATGTATTTTAAAGATCCAATTTTTTAAAATGTATTTATAAAGAATTTTTGAAAAGTATTATATAAAAATTAAAGATATATCAAAGACATATTATTTAAGACAGGACTATTAAAAGAGTTGCCGTCAATATTATTCATCATTGAAAGTTTCATATAAACAGACGGTTTCAATATTATAAAATTCATAATTATAATAAGTAGAATATTAAATTCTTAAACAGAAATTCTAATTTTACTAAAATTTTTTTCAATATTTTGATATGATTAAAACTTTGTATTAAATTTAAATTGTTAAATTACTGTTTGAATGCGATTAAAATATTTTCACTAACTAATGAATTTTCTTAGTTTCTTTTAAGTTTAAATTAAGATAAATCTTCAATATATATTAAAATTTTATAATTTCATAATTAAAAAATTTTATAAATATCATAATGAAAATAACAGTTTCTATCGATTACCGTAACAAGTGACATTCAGTTATATTAGTTTATTATAAAAACATTAAAATCAATGTTATTGTAGTAATAAAATAAATAATAAATTTTATTGAATCGTAGATGACCTACAGTTATATTTTCATAAAAATAATGCTAAAAAGCTTGAATCGATATTCTCTACATTACAAAATTATTTGTTCATTATTAAATTTCCTTTATAATAAAAAGTTATCATTCTAATTTCTGAAACTTCATATATATTCGTGCGAAATAATCAGAAGTAATTTTTATTAGTAGGGGGGATGTAATCCTTGGTTGAAATTCTCAAGGTGCAAGCGATAAATTCAATCGCGAACAAACACGACAGGAGAGATCCCGATCGTTTCCAATCTGGAGAGAGAACATACAAGCACGTGTATTGTGCAGTACATTGTTTCGTTCTTCTTTACACACACGCAAACACTCTTACTCTCTCTCTATTTGATTCTATATTTATCTATCCTTCTTTCTCGCTTTGTCACACGTTCAAAAAATAAATAGAGGAAATATATCGAAGCTATCGGATTTCGAACTATCCTACAGTGCAATAGTTCTCTTTCTCGTTCGAGCTATCTCTTTAGTAGATAATCGAATAATCGCTACTTACTTAATACTTATTCAATAGTCACACACAAAAGATAGTTACAACTATTTGTATACGTAAAATAAGCTTTTCGCAAAAAATACTTTTGTAATGAAATTTGCATTCTAAAATTTTAAAAGGATAAATACATTGCAAATATAAATATTAATTAAGTATCATAAAATGACCTCATTTATTCGAAATATTATAATTATTAATAAAAAATAACCTTTAATTAATTAAATCATTTGTAAAATTTTTCTATAATAAAAAAATTTATATGATATTGTAAAATATCGATAAAAATTCATAACTTAAAAAGTAATTTAAATATTGGAAAATTATGACTTGGAATATTTTTACAAAGTAAATTAAAAATAAAGTAAGCCCTACAACAAATAGGATATAATTAATTTTTCCTTAGCTAAGGATCTTATATGCATTTTTCAACCTTATCTATTATTATTAAAGTTTTCTCTCTACATTTTTCGCAAGTATAACCCTTATTTATAAGCCTTTATTTTTAAATATTTTCTTTTAAAAATATGATTTAATACTTAATTAACATACTTTTTCAATGCATTCCTAAACAAATTACTAGCAATTTTGAAAAAAATTCTATAATATCTATTTTATAAACCGTCGATGTTGTAAAGACTTCTCGTTTAAAAAAGAGATTGTAAGATTGCATTGTAAAATAATAAGTGTATACAACACCATTATCGATATGCTGATTATAGATAGATCGTTATATGAATTATACGATTACATGCTTATATTCTATCTTTACGATCGTAAAACAGTAATGTTTAAGGCTATAATTTCTCCTTATCTTCGATCTCGCTCTCATGTACAATGATTAGTATATTCTGCCACTTAAGAGCAATGTAAAGGGTAGACGCGTTGGTGGACAAAATAAAGGAAAATTTACTTGGATAATAATCGTATAAGCCATCTTTCGTACACACTAGAGTGTTATAGGCGTATTATCGGTCGATTTCTCATAAAAGACATGGCCACAAAGAGCGAGAGCGAGAGAGAGAGAGAGAGAGCGTGAAAGAGAGTGATTGAATCTGAAAATAGACGCGCGGTAGTCAGTGGCAACCACGTTAGTATCGGAGCATCCGGTATTCCGGTTACTTATCGATACTTTTCAAACCACAGGATTCGTACATGTTGAACTACCGACTGCAGAGCTTTCAAGCCAAACTGCGAGTGTACAAAAACATTGTTGGACACGGGCACATGAGAATATATGCGTAATACGTGTAAAAGACAGGGCCACAGATGCAAGAAGAGAGCTATGCACGCACCAGAGTCACGAAAAGTCATTAAACGCGAGCCGTTCCTGTCGGTCGCGTGAGGTATAGGAAGAGAACGAAGTTGAAGCAACTGTAAACCCACGTTATAACATTATGGTATAGCACCGATGTATACGTCAACGCATCAACCCCTCGCGAGCTTCTTCGCCAGCAACCCTCGCCAGACCGCTTCTTCGCCTTTTCAGAACGGCGGCGAAGGGGCTAACATAATAACACGTCAGTAGCGTAGGTGGCGCCCATCTCGCAACTTTGTCCCTCTCTCTCTCGTTCTCTCTCTCTCTCTCTCTCGTTCTCTCTCTCTCTCTCTCTCTCGTTCTCTCGCTCTCTCTCTCCGAAGCTTGCAACCTCGTCAAAGTAGAACACATTTTGCACCATTCCGGAGCTACGGCGAATTCCTTAAGAATTATACGAGGCAAAACTGTTTCGTGCGTAAAACGTTTTCTCAAGTCGACGGCATGCATGCTGAATTTAACTTTGATAATTAGTTTGGTATGATTTATTTTAGTACCTTTTTCAGCTCGTTAAAGTGTTAAAAGCTTACAAAACAGCAACAAGGGACAGGGTGAAATTACGCAGATATTTTACAATGGAAAGCTGAGTTTTAGATATTTAAGCGCTAGTAATTCTAATTTTTATTTTAGAAACAAATAATCGAATTATTTATAAATAAAAATAATGTTTTATTGACTTTGTAGACATTTTTTTTATTATTGTTTCAAGTTATTTTTTAAATTCAAAATAAAATAGAAATGTAGAATCTCAAAATGTAATTATCTATTATACGATATAACTTTATTATTTTGTAAAAAAAGTTTTTTTATAAAAAATAATAATATTATTTGTTGATTGAATAAACTTCCGCGAATAACATTCCAAGTATACGTCAATATTTTTTAGCTTTGGAAATTCATTAGTAATAACAAATACAATCATATTTTACCTTTTACAATTAACTTAACTACAAATTGAATTAAAATATTAAATGTAATTAAATTTACTATTCCGGTAAACGTAATGTTTATAATTAATTTTAATCGTTTTAACTTATAACTACGTTTTAAGCTAGACGTATATTATAAAGCGAAATAAATTTGATTTGTATTAATTCATGTATTAAAGAAGCTAAGATTATATACGCGTTTTAGTAAAGAAGATAAAATAGAATGTATCCAGAAGCTCTCAATTACATAAATCATTTTTATGGAATTGTAATGCATAAATATTAATTATAAAATTTAAATATACATTTATTTTAAATGTTTAAGTTTTGTTTAATTTTGAATATATTGAATACTACGAAAAAAATTTGCATGTTCAGAGGAAAATGAAAAATAATTTTTTCACATTTAAATTATCCTTTATCACTGACCATTTTATTCCATTACCTTTTTCCATTTATTTAATAACTTTATGAGATCATGGTCATAGGAATCATTTTTATTCGAAAAAAATTATATCAAGTGATTTTTAACATTTCCGCTTCAATTTAGAAAATTCAAATCAAATAGTAATTTGGTAATCATAACCAGTAGATGGTGTCAAATCAGAAGAACATGATGAACTATATCAGAATCCAGGTTATAACAGCTCTGGCGATTGAACAAACTTGAGTATGTTGTAGTATTGTCGGAATAGAATATAATACCTTTCCTGTTTACTAATCTGGTCTATTCTGCTTCATATCAGCATCTAATTTATCTAAATAATGACTGCATATATTCATATTAATCGTTTGATTGTTTAAAAGTAGTTCGAAATATATGATTCTCTCATCACACCGTACTGATAACAAATCTTTCCATGAATATCTACTTTTGTTGTGAATAAACCAACTTTACCTAACCTAAATTATAAATATTTGTATATAGCATTTTTATAAATAATATAATTTTCATTTTTAATTGTAATTAATTATAAATAAGTCAATTTCATGGTATATAATATTTTATTATTGTTTAATTTTAATAAAGTCATACAAAACTTAAATAACGCCTTTTAAAATAAATTTAAAATATATCTTATTATAAATAGTTTTAACTGAATTTAATTTTGAAACAATTCTTATTATTATTATAATATATATTATATTTATTTGTACCTTTTTTAATTACAAGCATGTTTAAGTGATGGATCTAAAGTGGTGCGTATTTTACATGAAAAATATTCTACAGAAAAATTTTGACATTCATATTTATTCATGGTACCCACTTCATAAACTATGCATAATTTCTATTATTTCTTATATATATATATATATCATTTACGATATTAAAAATAAAAGCATAATTTTAATACTACTGTCACTGGAATATTTTATATAATTTTGTTATAATTTTGTATAAAGAAAATTTAACTTATAAGCAATTTACAATTATGTCAAAATATTGTCAAAAAAATACATAAATATATCAAACATATACATGTATATGTATTTAAGTGTTTGAAATTATATTGTGATTTAAACGTATTTATATTTAAAAAATTAAAATAAATTTTTAAAAATTAATTATTTATGGAAACGATAAAAATAGTCTTTTATTTAAAATTATATGAAAAAGTATAACACATATTTAGAAACTTTTAAACTGCCTTTTTACATTTTATTCAATGCAATTATTATTAAAATTTAATTATAAAATTCTTAAAAATGTAACATTATTAACTATTCAGAAAACTATGTGCATAATAATGAGTTATTTTTTACAATTGAATTGTAAATGTTTAATATTATAGTTTATGGAAATAAAATTTCAAAAAAGTTTTTATCGTTTTGATTTATAACATTAGAATATTTTTGAAAAACATAAATAATAATTTTGTAAATATATTTCAAGTAAACATAAATGAAGTAAAAAATAAAAATAATATTAGCTATGAAATTTAAGAATAAAATACAATAAAAAAGAACTTGAATCACATTATAAAGTCTAGCAATAAAAACTTTAATAACTTCTTCAGTACTATAAAAACTTACATTGAATCTTTTCTTAAAGTTAAAAACAAGTAGAAGCTCATGTTGACGTTAAAAAATTTTTTAATTTAACGTATTTCGTGTTCCATTCAATCTCATTCCATTAGATTTTTAAATGCTGTTTAGTAAAATGATGTATTACATTAAGTTTCAATGTAAATTATCCATTATATTCTTTAACTATTATAATTGAAACATCAGTTAATCTACTTATAATTTTTTTAAAATATATTAATATATTTAAAATTTCTATATAACTATTACCATGATAATCTCAAGGATAATAAAATATTTACATATTCTGAAATATGTACGATTATATCGTTTTATTTGACTTTGAATTATGACTTTGTTATATTATAATGAAAATTTAAAAAATAAATCAAAAAACAAAATTTAAATCATAAAAAATTTTTATTAATATATAAGGTAAATTTAATTTAAAGATTAGATGTATGATCTAAATTCAATAATTTTATAATTTATATTTAATTAAAAATTCTATCAAAACTAATTTTTAATTCTATAATAAGTCTAAATAATTTTACGTATGTAATTGTAAAGGTTCAATGCTTCATTTTAACAAAAAATAATTTCTAAAATTTATCAGTTATACTTATTTTTATATATTTATAATAGATACAAGTAAATTGAGATTTATTTAGAAATTATATTTAATTAATCATTCAATATGCTTGTCTACCTTTTTCTATTTTTATACAAATTAATAGAGAATTGTATATATACTCATCATTAAATAAAGCAAACATACATTTTAGTATATATTAAGGCAGTTGGAAAATACGGATATTTCAAGTAATTCAGTTCACGATCGATAAATTTAATTTTCAATCACTCTAAATTTCTTAGTTGTCAACCTCCTTTGTTAAAAGTATTAAATATTTAATATAATTTATAAATAATCTTTACAATATAAATTGTTATAATAATGTAGAAATAAAGATTCAATTGATGAAATATCTTATAAATTTGATTTTGGATAACGAGAAATATTATATAAATTTCAATGGAAATGTTTTAATACAGTAGAAAATTAAATATGTACATATTAATGAATATTTATTTATTCATATACGTAGTATCATATATGTAGATGTAACTCTCAATTTTATTTCTAATAATTTTAACGATTGCACTTACATCTTTTTTTATATAAAGAAAATCCTATATAGTAAAACGATCAATCGTACGCAATCATATTTTTCTATATAGATAATAATGTTATATTTTTATTAAAATAGATAGATACACTTGTATAGAACGTAATACCTATATAAAAATATATGTTATTTTAATTTATGTGATATTGTCTCATTTGATAAAATAATAAAATTGTTAGTATTTATAAATTTGCTTATAAAAACGAGCATTTCTAGAAATTAAGTGTTTCAATAAAAAAGCAAAGCATAAAGTAAAAATAATACTAATATTAACTATCAAATTATGATTGAATTAGACAAATTGATAAACACAGCACAACTATAAATTAATAGTATATCATACAGTCAACAATTGTACTTTTAAAGCTTCTTTATACATTCAACTTGCTTTGCTTTTTCTTTATTAAAATTTTTCATGACTTCTTCCTTAATCTTATGTAATTACTTTTGGATTATATACATGTATAAAAGAATGTATAGAGATATTTTAATTTTAAAATATGAAAAAATATAAGTTAATAAGTTTTTTAATATATCTACCCTAAAAATAAATTTCGTTATAACTAGATGAGATAATTAAATGTTAGAAAATTTTAGAATTTATTTTCTTTTATAATCATTGATTATTCAAGGTTTATTTATTTTATGTATTTCAAGATCATAAATTTTCTAGTTTTATACATTTCTTATAATATGCACAACAGTTTTGAAAACATTATTTTTCAAAAATTGCAAGAAATATAATCCAAATGTAGTCGAATTGAATCAGCAAAATAAAAGTAATAATATAATTTTTATTAATTAACATTTATAATTAAATTTATTAATGCATATTTATATTAATATTATAGTTCAAAATTTTAAATTATAAAAATTAGTTGATAATAGATTATAAGTTAAAAAACTAATACTGAATTATGGTATTTCATTTAACAAATATTTTAAAAATTTAATTTGAAAAAATTAATTATATTATAATCGCTTTACTTAATCTTATTAAGTATAGAATATTCAATAGTTACAAAAATATTATATTTAATAAATAAAAAATATATCTTATTTATTTTTATATATATTATTTTATACTTTAGGACTTATTGTTTTCATTATTTAATTATTTAATAATTATTCAATTATAAAAGTAGATAATAGAATCAAATTCTGTATCTATATACTCTAATAATTAAATATTTACCATTTGATAATTAAAAAAAAATTATTTTTTGGAAATTTTTGGTATTTAAGATATGTTTTTTTTATAAATTACCATATGAATTTTAGTTTATAGAATGTTTTTATATGTATATTGAAACTAATTTATGAATATCTTAATCTATAAAAAGTATTACTATATGGTTACATTTAATGATATAGCAAAAAACTTTATGTTATACTACACTTTTAATTTATTTATTTCAGTATTATTATTTTTATAATTATATATTTTTGTAAATAATTTATTTATAAAATTTCAATGAATAAATCTTTTAAAATTAATAAAATACAAACCATCTTTTCTTTTTTAATTCTTTTAGTTTGGCTTCTTTACAATACTAAATGCTTTTCGTTAGATGTTGTACTACTTCCCGGTGGGAATGGGAGACCGAGAGGGTTGTGAACTTTACCTTAAGATATTTTTCTTCGTCATGCAATAAGTATGCTCGCTTAAACCTTAACACCCCGAGCATCGCTGCTGTATAACGCAATGTAATAAATAGTGCTTTTAGTACTCGCACTGATTGCCATATAAATTTATAATCTTTATTAAATTTCAGTGATCGTATAGTGGTTAACGAATAGACTATAATTCTTTTATGAAAAATTAAACTTTGTATTATTAAAAATTCAACTTTAATATTCATTTTAATGATACTTTTTCCTTCTAAAAATGGTTACATTATATATAAATAGTAATAATATTTTATTTAAATAAATTTGGAATAATTTTTCTAATTTCTTATGAATTAAAAGTATATCATTCGCGTACATATGGATATGTATAATTAGATTACACAATAACTAAACTTACATTTATCAAACACTGAGCGGTAGCTGAAATATTTTTAATAGAAAATTTATATACATAGAGTTATGTTCTTACGCATTCTTTTATCCGATCTTTCATATTTTGCTTGCCAACTTTATAATTTTGAAAATCTGAGTCTACTGAAAACATTAACGTTACTACTGGCTACTATTCCATTTTTAGTCGGTTCATTGACCGAACATTTATTTTTCAAAACTTTATTCTACTCACAATTTTCAAGACGGCAAATGTGAATCAGCATAATGGCTTTGTAAAGATGTATGAAAGTAGAATATAGATGAAGACTCTGCACTACGTCGCGTGGGTTTGCGTTTGCCTAGCTCTCGCTCGAAATAATACAGCTTCCGAAAATGGCCCGAACCCATTTTTACACCCCATAAGAGAGTCAGTGGGCCATTGTTCCTACTCGAGCTCTTTGTTTCACGAAGCAGCTCCATCTCTCCTAGTGAGTTTTCCGTCGCTTGTGCAACGGCTCTGGCTGATTTAACGAGAAATTGTGGAGCGATACATCACCGCACAGAAATACCGCAATGACGCGTGTACGAGTACGTGCGAAAGCTAGGATAATATTGTTGAAAAGCCTTTCGGTATAACAACGTGCGAACGACAATCGACG
This sequence comes from Dolichoris vasculosae, assembly GCA_018907195.1. Lineage (NCBI taxonomy): Eukaryota > Metazoa > Arthropoda > Insecta > Hymenoptera > Agaonidae > Dolichoris > Dolichoris vasculosae. The sequence continues at coordinate 651,483 of JACCHY010000001.1, forward strand.
ATATGTACAAAATTGTGAGCTAAAAATTGCGTTGGAGCGTGTGATCGTGAATCAAAATAATGAAGGCGCGAGGGGTAAATGAGTTTTTCTCGGAGGTAATATGACTCGACGCATCCAGAGAGAAAATAAGGAAGACTTTTGATCGTTCAAAGGAAATCCATGCTTTTTCGCGAATTGGTGATGAATAGGAGAAAGTTCAAAAAGATGAGCAGCCGGATAACAGCGAATTTTCCGAGAGAAAATCACGCAATATGATTTAATAACTCGTAAATATCGAAGTTTTATTTAATATTTTAAAGGCATACAATTATGGAAACTTAAAGGCAACTATAGAAATAATTCATTTACGCTGTTTGAAATAGTTTAATAACTTTGTCGTTTTGATATTAATCAATTATATTTTTGATGCGTGAGATTAATTGTGTCACTTTAACTTCGTTAAAGATATTTTTCAATTAAATTTATCGATCGAATTCAAGCGTTTTATGATACATAAAGTTGGTCTTAAGTAATTTTAATTAAATAATATAGTTACTTTACTTATTGAAGAATTTATATCTTTATTTACCATAACTAAAATAATTTGACACTGTAATAAGAATAATTTTATTAAAAATTTACTATAAACGATAATAATAATGATGATACATATTTTTCTTTTATTAAAAAGGAATTAAAGCAATAATATAATTGGATAGTAAATAATTAATTTTAGATTGTTCAATGATTTCTGCATTAAATATACCAAGAGTGGTCAATATTTCTTGCGACGACAGAAAGCTGTTCAATACCACAAACTAGGTGTCAATTGAAGCATCAAAACACGAGCTAACAAGACCTTTTGGGATTAATTATGTGGTCAAGCGTATATGTGGCTAATTATGTGCATAGCATAGTAGAATTTGATTTTATTAAGTAAACATCTAACACTCGGTTTAATAGTTTCTAGCTACGTTTTTCAAGCATATATTTATTAAATGTTTATTATACAAAATTAATTGCAGCTAACTTTTAATCATATTTGAAACTAACGTTCTAATTCAATTTTGATTAAAAATTTTCAACTCTAGATTACTATGATTGTATAATATGCACATACTGTAAATTTTTAAAAAAATTCATCAATTTTAAAATTCTATTGTCCACTTTCTTATTTTATAAGAATACAAATATTTGGAAAATGCGTCAAAACAATGAAAGATCGTATAATACAATGAGTTATTAGAATATTTAATAAATGCTTCACAGTCTGTGAAAATTCATAGAATAAAAAATATTCGAAAGATAAAAAATCTTATAATTAAATATAAAATTGAATGAAAAAATTTTAATCAAATGTTTCAGTGCCGATAGTGCGTGTGGTAGCACTGGTGGGTGAGCCAGCATATCTACCCTGTGACATATCACCCAATCAAGAAGACGACGCTGTTCGTCTCATTCTCTGGTTTCGCGATGATCGCGGCAGTTCGTCCTCTTCGATATACAGGTACGTAATTCCATAGAAACTTACCAAAGTAGCTAACTAACAAGTTGCAGTTCAATCCAAAGTATAACCGGTGTCTATAGAAGGATATAATGCGCGATAAAACCTATGCATGCGTTCAAGTGCAAAAACAACTTCGAAAGAAAACTCTGGTGTGCCTACACGAATTCATACACAAAATACGTACATAACACAATCGCGTTATCTACTTCGGAGCGCTTTGGCAAATTGAATCACGCGCGACAGCTATTTTTAATCGGTGGCACGTTCAATTTTCTCTGGTAAACACAGAGGCAGACGCTTCCATCAGAGTGAATCGTACCAAGCTCTAAACTTTTGTGTGTTCGTCCTCCATAGTCAAGTGATGCTTTACGCCTCGTTTCTTCTATGCTTCGAATAAAACAAAAATGAAATATAAAAAAAAAACAAGAGAATAGGTGAACAAAAAAGCATTGCACGTAGAAATCGAGCGAATAACTAAAAGTTGAAATAAAATCTATACTTTAACATTACTATTTATTATATCTTTGGGATTCAAATTACGATAACTTATTGAACTTACATTCTTACTTATGTTACTTTTAAATCAGTGATTTAGGTATACTATAAAAGTTCACAAATTGTATCCAACATTACCCTATAAATAATTAATTCCATATTTTTATTGGATAGAACTCAGTAGGTTATTATATATTACGCATATTAATTAAAAATTTGTTTAAAAACAAGTAATATGGAATTAATATTGTTTAATTAACGTGTTTCAAACAACAAATTAACCATTTGAGTAAAATATTAAATACATAATTAATTCAAAAAATTTATTTTTTCTATGTTTTAAATTTACATTTAGTTCAATAAAATATCTAGAATATCTAGATTAATTCAAGTTAAATTTATCCTATTATCCTATAATTTTTTATAAATAGAAAACTTTAATTTAATCATTTTTTTAAATCAGCTCTATTATATCTTATTTTATGTTAAACAAATTAACTAAACAAAATTTTTTTTAATACAAAATATAATATTGTATGATTTGTTACTTATGTAAAACATTTAAAAAAAATATTAATTAAAAGTAGAAGACAATTTATGAACGAAATAATTTACCCAAAAGCATTTGCAATGCTGATAAGTTTTATATTGCTTGGGATATAATTCTGGGCAAGTAAACTGCGACTTTTTTTTAATTGACCTGAAAAAAGGAAAAAAAAAATGAAAAACTATAACATAAGTAGAAAAATCGAGATAGTTGTAGGTAAAATTATAGAGCAAGAGGCCTACGAAAACGACGATGACTCTCTGCAAAATCTGGTCCCAGACGTTGTCAGAATCGTTGTCGTCCTCGTCGTTGCTGCGACCTCTTTTCTTTTCTTGCTCTTTATTTTCTTGCAGTCTTCTTTTGTTCTGGTAGTTTTATCTCGAACGCAACGATTTCTTGCTCGAGAAAGGAAGAAAGAAAAAGAGGTATAACGTTATAGTACAACTATAGTACAACTCAACTACCGGAACGATTTTCAGTATTTACCGCACTTGTGTCGTAAATCGCACCTCAACACCGTGCAAAACTTGCTTTACTAGCACCGCAAAAACGCTAAACTCGCACCTCTTATTCGTTCAAGCATGGCTCTTACTAAATTTGCCGAGCAAGCGTCGCTAAGTTTATATCGTTTAAGCCTCTACAAGATTAATTTATACTTAAAAGTATTATAATGAATAGAAAGAAAAATAAGAATCCAACTTTAATGTGAAATACTACATAACGAATAACAAAGAAAAGCTTAATCTTTAAATGTCGAACGACAGGAAGATAATCTTAAAAGGCTGGAAATGATAAAATCTCTTTGGATTCTTAAAACTGATACTGCATAAGTTGTTTCTGAATAAACGAATGGAGTCACGCAAAGAAAAATGTATTCAAACAAAAAGAATGTCATAATGTTACATTATAAATTAAAATAAATCAATATGAATAAAATTAATAAATTTTTAGTTGTCGAATAAAATTTATCTCTAACGAGAATAAATTTATTTTTAATAAATCAACTTTGCATATAAAAAAATAAAAATTTGAATTATTAAATAAAATATTTAAAAAAATGCTTTGAATAGTTTTTTATAGTAAATTTACAATATTAATAATAGAATGTACTTATTTTATTTTTAATTCAAAATTTATTGAAATATAAAGCTCAATCAAAACACACCCAAAATCAAAAAACGAAAAATAAAAAATTTGTAAAAAAGTATTGAAATATGATAGTTAAATGAAAAGTTATTTAAAATATTAAGCTTTTCGGAAACTACTTAAGAATAAATTTTATTCATCCATAAATTTTTTAATATTAAATTTTTATATATTAAAATATGATATTTGAAATTTTGTTTTAATCAATTGTTTAATATTTAATAAATTATTATAAAACCTTCATTTATATAAAACTGTTTGATCAATTAAAAAAAATTTTAGTATTTTTTCTCCTGACATTTTCTAATTTTATACACAAAAAATTTTAACCAAATAGAATTCCATTATATTTATACATGATTGAATTTTCAGACAAAAATTGATTGGTATAAATGTAAACTGCTAAATAACCCGATAAAATTATTGAATCAAATCTAAAAGTAATATACTGTCTTTAAATCGCTCGATTTCCTATCTTTTTACAATTATTATCAATGATGCATAAAAACATTATTATTAGAATATAAATATGATCGATATATTATTTTAAAAAATATCTCTATTATTTCAATTTATTCATTCTATTAATATTAATAAAAATTGAAAATAATACTTTATTCGTATGTTTTGTTTAATGGCGTATTTAACTTTACGTTATTTAAAAATAATTTAAATTAAAAAAATTTCGTTACGAGTACTTTAAAAACTTTAACGTCTCTCAACGATGAATTATACTTTGTTCAAAATGTTTTTAAAGCTCTACTTGATACAGTAGGTAATTTAAAATTTAATAAGATTTATAAGTTTTACGTTAGATTTCCATTTATTGGACCAAAACATTAATTATTTTGTATTTTTTTCATTATAACGTAAAATGAGACTATAGAAAAATAAAATGATACAATGAAGCAGAAATACAAGAATGCAAAAAGTAGATAAGAAAATGAACAACAGTTAGGAAGAAAACGAAACGAAGAATTATAATATTATTTCCATCGCAGAAAATATGATACATAAACCACATTCCAAAGGCTACTGGATTCAATATCTCAAATTTACGAGACTTTTCCATTTGCTCGTCCGAAAAAAAGTACAAGCGAAGAGAAGTAAAAAGAGCAAGAGCGAAAAAGGTCGTGCATATGAAAAAGGAGAAAAGGCGAAGGAAAGAAAGTTAGGAAAGCAACTGTGATGAAGCACGTACGCATAAAAGCATTTACTGCTACGAGAGCTCACAGGGGAGGAGAGGTAAGCAAGAAAGTAGCGCGTGCACAAGAGTATAAATAAATATCCAAGAGCAACTTCGTACACCTTCCCGCTCTATTTTTGAAAGGATTTGAGCTCACTCGAGCTTTATGTCCATAAAACGGGCACAATCGTATCCCCATACGTACATATATAAAATACTCACGAAACAAAATGACAACATCCCGGTGACTTGAAGCTACGATCGACGCGTCTTCGAATAAAAAGCGCTTTTTTCCAACGTTACCCTTTCTCTGCTTAGACCTCTCTATCACTCTATATCAATATCGCAAGTTGCACTCAAGAAGGAAAAGAGAGAACGATAGAAGATGTACACGGTAACTGAACCTTAAGGCCTTTTTATGAGTGGCACGCCGCAAACTTGGCGAAGGCCCGAGGGTGCATTGTTTCGCCAAGAAGCATTTTCTGGGCTTTCATCACTTATCAAACTTGTCTCGGATTCTCGGCGTGTATACACAGAGAAATAGAAAGTAAGGAAGGGGAGAGAGAGACAGACAGACAGACAGATGGAGAAATGCAACCTGAATAAAGGTACGCAATGTCAGCGAACCATAGCTAGTATTTCTCGTTTAGTTTAGCCCGCAAGCAACGTATTCTTTTTCTTGCTCTCTCTTTTTTCGGTCAGCTTCGCCCTCTCGCATGTTTATTCGGGTCACCGCCTCAGAATGCAAAAAGTCGAGTGATTTTTTTCGCATTTAATCTTTCATAGTCTAGCCACCCGCTCGACCCTACCTGTTTTCCTTTTACCAAACCTTTCACTTTTAATTTTCATTATTTTTCACGTCACCTTTATTGTGAAGAATAACATTTTATCCCCTCTCTTCCTCTTCTTCTCTCTCACTATTGTTTTTTTATATACATGCTTTTATCTCTCTCTCGCTCTCTCGCTCTCTCTCTCTCTCTCTCTCTCTCTCTCTCTATTTTTCTCTTTCGTAGTTTTTTATTTCACTTTCGATTCCGTACCCTCGGACTCATTTTTATCAAACTTTTAAACGTATTGTAAGATTAAAAATCTAAAAGAATCGAAATCTGAAATATATCGTACTATGTTTATTATGACTTTGTGGTCACGGTTGCTTTGTAAAAGTAATGAACCTTAACATCAATATTGAAAAAACGAAGACATCTCAGTGGATAAGTAGAATGATTAAAAGTATAGTTTTAAATACGTATATATTTCTACTTAAAGATTTACATTCAAATATTTTATATTAAAAATTATTTACTTTTAATAAAACGATATGAATTAACAACTAATTAGTGTATGTTAAATTTAATATCTTATTTAAATTTCTGAAAGAATATATATTTATTATGTTCGTTTAAATACAGTTATAAAAATTTGTAAATTGCCTTAAAAAAATTAAAAATATATTTTGTTTATTTTATAACACTAAAATTTTAAAATTAAATTTGCTATTTAAACATCGGTAATTTAAAGAAGCTGTTATTTATAGAAAATAAATAATCTTTTTAATTTAAATTCTTGACTTAGTTTTATTACCATCTAGAACCATTATTATTATTGTAACATTTACTTCCCATTTTATTCATATTTTTAAATAATTTTTTTACATGATTATTAGCTTAATATATCTAACATTAATATAAATATTTTTTCCTGTAAATTTTAAATTAGTAAATATCGGAAAATATATATTTTTTAAATTGTAAATAAATCAGTAAGGCAATATACATATTTATTTATATACATATTATGATAAGATATCGTTATTTTGTAAATAAGAATGAAATATAAATAAAAATTCTTTTCTGATACTTGATATCATTTTCACAAAGTAGATTGAATTGATTTAAATGTTAAATAAAAGAATAATAATGTTTATAGTTTTTAAAGGTTCTTTCTTTAAAATAGCTGTTTATAAATTATAATATTCTTTATCTGTATTATTAAGAAATAGAAAAATAATATGAATTTTATCGAAATTTCATGAATGTATTTTAAACTTAGAACTTCTTTGTTCTGTTTGCATTTTTACTTCATTATATAATTTAAATTTGATAAGTTTAATATATAACTACATATATATTATATTAACTTAAATGAATAAGCAAGAAATCAGTTAACAAAATTTGAAATATTTATTGTAAGAACCTTCAAACGTGAATTTATTCTACGACATGAGCAATACCGTGTAATTAGTTTTTCATAAAATATTAACTTACAAAAAGTACTTTAACAGTTTTTAATTTAAAAAGGACTAGCAAATCATTTAAATACATTATTGGAAATATTTTTAACGAATTCAATCTTACTTTATCACCGATAGTTCAAAGTAAAAATATTGACATTTATAATGAATTTATTGATAAAAATAATCTTAAATAACTCGATATTGTACACGTTAATTAATGTATTCGAATTTTTTCAATAATAATTGGTATTTAAGATGATTAAGACAATTATAGAACTTAATAACATCAAAAGTATTAATAACAAAAATTCAATATCTTCCGATTCATTAATTAAATATTCTACATTTGCAAATTTCTTTTATAAAATTCTGATAATGGAATGTTTCCTGTTTTTTATAATTCTTATTTCATATTTATTTTTAAAATTGGAAATATATTCTAGAGTTAATTGATAATGGAATGATATTTCCAAAATCATTTTTAAACATTGATATTTATTTTTCAAATAATTAATCAAACAAATTATACTATAGAGGTTAAGAAAATTACAGTTTTTTTAATTTAGAATACTAAACATGAATTCAATTATATTTGAAATTCTATAGAATAAATTTTCAATATTTAAATTTCTTAAAGTGAATACACAAAGTTACCAGTACTAAACAACTGACATAACTAGAATAAAAGAGCTCAAACACCGCAAACTTATATACTATTACCTACTCTTTAAATTACCTATTCTACTAAATTTACTTTCTTAGCTTATGATCAGATACTTTCTACTCATATTTCAATATGTACAAAACATCAAACGAATCTTATTACATCGATGAGTATTTATATGCAGATAACTTGTAAATGTATAAGGGTACATAGGAAAATTGTAATAAAATTTTTTTTACAATCGGAAACCATTATGACATTTTTAATTATTAATTTTTTTATTAATTAATATGATATACAAATATACATATATTTAAAATGTATAATTTTCAAATAAATATTTATAAAAATAATATTAGATATATATTTTATTCATATTTATATTATTAAACTACTATTATGATATTTATGAGATCTGAATACAGAAAATCATCATTAAGTTGCCTGTATTTGTTAAAAAATCTGTCTATAATTAAATATGATAAAGTCAAGTACCATTAAATACTTTTAATAATTTTAGATTTATAACAATTTTTTGTGTCCTATTTAATTTTGTAATATATTCATTTCTTTTTTTGTATGCGAATCAATATAATTGAACTTCATTTAATAAATTATATACGTTTACCATTATTAATATTCAACTAAAATATTAAAATACTTTACTATAAAATTTTTGTTATTTTAATTCTTTATAAAAGAAGTACTCGACTTTTTTCATTTTTAATTCATCGTTCGAACTTATTTCCATTTCTTTTTAGAATTTTTCAATCACATAGAAACGTGATACGCATGTTCACATTTTTTGTATGTTTCCCCGTATTTTCTTGTATCTGTACTTTTTTGAAGTCTATATTATCAATTGAATTTACACAGAAAAATAATGTAGTGTAATCAAAATCTAAAAATAAATTAAAAATAGAATTCTAGAGTTCTATTGCATTTTAAGGATTTCAAAATTTTATTATATTATAACTACATGAGTTACAAAATAAAATAAAAAGAGATATTGTTTGTTTTAAACTTTGACGAAAAGATATCGTATAGTATTATATTTTTTGGTATATATTGCAAGAAACTAAAAAAGATTTTTTTTATTATAATATTTAAATAATAATTATTTTACATAATTTATACTATAATTGTTACTTTAAGATAGCTTTACAAACATATATTATAGTATTTTTAGAAACTAAATTTATAAATATATATCAAAATATTAAACTTAAAAAATATTCATTTCATTTATTGGTAAATTTTAATAATAATATTCAAATTATGACGGATTATAATATATATATTATCATACAAAACCAATTATTCAGCAATAATTATTATAAATAACTCCCTTAATACTATTTAAAAAAGAAATAAGCCAAATAAATACATAATAAAGCAAATTGTAGAAGATTTACAGAATTACATATGAAATAAACTTTGTATAATAATTATGCTAATTAGTAAAGTAACAGTGCTAATTAATAGTACTAATATTATATACTTTGTAATAAATTAGATAAAAGTAATTTTAAAACTATCATCGGAAAAATACAATAAAAATAAAAAGTCTACTAGGGTAGACGCGAGTGCGAAAAAGCTTATCTAAAGCCAAAGATTTTTTAAAAAATCTGTTACAAATAAAAGTAAAAGTAAAATTGAAAATCAGTTATAATTTAAAATGAATGTATGAAATATTCGTTTATAAATATTATTTAATTTCTAATGATAATAAATGAAATTTATAATTAATTTAATTAATTGTCTATAAAAATTGCATTATTTTCAAACGATATGTTATTTGCATAAAAGATAAAATCTGTAAAATTATATACAATGATGCATGATAAAAAAGTACTTAACAACAAAGCTAAAAATATATAAGTATGACTAAAATTTTTATTGAATAACAAGTAATATTTTTCAACTAAATTCAATAATAAAATTTAAGAAATTATATAAAAAATTTAAATTGCATAATAAGTAAAATAATTTTATTATTTTTTATTATTAGAACAGAATAAAATGTATTTTATTATAAATCATGAACTACAAAATAGTTTAAAAAATGTATTCATTAATTGATAATATATTTAAAAACTATATTAATTAAAATCGAGCTCCTGAAACATAAAAAATTAATAAAATAATTAAACAATATAAATAAATATATAAATTCAACTTGTATCAATTATTTCCTCTATATCATAAGTCTAAAGAAAAATGTATGTTTTAATAGATAATATTATTAATAACTAAAGAATGAAAAAGGGAAAGACAAGGAGACGGCTAAAGTGATTTCGAAAAGCAAGCGAATAGCATCGCAATAATTGAATACTCGCGGTATCAACAACCCATGGGAGCCACGTCGAGGTTAGAGAGGTTAAAGTGTCATTGGCGCTTCAGAGCACATCGGTCCGTGTCCCATGATCAAGCCTCTTGGTTGCATGCATTATTCTGCAGCCGCGATGCAACAACGAGTGTAACACATAGCTCGATGTGTGCACCCCGAATGCTTTGCAAACCCACGGTGCGAGCAAAAAAAACATTTTCCCCTCTGGCAGCGAGTTTTTTATCCGTTGTTAAATACCGCTCTTATTTTATTACGAAAGTCACCGAGTGCGAATAGTCGGGTGAAAGTAATTGCATGTTATTCGCAACTCGTCGATTCTTCTTTCTCTGAAAAAATACTTTACAAAATATATACCTTTCGTCAAATTTTAATATTAAATACTGCTTTGCGACTTTATATATTTAAAATATACAATTTGTCAACTTTATATTTGTTAATATGCAAATATAGAGACGTTAACTAATTGTAAATATATTCTTTTAAAAATTATGTTTTAATTCTCAATTGTGAAAATCGAAGTATTTCGTATAAAAAATTAAATTATTAATACTTTTTGGTACTATATTTTAACTGTGACTCTCGATTGTTACTTTTCATAATGATCTTTTCCATATTAATAAATAGAATTTTAAATAAATTAAAGATGAAAACAAAGAAATCTTATCATCAAACTATAGCGATTATTTATTGAAAATTGATCTTTCAAGCTTTTCTAGTTACTTTATAAATAGTAATAAATTCCATTATAATTTTTAATCGTTTGTAAACTGAAAATAATTTTCATTGTATTATGCAAAATTTTATACAAAGTAGATGAAAAGGTTAAAGTGAAAAAATGTTTTAAATATCACTTTTATATTAACTATCTACTGTATTAAAAAATTCGCGTTTATTTTCATTCTAATTTTAAAATTAATAAGTAAACTTTAGCACGTAACATAAAAGTTAATTTGTAAAATACAATAGATATGTATACATATATAATTAATGCTTAAAAAGTAAGAAATGGATAGTATCAATTTAAAACTTAATGTTGTATAAATGTAATATTTAAATTCACAACAAAGTTTTTTAAATGAAAAATATTGAAGTTAATTAATGTTTCGAGTGCTTTGAAGGCTTTTATTGTTTGTGAAAAGCGAATAAATAAGTCAAGAAACTGTAAGCTTATAGTATTTCGAAAAGTCCAGTAAAAGAAAAGTATCAAAGTGTAAAATGTCTGCATTACCAATTTTAATTAAATTCAATTATAAGTTTTTAAATTTTTTGAACAAATATTAAGTACTTCAATTTCGTTCAATATGATTAAAGTCAATTATTATGGCATTATTTTCTTAAATAACATCTTTTATAAATATTTTTTCTTAACAAGTGTTTATAGTTAATATTTCTCATCAATGAAAATAAAATTGACATTTGTTTTAAGTTCGAATATTTAAATATACATTTTAAGAACATTGTATTAAATTTTATCTTCAGTATCTTTTATAAAGAATATAAATGTATTTAAGTCATAATAAAAAAGATAATAATTTTATAATAAAAATGATGAAGTAAATTTTTTCTATAATATAAGTATAACTCGAATACAGCAATTTAGTCCATAATATGTAGAAAATAAATTTTAAAAACTTTAAAAATTAACTAAAATTTTAATTTTAATTGAAATATTTAAATTTTAAAATACTCAAAAAAAGAAATATATATTTTTAATATTTGGTTTTATTTGTATAATTACTTTTGTAGCCTTTTTTCATACTTTCCATAAAATATGACCATCAAATACAATTTATACTTAAAAAAGTTTATGAAAGGGAAAGGATTTTTTCGTAATAATAAATTTTATAATATTAACCTTTCTAAACTAATACTCGATATTTTTTAAAAAACTTTTAAAAAATGTTAAACTTGCGTAAAATACATGTTTCAGAATTTCCTAGTTAAGTAAAAATATTTTAAGCTGTATAATATAATATGATACAAATTTATATAAATTTTCTTAAATAATGTAGAAATATATGTACTCGATAATAAGAAATAATATGAAATGTGACGATGACATACTTTTCTTCTAAGTTTTTATGTTTAACTTTGAAATTCAATATGATTGCATTATAATTATCCAATGAAATAATAAAAAGTATTTTTCCAAGCTTCCATACTAACATACATTCATTATATAAAAATACATATAAGAAAACTCGATAAATATGAAATATAATTGCGTTGGATACGACTATTGTTGATTTTTAAATTTATTCGTATGAAATATTATGTTCAAGTTAGTTGCAAACATATACATCAATTTTTCCTATAAGTTAAAAATTTTAAATTAGTATTTAAACAGTATTGATTGAAACATAAATTTAGCAAAGAATATAAGATAAATACAATATATAACGAATACATAAAGTACTACATACTTATTAAATGATATCCTGATTATTTTATTTTACAGCGTCGATGCTCGCGAGCGCGACTTTTACTATGCAGAGCGCTGGTCCGATGAAAAAGTATTCTCAAACCGGGCTTACTTTATGCCAGAAAAAAAGCCTGCCGTGCTTGGCGTCGATCACATCCGTGAGGACGATGCCGGTATCTACAGATGTCGCGTGGAGTTTCGAATCGGCCAAACCCGTAACTCGAAAGTTAATTTGACCGTCATAGGTAAGTTTTTAACGTAAACTATACTAAACAAAGTTACGCAGTAAAAGGAAATTAACAAAAAGAAAATTCTCAAGGGATAAAAACAGACCAAAGTTTAAAGTACCAGGAAAATTTATTAATCTTTACTTTGAATGTTACCTTAAAATCTTCCAGCACGTTTTCGAACTTTATTTAGCGAGGTAATGTAAGAGTATGAATAAATAAACATCAATTTTGGTACATAGCAGTAACTCTGCTATTCTTGGTTCACCTTCATCATCAAACACATACGGAATATCTTACCATGCAAGCGTCAATCGAATATTATTTTTTGTATTTCGTTAATTTTCTTTCTTTATCTTCCTCACTAAATTTACACAACTATCTACCGAACTTTCTTATTGTATACTTCAATCTATATGGAGTGCGTGCAATAAATATATATGTAAGTGTGAAAAGAGTATGTATTAACTTGAAGTTGCCAACATATCACGTAGACTGGATATTCTCATTCTACTTTTCTTTATTGTATTTTTCCTCATTTTCCTATTCTGGTTTTGCATATCTCCCTTCCCAAGTTTCTCTTTCACTGTATGCATACCCGCGGACGCTCGACTTTTCACCCAATAAAGTTGAATTGCTTATGCAGGTATTGGCAAGCGGATCGTTTGCTGCGTTATCCGATCTTTTTTTGTATTCTGCGTATGAACGTAAGAGAGGTCAATATAAAGAAAATAATGGATGCACATTTTTTTAACTATTTATTTACTTGCTTTATACTTCCTCTTTTGCTCTGCCTCGTTCACTCACTTACTCCATCTATTTGCGTTTATGAATAAAGTGTAAGAAAAATGTTTTAAATTTTTTCCGACACATTATTGACACTTTGATGTCAGCGCTTGATTATATTTTGTAAGCATAGAAACATAAGCGACATTTTTAGGTAGAGTGTGCAATTTTTGCAATATAAAGTTTTGCTTTGGCAAATTATCTCGGACTTTTGAAGTAAATATATTCATGCTTTCGGTACTGATTACTTTACTTTTAGTTTTTTTTACTAACTGCATTTTGTATACCATAACAATTTATTATATTGTATTTATTAAATTAGCTAAGATATTTTTAATATTCATATTTATTCTATAAATCATATTATGTTCTAAAAACAACTATTTTATATGTATTGAAATTATGAAACACACTAAGGTCTAAATTATTTATGGCTTTGTATTAAATTGAATTTTTCTTATTTTAAAATTTATTTTATTTTTATAATTCTTGCTTTCACTACCAAGGGTTTCACTATTTTATCCGAGTACTTTTTATAAATTATTACGTACATTTTTCTGTTCCGATTATATAATTAGATTCTATTTCTCTTAAGTTTAATTTAATTAACTATTATCTTCTGGTCTTTATCTCTGTTAATTCAACAAACTTTTACATTTTTTTTAAGTACAATCATATACACTGGTTTTCTATTTACCATTTTAGTATGTACTCTTCCAATTTTAATCTGTATAATTTAATTATCTGCGTAAAATTTGATAAAAATGGAATTTCTCTAAGTAATGAGTACACAAATACCTACATGTTATTTTTATTCTTTTTATATAATTTTTTTTTTAATTTTAATATTCATGCCTACAGAGTTAATAGTAATTCTATAGCTATATAAATTCTAATTTTCAAAATATATCATCATTATACTATAATATATAAATTAAAGTAGAATAAAATCATATTTATATTTCTCTACTTATATTTTTATTTTACTATTTGTATATAGATTTAAATTAATTTTATAATTTATCAAATATTCTATTGAAATCTTTTGGCTTAGTATGACGTAATTAAGCCTAACTGACAGTAATTACATACTTAGATTTTTTTAATTCTAATCTTCTTTATTTTTCTGTTCTGAATATAAGTTGTCTAAAACTTCTCAAATACAATTTTAAGAAAATTCCGAATTATTTTGCATGAATTTAATAATACTTCTTAAATAGAATATGTGAGAGAATTTATAATAAATGAGTCAATTGTAGTTCTTTCTTATTTTTGAAAGTTTTTAATAAAGATATAGTTTGAACATAATAGGCAAAATCATCCTTACAAGTTATGTCATAAGCTATACGATAAACTTTGCTTTCGTGTGTCTCTCTACAGCTTGGGGTGCATTTGTATGTACTCTGCTTTTACACTCGATGCACTCGATGAAAAGTATTAGCGCATTCTTGTGGTAGCAACTTAGAATACACGTAAAATCATTTTTCAATACATCCGTGAAAGATTATCTAAAGACAGAAAATGACTAGTTTTATTATCTTGTTTATTAACATATAAATTTATAATAATAAAATTAAACAATAATTTTAACAATTTAGTAGACGTAGAAAAAAAAACATAAAATGAAATATTTTAACATGGAATCAATAATTTAAATTTGTATCTGTGGAAAAAAATTGCAGTCGATATCGCTGTATACAAGAAAAATGAATAATAATAATATTAATTGACTTAAGTCAAGTTGACGATATTATCTTTTTCTCTGCCTCTCATTCTCTCTTAGATTTTTTATTTCTGTATTTCTGATTGATTCATACGAGCTGGGCTAAGACTTCCTTTTTTTTCTCGATAGCCTCTGATACTTTCCCAACTAAACCTTTTCCTTATCTTATTTGTACCGAACATGATCTCGCACCATATTTTTTTTCTCTTTTTCACTTGGATATCTAAACCTTTTATATAAGAACCCATATGTCCGACTAAAATCATTTTCCACTTATATTTGATCGAACTCTACGATAGATTAACGGTAACTCTTGAATTATTTTCCCCTTCCTTTCATATAATAGAAATGGATTAATTTTTTTCTTGCACACTGATTTCAAATTAGCTTGTGAATTTTTTTTAACTCTGTAAACGTCATGAAACCTTATCAATAAATAAATTTCTATAATAATATCATATTTAAATTTTACAAATTGTTTACATATTATGTTAAAAAGTCTTATTTTTCTCTAATATATGTTTAACGTACATTTTTAAATGATTAATAATTAATTATAAAATTTTGAATTTACAGAGCTCTTTTATATAAGTAGAAGTTGATTTTTGTTACTAGAATTAAACGTAGTAACATCATAATTATTTTATATGAAACAAAGCAGCTATGTATTCAAATCTGATTTTTCTAATTCACTTTATAAACCAACATTTATTTAGCTAATAAGCTTTATTTGATAAAGTATATATTTTAATAATATTTATATATTATTACTTTATTTTTAGTGTTTCTATTTTATAATGCAAAAGTTTGATTTTTATATTTTATTGTTATTGCAATTCTAAAAATAATAAATATAGAATTGTACTTTATGAATTCATATCCACAATATTTCTTGATATATTTACTATTTGAATCGAACCGCTATTCGTGTTAATTTCGTTTTTGATATATTTTTAATATACTTCTAATTTTTCTTTTTCATTATTATCTTAATTATGTAGCATTTCAAAGCTAATGAAGGTTTCTACTTTGTATTTTATTCTTCTTTTCTACTTTTCATTTTTCTTCTTGTTAAAACTCAGTTCTTAAATTAACCTGACTTTTAAGATTCTGTACCTTTAATTAAATAATCGTACATAGTACTAGTAAATAATTAAAATTATAGTTCTTTATTTAAAAAAAAATTCTTATTTTCGGATATGAATGTAAAATATTTAATCGATAAAAATCATATTTTTCATGACTTGGTAGTGGTTCCTACTATGGATACAGAAATTTTTTTATTCTATTATTGATTAGAAAAATTTATATTTTTGTATAAAATTTATCTAAAATTATTTTTATACCTACATTGTGACAGATATATATTCAATTATTGGTTGATTTTGTAATAAAATCAGACTTTTATTTTTCGCGTTATTATCTATTGGAAAACATATTGTCAGAAATACAAATTCACATCACAGAAAATATACTGAATTAAATTATAATCCATCATAAATAGAATAAATTTCTATAATGGCTAATATTTTTGTTTCTTAATATTTTTTTTTAATTATATAATTAATTATGTCTTAATAGAAACATGTATTCATTTCTAAATATTTCTTTATTATTTGATCATTTTAAATTCTTCAGTAATTCAATTTAAGTAAAGACTCTTTAAATAAAAGTTAGAATATTTTATATTGTCCAATATGTAATGAGGAATATTTTATCTTTGAACATTTCACTTAATAAAAATGAATAATAACAATACTTTTAATTGATGTAAACCGTAATTTTATACTGATTCAATTCTCATATTATCAGCTAATGTATATATTTATATATTTAAAGATATTTTTTATAAAAGAATGATATATTCTGTAATAATAAATACATAAACAATTATTCATAAAATTGTTAGTTAACTATTTATGATATGTAATTCAATGTAACTATTATAAATAATATTTCACTGATTTACTAATTCTATTAAACTTTTCATTCAGAATTTTTCGTTAGGAAAGTGTTAGGAAAAAATGAAGTAAATTAAAAACTTTTAATTATTTTAATACGTAGCGTCTATTGTAATTAATTTAAAATTATAAATTCTATAAAATATAATTCATAATTGAACATAATTTATATAAATTTAATTTGTTTTAGTTTAAATTGTTAACACTTCTCATCTTTAAAGTTATAAGTTGTTTTTCAGCCATTTTCTCTTTCTCTAATTTTATCAAAAAAGTTTAAGTTCAAAGTTCAAAATCGTAACAAGAAGAATCAACAAAAAATATCCTAAACAAGCAATTGAAGAACATCATTGAAAAGTTATTCTTATTTGCAGGTGTCGCACGCTTTAGTTTTTTGAACAAAATAAAAAAATATATCTAGTTTGTGCATCTAAACTTCTGCTATAAAAAATTGTTGCTAGCGAGGTACGAAAGAATTTCATCTAGAAAATGACAAGAGTACAACCATGTCTATGAAAAACATGAAACGTGATTCAAAAGTTGCGAGAGAATTTATGTTTCTTATTCTTCTCTCTCACTCTCATTCTCTCTCTCTCTCTCTATATATATATATAATTATTCTTTATACGTTTAGACAAATACTTTATATGCAAAGCGATACAACATCAACCCGCTACCAATTAACGATCCGACAACTCTCTATCGCATATTTCGTTATCGATCTTCACCTTATAAAATTATATTTTATTATAAGCTCAATGTTTACTTCAAGATTAAATATACAGTATCCTTATAGAAAAAGTTAGAGAAAAACAGGATGCATAAAAATAAATAAATAAATGTAGTCATTCATCATTTTATTTAGACAGATAGAATTGCATAATCTATATACAATATATTATTCAAGATTTTTCAAATATTTCTAGTGGATAATAATCATTGAATTGAATTTCCTGTTTGTTATATTTAAATATTCAAATTCAATTATTTTGATAGAATAATTTATCATATATGATGAAATTAGTGCTTTTTCAAATTCAAATCTCTAAATTATTATATACTCAGCATATTTTTATTAAATTCAATTCTTATTTTCTTTTTTATAATAGCTGTGAACTTTAAAATATGATTTCTTTATTATATTTTTCAAGAATAGTGATCTAACTTCTTTCTGTAAATGAATGTTTTATAAATTTCTTTAAAAAATTATATCTAATTTTTATTTCAATATTCACTCTTATTTTATATCTTTTTAACGAATAATTTATAATTTTATGTACGTGATATTTCACTACTACAACAACATAATCTATATTTATCAGAAATTAAGAAAATTATTTATCCGTTTCATCTTTCAGACTTACTCTTTCTAATATTCATACCTCAGAATGATGCAAACTTAAGTCTTTCATTTACTTTATTCAACCATACTATTTCTTTATTACGCTTTAACTCCTTAGATTGCAAGTACGGCTTATTGAAGTGTGCAAAAAAATGAAGTAAAAAGATGTACTTGAGATTCTTCCATTGATGAATTCGTTTCCGAGTGAAAAATCAACGAAAGAAGTACTGATAAAATTAGAAAAGAAAAAGTTTACAATGACTCTTAAAACAGAACAACTTCCAGATGCTCATCGATGTACACAACCTTAACTAAATGCAGAGCATTACGAATTTGTGCTTTATTTCTCTTTAATACTCGTTCTTCTTTATCATTTTCATTGGTGCATTCGTATACGTAAACCGAAAATCGTATCGTATTTGTTCTCTAAAACTGCAAAGCACGTGCAGCCTTCGTTTTTTCCGGTCAAATAATCGTCTTTCCTACCCCTTCTCATACTCTCTCTCTCTCTCTCTTTCCCCCTCTCCTTCTATCTATTTATCTATCTATCGTTATTTCTCGCGCTGATACTTTTTTCTTTCTCTATCAATCCTATAGCTATCCCTTTCTCAGGTTATAAACAAAGTTTATTTCGATGTCGTGACTTTATATTAGGATTTCCCAGTTGACCTATTGAAAATTTATCCCTGTATATTTTTCCATTCCTCTGTCTCACTCACTCTCGCATTTTATTCATCATAGTAATCTATATGTGAGCAGTTTATTCTATCTCTAGTGCTTTTTCTTCGTCTATCTTTTTCTATCTCACTTCTTTTATCTAGTACGTCAAATACAATAAGTATACTTTTTATTTCTTATACACATGTAGGCTACTACTTTTATGTGCGTATTACGCAACAATCGATTATTTTAGTACTCTTTTTAACTTCGATTTCCCTTTTTCCTTTATACATATATACGCATGAACACGTACGACTGAAAGCAGCAATTTCCTCAGTTTTTAGAACATATATAAGAAAGAAGAAAGTCATCTTGTCTCTATTGCTTTTATTCGAAAGAATGTGAAAAAGGAAGGAAAATGAGCATCTTTTCTTGGTAGTTTTCACCATACTTTTTCACTTATAGCTTTTATAAAGAAAATTGAAGTCAATATATACAAATAATCGAAAAGATGTAACGTAGGAACTATTTTATTGATTATAATTACTATGAACTGTGGTTCTATTTAGAGATTTAGTATAGTTTCATCTATATTTCTGATCGTGTATATGTGTTTTTTTAAAGGCACAAGTGTATATACGGGAAAAATAGGATCAGAAAAAGTAGACAATTTGTTCAGTCGAATCACGCGCACATTTTCGCTTCAGCCAAGAATATCTTCTCTCATTCAATATCAATTTTGTAGTGACGAGAATAGAATTCAAGATACTATGCCGAAAGAATATTTTATTTGAAAAACTATTGCAAATTAGTATAAATAGTAAATCGGAGACATTTTTATATTTTTTAATAATTCAAAAATATTTTTTTCACATGTTCTATTATACTTAATTTCCTATAAAAATAGGTTTCAAAAAATTTTTTTTAAAAGAACTTTATAAATTATTTCTAAAGTAAATATTATATTATATTATATAAAATCAATAGAGTGAATAATCATTTATCGTAAGATTCCGCTTCGTATTTGATAAATGTTTGAAAATATAAATGAAAATAAAATAAATCTATACGTTCAAAAAAAGTATACAAGCTTATCCTTTTTGTAATGTAACATAAATTGATTTCCAATAATTTCATTGCAAAAAATAAATAATTTCTATTGAATCTTTACTATTACAAAATTTGAACTTTGACATATGAAATAAATTAAAAATATTGATAATTAAGTCAAGTATTAATTTATTTAAAAAATATAAACAGACATGAATATGTATCAAATATAAGTAAATTATTAATTCATAAATTAAAATAAATAAAATTTTAATGTACATTTATTTTTCTATCTTAATATACTATTTAAAAATAATTCATCGTTTCAACATTTTCATACATCAATTATATAAAAATTCATTGATGACATTGTATGATACATCTCATTACTTCTAATTTGGAGAATTACTTAAAATTTTAACAATTTTTATAATTAATATAAAAATTCATATTTACAGAAATACAGCTTTTTATATTGAAAAACTTGATTACTTATATGTAATCATTAATATAGCTTGTTTACATATGAAAAAGTTATAAATACTATATGCTTTACATGTTTTGCAATATAAGCCCATCTTTCAATAGAATTGCATACAACTGAATATTACAATCCTTATAAATTATATATATAGTTAGATAATTTCTTGAAGATTTTTCTTTAGAATAATAATAACGTTTTGAAAATTTCATATACATAAAATAATTTAACAAAATTTTAAGCAACCATTATATATTATAAATATTTTATTTATGAATCTAAAATATCGTTTCTAAAACAATAAAAATTATTTCAAAATTATCAATGTTTAATTTATTCTGTAGAATGCAATTATATAACTGAGAGTCTTATAATAAAACTAATCGATATTCAATATTAAAACCTATTTTATTCTTGAATTTTATCTATCTATGTATATATATATTCTAAATAAAATGTTTAAAAGAATAAATGGATACTAATAATTAATTAATTACATTTTACACAGATGTATCGCTATTATTATTAGAGATGTGATAGTCATTCAAGTGAGCCCATATCGGATACTATAATAAATTAGCTCCTAGATTAATGATTATAGCTCTAAGTTAGCAGCTACGGAAACTGAAATTGTGCCTTTTACGAATATACGTATCGTACTTCCGCTTGAACTAAGTTGTAAAAGCAACAGCTCACACGAAGGATGCAGCCAAGTACCTTATCGTGGTACTCGAATTCAATTTCACAAAAGAAATTTCTGTTACTTTTTGCTAGGTTATTATACTTTATAATAATCACCATGAGCCGTTCACCATAGTTAGCTAAAAGCAGTCTATTCACCCGAAGCTTAAAACTAGACGTAATCGGTGAACAGAAAACTATTTCTTAAAAGCTAAAGTATTGAAAACTTTAAGAAATAAAAATTTTACGATCTAGATTTTATAATCTTAGAACCAATAAGGCATGAAAAATATAAACTGCTAAACTAATTAACACATCCAATTGATAATTAACTTTTGAATTTAATGAATTGTTCAGGCATACCTTAATTAAATTTAATATGTATTAAAACTAAATTATACCATCTATTAGTTTGAGAAGATGGTCTAGATAATCTTTCGGTTTTTAGAATAAACTGAAACGTACGAGAATTGGAATTTAACTTATAAATCTTATATTGTAAAAGATTTTTTAGCTAATGCTTCAAATCTTAGATACGTGAAAAGATAATCATTTATACAAAAAGTATTTTCTATGAAAGAAGGACATCGATTGATGAAACTTATAGTGAAGCTGCATAAAAGAATAAAGATATTAATAGCTAAATAAATCAACTGCTTCCTAAGAAATGAAATTTATCCTTAATCAATTCAAAAATAGAAATAATATACATTTATTTTTATTTGAAAAAGATTATATAAGAATTGCTAATTTTGTAATCAAATTTATTTATTTTTTTTAAAATAATTAACTAATTCATAAAAAAATTTTAAGTTATCCAAGAATCGCTCTATAAATATTATATATTTGTACACACTAATATAATCAAATTATGCATCCGAACCTTATATCTCTATGTGGAAAATTATTATATTGACTATTGATTTTATAAATAAGAGTTTCAAAGAACTCATAACTAAATAAGAAGAGTTCGGTCAAAAATATGTATGCGTCAAGAAAAATATAACGGTAACTTATAAAATATAACTAAAATATAAAAAATACTATATAAAATATTTGTTTAGAAATTTATTTTATTTTATATAAAAAGAATTTATATTTTGTATAAAATCATAAGTATAATTTTAAATAGAAATCCAATATCAATTAATATTTTTTCTTCGTAATTAATAGAGTAAAATTAATTTCTTTTAAGTTAATGAATAAATTTGTTTCAAATCTTATTTGAAATTAATAATATTATAAGCAAACAATAATTAGCATGAAATTATTTTTATAAAATATATAATATATATATATAAAATATATATACAAGAAAAGAACATTAAATTATTCATTTAACTAACAAAAATAAAATCAAAATAACATTTTCTACCAAACTTTTTCATTTTAAATAACTTTTACCTTTACATTTATGCATGGTTAAAATTTTTTGAAAGTAATAATATTTAATATTTCCTAATCTTTTGAATAAAAAAATATTAAAAATGTTCTCGTATTTAAAAAAATGAATATTTAATTTATGTAGTTGCTTAAAATGATGCGAATAATGGTAAAAAAATAGTTGAACGAAAATAGGGATGAAATAAAACAAATATCGAGTAGCTTAAAAGTATGGAAAATGGAATAGTTTACAAAAGGCGTTACGATAAGGAAATAAACGAGTAAAGAGAGAGATGGAAGGAGATTGAGTGAAAGAAAAGAAGAAAGGGCGAAAGAAAGGAGTATTAGCCGTTCACCTTCCAACTCTTGATCCGTAGCTTTACCGAATAGAGTATCTCTGGAGCATCAAAGCTTGCGCTCACGCGCGCGCATATAAATGCTCTTTGAATATGCTTGACTCGAATTTAAGAATGCATTGCATTATCCGTTCTTATCGCTCATTTCTTTCGCGCTCTGACTCTTCTTTCAGTGTTACATGAATTTCTTTTCATTCGATTTCTAAAAGTAAACTTTCATCATAGAGTTTACTCAAGCACAATAATGTGACGAACAACAATGTACTTTATATATGACTTTTTTATTGTTATCGTCATAAATTTTCGCCTTGTTAAATAAATAATAAATATTTGTAAAAATTTGTTAACGTTATTATTTAATTTTAGACGAAAAGTAGTATTTATTAAAGACATTTGAATTTTTAATTTATTTCAAATGGATATTCTTTTAAGGATTGTTTGAATAAAATAATCGAATCGATAACTTGACAGTGAATTTTAATTTTAAACAAAATCTTCGTTATTACATTTTAAAACAGAATAACTTAATCTTTATTATTTATTATAAAATTATTAAATAAAAAGAAGTATCGTTAAATTCTATTCTCATTCAATGACATTTGCATTAATTAAAGTCATACATATTCAAACCTTATTATTGATATTTTTTTAATACATTTATTTTTCAACATTCACATGTATTGTATTTTTAAATTATAAAATATTTGAAAGTAATTTTTAATTTGGAAATATTTTTCAGTTATAAATTCGGTTTTAATTATTTCAAACATACAGTGTATTTGGAATTATATATCTAAAATTTATCATTTCTAGAATCATTTTCAATTATTTTTAGTTATTTAAAATACATATCAAATTTCCATTTTTTGGATTGTTACATGGAACATGTATTATATCTTACACTATATATACGTGCAATAAGATGGAACTGAAGATTGAACTTTGTACATTCGTTACAGATCATGTTAGCAAAGTGTCATAGGAAACGAATGATTGCAAGAATATCAGAGTTTTGCAACTTTTCTCGAAATGAAGAGAGCAGTCTGGTTAAGATCTCGATGCGATAAAGTGTATATTCGAGAATCGTAGTATAGAGGAGGTTCCAGGTGCAATAGTAGAGAGGTGACTGACACAGCTGGCACAGCTTCTGCTACTTTTGAAGGACGACATCTAGAATTGCTAAGCGAGCAGTATAACTTCTAGCATAATTCTAATTTTATTAACTCAATTTCACACGCATTTTGTATTTGAGTAAGTTGAAATCATAAAGTAGAAAAATAATTTTTCTTATTTTTTCACGATATACTCGGATCGCTAATTTCGTGAAAAACATTTAGTACTCCAGAAGTTAGTATATAATAGTTCTGTATCTTGATATACTTAAAAGTAATTTTTTTTAATTCGTTTCTAGTTCAAAAATATAATATTGATACTATTCATTTATATTATTTAAAAATAACTTCACTTGTAAAAAAAACTAATACATTCATTACTGTTTATATAAAGTTATATAAAGTTTTTAATATAACTCTCTCAAATTAACTTTGTTTCCTTCGTACATATATATATAATACACGTACTCGTTTCTAATATTGTTTATAAATAAAAAATAAAACAATATTAAAATTATAATTTACTTACTGTAACAAATCAAGAAAATTTACCAACAGCATTTCAAACTTCGATGTTTCCGATTAACTTTAACCTACAATTATTTTATGATTCCATTTCCATATTATTTGCATCGTAAAAGTCTAAAATATTCTCGAATCACACTAATAACTAAATAAAATAAATGTTTTAAAATAGCACTATATATGAGACATATTTCTAAAAGTTATATATAAATTTTGAATTTCTAATAAAATATAAAATAAACCACTTATATAATTATAATAAAACTGACTTTTCACAATGGGCAAAGTCACTATCTAGGTATGCGATTGCACACAAGTTTTAATCCTTCATTCATTCTATTACTAATTTCGTAATGAATGCATATTGCGTTAATCTAATGAGAGTAACACGACATCTCACCATGTATATCGTCTCAGTCTCGTATTCATACTGATCTGCCCTACTTAATTATGATATAGATACCAAGAAGAACATCTAATTAGAGATCAAAATTCGTTTCAAGTAACTTAAAATATTTACTTTCCAATTATAATAGTTTCAAAAAGTTAAATACTTTTTATAAGTAAGTTAAACTTAATTAAAGGTCGCATAAATTTTTTCTCAAATTAAATAAAATTCAAGGCGTCCTCTTTATTACGCATACGTTCCCTTTTTGTTACTGGTACAGCGCTTGCCCAAAATTTAGAAGGATCGAAAAAGTAAAAGAAAGATAGAAAAAAGAAAGGGACTTGTTCATAGTACTAATTAATAGTAGCACGCGACGTCGAAAAATAAAATTAGACCTTCTTAGGTACGCATGTTTCGAGTTTTCGACGTTTTTTCTCGATATGGTTTCGCTATCGATCCGCTGTCGACCTTTTCTGCTTATGCGACGCTTGTTAGCTTGATATTTCTTACTTTCTGCGTGTTCGCCTGATTTATGGGAATCCATCTCAATTCCGGTTGGTACCCGTATTGGTTAGCTGTGGAAGATTCGCTCTTGTATTTCAATGTACGTCGCAAGAATATTCTTTATTTCCCAATTTTTTTAAACAACTTCGATTCGAACGCCTTGAAACTATAAATGTCTTCTTTTTCCTGCTTTCTTTATGGAAAATTAGATCGCCTTGAAGAAACGTTATATCTTTTTTTTAATACAAGTTTAAATTCAGTAATTTTCAGGTATTATCTGAGTATGTAACCCATTTCATTAATTTAAAAATAATTTATTAATACTGGATTATACCGGACCAATTCTCCATTGTAATTTAAATCTAATATAAAAACACTAATTTTCTAGAAAATTTTATATTACGTTAAATTAATTATTGTTACTTTAGCTAATTTATTATTTTTTATTCATATTGTAATTTAAATTTTTCGTTTTTAATATTTTTATTAGATTACTATTTTATACGTTTTTAATATCTTAAAATTCTATTTTTAGAAGGATATTTTATTTTTTCACGTCGACTACTTCGATTAGAATTTACTCCAAAACAGTTATTACGGTACTATATAATAATTGCACAATATATTCTATCTATTTATTTGTATTCACATACATTAAATATTTATTAATCTACGAAAATTTCATCAAATTATTTGGGTTTATATTTTTGTAATATCAATTAATTAAAAAGCAAACCTCTAAATTAGCTTTTGAAATTTTTTCGATTATTTTATACTTCGAAATATCTAAAAGAAATATACTATCTACATCTATATATATTTATATAGATAAATCAAAAAATCTATAAGATATAATAGTTATCTTATTAAAAATATATCTATACATTTACCGTGAATTCTAAAAGAGAATTTCCTCTGTCATTAAGAATAATTGATGTATTATGAATAAAATCATAATTAAAAATAAAGATTATATAAATCAGCTTATAATCAATTGCGATTTCTTCTGAGATGAAAATTTAATCGACTCTATAAACATAAATAAATATAAAAAAGGCTTATCAGTTAAAACTTGATTATTTTCGTACAAATGTATATAATATTTCCACTGGTTTTGTTCTAATTTTATGATTAAGTCACTAATATAGATATTTACAAATGGATAACTTTTTTTGCATATTATTCTAATTTTATATAATTATAATATTACTGCATGCTAATTATCCATATCTACAATAGCGTAGTATAAATTTTGCTATGATACAAAATAATTTAGGGTACTAGAATTACAAATCCTCTTATAAACATAAGACTTATTATCTTAATCATTTTATAATACTTAATTATGTAAGCTTTACAAAATTTTAAAAATTTCTTTAGAAAAAAAATGGTAAAATATATTATAAGATTAAATTTCATAAATATATAATTATTAAAATAAAATAAACTATTTAAATAAAATAATTTGTAAACTAAAAATTGCTTCTATTAATTTTTTTCAACCGCTTCAACTTAATCTGTATTAATAGCAAATTATTTATTATTTTAATTAATAGTACACATTTCATTAGTTTTAATAATTTTTAGACGTTGAAATTTATCTAGTTTTATTTAGATAAATTTCAGCTGCTAAATATATTTAAATAAAATTCATTTAAATCGTCAAACATTATATAATAGTACAAAATTTTGTATCTAACAGATTATATAATATTTATAATATATAGATAAAATAGATTAATAAGTAACAAAACAAATCGCTTTAAATTATAAAAAAAACAAATCCGATTATGGTTTTCTTATAAAAAAAATTAATTAAATATAAAACTAATATTTTCGATGATGATATTTTAAAAAATGAGTAAAAACAATTCATTTTCTTTTACAAAAGAAATATTTCATAACCAACATTTTCATTTTACGTTTCACAATGAAATGCAGCATCCCTCCAAGTATAGTTTGCATTGTTTCTCCAATGATCCAGCCAAACTGCATCGCTCCTGTACAAAGTCATTAAAATCACCCAGGCGCCATTGTCAAAACACATAACCATATTAAATTCTCTTTCATCACAAGAAATATTTCTCACTGATGTACCTGTTGATTAATATTATCTCTTAGCAGCATTAATAAGATTCTCTCGTGAAATATTCTTAGAATAGAAACTACAATCGAAAATAATTATGCTTATTTCAATCTTCAATTTTCCACATTTCTACTTTGACAATAAAAATCAATGAAATTTATGTAAGCTTGCCATAGAGAACGAATTAAAATATTTTTAAGTCTTATTTAATACTTAATACAATCTACCATTTACAATACACTGTACTAAAGAAAAGATTGCTTCTATTGCTGATATGCTCTCTTTACTACTTTTATTCGTATTACCTTACATAATAATGTAAACATACCGGTAATATAGCCCATAATTTCGTTAGGACAAAAGCACGGCCTTCTCCTTCTTCCTCTTCTACTTCTATGTGTACTTCGTGGTTATCTTAAAAATAAGAGAAAGAGAGAGTGTGCTAGAGATGAAACCCGTGGCGCAATGAGAATGAATAAGAGTATGGAAAGTAAGAGAGAGAGAGAGAGAGAGAGATAGATAGATAGATAGAGAGAGAGAGAGAGAGAGAGAGAGAGAGAGAGAGAGAGAGAGAGAGAGAGAGAGAGAGAGAGAGAGAGAGAGAGAGAGAGAGAGAGAGAGAGAGAGAGAGAGAGAGAGAGAGAGAGAGAGAGAGAGAGAGAGAGAAAACCGTATGAAAGCGCCCACTAGGGACTTTGTAAGAGTCTGTAAATTCAACTGGAGCATTCCCTAGAGCAAACTTTGTCAAAAGATCTTCTCGCTGGATTATAATTTCTGTTAGTAGCTCAACCGCAAAGCGAGCGAGTGCAAGAAAGAGAGATAAAGCTAGAGGACGGGCAAGGGAGAGAGAGAGAGAGAAAGAGAGAAAGAGATGAAAAAGAAAGATAATGGGGAAGGGAGGTCACAAAGTACGCGAAACCCAAGTAGTTTTGAGATGCTATACGTGAGTGCACACAAGTGTAGCAAGACAAGAAGCAAGAGAATGGAAAAAAAGGAGGAAAGAATAGTATAGCGACGAAAACTATAAGATATCTTCAACACGTACAGTACTTTCTTTCGACTCTCTCTCTCTCTCTCTACGTTATTTCTCTTTTTTATATCGCTGTCCTTTTTATGCGTTACAAAGATGAAGTACTTTATCTTATTGCATAGATTTATACTAAAGAGCTAAACTATTAAACTCATTATATCTATAGGTAAACTATGTTTACATCAGCTCAATCACAACCTTATGCAAATAATAGTGGGTACTAATAATTACAAACTAATTTATTATATATTTAAAATTTTCTAATAACTACTAAAAAAATAAAAATATTTAAAACTAAGCAATTATAAATAAATATCACTATGAGATAAGCGAATATTAATATCAAAATAACATCTTTATCGGTTACTTATACAAACACCAAATCATCAAAATAACAAATTTTTTCTTTAAATTATCTTTGAGCATACTCTTTTTAAAAAAAAATATTGAAATTTAATGAAATTTAACTATTTATAAGTAATATGATACTTTACCTTATTTTTTAGTTGAAAAAATTTTATATGATTTATAAAAATGATTTTTTTAACTATCTTCTGTTATAATATTTTTACTGAAGAAAGCCTTAACATAACAATACGTACCAGTTTTATCCTTAATATAACTAGATGATTGTTAAAGATACAATTAATCTAAAAAATTATATCTAAAAAATGCTGTTTTTATATAAATTTGGAATAAGAAAATTTTATGATTAATGAGTTACTCAACAATAATTTTAGAATTTATATTTAAAATAATGTGAATAAAATGGTATAAATTTTAAAATCAAGGAATTCTCTAAATAATAGCACTAAAATTTATACAACCAGTGCTTTCACCAATTATATTTTTAATCATGACTTAATCTAAATTTAAAAATTATAATTTCGTTTTGTTGATATAATTATTGTATGCAAATTGAAGAAATGCAAACTAGTTAAGAGTTTACTTTTGGATGCCGCACAAGTATCAAGCTGGTCTAAAAAACACAAAAGAAACAAATTAAATACATAACAATAACTATTTAATCTAGTATTATATTTTAAATATAAAAATTGAAAATTTTACATATGAAAATTAAAAAATTTTTTTTTATAGTTTAATAAAAATGAAAATGAAAATTTAATTTACTGCAAATTTTCATGAAAATATTAATTTTAAAAGATATTATTTAGAAAAAATTTTGTAATGCGTTAAAAGTTTTTTAAATCATGTATCATTTGTCATATAAATTTATATTCAAAAACATCTTTCATCCAAAGCTTATCAATTTTTAAGAAAACAATACTATAAAATTCTTTAAATTTTTCTTTAAATAATTTTATATAGATTAAAAAAACATTATTAATAATTAACGTTGAATTATATTTTTTAGATTTTAAATAAAATTAATATGAAATTATATTTAAAAATATGAAATTTTTTATCATTCAGAGTATATAAATATAATACGTGTATAGATTCTACAGTAACATTTTTGATATTATTTATTTTTAAAAAATTATCTAATTTTTACCTTATTTCATTAAAACTAGATTAATAAGACCAATTAAACATAATTTATTGTTAAAAAAACTACATGATATTATCATATTATATAATTAAAAATTATGAAAGTTTTTTTAATATAAAAATAAAATATATAGTTCCAAATTTAAATAAAGATGACAAATATAATTAATTATTTTTACTTTTTTTTATTTCATTGCAAATAATTTTTAATAAATCCATAAATAACAATAAAATTACATTCATTGATTAATATTAAAAATAAACAATATCTTATAAAAATTTATTTCTATGTATTCATGTGAAGTATATATAAAATTTTTAAATTTTTAGTCGTTATTAATATGTAGAAATGTAAATTTTATATAACAATAATACAGTATACTTTATGTGGCAATGGTGAATCAGACTCATTAAAATTAAGAAAATATATGCATTATAATTTCTAAATTTAATTTATTCTAAATTGTATTCCTTTCTAGATTCAAAAATCTAAAGTAAACATTTTTTTATTTTATAATTATAGATATTTTGAATTCATACATTATAAATTTAAAAAAAACTAACTAATATTTTCTTATACCGATAATAATAATTATATTTTATAAATGTGATTTTAACTAGATAACTTAATTAAAAGATCAATTTTTATATCAAGTTTTCTTTATATCATTGGAAAATAATAGAGATAATACAGATTTTAAAAAATTAATAATACAAATAAAGTCAGAAAGGTTTGATATTATACGCGTTATATGTTTACCCGTTAGTAATTTTTAATGGAAATTAATTAAAACTATTTAGCGGAATTAATATATATTAATGTAATTATCAAATGATAAAAGTATTGTAAATTTAAATTTATTTCAAGTATAAAAAACAATACATATTGGCTTCTGTCAAGTATGCACGAAACCGGTACTCGTTTACTCTTTCTCTACGCTACACACCTTCGAGTACACTTACGTACAGGTACAATCTGCTGTACAGGAAGAAGAGCCCCATTGGTGCGCTCTAGTTTTATCCGAAAGGATAAAAGCGAGACGCAACAGTCCAGCGGTGAAAAAGACGTAGAGAAATCAAGGGAGGTGGAATATCACCACCTCCTCTGCAACATTAACCATGGAATACAACCCGCCCTTTTTAGCGAGGCGAGTACTCAACACAGCTTTAACTGCCACTTGCACCAATCCGCTTTTTTATAACGATTGCTGATTTACTTCTGTATACTTGCACATAGTGAATTTTGATAATTCAAAGAGAATTTTTCTTCTCAATCTTCATAAATAATCTTCATAATATATACATTTCTAGAAACTCTGATAACATTAATCATATGTCATTTCAATTATTGAAAACTAAATACTAGATTACAGGACATTCAAGAAATAGATGATTGATTTTAATCTAGAAAAAATTAGCCAACGTGATATATATAGTGAGACTACACTACCATAAAAACGATATATGTGATGAATTTTTATGTTATGACATAATTTTTATTAATATAAAAGGTAATAGCAAAAATTAATAAAGTAAACAGATAGAATTATAAATATTTATTATGAAAAAATATTATCACATAATTATTTAAGTCATAATTTAATACAAAAAAATTTACAAATGTAAAGATTTAATTCGTTATATAAATTATTCAGATTATTTTTTGTAGTTATTCAAATTTTTTAATGTTTTTGAAACTTATTTTAAATCATTTATTCTAATTTATTATAATTTGAAATTTTTATGAGATGTTGGATGTATAATTCTCAAAATGAATTAAAGACAGTATTAGTAAACTTTGAAGATGCAATAGATTTGATAATCTGATATTACACAAAGCTAAAATACTACTTAAGATTAATTTTAAAATTATATTCTAACTCTCACGTTGTCATTAAAATAATTTATTAAATATTGAATAAAAAATTCATTGCACTATATTAAAAACTATATTTTACATCATATAAACATTACATAATTTAATCTAATATAGTAATAAGTTTTCAAGTAATCCAAAAGTTTACATCTAAATTGATAAGTATATATTCATAATATCTTAATATATTCTCTTCAGTGTAAAATTAAAAAGATTTTCAAAATATAATATAATATATATTTTATTACACTTCAGTTCCTTTATTAAAACAGATTCCATATCATCAATACTTCGTAAAACCGTTATTCAATGATTCATTTTATAAATGAATCTTTAATTTAAAAAGTAAAAAATTTAAATTTATAATATTAAAAATGTTTTTCCATACATTATAATCTAAATTTCAAGATAAAGTAATGGAAAAATAAATTTTAATAAAGACCATTTTAGTATATATAATTGACTTTGTAAATGTTAAACACAAGGTTTATGAAAAATAATACATTGATGCATTATTTATTATTTACAAAAAAATAATATTCAGCTAATGATATCTAAAAAAAATTTTTTGATAAACGCAACATTAGAAATATATGTAGTAACAGAAAAATATTAATTTTGATTGTAAATTAGTCATGTTTATTCTTTTAAAAGAATTAGTATAATCTATTAAAAAGTAATGAAATAGCATTCATAATTTAAAACTTTTCAACGCTTTAAAAAATAAATTATCAAAAAC
Source organism: Dolichoris vasculosae (assembly GCA_018907195.1). NCBI lineage: Eukaryota > Metazoa > Arthropoda > Insecta > Hymenoptera > Agaonidae > Dolichoris > Dolichoris vasculosae. Next base: position 684,431 of record JACCHY010000001.1, read on the forward strand.
TGGTTTAAGAAGCTTACATATAAAAAGTTAATTAACAGTGTATAGAATAAAAAAATAGACTACATAATAATAGATTATAAAAATTTTTTAAATTTTAAAAAAATCTTTTTTATTACATTAATAAGTATATAATAAAAAAATATCTTTTTCAACTAGTAAATAAATGATTTAATTTTTTATATATATGTAAATTTTTTAATATCGTAAGATCCAAAATATAATATATAGCTTAACAAAAAAATAATCGAAATATAATTAAATAATATCTCAAAAATTCAGTTTCTATTTAAAATTTGAAAATAATTGAAATAAAATATAATACAAGAATTTTAATATTTAGACATCTATATTGTTACTGTTCCATAAAATTCTTTCACAAAATAAGAATAGAAAACAATATCCTTAGAATCATATGTTAAAAAAAGAATATAATGAACATGAAAAATAAATATTACTAAAATAATAGTAGATTTTAACAAATTCTTACTTTTTACTGTCTATTATATTACATCATAAAATTATTCTCTAATTAAAAATCACAGAAATTTAAAACATCAATCTCCATGTTTATTGTTGTTTGTATGTTATCATATAACAAAGATTTTATCCGAATATAAATAATACGTTTAATATTACAATTAAAAACTTTTTAAAATTAAACATTGAAATATAATTATTTAAAGCTATATTAACTATTCATTTTTAAAAACTTTTTATGTAATCATGAATTTATATCAAATGTAATAGTCAGTTGTATGAAATTTCGGACTATGAAACTCACATCTTTTATGAAACTTTATATCTGATATAATATCCATGTATCTAAAATTACGATCGGTGTTTAATCTTCAGTTGGTTATTTTTTGAAAAATCTTTTTAAGTAACTGATAAAATGTTTAAGTAAGTTATAGAATTTAATTTGAATAAAATTATGTGAGTTAGGAACTTCAAATTATAGCCTACTAAGGATAATTTTTATTATTTTAACTAAAGATATATCAGCTATGAAAAATATTAAATCATTTAATTAGTAAACATTAAAAAATTTTATAAATGTCAATTAACTTTTAAAAGCAATTAAAAATTTTATTTTCAAAATTAACAATGATAAATTAAAAGTACAAATATGTAATTATGTTTATATATATTTGTAAATTTAAATATATATAATATCTATATTGAGAGTTTTTTCACTATTCACGAATATTTTGTATTTTATTGAATCTATTTTTAAAATATACTATTAAATTTGCATAATAAAATCACATATGTAACGTAGTGTAAATGTCAAATTTCGCGATTCGATTATGATACGAGGATGACTCGAGGAAAGAAATGCATCAGCATTAGTAACTCAGTTGGAAAAGTATCCGTCATGAAATCGAAAGTTCCCGGATCGAATTACAGTTGAGTGAAGATGCGTGCAGCTTTTTTTAAATTTATCTCAAGAATAATTTTTATCATTGAATATATATAAAATAAAATGAAAACGAATCTTTTTAAATAGTAAAAGTGAAAATCTAGTATATGCAAATTATTTAGATTTAGTCATAGATACAATTAAATTGTTATTAAAATTATGAAATTTTGTCAGAAATACAAAATTTTCTTAAATATATATATAGAAATACCGACTATCAATTAAAAATTTTTAATAGAATTTAATATTAATTCAATAATTTTATATAAAATTTATCAGAAAATGTAAAAGTTTTAATTTTTCAATGTAAAATTAGTATAATATAATAAAATATATAATAACAGTGCTTATTTGACTATAAAAGCTAAATGCTAAGTAAGTAGCCATTACGCAGTATTTAAAAAATTAAAATTCGTGAAGTAACAATAGTATGTAAAAGAAAAATATAAAATATAAGTTTATATATAACAAAAAATTTGTTTAATAATGTAAAATTATATGAAATTCTTAAGCGTATGTTTGGCTTTGTGATTTTTGTATATGTGTGGGTTTGTTTGCTTATGTGCCCATGTGCTCATGTGTATGTGCCTATGTGCGTACGGTCGTATTTGCGTGCGAATGTGTGCATATAGGCATGCGTATGCGGAAGCGTGTAAATGTAAGTGATAAATAAAAAATAAAAGTACTAAATGTCATAATGATATAGAATTTATTGTATTTTATTAATTTTATTATTTATTTAATATTATTGTTAAATGTAGTATATTGATTAATTTAGTTTAAAAATTTTGTTGGAATAAACATGAAAAGCTATCTTGTTATATAAGTTTTGAATAAAGGAGCTAAAAAACAGAATAACTAAATTCATATTAATAGAAGTATTAAATAAATATTTTAAACCAATTATCTTTCATGCAGAAGAATAACATTTTTTATAATTAGAAAATGAAATTTCGAGCTACCAGCATCAATTAATATCTGAAAAAGTGAATAGTTTTATATATATTTTGTTAAAAGCAGGTTATTTTGTTTACGCTATGAATATCTAACTATGTGAAAGAACTTAAAGCGACTGATTCATTCACCTTATCAAAAAAACTTAATTAATACATACGTGAATTTTTTAATATCATATTGACTGCAATGAAAATAGAGTAATAGAATATTAGTATTGTATTTAATCCTTTGTTTGAACAAAAGGTTTTGAAATAATAAATTCTTACTACATTTCATACTAAATGAATCCATCTATTTTACTTATGAATATACTGATACTATAAATCAAAATAGTAATTAAATGGGGATATATTTAAAATGGCTTTATTATTAATACTATGCATAAAATTGCATATACGTAAAATTCAATAAATTAACATTGAAAGACATAAAAATTTACAAAAATGAAAACTAAATCTTTGCTTATCTACCTTTCTTGATTTATATGTATCTTTATAATTTTCTGCTCCTGGAATTACCGCGATGTCTGTGACTGTGAATCTTTTCCTGTCTTTGCCCTGTTTCTACTGCTTTCTGCAGTTTTTACTTTGTATATATCTATGTATTTCTGTCTTTCTATTATTCGTTGTTTCTTTAGCTTAATATCGTTCTATTTCTCAGACTCTTTGTCTTTTCGATCGTTGATGTCGTTCCGCTTACAAAGTGGTTTATTATATCGTCACATTACCAACTGTCTCGTTTGGTTCTTCATGAATAATTTACGTAAGTACTCTATTGGCTAACTGGAGATGAGTCTATCTATGTTCTTTTTTTTTAATCCATCTTGACCTCTTTTTTATTCGATACTTTATTCCTAACTTATTCCCGTTTTTATCGAGTAGCACTTGTCTTTCTTCTTCTGTTTCTAAAATTTGAATCTAATTTCATTTCCTAATATCATAAAAATTACACATTAAGAAAGATTTAAACAGAAGAATTGTATTTCAATTGAAAAACTTTACCCAGAAGATTTTAAAACGAGAAATTAAGCAATCTAACACATAAATTCTTTCAAAAAAATTACTGGAATATATAATTTATTTGAAAAAAGGTATAATTTCGTGAAAAAATTTAAGTGATGAAAATTGTATTTTTTAAGATTAAAATAAAATGCAAAGTATGTAGCAACAAAACTGTTTATTATGAAATTCTTTTAATATCAAATAAAATATTACTAAATTTTATTATATTCATCGTAGTACCATAACTAAAATAGTAATTCGAGTAATTAGTAGAAAACTTTTAAATAAATAATATCGTTATTCATGAATTATTAAATGTTACTAATGTTAATAATTTTATTGAAGTAACTTTATTTATTAAAATATTAAGTATTCTGTTTGACCAATTAAAAGTTTATAATGAATCAATAGTACGTAAACTTCATTATAAGTATACTTTAAAATGGGTTTTTCATCTTGGTAAAGTAACAGTATAAAAATATGAATTCTGACTTGTACATTTGTATTATTTCTCGTTTTTCTTTTATTCAATGAAAGAAAATGAAGTTAATAATATTCCAACTTTTAATCAATACATCAATTACTAATTAGAATAAATTTAGTCAATCAGCTTTTTATAATGAGAAATTATTGTATATATTGAATAAAATTAAATAATTATGCACTAATAAATTAAAAAAACATATTTATATAATAATATGACGTATTTCAATTACAATAATAATTATTCGACTAATGTTATTTTTTATTTAAATGAAAAAACATTTATATTGGTTTAACTGTTTTAATATATGAATTTAATTATATATACTCATAAGTATACATTATATTATATTAAATAAATTTAATATCACGTACTTTAAAATATAAATTATAAAAAATTTCTTGTATAATTATCTTTTAATTCTTATCTATAGTAAATTTTGATTATTTTCAAATATGTACGAATTCCACTTTTGACTATATAAAATTTCTGAAGATGATCACCTTAGTTATGTAATAAAATAAAACAATTTTAATTTGATTTTAACATTAATATTATTCTATTCTGTGAAACTCACAAGCAGTGTTTTTTCAGTAAATTCGAATGAAAAAATAGTAGTAGAATAAGACAGTAATTGAATTCACAACCTTCTAGATATAAGACATCGACTCAATCTACATAGCTAGCGACACTATTTTCACTTGTTTCAGAGAATTGCGTTCGTGCTGAATCCTTAAACGTTTCATATTACATTTCTTTAGGGATCTCATTTGTTAAAAATTAGGTGTAAATGTTCGTTCTAATTTCAAGTTTAGAATGTTAATGATTACATTTATGTAAGTTTTTCTTAAAGCTTAAGTGGTTCATTTTTCTTAAACTAGTGTTTCGCTTTTTCTCAATAAAACCATACAGTTTTTAAAAGAATTTAAATCTAAGTTAAAGTAGTTACTTGAAAATACTTAAAACGCGATATAATTATATTTTTAATTGGTGTAATAATCAATGAAACTATTGAAAAAATTCATGCATACTCAATATATCTGCGTATATATTCAAACATGATTAGTTAAATATTTATAAACTAATTATTTTTATCGATTTTTATTTTTTTAATGATATAAAAAATTAAAAGTGATATTTATTCTATATAACAATTTAAAGTAATGTATATTACTTAAATTTTAATCATAAATTAAATATATAAATGTATTTAAAATAATTCCACTTTATAATTTTATAAGGTTTGAAAACATTTCCAATTATAATACGATTTAAATACTTTTTTATACATTTTTCTAATTACATTTTGTGAACATTTTCAACAATATTTGTTTTGCTAGGAATCACTTATTTATCCTTTTTTTAATTAAGTGATAATTTACCCTATGTGACCAAAAATTTAATATTTAGAAAAATTTAATATTTGCTGAATAAAGATAATGAATTCATTAGCTATTATAATCAAATTTTAAAAAAATTGATAGAGCCATCGCCAAAAGTGTCATATCATAAGCATAGCACATCTTATCGACGTATCACAAACTCGATGCTCTGCATACATGCATATGCGTAAGTGTATTTGTATACAAATTTACGAGGTTGTTTAGTGCATACACAAAGGATTAGGGTGCTATGGTAATTTTAGAGCATAGCAGTCAAATTTAGTTCTGCAACAATGTGTACTTCGTTACATTTCAGCGACTACACTACGATGACTTTGCTTACTCTATATGTGTATTTGACTCGTTAGCAAAAGGAAGTTATACATCGATTGTCGTTAAGAAAAGCACGAATTTTGGTGTTTGCAGAGATGTAAAATTCTAATAATTTATGCCGAAAAACAATTTAGTAAGGTCTTATCAGGAAAATATATATATAACTATATTAGAAGAATAATGAAAATTTTGATGTTCGAGTAACAAAAACGAAGCGAAGAATCAAAATTACCAAACAGTTTTTTTTAATAAAAAATATTCTTTCATTATTTCAAAAATTATGATAAAAATATATCATTAAAAAAATTTTATATAAAAACAAATTAACAATGAGTTTAAATAAGGAAAATTATATTTTTTGTAATGGAATACTCTTCTAATTTTTATTTAAATAATTTTAATATAAAATTTTAATCTTTTATTATAAAAATATTAAATTAAAAAAAATTACTATCAATCCTTTAATAAAAAAATTAAAATAAAAACAAAATTAAATTAAAATATATTGAATTTCAGGCAATCATTGATTTTTTATATTTAAGAGGAAGTTATTTTTAAATTTTTAAATCTTCCTTCATTAACGCTTAAAAATATAAATTTTATTTGAAATTTTTTTTTATTTCTTTAATATATTAAAATCGTTCGATTTTATATTATCTTGATTTTTGCTTTTAATATATTTTAAATTTAATACAAAATTTTTCAATCATTTTTGTTAAAAATAAGCCTTTAATTTTTCTACGTAAAATAATTATTATTATAATCATAATCATACATTTATCATATATCAAAGCATTATATTCTGCAAAAAAATCGATATAAACTTATAAAAAACACTTTTAAAAAACTTTTCAGTATTTGTATAAGAAACTTAATTATACGTTTTATAAATTTTAAAAATCTTATCTGTATAATAATAATTTCAACATATAATATGAGCTTATAAGGAATAACTTTAGATACACGCTGTTTTTTAAAAATATCTTCACGTTTAAAATTCTCATATTACTAAGCATAATTCAAAGATCAAATTCAAATTATATAAAAAAATAATAAATATTCATCGATAGCTTCATACTTTGTGAAAGCAAAATAAATTTCAATAAAATGAAATTTTTTGGAAAATATGAACTATCCTGGAGTATATCAAAAAACTTCAGTCATACATTAATGTATGCATCGATATTATTTTTCTAATATTCTATCAAATGTAAACAAAATAGATGAGTTGGAATTATTGAAAATAAAATTATGGATAATATGAAAAAGTCATCAACGATTAAATGAATAAAATGAAAGAAAAAATATTCCATCTTAAATTTTTTAGTTGTAATTGACGTTTCAAGATAATTGATTGAGGCAAATTCAGCCAAGCGACTAACCACTGCCAGTAACCTTTATTATTATGGAAAAATTCAATAAAGTTGAGTGAGAGAAGAATTTTTACGAAAGTCTGGATATTAAAATAGTATGGAGATAAAAACTTGAATGGAAAACAAGAAACAAAGCTAAAAAAGTACAAGCTAAAAAGATACAGTTATATAGGAACTAGCAAAGACAAACTGGCTGAAGTCAGAGCCATGGAACTGTTGAAGCAATTATTCTAATGGCCTTTTTGTTAGACGACGTCGAGTGAGGTTTCAGCTAACCGAAGAAAGACGTTGTTTCGCTCAATCTCCGGATCGCCGGCGTCCTGCTCTAAAGACTTGCGAGTTCCGTGATACGCGCTTCTCGTTATCAGCTCGGTTTTCCCATCTCTTCTTTTAGGTTCTCTAAACGAATGTGCAAATCGACTGGACGCGAGGCAACAGTCGTTTCTCCGTTCTTCAGCTTCTTTCTAATAGTGGTTGACGGTACCCGACCTTAATCTACTTAACGTTTGAAATCCTGTGAACTTCTCACCAGAGACCTCGACACCTATCCATACGACACTTCCTTCATTTAGTTATGTAATATTAAGCATTTTACATACTGAAAATATGCTTCATGATTAAGTGGTTCTGTGATATATCGAGTTATGAAAATTTAATACTACGAAATTGCATACATTTCATCGTTCAACTTGAAAATTTTGTATTTACACACAAAATTTATAAATTTATTTCTATTAAAATATCGACTAATTTATAATTCTTTTAAAAACATTTTTTATATTTATTACTATTATCTATAATTATTAAATTAATATAAGATAACCTTCATCCACGAATTTAATATGAGACAATTTTATAAATTTTAAATTTCTAAAAATTAAATCCAAGAATTAAATACGATTGAATTTGAAAAATATAGAAATAAAATATCTTTATTTTCAAAAAATAAATTAGAATGAAGGAAAGAAACACAATACTAAGTACTCGAACTAAAAAAGTATATTTCAAATACAGATTATGTATATGCTAGAGATTAAACATTGAATGAGAAATAAACCCAATATTTCAAATATAAGAAAAAACTGGACTGATATTTGACGTCTTCAATTTTTATGTTATTACTTTTAATAAATTAAAAAAGATAATTTAAAAGTAAATATATCATGAAGTTAATATAATATTAATTTTGGATTATACGACATAATAATTATAAATCAGAATTTATGTGTCGTAATATATTTAAGTTATGATTTTCATGCGCTTTAATAGAACAACATTTCCTTATCGATATTTTGAATATAATTACATAGACTAGTATTTCTTAACTACTGACAAGTTACGTATTACGTATGAAGTTCTAATTTTATGTAGTACAATTCTAGTATAAAATATACTCTTGTTACATAACTATCGTAAAAGTAAATGATTAGTTTAATTAAACAAAGTTTACACATAGAAAAAGATTATTTTATGATAAACTTTTATTATTTAAAAATTCTTTTGTCATTATTATAATGAAAATTTTATTTAAATATTCATTTATTTAAATATTTTATTAAAATAATTTATTTAAAGACAAAAATTAAATAAAATAATACAAAAATTCCAATGATAAGAAACTACATTGATTACATTTTAAAAAATGATGAATTTTAAAATAATATTCTGGATATTAAAATTATATTGAGTAAAAATCTTGTAAAATTCTAGAGAAAATTTTTTTATTTTATTTGATCACATTTTCGACATATAAATTTAATTAAATATAATAATCAAAATTATAGATAAGTATGAAATTCAATATTCTTTATTTATGTAATTAAATTTTAGAAAGTTCTATATGTTTTCTCTTTTAAATATTCATATAAATCGAAATAAATAGAGAGAGAGAGAGAAAGCGAGAGAGAGAAATATTAATGTTTATCACATTTTTATGAAATTATATTCATAAAATTTGAAACAATGAATACAAAAATATGAACTCAACTTAAATTAAATAATTTTTTATTTTTAATGAATTATTTTTCTATTTAAATTTATATAACTTGATATAAAGAATTTATAACATTTTTAATAAAATTAGAATAAGAATTTATCAATATATCGAAAGTAACGATACAGTTTATTAGGTAATTTTTGTAATTTTTTAATTTAAATATTTTTAAATAATCTCAAATAAAAATATATAGGATCATTCTAATTCTATAATAGCTTAAGCGTAAAAAAATATTTTCAAAGAAGAAAAAATTTTAGATTTACATACGAGCTTTAAATGCACGATAATGCATATAAAATCTAAGAAGGAAGAAGAGATCAGTTCTAGGAAAACAGTATATATCCCATTGTGGTTGACTATTAAAGTGGAGGCATCTAACTTATCTATTCCCTATTCCTATTCACTATTCTAAGATGAAAGGAGAGAAAGAGTAAGATAAAAAAGCTTTCCTTCTTTTTTCACCAGTTGGAGTTTCTACGGTCGATTCTACTTTTCGATTAGCAATCACATCCGCTTTCAGTCATGGCAATGTGGAACTCTCCGTTTCTTTTCACTCGCATGCTCTTAATCTCTATATCCTTCTTATTTTTTTGACTAGAGCCACCTATATTACGATGGTAGATTCCTATCTGCAAAGAGGCAAAAGAAGTTAGAAGAAAAATGGAGAATGTAGGTCATGTGGAGCAACAAATCCACTCCACTGGATTTACCGCAATTTAAAAATGACGACCTTAACTCAGAGAGCACGAACCTTTGCTTGAGCAACTTCTTCTTTTTTTCTTTCTCCTACTCTGCAGCTTGTAAGCTCCAAAGAGTTTTTCTACTTTATAATTAATAAGACTTTTCAGAAGCTAAGATCTCTTCTATTAATAAAATTAAAAGGCAGATTTCTTGGACTGGTTACACGTAGTAAAATTTGATTAACAGATATAGTATTATTTTTTTTATTATTCAAATTTTATCGCTCACTTTCTACTTAATTAAAATTATTTTACAAATAAAATTTCTAAAAATATACCTGTAAGATCAAATACTGCAAAGAATATAAAACTTTAAGATTTTTGTATATATACCTTTACTACGTAAATAGGAATATTACTTTGATCATTATAAAAGGTTCTTAGAATTTTATATATTAAGAACTTAATTTGATTTTATTTGTATTTAAATTTTTATTTGAAAATTTAACGTATTACGACCACCATATTCCCAATAATGCATTATAATTTATACAATATAATATAAATTTTATAAATAAACATATTTTTTATCTCAACGCAACGCCATACGTTTCGCAATACTTTAATTTTATTCATGATATCTTCGTTAATGTTATAAAAATCTGTAGGCGTAGATAAAAGTCAACAGAAATCAATCGCATTTTCTCGTTCAGACACCCCAAAGACCGAGAATTCGATATAGGCGGTAAGAGAATCAATACGAATGAGTGAGACAGCGGAATCGAGCCGATGGATAATCGCTCAGATGTTGATTAGAAGCGCGTCAAACTCCCGATTCGCATTGGCACTTCGACTATTCGACTTTACCAATGAAGCGACGAAACGCTACTGCTAGATATATTCTAAAGAAGAGATGAGGGGAAAAGGACGGAAATTTGGTATTTTAAGCTTAATAGCACACCTCAGGATGAATTTGCATCGGAGACCATCGTTTCCACCAACTTGGAGTAGGCAGAGGGAAAAGGAACTAAACCCTAAAAGAGAGATGAAGAGAAAATGCAAGAGAAAGGCAGAGAAGGATGCAAAGCACTTTGTCACGAAAGAGCTTAAATCGATTTAATGGCGTACGCGACGATGCAAACCCGCCTACCCACGCGTTAGCACAACTCTCCGAGAGAGTCGAGGTCACCCTGTAGCTCGTTCGTTTTCCCGACGTACGTTGGCAGTTCTCTTCGACCAACTTTTTCTTCTTCTTCTTCTTCTTCTTCTTCTACTTCTTTTGCTTTTATTGCTTCGTATTCCGTTGTCTCTCAAATTTCTTCTTCTTCTTCTTCTTCTTCTTCTTTAGATATCTCTATATCAGTTAACTTTTTCAACTAGGCTTGTACCATATAGTAACTCATGAGGGTATTTACAATAAACAACGCCTACTCCTGAAAATACAAGCAAGTAATAAACGATGCTTATGCATACGTTGATACATGTTTGTAAATATAAAGTTTCAAGTAGGAAACGTACCGAGAAAGAGAGAGAGAGATAAAGAAAGTTAATCAAAAATTTAGAGGTAAAAGGATGGATTTAGATACTCCAAGTAGATGAATCCTAATCGAAGGCTAGCGGAAGCCTCTCTTTCTTGATATCTTGGACTCCTTCGCAAAGTCAACTATAGTTGAACCGACTCTGAGTACAACGCGTATACGGACATGCGTATACGTTCGATCGTATTATGGGGAATTCGTCGTGCATGCAGACGCTCCAACAAAGAGGCTTAAGTAAGCCGCATAGTTGGTAAACAAGTTACGACAAAGTTCGAGACGAGCTGCTCGAGCGACTGCTGTAACGAGATTTATCTGATCTACGACACGCGAGTTCCGCCTTGCTCGAGCTCTCATAGATCTCGTAGCTCATATAGACTGCGCCAAATGCAGTTCCTGATTTATACAACAGTCAAGACTCAAGCCGGCCAGAGTAACAGAAATGTGGTGCATACGTAGGAATGGACTAATAAACGTTGCGGTAATCCGATATAATTCGATATAAACTTGACGAACGTGCGATTTTGTGATTTTTGTGAGGATTACATAACTCAAAAATCTTTGCTTCTTGTAAAGAAATACTATATTTACACTGAAAAATAGTATTTGAAATTTACTTCAATTATTTTGATACAGGATAATGAGATGTATATGTCCTATTTCAAAAATACAGAATTTATTGATAAATTAGATAAGAATATTCGATGACTTACGTAAATAAAAATTTTTTTATTTTTATTCTGATAATAATATTTCATTATTTTCTATTATGTAATTAATAATTTTAATCATAAATATAATTCTTTAGTATATCATTGTTAATGGTTTTGTTTATTAAGTATAGCAATAAAACAATGATTTTGTTGGAATTTAAATAGAGTATAAATAAAAGGCAATATATTTTGCATAATTATAATTTAATCCACTGCAATTAAACCTTGTGCTAAATTGAGAATATTCCAGGAAGTAATGATTACAAATAATTTAGTAAATTTTATTCATATTATCAAAATTTTAAATGTTTCTATTTAGGGTTCAATTATAAGTTTTAAAAGATAAAAATATTATATTAAGTCGTTTAATTACATACGTTTATCCACTCAGATAATAATTGTTACTTTTCGAAAAATTCAATTCATTTTACAAGAACAGATTATTTAATATTATATATTTTTTATTTTTTCTATAGTTCAATAATAAATTTACAGGAAAATAGCTACGAATAATATGATAAATAAAATTTGAAAGACAAAGTAACAAGTTTGCATATTGGACATATATAACTTTGAATATTTGTTTACTTGTGCACACAAAATGAGAGGTGCGAAAATTGGTAAACGTAATTTACATCGAATTATTATTTACCCAATTACTTAATAAGTAAATGAAAAAGAATTAGCAATTATATAACTTTGATTAACTTTGAGTTAGTTAAATAACAATGCTCTTCTTTAAAAAATCCTTGTTTGTATATTTTCCAAAAAAAACACAAAATTATCTAATAAATCAAAACGTTTTCATATTATATATTGGAGTACTAAAATATTTTTCTGCTTAAATCATACAGCATTTATATTTCATATAATTACTTTTCATCTATTTAAAATGAATATTATAAATTAAATAATTTTATAATCTGCTGTTTTGCTATTAATGCTCTTATAAAAATTATTTTTCTAAAAATTTCTTGGAATCACATTATAGTATTAAAACTAAATCAATGTTTTTTTTAATTAAAATAAAATAAACAATTTTTTATGAATCTATTTATCTTAATCGAAAAAATTTCTATAAGTTTAAATCATATGATCAATCAAAACAGTATTTTTATTTATGATTATTACTTTTTTATCCTAGTAATAATAATAATAATAACAGTAACGTTTGGAAGGCAAGAAATATTTTATCCAGCAAGAAGATCACGTGAGATTTTTCTTATTTTTGTTTCTTGAAGTTACTCAGAAACTGAAAACCCCTTTCCAGATCCTTTTCAAAAAAATTCTAAACCTACCCTAGTTTTACTTTCACACTACTTCAGAATGGTTTTCCTTTACCATAAAAACTTTAGTGTTCTTAACTCATAATAAACTTTGTTACTTATTTGACTTATTGCTAAGGTTTCACCGAAATCTGTTTCTCCTGTAATAACATTGAAACATCAAGTAGACTATATTTATAAGTTAGATTAACCTATTGTTTTAATTTTCCTAGTTAAAATATTCGCCTTTTATATTCAATGAAAACATACAGTAGTTGTTGCAAGAAGTATCAACAATAATTAAAGTTAGAACTCGATACCTTTCTTTATTTTTTATAAATTCAAAACATAGAAACTATATTCCATCATTCTTTATGTCAAAAAATAATTGAATTTAACATACTAATGTTTCATGCAGTTTAATATTGATTAACTGTATAAGTCATCCATTCTCTCGAAAATCTTTTCTAAAAAGTTTCAGACAAATCTCTATCATGAAGTTCTAGTAATCTGTCGAACGTATGATTATTTAAATGTAGTTTTATATTAGAATATACAACGAATGCAAGAAATAATCTAATAAAAATTACGAAAACAAATTATTTATTCCAGGAAAAGATATCTAAAATTACTTTAAAATATTATTCTTTTTTATAAAATTATATTGATACCGATATAATCATCACAGTTTTTATTTAGAGATATACGTTAATCTTAATATCATGTTAAAATTGTCTTAATCCAAAAATTATTAATTTTTAAATAATTATATTAAAATTTAATAAAAAATAACTAATAATAACTATATTTAATTTCAGTAAATTAAATTGTTTAATTTTTGTGAATAGAAGATAAAAAATCGTTTTAGAAATATATTATATGAATATTATATTTCTGTAGAAAGAAATAATTAAATTTTAATTTGAATACTAGACAAATTATGGATACATATTACTTTATTATTAATTTACTTTCGACAATACATTTATAAGGTTCATTATCAGTAAAAAATATGGAAAAAGAAATTAGGTTTTGTTCACAAAAATTATATATATATATATATATATATACATAATATCCAAATATCTATGTAACCTACTATTTTTTTAATCAAATGAAAATCATTTAATGATTCTTAACTTTTTATAATCATTAGATATTTAATCTTACCTTATTCAAGAGTGAAACACGAGTATTTATTGTGTATGTGCCTTGCCAGTATATACTTTTAAAAGAACTTGGTTTTCATAAACAGGCGTGAAAACTTTTTCGAGAACCATAAATCAAACAAGATCTATTTTTAATAGAGTACTTTCGTTTTATTATTTATTCAGTAAAGCATCTGTTTGAGTTAACTTTACCAGAATTTTGATTTTTTATTAATCTCTATATTACTCTTTTAATTTTATTAATACTTCTTTTCTAACTTTTTATTAACTCAGAAATTATTTATAGATAATCCATTAAAATTATATTGAGAATATTATATATTTTATATGAATAAATAATCTTTGTACATAAAATTTAATATCTTTTTTTAAATTTATAGACTATTCAAATAAACTTTCTGTAATATTAATTTATTTTTTGTCCATTTCTCTTTATCTGGTCTCTTAATTCAAATCTTCCTTATGAAAACAAATAAAGAACTAGATATTTTAATTAATTTAAAGTTAATTAACTATCTAATATTACACTATTATATATTAAATCTGTTCTATATCTGTTTATAGAAAGAATAACTTATGAATAAAATGTTAAAATCGATGTTCTTTAATATTTTAACAAAGTTTACTTTATGCAATAAATTTTTATAAAATATTACTGATGTACAATTTTTGTTGTCTATTTTAATCCAGAATTTCAGAAATATAAAATTTAGTAAATAATGTAAAATTATCTTTATTAAAATAATATTAAAAATTCAAATTTCAGTAATTATTCGCGAAAATAGTGATACGATTTTTCTTATTTATTTTACAATTTGATCAATCAATAAAGTAGAAAGTTTATTTTTCTTCAGAGAAAAATATTACAACACTTACTATTAAATTAATATTATATAATTCCACATACTTTAAACATATCATCCTTTTCTTTTCGTGAATAAAATTTAATTAAAACTTATATACATGTATACATATTTTAGCATCTAGTCATTAAACAATGATGATAATCGGAACATTAAAAAAAAGACATTGGACTATTCCTAAATTAAAAAGTTAGCATCGATTAATATACTCATAATGACGTAATTACCAGTTATTGGCTATAAAAAAAGTATTTTTATTAAACTATAGAATAGGCTTATTAAACTATTGAAATTTTATTATTATTGACTTGCAATATACCGTTTAAATTTATGCGTTAAATAGTGGTGCGATTTAGATATAAATATTAGATATGATTAGTTACAGTCGAACTAGTAAAAAATGTAAGCCTGGTAGAATAGATCTGTTAAGTATCGTAACACCTCAATTATTAATAAAAGCAACACAAAAATTCTATTCTTTTTTAATAATGACCAATTTCAATATTTTATGATATATTTTATTTATTATAAAAGCGATATATCATTTTTTATTCTAATATTTTATGATATTTTTTATTTTTTATTTGCATATTTATAGAATTAGTATATTTTTTAAAGCACTGTTTTGATGATATAATTGATTATAAGAATGATTATAATAATTTTCATTTTATTCTACACCGTATTTATTTATTCAAGATAATACATTGTATGTATGTATATATATATATATCGAAAAAATTTTACAATTTGATGAATAAGAACTAATACAGATAATATTTTTTAAAAAATGTGAAACCACGTTTTCTTTTAATTAAAGTACTGTACAATTAAAATTTAAGTATTCATGTAATGCGATACTATTTAAAAGATTAAAGCATTGCTCTTCACTCTTTTATCTCTTTGTAATTTAATTTTATCGATATTCAAAAAATTAATATTTTTTTATTCTATACTTCAAAATAAATAAAAATTAATATTTTATTTACTAAAATATACCTACATATAAAATATAGTAACAAATTATCATCGACTATATAGTAATATATACCTAACGAAGTACAGTTAAATACGTTTAGTCAAGAAGCATAAAGAATTTTAAGAGAATCTTTAAATTTAATATTTAATCAAATATTTATTTGATAATTTTTCAAGAATAAATTTAATATTTTTGTACAATAAATTTTAATCTTTAAATTAAATGTCTGATACACACGTATATATTTAAAAAATATATATATTTCTGTTGCGATTTTTTAGCAATATTAAAGATTAAAAAAAAGGTGCCTAAATTACATCGCGGCACACTTTTAACGGAAAAAGGGCAATGGGTTCGTACACGCGAAAAGTGATAACTCTATTGAAACACCTGGATAAACTGGGGGGCGAGAATTAGATGAGAGAGTTGGCAATATATTGCTAGAAGGTCCATGTCAGACACAAGAGATTAATTTCGGGCATCGTGAAAGATAGGTGGGATTGCCTGAGCATTTAAGAAAAAGAAGGGAAGAAAAACTGCACGAAAAAGAATTAAAATTGGGTGCGATGAGCTAAAAGGGAAAAAAGGAAGAAAGATTGACGGATCGATTGCTTCAGAATTAACTCAAAAACTACTGAGGATCAGGAGAAGGTACGAAAGAGAATGAGAGAACTAGTGAGAATAAATGAGAATAAAAAGAATTCTACAATTATTATGCTATCAATCGAGTAAAACGAAATTTTTTATAAACTAAAATTAACATGTCTAACTTAATCATAAGATATTTGATACTCTAAAACATAATTTAGTAAGGTAACAGATTTGAAACATATATAGCGTGATATAACACAGCTTTATTGACACCATCTATAACCTGATGAGAAGGAAAATAACGTAGGCTATATCAATACCGTATAAGCTGACCAAAAACGTAGATAAGCGTAATAGCTTTACTAGATCCTCGATAATGAACACTGGCTTCTCTCCTCTTACATAAGATAATTTCTTACAATACCTTGTTCTGGAAATAAGGATTAAATTGCTGTCTTCGTGACATAACCATCTGCATGCAAAAGAAATAAATACTATATTAGATATTAATTGGATAATCTGCCATTGAATAAAACTTATTTGAATAAATAATTTTAAATATTTTATTAGAACTTTGATTAATCTATAATTAATATAAAAAATTTAATTCTATAAAAAATTTAAAATAAATATTAAACAAAATTATAATATTATAAATAAACATTATATACTAATATTTATAAATAATATATTTACAGATAAAATAAATTTTATATTATTCAATATTAGTCAAGCGTTTACTTATTTATCACTTCTAAAAAGATAAATTATATGAAATATATATATATATATAATATATTTTAAATTCAATATTATTCACATTTACAATTTAACATTTAAATAAATAAAATACTTAATTATAAATTATTTTTATATTTCTCAAGTAATAAAATATATTTAGTTAATAATTATTTAAGATTTTGAATTAAAACTAAGGTTTAATTATTTGAATAAGCGAGCTTTTATTCTTTTAAATATAAATTAATTTTTCTATAAAATTAATTTAAAATTTTTATTTCAATAAAATTCATTATTAATCGTAATTTTTTAAACTCGAAATTGTAAAATGAATCTTAATTATTTTAAAGGATCTATATTCTTTTTAATTAAATCAAAATCAGGACACCCGTGATATAAAATATTAAATAATTTTTTAATATCTTATTAATAAATATAAATTAAAATATGTTAAAATAAATAATAATATTTTCAATTGTGAAAATCTGAAACATCAACTACACAAATATATGATAAGTAGATTAAATATTAAAAAATAAACATTTTTAATAAAAACACTTTTATTATAATTCTATTTAATTATAGTATATAATTACAATCTCATTAATATTATTATCAAAGCTAGTGCTGAAGCTTGAAGTGTATTACATTATTAATTATAATAAAACATACTCTATTAAAAGGTGTCTATAATTACAATACATTGCCGATCGTTTACGTTAATGCTTTTTATTTTTATCGCTTTACTTATTTTGCTGAGTATTAGTCGAAATAAATGAAGTTCCAAGTTCTATTTAGCGCTTCTCTCGAGCATAAACTCATTAGTCGAGGAAATGAGTATACTCCGGTATTATGATATTATTTTTAAATGCCGTCTTTGTTTCATCAATCAACCATGTAAACAAATATAAGCTCTCAAAAGAAAAAGCGTATTCCAATATAATGAAATATTTTTTATCCCTAATCAAATTTTGCAATACCAAAATATGCATGTATGGTGATCCTAGAATCGATTTCTAATTTCAATTTCATGACACTACTGTGCATCGTTTAGTTTAGTAATAAAAAGAAGCTTAGCTAGAGACTACGAATCTGTTTACATACACTCATTAACATTTTATCAATTTGTCTAGATTACCACATAAGGTAAAATATTTACATAAATTAATCCCATTATTGGAAATAAAAAGAAAGTGATATTCTAAAAGATAATTCGTGTAGAGCATTTTACTACAGCCATAAACATTTTGTCATTTGTTCTGTTACAGTTCCACCTCATAAGATCATGATACTGAATGAGAATGGCAACGTTTTAGGCTCAAGCGTGGGACCCTACTTCGAAGGAGATGATCTTAGGCTTTTCTGTGACGTCCACGGTGGTAAGTTACGAATCACATACTTATTCTTCATTACTAAGCTGCTATGAACATCCCTATTATCCACAATTGTCCTCCGGAGGATCGACCAATAAATTGAAATGAGTCGGCACTTCTCTTCTATTTTTTCTTTCCGTCTCGTCCTTCCTTCTCTACCAAAGGAGTTTATTGATTTTCGTATTAGAAACTGACCTGCTTTTACGAGTGATCGTGTACTTGACTGCCATCTACGAGTATCGAATGAATTTCAGAGGCTTGTTTTGTGTTTCGCTTATTAAATATCTTTGTATATTTTTATCTTTGATCAATTTAAAAAAATCATGAATATTGTAACAAATTGATTTAATAAGCTGCTTTATTACGAACACAGTTGCAAAGACTTTTCATGCAGTTCAAATATAAATTTACATTTTTAAATTCAATAAAATTAGTTTCTAAAATAAACATTGTTTTTATATTATCTTGTAGAATACCAAGTATTAAAATCATAAAATATATGTATTAATAATAATATTTCCATTATCGTCAAATATTTCAAATCTGTCACTAATATATTTCATATAAAATATATAAAAAATTAAATATCTTAAATTTATATAAAAATGTCTCGAGTAGCTTCTGAAGAATATTCATTTATTACATTTACATGGAATGAAATTTGAGTTTTAATTTATTGCATTTTCAAATATAACTTATTAAAAAAGTTCTTCTTTCTTTTATTTATAAAATTAATAACTGCAGTAAAATTTTATGATTTATAAAAATAATATGACATTAAAATAGTTAGAAATTGAAATCTAATACAAAGAATTGTTTAATTATATCTGTATAATAAAATTCAAGAATACCAAATTTTCAAAATATAAAATAATATTATTATATCATTTATTTATTATTCTCTTGAATTTAAAAAATTAAAACTTGAAACGACTATTTTTTAAATATTTTATTTGTATGTTCTCTAGTATAATATTAAAAAAAATTTCGAGTTCCTTTAAAGAAGATATCTTTTGCATTTATTCTTAAAAATTTTAAGTCTTGAAAAAATTATAAAACAATTGTACTCGTTACAATAAAATGTTTAACTTTTATATCTATACTACGAGCCATTAACGACAGAAATTTTCTGCAGAAAAACTTGAAAATAAAATTAAACTGAGTTTAACTGGATATTTTTTTCGTTTTTTGCAATAGATACTTTTTCAAATAACCTTTCTACGGGTTATCCTTATATCACAATCGTAACATAAAATCCAACACATAATAATTTTAACATACGTGATAATACTTATAATTATATATTTTCAATTACGAACTATTATTATATATAAAAAAATTTTAAATAAAAATACTGCAATAAATTACATTTATTTTACTTTTAATTAATAAAAGTATAATTTAAGAGAGCATATTTTTAAGCAAAATGTCTTATATTTTTTACAATATTTTTTACATTTATAATTTAATTTTTTAACGAATATTAAAAAAAAGTATATAATAATAATATGATAAAGCGTATAAAATATTTTAAGATAATAAAAGAGTGTTTTTAATGTGCAAGTAAATTTTTTATACTTATAATATACAATATTTATCGACTAATAAATATGAAAAAAATCTGTATAAAAAACCTTTATTAACTTGCTTAATAATATTAATAAATATAAAATATTAAAAGTATTAGTTACTTAAAATTCTAAATAGATATAATTTTATATGTATAATGTATATTAATACATTTTTTAAATATATTGTATCGTAATAGTAAACTTTATTATATTATATATCTTTTTATAAAAAAAATTATGTATAAAACATAAGGAATTGCATAAATAAAATTTCTAGTAGTGCAGTACAATATTTCGTCTGACGACTTTGGTTTTATTTATTCTTATTTAATTCTAGATAGAATATTTTATATATTAAATGAAATCATATTTGCTTCAAATTTATTTAAATATAAAAATAGAATATTATTTACACTTAAATATTTTCTTTATTTAAAACGAATATGAAAATATAATGCACATGAAATAAATAAGCGAATTATATCTAAAATAATTCTAAATATTCACATTCATCAATTATAAAATAATATATATACATATATATATTATAAAATTTCTTTTATTCATTTTTGTATCAATAATAAACAAGTAATCTTTAAATCATTGAAATGATTTAATCTAATTAAAGTTAAGCAAATATAAAATTTAATTAATCCTTTTTGGTAAAATTTTTGTAAAAAAAATAATAAAACTTCGTACACATAAGCCATCGAAATTTTTAATTAACACTGTAATAATACATTTACTGAAGATGGCTTCCTTTTATGAGTCTTTATTGCTATTTCTGTCGGTTGGCCGGACACAATTAGCGCCAATTGTACGACTTCACCTCAATACGGGTCAGCGTGTGCCTAATACTTGGACGAACGTATACACACCACATCGTCACACTGAAACTATCTCTCTCTCTATTTTGCACTCTTCTAATATAATTAGCAGTACCATAAGCCATTTTTTAATGCACGTGCACATTCTATAATCCAGAATAAGCTTACAATTATTCTGTGTATCATTAAAAATATGTATAACTAAGTACATACTTCTGTTCAATTACAATACAACACCTTTTATTTGCATTCAAAATATTTATCATAGAAATTTTAAAGATTATTTAATTTTTATAAATTACATTATCGAAATATACCGATAATAAATATTTTTTAATTCATAATATATATATATATGAAAAAATTAATAAAATGTAACTTCTTACAATAAAATTTCAAAAATATTTTCATTCAACATAAATATATATATATTTCAAAATAACTTTATCTCGATCCAGAACTATTATAAGATTATATTTGAACAAGCATTATATCAATTTTCTCAATAACGTAACTAATTAAATTTTAGCTGAAGAACTCAAAAAAAGAAAATATATATAAATATATATGAAATACCTTATTGTAAACGGTAAAATTTTATAGTACCTTCTACCATATATTATCTTATAATTAAAATTCGTTTAAGATTAAAAGTTTTATTTGTAAAAAATTATTACATACATAATTCTATAAAAAAAATATTGATAAATGAAAAAATAGATAATATTGAAAACAATTATTATTTATTTAATTTTTTTAAAGGAATTAAATAAATATATAAATATTTTTCTGTAACAGAATATATTGCAAATATATATATATATATGTATATTTTAAATAGCTAAACAGTAGTAATAAATAAATCATTATGATATATATCATGTACTTCTTAATGAGATAAAATAAACAATAATTTTGAAAATTACTGTTAAAAATAACTTAGAAAATAATTTTTAAATTTATGTAAAGTATTATTTGTTTTTCTTTACATGGCTATAAAAATAAATTATAGGAGTAATTAAGCTAAAAACATTTCTTATTGTATCATCATCGTATTGTATAATATCGTAAATCTAAATATATATCATTTTGTAATAGATTAATTAAATAATTTACAGATAAAAGGAAAACAATAGCAATATTTTCAATTTAATTGCAGATAATACAGTAATATTAAAAAAGTCAAAAAATTAAAAAAAATTCAACTTTTTCAAATAGTTTTAAATATTTCATAATTTTATGTATGTATTATATTATTATTATTAAAGATTCAAATAAAATAAAATATTACAACAAAAATAGAATAAAAAATTTGTTCTAAAGTAATTTATTTCGGGTATAATTCCAGGTCGTTTCAATGCTACTGTTTCAGTAACATTCAAAAATCTCTTTCATCTGCATAGACTGAACTTTATAATTAACCTAATTATTAATTACATTTACGATTGATTTATAATACCAATTTCCAAGTACAAAGATATTTTAATCAATAAATAAAGAAATAATGTCGAATTCAAAATATAATGGATTTTATTTGTAAAGGAAATAAATTTTAGATAAGCTATATTCTTCTGGTAAAAATAAATTGTCATACATATTAACTTAGCTTATTATTAATAAATATTTAAATAAAACTCTAAAGCAAAATACCATGTGTCTATCAATGATTTAATAGATTTAAAATAAACAAGAAAGAATAATGTCGTATGTTTGATAGTCAATGAAACCTACTACTTTTTTCAAACCGATCTACGTAGCATTTGGTAATTATTGTCTTTTGTCAGCTTATAAGTCTTAAATAATCTTAAGTTCGTTAAGTCTTATTCTATTCACTAAAATAAGACTAAGTACTGTTCATAAGTAGCTACAACGTTTAACATTTGATTTAGTTCAAGCAATTATCTCATCTAATAAGTAAATAACTTTTTCATATACGAAAGTTCACATCAAATATAATTTTCAAGATATTAATAGGCCTAGAATCTCTCGTATCGCAGCCATGCGGAACCAACGATCGAATTACATAACTTTACGTACCCTCTAAATCATTAGACTATTTTTTCAGAAATAACCATTTTTGGTCTCCTAGAACATTGTTCACTCTTAGATATGACCTCGTTACCTTATACCTAGAATTTAACTTTAGTTTTTAATTCCTAAAAGAAATATGATACTCGTGTCCACCATAAAAGTAAATTAAATGTATAATTCTATTTATTTTAAGCTCGTGATAAAACGATATTCGACGTATCACTTTTTAAAAAACTTAAGGCTTTATCACTTTAATAAATTGTCAAACACAAACTGCTAAGCATAATTTCCTGAAATTATGAAATTATACTAACGAAAGATAGTACTACATAAAGCCATTTGCAATTAATTAATGGAAATTATCATCCTCGGTTAATTATATTGAAATATTTACCCCACTTGTATTAGTCACTATTGTATTAAAAATAATAGTTACCATTCGCGGTAATTAAATCGATAAGAAAATAATAAATTTTTCATAAATTCTTTAAAATATTAAAAATTTTTAACATTAATATTACATACCAAAGGTCAAAAAATAGTTTGTATTATTTTTAAAAATTAAAGATAAAAATGAAAAATTTCCAGTGAAAAGAATGTAAAACCGTTAATTTAAAAAGAAATTTGATCTTTATCTCTAAAGAAGACTGAGAAATTGGCTGTTAAACTTTTTAAGAATATAATCAAGGATAATGTTCACGACTATAAAAATAATCGGGCTAATAAAATTATAGCATAACCACGTAGAGTATGAAACGAGCCTGCAATTGACCTTATTTGGAATTCTATTATCAGAAGAGGATGCCAAGATTTTGATTCTTAAATATTTGTCTTCTCTATTGGAAAGACAATAAATTTTTAAATACTTCTAAAATTATAAGGCATCGTTATAAATTATTCCTTTTCGATGTACAGTCAGGATTGAGCTGTGATTATTTTTAATACATTATTACCTTTATTTAACGCGTTTATATTAAAGAATTTGTATTTCGTATAATAAAATGAAACAATATTAATTTTTAACGTATATTTAGTCATTTATAAAGATACGATTTTATTTGCAAATTACATAGCGCAATGAAAATTACAGAGTTATAATTTTCAGAGTATAATTTATATGGGAATATAAATTACCGGTTCATTGTAACGTATGCTTCTTACGTGCAATATGCTCTTCGTTTAATTCTTTTACATTACAAACCTTCGTCGAGAAACTCGTAGAATCAGCTAATCTCACGCTTTCGTTATTCCATTTGAAAAGACTCGCGAATATAAAAGAGCAAAGAAAATCAATATAAATTCTGAATAGTCGTATACTAAAGGTTAAGTTAGTGCGTCGCTCGACATATCTTACCGAAAAGATATCGGTAAGCTGCGCAGTTGGTGTATCCGTCGGACAGTCGCCTCGGCAATAAAACATACAGGTTACCGCGATGGTGCGCAACCGTATCCTGGAGATTATTATCGCATTTCCCTAGCCAGCATTATTCATGAAAAATAGCCAGTCCAAAGCTCCGCTCTCACTCCCAAACGAAAGGTAAAGCCATTTTGAATAACGCCCGCGATACGCAAATGAAAAACCAGTCGTTCGAACAACGCGAACGAAGAGAGCATAAGGGATCAAATCAAAAAATAGAATGGAAGTGACGCGAATGATTGTTACAGGCAAACCACCACCGTCGATCAGTTGGTATCGCAACGGGAGGTTCGCGGGGAACTCGAGTCGCAACCAACGCGAGGGCCTCGTTCGCAGTGAGCTGGTTCTGGAAAACCTCGGTCGCAAAGATGTGCAGACCGAACTCACCTGCAATGCCACCAACAACAACAGGTCTAGTCATCTATCCTCGAGCGTTCGCCTCAACATGAACTGTGAGTACCAAGTATGCGATTCGCCCCCGCCCTTTCCATTCCACCGCACTTTCTCGCTCCATCTGCATTTCCAACCTCCATTCGCCATTTGTACGCGGCTCGAGCTTGCGGTTTCCCAATTCCTGTAATACGTTAAAGCTCGCAAAATGCTTTTTTATGAATAAGGTTTCGCAAATGCATAGCGTGCGATGAATGTACCGGAGTGATCGATGGCGTGGGTAGACATGCGAATAAATGTTTTCACTCGTTAATTTTGTTGTCTGTAAATTCATAGTAATTCAATTTAACATTGGATTTCGACGAAAAGTCAATATTGGGTAATTATTTCATCAGGGAGAACATTTTCACATTCGTGATTTTATTCGATCATTGTCTAAAAATTCCAATGAACCATAAACATTTTAGTCTATTTTATTGACAAAATAATATTTCAAAAACTAAATATTTCTGGGAAAAATTGCAAAATAAAATATGACTTTATGACAATTACAAAAAAATAGAAATTATTGTAGAATTATTCTTAATTATATTTATAAGGAAAATTAATTAAACGCTGTAACGTAAAATAAAGTGAGATTTTTCGATAGCAAATCGTGTATAAAAAACACATTTCATATTGATCAAATATTGAGAATTTTCATTTGGAGACAATTAAAAGATTTTATCATTCGTAACATTCATGTTTATAAAATAAATAATTTATTGTTTCATTCTCAATTATTTATTGTTTTTGCGTTAAAAACTAGGGGAAGAATTCAAATAAACTTAGCATTGGTAATCGATTCAACTATTTTACATGTTTTAATCCATTGATACACTATACTATAGTTTTTTATGTTATCGATTATCTTTGCTATATTAAAGTGTAAAGTAATTGTGATACATAAATAGGGTGCAAGAATATATTTTCGAATATATTTCGAAGCAATTTTTTTGATACAAATCAAGTTAATTAAACTAATATATTTATTTGCGTGAAAGTCGAGTAGCTAACATTTTAATGACAAAAACCTTCCTTCGTGTATTCAAATAATTATTTATTAAAATTATCAAACTTTCGAGCTCATTTTTTATTAAAATGAATAAAGAATAAAACTAGGTGTAAAGTACATAATTAAGACAAGAAAACGATATTTTTTTCAAAGAAATTTATTATACATTCGTATTCATTCATTAACATAATTGAAAATAATTATTTTAAAAATAATTTTACTGCTTTCATTGAACAATATTTAATAAATCAAATTATATTTATAAAAAGTACTGAATATTATTTTATATTATAACTAATTAAAAATATGAAAAACTATTTTTTCGTTGATTCAAATTTACAATTACTACTGAAAAATTGTATTTACTTTTAATTCTTACATAGGAAATAAATTTTGTTTATAAATAAATTATGATCTAACATATAGATTTTGTAAGCTAAATTTAATAATCACTGATTAAAATTAGTTTCGATCAGTTGTAATAATTACAGATTGTAATTATAGTTAATACAATAATATTATTGGGACACAAAATTTCGCTATTTATACAGAAATAATATTCTGTAGAATATTTTTAACTAACTTAATTATTCATCAAGTATATTTAATTATTCATTCAAAGTTGTAAGGAACTTGAGCATAATTTAAGCAGACAGCTTTAACGTTTCGGCGTAAAACTGGCTTATTCCAAGAGCTCCGAGAAAAATTTTAATGACATTGCGTTCATTACGGCAACGTTTTTATAATTGACATTAATGCGCAGAATCCATAATTA
The DNA here is from genome assembly GCA_018907195.1 of Dolichoris vasculosae. Taxonomy (NCBI): domain Eukaryota; kingdom Metazoa; phylum Arthropoda; class Insecta; order Hymenoptera; family Agaonidae; genus Dolichoris; species Dolichoris vasculosae. The sequence continues at coordinate 711,348 of JACCHY010000001.1, forward strand.
CTATGCATGAGAGATTGCCCGATTTTGTTATCCGGGTGAAATCTCAAAATTTCAATTCGAATTCATTAAATGAACAAAGAAAAAAAGAACTTTCCAATCACATGAATAAAACTGCAAAACATTGTGTGTATAGGTGTCACCTCTAATACTAACAAAATTTTACGAATGCACGTACGAACAGCGGTGCTACTGAAAATTATTGCTAAACCATCGCCTGCTGCATGTTAAAAACTACGGCAACGCGACATCCATCAAACTCGTAAAATTACGGGCCTCCGATAAATCAAAAGCAGCATACACTATAAATCGAACAAAACATCGTCCCAAAAAAGGTGTTTTAACTTTGTACTTTAAATGATATTAACACGATTAAAGTTGGAGTCCAACGGATCACCGCATCTGACCAGGGAACGTTAACCCGTTGGGTCACGAACAACAAAAACTGGACAGACGCGCATGTCACAAAATCAAGACGGATGACACAATTTGCCAGAAGTTACGCTTCAAGAAATTCTCCGAAAATTATCCTGTAACTGTTCTACATATCTCAAAAGATTCGCTACATCCATCCTACGAGAAATTGCGCAATATTTGAGATTTTCTAATTGTTACAGTTGTCAAGTAGTATAACGATATCTTGACTATCTTCTTCATCGAATTGAGATACTCGTCAAATAAGTGTGACCCACATTCGATACGTTAAAGTTTTATTTCACTTAATATTGTATACGATAAGAAAATATTTCCGCCCCTTAATAAAATGGATGATTTTTTTTATTTACTCAACCACGTTAAAGGCACAATTTTTCCACGCTTTACTAAATGTAAAATCATATTAAATTTTATTTTATATAATATTAGTCTAGCGGTGTATTTATCGATGCATTTATAAGAGCTTTTACGATTAAGTATACTAAAAATAAACATGAGATACGCGTACATCGTTAAAACTATAACGAAGCAATATATGGGAAAACTATAATATTAAGAAACACTTACTAATGTCGATAAATATATATTAGAATTCTCTGACACGATCTTCATATAAACCAATAGAATATTTAAGTCCATAACGATAAAATATATATTTATGCGATTACTTTAAATGTTTATTCGTATTAAAGAAATTTCTATTCGTATAACAGAAAATATTAATTTTATTCAGAAAAATGGATGTATTATTAATTTAAATTTTATGTAGCGGTAAATTAAAAATTTCTCCAATGAACGTGAAGTTGGATTTGTTAGTAAAGAAAAGTAAAAAATAAAGTAGCAATACGATTAAATAATAATAAGATTAACCAATACATTTTAAAGATAAATATCATCTCTCAATGTACTGAACACGACGCAGGAAGTCCTCCGTTATAAAAAAGAAAGTTGTCGGCGTTATTTTTATCAGATTTACGTTCTACCAGCAAAACGAACAAACTGTATAAATAATATAAGAATCAGCCAACTAAAAAAGATTTTAAAATACGAAAAAGTAAAAAAACCAATTCAAAAATGAAAAAAAAGAAAAATCAGCGTTAAATGAAAAAATGTATAAGGTAAATAAAAAAATTTCGAAACAAAAATGAAAAAAATCGCATTAAGCACTTCTAGTTGCGCGCCTCGTTCGTGCTCGTAATTAGTATGCATACGTGAGAGAGAATACGAAGGAAGAAGTAGGAAAATAGCCGAGGCCAAGCGATGAAATTTTTGCACACGGTCGCGCGGGGATTTAGCGAATACAGAGCTTTTTAAAGGCTGCTGGTGCGAGAACGAAAATTTTCCGCACAGTGCGGGAAAAGCGGATGTCCCATGCGCAACAACTGCGAGAAACATCGCTCCATTCTCTCTCTATCGGCCTCTCTCTCCCTCTAAAACTCCCTGTCCCTCTCGTTCTCCTGCTCTCTTTTTCTATGGCTTAAGAGTGAACTGTGCTTAACGGGAAACATTCCACTTTTGAAATAAAATCATTTATTGTATGCTACGAATATATTTCGATTTTATTCGTAGCTCTCTCATTATTATATTTCTTCTTCTTCAACAATTATAAAAATTACGTAGTATCTTTTAGTTCTAAGTCTACATAGATTTCATTTTGGATTACTTCTAAAACTTTTTAGAAACATTATTTCTACCTAAAACTCTTTTAACACAATCTTTTTATACATTTTAACTCGCTATACTTTCAAAAATCCTATGTATGATTAATTACTTTTTTAATACTATTAAAAAATAATTTTAACTAACTTTTGTAACTATAATTGTATATATCAAATTATAACGATATAAAAAGTATTATTTTTCGATAAATAATAAATAAAGTAGAAAAAATATTTATGTAAAAATTATAGAACATTTTTATAATACAGATGTTTTTTATCTATTACCTTCTATCGTCATTTAATTGGATATACGAATCCAATCATATTTATTATATAACGAAATATTATTGATCCATTTAAGAAAAAAAATCGTAATGATTTTTCTGAACTCAAATTCTTTTATAATTATCATGTTTCGAAGCTTATATACATCCATTGATATCGATGCATGAATACATCTTACATATTAATGCATTAATAACATTATTAAAAATTAATTTTATAATTTATCATAATTACACTGCTGTTATTTTCAAAATAAGCACGTAAAATGATCGTTTTTAAATAAACGATAAAAATAATTTATACATTTTTCTGAAAAAAATATATATATCCATTTAATGCTTTATAAAAAATTTAATCTCATTTCTTCCATATATTTAAAACATTTATGTCGTTTTTTATCGATTTGATTACTGATTACATTTTTTAAATAAATTATAAAAAATACTTTGATTGCATGGTATTCATTTAAATTACAAGAAATTATTGAAAAATTTCGAAATGTTTATTTTTTTAATCGAAGCCAACATAAGAAAAAATAAAAATAATCTCGAATTCTATAATTAATAAATATATATAGAATAAAATACGAGTTTAAAGTTATAAGGAGCTTTAAAAGGAATTGTTCATAATTAAACCACATAAGATGAACAAATTTTCTATTTTCTCTAAACTTGATTGAAAACTAAACTCTAAGTAAATTTTATGATGAACTTTATTATTTATATATTCCATTTTATTTTGAAGAATATATTCGTAACTTATTATACGCCCATTTAATATGCAAATAATATGCAAAATAAAAACTATTAACTTGCTTCACTAATTTAAAAAACAGAATAATGTAAAGATTTTAATTCGTTATAAATAATTATTTGAATTATTTGAATTATTTGAACTAAATGAACTAAGTTTCTAGTAAGTAGTCAAAAATACAACATATTATAATAAAATTTTGAAAAATATTCAAAGTACCAAGTGTGACAAATTGAACGATGAGTCAAAACTAATGCTTGCATTTCTTATTAGTGCATTTAATGTAGCTATACTAAATTCTAAACTAGTACTCTTCTGCTGGCAACGGTAAAAGAAACTATGATAATTTGTTATTTTATTAAGACAAAAACAGTATGCTAAGACTCGACACACAAAGCTTAATAAATATAAGATAACGATGCATTATAAAATAACGCTGAACTGCGTGGAAATATATTATGTACAGAATATAAAATGGTTGATGTTTTTGATAATTTTCAAACGGAAAGTTACTATCGAATGGCATTCACGCCGCTGTCATAACATATTCATGCGGAATTTCATTGAAGTAATGTGCAGTAACAGAAAGCTCGAAAGCTCAACGGAGAGAGAAAGAGAGGAGATTGCATCTATCCTTAGCAGCCTCGGAGCGACGATAAGCTCATCAAAATTCCACGTTACGCCAGAGCTGACCCAGTACTTCCGGTTAGCCGCAGTCCAGCCACAAGGGACGGAAGTGAAGCTCGCGAACGTGCATTCCCAGAGCGAATGCGTTTTGAATTTTAGAGTAGGCACGGCATCGCGTCGTCGTCTCCTTCCTATATACCTACGGCGGAAAGCACTTGGAGAACTTCTGTGCGCGTAACTGCAGACCGTTTAGGCTTATTCGGACAAGTTGTTCGCTCATTTTTCGCCGCTTCGCTTTGAATGACTCTACAAACCTGCTTTGTGGACCTTTTTTATTCCCCTTTTTACTTTAAATTGCAGGGTGATCGTTTCGCTTTAATGCACACTTTAGCGTGGAAAAAAGTGCCGGGTAATGCACTTAAGCAATACGTATCTTGATCCTTCTTCTCATTATTACACCCTAAATGCCACCGACTGACCTACTTTATTCATTGATTGTATTCTTTACTCGTAGATAATCTTTGTACTTACAGTATTACTAGACAAATTTTTAATGTTTGAATCTAAAATTATACCCTAATTTTAGTATTCATTTATTTATCAATTTAGTATTCATTTAATTGCATATTATTGAAAATTTCAGTGAAACTTTATTAATATGAAGCTCTTCAAGCACGATGTAATAAATTTTTATACGTCTTACTTTAGAATATCAGATTTACTTACGTTAAATTAATCGATTAATCGGGTATTACTTATATTTTAATAAATCGTAACTTTACAATTTTTGATATTAAACATTTTTCTATAAAACTATTCTAAATCATTTGATTTTATTTACAGAAAATAAAATATAAAAATTATTCTAAAACTAAAAACTCTTTTAAGAATCAGGAATTATTTTTAAAAAGTTCAAGATACGAATAAAGATAGTTTATAAGTAAGATTGACGCAATGGTTGAAGTTACGGTAAAATTTGTTATTTCTTATTTATTCTTATATATGATAATCATCGATCACTTAGATAATAGTAGATTGATTTATTATGAAATATTAACATTAAAATAAATACGTATTCTGCAAAGTTTGAAATATTAAAATTAAAATTGAATACTTTTTAAAATCGAATGGATTATAAAAGATTTCATTTAATTTATGTATAGTACTTTACCATATCGAACTCTCTAACAAATTTTACTATATTTTATAATTTAAGATTTACAACAACAAAATGATCCTATCGATAGAATTATTTATTCAAATAATTTTAACTAATATCTTACAGATTATCTATATTTCTAACTAAAATTAATTATTAAGTTTATACTCCAGTAGAAAACCGCATGTAATCTGAAACATCTATTTATTGTAAAATCAGTAAGTGTAAAATTCAAATTAATGATTGATTACTATATATCAAAATGAATTTTCGTAATAAATATCCATTTCTAAAATAAACTCAACTAATAAAATATAATGTACTATTTATTTTTTGACCATTAATACTAAAAGTTATTTCAATTTATTGAATATATTTTTATTTCATTCGTCAATCGATATTGTACGGATATAGTTTTTATGATTTCGTGAATAATTCAGGGAAGATTTATAGCTGATGCAAAGATTCTATCAATTTGGTGAAAATTGATTTTCAAATACCAATTTGTCAAAAACAGTAAATTATTAGTAGTTACAGTATTGCAAGAAAAAAAAGTTCGAAATTTCTTGAATAATTAAGATAGAAATTTCATTTTAATATTAATTGATGAACGATCTGAAAGAACGAATGGACTAAAAATAGATAAAAAACTAGTAATTATAAATTCTTGAATTTTATTCTAGGTACATGTATCATTTAAGAAAAAAAAGCACACTAAAAAATATTCAAATACTTTTGCATCTAAATTGAAAAAAAGTGGAAATTAAAATGTAATTATAATATTTAAGAAAAAAATAAATTAAGTACTATGAATTTTTAAATTTTTTTACGCGGCATAAATTTATTCAACGAAAACGTATTTACCCAGTTTTATATTATCTATATCTTCAAATATGTAAATGTTGAAATCCCTAGTTACTCATGCATGGAATCGCTAAAAACAAAAAACAATTAATTTTGGTACATAAAAACTATCTACAACATATACAAAAAATTAAATTTGAGATAACGTTGATTTATTTATTTTAAATGTTTAAAAACTAGTGAATTCTATACAAATGGAAGTATCTTTTTCGAGATAGTCGATTCAGTATTCAAAGTATAAAAGAACACATTGGTATATGTAGAACTTTCATGCCACGTTCAACATGCAATCGGCTAAAGTCTATCTAAATTCGTTCTTCCATTCCGCATATACGTATTGGAGTTTGATTCGAGTGTGAAGTTCACTATAATATTTAGCTTTTATTCTAGCTGCATCGCAAATCCGATTCGTGTTTTATCTTGACGCAACTAAAGTTTATATCCTGTTCGCGAGTCGGTACGCATCGTATCCGAGAGCGACCAGCCATCAAAAACTTTCATTTCCCCTTGAGAAATACTCCGTAAAAACGAGGGAGCATGCAAGGAAAGTGAAAAAAAGCACCCCATCTCTGAATTTCATTAGTCGCCGGGAAATTCGATACGTCGATTAATTACCTATTTTGATGCGCACCGAACCAGGTCGAGGATACCACGCGCTTGTTCCTAGTTGTGCATGCTAAATCGCGCGGACAGCCAATTAGCAGTGGGATATAGAACAGAATTTTAACAAATCCTTCATCGATACGTAATTGTGCGCGTGTGACCACAAGGAACGAGACCGAAGCACAGAATATACGCGTAAGACTAAGTCTCCGTTTGCACTGGGAACCGAAGCTTAGTGGCCTTTCTCTTCAACGGTATGACGAGGAAAACGAGGAAAACGAGGAAAACGAGGAAAACGAGGAAAACGAGGACAAAGCTAAGCAACTGGAAATAAGCTCGACCAAAATCGCAAATTTACATCTTCCTTCGAGACTTTATCTCCTTGACATCTACAAAAATCCTTCGAATTATCCTGATTTAAAAAAAAAAAACTAAAATTTTCAAATCACCAGATCGTGGAATTTTTTTTAATATAATCCATTATACATAAAGTGGAATTAGTAATATTTGTTCAATTAATGTATTCAAACGTAAAAAATATTCCTCTTATATTCAAGAAAATTTAATAAGTTTTATCTACATTTTTAATCGAACTTTTCAGTTGTCTTGTTCATTCGTTTAAAAAAACTTTTTTTCAAGAATAACCACTTACCGATTTGATTTCTATCGACGGAACGTATGCATCTGATATTACAGTTTAAATTTTTAAAAATGTAGATTTCAAATGTAAATATCGATCGATGCAATTTAGTTTTTATTTTTAATGTTATTTTCTGAACCTTTGAAGCTGAGCTGATCATCCGTTATTAAAACAACACTACTCGTACATTTATAATGTTTGCATTTGGGATCGAATGCACTTTTCCTTAATTCATTATCTGATTTTACAGACAAAAATGACAATAATAATTGCAAAAGTGAATCGTCACGAACCGAATGTTTTCGATCCATTTTCTACCATTCCTCTATTTTTAGGATTCATGGATCGATCAACGTTTATACATAAGCATACACGTATGCATATACATGTGTCGTAGGTAACTCGAATCTACCGGTCGACGCACTGCCGAGTTTAAAGTTTTCATTTGCTTTGCAATTCAAACGCAGTAGCCGTTGCCGATTCCCACAGAATCCCAGAGTGAGCACGAGTTATAGACTTGCGGTGCTCCGATGAGAATATACTTCTCTCTGCACTCTTTTAGCTTGTAGGCTATCGATAACCTTGGACAAACGAAGTGGGCAAAGGGAAGCTCGAGCAACTCCAGCAGATGAGTTTCGCGCGTGGATGCAAAATATATTTTCCGGTAGTTGAATAAATTGCGAGCCTCGAAAGCGCGATCTTGTTCGGTTTCGGTACTTTTTCCGATGGAAATAATATCGCTCTGATTGATACTCGTAAGTTTTCAGGCGCTTTTTGAATTAAAATAAGTAGGTTCTACTAACTAAAATCTTTAATATAAACAACAAAATAATATTCATAAAATTTTTCGATATCATTTTTAAAAAAGTATATAAATTTAATTTCAAAGACACGAGAAATTTGATCAAATTTGAACTATTTTATATGTTCAATTTTTTTTTATTCTTTAAATTAATTTTATTTTTTTTTATTTCTCTTATTGATTTATTAAATTATAATGATATCCCTTATTAAAAGTTTTATATTTTTAATGTGAAGTAATCTAAATTTCAATTTGGATAATAAACTTAAAAATACAAAATTGTCACTGGGACGATCCATCAATTCTTAATTATTACTTTAATAACAATTATCCAATAAACTTGAAGTATATTTTTCGAAATAAAATAGAAAAAAAATTCTTTTTGATCTCTTTATAATTTTATTTTATTTTATTAAGACAAAAAATACTTCATTTTTATTTCAATTAAAATTATATAAATGAAAGAACACCGGATTGAAACCAAATAAATTATGGTATTGTATTTTACATACTATTTAAACTTATTTTCATGTTAATACCATCATTATTGTAACTTTATTTTAATACGAAAATACTTAAATACATGACTATAATAAACTTTTTAAATTATTTTACTACCTACATCTTATTGTATATTAATATATTACATTAAAATATTAATTTATGAAATATCATTAAATTAAGAAAAAGAAATCTTTGTAAAAATGGATTTTTTAATGAATTTGAATCCATATTTTAATATTTTAATAATTTAAGCGATTTTATAAATTCACGACTTTGAACAATAAAATTCTTTTGAATATTTTATACACGAATATGAAATATGCAATTGTAGTACTTTTTATCTGGATTAATGTTTTTATAATTTTCAAATTATTTTTTATTGAATTTAATTTATTTTATTTTTCAGAAAAATCTGTCTTAAAATATCTCTAAATGTATGTTTCTATATATATATATATATGGATTAAGTTTATTTCTGTTAAATATATATAAAACATTTATAATCTCATCATAAAATGTATTACAGATACGAAAAAAATTTATATTTGGTTTTAACTATAAAAATACTAATTTTTATCTTCTAGTGTGTACTGGCATATCTCAAACAAATTTGAGCGTATATTAAAACGTGATCATATCCACGGTAAAATTTAAAATTCAAAAATCTGCAACATAACGCTTGAGACTTTTGAAATATATTTCACAATGCAAGTAAAACAGATTTTTGAATTCTTTTCCTTTCTACTCATTCTTATAAACTTGTGAACTGCGACTATTTTACGAGTTCGTTGAGATTCATTGCCACTAAATTATGTAATAAACTCATATTCGAGGTGCAGCCGACAGTAACATTATCTTGGAGGGCAAAACTTGTTAAGGGTAATGTATTGCCGACTCTAAAAAATTCACATGCATACGATCGTAACCTTTTACCAACTTATACAACCATGAAAAACTTAGTGAAAGAAATAAGCAAAAAAGCAATCTCAAAATACTGAATATGGAAAAAATATACTTGACATTTGAGTTTAATCAGAATAAATAGTTACGTAAGAGTCAACAAGCTTCAAAATAGCTTTAACTACTGAAATGTAGCTTGATTGCATATTGCGCTTTGATAAACAAAGTTTTGCTACCAATACCAAGATACTATATACAAATTTCATTTCATTTCAATTGCATAAATGTCGTACAATTAATATCAGAAATTTTTTTAATTCAAAATATATATGTACGTAAAGGTAAAACCTACTTTCAACTAAACCTATCACATAATAGTTATATTATCGATCCTTTCAAGTTTTATCTATCAATCATATAATTGGCTTTACAACGTCCTTGAGTCCTATATTTTTTTAAGCGCTTTATAGATTTTATCAAATATATTGAAAAATTGAAAACGATATATATATTCTTTAATTCTTTAATGCACGCTTATGGTTTTCAAAATAAAATCTAGATAATTTCATTTTTTTTTAAATTTCAATTGAAATAAAATATTAACAGTTGTGTCAAAAAATTTGTGAATGCTCGAAATATTAAAAGGCCTATCGAACTGTGATAATGTAATATTTGTCAGGAAAATTAATTTATGAAGATTTTATTTGTAAAAGAAACTATTATGATTTAATTATTAAATCTGTATACGCTATAGTAAAATATTGAAAAACACATAAATATAAATTTGTAAGTATAGAAAATTCGTATTTTTTAAAAGGATAAAACATGAAAATATAACGTGTACAATTAATGATAATAAGAAAAAATAAAACTCAAGGGATGCATTGATTCTTTGAAGAAAATAAAGAAACAATGTAGAAGAATAAAGTCTTTAGAGAATATAGGATTTCATTGAATGGAATCCATAAAGTGTATTGTATGGTTTGATATGCGCATAGTAGAAATACTGAAAGAGCGAGAGGAAATGAGACAGAGATATGAGAGGTACAAGCAATAACATGTACAATAAATGTTCCGGCATTGCGAATTAATGAACGACCTCGTTACAAGGGCGAGAAACCAAACTCGCGCGTGCTTATCTTGACGTGGTGGCAGTCCTGTCATCCACACACTCGAAAAAACCACACCATTACTTCTTTCATTTCTCTAAAAAAAAATTGGCGTCACTCATTCTTGAATATATATTACGATACGCCTATCGCGTGTACAACACCGATGTGCTCAATGAAAAACTGTAAGTGGCGTACGTTTCTGCATTATGTGGAAAATATTATTAACTGCTGATAATTGATACACGCTTAAATCGTTCGATCGAATTCATATTTGAATTTACTAATAAACACTATTTATATAATAAAACCTCTTTTGAATGAGTAATCAATGATAGGTTGAAATTCTGGAGATATTTTAATCAGTCGTATAAAACGAAAAAGGAATATAGGATCAGATTGTCAAAACTACAGAGATTCTGTGTTAACGTCAACATATCAATAATTTACGACAAAATCGACCCAGTATTTTAAAATAAAAATTTCTTAAATAAATTCTTTACCGATGACGTCTATCCTTGAATTCTATAAAATGCATTTATATACTGCAAGTAAATTATATATAGAATATCTCAATAGACCAATTTCTATCTCGAATCGATACGTCTAAATCCAATGTAATTTATACCAAGGAAATATTTATCGTGGATAATTTTAAAACACAAATTAGTTTAAACAGAAACAAAAATTCACTAATTTCATATAAATATTTTTAGAGTTCAAAATATTAAATATATCTTTGTTATAAAATTAATATTCTATTAAAAACAGTACTCTGTATACACTACATAATTTGTAAAAGCGTTTACATAAAATATAAATTTTACAACCGCTTATTAACTAAACACAAATAAATTTTTACTTTAATAAAAAATTAATTAAATCTCTACATAATTTAATAATTTATATAATGAATTCAATATTTTAATTTACATTAGTCAAAATTCGCTTATTTTATAAAACTTTTTAAAAGAAGTTTTAACTTAAAATAATAAACTATTGATTTTTTATGAATAATGAATATAATTATACAATCATATTTTTATTATATTACAATCGAGATAAGCTAGAGAGATTAAATCGGTATTATTATAACCAATATTTCATCGGATAAAGTTTATAAGTATTATAACAGAAATCATAAAATATTTTTCATAATACGTTATTTGAATTTTTGCAAACGATAATGTAAACATTTTTATATAAATGATAATAATAAATTTACATTAAATGCATACATGAAAATTTTAAATAAACATTTTAATTTTAAAAATGTTTCATTATAGTACATGTATTAAAATACAAAATTATATTCGATTTTGATGCTAAAATTGCAATGCTTTTTTTTATTAAATGTGATAAAATTCTAAAAATGTATTTCATATATTAATAACTAGAATGAACTTAAATATTCAATATAATACTTGTATATAAATAGTACAAAAAACTTACAGATAATTATATAACAAAAACTACAAAAAATAGTGAGAAACATAATAAATAGTAAATTTACAGGTGGAAAATTAATAAAGTTCTTTTATCATGCTAATTACCTATTTTGTAAACTATATTTATTTAAAAATTATATGTACGTTTCCATTTCACTGCTTTTTCATCTGCCCTCTTTTCCTCATTTTTTCCTTCTGCTATTCTAATGTATTTCACCATCCTATTCTCATACAAAATTTAATGTTAATACTAGATACAACGTAAATAAAACAGAATTGGTAGTCGTCGTTGAAAAATTCTTTCTATATATACAGACATTTATTTCCAATGACAATAACTAATTAACACGTACAATTTTATTTGTTTAACTATTTCAATATGTATTTGCGTAAGTAAATATATATTTATTTAAATATTATATGAAACCTATAAACTGATAAATATTGTAGAGCGATATAATCTCGGTCATAATATATCAATTTCAAAGGTATTTAGATTTTTAAAGATAAAATGTCAACTATTGCAATTGACATAGTAATTCTGAGATTAAAAATATTACTAAATATATTAATAAAATTTTTCATTTATAAATACAAAATACAATTTTTTCATATTATAACATGAACAAAAGGTATACGAAATATTACGATATATTTTAATCTCAATTTAAATGATAAATTTTAAAAGAATTATTAGGTATAGGAAGAAAACTTAAAATCACATTCTAGACATCGATGATTGCTTTAAAAGATTTTCATTGTAAGCTAATGAAACCTTTTTAAGAATTTAAAATTTCAATTAAACTTTTTTTATAAACAAATAAAATAATTAATATTCATATATAAAGTAAGCTACCTATTTTAAAATTATCCTTGAAGTTGATAAGCTTTCAAGTTATATCCAAACTTTAATCTATTTCAGTATAAAGTATATACATCACTGAAATAAAAGATGAGTAAAAGAATCATAATAATATATAAGTTCTTTATATTTCAAATTAAAATTTCATTATATATTTTAAAACAACGTATTTATTTGTATTCAGCAATTTAACTATTTATAAGTATATTGATTAAATAATTTTACAAGGGCTCTAAACACGTTGGCTTGTAAAAAGTTCAAGTGAAGAAATAACTGTCGGAACCATTTATTTATATCAAAGATTTTCAGACTACACGGCCACTATATGTAATTTTTAAACTCATTAATATTGGATAGAATTGTTCAACTAGAGAGTAAGAGGGTAAAAACAACAAGAAGAAAGTAACTGAAGTTTAGCAAATACATTGAGGATTTACGATTTAGAACAGAATGTTTTTTGTTGCTACCTTCTTTTATAATTTTTCAATATAAAACAATTGTTGCTCGTATGTATTGCTCGTATATATTGCTCGTATGTATTGCTCGTATGTAATCATGACTTTATTTTTCTAATAGCGACAGTTCTTAGATCACTGTTACATCGATCTTATTACCTATATCAGCGTTTTACGTTATTATTAAGATTTTGAATGTATTCGCAAGCTCTTTAATAAGTTCTTTTCTTTATTTTCTCTTTTTTCTTTCTTTCTTCCCCTATATAATCCCTCTTATTTTTAATCCCTTTGCCTTTCTCGATCCCCCTCTCTCTCTCTTTCTCGATCTCCTCTATCTCATTAATACATGTGCGTGCGCACACACATACAATTTAATTTGTCCCTCTGTAAAATTAAGCATTGATGTATAGATAGTACAGGAATTGAATTGCGATTAAAATGCGTACTGCGCTGCTCAGTTGTCCGAGATAAAAGACACGGAAATTAGCAATCACGCAAACATTATGTCGGTTTCGAATCGTCCAGCGGCAGTGGTACTAACCGCAGGTGCATGAGCGAGCGTCAGCGTGAATTATCCGTTATTCAATTATATAATTAAAAGCATAGAAACGAGAGCCATTGCTGAAAGATATGAACCAATAATAAAGAAAATTAGATAGTTAATTAATTAAATAATTAAATATACTACTAAAATATAGCCCATGGTAGTTTTCTTGTGTTTGTTAATTTGTAATAAAAGCATACGATCGAATATCACATCCCTAGTAAAATCAACAACTATTTGAAATTGATAGTAAATATTTTATAAGTATTCTTGTACAAATATCTACTGCGTAAGTCGTATAATAAATTAAAACTAATATTAAATTTTTTTCACGTTTATTCACGGTATTTTCATCCTCACTAGAACTCAATAATGTCTTTATTTGAATGAATTTTTTTTAAAACATCAACTATAAATATTTGATTAATAAAGAAGAAAAAAAAATTAAGTTTATTATTTGGTCAAAGCATCGATCAATATAATTTTTCTTTTTTTATATTTCTCCAAAAAACAATTAACTAGTTATTGATATATATATGTGTGTGTGTGTGTTTGTGTGTGTCACTAAATAATTTCATGCTAAATAATTATTATGGATTGTTTACCACGAACAATTTAGATTATATTATACTACATTATTATTTTATTCAAAGACCGTAACGAACAAAGTGAAAATTAATTATTTTAATTTCATTCAAATTTGTCAGAAAAAATGCAAAGGTATTACCATAGCTCAACTACGATGTCATAACTCAATAATCGCATCTAATCTTTAGCAAAGTTGATCAAACTTCGCATATGTTAAAGAGAAAAGAGATGTAGAGTTTCACCTTGGCCGATGCGACTTTAAGTATTTTATTAAAACTCCAATTTTCTTTCATAGCACGATTTTGATCAACTTTTAAACTAAGGAAGTTTTAAAGTAAAAATTTCGTAAAAAGTAAAATTTCACTAAATCTATAAGTAAATGTTTTTGTAGTTTTATAATACACGTGATCATACTTTTTATAAAGAAATTATTCCTCGCGAAGAAACTACGAGAAGTTGAAGGCATTTATACAAATGGCTACATTTACATGCGAAAAGTTTGAGATAAAATTTAAGCGAGAAATATTAAAGTCCATTTTTTCTCTTATACACTGACAATAAAGGAAATAATGCACGTTTCGATTTATAAATAACAAAATAAATAAATTGAAATAAATCTAGACATTTGGAAAAAAATGTGGAGATATTTTATTATAAATTGGTAAACACATTACTTTGGATTTTCATTATTTCTCCTAAGCTAACGAGATTCTGAATGAGCTGGAAAGCACAAGCTTCGGCAAAACTACGCGAGGAATTCCGTTAAACACGCTTTCACATATAACTAAAGCGCGCGTTTTCGAATTCCCTGCATTTTTGCCGCTGGCGGCGTGCCCTAACGATGAACTACACCATCAAGATCGAAATATGCACAGTAAAGAGCCGTGGAACGAATGAACGAACAAACTGATAGATGTATATATGGATATGGCGATGAATTCCAGTAGAGATGAAATCACGGGTCTGCATAGTGACACGTTTTCTAATAACGACGCTTCGAGATTTCGCCCTCGTCATCCCCGACAACGCAGCTGCTTTTCGATTTGGCTGTTAATCGTGCACAGTTACGTTTGCCTGTGTTAGCATGAGCGCGTGCGCCCGTTTTTGTATTTGCGGGTATGCCTGGTGTGCACGAAGCAGTACTCGAAGCTGCTTGGGAAAATTTGGCGCAAGTGGAGAACAATGAGACACTTCGTTGGTGTCACCGTCCTGTTTTTTTCCCTTTCTATCTTCCTTTCAATTTTTTTTCCCTTTATTGTGATTCAGCCGACTGCACCAACGCTCCGTCATCTATTCTTTTTCCATACTTTTCTTTTTGCCTGAGGCGTTGTCGGGAAGAGCGACCGCCGTCGGTGCTTTTCTTCGACGTGATTGAAAGACTCTCGCTCGCGCGACCCACTCATCGATCCGCATCTCCCGGTGGTAGCAGACGCTTCCTAAATTCGTACAGGAAATTCCCGGCACTTGGGAATAGACTGCTGACAGCAGGAGCTTCCCGAGCAGGGAACAGGCGCACATTCTCGTCATGCACTATAAACATGCGGCGGCGCTGTTGTTGAGTGGCAAGGAGATATCTGAGAATAGTATGCTACGCGTTTATCTTGACTCCTTTCACCTACGTCATTGAAATCGAAAATTTACGTTCTAGCTGGCTAATTTTTTAATATCCAGTTTAATTTTTTCAATTTTTAAAGGAGTTACTTTTTGAAAGTGTTCGATTTAAAAAGTACAAAATTATTTTTCGCGTTCTCGTGATAATGTTTTCAAAAACTAAATATTTACGTGCGTAAACGCATTTTAAACCCTTGTAAATTATGAGTCACAAAATTCTTTTAAATATTTTTCAAGCGGAAGTATACGATGAACAAATTCACGTTCTAAAAATAACAAATAAAATACTTAACTTATCGAAAGATACTATTTTTCTTTTTACATGGATATACTTCGCATAAGATAAATTTGTAAATGAAATATTAAATGATATAACTTCGGAAAATGAACCAAATATTATAACGTTTAAATGCGCAGGTCATTAAAGTTGTTCGTTGTACACCGAATTTTGCTAGCATTCTATAACGTGCCTATCTCGCTTCGATTCAATTATATTTTAATATTGATTCCATTAAACGAATTCGTTGCGATTGGAGACATTTAAACCACAATAGAAAATTAAATTTTGGTTTAAGTTGGATAAAATAATTTTAACCGTCGCTAAAAACAAAAATAACTAGTGTTTGTTAATACAAATATAAAAAAAATAAAGACATCCATAATGCTTAACAAATTGAGTATACCTGAAGGGAGCAATTTTAAATTACAAAGAGTCGGTGATCGTATAAAATGCTTCAGTATGGAAAATAACGGTTCAGCGTTAATACGCTTTTAATCTGCCTTCGCCAATTTTCACGTGAAATACCCAAGTGGCTACCGTATTTTCACATTCACATAAAACAAATACAGTATTATTTACTTCCAATGTATACCAATGAAATATCTCCATAAAAAGCTTTTACTTTAGGGAAAAAACAAGTGTTTATTTTCATTGGATATAACAAATGCAATAATATGGAATGAAACCATCAATTAATGCATCCTTTTATTTAAATTCAAATTCGAATCTAATTATGTATTCAAATAATACGATTATCCTAAGTTTTTCTCAAGCAACTCGAATAAAATTTTCACAATTAGCTTTAAATATCATCAATGTAATGCAAATAATTAATTTTATATTTAATATATTTAAAATAAACAAAAGATTAACTTGAATACAAACATCGAATTATTATGTTTTTAATTAAAAAAAATTTTTTTAATCTACTTATTTAAATAGGTTTTCTTAAAGAATTTTATTTAGACCTTATATAAAATAAATTTAGATTTTTCACAGACTTAAATGTCAATAAAATGTCAAGTCAATCTAAATATTTCATTTTTTTCAACTTTTCCATTAAATTTTCATTTATCGCTAAATATTTATTTATTATCAAAATTTTATCAAAATAATTGACATAAGACAACAATCGGTAAATATTTTTTTTAATAATACTTCACTTTTTTCATTATTATCTTTACCTAAGTTCTATAGTAAAAATATTGACAATACCTTATTAAGGCTAGTCACTTTATTGCGGCATATATATAATAAAATGTATATTAAAAATATTAGAAATATCGATATATCAATTTACTAATTATTAAAATATTTTTAAATAACTATTATCATGTATAAATTAAAATTATCGTTTCTTAATATCTAAAAAAATAATAAATTTATGAAATATTAACAAAATAATAATATTATTTAATTAGTAAGCCGATAATATAGTTATTAAATATAAATTATAAAAGTTTTTAAAATTAATCCATCATCGATTATATTACAATATCAGATATTTTTTATAATATGAAGTTATTGAACAAAAACATATTCTAAAGTTTTATGTAGCAGTGTAATAAATGAAATATTTTCATAAAAATATCCTATCTTATTATATCTATATTCGCTAAAACTTAAAAGTAACGTGTATTTATTTCATGTATTGTATACATATGTATTTGAATAAATATTGTTTTCTGCAGTTATCGATATGTTTAAAAATTTTTAAATTATAAATATAAAAAAAGATCATTAAAATAAATTAAAACAATCAATCATAAACAATTTTTATTAAATTTCGAATTTTATGTTTTAAGGTTGTTTCACGTTATAATTTTTTTATAAAATGTAATATATTATATAAACAGCAAACGTCGAACAAAGTTACCCGTATATTCCCTGAGATTCTGTATATCACTTCTTAACCTCATGCAGGTAGTAATTCAGTGTAGCAGAAAATTTTCCGGTTGCGTGAGAAATTGAAATCTAATAATATAATCATTAATATTTTCTACAGAAAATAGTTGTAAATCTATTTAAATATTCTTATTTTTCAATCAAAAGTCTACTACGGTAAAATTTATTCTACAGTTAAAATTTTTTTTATTAAATTGATATTTGGTTATATTTATTTTTATATCAATTCGTATGTAAAGGTACGAGTTCTACTATCGCCCCCAGACGTAACAGCATAATGTACATATCCAAGAAATTCATTTTAAAAATACGATTATAAGCTGAAATTATTATTTATTCTGAAATTACGATAAAAGTATTTTTCAATTTAAAATCACGTCATAAAGATTATTTCAAATAAAAGAAAAAAATGTTTATTACTTTCCTGTATTGGTACACAATTTTTTATTTTATCGAACAACAATTTTTAATAAAATTATTGCTCAAACTAAAAAAATTATATATAAAATATATATGTTAAAAAAGTAATAAATATACAAGTAATACGTACGCAAGAGATTATATAATCACGTAAGTGAGTCAAACATATGATTTAGAAAAGAGTCTTGCTTCGAATAAGATAGGAAAAATGTAGGAAACAATAGAAAGGTAAAAGAAATTCATACGCGAATAGATCGAAGAGATATTAAAAGAACTCGTGGTGTGCTGTTCTTCGACAAGTTCGGTTATCAAAAATTGATCCTATTGCTACTATTAAAGTTTGCGAAAATAAATTCTCGAATGTAAGAAAATTTCTTTGCCAGTTGTAGATATTTATTTATCGAAAATTCGTGAGTGTATCGAGGACACGAATTTCCAGTCGTTCAGCTGCTCTCGGGCGAGAGCATTTACTACTTCAGAAACTCGACTTCCGATCGTATTGGGCCCCGAGAGGGCAAAATTGCATGGCCATGTCGTGCGCGTCTACGTTGTTAGAGCAAGAGAGAAAGAGAGAAGGCAAACCCGCGTCGCCCTGGTAATACGATTTAACTTGTCCCGCGTCCAGCGAACCTTCCGGAATATTGAGTTTCCCAAAGCTTACCTTGGACTCGCATTGCAAACGCGCGAGAGGCATCAGGTGGATACGCGTGCCCGCTTCCTGCATCAACTTTCGGCGTTACCGGTGTTTAATCAAGTCGCCTCTTCCCTCGCTCGTCGTCCCCTTACCTTTCGACTCTCGACCCGCCGCGAGCACGAAGGAATCTGAACGTCACTAGTGCGAGGTCACCCGCTAACTTCATCTGGAGAATCGAAAAAATTAATTAGCACTTTGGGAGTTGAGAAATACATCTCCAATTTTAATGGGTAAAGCTTCTTTTCAAAGTACAATTTTATCTTTCTTCAATATTCTTATTTCTCCGTGCTAATTTTTATTTATTTATTGTACGCTCGATGCAGATTTAATTCATAACTAATGAGGTTATGTCTGACTGTTAAATAATACCTAATTAGAGCGAGAGAGAAATAGAGAGGTATATAGATAAATTCAGAACCGATAAAGTATTAATAACTAAATTTGTAATAGATTATTATTGAGACAAATCAGAAGGAGGGAAACAAACTTAGATGATCCAATTAATAATATATGGCCTAGACGATCCAATTTCCTCGCTTCCGCCCTTCTTCGATTACCAAACTCTAAGTCAATTTTTTATGCTTTCGAGAAACCAAATATTATCTAATTGAATTTCTATACTTTCTACAAACACTCAGTTTTTATTAAAACGATTCAACAACAATTAAATCTTGCAATATTTTTAAAATATTGAAATGGTTCATTTATAATTTCTTTTATATTAGCATAATTTTATTCTTTATAACAAAAATATTATATCCTTAAATATAATATTCTTAAAAATTTGGTAATTTTTCGTTAATCTTACCTTTTTAATTCGATTATAAAAATATTATCTATTATCAATCATTAATAAAATGGTAAAATTTTAACTTAAACTACAGTTATTGAATATTTATCAACTTGATTATATTTTAATTACACTAACTCTGTAATTAAATTAACAACATTATAAATAAAATATATTAATATTTGTAATAAAATATTTTCATATTTTCGTTTACATTTATTTAGTTATTAAGAATTATATAAATTCATTGCATAAATAATTATACTTTTCAAAAAAGATTTCTATATATATTTTTTTAATTTTTTTTTATTGATTAATATATTTAATATGAAATATAAAAAATTCTTATATATATATATTTATAAAATAAAAATAAAATAAATAACCTTACTTAAACGAGTGAACTTTATTAGAAATACAAGTATGTTTTATAATCCAATAACCAGCGCTGCCAAATATCTCTATATGACTATAACAAAAAAAGTGTATGAAATAATTGAAAAGAATTCTGCTATCGTATTATAATATATTAAGAAAATTAAATATTGCGTACACTTATTGGCCATTTTCTATGTATCAAATTTAAGAAATTTTATAATAAATAAAGAATATAAACATGTTTATGAATTGTTATGATTTTATTATGAAGATAATTTAGTTAACATAACGCTATAAAATCTTTCACAAATATATTAAAAAATTAATGAAAATTTAAGAAGGCTATTTTTCTGAATTATTATATTTTCTTATGAAAAAGTTATAAACAGATATTATCAAAAAGCTTAGAGTTTACATTTTTGAAAAATAAAAATTAAATTCAAATATGAACATAATACTATATATATTTTTTCTAAAGTGTCTATAAAATTACATGTTGATTAAAATTTTATCAGCTTAATTACAAGTATTATCAAAACCTCATTCTCACCTTACTTAATTTTTATACTGTAACTAGAAAATTTCCTGTTTAGTACATTAAAAAAATCTTAAATAGTGCTAATGATTATTACATAATTTTATCTTTAAACATAAAAACTTTACTTATTAAATATCAAGTACTATTAACAATGATTATTATTACATCATTTCTTCACCTTTTTCCAAAGTTTAAAATTATTGTTTTGCAACATAAATTATAATTGCATCTAATTATATGAATATATATGTATGTATGTGTATGTATGTAATTTAAAAAAAGTTTAAAAAAGTATATTTTTAGCAAAATTAAATAAAAACTAAATAAAAATTAAAAAATTTTAAATTCTTTATTTACTTAGTTTATAAATGTATTTAATGCTTACAATGAATATTTATGGTGAATTCAAACTTGGTGTCGCATAAAATTGAAAATTTTGTTTTCATTAAGTAATGATTAACATTTCAATTCTGATAGACTTACTTAAAAAGGTAACCTGCTTTGTATTGTAATAATCTCATTCAACAAAGTTCTAGAGAATTTTGTATGTTCTTCATTAGTATATAATTAATATTTGATTAAAGTGCACCGTTCATAAAGTTTGATATAGCCTAGAAAATATCACAAACTGATATTCACAAAGTACAAAGCTAATTAAATTATTACCATGAAAATCAAAATAAAAAGTGTAAAGCTTTAAAGTATGGTATAAGGGTGCGAACAATATTGTACAATATTTCCAAAATATAGAAAACTTACTATAAAATTCTTGATCTAATAAATTCTTAATCTTTTGCTTAATTTAAAATATTATAACAAACTATTTTACTGATAATATTCAATTTTTATAATTTTACTACTTTTATAATTGTAATAATTATACATAAAATTCTAGCATTACATAAATGAAATTTTAAATGTACGAAGTAAAAGAATTGAAATTTGAATCCAGGATCCAAAAAATACAACTAAATCATAGATTGACATTGTATTTAAATTTTTTATTCAATGTATCATAAAATTTTAGTATATATAGATGGTAGATTTTGGTTAAAAATAAATATTCACTCTAAATATTATATTTTACTTTTCTTTTGTCACTAGCTATTTTTATATAGAAGAATATTTCTTTGAAAAACAGGCTTTTTCCGATATCAAAGGCAAGAAAATTTTCATCGAAGTCTATAATATGTAATCGATAAATAGAAATGAATTAAATATGCGATAAACTTAGTAAAATATACTATTTTTATATATCTAGTTATATTTATAACGTATAAATACAAAAATATTACATAAATTCTATATAATTCTTTAAAAAATAGAAAAGAAGAAAGATATCAATTCGAAAAATTTTTCAATACCAAAACGAAACTAAAGTATATAATATTTATGCTTAAATTGTTAAAGCAATTATTAACAGTTGACAGAAATTTGTAAAAGAAAAAAATATATAATTTAAATATACAATTTAATTTAATTTCTAATAGTTAAACTTTTTTAATGTACACATGCTTATCAGTACAACAACTATTTTTAATTAGTAAAGACAATTTATAATCTTAATAATTATTATAAATAAGATTTATCAATAGTATTCATAAATTTTATTTAATGATGAAGACTATTCAATAATTCATTATGGAAGAATATTCAAAGAATTATCTTTTAAAATAGCAATGAAATAATAATTGTTCTGAGATACACAAAACTAAAAAGTTCATATCATTCACAACGTTAAATATCATATCCACTTTATTCTTTATAGTAAAATATACTTTTAAAATTATATAAAATTATAAGTATTAATTTTTTATTACTTAATTTAATATAATTACATAAATATAATAGCATGAGAATTATAAAAAAAATTCATGAAAATCATGGTATTTATCGGAAAACAATTTTACAATGTTTTAATCAGTTTGCGTTTCATTGTTTAATTATAATCTAAAATTTTCCTGAATATACTTAATAAAATACATATTTTATAATTAATTATAATTTTTTAACTTGAAACAAATATCTTATAAATTTGAAGAAAAAACGAGCCACGACCTTTCGTGACTTCGCTTAAACTTTAATACGAGTGTTCTACTTATTATAGAATAAATAATTTGAGATTTTTAATTCGATATAAAATAGTGTTACCTAAATAAAAATTAAAATAATGTAAAGCAAAGTAATAAAAATATTGCTTTCAAATTTACAAGTTCAAAATTACATATCATTTAAGCCATAAGAGAATATTTTTATATTTTCATTTAATATATAATATTACTCAATTTCAAAACTTATCTTTATAAATAAAATAAAAATTCTCTTTAAAATATCACAAAGCAATTTAAAGATTTATTTCTGTTACGGGCTTTCACGTGTAAGAACCTGTAACGATTAGCTTCTCCTTTCTTCATAAGACCGTAAAGATTAAAGGTTCTTGTATTAATACGAAAAAAACTTGAGATGATATTATTTCAATAATACTATATTGCAAATATGCTATACTTTATAAGGCATTTTTAATAATTCTATTAGTTTTTAAATAAAATTTTTTGTAATTCAATCCGCTGAACATAATGAAAACAGAAGGTGACACTTTTAGCTTTAGAAAGAAATTTCTAACAAAAATAAAATTTAACAGATGGATCTAGAAGAAATTAGACATATAATATTTAGTAATCTATAATAATATCGATATACAACACATGTACCATGTAAGCTAAAAGCTTTGAACATATATTCTATCACATCAACACTATGTGTTGCGAAACTTAAGGAGGTAGAAGCGGTGTCCCACATCATGGAGAGACGTAGACTTCTCTCAACACGATTAAGACTTCCACGCTCACCGAGTGCCAACAACTTCACATTTTCATTACTGCTTGTTAACTTCTTATACATCAAAGCTTGGGGGTGTCTCCAATTTTCTGAATGCTGAACTAAATAAGTTTCTTTTATATTAAAGTATTTATTTCAACTTCATATTTAAAAATGCAAAGAAATTCTTAAATTGAACTGCTTTACAAAACGCCTTCATAATCCTAAAAAATAGAGGCTATTACGAAATACTATGGCTAATGATAAAAAAATTTTTATTAATATAATTGAAAATCATATTTAAATATTTTATTTATTTGATTTATTTTATAAATGATGAATTTATGTATATGTATTTAGATTATACTTTTAAAATACATAAGATTGTCAAGTACTGATATTTATTTCTAAAAATAAATAACAGACATATAATATCAATTTTCAATGTTATAAATAAAAAAGATTTTTGAAATATACTTCATTATAGTATTTTATTACATAGATTAGCAATGTATTTAAACAAATAAAACTTTTTCTATATTTTATTTTCAATAATTATGGAACTATTTTATCGAACAAAAGACGCAATAACTAATCCGTAATTTTAATTAATTTTGACTATCTCTTACTTGTAAATATGATAATTTTAATTTTAATACACGTAATAGTCAAAAGAATAATTTAATAAAGCATAAAAAGTAAATTTAACTTATTTCATTCTTTATGTGAAAATAAAGTTTAAAAAATTGAAATTAAATATAGTAATGTTTTAACATAGAAATTTTCTTTAAAAAATAAAATAAAATTTTTTGCTGAATGTATTTATAATTATATATACATAATTTTTTTTATAAAACTTTCTATATAAAATTAGAAAGATTATAAGATTCGATTACATTTTTCAATTATTTATATAAAAACTTAAACTAAAAATTTAATTATACATCTATTTGTGGCACATTTAATCTTACCTTTTAAATAATGCAGTAGATAATAAAATGTAAAAGTTCTGCTTTACTATATCAACTATGTGCATGTATATGTATTATGTCAATTACGAAATAATTAAAAATAACGATACTACAAATGATAATAAAACAAAATAAATCAAAACACATTTATTACTCACACAACGGTACGCTTATTCATAAATTTTAATACTGAATATTTTACAATAATGTAGACTATCGTCGAGTTATGTCATTCTTTCAATCTATCAATAATATTGCTGCTTTTTATACGTTCCTCAGTAATAATAAAATTTAATTAAGAAGTTATCGGAAATCTGCAATTACTTTTATTTCGAATATTTATCATATTAAATACTTTCAATTTAGAATTTTTATTAATTTTTGCAATTTGTGATAGTATTTCAGTACATAAACATATTAAAAAACTGCAATAAAGTTAAAAAAATACTTTGAAATGAAAAATTGAACGCACTAACTTTTGCGACAAAAAAATATAGAAAAATATTGAATTCATTTTTATAAGTCTCCAAAGAATAAAAATTTATTTCAATTTTATCACATGCATTCTCATGGACATGTATTTAACTTTATATCATATATTACAAAAATCATTTAAGTATCAGTAATTTCTTTCAATTAATATATAACGTAATAAATTTAAAAATATAAAATTATTATATACATATATTTCTTTTTTATTATTTAATGATTAAAAAATTAATTATTTTATTTTAAAAAAGGATCATATGAAGCATTTTTGATTTTTTATTTGAAAAATATTGTTTTAAATGTCAATGTATTTCGTAATAACGAAAAGTAATTTTCTTTTAATATTTTTAGTAAGTATGCAATATACATTAAAAAAAATACATTCATCAAAATATTTTATTTAAATATTTAAAAATATATATTATAAATTGTTGATATAAATATTTTATTGCTTAATTTTACTTCTGACGTCAGAATAATAATATATTTTTCAGACATCTCGTGTTTAAATTTGTCACTTAAAAATTTGTAGATTTCAATGATTTAATTACATTATTTATATAAGATATAAATATTGACTTTATTTTGCCTTCATCAAGCTTCTTCACCTAGATATATTTGTAAAATATGTTCTAAATATGCATTGAAAGTACTTAATATAGAATTTATTTATAGTTATCATGAAATATAGTATAGAAAAATACATCTAGATATTCTAAATGATGTACGAATTAAAGATATTATTTGATACATAATTGATTCCGAAGTTAATGGATATTCATGCATCTATTTTCACAAAGCACTTTGTATTTAACTGAAATTTACCAATAAATGAAATGAACCAAATACATTCTAAATTTTATTATAAAAGTGAATCGAAGCACAACATTTCATCGTAATATTAATGAAACTTAAAATTGATTTATACCAGTGGTTTGCATCCTTTACTTATTAATTCTCCGGGGTCAATAAAAGTTTAAAATCTTGTATATAATTTTAAGGATAATATTGATTCTAAAATAATAATTATTAAATTTTTGCAATAAATGTATTAAAACTGATAATAAAATTATAATCTTGAGTATCCCTCCTGAGACTCCCTTGTTGCCAACTCGTCTACGTCGACGAGGGAAACGGCAAATACTGAAGCACGCAAGTGCATCTTCGTCGGCACGTACACATACACTCACCAACTCGTGCGCACAAAGAAGCTTCGGCATCTATGTATCGACTTTTGGGCTGATTACATTATAAAGTGAGCAATGTTTCAGCCCGTCAGCGACCGCTTACACGCTTCCTGATGTCTCGACGTACCTTCTCATAGACCATCGCACTTGCGAGCTAGCACACGTAAATACACCAAGGTTACCCTCGGCACATCGACCGCCACCTGAATTAGACCACTTGTAAATCATGCAAATCAGTCTAATCCTTCTCCGCATCTTCCCAAGAATTCTCTCCCTCTGTCTCTCTCTTTCTCTTTCTCTTTCTCTCTCTATCTCTCTCTTCGATACTCTGCTCTCTTAGCTCCAAAGCATATTTTCCTTTAAGCTAAGCATCCGAAACATCTGTGAAACACGTCGATTTGATCTTGCAGAGTAACACTAAAAACTTAAACCGAATACAAATAGAAGAAAGGTCAAGAAGCTCAAATATTACAACTATCCTAAACGACGAATGATTAGGTTTTACGTCCGTGTCATCTTATTGCTTTTGAAATGAAACGATGTTCGGATACATCAACTACTATGGAAGATAAAAGCATTCGAAATATTTGTTAGACCTTCCTGGGTTAAATTCATATTTAGATAACGTCACCTACGAGCTAATAATAATCGCTGCGGTAACAGCTTGCCTGAAGAAATAGTGACATGAATTTAATAATATCCATATTAATGCAACTAATTTATTAGAGCCAATATAATGTAGTATTCAAAATATTTACTAATAATAAAATGTATAATATTGATAAAACGTCAATAATTATGAAAGTCCTTACTAGAATATAAATAATATTAAAAAGTAACATTAATCGTAAAATAAGTTCGTATTTTTAAAACGATATATTAGCTTATGATATTACACACAATTTATCTATTTTAGACCTTTATTTTTAAAGAAATGGCAAAAAATCATGTAAAAATATGCAAATTAAAATTAATATTTTATTCTAACAAATTAAAAAAATAATTATAAAATTTTTATATTCCAAACTTTGGTATATTAAAAAAGCTAATAAAAATAATAATTCAATTTTATTATACATATATGTAAATAAAGTACAAGATTAATTATTTTATATATATATATATATATCACAAAGCATTTTTAATAGTAATATTATTTACTTTTTATTTACTGTTTAAAGTAATTATCGACACAATTTTATTAGATTTAACCAAATTAATATATATCATAAATATTTTAACGCGTGAAATATGAAAATTAATTATTTATTTGATTTACTATTATCTACCATTTATAAATAAATAAATTTTTAAGTGTACTATGAAGTTGAGATTTAAATGAAAAACAGTTATTATATTTATAAATATAGTAATTTTTACCACCTCTAAAAATACTGTTCGTTTAAAGTTCTAGATACAAATTTTATGGTACGATTCATTTTACATTTACACAATACAATTTTCGAATAATGCATAATTTATGAATACCCAAACCAAAGTTGGAGTTCATAAAATAATAGCACAAATAATAGTATAATATAATCATAGTGCAAGTCTTTAACTTATCGCACCTACGTCCAAAGAGACTACGAGTTGAGAAATCATCACAGCAGGGTTTTAATTCTTTATCTATTTTGCCATATTATTAGAAGCTACTATTTTTATCAAAGCGATCGTTTTTCTTATCTTTTTAAGAATATTCTACACTGAATATCATTTATTATTTAATTAAAATAAAATAATTGTCTTTTAAAATATTAATAAACTTTCAATTGATTTTTTATTTTTTTGAAATACTAAAATTTTTTAAACTTTATCTTTTTTAGTTATTTTACGACAAAGTTTTTCTAAAATTTATCGAAACGATATCTTACGATTGAAAACAATTCGTAAAAATAAAACTTATTTAAACACACATAAAGTTATCGAATCTAGATATTTATACAAACTTTTATAAATTAACTAAAGTCTTAACTGTTATCTTAACTTAATTTCAGGTTTCACATTATTTATTGGATGATAATTTAGATTTTAAATAAATTTTTTATAAAAATTATATGTGCTGCATATAAATATACTAAAAATTACTTAAGCATATGGCTATAATTGTCTTCAACGTATCGAACTCCTACAAATACAAATATATATATTAAATGTTCTAAATTCAAACGATATAATTTAAAATATTTATTTATCTAAAAAAGATGAAATACTTATTTTAAAACATTTTGAAAATATAAAGAATCAAATTATAAATAATTATTAAATATCTTATATTAAAAAATTAAATTCGAATAATTTTTAAAAATTGTCTAAAGAGAATACAAATTATTTTGTTGCTATGTTTGCTAAAAAAATTTCTTCTAGGTTAATTGAATATTTACTTATTGCATCACAGGGATATTAGTATGCATGAGCAAGATACAAAAATTAATTCTCATGTGCAGCTGTAATTAAAATAGCGCTTTAATGTAATCACTTAATGTAATAACTTGATAAATTTAAAACATTCTCAATATATTTATAAGATAGAATATAATGTAAAAAGTATTTAATAGTTACAATGTTATTAATATTTCACGGAATATTTAATCTTTACTAGAAACTTCAAATAAATATACTTTCAAGGGATTCGCATACGATTATAATATATGGAATATAATATGTATAAAAAAGAATGAAATAAAGATTAAAAAAATAGAGAAATACCTACAGCTAAACGAGCTCTCATTTTTGAGATTTCCACGAATAAATTTTCATGAAAAATATATTATAAAAATAGAAAATTTTTTCCAAAATAAATTTGAGTTTTTGGAATATTTTAAAATAGTGAATTAAAAGCCAAATAAGCTATATTATTTCAATAATTAAATGATTTCAAACAAAATTTAAAAATAATTTTTTATAATTTCTAAAATATACAATTGTGTTCTTTTATATTTCCAACTTATCGATAAAATCTATATTATTCATAGAAATCAAGGAACTTGAAAATGAGTGGATTTAACGTATCTTAAAAGCTCATAATATATATATATTGTACATAAATTAAATAATTACTGTAAATACACTAATATTTTAACCAAGCTAGATATACCTAAGATACCATTATCTCTTTAAAACAAGTATCCTTGTATCACCAACAAAGGGATTAAGAAGACGAAATCTTCGCACGAACTGGGTCAGGAGAATAAAGGAAAAGTGTTTCTAAATTAAGTTTATTATGAATGAGTACTTAAATAATATTGCTTAAGTGCATTATCATAACTTGATGGAAATGCGGCATGCACAGATGCACACAATGAAAACTTCTAAGTTAATCAAAGATGTAAGCTCTTAAGACTTAATCCCTCAGCTCCAATGATCTGAATATACGAGCCAAATAACAATGAAATAATTAAACGTCCATTTCATTATTTGCAACTTTTTTCTACATCAATTGAGTGCATTCTTTATTCTTCATCTTATTTAGAATTTTAAACAATATTGGTTTTAGATATTAGAAAAAAAGACAAAAATATTTTCTTAGAAATTGCCTGTATCCATCATTCGAAACGACAAAAATATTCTACTACTGAATCCAACTTCGAGTCAACTAATTGATTTTTATATTTTTAAAAGCATTTTTTATTGTTTTTATTCTTTTAAATATTAATTATATAGAATTTTAAGTACACATATATATATATTTTTAAATTTATATTATAAATAAGTTTTCGTTAACTTCGTTCGTTAATTTATTCGAATAAGTAAGTTTAACGATTGTTCATTGGTAATTTTATCAAAATACGAAGTATTTAACTAATATAAAAATTAAGATAACTTATTATAAATATTCTAATGCATAAAAATATATTATTTATATTATGAAAACGAATTTTAATATTATATATTTTTAGTCATTGTAATAATTAAGATGGCCTTAATATTTAAATATAAATATACTAGATATAAAATTAGATTGTTCTTTTTTCTATAATTTATACAGATAAACAAATAGTAATCTATAAAATCCTGATTAAAACAGAAAAACTCGGAATTTAAAATAAGTACTAACGGAATTGAAATTTAATCTGAAACCATAGAAGTTTCATCAAATGATGTCATTATTTTCAGTTTTAAATTTATATTCTTATAATAATCTATTTCATTTTGTAGCTAATCACTTCAGACTTGGGTATTTTATAAAATAAAAAATCCAATATTGATGTAAATATGTAATGTATAATGCTTCTATTACATTCAAATTACTAAAAGAAAAAGATAAGTATCTGAAAGGTTTCCTTGATTATTAATACAACATTTTACAAATATTACATTAAAAAATATTTTTTCACAATTTTACTGAATATTATCAAAATCTAAATGAAAAGTATTTGAACTATTAAAGTCTGTATTAATCAAAAAAAATCTTATATATTAGCCATATCAAAAAGAATGTATAATTAATTTATTTTATTAATAACTATAAAATATATTTTTTCATATTAATATTACTAAATTGTATAAATAATCTAAAATTATATGATAAAAACCAAACTTTATGAATTTAACATAAAATTTAATGCATTTAGCTAAAATAATATTTTATGTTTGATAATAGTACAACAAAAGATATTAATTGTTAACTTT
The DNA here is from genome assembly GCA_018907195.1 of Dolichoris vasculosae. Lineage (NCBI taxonomy): Eukaryota > Metazoa > Arthropoda > Insecta > Hymenoptera > Agaonidae > Dolichoris > Dolichoris vasculosae. Next base: position 742,296 of record JACCHY010000001.1, read on the forward strand.
CGAAGAAATGGTAAATAAAGGAATGAAGCTGTAAGATTAAGTAATTATAAATTCTTACTAAAGAAATTTAATAGTTACTAAATTTATTTTTAACAAAATACTTCATGTCCTTGTATAATGAGTAATAGTGCAATAAAACTGTTAGAATGCGTAGAGAATCTGTGATATTAAAAAAGTTACTCTTTTATCTCTTTTAACGTATATATTAAACATTTCCTCTTCGCTGAATCTAAGTTACGATTTTCTGAGTTTGAATTAATTCATCCGACTACTCGTTACCGTCATTACTTTTAATTTAATACTCTTACTTATATGTTGATTTTTACTTTATTAATATTCATTAATATAATTTTATTTTAATTCTTTAAAATTTCAATACTGTAGTAAATATTGTTGACTACTTAAGATCCAAAAGTATTCACACAATATTTTAATTTTATTAATATTGTTATATGTAAATCTTCTTAATGTTTAATCATAATTTTATATAAATAATAATTAATTCAGTTACTAATAATTAACAATGAATAGATAAAGAAATATTATTGAACCTATTTGGAAAATGCATAATTTGAAATATTATGAAATTGATACTTACACTAAAAATATGTATTATAATAAAACTGAGTAGTCTGTAATTTTTATTTGTTCTAAAATAAATTTATAATTAATTTTTTGGATCTTTAAATAAGAATTGATGCTGTAATTCAAAAAAATTAATTTTTACTTTTATATGATGTAAGATATTTTATTCTTTAATAAATTACGTTTCCTTTTGATATAATTCTGATTTAATATCGAAACTCTAGAAAACTATATAAAGTAAATAGATATATTTAATCTACTTAATCTATCTATGGAAAAGATTTTATTTAATTCTAATTAGAACACATATGATTTTATATATAATTATTATATTATTTTAATATAAATATAATATAAAGCATATCAATATTACAAAAAAATTTGAAAAACTCTATATTAATAAATGTTGCGCATATTTTAATATATATCATGAGATAATTATACAATGATTAAACGATAGATGCTAAAGTACGAATTTTATGCGTTAGCTAAGTAAATAATCAAATAACGATCATAATATATTTAGTATCTCAAGGATTATTTTATGTAAGGACATAAAAAGTAATATACTTCTTACAGCTTGTTTATGATATCATTTTCTATACATTATCTGTTAAAATCACGCCTACAATAATAAATATAAAATATGAATTTATTTATAATTTTGAAAGATGGGAAGAAATTGCGAAAGAAAAAATTTAAATAGAAACTCATTTATTTCGCACTAATATTAATCTTAAATTATCTTTTTATGAAAAATAATACTTTACTTATGAATAATTACTTAACCCAGTGCATGAGAAGTATGCATCTAAGTAAAATTTTTTGTAGTTAACATTTGAAAAATTGAAAATTCCTAAATATTCTATTCGAAGGTATGTGTTTTACGTTTTCAACGGATAAAATACCGAGAGAAAAAGCAAAGTAAAGATAACGAATCAAGTAATAAAAATTGTCCACGTGGCTTATATAGTTTTTTAAGTAAAAAATTGCGTGTCGTATCGAAGCAGTAGTAGTAACATGGGTGAAAAAGCTCGTGGATGGTTAATCAACCGGTAACTAATTTCAAGCTCACCGTTACGTGAAAAAATTTCAAGAATCTCATTTCATACTGCCGGCAGTTCATCGTTGAGAAAAAGGTAATAGTAATAGCAGTTACGTTTACTGCTCGTCTTGCCCTCAACCGATAACTCGCCTTTGCAAAAGAAAATAAACGCTTGCCATTTGTGAGAAGACGCGACGATGATGTATAGGCCGTTGTAGCGAAAGGGGATTTGTCAATGTCAATTTCCATCACCGTCGTAGCTTCATCCTATATTTCTCTTTTCGCTAAATCGACCTATACAAAGCCGTCAACACTGAGCCAACATTGACTAATTTTATTTAATAATGGAGATTCTTTCGCTATTTCTTATTAAAAAGAAGTTAATAGGAAAATCACTTTATCCTTGATTATAGTATTAACTTTAAGATATCAACTTTTTTCATATTTATACTATACATTGAAAAGGATATCAAAGACTATATAATAAGAAAGTCGATAAACCAGCGAATTCGTGATTAAATTTTAAAAGTTCTATTTTAAAGACATACGCTTTTAGTCTGAAGAATAAAAATAACGGAGAAGAATAAATTTAACAAATTTTTAACATAGTATTTTAATTTCTTCTTTTTCCTATTCATTAATTTTATAAAATAATCAGTTACTTCATCAATACGTTAAAAAATTTAATGAGCGCTCAAATAATTTTTAATCGACGTAAATTTAATATTCATGTACATAATTTATTTATTGAAACGAAGTTGTAATACAACATTTACTTTCTGTTGAAATATATCAACCGTGAATAAAATAATTTTATTCGAATATAAGCAAAGTACGATTAAAATAAAAGTTATTAAAATTTAGGTCATAATTCATAAAATAATTATTTCAATTAATAAATCGTATCGTATATCAAAAATACTTTCCAAAATATATAAAAAAAGATCATTAATAATGTATTAAAAAAATTTTATAAATTAAGTTTTCGTTGAAATATTTAATAACATTATAATATGTAAATTAATTAATTAGCAATATTAATATTTTTAGACTATTACTGCGAATTAATAATTTGCGATTCTAATTCGATTTATATGTTGATATATTAAAAATCATTTCTATAATACCCCGCTTCAATTATTTTTAATAGAAATATTTCCCTAATATAAAATTCTTTTATAACTGCCGAAAGAATTTGCTTTCGTGAGAAAGTACTTTCTTAAAATAGTCGCATGATCGTATAATAAATATATATATATATATATATATATGCGGGTATATACTTAATTATAATATTTCGAATTTTATCTGACTAAGGTCAATTTATTTTGTGCAATTACAGTCAGTCCATTAACTGTGAATATCGAGGGAGCAAATCAACCATTATCAGCTGGAAAGAATTACAATCTTATTTGCAGTACATCCGGTAGCCGACCGACGGCCCTCGTTACTTGGCTCAGAGAGGAACAGAAACTCTTACATTCAAAGGATAGTGTAAGCAAAATTCCAGTATCAAATTAAAAATTTTTCCTGCGAACTTCGAATCAAATAAAGCGACGTTAAATAAATCGAGAGAGATTACCCATTCCTGTTTCTTTTACTGGTTTTTATTATTGACACTCTTTTCGCTACGCTATGTGATTCACATTACTTTTTTGCTTTTGAATTACAAACTCATACTTTACTTTTAGTTGAAAAATTTTTGCTTTTCATATATTAAATTTTGAAGATTATATCAAAGGCAATATAAATTACGTTCCAGATGTGTGTTAAAACAATAATCAACAAATTTTATTTTCAAGCTTTTGTGTAGTAATTTAATCACAAAAATAATTCAATTTGAAACTAACTTTAAAAAAGAAGAAGTTTTAATAAAATATGAAAGTTAGGCATTTAGGATTTATGTATTTTAAATTAAATTTACATAAAAAGTACAATTTTTAAAAAATTTATGTAAATTATTATTAACTTCTAAAATTATAACATTAATTAAAAAGGTAAAGACATTTTTTTAATAAACTTAATTTTTCACAATGAAGGAAAATAATTCAGTTCCGATACAATTTTTTATTTTATTATTAATATATTATTAATATTTCTATAAAATGTATTTAATATTCTTTTACATGCATAAGTAAATTTAATAGAATAAAGAATAGTAGATTTACCCAAACCTATAATTTATCACGACTGACGTGACTTTAAAGATATTTATTTTTCTCCACTATCGAAAAGAACAAAATTTCAAAAGTAAATTTTAATGGCATGATTGAAGGGATTGCGCTGATTTTATATAAATCATAAAAAATCATTTACATTCAAATTTTTATTTTTATTTAATACTAATGTTATAAATAAAGAGTAACGTGTATTAATTACCATTTTTATAAAATATTTACATTATAAAATGTAACTTCAGAGTACCAAAAAAATCTGTATGATTTATCAACACAATATATGTACGAGAAACCCGTGACTTTAATTTTAAGTTCTCATTAATCATACCAGATATAAATGTTCTATTATAAATACCATTAAAAAACATAGAATTTTTGTAAATAATTATTGCTTAACCTTGTAGATTTTTTATGCTGTGTTTATTATTATTCAATGTTTGCAAAATTAAAATTTGTATAAAAATTACACATTTTTATTTAGAGTTGGGGGTCGCTCTATTTATAATTTGTGTGCGCCATTAAAGTAAAATACATAAAAGTACTTAATATAACATTTTAAATAATAATATTATGTATGAATAAAATGTTTTAAATATTTTATTTTTTGTATCTTGGATTACATAAAATGTATTTTATGAAATTTATAAAAATATGTAATATGTATTTTTCAAAATTTATAATATATATATGTGATACGACTCGTTTAGAATTTAAAAAGTATTATACGAAACGATATTTAATTCATAAGGAAAAGCTCGCGTATTGGAAAGCTTATGCTCCGACAATATATCTTTCCATTATTATTTTTAAAAATTCAAGAAAATGTTTTGATAAGTTGCATATTAATGTCAAAGACGACACTTACTTCTATCAATATTATCGAATCCGTCATATCTCTTTTCCATATTTTATTTTTACACGGTTAATTTCCTTGAGTATTCGTCAATACCTTATATCTTCGTACACTCGTGAAAAATAAAATAAAAGTTAAATATCGGTTTTTCGGATAAAAAAAATAAAGATGAAAAATCTTATTATCGAAACGCATTAAGAAAGTATTGATAATCTCGAGGATTAATTTTTTCAATTTTCGGTCAGAATTGTAGGAAAGTAGAAATAAGAAAGGAGAAAATAATGTTAAAACAATAAAGCCGTAGCAGTGATTCTTTCTAGGGATGGGTAACAAAAGTGCCACATCAGGATGACTGTTTTAAAAGCGCCTCGCTTATAATACGATAGAGAAATAGAAATTCGGCGCTTAATCGCAGTGGCAGAAGACGATTTAGTTTTTTTGATTAAGTCTCCTTTCTTCTTGCTCCAAAAATTGCGCCGAGAAAAAAGACAGAAACGGGACAGAAAATCGAGCAATGTTTCTATTTTTTCCTTTGGTTTTTTTCTTCGCTTCCATTGTATTCGGCGACTATTTTTAGACGACGAGCGACGGCAACACGACTACCAGCGTTTTGTCCTTTACGGCAAGCAAGGAGGACGCGGGTAAGCGGCTGTTGTGCCGCGCGGAAAATCCAATCATGAGGAGCAGTCCCATCGAGGACGTCTGGCTTTTGGAAATACAATGTAAGCTCGTAATTTACAGCAGTTTGTTCTCGGTTTCTCTTGTTTTCATTGATTTTTTTTGATACAAATCCAGGGGGATTGTTTTTGACTCTTTAAAGACTCGAAATTACAAAACAAGAAAGCATTTCATTAAAATTTAGTTAACTTCGTTAAATGGGCTAAGAATTTGTTGAATGCATTCATTATTCGGACAGCTTCGGTCGATTAACAAGATTTCATTCCCTTGTATTTTGAAAATCCGAATGAATTACGGTGTATTAGTATCGATAATGCAAATAAAGTTGTAATAAAGTACACTTTTTGAAGCAACAATAATCATTGCTTGTTCGTTTAATGAAGTCATAAAAATACTATAATTTATGATCTATATTATTAATGGCACGTACTATAACCAAGCTTCACCACGTATTCTGCCATCAATTACAGCGATAAATCACTTTATATTTAAAGAAATAGTTTGATTTATGCAAAATTCAGAATTCATTGTCCTATATTAAGCAATAAGCTATCATGTTACAAACTTTCACAGAAATATTTCAATGCTTTTATCAAAATTTTTACATTCTATAGTATTACGACAAAATTTATAAGAAAGAGGGATATATAAGGTATAGAATAATTCTGCTCGCGATATAAATGTTTTAAATATAAATCAATATAATGTTACAATGTTTAAATATTTAAAAACTTCGACTACTTTTTACTCGATTTTTTTTACGAATACCATATTACATTTTCTCTTATAAATAGTTTAAAATGCTTTTGCTATTTACACTAGCGTATTGTTTCGAGAATAAAATGCGCTATTTTATTTCGTAAATATCCTCTTTCTTTATGTTCGAATAATCAAAAGGAACAAGCCTTGAATTATTATTTTTTTAAATTATCGAAAATCAAGTGTATATATCTTATGCTGCCATCTTGGATAAATGCCATTTTCAACTTTAAAAGTTCAACTTTGAATTTGTAAAATATAACGTTGATAAAATCGTAGAAACATACTTTCATACAAATAATCGAAAGGATAAAAGCGAATGTTTTAAGAAGTTAAGAGTCAGTATTTGAGAAATTAAAAATTTTTGTTGGCAGCGTTCCAAAAATCTCTTCGTTTATTTTACAGCGTTCGAAAAAGAAAAAGTAGGAAAAGAAATAGATATATAGATATAGATAAATAGTAGGAATTTCTCCAGCTAAATCACTGGATAGAATGCATTGGCTCTCTATCTATCCAAACTCTAACCGTTAAACCAATTTTCGCAATTGATCTTTTACAGACACACCCGAGACTACAATCCGACTAGGGACCAGCCTCGATCCAAAAGCTATCAAAGAAGGAAGCGACGTATACTTCGACTGCCTGATACAGGCAGAACCACCGGTTTATAAGGTTGAGTGGAGGCATCAGGTACTTATCGCGACCTTTCATCTTATTAATGAAGCAATGACGTACTTTCCTAACTGAAAACCCGCAAGTGGAGAACGACGACCGACCAGCGACACGAGAGTTTTATCGCTTTAATTATTCGCGCCCCGTGTATTAATTACTATAATTGCGATACGGATATTCGAAAATTTAAACTCACGGATAAGCCTGAATTGCACGAAAGACTTGCCTACACGAATTAATAAAATATAAGTTTCTTTTGTTATCTTTTTTTTAATAACATAAATTTTAAACTTTTTTTCATCATTTTATCGTCAAATTAATCAAACATAAAAATTTATACAAGCTGTTGTGATAAAATTTTACTTTAAATTATTTTTATAGTCTTAGAAATCGATAATAAAAATTAGTTGAAAATTATTTCTTCGATTTATTTCGGACTTTTTACGTTCGTTTTAATTGAGAATCGTGATTTTTTTAATCTTATATACCCGGTATTGATTGTCGACCTTTTTTTGAACATTGCAATTTGTTTCTTGAGGGTAGATCTGAAATTGAAGAAGCAAAGGGCAATGTTCACGAAACTTTAGCAATCAATATCGTACGTATATGATTTAAACCCAAGTAAGTCACGAGTCTCAATTTTTGTGCAAATAAAATGATATAAATTTGTATAAAAAGTTTCTTAATCTTGGCTTTACTGCTATTAATAAATACTTTTAAAAAATAACTATCAAATAATACGAAATTTAATCAAAGTTCCGAGATTAAAATTTTTCGTTAGTTTTGAAATCTATTGCGGCTACGTAAAAGATTTGATAATAAAATTAATAAGAATGAGGATCAAAATTGAGTAGTGCAGGATTTGATATTTGATTAGCTATTGTAAAAGAATTAGCTATTGTAAAATACATCGAAACGTTGCGTTAAAAATTACCAAGAGTTACCTTCTTCGATGCTCCGTTGACTATCAATTTAATTTTCTAGAGCGTAAAAAATACGAAATTGTTCAAACAAGCTGCCCGCGATGGCAGATTTTCTTAAAAGTGTGCTTTTATTTTCGAACGATAGCGGTTTCAAATTTGCGCGAAACGACGTGCATACGTAACGAGAAAACTCGCGGTAATCTAAATCCAATTTTATACGATTAATCGCGATGAGCCGGAGCTTCGCATTTAATGCATGCATTTAATTAGCAAAACAAAAACTTGAAATTTTCCGTTATGGAGGAGCACACAAGCGGCTTACGCGTCGAAATAAGAAAAGCTAGGAAAATAAAAAGGCGAGGAAAGAACTTATCTCTGCCATGTCGGGCATCAACGATAATCAAGCTTCCCCCAGCTATAGCCAGACCCGGATCGCATAAACCCGGCCGCAGAGAACTAATCCCTCTTTTCGAAGAGAGCTTATTCCTCTTCTCTCTTGCTCCGATCGACTTATCTCGCTTCCCCTTGCGCTTATAGCCGGACGCTTCTTTTCAGCATTGACTTTGGCTCAACTCTCGCTTTTCTTCACATTACAGGGGAAGACTCTCAATCACAACATTTCACAGGGTGTCATAATAAGCAATCAGAGCCTCGTTTTACAAGGTGTGGATCGAAAAAATGCCGGCAACTATACCTGCGTCGGATACAACACCGAGGGTGACGGCGAGAGCTTGCCCTTTTATTTAAACGTCATGTGTGAGTATACGCAGAGGAGTGCTATTCAACCCTTTCAACCCTTACGTTACTCTCGAGCCGACAGAGCGTAGCGCTCTTTCATTATGCCCGTACGCCTCGTTCCTGAGAACAGAGCCGAGGCGCGCCTCTTTAATTCACCTTCGCCGGCGCCTCTCGATACAATTTCATCCGACAAGTTTCTGGAGGCGGAGCTCACCCCCGCCTCCGAGTTGCTTTTTTCACCCAAATTCCAGAGTATTCCCTGTCTTTTTGCGGGGACAGATTAGAGGAGGCAACTGCGAATAAACTCGATTTTGTTCTCTCTGATGGATTTTGTCGCGACATTTTTCCAAGAGATGGGAATATAAATGGCAATGCGAGAAAGGCTTTTCCTTTTTATTATGTTTTTTCTTTTTTCATTTTTCTACTTTCTAGACTTCTGGAGGGTTCATTCGAGAGTTAGTTCAACGAATTCGTACTAGATGGATTTTTTACAGAATGGCTTGGACGTGGGCGAACGCAGAATGGGGAATTACCGTGCTTGAATAACTTCTGTGCACTTAACTTATTGTAAAGAACAATAAGAGTCATTATATTTCAAAGAAAAAACTGGTGCGAATTATTAGTAAACGTAACTGAATTATATAAAATAAGTTAAAGGTTTAAAAATTAAATTTAAGAAATGTGCATATCGAAATGCTATTTCGACGATTATATTCGCAACTTATTTTTCAATAGACCATAATCGCTTTTATAAAATTTATTTTTATTATTGTATAATAAAAAAAGGAAATTACAGTTTGAAATAAAATTTACAATAAAATAATGAAAATATATTTTTTATTAACCAACACTAATTTTTAAGATCGAAGAAACAGTGAAATAGTCGAGCTGCGTTCGAATAGATGGATACTTCGATTTTCATTCTATATTACAATGGTCAATATAATTCATTTTTTTCAAGTTTATACGTACTTCGTGGTATAAATTAGGTCATACAAAATATATTTTGAATCGAACTGTAATTAAACTATATATCAACAAAACCAAAACTGATTAACTTATCAAATCAAGATTCCATCTCAAACTGAAACTTCTCAGAGTTGCTTATCTTGAAGTCAGATGCTTCTGGCATAGCAATCACTTGTAAATCGAATATGAACGATCTCAAATATTCAGTACTCCATACACCAAATATTATTTCAACCAAAAATGAATCAAAATATAGTTATGTTTTTTAAGAAAAATAATCTAGAGCTGATTAAACGATAAAATAAATTAGTTTTAATGTCTTTTCACAAATATCATTTAAATTTAAATTTACTAAGAAATGTAAATTAATTGTTAAATTTAGATAAATTTGAATCGCAGTTTACGTTCTTACAACAAATAAACATTATTCATAGTTGCCAAAGTAATAACATATTCATCGTAGTAAGCTAAATTAATATAAATCTTTGTTGCTTCTCTGAAATCAAATGAAATTTATCGAATAGATAATATCTAGATATTTTTTATAATAATTCTATGAAATAATAATTTACTCGAGTAATAAGAATGAATAATGAAATAATGGAACTGAAATTACCGTTATCAAGAATTATTACACGATAGAACAAAAACTTTCTGTAAAAATTTAAGCTGAACTAACTTCTACCGGTTGAACTTTGAACTTATCGGCTAAATCTATATAGGTGTAAACGATTAAAAAGGTTAAAGGGCTTAAGGAAAAAGCGCTCGCGATAGCTCATATCCTATGCGCGTTTATCAAACGACAGGAAATAATACATAAAACTGCCTCAGTCGCACCAACGTGTAAGCCCAACCAGGTGAAAATCCATGGGGTGGCGAAACAGGAAAAGGCAAGCATATCCTGCCAAGTCGACGCTAATCCACAGGAGGTGGAGTTCCGCTGGACCTTCAACAACTCGGCCGAGAGTATCGACCTCGCCCCTAGCCACATTTCGAGAACCGGAACTTCGTCCACGGCGAGCTATAAGCCGATGATCGAGATGGATTACGGGACTTTACTATGCTGGGCAACAAATCGGATAGGACATCAGCAGGTGCCTTGCGTCTATTACATCATACCAGCAGGTAATGCACCTTGAACGATGCACTTTAAAATGGTCACATTTTAGCTTACTCTACAGAAATTTCATTTTATAGCAATCACATTCGAAAAATTCTAAGTACAATTTACTTTGGTCTTAGTGCATTTCCTCTTTTTAACTTATCGGTCAAAATTATTTTTCAGTTATATCTACTAAAACGAATGTGATTTATTATTTTGATTTCATTTTAAAATACCTTACAATCTTGTGCGAATTTTTACGTTAGATATATCAATTTTCAAATGATTCCCTTATATTTTACTTACGAAAATCTCTATACTCAGAATTACTATATATTTTATTAGTTTATTTGATACATTTTTATTCAAATTTTTAAATTTTTCTATATTTTTCATATGTACAACAAACTTTAAAATATTTCCACTATTTTAGTTTAAACGTATAATAATATGTCTTACTTATTTTAACTTAAATCATACAATTCAATTCCAAGAAAGGCTAAAATTAAGTTTTCGTATAGAAAATAGATTTTTTCATTTTACGATAAAAGGAAAATGTATTTTGAATCATGTATTTTTTAAATAAAATTAACTAGCCTTAAGAAAATTTAATTAATTAAATATTATTTTATAAACACTTTTTACTATTATAAATTCCCAAATATACGTAGTTCAGAAATAATATATAAGAACCAAAACCTTTTATTACAGAATAGAAATAATATTATATAAACATTTTTATCTTAAAAACAATTTTCTTTTCCAATTTGGAAACGTTGACAATAAAATTTTTTAAATATGTGTGTGTGTGCGCGCGCGCGTGTATGTGTATATACGTAAAGAAGCAATCAACATTTATTATAAATATAGTTTAAAATCTAGAATATATTTCACTTAAATCCAATTTATTTAATAATAATTAATGTTAAATAATTATAAATTATAAAGAATGATAAATAATTATTTTTTATATATATAATTATTTGTAATTAATTAATACTCCTATTTCTTGAATTTCATAAATATTTATTTATCGAGTGACAAAATAAATCAATAAACTGTATAAAAAATATACTAATGTACCTATGAATTTATTATAAACGTAAAATCATACCATCATGATAAACACAATATATAAAATAAAAATACCAAGTTAAATACATGAAATGTCTTCTCAGTTTTTCAGAATAGAATATGCATAAGATAAGAGATAAATACTGTACTTTCTACTGTAAGTGAACTACTAATTAATATGGTATAGAAACAGACAACTCGTTAAAAAATAAATATAGCTATCGTATGAGTATAGTTAATCAATATTATACTATTTTTTATTACTGTAAGTGTTAGATAATGTGTGTAAATATGTAAATATTTATTTTTTAAGTAACGCAAAATAAAAAATTAAAAAGCACTTTAAAAATAAACATATAAATTTTCCTATGAATAAATGAAAACTATTCTGAAAAAGTACGTATATAAAATCTACATAGAAGAAGTTAATATTGTAGAATTTATTAATAAATTAAAAAATAATAAATCTCTAGAATATGACACAAGCGAAATGATCAAATATCTCTATATAAATTAACTGTTCAAAATTCATGAACTATTAAATGCTGTCTATTATAAAAAAATAATGAAAAATATAGAATAGAGAGAGATAATAATCATCCTAATTATTTAGATATATATACATATTTTTTTTATAAAAGACTATAGATATAAACGAATGGTATAAGAATTTTATAACTCTTTACCTATTAAAAAATTTAATGTAAATTATTATTAAATAAATCCTTCTAAAAAACTAATAGTTTTTAATATTATTAAATATTATGTAAGTTAATTTTAACGCAATCGATTAATATGAAATATTTAAAATAAGAGAATTAGTAATGAAAGTGGAAATAATATCATAGATTTGTTTATTTTTACATCATATAAAATTTTATGAATAATAATATTATATCAGTAATGCAATAAAGTTTTAAATTTTAATGTATTAAAACATATTATTTTTGAAAGTAACTGAAATAAAACAGAACTAAATATATCAGAGTCTAATTCAAGTAACGACGCAAAAGAAATTAAATTGATTTTTTTGCAATTGCAATCGTGACAAAATAAGAGTAAAAAAATTATATCAGAACAATCCATATTCGTTATATTTGAAAAGAAAACGATGTTTTATCTTACCTTATATTTATCATATTTGAAATATTATATTAATATTTGCTATATAAGATTTATAAAAGAAAATAAATTAATATTGAATTTATATAAAAGAAAAAAACTTCTTTATCGTATGATTCAAATGCTATCATTTATAGATAATCGAAATTTAACTGAAAATATTTCCAAAATATTCTCGAAATTTTATATTAAAACGATAAAAATAATCGAATTAAAAATTAAATAAAAAAATAATAATATAATTATTATTGGATTTACTAATAAACTGTCATAAAGTAAATAAACTTAAAAATCTCAATATAATATTAAATAGTACAGTTGAAATAAAACTTAATTTTTGAAAAAATTTTACGAAAATAGATAAGTTATTAAAATTTTTATTATTAAGAAAATATAAATATAAAATATATATTCTTCTGAAATATAGAAAAAATTGTTTGTTTTATAAATAAAGATTTAGAAAATATTAAAAGAATGTAAAAATGAGGTAAGCGGTGAATCTAGGGAATTACATAATCGTACTAAAGAGAAGCTATACACTTTACCCAAAATATTATAAGGGTAATTAAATCATGTAGATTAAGATGGGCCAAGCATGTAACTAGTATAGAAAATGAAAGAGCAGTATATAGGGTTTTAGTACGGAAAACGGAAGGCAAAGAACGTTTGGGAAGACTAAAATAAAGATAAAAAGATAATATCAAATTATATGTAATTAAAATAAGGGACGAGTTAATATTTGGAACGAAATTGGTATAAAATTAAGATATCTTTATTTTGATTAATTAAAGAAATGTCGAACTGTAAAATTAATTAAAAATAGCAATTATTTATTATCTCAACGTGTACTTCTCAAATAAAAGATTTTTCTTTCGAAAAATCTTTACTTTTTAAATTACTTTAATTACTTCATTCAAGTTCGTATGAATCGTATTATAAAAAAAATTTCCAATTTGCAATGAAAAAAAAAAATTTAGTTTAATTCTAGATAAAATTGATTAAAAATAACATTTTAATAAGTTTCTAAAATATTTATTATACCAGATAAAAGTGAACCTTATAAATCATATCAGAATGGTCTACCCATGTACAACTGGGAATATTCCACAGTTTCACAAATGTTATATCTAATGTCACTGAGAAAGTTAATTTGCAGACGATGGAATTAAAAAATAACAACTATACGTAATAAAGGTAAAGAAAAAAATAAAAAAAATTATTAATGAATAAGCTTGGGTCGACTTACACGTAATTAGAATTTAGTACATTATATTTATGATAATTAGTAAGGGTGGAATCTAAGAAAATTAAAAAGTTTGCTTTAATCCCAGAAGACCTACTAGTCATTCGTATAATTGATGGATTATTTTTAAGATAATTGAAAAATTTCTTATTTAACGAAAGTTAGGAGCTTTTAAAATATAATATATATCTTATAAAACTAATATTCTTTAAAAAATTACAATTAATAATCGTATTAATCGAAAAAATGTATGTAACTGTAAAAATTAATGAAACTCGAATCTTATATTTCTTCAAGGAATCTAAAAATTCATCGAACTTTTTACAAGTTAGAATTGTAAGTAATGAAGATTAAAATCCCTGTACTATCTAATGAAAATTCGCCCGGTTAACCAGCTATTACGTAGTTTATTGTAAAAAATTTGAAACGTCGAATCTCTTAAAATATGCTAAAAGTTGTCGGGAAAGCTTGGGTTAAGTTTTAAGGAAATCTGTTAGTTTGTAAAATGGCTCATTGTTAGAAATGCACTTAAAAGTTTGCCGAATAATTCGGCTGAGAGTAGTCTCCTCTATTAAGAGCAGCTGCGAGTCGTAACGATATTGGTTGTAACTCCGCAAATTTAACCTGGAATTTCTATTGTAATGTTCACAGGCCGGCCAGACGCGGTGCACAATTGCACGACCTCGAACACGTCGAAGAACTCGTTCGTGGTTCGGTGCAGCCCGGGATTCGATGGTGGCCTCAACCAGTCCTTCTTTCTCGAGGTGCGGGAGAGTAACAGCCAAGAACTCAAGACGAACTTGACCTCGACTCTGCCTCACTTCAACGTTAACAGTCTCGAGGCAGGTTCGCTTTATCAGGCTTTCGTCTACGCCTACAACGTCAAAGGCCGCAGCGAGCCGATGGTCGTACAGGCTGGGACTTTGAGTCCGCCCGAAAAGCAATTAACGTCAGACACAGGTGCGCTTATCCACGCTACTTACTAACAATTACGAATTCAACCCTCCATTTCTCTCTCTTGTCTCTCCCTCTCCTTCCATCTCTCTTTCTGCTCGTTTAGAGCTCCATTGTAGAGCGTATACAACAGTGAAAAGGAATTTTAAAAGATACTCTAAATAGCAAAATATCGACTGGTGGCTATCTCGTATACGTGACAACGAACTCCAATGAAAACTTATAACAGCTTCTTATGTTTTTTTCTATATTAATATTATATACAAACCTGAAGAAGACTATTAATGACACACAAGTTCTATACACTGGAAAAATAAAATATTAAGTATATGAGAAGTAAGTTGTTTCTTTTTCTAAAGCAAACTTTATATAAACTCAATATTTGGCAAGAATATCATAAGTCAGAGTGAAAACATTTACAATTCTACGAGTATAAATGTATATTCGAGAAAATTATTTTAGGTGTTAAAGATAATTTTCAAAAGTTTATGTATGGGATTAAAAAAATTTTTTTCTACTTTTAAAAAAGCTGCTTGATCTTGATGAAAAATTTTAAGCTCTTACAAAAGAATCGTAGAAAATAAAGTACTCGATTAAACATTAATATCCCTAATTTTTTTTATAGAAAATCTATCGATCAGTTTTAATGACTACGAAAATTTTCATAAAGAATTAGGTAATTATTTTATCATATACATTATATTTACGATTAAATTTGATAGCACTATGTATTTAGAAATTAAAACAAACTTTCACAAAAGTATAATACTTCCGCTTCTTTATATATACGTATTTTATATATACATGACGTGCTTCACGATTACTCGTCCCGCTTAGTAACTTACCCAAGTTTCGCCTCAAACTTAGATTAAAAATGTCTAACGCTAAAAATCCTTTTAATAGTATGTATCTGAAATAAATCAATTTTCTTAAATTTATTTGTAACCGTTTTATATGTAAAATGAAAATAAATTAAAATTCTATTATTTGTAATTCTATTGTTATATTCTTTTAAATTTAATTGTTTTTATTTATTCTTTAAAAACATTCTTTTTTTTAATATATATTTGCTATACATAAATATCCTTATATTTTATAATTTTTTAAATTTATCATGTAAATTAATATATTAATTTTTTAATTTATTAATATTACATTACAAAATTTATATATGATCAAATAGCAAAATTCAACTTTAACTTTTCTACCATCGTTAAATATATTACCTCTTTATTATTAAAAATAATGTATACAAAACTTAACGAATAAATAACGATTTTAACTATAATTATACATTCTAGATCTATGTCATGATTTCAGTAATAATGTCTGTAATTTGTTGTTTCCATAACAAGATTAATTTTTTTAAATATTATAAACCAAAATTTATTTTCAACATTCAAAGTATAAGTCTTTTTATGTTAATACAATATTTCAAAAGATTAAAAAATTACAACATGCAATTTTATACATCAATTTTAATCTTGAATAAATCGCGTTATTTTCTATAACATTCTTTTTTATAGATTATCACTTACATCTATTTTCAATTCTTTTTTAATTTAATAATAATATGGTTGAATCCTTATCAATTATTATTAAAACTTTTCTTATTACATTTTTATATAATATTATACGATAATTTAAATATAAAATATATATTAAATGTATATAAAGATTATATAATGTTCATCGATAATGTTTTTTATTATTACCTAAATTTATATTCTTAAAATTACTTTGAATCATTACTTTTAATAAGTTACCAAAATAAAACTAACGAAAACATAAAAAAAATTTGTCCATCAGTTAACAAACATCTTTATTCATGAAAAATAGAAACTTATTAATATATCATAGTATTAATATGTATAAAATATATTAATTATTTTAAAGTTAGATTTATTATTAAATTAAAATCTGAATGAAGTAGATAAACTTAATTATGGAGCATTGGTTCATCATTAAATTTTCAAGTAAATAGTTTGATACGGTCAAAAAAATGTTGTAAGAATAATGAAAATACGAACCAGTTACAAGACCTGTTACCAAACTTAGACAATATAACGTGTAAAGCTTAAAATAAAAGAAAAATACTTAAAAAGATCTATACGTATACAAAAAATGTGTAACTCTTCTAATTCAGGTCATCAAGTAAGCTTCCCATTGTAAATAATACCTTAGTATTATAAGAAAAGTACTGTATAATTGTTTCCATTACATTATCCAGCACCATTAAATTACTTCTTTATAAACTATATCTCTAAACTATATACGAATTAAATATGTACATAAGAAAACCAGCATCGTTTATTATAAATTCCGAATGGAAATCTTAAAATAAATAGCACTAAAAGTTTTGAATAAATGAAACGAGATATATCGAACAAAGTTACAGGATAAGCTTATTAGTTAAAATGGGCGCAGAATACCGAATTAGATTTAATAGGCATATGCCCTTGTTAGCATTACAGTGAGTCCGCGTCGGGATTAGACGCTCTAACAACGTCTTAGTTGCTTTGGCGATGAACTGAATGCAGTCATCGGTTCCCGGGCCGAGTCCCCGGGCCACTGTTCCCTTGGCTGCGAACCGCACTGCTCCCATTCTCCCCCCTCCCCCCGCCGTCATATACGCGAAGATTCCTACCTCGCTCGCTACCTGCTTCTCCAACTTAACCAAGCTCTCCCTTGAGCGTGGCCACGACAGCTCCGATATTCGTCTCGTCGCCCTATGCCGTTTCTCCTGCGTTTCCCCTGCGTTTCCCCTGCGTTTCCCCTGCGTTTCCCCTGCACCGCACACCCGAAGCAAAAGCTCCGCTGAAACGAAACAAAAGGAAATAAAGAAACAAAGCGCGGTAATGATAAACGAGAAGACCTTTATTACAGCGAATGCAATTCTCGAGCTTCTCTTCCGACAAGAAGATAATATGTTGTCCGTCGCATACTCTAACTGCCGAGCGTAATTCCGTATAAAGGTGCACAGATGTCTCATAATGAGAAAATATTATAGGTCAAACGGCTTGTGTTTTTATATCCTCGAGCTTGCCCATTACACAGAACTAGATCTTCTCGAATTTGAAACTTATTCCATTCTCCATTCTTGATCTTGCTCGTACACGGGCGATGAGAAACTTCGCATATTTTCACGAATACGCTTTTCACGCCAGCTTTCCTCTCTATTTCTCTCTTCACTGGAGAGGACATCGATAAAGATTTTAGAATGATCGCCTCGTCGGAACTTTTTTCGGAGAAAGACATCTGATCTTTTACGCGTTCTCGTTTTCGACTTTCTACAAACGTTTCGACACTAATATTGATGCATTAGTTTCTTCCAGTCTTTCCTGACCATCCGGTAAAAGTTCAAATGTCTATTAATTAGTCTTAAATATAAACTCGTTAAAATGGAAACGTTTTTGAAAAAGTATAAGTATATTTATTTATAGATCTTTGTATATTAAAGAATAGCATTTCGTATAAGCTCTGTAACTTTTTTAATTAAAATGCTTATTTGAAAAGAAATTATTGAAATAAGCTCATTAAAAATATTAAAAATTAAAATATACAAAGATTTTTGATGAACATAAATTTATAAACATTATTAATTTTAAACAAAGCAATAGTATTTTAAATTTAAATGTTTTCTTTTTGTGGTAACATTTTATTTAAAAAATGAAAGATACATATTAAAGAAAGTTTGCTAATTAAGAAATATATTTTTTCATGTAAATAGATATACAAAATTTCATAAAAATTGGAACTATAGTTTTAGATATTTTGTTCACAGAGTTTGAAAATGAGGTTTCAAGAAAAACACGTTTAAAGTTCTAAAAGATGATTATAGAAACTCAAAATCACTTTTCCGCAAATACTTATTTATATTTCCAAGAATGTTAGTTGATTTAGTTTAAAACTTTAATAAATTTTATTAAATTTAATATAAATCTGAAAAAATTTAGTTTTACAAAAAAAAATTTTTAAATACTTGTTATTCTTTATAACTTATAATTCTGAAACTATTAAAATTGTAGAAATTAAAAATATTTCAACGTTATATTGTGATTATAGACCAACTTAAATGTTAACTCGAATACTTATTGGATTCAACATAAACCATTTTAATACAATCAGTAAATTGAGTATACTTAAATTTTAAGACGTTCCCGAAAGTAAGCTTTTAAAACAACTCGTTTTTTTGAAGTTTTGAAGTATATGTTTCTCTCGCAAATAAAATTAGTCAGAAATAATTGAGAATTTTGTTCTTTATTTTTTAATATTAGTTTTTGTTATTAATATTAGCAATATAATACAATTAATTATATAATATGATTCAAAATTATCAATAATAATTTTAAATTATTTTTTCGTGAATGTATCTAATTATTTTATCTTATTTTATCTTATTAATGTCAAAATAACAAAATAAAATAAACTTCAAGAATAATTATTTTATAAAATTCTATTTAAATAATATTAATTCTTACCATGATTTAAAAAATTTTTCATTTGAAAAATATAATAACCGATGTTTTTTATTATGTAGATTCGTAAAGTTTTATTACCGAAATTCACAATTTTAAAAGTAGAAATTAAACCGCTTCTCCCGAGTGATTCCTTATATTTGTGATTTTGAACAGCTGGATATAAAAGTAGAAACGAAATAAAATTTGTCAATAGTAACACTAGCAAATTAAAATAAAACAAATGATGGACAATAAAGCAGAAATGAGAGAAAATTCTAGTTATAAATAAGAAAGTATTTTTAGAATAATTCTAGAAGAATTATAATCGAAAGCTGATTAAATTTGCAAAAATTTGTAGAAAGGCGATTTACTTTGTCTAATCTAAACCCTTAAACTAGATAATTGGATTTTTCCCCAGTCCCAAGTAATTGATTCCATTGAACCATGAGCTAGTTAAAGAGGCGATAAAGTAAGAATTTCCACGTAATGATCGATCAATGTGTTCCCGAACGTGCAGAACGGCCACGACAGCACGTGAAACTTACCCCAATGCTGAGCGTGATGATCGGAGTCGTCGCTGCTCTTGTTATCGTGGCCGTGATCGTCATGATAGTACTCCGAATTCAGCACTCGCAGGTCGACGAGCAATCGAAATCGCACACCGAGGACACTGGGAAACCTGCGAAAAGCATACCGATACAACGGGAGCTGCGATTCCGGGAATGCGGGAGTCTCATCACCGAGGAGAAAAATCCGGACGCGAGTCCTTTCGGCAAACTCGACGCCATAAGTATGGGCGACGTCAGCGAGTCCGACGAGAAAAATCCCGATATCATACCCCAGCAAATTACAGGTTTGTTTCATCCTTATTTATAGAGTATATTTATTCTCAATATTTTTCTTTGATTCCGCATTATTATTTTTGATTCTTAAATTCTGCGCCTCTCGAATGTTATATTTATTTCGCGTCTTGGTTTGTACTTCGATGGTTGGACTCTTGTCCTATTTCTAAAACTTCGAGAGCTCCTATCAAAATAGAAGCTTTCTGGTCGGCGAAAATCGTGGAAAACTGCTTTTATTTTATATTCTAATTGCGAGTAGACTCTTCAGATTCGACCGTTTCCTTCGTTGCATAAGCTGCTGACATAGCTGCAAAGCTAGCAAACCATTCATCCGATCACCACTTTTGTCATGATCATGCGGTAAAAAAATAATATAAAATCCATGTTGTTGTAAGATTTTTCATTGTATTTTTCAAATTAAAGGCCTTTATTTATTTTTTGCTATTTTAACGTTCTCTCGGTATACAAAAAGATACAAATAACATAAAAAAGAAAAACGATACGTATTTAATGTAAATAGATCGGCATGAATCTCTAACTAAATAAAAAAACACTAAAAAGTATTTATAACTGTATTGCATTCAGACTTTACGAGTGCAATTATTTTGTTTTTACGGGCATTGAAAGTTTAAAGGCTATTATTTTTTTATTTAGAATCTGGTATGCCTTTTCAGAAAATTTAATGCCTATATTTAAAAACAAAATTAATTTATCCCGCACAGGTGAAGAAGTGTCGGAATACTTAAGAAAAAGACGTCTGGTGTCGACGATAGAAACATCGCCATCTCGAGGCCTACTCGAAAGATCCGCGGTAGCCGCTGCCGTGGGATCGAGGGGTAATTACGTTGGTTATTGTACCATCCGTAGTAGTATGCCTCTTCGAGAACTTTCGAATACTGTCAAGTTTAAGCATAAGAGTGTAAGTATTAATAAATAAGGAACAGATCCCCTTATAGTTATAAAATATGGCTTTCTTCGTGGTTTTTACAATTAAAATTTCATCGTTTTTTCCAACACTTTAGCTTGATTTTGACATTCAATTTTTTTAACAACCAATTTTTACGGTGACGTTTTTAAAAATATTATTTTTAAACCATGGAAAATTTATCGACTTTTGAATCAGAATGAAAAAAATATCTCAAAAAAACTACATCGCGTAAAATCTGTAATTATAAATGCAACGAAATCGATGATCTTAATTACGAATACACGTGCTACAATCAATTTATATATAAATTTTTAAATTATTCGGAGCACTGCAATTTTTAAAATCGATATTAATTAATATTATAGTTGAAAAAAAAAATTGTATTGAACAAACGATTAATTTTTAATATTCCGAAATATTATCAAGATATAAATAAAAATTTTTCCTTTTAATGGTATTTAGAGACTTAATAAATGATGAATAACTTTTATCGAATGAAAATTTTTAAAACCAAGATTCTATTGTCTGTTATTTTTAAAACGTATTCTTTTCAACGAGCATTTAAATAAATCAATAACGCATATTTTATAGATTCTGAAACATTTTATTACTTTAATATTATAATTTCAAAATTTTAAAAATCATTTATAATCACGTACAACATTTCCATTCGAGTAGTCAAACTATTTTGATTATATACCGATGCATCGCGAGTCACGCATGTATAAAAAAAAATGAGTTCCCTTGGACATATCGAATACATCGATAATAAATGAAATAAATTCCGCTCGTGTATAACGTAAATTGTAAAAATAATTATTAGCGATGCTAATTTCTAACTGAATATATTTAATATGCATTATAGGTTGATACGCGTTGAACTCGCTTTGATATCGAAAGAAGCATTCGCTCATGCATATGCACATACATATGATCGCTCGTTCGCCCACTTGTGCGAGTCCTCACGCACATGCGCATGCATACACCAGTCTAAGAACATCTGTAAAATCGATCCCACTTTTGAGCACTCACGATATTTATAGCGCGCACTACACTTTAAAAAAATAATGCTAAATCACTCCACTAAAGCATAAATGGCGAAATAAATGTATTCTACTGATGGCAGTAGTTTCACAACTGAATTCACTATTTTCATCACACTAAATTTGGCTCTAAAATGGCTTTTCTCTACTAAGATAGATATTTCAGCATTTACTAGCTTCATAGCAGTTTTCTGCGTTCCTTTTTTCTGCACTTACACGCACACGATAACACTATACCATGCACCAACTCTTACGAATATACGTATCTACTTATTCCCGTGAGTTGTCCGGCCTCTGACTCCATTGCTCTTCATATTACATCGATTTCTTACGAAGTTTTTTTTAAAGCACACATATTAAATATGCTTCAGTCTTTAAACTTTTATTCTATAATCTTTATGTACTAAATTTCCTTATTCTCGCTTTACTAACCGGTTACACAAAATAGAATTATTCTTGTAAACTCAAATTTTATTAGTATATTAAATAACATAATTCACTGATAAATCTACTATTACCAAGGAGTAATAAGTTTAAGGTGCTTATTTATTCATTTTTAAAGTGTTAAATAAAATTATAAAAATACCTAAATTATAGAGTTACTTAAGATTTTATAAATATCCAAACAGATTTCTATATATTTAGAAGGAAAATTTATATTTTTCGAGCGTGATAATAACAATATGTATATTTTTCTTATAAATCGTTTTACAAAAGTATACTTTAGCGTAATAATATTAATTTTAAATAATATGAATATTATAAATTTCGATATCTAGATTTTTTACATAGGTATCAAATCTATCAAAACAATATTAATCTCTATAAATAATATAGTCTTACACTTATCAAATTTATTTTTATTGTAAAAATTGTTACCGAATAAAAGAATTTCGTTAATAAAGATATATCAAGATCTCTATTATATATGTGATAAATAATGCTTATTATAACAAATATTTTTAGTATATTTTAATATGTTAATAATACTTTTTTACTAATAATTATTAGTACTATATATTCAATAACAATTTAGAAAAAACATATAATAAATGTTTGAAATAAATTACAATCAATGTATATAAAAATTTTGAGAAAAAATTTTTTTATCTAGTAATTTATAATTTTATGTAGATAAGCTCCAAATTGATTTAAATATTTTTATATTTTTATAGATTAAAATTTTTCAAAAAACTTGTATGACAAGACTTTTACTAATATTACTAAATTCATAACTTTCAAACTAAAGACATATTATTTGAAAGTCCTCGTAAAATAATTTTACTCGCATATCTTCCTAAACTTCTTTAGTTTCAAATTCTAAAATTCGCTTAGTGAATTCGAAATAAGTATTAAAAAAATTAAATATTAAAATATACAAGGAAAATATATAAAACTAAAAAAGTATCATTCGTATATTTACATTAGATATTTACGGCATAATATAAATAATGTATTAGTGTAATTTTGAAAATTTTTCTAAAATATCGATGTTATATTTAATATGATACTATTTTACTTAAACATATTTATATGAAGCTAAAAATAATAACAATTTATAGTACATTTGTGAAAGAATTCATCAATTAATATTCTGTCAGACAAAATGTTTCAATATATCATTTCAAAAGCATTTATTATTTTTAAAACAAAATATAGCTAAAATTAATATAAATTTATAAACAAGTTATTAATTTTAAAGTAGGTTAAATGGTAAAGGTACCGCACTCTGAGCTTTATCTTTTTAACTTAAACATACCTTGTCAACTGAGTATTAAATAATTAACTTTAATTGAAACATTTTTAATAGATTCAAATTTACTTTCTCCCTCTGTTATAATATAACCTGTAATTATATACAGTTTCAAGCGAATATTTTAATCAAAAACTTTATGAACGATATTAAAGTGTAAAAAGTGCTCATTTGGGATATTTTTCTTATCTTACAAATTTTAGATTTTAAAAAAATTCTATACATTAAAACTTATAAAAATTTCAGAAAAGCTTCTTTTTTACCTATAAATATTATACTCAACATTTTTATGCTGACACTAATATTTTGTTTTTCATAAATTGAAAATAGAAGAAAAAAAATAACAATCTCATCCAACAATATCACTGACAGTATTCTACACCAATTTATTAAATAATATTATTTATGAAAATATATTTTTAAATATAGTGATAGATAATTATTTAATTAAATCTAGAAAATATAGTTTTATTATTAATCAAATCTTTCTAAAATAATTTTAACTTTCTATCAAAAGCGTTCGTTTCTCCAATAAAATATAATAATTTAAACTTATTAAATAATTAAAATATAAATTAAAATTTAAAATTATGTATTATTATAATATTATAATTTTTAGACAAAATTAATACATTCTTTTTCTTTTTAATAAATTAAAAAATAACTTGAATGCAACACATAATTTTTTAATTATTCTCTTTTATAATAATTTTTTTATAAGACTTACCTTTAGAAAAATTAATAAATAATAAATTTTGTAAACAATAAGTATTACAAAGAATAAGGAAATTAAAAACTTAAATGCGGAAATATATACAATCCATATAAATACATACTTATATACAACACATATAAATACATGTCCGAACATAATAAGATTTTTCTACTTCGAAGTCGATGAATTTTTATACAAAAGCCAATGCTGCAATAATATACAATTTGTTCATGATTATTCTTCGTTGTTCAAGAAATAGTAATTACTCTTTAAAAAATTAAAAATAATTATTTAAAAAATATACATATCTTAAAATAATCGCGTTACGGTGAAGTCAATTTCCTTTGTAAAAAAATTTGATTAAAGTGCTTGTAGACATAAATTTTACTCATAAAAATTTTACTTAAGTTGTTTTCATAAGTTACAAATTGTATAAATTGTTTTTACGAGCTATATAATTTTTGAAAACAAGATAATGGTAAGAAACTACAACTTATTACCTGAACAAAATTTCCGTAATGTATACAACCTCAAATTTTGCTTTCACAAACTTTTAATCAAGTAAAATTTATGGGAGAGTCCTGTAAATAGTATACAGGACTAGTATGGGAATTCTCCATATATCTAGTAACATAGAGATTTGTACCCGAGTGACCTACTCTGTTTTTACGATCCATAAATATCAACTAGTAGCTGCTATAATGTGTCGCTTGAAAAAACTAATAAATACGTAAAATGGTAAAAAGTAAGGTTACTTGACACTCATGTGAAAAGAATACAATTACCATAATTCAAAAAAAAATAAAATACGCGGCTTTTTCTTATGAAAAATTGTAGTCTTGAAATAGCCCAGAAAATCCTTGTCATTATTTTAGAATTTTTTATATCCGCGATACGTATAACTGACGGATTCGCATGAGAAACGGTGGAGTATTCGATACGAAAAATAATTTAACCTTCGAGTATTTACACATATATTCTATTTTAGAATTTGAAATACTTTTTGATATTACAAAAATACTAAAATATCGCAATTACATTTTTTCTTCAAAATTTAAAATATAATCTACAAAGTGATTTTATTTGATAAAATTTTAATGTTTAAACTATAAAAAAATATAACAAAATATAAGTTTATTAAAGTTTAATAAAAGTGAAAGATAAATCAAAAAAATATGAATATACATTTTGTAACGAATTGTAAAGAAGGCAAAAAATATATTATTACTTGATATTCTCGGTCAGTTTTACGTTAAAATATAATGGATTTCATCGATTTCAACTCCAATTAATTTAAATGAAAAATAATCGGAAAAAGACCCAAGGTATCGCGAGATTCCTCTTTTTTATTAGGCATTCATAATTCAATGTAATTAGTAATGCCACGTTCGCAAACATACGTGTTCGTAATAATAAACGTACTTTATTCGGTAACGAAATGCTCGTCGAAGCAAAGTCGAAGCAAAGTCGAAACAAAGTCGAAGCGGAAATCTCCACCGAGCCGAGCCGAGATGAACCTTGAGAAACGCGTTCTCAACCGGTCGAAACGAACGGTGAGAAACGTCGAGTCAGCTTCGATTGTGTTGCAGTTCCAGCCGATGGCGAGCGAGGTATACGAGAGCGGTATGTGCACACTCCCGAGGCAGCATTGGCCAGTTCCGACCTCGACGATGTCCAGGGGCATATCCCCGACGGTGATGTACGCGGCGGGGGCTGGGGGTGGAGCCGTAAGTGTGGTGCGCGCCCCCGGGGTTATCCTCGCCAAGGATATAGAGGCGCGTCTGCAGCCTGGCCAGTGCTACGTTCAGGCGACACCCAAGGAGATGCATACGGTCATCCCGTCGCAGATGCAACCCGGATGCAAGGGGACGCCCGTACTGGTCACCAAGCGGGAAAGCTCGGTGTGACGTAGCTGAGCCAACGCTGACGCTGTATAAAACCTGGACGGAGTGCCTCTCTCCATCCCCTCACCTTCTACCCTCTTTTGCTCGTTCGCTCTGTCTGTCTCCCTCCCCCCATCCCCCTCTCTCCACCTTACCACCTTTTCCTCTTCTCACTCGTTTCTCTCCTCTCTCTTTTGCTTTCTCACTACCTCTCTGAGTTACGATGGAGCAGAAACACCGATAAGACATTTTTTCAAACTAATGACATCCTTACGGTTGCCCTGTCTATGAAATTTCTTCAAGATTCCAGAAAACCCTTTTAACTCTTGATTTCGAACCGGTAAAGTTCTACTCGTGAAAAGTACGTTTGAAGTAGAAATTATCGAAGGTTAAGGATTAAATTAATAATATATTGAATAAAATTTCTTTCAGCATGAATAATAAATATTCAAGTTTTAGTTTTTAACTTGAACCATAACTCATTCTAATAGGGTGAAAATACACGTCATATTTGAATTACAGTATTTTTACACTTCTAAAGAGAAATTTTTATCGGAGGAAATTTCAAGAAAAAGGCAAGTGTAATTTGTCACTTTATTACAAAGTTGGTCTAAGCTTGAAGGCTTTTGATACGATAAGATACGTATTGAAGTTTTCTTTCATATTAGTATATACGAAGTATATACGTATTATAAAAGCAAGTGTGGAATGTTCGAGTTGAAAGACACAACCTTCTCATTCGGCGTCTTCGCAAACTTTCTTCGATTTCACTACAATTGCTTTTTAAATTGAAAACTAGTTCATTATTAGTTTTAATGACTTACCTCTGCCATTTTAGTAAATTTAACATGAACGAGATTGTTTGTTCAATTTTCTAGAATAATGGTATTCGTTTCAAAAGAAAGTTTGATAATAAGTAATTCATACGTGCTCGATGAACCTATGTCAACGAAAAATGATGCTATACATTTTCAAAAGACATTTTATAAAAAAAAAAGTGCAGTCATATTAGCGTACACGCGATTTCATTTGACGACTTTCATTTGCGACTGATATCTCTGTGCTTTTCCTCTTTTCGCGTGTAGTAGACGTATTACGCACACGCGAACAAACTATTTTTTAAGTTGAATAAAGTATCCTTTCATACGTTAAAGAAATTCCACAAGATTAAGGAGAGCAAGGAAAAACCCTTGTATATACTTGAAAGAGTAATAAAGAAAAATGAGCACGCCTTTTTTCATTGACACTAAAATGATACGATCGTAACAGTACATTCCATTATTTCAAAACAGATACCTTTTTTATTTTCAATACGCGCGTTATCTTTAAATTTAATATTTAAAGGAAAATTTAATTCTATTGGTTTATAAACATCTATTTTTTTCTAAATTATACAAAAGAAAACAATGGTTATCCTATTATTAACATATGAATATAATAGAATATTCTTGCTATACGTGCAAATAAGTTATTTCATTATAAATTCACCAGAATTATTAATTTGAACTAAACAAACGCTTTAAGCTATAACCACATTGCGATGATCCTACTTTATCTTCGTTTAAAAACATGCATAATACATAAACGAAGAAAAAATGTGAAAATGATTATATGTTTACACAAATATTCCCTTCGTTTGGTAAAACTCTTACGTTCCAAAAATATTTAATAAATGAGAAAACAGCTATGCTTCGTTAAAATGTCTAAACTTCATCATAACTCAGAGAAGCAAAGATAAAGGGTAAATGTTCGAGAATGCAAGATAAGGATAGAGGCTACAGATGCAAAGAGAGTATAAATATCCTGAGGCACGCGTTGTAAATATATAACTTGAATATAAAAATATTTTATACGATTGATAGGAAGAATTATAAAAAAAAAAAATTATTTGACAAGAAAAATAGAAAACTTCTCTTTCGCCGGACTGTAAATTTACATGGTTGACTCGAAAATATAAATGTAAATGTACATGTATAAATATCTCGCAAGGCGACGGATCTTGAACCAGGACGAAGCGGACATACCGAGGCGCAATATACCTTATATATATATATATATATATATATATATATATACATATATATACATATATATATAGTTAGGGACGTTCGGGAGAAAATGAAAGAAAAATGGATGGGTAGAGAGATACGACCAAGAGGAAAGAGAAGGATTGAATAAAACGCACGAGTGGAGAAACGAGAAAGCGGTAAATCATGCCTTTCGAGTGTCGTTTTGTCCAAGTGAGGAGAGAAAGAGAGAGGTACCAAAGTGGAGGAAAAGCAAAATGGAAAAGTGTTTTGAAGAATTGACAGAAACTTTTATTTCCTTCCATCCCATTTAATCTCGATAAATTTAGAAAACATTCGTTCTCTTTTTCCTAATTTTTTCGTTTACTAATTTTCAATAGTCTCTCTCGTGTTCTTCTAAATTTATACACCCGCTTTTATTATTTCTTAACTTTGCTGCGTAATCTATATTCTATTTCTTGAAATAAACTCGATTAATCGATTGAAAAAATATATTATGTTACGGATTCAATTCGTATTTATAAGGAACAATATTATTTTTATTAAAGTATATTTTTATATTGTGTAAAAAGCTTATTATTTATAAATTCAAGAAAAAAACATTTTCGCTATTTTTGTCTAATAATTTTATTTATAAACATTGAAAAAATATAAATATTTTAATTTATTTACTTGGTCACTTCGAAGAATGCTTTTTCATTGAAGTAAAAGTTTTAAATGTTTTGAACGTTAACAACTGATAAATGTCCAGAAGCAAACAAGTAGTAATAGCAGTCATTGTGGAAAAACATATCGCGAAGTTTCCATCGGGAAAACTGAAGGTTCCTACAAACAACACACTCGTATGTGTAACATATTCCAAAAAATAATAATAAAATAACAAAATAAAAATGACGGATGGAGGGTATAAAATAATTTTCATCCGTCCGCATCGTCCTGGTCACGATCTATCAGCAAATCAAAAAAAAACTATATCGTAAAACTGTATAAAGTATACATTTTCTTCTACTAACTGTACCAAATAGGTATATAAATAAACATTGTTTTATATTTTAAATTCGCTAATAAATGCGCCGACTTCCAAATTTCCAACTTGTTGTACATTATATTGCTATTTATATATAGTATTTCTATTACTGACCGTTTAAAGCATAAGAGTGAAAGATCTTCGTTGAAAAATTTGGAATTTCTTCTGGCTATCGTAATCAACACATAACTTACTTAGCATTAGATTCGGTAAGTAAAACAATCCAAAACAAAAGAATAACAAATATATATAAAAAATCACAAGAAAAATACGAGGAAGAGAAAAAAAACATCGTCATATCCAAAAAAACTGCTTGTATAATGTATGTGTCTGTTCATATACTTGTATGAGTGTTAACGGAAAAAGGAACGAAAATCTAAAATACATAAATTAAGTTATTCTCGGCATCTAATTGACTTATACTTTTTTTGCATTTCTTGTTATCGTGTATATCGTAACGCGCGACAATTCAATCGAATTTATAAATAAAATAGCGAACCCGACGGGATGAATCCCAGATATAAGAAAGCATCGCCGAGTAACCGAATGAAAAAAAATTTAGTCATATATTTATAAGTATTTGGAAGATATCTGTTAATAATACACGAGAAAGATAAAATTATTACAACAGAGATTATGAATATGAATTATTGTAAATGAATCAATCGTGTAGATGTTAACAAGTGTCTATCCGCAACAGCGAATAAGAAAACTGAAAAATCCTAAAGTAAATGTATGATAAAGTTTTATGCATTTAATATATTAATTATACACTTGCCTTGATTTAAATTATGTGATGAAAGAGAAATCGAAATATGAAAAAAATTTGTTACTTTGAAGTAGGCATTATTGTTATCGTTACATTTTGTTCCATCTTTTTATAATTGTGTTTCACAATTTACCGTTAGTCCAAATACAAACTTTAAAATTATAAAAATAAGAAATTAAATTATAACTATGAATTATATATATATATATATTCCTTTAATAAGTTGCATAGGATTATTGATTATAAAAATTTTAATAAAAAAATCAAAGTGTCTAATTCAAAGATGTTTGCATCCGGTAAGAAAAATATTTCATTATAGCTAAAACATTTAAAATAATAATTGTTATTATTCATTGCCATTGATGGAATTGATGCGAATAAGCAACTATACTGTTAGAAAATTTATAAAGAGGATATAAAAATTAATAAAAAATCAATACAAAATGTATTGAACTATTGGATAATTTCGGAGAAATGGCTGCATTTGAAATCAATGCAATTGATTTAGCTACCGACTATTGTTGGAACAAAAACGAGAAAATAAAAGATATCATCTATATATAAAAAAAATAGCACAGAATAAAAAAACGAATATTTGCGTATAGCCAAGTACACTATAAGGAAGAAACTGCCAAATCAGATTTTTTTATTAATTTCTTAGATACCTCCAAAGATAAAATGTTCTAGTTCGATGTGTACATGCGCGTGTAATTCGAATACTTATTATTGTGTGTGTTAACTAATTTTTATAAGCCCGCGAGCTTAAACGAAATCACTCGTAAATATATTAACATGTATATATTACAAATAATTATAGACGCGAACTCATCTTTCAATTAAGTATTCCACAGAACTGTTGTACAAGTCAGTTCTTCTGAAAATCAATTTATTCATTTTTATACGATAGTTAAATTAATTTCAATAATCATCACTTAATATTTACGTTGTAATAATACATTTTTTCGAAAATATATTTCACGCGAAATTCGGTAATAAATAAAAGTTAAAAATAATGAAGGGTATCTCTAAAAATTATTGTATATTTTAATATAACAGAGATCTATTTTCATTATAAAACGGTATTTTTCTTTTAAAAAATCACAATTAAAACTCTGAAATATTTGAAAATATGAAATATGGTTGGTTTTTTATAAATTAATATTTTACAAGAATATAAATATTGAACTTTTATTGCTTTTGAATCATTTTTATTGGAAACTTTTTTATTTTGATATCAAATTTATGATATTTTTTATACAGGTTATATAAGAAAAAAAATAAAATAAAAATAAGGAATCTTAGCTGAAATTAAACCAAACATTGGAAAGATGTTAAAAACCTTACTTGTATATTCGATAAATCATCTGCCGACCAATGTTAAAAATAAATAAGATTATCCCTGATCTTCTTCTTTCTCGGTGTCGATTTTAATGGTACGAGGCAAAATTACAGAAGGTGGTGGCCAAACACAATCTGTGAATAATAAAAAGGGTTCGAAAGTCGAATATATAAAATGAGTAAAAAGAAAATAACTCATCGTTTCGCACTGTAAAGCGTTTGCACGAGTTGTATACACGCGATAGAAACTATATCACGGATCAAATACCAATATCATTGATTAATGCCTCTTCAAATAATTTACACCATACGTTCATTTGCAAAGAAATTTATCGATATTGTCAAATAAAATGATTTAGCGTATGAATATACGAATTAATTATTCGAAAATTAACTTTAATATACTTTAATAAAAGATTTTACTTTATATTTTTTGAATACATAAATTTCTTTCTATGTAGTCAGAATTCAATATTTGAATTTTCATCACGATTTTTTTTTATTTTTTCTTGTTTTTTCTTGTTTTTTCTTTATACAATATGTAAATATTTTGAAAAAATTTATTTTCCATGGGTTAAATTTTTAATAAAACAAAAACACGAGCTATGCGTTCTACCCATTATCTAGTATGGAAAACTTTTTGTCATCGATGCTTAAAAAAAGATTGCAAGGAGTGAAAAAACACAATGTAAAATAATTCAAACGCGTGAATAATAAAATGAAATATATAGTAAGCTTGTACCGAGAGTAATTATTTCGATTGAAACTGCAATCAGAATTAATGACTCGAACGCAAAGCGAAAAAGTGAATCATGCACGTTTATGTACACACCTAAGCAACTTTGCATTTGTGTATTTACTTCGCTTTCTTCTTTGGGATTTTTCAAGTTATCATGATAAAATTCTCGTGAACCAATATATCCAACCCTCCCTTCGATCCCAGCATTCCTGCCTACTCAATCCCTCGCGCGTCACATCCGTAAGTACGACAAAACTGTTGTTTTGATATATTGTAAATATTCTAAAATAAATGATCGTTTTTATTCGATAACATTGTCTTCTTTTCGCTACTATTACCTTACCCATTCCTTATTGATAAACTCGACGGAAAAAATAAATATAATTACCATTGTAAAAGTTGATGAATGGAATTTCGTTAAATTTTTTTAAATAAAACTCCAAATCGTGAAGTACCGGTGAATGCGTGGATAGCAGATATTCGACTATCGTAACTTCCGGTAAAAAATGCGGTACAAGTTTATCCAATGATTTTAAGCTTTCATTAAATTTTTGTTTCTGTAATACAAATTTCAAATAATTTTATATGTAATCAGCTCTTGCATATCCGAGATATATTAAAAGATATATTATCTAAAACAGTTTACGGATTCATGTTCAACGTCCATCAAATATTCGCACAACGAATATATTTTGAACAGACAGTTTTTTATTTGCATTTTAATTTCATCCAAATCGTGTTTTTCGATGTTATTCAATAATACGGGTGGATTCTTTACAAATGTATGATACCACCGAGAAAAAAACATCTATTAAAAATTCATAATTTTTATTTATAAATGTATTTATTTATAAATTAATTAATCAAATAAATAAAATAATAAAATACTTTGTAAACATTATGATATGGTGGTAAAGCGATAATGCGTTGTATTTGTACATTTTTCTCCATGTTGCATACAAGTAAACATTGCAAGTGCCTATAGATTTTTTCTTCTGTTGCCTGTTTGTAATTATAATTTTTTAGATATATAAATATTTTGACGTGGAAAGTATAATCATCGTGCAGAATTATAAAAAATATGTTTAATGTCCACAAGTTAATTTTACTTATTTTTTATTTGTTTTAACTGTAACCATAAAAAAATCAAACCTCTATCATATGTACAAAAAATCTAGGATATAAAAGAAAAAATCCCGTAAAAACGATTTCGCCATATTCTTCGTTCAATTCCTTAATATTGACATCGATTTTCTGTCAACTCATAAAAATATAAAAAATTATTAACATATTAGTCAAATAACCATAAATAATAAATACTTAAATTATAAATTTATACTCTTAGTAAAGCATCTTTATCTCCTACGTATTCGCCAACATACACGTATCGAGTTATAAGAGCAAACTATAAAATAAATAAAATTGTTAAATTTTCACGTAATTTTCTCGCATTCACAAGTTATTTACACGATCAGCCAAACGAATATGTCCTTTTAAAACGTCTAAAAAGGTCAATCTCTTTGGTTCCTCCATATTTTCTTGATTCTGTTAAAAATTCAATATCCATCCATGTGAAAATGCATTAACGTATTATAATTTAAGTAATAAATGGATGATAAAAAGATGACAAGCGATGTTTACGATGTTGCGCAAATTTCTCTCTCTACATCACATTAATCGAATTAAACTATTAGTAATTAAACAAAAGAAAAAATTAAATTATTTCAATGATAGGTAATATTAAAAAAAATGTTTCGTAAAAAATTTTTATTACACATTAATGTGCTAAAATATAAATAAATTAAACATTATTGTATTATTTCGACAGTAACTTATAGAAAAATTTTTATATAAATATTCAAATTCAAAATAAACCTATATTTTAATTTTTATAATAAATTTTTTTAAATAGTCTCAATCTCAATTAATACATTATTTTTTAACTAGGATATTAAGTTAAGTAAAAAAAGTTAATTGAACTTTTCTTAAATTATATTTAAATGAAAATCAATCAATCAATTTTTGAACTAGTCTAGTTGAATATTAACAAAAATCTACTCGTAAAAATTTTAAACTAAATCTATGGTCTAAATTATAACAGTACAAAACAAATACTAACTGTAATTTTGTAATCTTTTGCTCCATCGTTATATCCTAAATGTATACACAAAGATTTATCACAATATTTTTAAGATTTTTATACATTTACCACCTACACATAGGAACTTTTAATATAAAATAATTCGCAACAAAAAGTGAAAATAAAACATGAATAAACACATGCTAATAAGCTCGTGTACTACGCGCTTTAAGTACATCATTATAATACAAAAAAAAATCTAATTATAAAATTAAAAAAAAACGATTATCTTTTACTGTATATAATGGAAAACTAACGAATTTTAAATATTTAACAAATGAATGAATAAGCTACTAGTCGCTAATATAGTCAGTGCATTACATCAAGTTATTAAAAAGTTGATTATCACATATCGTTTCAAATGTATTTAAAAAATTAACTTATTTTTTGTGTCTCGGTCTAACTAAAACTGGTGTAGGAAGTGCTGGCGTTGCTTCACTAGGACTCCCTAGCCACACTGATTTACTAAATCGACCCTTTATTACTGGAGTTTGCCATTTACTCGAAGACATCATTGTGTTATAAGTTTTATCTGTTTCCATATTTATAGATGTAGTATTAACAGATCTGAAAGTAAACGAAAAATGTTTCGTCGTAAATATCTTGAAAGCATTCTTTACAAAAAATACAATTTTAATGTAGGGAAATAAAATGAAAAAAGAATGTACTAGATATATTAGAATAACGTTTATTTCTCCACAAAAATAAATTACAAATTTAAAATTTTCAATGGGTTGATTATATACTTTATATTTTTACCTTACATAATGTTTATTTTTAATTAACTTTTAGAAAAGGAAATTAATTGATTTATAGCATGATAAATCAACAACCATTTTTATTCAAAAATAATAAAATCCACAATAATTAAATTATTCGAGTGGAAATAAAATGAATAAAAGAAGTGCAGATAAATGCAACTTTAAGTAATATAAACGTATTTATAATTATTCAAAGATTTTAATATAAATATTCATTTATGTATACAAGTTTCAGAAGACTTTACAGACGCGTTTGTTATGATTGAATTTCTGGATATTTCGCTATTAAATACTCTGAGAAAAGAAACTACAAACGTTAGTGCCAAGGCACTTGATTCGGATGGCTGATGGAACCCAGTTTGTAGTACCTTGTCGTTGAAAGAGGCTGCTGAGCTGCTAAATTATGACCTGAATTTGGTGGTGTAGATATAACAGTTTCTGCGCTTTGAGCTGAGGTTCCATCGCCTTTCAATACAGCAACGCATTTCCAGTTGTTAATGTAATTATCTTTCCATAATCTTACACAACCATCATCCCCGGAACTTGCCAATATCGTTCCCATTATATTCCAACAAACTCTCCATACCGTACAGTAATGATCATCAAATTGTGCTATCGTCGTTATCTCGAACCTTGACAATCCAGTTTGAGCTGATTTTCTATAAAAATATTAATATCATTAATTAAAAATTATAACCACAAGTTTGTATTTATTTTACCTATCCCTCGATATTAATTAAATTTTAATCTACATTATTTTAATTGCTGTATAAATTTCTTGTACAATATTAAATATTATAAAAAAACTTACGGAAGTGGTTTCAAAGATACTATTCGTACATCCTTTGTCGCAATTGCCAATGTATGATAACTTCGTCCTAAATTTGGTGCAAAGGCTATATCGTGTACCGCATCCGTAACACTGGATATAGTTTCAGTTTTTGCCCAACGCCTGCTATTTTCAGCATATTCGTATATAAATACCTTACCACCGCTCGAGGAATTACTATCGTCGCTTCCGACTGCTATCATCGGTGGATGAAGTCTAAGAAATTTTTAAGATTAAAATAAAATATATAAAAACTTAAAATTAATAAGAACTAATAAAACATGTCAACGATACCTTGAGAGGGACGGATTCCAAGCCAAACAACTACAAGCAAGTTTACAACTTATATCATGTTGTAAAGTCCATTGACTTAAATTCATTACATCCGGTGCTTCGTATATCCTAATCACACCATCGGAACTGCAAGTCGCTAATAAAAGTCCTAATGCCTTTGGGGCAAATTTGACATCTGTGACAGAAGTTCTAGAATCCACCAAATTTGTTCTACGTATCCAATGTCTCATTCCCCTTTCACCTGGTCCCGATCCTTCTCCAACTACAAAAATTATTATTCGATATTAAGAATGCACTTAATAATTACATTTAATATTTTATTCGATAATCGTAATAAAACTTACTAATTTCTTCCCAAACTGCCGCTGTTCTATCGAACGAACACGTAGCTAAAACCTGCCCAAATTCAGGATGCGCCCATGTAACTTTCCACACAGATCCACTATGTGCTTTCCACGAAGCAGTCAAATGCCAATTTTCATGTTCATCTTCATCCCAAACCTTAAACAACAATATAATTTTAAACAATAATACGCATAATAACAATTCAAAATTATTTATCATTTGAATTTGACGTATTATTTACCTTTACAAATTGATCGCTAGAACATGTGGCCATGCGCTGACCATAAAAATCATAAGCTATATCGTGTATCAAATCTTTATGTTCCGCATTGATACTGTGTGCCTCAAACATCGTTACTAATTTTTTAATTGTTACACAGAATATAAATAGTAAACAAACACTATTTTTTTAAAGTTTATTGTTTTGAGGTTAGAAACGATGATTCCGTGAGAAAAATCTCTGCAAAGTACGAAACGTTGCGCGCCAAATCAAATTTATAAAAATACAAAATAGTACATGCATATGGAATCTAGAGAAACATTCTTAGGCTTTCTCATTAAGTTTACTTGTGTTTAAGTATCGTTATATTTTGAAAACAAATCATTGAAAACTTATAGTTTTAAATACATTACACTAAGTATACATGTCGATTTCCACCCATAGAATTAATTCTTGAAGAAACACGCGCTTTTGGCGCTAAAACAAAGTCATTCAAATTATATTATCTATGTGTAATCGTGTATCCATATTTCCTCAGTATATTACCAACAATTATGTTTAATGTGATACCATTTTCAACAATTAAATATTTTTTAAATTATCTACAAATTTAAAATGATATAATATATGTATTAATAAATAAATAAATATTTATATATACTATTTATTCATTATATTAAATATTTTAAAAACAAAAATCAAAAAATTACTATAATTATTGCATTTAAAATTATGAATAAAATATCGAATTATATTGTAATAAAATATACTTATTTCTTATTTCTTGATTAGATTCACTTTTATAAATTCTATTAGATAAGTCAACTGTAAACCAAAACAATATCATTATCGAAGAACTTACCTGACACTTCGTTCCTGGAAAGCTGGTAAACTCTAATAAACCTTTACATATCAATACTATCTACGATCATCAATAAAACTATTTCCCTTGATTTCACTTTAATTTACATCGCATCGATTGTCTTTGCCTTTAGATTGTGTTCGAGTGTTAAGAAGTTGAGGTCTCTCATCATGTTTTATTTTAGTTAAGCACTGTCGTATTGAAAATTAATTTTATAAATTAATAGAAAATTAATTATTTAAGTTACCGTTTATTTTTGTAAATGTAATAACTTATGAATTTATAATAGTGTAAATTATTCAATTTTCATATTTTTGTGTTCTATGATAATAACAAAAGTGTTTATTATTGAAGTAATGCATGTAATGTAAACAAAAATATCGGTGAATTTAATATGATATTATATTGAACAATCGAGACTTGAAAATTAAATTATACTTTTTTTAGTGTATAAAAAACTTTCGAAAAAATTAGATAATTTACAAATAGTCAATTTATAAACTATTAATTATATACATTATAGATATAAATTACAATTAATTTTTATTGTGATTTACTTATTTCTCCTTAAAAATTAATTACGATTATCTATTAAATATATTAGTTTAACTTTAAGTTAATGAAAATATAATTATAATAAGTTTAAGTACAATAATTCAACAATAAATTTATTTTTAGATACAAAATGTAATTTGATATAAACGATTTAAGTTGAAACAAAAATGGATACAACGGAAGAAATTACAGACAAAGGCGATCAATATGCAAAGGTACGTTCATAAAATATATAAAAATTATTATTCGTAATGTGTTCCTTGCTAATAAAATATTATTTTATTACATAGCGTATGTTGGATCGAAAAAGAGAACGTATCCAATCGTCAGAATGTTATTCAAAAAGTTTACGAAGGCGACTGAGCATCATGAGGGCAATAAATAAAAGTAATTTAATGTGTAAGTAACGTTATTATCATAACTTGATTATTATAAAAATTATGCTTCGTGTTATAACAACATTTAAATTTTGATTACATCTGTAATGCACATTACTTTATATAATTAATAGTGAAGGTTTTTTAATAAAAACAGTTTTAAGACTAACGCTTAATTATATAAATGTAATTATAAAAATGTAATTTTAATTTAAAAATACATGGTTCTTATGGAAATTCTTTATTGCAATGTTCTGTAACATTACGACTTTAGAGTTTGAAAAAAGGCTCTCACTCGACAAGTTGAAACATCGACAGATTATAAATCAATGCATAAGTAAAAACATGGAAAAATTGAATTTGTTGAATCGATCGAACAACGCGTTGACATTTGCAGCGCCATCAAATTTTCATTACGACGGGAACCCCTTCGAAAAAGAGTTCTCCAATATAACCGGAAAGACGACGCCTTACAAGGACGCACAGGAAAGCAGCCTGGAGCTGAT
Organism: Dolichoris vasculosae; assembly: GCA_018907195.1. Lineage (NCBI taxonomy): Eukaryota > Metazoa > Arthropoda > Insecta > Hymenoptera > Agaonidae > Dolichoris > Dolichoris vasculosae. The sequence goes on from JACCHY010000001.1 coordinate 781,603, forward strand.
GCAGCGTGAAAATTCAAGGGTCACGTCCGGCATCGAGTTTTCCTCGCGGACCTATCGCCTCGACTCGCTGCCGTCGGACCGCGAACTTTGCTCCACCGGTGACAGTTCGGCTTGCGATAAGTCCCCGACAGATGCCAACTTCAATAACAGCTTGGAATACCAACGCCCGAGCCAAATCCCCCGGGATTCGCTGACCGAGCGCAACTTGTACGGAACTCCCCGGGAAGTGCGCCAGGAAGCGGGAAATGGAACGAGGCTCTCTATCGGGGAGTACTTTGGTGCTGCCTCCCATGGCGGTATGTGTTATCGACAGGCTCGATATCTTCGGACGAGTCTCCACCTATCCAACTTCCTCCGATTGGTACTTTCGTTTTTTGCGAGTATATTTTAACGAATATACGAAGTATCGAGTGCTCGTACCTTGCCTTAAAAACATGCATCATCTACGACTTTTGATTCCTTGATAACGAATCAAACATTCAATTTTTATATTATTTATTACGATTTTACGTAAATTCAATGCTATAGAAATTACGCGTGATTTTCTCGTGATAAAAAACTTACAACTTGTACAATTTTCTTTCCTGCAAAGAAATTGAAACTAATTTATTTTTCTTGTATTATATCTATATTATAAAAAAATAATTATGATAAACGAATTTATTAAAATTACTTTCTAATTAAAACTTTTATCTTCGGTCTTTTATTTTCCGTTATTATAAATTACGTTAAACATTTTTCTCCCTTGATGTTTTTTTAACTATAATTTTTTATTAAATTTTATCCAATAAAATTGTTTTATCGTAGTTATAAATTGTTGATATAAACTTACGATAAATTGTTTGGGTTTTTCAATTTTATTTTTATATTTTATATGTTTATATCTGAAATAAACTTTTTATTAACTTACCGAATGATATTATACTTTATATTAGAGATAAAACTGACAAAATAAGAATAGTAGTTTTATTTTTTAAAAATATACTAAGCATATTAAAGTAACAATAAAATACCTTTTATAAATATCGATTTACAAAACTTAAGATAGATAAAAATTATAAATTTTCAAGAAATATTCACAGTTGATATTCGATTCAATTAATTTGATCTAAATACCTAAATGTGTATATAGTTATATCAATGTCATTGTTTAATATTTTTTAACTTTTAAATTTTATTTTTAAGAATTGAATGTTCAATATACCAATATTGGTGAGAACTACGAGGATGAATTCGAAGCAGTTAATACCGAATTACAGCATAGAGGTCCGGATCTTTTCTTTGGTGCCCGAGTTCTTGAAATCCTCGAACCGGAAGTCGTGAAAGTCGAGCGCATGAGTACCGAACCCAGAGTTTCGTCTCGACGTCGAGCGTCGGATATGACATTTATTCAGGAAACCTTGAAGACTATCCAACTGGAAAACCCAAATGAATCCGTGGAAACGTCCTTAGTGTCTGATGACGTAAAGGAATACGATCGAGAAATCGAGAAGCTGCAATCTCAAACGAATGGCTCCGTTCAACAATTCCAGGAAATAATATCTGAGACGCCAAAAAGAATGTATCCAAGCCTATCACTCATCAAAAGGATGTCCAATAACTTCTCACCTAATAATCTATATTATGAAAACGATATCGAGCAGAACGAAAAAACTCCTGGTAACTATTTTATAATCTCTTAGAGAGTGAAAAGTTTGCATATTTTATTGTTTTATTCGATATTATTTATCGCGTTTGTGCAAAAATTAATATAATTATTTGTAGATCTCTAATCATTATTTAGCTATTTATAAGATACTCATATATTTAATAAAAAATAAATAAAAAATAAATAAAACATAAATAAAACATAAATAAATAATAAATAAAAAATAAAAATAAAAATAAATAATAAAATACGTTAAAATTACGAAAATCTATTACCAAATTTAATTTATTAAGCTTAACTTAACGCATAAATAAATAAAACTTTGATTTTTCAAAATAACGCTAATTAATAACATTTTCGCGATTAAAATAAAATTATTATGGTTACTATATATGTAAAGGCTATAAAATAAATAAGTAATAGAATCAAGGATAAAGCTAAATGTTTCAATAGCATTTAAATTAACACAATCGTAATAAAAACAAAGAGAAAAGTAAGAAAATTTATCGTTATTTGTAAAATATATAAATGGACGTATATACATCACCATCATCAGGTACTGACTTCAATTCGAATATGACAGAGACATTTTACGACTTCGAGAAGCCAACAAGTCCTGAAAAGGAAAGTTTCGGAACTCCGATGCCGATTCCGGATTCTCAATTAAAAAATCTGAATTACAATCGCAAACAAAACAATTCCCGGGATTCTTCGAGCATGTCTTTCCTCAAGAGAAACGCGAGTTTCATACTAAATAATCTCCACATACCCAAAGTTATGCGTCGCAAGCCCAACATGGAATCGACGAGAAAGATCCCCAACAGCGATGGAAAGACGATATCACCAAGATCGCAAGTCGAAAGCACTATATCAACTCTGACTCTGCCGAATTCACCATCGACTCTCGACGGATACGATCCGATAGAAAAAACTCAACAAGAGGAGGAGAGAAAACAACAATTACATACTCATGTGCAGAAGAACATGAATGCGACTATACCCTACGAGGTATCTTTTCAATTACAGTTTTTAGACATTTTTTCATAATAATTGTTATAAATTATATCCTATATCATGATTAAATGGTATACCATTATATAAAAAAAGTAATTAAGAATAATTTATACGTCTTTATTTGGAAATACGATCCGTACTTTAAGATAAGCCAAATTTGTATGCCATTATTCGATTTATCTTCATCTCCTCTTATGATATTAATTTTTCTGTACGATATCAAAAAATATCTTAAGACTCTTGAAAAAATAATTAACGCGATTTCTATTTTTTAATTTTATTATAAATTTAATATAATTAAAAAATATTTTTAAAACAAATGTTTCTCAGAAAAAATTGTAAAATATTTTTTACGATACCTTTAAATCTATATAAAAAAAATCTTTTGTATACTTAACAATCATCTTTATATTTCATAAGTAACTATAAGTTTAAATACTAATTATCCATTTTTAATATTTGATAAAGGTAGAGAATTTCTTAGAGTTAGCTCTCGGAGATGAAAGATATAATTCGACAATTACATACGTTAATTCAGATACAAGAGATATAACTCATTCGCATATGAATGCCAGCGAATTTATATCCGAAGAAATAATGTCAAATGTTACTGGAAATAAAAGAACAAGAGGAATATCGACGACAGACCAACCAAAACATTCGAGTACTTTAAACAGAACAGTTTCAATTTATAAAACACTCACCCAGAGAATAAAAAAGGTTGGTATTTTTCTTATTTAATAATTACGTTATTTGTTTTTTGCTCCCATAATTAATATAAATTATATTCTCTTGGCATCTAAAATGATAAAACTTTAGACCTTGAATAGAAATTTCTACTCGTATTGTTATGTATGAAATTTTTTATCTATACTTACGAAAGAAAAATTAGTAATATTACCAATTTTAGAACAATAGTAGATTAAGATTAAAATAAAAATCATAAGTATGAAAACTTCAACCCAGTATCAAACGATAAAATATCTTCAATATATCTATTATAAATCGTTTGGAAATTATTCTTCATAGATAACGTTTAAAATTAAATTCATGTAAAATTATGCGAAACTTTTATCTTAATCTAGTGAAATTTTGTGTAGATGCTCAAAATTAATACGTATAAAATTAAATATTTTAAATTATAAAAAAATAATATAAACGAAAAAATTTAGAACAAACGACTAAGAAATTTGAAAATTACAGAAATTCCGAGGAAGCATAAAAGACGAATCAAAGGCTGTAAATCAGGACTTCGTACCAAACGACGTCAACCCTGAGCTCCGCGATAACGTAAAAAAACTACTTGACGAAGTCGAACTTCAGCAGACGCTCATTTACCAAGCGAGCAAAGCACTGGAACTATGTAACTCGATGCGTGAATTCATGGCGAGCTCCGAACGCGTCGAATCCGAACGTCTCTTGGCTTTGGCGAGTTTGCGAAAAAAAGCAGCTCTCGAGGAGATTCGCCGAATGATCAGCCAAAACTTGGACGTCAACTCCTGTTGCGAGCGCGCCGAAATCAGCCTAAAGGAACTGAGCTTACAACTACGCGAGGACGTCTTGAGACGCGAACGCCAAAATGGTGATATCGTCGAGTGGTTCGTCGTCGTAGTGAGCGAAGGCCTCACCGTCTGGGCAACCCACGCCGTCGCCTGTCCTATCTCAAGTCCGCGTCTCTACTTCCCCGGTCAGCTATCCATCCCTGGCCTCAAGCCCGACTTCCGACTCTCCCTCAGGGTGTACAGTCTCAAGCTACAACAGATACTCTATAATCACGAAGACAAGTACCATATAACTCAGAGCGCCACCGGCGGTAAAAACTCCAGTTGCCCGATGACCAAGAATCTACTCAAAAAAACGTGGAGAGCCCAGAAAAAAAGACCTACGATCTCACCCAAGCAATACGAGATTAGATTTTCAGGTGTAAAGGAATCGTCTTTTGTCTTGTGCGGTAACACCGACTTTATGCTACACGACCTCAGTTTGTCATCACCGTGGCCTCTAACCGGGGTAAATAAATTATCGTATTTTCCATATACCATTTCACGACTAAATATAAGTTTATTGTATTCCTAAACTCGTATCGGTCGATTGCTATAACCGTGTCGGACTAAATAATTTTAAAATTAAACTTAAATGTATACATTTTTACGTATAGACGTTCGTTATAAATCTAATTAATGAATAAATAATAAAATATTACATTCCATTGCGATTATTTTTTAAGAATATTTAAATCGATAATTCAATAAAATGATCAGTTATCGAATCTATCGACTTGTCTCGCAGTAATTTGTATTATACGTACATATAATATTGACGAGTACTCGTATAAAACATTCCTTTCACACCCGCACAGGTCCCATCAAAGTCCGTCCTTCACGGCACAGTAGACGTGAATCTATCGTGCAAACTCCAACTGTCGGTATTGCACGCCGGGTTCTTGACCCACGGCGACGAAGCTGGTGGTCTCGCTACCTGGAACCGACGTTGGTGCGTCCTCGAGGGCTACAGCCTCCTCTTTTGGAATTACCCTCGAGAGCAGGGCTCTAAACCGCCGCTATACTCGATCGATCTAGTGAACTGCGTCTCGCAGTACATCGACCTCATCGACAGGAGCTTATGCGCCAGGACCCGAACTTTACTCATTGAAACGGTGAGAAGGCGAAATGCCGTGGACAAAGACAGTATTGTCGTCGAGTGCCGTTCCACCTGTACAGTTGTCAAGTAAGTGAACTTATTTCGTATTCTCTTTTTGCAAGTTTTTTCGCTTTAATTTCGATCAAAATTATTTATACGAAATCTTTCGTACACTACCGAATAATTATTTTCACCCTTGTAAATATTGCATTGTAATAAATTTTTTTTATTCTAAAAAATCATGAACCAGTTTCTTTACTTTATGCTGTTTTTTTAATAATTGCAGTATAAAAATTTTTTAACTAAGGTTTATGTGCGATTTTGTCACGTTTTCTATTTTAATGACGTGAAAAGTTGTATAATGTAGACCTAAATTTATAACCACTGCCATTAAAATAATAATATTTTACAATTAAATATTTATAGTTTAATATTTAAAATATTTAATTTGTGATGTGTAAAAATAAGAATATAAAATTAATTTTGTTTTTACTATACTTTATCACGTAAATTCACTAAAATTATTATTTTAAAAATTGTTGTTTTTGCTTCAGAAATTTGTTATCATGCGATACCAATCAAGATTTAACAGAATGGCAATCAAAAATTAATCATGTAGTTTCTGCTTTACGCGAATGGAATATTATAGACACAAAGTCTTTACAAGAAGTCAGCGATCTATAACAATTTCGACTATTTTTTATAATAAAACAAGTAACCAACGGATTATAATGTTCGACAGAATTTAATACAATTAACATTAAGTTTTAATAATTATTAATAAGTTTTTATTAAAAGTAAAAATCTGTTTCGCGAATTAAGAAAATACTAAGGAATTCAGTATTTTAATATACCACTTCAAAATTAATTATTAAAGAACATATCAAAGAAAGCATACATAAAATGATAATTAAAGGAATTTCCTTTAAGCAATTATGTAACCCATAAGTTGACAAAGCATTTTATGTACATACAAACAGAATGATAAAACTTAATAATAGAATCTATCCATGTTCTTTTATAAATATGAATTTTAATTTTAAATGTAAACAAATAAAATTCATTTATAGTGTTACGTATGAGGGTCCATAGTTGCACTAACATTAGACAACAGAGTTATCATGTATCCTATAAAATTAATTGAATAAATATGAGTTGTACACGAATAACGAGTCTATACTTATTAATGAAAAAAAAATCATATTCTCGTATAACACGAACACAGTTAGTAACTCTCGCTTTTAAATATCGATTTGTTGCATTATACTTATATTTTTTTATTTCTATTGCCATGCTATCAGCATATTTTAATATTCAGCAATCGATACATTCCGAATTTCTTACCCTGCACATGATGGATGATTTCTTCGTTATTGATTATCGACTCCCCAATAACGATGGAATTTCGTGAACTAAGTTAACGGTGACTCATATTATAGGATTCTTATAGGACCATTACATAATTCTTTTAATCATTTTATTTCTAAGTTTGACTTATCAGCGCATTATTCGTACATTATATTTGACATTATTTGACATATAATGCCTTAGAATTAGTTTTTTCATTTCTTTCTTTTGTACAACGTCATATATCCGCAGGACGTAGATATTCGCCAACATGCGTGACGTTCAGTAAAATGAATTTTATTAAAACAAAATTCAAATAATCATTATCATCATAACGTTGTTCCCGATTATTTACGTTTGTAGAATGTATTAAGGTGCCTGTAGGATTAACTTTGTTTGAAAATCTAACACCACCTATTCAACAAAGAGTTCGAATAAGAAAACATTTATTATTGTTTAACTTGTCTAATTTCGAAATATTTTACAATCAATTTTATTCTTTTCGAATCTCATTTGTATATTTGTTTTAATTCGTTCAGTACTAATGTCTTATTTGCAACATTTAATATGGTATATAAACAGATAAAATAAAATTACATATTCGTGAGTTTATTTATATTATATCTATTTATTTTATAATTTCAAGTTCATTTAATTGACAAGTTATTTAGAAAACAACTAAATAATTGTAAAAAAAATTACCACATAATTTACATAAGTATAAACTAAAATACTGCAAATTTTACATCTAATCACAATTAGTAACCTTAAATATTTATATACGATTAATATAATAATTAATATAATACTTAATAATTTTAGTTAATATAATACTATAATAATTATAGTCCATAGATACGATATTTTTTCAACTATAATAACTACATTTTTTTTATAATCTTGTTATAAATTTAAATATTTCTGAACTATGAAATGTCTCCAAAGATTCTTTTACGAATTATATTATGAGTGATAAAACATCCTTAAAATACGCAGAATATTCCAATATATTAGTTATCGTATTGTTATTTTGTCTCTTTAATGGCTCGAGAAATGAGTGAAAAATTGCATCACCTCTGCGAGCGAATTGGAATACCAACGTTAAAAGCTAAAATGAATACGAAAACCATCAATTACTACCAATCCTATGGCTTAAAATTTAACACATCGTCACAGAAAAAATCTGTTAGTTCGCATTTGAACATCGAACGAAAGTGTTTATCTAACCTAGTGTGTAGTAAATTACGATCAGGAAGTGTAATAATTTTATTTACGATAGATTAATTAAACCGTAATCATAAATGATATTATAAAATATGAAATGTGGCCCGATCCAATTAATTTGTCAAAAGGAAAGGCAAGATATTTAGGAGGAACACCTTCGAACCGCGCTTCCTGGATTTTTTCCGCTGTTGGTATATCTACAATGATTATTAGCTTTTGTATATTATCGTAAATAATTTTGATACTCTTTAACTTCTTTTTCAAGCTCTATGAATACTACATGTATTATCTGTTAACATTTAGGTATACTCCATGGATAAAAGAAAAAGTTAATGTATATAATAAACTTACTGAGAAACATATAGAAAATAAAAAAAGCCATAAATTTTTCAATGATCCTTTAGTTCAAGATCTTGTTTCAAAAATACGAACACAATATGAAGATTAATTAAAAATGCAAAGTAGCAAAGATAAAACTGTCGATATGAAATTAAGAAATTTGCGTTTAAAAAATAGTAATACCAACAGGTAGGATGAGATGTCTAATAAAAATTTTAATTTAATGTAATTTTGGTTAATAATTTTTTATTAAAACACTATAAGAATTATGATTTACTTTGTTATATATTTTTTTCCTTTGACAACTATTAAAATACAATTACAATTTTAAATATAAAATACTTTATTTTATATTTCTCGTAGTATTCCAGATTTTAATATACAAAGATGTTCTGAAAATAAAGATAACGATAAAAAAACTTTTGATACCGATGATCTACTTTGTAATAAAAATATACCTGACTTGTCAAATCCTGAAGATAGTTTAGCAGATTTTATATCTCCCAAAAAACCAAAAGATCATAAATTAATTTTGAATAAATTTAAATTTGAAACTAAGGTACAAAAAAAAATTACAAAATCTAAAAATAAATTGAATACTAAATCCAAAAAAAAAAGCTCCAATAAAATTCAACCGTTGATAGAATCTTCTTTTTTTATACAACAATCTTCCGATCAAAATGAATTAAAAAAATCAATTCCATGTCCTTTGTGTTTAAAACCATTCAAAGATGATATTACTTGTACCAATCATATGAAAACTTGTGCATCGAAAAATAATGTTTCCATAAAACAATTGCTGAAAGCAAAGCAATTACAAGACCGTCAAATAGAAGAAAGAAAAGCCATGGGATTATTACCAACGCCTATTATACCAGAAAAGAAAAAAGTTTATCGGAGTAAAAATTTTGTAAGAATTTATCTTTTTTTAATAAAACATTTTTATTTGTTATATATGAATATATTTCTATCGATACATTTCTAACGATTAATTTCAATAAAAGATTGTTAATTTGACATTTACAACAATTTAAAACTATTTTATAATGTGAAAAATTTTTAATTTATAATAAACTCTTTTAAAACATTAAATTTTCAATGTAAGTTAATTTAAAAAAACTTTTCGTAAGTTTAAAGTTTTATCCACGAGCACAATTTTTTTTAGAGTACTGGAGATGATCCGCAACTTCAGCTTGCTTTGGCAGTATCAGAATCTTTGTATGAAGCAGAACAAAAAACAGATTTAGAACATGCTGCATTATTAGCTGGCATTCCTTCAAATTATATACAAGAATTGAGCGAAGAAGAACATCGTGCAACGTTAAAAAGTTTTGGTTTTACAACAAATAAAGCATTAAATGATTTTCCTTCTACTAAATCAAAAAAAAGTAGTACAGTTTTAGTGATTTCGAATAATTACGTTTTAAATAAGGTTAAACATAATATAATTTTTTTATGATTAGAAAAACTACTGGGCCCAACAATTTTACAAACTCGATCAAAAGAAGAAAAAGATCGCGTGTTGACAGAGAGAATCGTTTGCATTTTAACCGGCGATGATGCTTTTACCCAACCTCAGCAAAAAATTGAAATTATTTCCCAATTGAACTCGCCGACTACTCTAAAAAGCAAATTTCTTCAAAACATCGAACAAGTGGTATGAATAAATACGAAATATTAAAATTACATTTATTGTTTACATATTATAGGTTAAGTATTTATATTCTTGGTTAAAAATCAAAAACTGTCTATCTTTTTAGGATAATAAACTATGGGATAGAAGCAAATTAATAGAAAATTGCGACTTTTATGTTGAACAATTAAAATCACATTTTCCACCCGAAGAAAATAAATCAATTGTAAGTTTTTTAATACAAAAATATATTTTCTTTTATTAATTATAAATATAAATATTTTTATATTATTGTTAATAAATAATAAAATAATAATAAGTAAAATTCTATTTCCTACAAGGATTGCAAACTTTTATCTACTAATATAAATGATAAAATACAGAATATTATTTTACTAGATGAGTCAGTTGTACACAAAACAGTAGATGCTGATCTTACATATGACAAAAATAAAGAGCATTTTTTATTTCAGGAAAATAAATCAATTGTAAGTATTAAAGTGTAAAAATACAATTAATTTCATTATTTGGTAAAATAAATTTTTTTATGTTTTATTAATTATATTTTACTTTGTGTAAGGTCAACGAACTTTTAACCAATAATGTACAAGACAATGAATATAAGTCTGTTGATTCATACAGCTCAATAATACATGAAACAATGAACATTGATATTATAAATGATAAAAAAAGAGAGCAAAATTGTTCTAGTTCATTGAATGTTAGCGATACAAAAAATGTAAATTGGGAACTTACGTATTCAAATAATATAGTTCTTGATTGGAGAAATGGATTAAATGATAGTGTATCTAGTGACACTATTATTTTCGTAAAAAATAATAAATATGTTTATGCTCATAAATTAGTTTTTCATATACGACATTCAAACATTTTGCTTGACATAGAACAAAATAAAACAAATATTCATCCAGAAAAACAAAATAAAATATGTTGGTTTAAATATGATGAACTTTCTACTCTCGCATTTTTAGAATACATTTATTGTAGCAATATTGAAAAAAATATTAGTATTTTTGAAGATGATAATTTAATGTCTGAAGTGAAAAAACTTGGAAAATTGTATCCAGTGAAAGATTTATTTGAATATTTACAAAGAAAAAAAAATGAATATTCAGCTAGAAGACTAGTAAGCTCTAAAAGTACAATTGATAATCAAGTTTCAATTAATATACCGATAAAAAAATGTAATACTTCAAATATTAGAACAAATATCTCTTCTACGATACAAGTAAGATGAAATTAAAGTAAATTAATCAATACTAATTTAATATTGATATTTAATATTTTTTTTATTTTCAGTCGATAGAAACAAATAATTCTACAGTAAAATCTAATTTATATTCATCTCTTAATGAAACGGAATTAAGTAACACAATTTCTACTAATTTTAGTAAAAAAAATTACATTAATAGAAGAATTACTGTGTCTCCAGATTTATTTGAATCAGAAAATGAAGATGAAACAATTTATACATGTAAAACCCAAGAAAATAATATTGAAAAAAATCAGAATTGTACAAATTTAAAAACATTAAAAGATATCATTGATAATAACAAAAAATCTCCAGTTAATAAAAATTTCGATGAAATTGAATGTATAAATTCTCCAAAAATAGTTGAAATTTCTAGTCCTGAAAATGATGACAAATCTTTAATTATTTTACCTTTAGAAGATATTTATCAAGCAGAAACTCCGAAAAGAATATCACAAAATGATAATATTGATTATAATTATTATCAAACATCTGAAACAACAACTCCAAAATGTATTTCAGAAGAAATTGGATCTCAAATTGATCAAATATCTAAAGCTGTTACTCCAGAAGCAAAGAAATTATCAAGACTCAATGATTATATGACACCAAAAAAAGCAGTACGTGTAAATACTGAAGAAGATAATATAACAAATGATGAAACAATTGAAATTGATAACTTAATAAATGTTGCGGTAACTTCTCCAAAATCTAATAACACTAATTATAGTAGAGTTAAAAGTGACTTGAGTTTATTTATTGCTAAAGTTCAGAGAAAAAATGCCAAATGTATCTTTGATTCAGATTCTGAATCAGATACTTCAAGCTTTCAAATAAAAAAGAGAAATCCTTTCCTGAAAAAAGATCGTTCTTTGAACTCTTTATTAAATATTGATAATAAAAGTCAAGATAAAAAAGCTATCAGTTTGATTGAAAAAGATGTATTGGAAGATGAAAAATTAAACAATATTATGAAAATTAAATATAATTCAAAAGCTGCAGAAAATGAAAATATATCAAACAATAATAAAACACATGATTTATCTACAAATTCATTTTCAAACTTAAATCTTGATTTAGATGGAAATTATATAGATGTTGAAAGTCCAAAGACAATTAGAAATTGTATCAATCAAAATAGAAATGAAAAATCTGTAAATATTTCAACGAGTGATGACGAAACCGAAGATATGAATGAAAGCGAGATGTCAATGTATTCAAAATATAAAAAATTAAACAAACATCATAATAGCATAAAAAAATATCGCGATGAATTAAATTTCAATAAATTTTTTTCTAGTTCTTTACCAAGAAAATTATCAAAAAGTAATACTTCTGCAACACAAAACCCTATTATTAAGGATATAACTTTAGTTTCTGATTCGGATGAAGAAAAAAATATTCAAATATCCCAAATTGATAATGATTCTGATCTATGTCATCCGGATGACGATCAACTAGACCAATCACAGATTACTATAATGAAAAAATCTACAAGTTTCGAAAAAAATTCAACAAGTAAATTTATTGATTTGAGTTTAAGATCAAATAATTCACCAAAAAAGACTAATAAACATATACGTGAAAATTTTTTGGAAATATCCAAGAAAAATGAGAAAAATAATGATGATGTTGATGCTGAAATAAAAAAAATTTTGGAATCGAGTCTGAATTTTACAGCTTATGATAAAATTTTATCAAAAGAACATCCAAAAACTAGTAGTCAAGAGAAAGTTAATCAAGATATAAATGAAATTATCGATCACAAAGACAATAATAGTCAAAATGAAATAATAAATTTAAGTCCAATATCAATTATTTCTAGTCCAGAACTCTGCAGTTCGGATAATGATAATTTAAATCAATCCAATAAAAAGAATAATAAATTTAAAATATTTAATAGTACTAAAAAAAAACAAAACGATTTGAATTTAACCGATAATAAATATTGTGATAAACAAGATTTTAATGAATTAATCAAAGATTTAAATACTCACAGAAAGAAATTAAACTTGTCATCTAATCCTTCTTCAGCAAAAAATTCACAAATATCACAACTTTTTTCTTCACCAATATTAAGTAAAAATATAAAAACTCAAATATCATCTTCTAATTCGAGTACCAATAAAAAAAAACAAAATGAATCACTTAAGCATATTTCAACAAAAACTAAGAAACTTAAAACTAAATCTGCATCAACATTGAATCTTACAGAAAAAATTGATAAATTCAATTGGAAAAAATCATCTTCCTTCGTCACTCCAGAACAAAATAAAAAGTTATCACAAAAATTTAGTAAATATGAAGAAAACGTTACACCTCCTATAGATTATAATTTATTAGGAACACCTGATTTAGAAGTACTTAAAAAATATTAAATTTCTTCAAATACGTATTATCGTTTATTATATAATTGTTTATTTTTATTTTTCAGAAAGAGTTAAAAAAATTCGGATTGAAACGTCAAAGTCGAGATAAAGCTAAACTGTTATTAAATCATATTTACAATGAAACTCATCCAGTGGTTTCTTTATCACAAAAAAGAACTCTAGCTTATGATTCTTCTAGCGAAGATGAATTAATTTTTGAAAATCAGAATATAAAAAAAAAATTTAAAACTAATACCTCGAAAGAGAGTTTTGAATCGACATCAACGCAAAATTTAGAAAATTGGTAGATCATCGATTTTCAAAATATCTTTATCCAATGCTAATATTTAACGCATAATATTCATTTTAAACATTTCTACTTGTTCAGTCAGAAAATACCAGAAGAAATGGAGTATGATGATGAACCTAATACTGCTAACACTTTAGAAAATTCTATGAATATTAAAGATGCTTTCTTTAAACTAATTGAGTCCGATAAGAAATTATACACTGACATTTTGATGTACAAACCCTTGTCACTAGAATCTTTGCATTTAACATTGAAAGAAAATGGATTTAAATGTAATATTAACACTTTGATGGATTTTCTTGATGAACAGGTTGGTATTGTAAGAAAATCATTATTTCGTAAAATTGTAAATAAATTAACTAATAACAATAATTATTCCAGTGTATAACATTCCAAGTCCAGAAAAACAAACAGTCTAGACAAAAATAAGTATAATAGATCACCAATATTTTAGCGGTACTGTAAAAAGTTTACTTCTTACTAGCATAAATTTATATTCCTTTAAGTATTTAAAATATCTTGTAAATAAATATGTAAAATATATCATAAATTATATTTTTATATGATGATTTAAAAGATTAAGATAAATTGTAAATTGTAAAAAGTATTAATTTAAGATACAAAAGATTTATTCGTGAGTTGTAACTTATAATCAAATCCAAGATAACAGAAAAAAAACAAAAAAGCATATTTAAATCTGATTTATTATAAGTACGATTTGTATCTTTTTGAATGCTTTAACTTAAGCATTTACAATAAATATGCTTATTAAATCCAATCTTAACTTTAAGTAAGAAATTTAGAAAAAAAAAGCATTTTAAGTTACTTTGCCTAGAAATCAGTTTCGTTCACCATTATGATAATTCTCATAATTGTAATAAATACATACTCCCTAAATAGTTTTTTAATGGTACTAGCTACGAGCTATTAGATTGTTTACTTCAGGTTGTAAAAACTCTTTAACGACTGCAGACACCATTTCACTCAAGATATTTTGAAGTTTTGACATATCTCTAAAACGAAAAATAAATAAAATATAAATTAAAAAAATAATTTTCATTACAGTGTAAACTTATATATAAAAATGATGAATTTTTTTAACCAATAAAAATTACGTACTTTTGATCTGGAGAAGCACAAAGTTCATTATAATATTTAATTTTTGGTTCCGTACCGCTAGTTCTAAGAGTAGTAACTAAACCATTTTTAAAAATAAACGTTATCATCTGGCTTGAGTTCGAAATGGGTAAAACTGCAAGATTGCCAGGTTTAGTGTTATCGTACCCCGTAGTTAGGTCTCTAACACTTCTGATAAGATATTTTCCTCCAAGAATACAGGTGGGATACTGAAAAATAAAATTTAATAATACATAAATATTGTTTTCAAATTGCATCCGCGCGAATCCCTATATTCTCAAAATGATCGATATTAATGGATTTTCTTTAGTAAGATTTAAATTTTGCATTTTAATGTATTTGAATATTTATCTAAAAAATGTTGAAACTTATTTACTAATGAATCATCTTCTCATTTATAATAAACCAAGGTTTAAATCTATTTCTATGATTCATAATATAGGTTCCATTGTTTGAAAACCAATTAGAAAGAACTTCTATTTTTAAATAATAAATCTTTATTATATGTTTTTAAACTAATAAATAAAAAACTAAATAAATTAATTTGTAAAGTATTATATTAAATTCGATATAATCAAAATTAAATTAGTTTTTTAATAACAATTCTAAATTCTTCATATATATATATATATATATATATATATATGTTAATAAAAGGTACGATATAATTTAATAATATATACCTTTGACTTTTATACATTTATACTTAACTTATGTTATTAAAAATTAAATTTGTAAAAGATATTCAAACGTCATAAATTCCAAAGGTTAAACGATGATAAAATAAATTTTTACAACATAAAGTAAAATTTCATTGCAAAATATTAATTATGATATTACATCGACATAAAAATAAAAATTCTTACTTAAATATTTACATAAACCAATATTGTAATTTAATTTGTAATTTAAATTTCAAAACGTCAAAACAAATTCAATATAACATTTAATTTAGCCACATTCTGTTTTTTTTCCATGCTCAAAATTACTTTAATCTACAGTTTTTAGCATACAATTTAAATAAATTGTGATAAATATTAAAATCCTTAATGCATATCTCGAGGTTGAAAGAATCGAACACATTTAACAAATCGATAAGTTTCAATATCAAATCACCACAAGTCTTTAACTTAAATAATATATTTGTAACTATGCATAAATAAATTATTCGATTAATTACATTAAAGTGAGATTAAATATTTATATTGTAATTCATTGAATATTAAAAAACTAATGTCAAAAAATTAATATTTAATTTTTCATTATTACTGTAATTTGAAATTTTACTTACACTTTAAAATGAGATTTAATTCTATAATTGTTATTTAAATAGATGTGTTATTACAGTATAAAATTTTGATATTTCCCATAAACATTGTACTAAGAAATAAATGTTTGTATTTTTAAAAAATCCAAAGAGCACTGAAACATTCAAACGAATTCACACTGAAGTTTAATGATTGAAACAATTGCTTCCAACGATAAAAACAAAAATGGAAACATCTTTAAATTTCAATAATTGTTATTTGAAAAAATTTTATAATACGTATTCATTAAATCAAGGAAAAAATCGGTCTTCTTCGTAATAGTGTTATTTCAGGAATCGTTACTTTTACTTTCCCTTGACAAGCAATAATAGTAAGTCTCTTGAATGTTTGACAAGAGGGTTTTTCATTTTTGGAATGAGCTCATAAAAATGCACTTATACGACTTTTACAGTCATTTGAACAAAAACTATTCAATATTCTAAAAAAACGCGTTTCAACAGAAAATTTACGCGTTAGGTAAAGTCTTGAATTTATTGCAGAAATGTATTGAAATTTTTCGTATAAAACTCGTATTTCCATTCTAATCAAAGAATTTGTAATTTGCTGAAGAACATTCTTATAGTTAGTTTTGAGTAAAAATTAAATTACCACGGATAATACGTTACATCGTAATTAAGCTTAAAATGGACTTGCAATCAAAAACTAATTCAATAACGTAAGACCACATCTAATACTAAACATTTGCAAAATGTTACTTTTATTTTAAAAGTAATCAAAATTTTAGTTTGTAATACATGACCGATATTTACATCAAATTTCGATATAAAATCAGTTACAGTTATGAATAATCTTTTATTAAATACTTATTTACAAAATTTTTATATCAAACATAAGAAATATATTGTCAACATATTTGTGCATGACCAAAATAAAATGAAGGCAACTGATTTCAGAGTATCATTGCTAAGAATAAAAACTCGTGGTTGTCAATTTTCATGAGAAATTTTTATGTAAATACACGAATAACATTGTTTTCAAATAATTCTAGTATATAAAAAAAACGTCACGAAAATCTAATTATATTAAAACTTATCTTCGAAAGTTATCAACGCAAATTGATTATTCTCGACAGTGTCAATCGTTTTACAGTATTAGAATCAACAAATTTTCCACTATTTAAACAAATATCTAATTGGTAAATATATATTTTTATAATTAAATATCGATGACATAATTAATTATAGAAGTCAACAATCAGAATCAACTAATCAATCAATATTATCTTGAATAAAATATCCTAGATAAATATAATTTGTAACACTAATTTTTTTATCATATTTGACATAGATTCAAGCTAATAAGATGTTTACAAATATTACTGGAACATTTTTAATAAAAACAAATATAGAATTTTATAATAAGAATATTCCGTTTGCTTTTTAAATTTAAAATTATTTCGGAAAAATTATTAATAAAGAAATCTTTTCACGTAACACAAATAATTTATAACGAATAAGCAGTCCATTACTAATACTATAATTAAAATTAAAAATGGAATATTACATAAATAGTAAATATATATAAGCATGCATCGATTTTCTAAATTATTTATTTACTATTGAAAATTTTATAATGTAAAATTTTTGGCTTTGAGGCCTTGCAAAAACTTCTTTTTATGGCATAAATATTCGTGGTAAATATTTTTTTCAAAACTCTTTAACAGTTTGAAATTTTATTGCATCTTAAAAAATTTAAAAGTTACGTATACATTTTAATTTGCATATTAATTATACCTGCTATTTCACGCAGTTTTTATACCGAAAGTTTTTAAGGTATCGATGAGTAACGAATCAATCTCGATTACAAAAAGAATTATTCTAAACTAATGAAATATAAAATATACTATTGTATAATGATCGATTAGCTTATGTCGTAAGAATAATCTTTCTTAGAAATGATGTATCAAGAAGTTTTGCAAATTTTATTAGTAAAAATGATTTGCTTAAATTTAAATTGTTTCAAACTTCAGTGTCATATTTTCTCATCGTATCAAAATTACTTAAAATAGCTGAAATGTACGAATATTTTAAATACGTGTAATTCAAATGAACTAACTGGCATTAAAAATATGAATTTGATGGAACGGATTCGGTAAATTGGATGCGACAAATACGTGCACTTTAGCGTGTAAAATATTTTTTTATGGAAAGAGTAAACTCACGTTTCATGACTCGTGTTCTCGTTGAAAAAGGGCGCGAGATAATACAAAGATTGTACAGCGGGTAAAGCGAGTATTCCGAGGAGCAAAGAAGGTACCAGTGTCAAGGAAGTTAAAAACGCATTCTGCAATTTTTTCATCCAAAACTCCTTTTGTTTCGACATGTCCTTTGATCTCTCCAACGAAAGCGCAACAATACCGAGGGAGCACTTGGAGCTACTAAAGCTTCTGCGATACTGTTACGACGAAGATTTACTGTCGGCGATTCAAATCAAAACGAAAAAGAAAAACATATAATACATGTGCATGAAAAACAAAGGCATTCGAGTACGTGCGATTTGAAACGAGAATCGATTGATACACTTAACAACCATTCAATTTGAATGTTTAATGGAAGAAATCACGATTCACTGTAGAGAACCTTTTCAAGGTAGATTATGTTGCCGTTGAATCAAATTTGACTTTATTCTACAAATTACAAGAATTAGGACGCAAGATTATCCAAGCGCAAATTTCGCTACATTTCACGGTAGACTTGTCGATACTGTATCGGCATCACACGTCAAAAATCGCAATCTGTCTATCGTGAGTCACAATTTTTGCACACAAATGTACACCTCAGCAATTTATACGAAACGCCCATTCCTTTAGAATCATCTTACTGCGCGTATACGCGCTTCTAGTCGCGAGTGGACAGTACTCGTTGACCTTGATTATTTACGATAACTTTCGCGCACTTCTGTGATATTTCCGTTGCGCATATGCACTTAGAAACGATTAAATTCCCGATCGCGAATATCCACGAGTCTCAAGTATACATTTAACATAATTTGCGTTACGTTAGCAATATCTCCTTACGTATCTACATATATATGGGTGTATATGTGTTACGTGTTTTTTTATTCTGGCTTATTATCAACTTACTGTCAATTTCATAAACAAGAAATCATTTTTAAATCAAACTTATATTTATTTATGATTCAGCAAGATTCTTTTGGAAACTCTTGAATAATATTAGAATATAGAATAAAAGATTATTAACTTGTGAATGTAAATAAATAAAAAATTAAACAACGCAATACAATTATCTATATATACATATTTACATTTTCCTCTTATGACAGTTACGCTCTTAATATATCATACTTTCTGATATAAATAGTCATTTTTTAACATAAGTAAACTCTTTAATATAATTTAAATTTTAAACTTTTTTCCTTAAAATTTTTTACTAGAATATATACTAAATTTTTAATAAATATTTTATTTAGTAATTAATAAATTAATCGTACGAAATTTATAAAAACATTACACACTATATAAAATTTCATTTACAGCTAAAAATTAGCCTAAATACAAAAAAAATTTTAAATCAAGTTTAAAAAATGAAAATATTAATTTACTATTTGCTAAATAATAATTCGTAAGAAAAAATAACAAATTTACGATATAAAATCAAATTATTAAAATGAGCTAAAAAAGAATTTTTTTTGCGAATAATGATCAAATTATCAAGATTTATGAGTCTTTCTAATTATTTTACAAATATTTTTTAAAATAAAAAAGAAATTTAAATATACTATTTAAAAATCTAAAGTTGAAAAAAAACTTTACATACTTGTTTTAATATTTTAATAAATTTATGAAATCTTAATGTTTTAAAAATGAAGATTGTAAAAAAATTTATTTTAAACTATGGTTAATTTATTAATAATATTTCGAAAAACATTATATACTAAAATTAAATTACCAAATAAAAATACAATCAAAATATAATACAATACATTAATTATAGATTATAAAAAACAATTATAATTATAGACACCAAAAACAATTATTAATAGTTTTTATAAAATATGTAAAAACTTTTAATTAGTATTTTTAAAAACTCACCGCATTAAGTTTTCCGTCATAATTTCTCAAACGATTAAATATAGCCTTTATTGTTTCTTGTTCATGACAAATCCAATATGAATTATCACTAATGTGATAGCCGTATCTAAAAAGGGTTTAATTTTTAACTAAATTGGATTAAATTATTAAAACAATTGTTACAATGAAATTTCCGTACTCGTTGTAGATCTCGTTTAATTTATCCATAAGTGTAAAACCCATACTTTCAAGATAAACTGCCATTTCAGCAATACATATACCTGCACTTATTCCATCTTTATCTAATACATTTGGACCACACATAAATCCTATAGCTTCTTCATAAGCAAATAAAACTGTTTTTCCAGATTTTAATAACTCAGATGCTTTATTACCCATCCATTTAAATCCAGTCAAAGTTTCCTACAAATTAAATAGATTATTTGAGACTAATATTACAAAAAGCCAAATTTAAAATAAGTATTTTTACTTGCTTTAAAAAATTTTATAATATTCTACAAACTGTATTTACCTCAAATTTAAAACCTTCTTTCTTTGCCATTGATGCCAGTATTTTACTAGATACAGTTGATGACATCATGTATGCATCCGATATATTAGAATCAGGCTTCCTAACTCTAAATACATGTAGCATCCACCAACCTAACAAGGCTCCCAACTCATTTCCAGAAAACACATACCATTTTTCACTGAAAATGAACATAATTATTTTATAACATTTTGAAATATTATAGTGCAGATTATTACATAATATTATTAATATGTAATATAATAATTATAAGGATCATTATTAGCATTTCCAAGTTTGGTAGAAAATTTTGAAGGATCATTTCTTGTAATTAAAACTTACTTTTCGTTTTTTATAGCACATGCAAGTCGATCTGCATCAGGATCATTAGCTATAATAATTGTGGAATGATTATCGTTTGCAGTTTTCATGCTTAATTCTAATGCACTTGGTTCTTCAGGATTAGGAAATTTAACTGTTGAAAATTCTGGATCTGGATCCTTTTGCTCCTCAACTACAATAAAAGGCTAAAATAAAAGAATTAAGTATCAAATGCATGAATATTTTTGAGATTTTTTTATATGCAATTAAAAACTTTACATTGAAATTGGCAACTTTAAACGCTTCAGTCATGTAATTATAACCAACACCATGTACAGGTGTATATACGAATTTCAATAGAGTATTATTATTAATTTCAGGATATAAAACATTTTTTCTAATATCGCTAAAATATGTTTCCATAACTTCATTTAATGGATCCATAAATAAAGTATTATCATAAATTATAGATGTATTCCATGAGGATTGCAATGGTTCAAGATTTTCTAGAATGCTTTTCTGAATTTCTTTATCATGAGGTGTAATAATTTGTGATCCATTTTCCCAATAAACTTTATAGCCGTTATCTTCTTTTGGATTGTGTGATGCAGTAACCATAACACCAGCAGCACATTTATACTTGAGCACACCGTATGGAATAAATGGAGTAGGACAAACTTTGGAATACATATAAACTTTAATTTTTTTATTTAAAAAAATTGTGGCAGTCAATTCAGCAAATCTAAAATACATATATAAAAACGTTAATTTTTAAAAAGTACATTAAAACAACATTTTATAAATTCTACTACCGTTTGCTGTTGTATCGACCATCATATCCTAAAATAATACCTTTTTCTGTTACATCTGAAATAGTTTTTAATAAATATTTTACTAATCCTTGACCAGTTTGAATAATAACTATATCATTCATTTGATTATATCCTGGTCCCATTTGCCCTCTAAGACCAGCAGTTCCAAATTCAAGTCTTTTTAAAAATAAATGTAAAAGCATCTTGACATCGCCTTTGTCAATTAAATTTTGAACTTCTGCTTCTGCTTTAGCATCCTAAATTAATCAAAATTTATATAAAAAATTATTACAAATCACTTTAAAAAACACCCATAAAGCTACAAATTTTTTATTTCTTTTTAATAATTGAAACTTATTATAATATTTTTAAGCTAACCATATTCTATTTTTGTTTTAATTTTGTATTTAAATAAATTTTAATTCACTAGATTATTAAATTTTATCTATAAATAAAATAAACTTACTTTATTCCAACTCAGCCACTCGTTAATTTTATCATCGAGAATTGAATTCCCAGTATTCACACAATTTGGAGCCATGGTTCACAATTAATACAAATAGCTTATTAAAAAATTACAATTAAATATCAGAAAATAACCCAAAAAATGTTTGTGTAGAAAGAATCCAATATCCTGAAATATAAAATAGAATAATGAATAATTATATCTGCTTTTAAAACAAAAAAATGTTTTAATAAATTTTAATAAAATATATTACAGAATAAACCGCGACAAAATTATACAAAAATTTTTAATAAAATAAAATAAAAAATTTATTGTTAAAGGTATAGACGAAAGATAATAATACAAATTGTCAACTTTTTATTGATACGTTTACGTGTATATTTATCAGGCGATAGCGTTACATCAAACATCTAATAAACGTAAATCGATAAAAAACATGCAATACCAAGTAAACCCTTACTTCTTATCTTCTCATGCTTAATTTACCACAGTAATGATAACTCACATAAAATATATTCTATTATAAGTCCAACAGCTTCATTTGAGTTAGAGTATAACAAATCTCACGTATTAGAAACATAAATTTAAAATAAATTCAAAATGAATTCACATGTTAAAGCTGCTCATAAAAAAGTACGCATTTATAAAATTCATAAGCTGAATATAGTTATCAATAATATATCAAACTTTGACATTCATATGTTGAATTTTTTACTAGCGTAGCGAATTTCAATTTAACAAAAGCAAAAATTTATTATGTCTACTCTCGTCGAAACTTCATAAAGAATAACTAATCAGTTATCTTGTTAATACAATTGCATATACATATATATACAGACAATATATATACATGTATCATAATCATCCCCCCTTCTCTGTTTCTTATAAATATCTATTAAATTGTATTGTCTTAGCAAAATACCGATCCTTAGTTTTGAACAGTGTCTTTTAAATACTTTATGCTAATTGCCTAATTCAGTTATCTATATTCTTTTTAAAATTATAATAATATTACGATATTTTTATATAAAAAACCATCCTTAATATATTTTTAAATATAAGTTGTTTTAAGAAATTTTCAACGCTAAAAAATTTACCAAAATTAGTCTTAATTAATCTTGTTTAAAATTAATAATATTAAACATTTTTTGTACGAAAAAAATGCAAAAACCACTTTCTTAATTCAATAATTACATACTACGCATGCGTAAATTTGAAGAGACAAAAAATTTACGAAACGCATGCGTAGATCTTAAAAGCGGGATTGTTTGCTAAATTTAAAGAATATATTTCATTTATATTTTTAAAATATTCTAGCAATAAGATAACATCAAATTTTGATAATTTTAAATTAGATGACATTAAATTTAATTTTATCGTTTCTTTTTAAATAGTATTTCCATATGATATTTATTTCCTAGATTCTTAAAAATAGATTCTTCTATTTAACAAAAAATTGATTACAGGATTGCACAGAAAAGTATTTTCTAAATACGAAATTTAAACTATACAAATTTAAATTTTATTTTTTTAATTCTATGATTTCGGCTATACGTAGAAAAATATCGTTCCGGGTACAAAGTACGGATTAAAGTTCCTCCTTAATCGGATTAAAGTTGATTTAAATTAACTTAAATAGATCTACTAGTCAAATAATTTGTTCATCAATTTTTTTTTATAATAAATAAAATGATATTTACAAAAATATATATATAATAAACACAGATATTTTTAACGACGAAAAAAATGTACATTCTTTCGCGTTTAGATGTTTCATTATCGTTATTGATACGTATAAAATGTATAAAAACACGTCTATATTAATGTTATATTAATCAACATACCAATAAAATTAAAAAATTAAAAGTTACGCATCGATACTAAATATTCGAGCAACAGAGTTGTAAAGAATAGCGATCGTTTAGTTGGTTCGAGAAATAGAATTGTCGTGAAATATATATAATTTTTTTAAGACCAAAGCTCTGTATAAACGACGACAGGTTCGTTAACACAAGCGCGTATATTTATGCAACGTTAACGGTCGTTAAAAAAATCGTTAATATTTCGGTTCAAGTAAACTCGTTAGGCGTTTAGATACGCAAGCGCCGATCGGTGAGTCATTTAGCAAAGTGCATAATATTAAACGCTCGCAACGCGCATTACAATGCGGAATGTCAAAGGAAGGAAGACGGTACGAAATCGATCAGCTGCTCCGAGTACCTTCGAAAGTCGTGCCAGGTTATACTCGCTGTGCGTAGAATTAGAGCGCGCTGAGACCTAACCTAATCTTTGGCGAAAAATCTCGTCAGCGGAGGGGCGAGAAGAATTGGGAATATCGGCTGCCTCGTCAGCTGCTCAACCGTCGGTGGACCGAAACGAAGTTTACCCTTGTTTCGGCTCGCGAGGAGGAAATGTGCGCGCTTATGAAGAGCACGGATGCGAGTTAGTGTCTAGAGATGGAGAAAGGAGCGTGCATTTTCGGCGGTGGAAATCGATAAAGCCCGGAAAATCTGCGGTTCGCGCGCACACGCACGAAGATGAAGAGAAAACCAAACTACTTCTCGTACAGCCGTTGCCGTTGCGCCGAAGCTGGAGAAGATCGGAGGCGAGCGAGGATAACCGAAGCGCGCAAGTCTCCACACTTTCCTTGAAAGCGCGCGCCTCGACAGCTGCTCCTTTTTTTCATGCACACCGCGGAGGTACGCAAATCGGCGCGCGGATTCCGAAGGGTGAGAAGTGCGTTGTACCGAGACCGATGCAATGGACTTTGCCACAGCTGCTAGAACTGGAACACGAGTCGTGGACGTCCTTTGGACCTCTGCCGCCTTCTTATCATAGCCCGCGTGGCCGCTCTTCGATAATGATTCGCCACTCGTTTATCTGATCGGAGAATACGAATTGTAAAAACCGGAGGAATTCGACGGCGTACATTTTTCGTAATCAGTTACCTGCGTGAGTCTCTCAACTTATCCTTCTTATCGCACTTCTCGCCGTAAGTTTTACCAAGCTTGCTGAGTACGGCTACTTTCGACGAAACCCTTCGAGCTTCAAACTACAATTCGGTGGTCCGCTCGTCACATGGCACGTTTCCTTCGGTGTACCACCGAATATAGATTTGGACTTTTGTACCGTTTTATATATTGCGTTCGTGCATTCAAATACTGAAAAGAAACGAGGTTCTGAAAAATCGTTTATTCACTCGTTGCAAATCCTCGTAATCTTTAGTTATTTGTAATAAAATGTACTGTATATGAATTAATTAAATTAATAGTTGATTGTGTTAAATTTTATTTCAAACGTTAAATAAGATCTAAAAAATTTTATTATTATTTGAAAGTACTTTGTATACAGAAAAATATCATTCTAAGAGTACTTTTGTTTTTGTCAGACGATTACATTTCGATGTAGAAAATATATAAGACAACTTTGTTATTTTGATATAATAATTAATAGCGCGATGAACGTAGAAAATCTTATAATGGATATTGGCTTGGTAAAAATCGCAGAGGACAGAGATTTTGAGAAGCTAAAGAAATTATACGATGATAATAATGACTGGAAATTGGATTATAATAAACCAGACCTATCCGTTTGGACCAAAACCGTCCCAGGAATCAGTTTCAAAATGGTTAAGGTAAATTGATTTTAATAAAAGTTAGTCTTTTGTATGTAATCTCAACCTCTATCGTTTCTATTAGAAATTAACTGTGTACGAACGAACCTTCTTTCTCTATTCTACCTTCTTTGCATTTATATTGTATTGCATTGATATTGTAGATTAGAACGAGATTTCCCGATGTATTACCCGAAACATTATACGATGTTTTGCATGATCCTGAATACAGAAAGGTGTGGGATACCCATATGATGGATTCAAAAGATATTGGTTTTTTTAATCCTAATAACGATATTGGTTATTACTCAAGTAAGTATTTTATATCTATTAATTATTATTTATTAATTACATGGAACTTAATTTACAGTGACCTGTCCTTCGCCTCTAAAGAATCGAGATTTTGTATTACAAAGATCATGGCTTGATACTGGGTTAGAACAATTAATTATAAATCATTCTGTTTATCACAAAGATTATCCTCCAAAAAAAAGTTTTGTAAGAGCTACTTCTTATCTTACTGGTAATTTTAATTTTACAGTTCAATTTACTTAGAAACATTTAATTAAAAAAATAACTTACATGAATTTATACGTTATATAAAACAGAGTTTTTTATGTGTAGGATACGTCGTAAGACCATCACGTAATGGAGAAGGTTCAGAACTTGGTTATGTATCTCATACGGATCCTCACGGAAAGTTACCAGTTTGGCTAGTGAATAAAGTAACACAAATATTTGCTCCAAAAGTAAATATAAATGTTTCTAATAAAATTATTTTTAATAGTGATAATAACAATACATTTTTGTTCAATTTATTAATTTTAGTTGGTGAAAAAATTATATAAAGCCTCGGTAGGCTATCCCAGTTGGAAATTAATTAATAATCCAAATTATAAGCCATGGCACTTTCCAGAGCAAATAGTATCACCAAGAATAAGATTAGAAGATGTAAGAATCGAATAATTCATTTATTACTATGGAAACAAACTTATCAAAATATAAATTGAAGTTTCTTTATATAAGTAAAAAATAATTTTATTCATAATCTATTATTTTAAAGTTATTATCAATTTTTGTATAAATATAAATATACTAAATATTAAAATTCATTGAATTAATTTAAAAAACAAAAAACATAAAGCATATTAATTATAAATGAAATAGATGAGTTTATTTCCACATGTTAATTTGATATTAATATTTTAACATTCGTACACTGGAATTATTTATATATAATTTTATTATTTAGTGTGTGAAATCAGCAGAGGAAAAAAATCTTAAGAATAATTACGTTGATGAATCTAATCTTAAAGAGACACGAAGTAAAGACATTGAAATTATGGACAGTGATTAATTTTCCAACAATTTAATTTACAAATTTCAGTATTGTTGTACACACCAAAAAGGCATAATATATACTAGAAGGTTTTATACAATGATGAAGATCGATAAATCGATTTAACGGCTGATAAACGATGGCACAAATGTTAATGTTATATCTGTATCTCACAATGAATTATAAGATGCACGACAATTGTTTTACGAAAAAATTCGTACTTTCAAGTGCAGTCTTTTACAAAAAAATCGATAATTTCGATTAAAAGACAAATGATAAATATAATAAAATAAATATAATGCACAATATATATGGTACAATTCATATATAAGTATTTACATAGTAAAGTGAAAGCAAAAGATGTTATTTTTGACACTTTCAATATGTGCATCGTTACAAATTTTTCAAAATAACATTATTGCAAGTACTACATACCATTTATATTGTGCGTTTGCGTATAATCTTGTTGCTCATTGTATTGACGATAAAATTGAAGCAATGAGTTTTATAGTACACAGAATTTGAGAAACGAAAGGTGATTTTACACCAAAGATCAGGGAATTCACGTACATCTGTTTTACAGACTAGTCTTGTCATCTAGTTAGGTAAAGTTTGAGAAAGGTACTATATTGTTAAAATTTAATTTTTAAATATTTTAGCAAGAAATAAAGGTGGCTTGTTATGAAAAATACTTTTGCTAATGCAAAAGTTCATTTTTAGATTAATACATTTTTATTAAAAAACTTCTGTGTTATAAATAAAATAATATTCCAATTTTACCTTATATAATATAACTTGTTCTAATTATTAATAAAAAATAAGATATTCGATTGATATCTTAATCCATTTGTATTTAAGAAAAATTTTTCTACTTTACATAAGACTTTTTCCATATCTTATATGCGTTTTCTAATTCTTATAAGATTATTCTTCTTATTCCAAGTGTTTGCAAGACTGCGATTGGCTATATTACATTTAAATTTTACATAATCGCTTAAGCTCTGCTTATAAAGTAAAGTTGTTTCATTATATATAACATTTATTGTACTTATACACATATACATCAATGATAATTACAGTATAATTTAAATTACGCAATGTCAATTTTACAGACAAATAATTAGCTAAGACATTTCATTTGTTCGAGTTTACTTTTAAAAAGAAAATTTATTTAAATATCTGTGTTTACTTTTTACACTATCACCATACAATAATAATACATATATACTAAAAAGTTTTTATAAATTTTTAACGTGTTTAAAAAAACTTAAAACGTTTCAACTTATACCGAGTTTAAGTCGTGATGTATTTTTAAAATATTTGAAATAATACAAGAAATTTTAGACAATATTTGAAAATTTAGAAATGTTTAATATATTTACTGCATTATATTATTTATAGTAAATGTAAAAAATTGTTAAATGGATTTGTAAAATAAATTTTAAAAGATTTTTTTTCAATCGCACTCGGTAAAATTTGCACACGAAAAATTATTTAACGATTTAATTTGAAAATTATAAATTTTCGAAAACAAAATAAATGCTCGAACATTTTTTATCTTCCATATCAAATATCAATAAGCATTTGTATCAACATTTATGAGCACCATCATTTAACAATCGAATATTCACACTTTATACAATATATGTATGATCTTGAAGTTTGAAGAATGCTCAACTCAAGACAAAGAATGACTGAAACAAATACTAAAAGTTTTGCATCACAACGAACAGAAGCTGTTCTTCATCTTACCTCAAATGTTTTTTCTTTCGAATTTCGCATTCAATTTTCATATACTAATACCATTAAAATTTAAGAGAGAATTGTTATGTTGATAATATATTTTAAGGAATAAAAAGGTTCTGCTATTGATAAGGTTACGACTAAAAATTGTATTTTGAAAAATTATTCAAGTTTTTAAAATTACTAAAATAAATGTTGGCAAAGTTGTTACAAACGATATTTGACTTTTTTAACATTTTTAAACAACTAGGTATTGTAAAAAAAATTTATAATTAATACTTTTATTTATTTTTTCACTGTTAATAACGAATAATTCTGTTACAAAATGACCTTTATTAAATTTAATTAAAATAGTAATATTAAATCATGTATAAATTAATCATAAATAAATTGTAAATGGATAGTTTTTAATTAATCTTAAATATTAGAAAATTGATTAAAAGCACTACTTAAAATTCAAATAATTAAAGATATTATTAGAAATTACCACTTATTATATAATTAATCTATTTAGTTATTATCTTTCAATATATACTAACATTTAAAGAAAACTTCGTTACTTATTGCACTAACTTCTTTTTCAAATAATAGTATAATTGTTTGACGAATAGAGAAAATGAAATAGTAAAATACATTTGAAATGGATATAATTCTTCGATAAAAGATTAATGTAAGTTAAATTAATATGAATTTCTTATAATAATGATTATAATAACAGTGTTATAATTACAAAAAATTAAAGCTTTATTAAACATAGAAAGTATTTTAAATCAGACTATAGATATTAATAAACAAACCTTTTCAACTATAATTTGCAAATTTATACTTTATATATAAAATTAAGTTCAATAAAATAATTATTTAATAGATCTTTAATTTACGTCCGTGATCTAAATTTTAATTAAAAGAACATTATATAATAGTAATTTATCGACAAAACAAAATTTTTAGAATACCTAATTGTACTTGAAATTTTGTTATATATAGTAATTTTCATGATTACGGTTCATGGAATACAGAAATAAACTGCGAAAATTTATAAAATTAAATTGTTATTCTGTAATAGCTTTGAATTCAGTAAAAAAAAATTAAATTTTTTAAATGAATAAAAAGGAAAAATTTTTTCAAATCAGCAATATGATATATATTTTACAATTATGAAACAAATAGTATTTTCCCGTTAAAATTTCGATTTATATCAATGTAACAAAAAATATAAATATTGTTCATCGGTTGTACAGTGAAATATAGTAGTACTTGAAGAAATTTGTAGTTACTACGTCTAGTTTTTCTCTGCGATTATGCCAATGTTACGAACGAATTTTGGAAATATTTTTGTGCTTTGAATATAATGTATTATCATAAAATTTTGAGCATTGTATCAAACAGTTGAGCATTTTGTGATTATAATAAAATATTATATACAGTGTTTGAATGTATTTGATATTTTTATCCCTTTGATCATCAAAATATCCTGTAAAAAAAATTAAATTAATTAATCGAGTAAAGACTATTTCAAAAAGAAATTTTTTTTAAATTCAATTAATTAAAGTGTAAATTATATTAAAATTAAAAAAAATGCTATTTCTTGGTGATTCTAAGTTAAAGAGTAAATATTATTTATCTAACTTTGCTTAAAAAACACGCTAAATGTAGTTTGTGCCACTTTCAGTATTTGTCAAATTATCGAAAGATTGACTAATTTCTTTTGATCACAGAAAATTGAAAAAGAATTTTGCCTTATTACTTACATAATAAATTAATTTAACGTTCTGTTGTTTATCAATATATGAGACTTTTTTATTATTAAGAAATATATTTTGATTTATTACGTAAATAAAAAGTTAATATAACTTTGAAAAGAAATATCTCTAATTCTATATAATAAAAATTATGCCGCTTCAATTATTTAATTTCAATAGAATTATGTAGCTTAAATATTTCACTGTCTTAAAAATATTTTATAATTTGTATACATACATTACAAAATATACTTTCAATACATTATTGATTTAAATTATCATTAAACTGTATTTGTAAATATTAAAGTAATATTATAAGGCATTGTAATTTTTATATTTTTATCATTCTTCTGTTCAAGTATAAAACAAAAGTGGACGAAAATAATACGTTATTAAGAATAATTTTTTCCGATACTTGAAAAATATTATTGCTCAAAATAAATACAAAATTCTATGTTTATCATTAATTTATGTACATGAATTAAATATTTTTAAATTTAAATTACCATATTCAAAAAATGAGTTAATTATAATTGTTTTATAAAAAAAAAGATAAAAAAAATAAATTATATATTTCCTAAAATTTAAGTTCAAACTAAAATTAGCTGATAAAAATAAATATGTTGTTATGCTTTAAATAAAACTTCTTTACAGCACTAAACATAAATGAAACCATAAATTAGAAATGTCAATGTTTCCATTATAATTGAACCAAATTTTATTAAATTTATATTTTATAAAAAATATATATATATTTATACAGTAGATATTAAAAATTTATATTACTATATAAAAAAAAAGAAATATTTATAAGAAAATGAAAAAGAGTAAAATTATGTCAGTCAAAAACGTTTATTTACACATAAGTACTGTTTATTATAGATAACGTTGGATATTTACGTCGTTAGATAACATTACTTTCTAGAAGAAATCATCGAAAACAATTCATGTATCAACTACAATACTTGCAAATTAAATAATTGAAATTAAATTATCTCGATTAATTTTCAAAACATCGAAGACTATTCTTAAATTCACTCGATATTAATAAAAATTCTTGTATTCGATTAGACAAAAAAAATCTAAAGACTTTAAAAAAAACTTGAAACAGTTTATACATAAAACTAATTTATATTTTATCTTTGTTCAATCGATACAAATATTGATTAATTATTCTCAAATACATTTTCATAATGGAAATCTGCATAATAATTGCAGTCTTATGCAATTATTTAACACAAAAAGTATATTGTAATAAAATACTTTTATCTCGCTCGCACTTCTCAACTTAACTTCAGTTGTACAAATGTGTAGATTTAATTTTTATTTAATTAAAAATTTCCATAAATAACGAATTAACTTTGCACTCACAAAAAAATCATAAACTTTACATAAAATATGTATCCCTACGTAATATACGATGCGAGCTCAAGTTTTTTGCTATTGCTCAGCATTGCACAACCACAAAGAAAATCCAGTTCAAATGTTTTAGCAAATAAAATAAAAAATCTAAGACCAATGAGTTGGCACAGTTTTTATCTAAAATGGAGTGATTCGATCGAGGACAGCGCAAAAGCTCCCTTGACAAGCGATTCCAGAACTTCCTCGCTCATCCTCGCTCATCCTCGAGGATCCGGTTACGCGCTGTCGAGTCTCTCTGGGGAAGGCCAGTAAGACACGCGAAACCGCTGGGAAAAGGACTCGAATTCGATGAGCGCGCGGGAATCAACCAGACTCGCCGGATCCTCGACGAACTTCCCAACGTCGCAACCTCGCCTTTTCTCAGTATTATGAAAACTCACGGGCACTCGACGAGTTTTCAATCTTCCGCTTTTTTGAGTGCGAGACGGACTTACTTTGTCGCCTTTGAGCTCATCGTCGATGCTCCGTTTCACTTTATATTCGATTTTTGTCTCAGTTCTTGTACCTTTGTAAGAGAACATTTTTAAAAATCTGTGGCTCTTCTTTTGCAAAATTCGAACATCGTTCAAGAAAATAATTTTGTCCTAATAAAAAGAGTGAGCAATTTCCGGTAGTTTTACGTTATTTATATTTTATTTGCTTATAAATGGGAAACTAGTAATGGTAAACTCAAATAAAGTCATGCATTAGAATTTTATTGTATATTTTCTTATCTTTTTTTCTTTTTTTTGGTGGTAAAATTTTTTTATAATTCCGAAAAGAGAATAGTTTGAAACATGAACTTCGTGAAAAGTAGCGCCTCGTCACTGAGTGAAGCATATAAAAATTCAAACGCAGAAATAAAATTAGAGATCATCGAAATCTCATTATCGAATAAAAACATCGATGAACCTCGGGACAGCCAGACCTTTATGAACGAAAAAAGTTTGAATCAGGTTAGTTGGTTTTAAGAAATAAGACATCTTAGTCTTTAACTGCTTAAAGGATAAAAATTATAACAGAATATTTATTTATTCGAAATATAACATTACGGTAATTTTTATTTTTCATTACTTTCAAAATATAAAATAGTGCTTTAAATTTATAAAAGGAACTTTTATATTGAGTTTAAGATCACTTTTAAATATTACTTATTTATCGAAATATATATTAAAATGTGCATTTTTGGTAACGCTAAAAATAAAGTAAATAATCCTGATGATTTTTTGTAAACTTAAAAGAATCTATATTCCAATTCAATTACCATTACCGATAGAAAATAGTTTTTATATTTAATTAAATATATCTCGAGATAAAAGTTTTTAAAACTCTATAAATCCATATTATATTTTATTTAGACTTCTAACAGAAAACAAATTCAGACGGATAATCAATTAGAAGATGTGGAAAATGAGATGGTCAAAAAAATTCAAACAAAGAAGTGCATATTGATGAAAAAGCAAATAATACATATCATAGACTGTTTGATTGCAACAATAATAGTGGGACCTATGGTTGTTGCTCACTGGAGAGGAGTTTGGGTTTTAATGGATTTTTACGAAAACATGTAAGGAAATTTTTAAATATTTACTACTAATTAAATTTAATTATACTATTTTACTTATACTATTTCTTTGTAAAATCAATATAATCGTAACAAATACAATATTACACAATCTTATAATTTAATAATCAAATGTGGCGTAATAGTTCAAATGTATCTTTCATGTGTAAATTACATAAATTTTGTCATTTTCGTACTTTTTTATTTTTCATATTAAATAAATACATTTAAATAAATTAATGTTCATTAATATATATCATTATAATAATATATATAAATAAAATGTACAAATATTTTACTTTTTACTTTCGTTTTTCCTATGTTATACCACTATAATTATTTGAATTTTGGAAATACTCAAAAAATTAAATATTCTATCATTAAACTATACTAATATAAAATTAAATAAAAAATATTCTCTGTATTTTACATCAGATTATTCTAACAAACTAATCCATTAATTATACAAAATACCATCTGTTTTAAATATTACTATTCTTTAATATAATTTATCATTAATACGATATCGTTAAGAAAAAAATTGATTAAAAGATACATTGAAATCATTTTTCATTTAATGAATGATAATTAGAATCAGTTTTTACATATAATTTTTTTTCTTAAAAATCGTTTCTATTAATAAGTACGTAATATTTTACTGATTTTTCTGACAGTTACGATACGAGTTATGACTCAATAATGATTTGTTTTTTATCTTTAACTTTTCAACTCTTAATATTAATGAGGGGTATACATGAAAAACTTTTTTTAATAATTAAAATTCTCAAAACTATAGACAATATTAACTACAAATAGTAAATGAAAAAAAAGAAACGACAATTTACTTACATACGCTTTAAATGTACCTTAATATTTAGCATCAACTTAATATTGGTAATCTTTACATACTGTATTATATTTTTCTACGGATGTTTTATTTACTCAGAATAATTCCATATTTTTTCAATACCTGACCGATAACTGACAATTACTGCAAAATCTATAAATATAAGATGAAATTCTATTTGTTCTATGCTAGTTTCAAATACACGAAAAAAATATTTTAAAAATTTAAAATAGATATATTGCATACATTCTATAAAAATTATAATATGTTTATAATAAAACTCATGTTTAAAATACAATCGAAAATATTTTTTTAGTTATCGAAGTTACGATTAATTCACAAATGCAAAAGAAGATAAGTCTTTTATCGTTCTTAGGCTTCAAAAATCATCGAATAGTGATAATCAGAAATAATTCACTGTGATAATTATTGCAGTATATATATATCCATAATTAACTACTGATTTACCATTTTATATTAAAAAAAATCTTGATTAGATGTAAAATTTGACGTCATTGATAAATAATACCTTGTATAGTACAATTTTATATATTTCAATTCATTAAAAAAATTATTATTGTTAGAGTTATATAAAATAAAAATCAGACAATTTAAAATAGACATTTAAATAATAGTTTTCGAGTGATGAATCGTGTATTATAAAATTAGATACTTTTGAAATGATTTCAAAACATTTATAATTCGATATTTAATATTGAAATTTTAAGGTATTACACTTTAAGTAAAATAATACTATAATATTTAAAATTGAATATTATTTTAAAAAACTAATAATGTATTATGAAAAATTATTCGCTAAATTTTATGAATGAATCATTTAAAATAATTTAATTTTAATCTATTTGAAGTATTATCTAAATAAGAATAAAACTTATTTTTAAATGACTAAAATCATACAACTATCATTTTTATATCCGTTAAGATAAACTACTGATTTAGCTCGAATTATGCGCCCTTTTCAATTTATCCTTATTTAATACATTATCCTATTTTCCTAGTTTCTTTTACACGCCCATCTTCTTGCAGATTCAGCGGCTGGCTGTGTTTCGGTTTAGGAATGGGTCTTCATCTGTTGTTCGCGATCTTAAAACATCCGCTGCACGAAACTTTCGCTGCCGGTACCAAGTTCAAGGGTCCCTGTGGCCGACTTGGTTGTCGCTTCGTGCGTACCCTTTATACCTACGTTTTTAGCCTCGCCTGTAACTGCCATTGGCGTGGCGCTTGGATTGTCCTCAAGGACTGTTTCGGCGCACAATCAGGGTAAGTTCGTCACGATTGTAGAGTTAAATCGCGCGGAAACATCGAAGTGGATTGTATCTTCGTCTTTGAACGAAGTTAGTCAATATTAGAAATCTAGGATTTCATAAACTGCGTTCTTTAATGAGTCAAGTTTTCCGAAAGACTTAAGCTTGTCTCTAGAGGGTCACCTTGAAATGCAATCCATGTATTGACGCTCACGCTTTGTAGCTGATTAAGATGTAGATGTTAAAGATTACATGTGATACTCGATTTAACTCTTAGAGAAGTAATCACTTTTATGTACGATTCATTATCAATGTATATTTAAAAAATAGTAAAAATATGAATTAACATGTATCAATGATTAATATTTTCAATGTGACATTGTTATAAAATTTAAATTAAAACGAATTAGAAAATTAGATTAGATGCATAAAAATTTGAATTTACAATTTTAAATAATACTTTATATCGTTTTAAATACATATAATAATTCAATTCTAACTTATGTAAGTATTAATATTTAGTCTATTTCTACATATAAAATGCATGAATAAGATATCGATATTTTATATAATATATATTGAAAATTGAAAAAAAATTCTTTGATTCATCAGCAGTATTCGATAATTTCGTGTATAATAATTTTTAAAAAATTATTCATGTTATAAATTACTAAAGATAAAAAAATATTATCATTATGTAATTGCAATCAAACATTATACTTTAAACATAAAATTATTATGTAATACCATTAATACCACATTTTTTTATTCTTAATATATCTCATTTCGATGTACTTATTAAATTGAACAATTCATGGTCTTTGAAAAACTTTTTAAGTACACTATAACACTGTACTACTAAGATGATTCACCTACTTTTACTTATGGAAAAATTAAACATCTATTGCAAATAGAAATTTCTCGACTAGCGTTGGGTTGTAAATCGTTTACGTAAATTTTTTTCAACTCATCGACGAAGGTGCAACGACCGAATACTGATACAAACGAATGAATTTAGTTTATAGCATCGTTACGCTAGTAATCATATTTCTTCAAATATATACATTTTGTCACAGAATATAGATGAGTGCGATAAAGATAATTTTTCCACAAACGGAGCTTCTGGAACGTTTACTTTCAGCGAGAGAGAATACTTGACGTATTTTGTTCCCTCTTTTATTTCTTGATCTAATGCTTTCGAACTTATAAAATGATACATGTAAATGTTTAAATATAATAAAATAAAATAGTAAAAAATTTAAATATCCTATAAAAACTATTAACTAAACCATATTTTTCAATTATCTGTACATCAAAAAATAAAAATGTTCTCCAAATCACTCCACGGTCTTTCCTTTTTTCATAAATTTGATAATATTTTATAGTAATAATTAAACTTACATATGATTTTTCATGCTACAATATATTTTTTATTTGCTCATTATTATTAGGCAGAATCGTGTATCGATTGAAGTATCTAATAAATAAAAATTGATAAAGATCGTAATGGCTTATCACAATACTCGAGTAGTTCCACAGTAATCAGAGACAGGCGAATGGTACAAGCGTACCAAACGTAATAATACAGGAACAATAAAATACATAACAAACATATTTATCATTGTCCACTCTTATATAATCTTTT
This sequence comes from Dolichoris vasculosae, assembly GCA_018907195.1. NCBI lineage: Eukaryota > Metazoa > Arthropoda > Insecta > Hymenoptera > Agaonidae > Dolichoris > Dolichoris vasculosae. The sequence goes on from JACCHY010000001.1 coordinate 819,182, forward strand.
GTATTTTTCTCTTATTTTTTTACAGGGTTATTATTTGCTTTACTTATGCCGTCCTCGGAAATTTAATTGCACTACGCTGCATAAGAAATTTGCTTGCACCACCTTTTCTCATTACTTTGGACAGCCCTAAATTCATCTTTCAGTTTCCCACAAGATATAAGACGGTTAGTACAAAAACCTATTACTACTCTTCTATAAGTAAATTTATACATTATTTGTGATTTATCTCTGTACGTAGAAATGATTAAATAAAAGTAATTAATCATATTTTATTAATTATATTTTTATTGCGATTACAACCACTATTTATATATATATACTTATTTTAGTATATATATACATGTAAAAAGAAATATTTAATTTATTTAAATTGAATGTAAATTTACTAAAAAAAAAAGTATAGTTATAAAGGTTGTATTAGAATTAATATCAGAACTCCTTTAAATCGTAACGTTTATTATTTTAATATTGTTGTCATTGAAAGCTGTATGAGATTTTTAAAATATTGATTCGAATTTCGATGCAGAATAATTAATTTTTCAATTAATAACATATGAATTTTATATATGTATTTTTATATATTTTTTATATCCAAGCACATGCATTCATTTTTAAGTTTTAAACTCATAATTTAATATCAAAAAGTATCATTAATGTCTTAAAGAAATTTAATTTGAAATAAATAAAAGTATTTTTATATTAATTATATAATAATAATGGTTCGATGATGATGATGATAATATTAATATGAAATAATAATAGTAATTAAATAGAATTCTGAAATTATGTCCAGATTTATATATTACAATTTTATATATTTTATAATTATCAAAAAATCAAGACCTTGGAAATAGAATATCATTCCTAAAATAACGCAAATTAATAATTCTATATAATTATAAATATTTAAAAATATGAAAATTCATAGATAATATTTTTAGAAACTAATAGCACAAATTTAATTCAATGTATATAGTAAGAAGTTTCCTTGATCGATTTTATTATATCAATTGGCTTTATAAAGACTTATATATTTTTATGCTTACGTATAAAAAATGTATGAATTACTGAAGTATTCGAAGATTGTATCATCGATTTATTATCAAAAGAAATACACATTTTAAAATGTATAATAGTACGTGAAAGTATATTACCTTCAATATTATTACGCATATCGCATACACTGTATTTCCTACTGATTTTTTTATCTGCATATTTCAAAAGAATGTACCTTTAATGCGTACCTCAAAAGAGAAATAAAGAAGTACACGAGAAAATCAGTCTTCTAAAAATGAAACAAGATTCTAAACTTCATTTCATAAATCATATAAAATATTTTTTTTTATAGAATACATTTTTAAATGTGTTATTTAAACAAGAACTTTCGATACGTTTTTTTGTAATTACATTAATGTTTTTTGTTAAATTCAATAATATTAATTATTAAACTAATGTTATAGTTAATAATGTTATAGAATATCAAAATTAAAGGAGAAAAAAGATTTACCATAATTATCGCATATAGTATGAAGAAAAATTCTTTGATTTGATTTAATTAAAATTCAGATTAAAGAAAATTAAAATATTTTAAGTCTGTTGAATTATTTCTTAATTATTTTTTTTGTTAAATAATTGTTTACTATAATTTTACTAGTCTAATTAGTTGATCGTATATCTTAATTCTTTTAGATCAATTTACTTTTCTTACAGTTTAAAATATAATAATTATTAAATTATAAAACATCATCGAATTAAAATTTTCAAGTTAGTCCGTATGATAATTTATATTTAATTAAATTTAGTGAAATAAATTATTTGAATATTTAAATATATATTTTATATTTTATACAATTGAATTTATCTATTTAGTAAAATTTTATATTGTAGACTATCAGCAATGAGTTTTTTCGTATAGAAATATAGTTAACTATAAGTGAATATTTACATTATTCTATAAGATCAATAATTGTAGAAAAATAGTAAAATTACTTTTATATATACTTTATATAAAAGTAATAGATAGTTTAATAAAATAATGTTTTTGAAAATATGATTTCTTGATCTATAATATATGTAATATACACTTAATAATAAATTTTAATAGAATAGTTTTGTATCTTTTTTTAATAGTAATTGATTTATAAAATTATTACACAGCCAAAAATACTAAACTATAAGCTAATATAATAAACAGGTAGAATAATAATATATTTTTTAATAGTTTTTTTAGAAATATCCAATTTATAATATTTAAAATTTTTAAGTTCATTGTTAAAAATTTAAATTAGTATTTAATATAAAAATTCAAAATAAATTATTCATACATTAAAGCAGTAACTTAATCAATCATTTACTTCGTTTAAATTATCAAAAATTTACAGATTATCAATTTTATTTAAATTCATTTTAATAAAAGAATCGATAAAATTCAGTAGTATATTTCAGAATGACAAAGATGTTTTTTCACGAAAATTTCGGAAGCAATTGGTTAATTAATAATGTTCTTATGTCAAAATATATTGTTAAATTTATTTAAGCATTGAATTATAATATGGTTATTAATAGCAAAATAATTTTTATGATATACTATTGCATTTATGTTATAATCATTTAAATTACTAAATAATATTAAATATTTAAAATATAAAATATATACATGTATAAAAAGTGATAAATCAGAAGGTAATTATTAACAAATTACTAACTATAAATCAAGATATATTCTAAACAATAGTAACATCTATAATATATTTTTACTAATACATTATATTTGACTTTTTTACTTATATATTTTTAAATAATTTTGTTAATTTTTAAGTTCAGAAATAACATTTTATATTTTAATAAATACGTATAAAATACAAAAATTCTGTTCCAAAATTATTATAATAAATGATGATATTAAAATTAATGATTTTATCGTTCAATCCAGAAATAAATCTTTTGTAAATAAATCCTAAAATTTATGTAGAAAATAAAATTTGAAGTAAATTACTTAAAAACATTTATGTAAAATAATATGTATGTAAAATTTAATTATATTATATTTATAATAGTTGAATTTAAATAAATTGAACCTTTTTAAAAATAACTTGTAAACTTCAAAAAGCATTTGAGATCTTTTCAATGAATAGACATATTTTCAATGAACTTCACACTATAATGAATCTGTAAGGCCATACATCGGTCTTTGATAGTTTCAAAATAATTTAAGTGACATTCCTTTACATCACTTTATACTAAAACAATTTATTAATAACATTAATCGAGTATAAGTGTATTTATTAATTAGATGACTTTCTTCATTTGTAATCGAAGTAGTTTTTTAATTATCATTTTAAACTTTTTATCAAATGATCTGTAAATTTAACATCGCTATATATTCTACAAATTACCTTTAAAAAGAAAAAAGTAGTTTTTGAGTTATTCAGTTACAAAATATATCGAAAACGTTAAGATAATTATAATTGTTTATTTTACAATAGATATCGATAATCGTAAGATTCTGATTTTTTATTTAAAAAATAGCAGTTTAAATATTCTTATATATAATCTCGTATTTCTGTAGAATAATAGACATTTTATCCAAACTATGTTCCTTAAATTTAAAAAAATAGATTCATGATAAACTGACAGGTAAAATTAATACAAAATGAATAAAAAATACCTACTAAATAAATTTATATGTTTCGGTTATTTGTTTTTTAATATATAATTGCTTTCATTAATGTAAAAAAAATATATAGTTAATTTACTCTATTACAATTTACTCTATTACAATTTACTCTATCCAAATCATATTACGCATTTAATGCTTCTAATAATTATTCGTTAAAAAAATATATTATATAATTATCGCACATATAAAATTTTACGTAGATTTCCATTCTTCGATATTAAAGCTGAATTTTCGATTCCATCCATGTTTCTTGAGCATTATCACACCACTCTTGTAAAAAAAATAAGAAAATTAATATCACCACAGTTTGCGAGCAAATAATTACACTATCGGTAATATTGTCGAATAATATATCTTCGAATACGACTACTTTTTCCATGACAACAAATTTTACAGGTAGCTATAAAAAGTGCTGCGAGTATTGCATAAAGATCATTTCCTATAATTATGAGAATTTAAAGAAAATATGTTGAGAAAATAAGATAAAAGTAAAGAAACGCCAGAGTAAGAATCAAAGAAAAAGTTAAAGAAAGACGCGAGAAGTCAACCAGCTAACACAAAAGATGATGCTGATGATAATAAAATACGAAGGCACTTGGCGTAATGTCGCGACAACTGATTATCGTCGGCGGCGATCGGACGCGCTCTTTAAGGTACTTTGATAAGATCGCATGAATATCGGTATATATTGGGTCTATCCATGATTCCGTTGTGTTCCTAACGCGAAAGTCAAACCGCCAAGATGACTATGATGTTTAATAACGATTTTCCTTGGAACTTTAATTTCCTACTCGGAACTGTACTCTTTAATAATTACATATATTTACCTTTGCTGTCGTCATTTATTTAAAAATAATGCTTCTATGTTATGAAAGGTTATAACTTATGATATTACTTATATAAAATTGAATGGATGAATCGTTAATCCTTTCTTGAACTTTTTCTGTCACTTCCAGTGATACTTTATTTACATATTGACATTTATGATCATTTTATTTCTTTTTTAATCATTATCAATTAATAATATTGATAAGAATAATTATAAAAAAAATATTGAAAAAAAATTATAAGATTTTTATAAAGAATTAAAAATATTTTTATTTAAAAATTAATTTAACAAATGATCAAATTTTTTCCAATTTTTATCACGAAACTAAAAAATGCGTTGCTCTTCGAATTCTATTCATCCAAAAGATAAACAAATGTAAATATAGTATTAATAGAAATGATGTACGATATTTTACATAAACAATTCAATTCTTAAAATTAATTCATAAAATTATTAATTTTTAAATTTCCTCAGTTTTCTTTTTAAAAGCTTGTTCGTTTTTTTCTTCGTAAATAATCAATAAACTCACAATCAGTGATAAAAAACTATTGATATTATTAAAATTCATGCTATCTTTAAAATGCTGGCTCGAATAAAACCGAGTGTTATCATACTTGAAACTAAATTGCCAAATATTCTGATATTTTTATATTTTATGTATCACGTAATAATGATGAATCACGATAAAAACATATTTATTTAAATCGTATCATTTATTTACTTTTAATTTTACTATGAAAGCATCAACTCTAATAATTGAATTTGCTTTATAACCATACGAGTTATTATGATCGTAATCGATTATATGTCTTAAAAAATAATTAAGTTTGTTATTAAATAAAGACTAATAATAATTCGTTTATAATAAATATTCTTTAATTTAATGTAAACGTAAAAATTTTTCTATTAACGTTTATCCTTTAACTATAAAATATATAAAAAAATTTTCCATTCTTTTTTCTTTTGATATTAACATATAGATTTTATGAAGTAATAAATTCTAGAAAATATGGGAGACGACTTATTGAATGTCATCCACTGACTAAATTTATGTATATTCGCGCATAAAGTATTGAAAAGTTTACGGGAACATTCGATTTCCTAAACTTTTCTCCTCTTTTTACATTCCAAATTTTCTTTTCCTTCCAGCTATTCATGCATTAATTGTTCTTCGTTTTATGCGTGGGCACATATAATGTTTCAATTTTTTATTAAAGCGGCGACGTTACGCGAATGGACAAACAGGCCCAAATTACATGTAAAATTGGCGCGATTGCGAGGCTCAGCTGTCCGAGGTGAGAAGATTGGCCTGAAATCGAAGCTAGATTGGAGGACAAAAAGGTGTCGATTATAGTATGTCTCGGTGCGCGTACCGCACAAAAGCTCAGCGACGACGGAATCCTCCCGAACAGGAAACGCCATTCATCTAGAAAAATCACGCCTCAAGGTAGCGAGTCGCGTTCTGTAATTCGCTGCAAGGGAAAATATCCATAGGACGCTTACTCTTGGTCTTTTCGAAGGCTTTTCAGCCTGGAGATTCGATACCGATGGATGTATTTTCATAAAGTATCTAGTATAGCACAGGGACACAGAGAAGGAGATGAAAAGAAAATAGAAAATGTAATCGAAGAATTCGTAGATGGAATACAAATGAAAGTTAGACAAGCAAAATTCACTTGAATTTTAACTCCCTCCTTTCTGCCTCTTTCACCCCCTCTCTCTTTTTCCCTATAAAAGTTTATATTTCGCTTTTATGAAAATCTTAGTTAATAGTGTTTCTTAATTAATCTATTTGCAAAAAAATTAACGGTATTTATCTAGATTTAATTTTCTCGTTGACATTAAATCTCAATGTTCGGAATTTATATACATATATCCGGTTCAAACTAATTTATTAAAGTTACCGTTCAATGTATTAAAAATTCTATATCTATTAGAATGAAACAATTTATAACCTTCTTTTTGAATAAAATACTAAAACAAAATTAAAAGTGTATTATATTGTCTCTTTAAAGGTTTATTTTTACTTTCAAAATTAGTCTTGCTATAAAAATTTTTATTAAAGTTAAATAAGGTTCATAATAAGTTTTAAAATAAATTGCTTTTCAAATATTCAAGGTAATAATTATTTTTATCTTTATTCTCTTGATTTAATGCGTGAGAATTTTGACTATTTTTTATCACTGCGTAAAATTTACTTTTAATCTAAAATTTACATTTAATTTAAAATAATAATTTACATTTTTTATAATTAAAACATTTATAAAATATTTTTGAAAATATTTTTTTTATATTTCTGAAAAATATTGAAAAATAAATAAAATTTGAAACCGATAAATTACAATAACAGTTCTTTTATCATTTTTAAATTATATAATATTTTAATTAGATAGAATAACGAAAAATTATTATTAAAATTACGTAATTAATTTAAATAATAAATAATATCTTACTTACAAAATTTTAATATAATTATACAGTATACAAAATACACTAGATAACCAAAACAATTATTTGAACATTCAAATGAAATCTAAAAAATCCTATTATACTCATGGTGTACTGCGTAAATTTCATTGGCCAATAAATTATTTTAATTTATAAAGATAATACGTTAAAGCATTAAATTAAATAAAAACATTTTTCTTCATCGCATATAAAATATATTTCTATAAATTTCAATCTTTTGGAAATACCTCGTTCCGAATAAAACAACATACAATTTTTTTATGTTAGTCTTTCAAAAACGCGGTAAATCGTACATAAAAAATATAAATAACTGATTTTTGAGTCAATATTTTGCCATAAAGAAAATTCACCAATGAACATATTTAGCTATCCATATATTTATACGCTTATGTGATTATCACTGTCAAGGTCATTGACACACCTAACAATGTAAGTGTATATTTAGAGCATATCACGTTTTGTATAGTTACCAACCACCGTTCGTGTATCCTTCATACTACATCTATTGGACTGCATGAAAAATATTTAATAATAGAGGATATATTAGATCTGACGCTATTTTTAACTTTTAATTCATTCCATCTAATATTTGCTTATGGAAAAAAAATTTACTCACTTGATCATAATTGTTATTTTGTGAATCTTGAAATTCCTTCAAATCCGACAAAACTTAAATTGTACATATATTTTTCCTACTCAACTTTAAAGATTACCATGTAAATTAAAATTGCTCTCTATACAGAATAATGAGTATCAATTTACTTCAGTTTAAATGAATAGATGCTTCAATGAAAAGGAAATCAAACCAAAAGAATTCGATTAACTATTTTCTTATTCACTTTTATGTTATACTATTCCAGAATAAATTTAATTTTTCAATCAAAATAGACAATTACTATTATTAAGATAATATATTTAGGTACTTTTTATGCTATTATCACAAATTTTTGTTGTAAAAAGTAATTTTCGTTACATTAAAAATGTGTGCAATTATCAAAAATAATAAAACACATTAATTTTCTTTAAACTTCAACTTACTCCATTGATTTAATCAGTATCTATAAGATTTTGATTAAAAAATATACTACCTGTACTTGTATTAAAATATGTCAACTTTTATTAAAATATCTAAACAGAATAATTTAACAAAATTTACTTAAGGTTAAATAATGTCTAGCTTAACGATCGAGTTCTTTAAATTAAAATTTACTTAATCGCTTAAGTAAACGTCTATTAACTAGTTTAAAAAGTAAACGTAATAAAATTTTGTCTTGTATAAAATATACTTAAGTAAATTCAATAAATATTAATATTAATTTTTTCATGTTGACTAATGTTCGAATATAATATCAACTTAAATCAAAATGTATTTGAAGCATTAATAACTAAAAATGTATATTACTATTTTAGACTAATTAACAAATTTTTTAATTTATTAATATTTTAATTTGTAATTCTTGAATAATTCTTAAAGAATACTACGAATTATGCGAAGTAATAAATATATAAACGACTAGCCACTTTAAAAAATTATCTTAGAGTGGTTAATAATAACCATTGCATTCATTGAATCTAAAACATAAATTTAAATCTAAATCCAATTATAAAAGTATAAAATTAATGCACTTCTTAACGGTAAATATATTTTTCTTTTATCTTATTAACAATTTTGTATGTGGAATTAATTTGTTGAATTCGTTAGCAGAAAAAATTTCCGTGTTCTATATCATAGCCTAATATACTGAGATAATAAAGTAGAAGCTTGAATCCGTAGAAACAAAATTCCACTTAATATAATTGTCAGTCAAAATTACAAAATCTTCACCTCGTAAAGAACCTCCGTCGATTTGAGTCATTGTTATCAAAGTGTACTTGTATTTGACGATTCTCTTTCAACTTTACATCAATTCAAACCATGATTCAGACTTCTTATCCTGGCTCATAATCCATTTTATATCTTAGAAAATCTTTATTAGTGAAAATTGCAGTCTGTTTTAAAATAAAAAAACAATATTTATCACAAAATTAATAATATACTAATTCGACGTATATACCTGTTTATTTTGTTTTTAAAACTTTATCATATGTACTAATTTGTATATATTTTAGTTTTGAGAATAAATAAGATGGAAATTTAATTTTTCTATTTTTCTGTTACGTTTAATTTAATCGAATAATCTAATTAAATTGTATTTAAAATATTTATAATGTAGTGTGGATTTATCAAAAACAAATTAATTTTTTGAAATTTTTTATCAACTGAAAATAGTTATTCCATTTTATAAAAAAAAAACTTTATATAAATGTATTAAATACATTTTATAGTTCAGTTTTAAAATATAACTTAGCTATATTCATTAAGTTATAAAGAAATATAGTTTTAATGATTTACAATTAATATTTTACGTATTTATGATTTTAGTTTAAATATGCTTTACCGAGGAATATTTATTAAAAAGTTTTAATTTATTTTATTTCTAAATTGAAATTGTTATATACAAAATAATCTGCCAGTTTGATATAATTAATTATCAAACTTGTAATAAATTATTTGTTAAATAATTAATATAAAGTTATTTTACGCACAATATTTACTAGAATCAAATTTTTTAAATAATTATTACACAAAAAACAATGAAATTAAAGTTGTTTTTAAAATAAGAAAATGCCTTAATATAAAAAAAATTTAAAGATAAGAAGTTTCTTTGTTATTTAGAAATTCGTTTATTTTTACCGAGCATATGTAAACATACTTAATCAAAATTATCCGTAATAGAAGATTTAAAGGTATACCTTTATCACATTTTCTTATCCATGTAGAAGATTCATTATATTAAATTTCTGTACATACATTGTTATCGGTAAATCTATAAGTAATTAGTAGAAAAAAAACTTATCGGGTTTAATTTCCTTAATTGTATATTTTTATTCTATAATTTTTCAATAAATTAAAACCTAAATTTTTCTTTAATATTATCGAATAACAAACTCAAATTAAATTCAGAATAAATTTAAGCGTAAATGAGTTTGCATATACGCATATCTTAAAGTAATTTTACGGTAAAAGTTATTGAATTACTTTTAGTAATATCACTATAACCATTCGTCTAAATATTGAAAAATAGTTAAAATCAACATTATTTTGTCATCTTCGGAGTAAATTTTTCAATAAATTAAGATTGAACACGATTGAAAATTAGATAAAATATCGTATTAAAATTCCATACGGTAACTATTATATTTGAACGGTGTTTCGATATAAGATCGGTCGATCGTACGATCAATCCATAGTCTCTAAGAAAATATGAACGAAACCCTGAGATTTTCATACTTCTTATCTGCCTTAATCTTAACATCTCATCGCGTCTCTCTATTTCCTCGTCCCCCTTTTCACCTCTTTGCCTATTGTCTGACTGCTCGTCTGTTATTCTCTCTCTCTCTCTCTCTCTCTCTCTCTCTCTCTCTCTCTCTCTCTCTCTCTCTCTCACTCACACAAGCTCGCGCGCAAGCACGCAAACGTTCACCATCTCTCTCGCACGCTGTACCACCTACGTTACGTCCTGTAACAATCCAATCTAAGCGAGGCGTGCAGTACAGTTGGGCTTCGCGACGATTATTACGCGCTCGTCGCACTCGTACGAACGGGAGGAGGTTGGCGGGGTCCCCACGCATACAGTTCTCTTCCAGTACCTCCGTCTCCGTCTCTCCAGCGCACCGCGTACCTACACATCCGCGACAATGCGTCCACGCGTTACGTAGATACAGGTGGCGATGGAAGGGAGAGGAGGAACAGAAGAACGCCGCTGTCACCGCTGCCACTACCGATGCTACCGCTTCGAACGACTACGTAATCTGCCGATGCGCGCGCGAGGGAGAGAGAGAGACCGATGCTCGATGTTCCGCATGATAGCGAGATGGTGTTGGTCCGCGCTCAACGGTTGATAAAAGATAGCCGTAGCCCAAGGCTCGCAGTGCCTCGTACGCTGCTCGAGCGATCGCGCGAATCCCGACTAAGATCCAGTGGCCCGTCGTTCTTCCCTCGCCGCTCCGACCAAATCCCAAAGGAACCCGGAGACGAGGAGAACCGAGGACGGCTCGTCGCGATCGAGCGAGCGAGGAGGCGAGGCGGGACGATGGCAGGCGCTACCAGGAGAGGCCTCGCGGAATCCAGGAGGAAGACGAGCCTCGCTTCCAGGTGCCGATACTAGCGAGTCCAGGTGCCGACACTAGCGAGAGGCCAGCCCCAGAATGCTCGAGGATGGGCAGCGGCAGTGACGACAAGTCCGCATCGGCCGAGCATCACCAGCTGCAGCAGCATCCAGGTCCCGAGCGCTCGGAGCAGAAGAGTTGTCCCCACGAGTGCCCGAGGGACTGGAGGATGGTGGAGTTGCGCGCGACCACCGGGGGTCGGCTCGACGGCCACCGCAGGGAGGCTTCGACCTCGCGGATCCATTACACCGTGCTCACGGTCCTCGACGCCGTCTTCTCAGCGGCGATAGCCGGTCCCGCGGTCGTGGGCTACTGGCGCGGTACTTGGGGCCTCAGCGGGTACTACATCTACCCGAGCGACGCCGAGCTCAGCAGCCTCACCTCCGTGCTCATCGGCTTCTGCGGCCTCTTCAGCTTCAACCTCGCGCAGCACGTCCTCGACGAGTTTTTGCACCCGGACAAAAATCGGTTGGTCTTCTACGTCGGCTCGAGACTCTACACCGCGATCTTCGGCTTCTGTTGCGTTAACGCCTGGAGGGGTGCCTGGCAGGCTCTCGATCTCTACACCGAACACACCTTTAGTACCGTCTTCACGACGACGTGCGTGAGTCTCCTCGCACTGGCGATCATGAGGACTCTGAGGAACATCTCCGCGCCTCCGTTTGCTATCAGCCTCGACGCGTTCGCCGGCTACTTCGAGGTGCCCACTCTCTTTCGAGTAAACGTAAGTGATCGGCACCGATTTTCGGACTCAGTGCGGTGCCCGTTTTATTCCGAGTCGATGCGACTGGATTCGCTACCGAGCGCGAATCGAGACTCCAGAGACTCTTCCTGGGATCGATCCACGTGTTAGAGTGAAACCAGCCTTTCGAGAGACTCGATGCGTTCTACACCCGATTGTGTACCCGAACCGGATCCGTTCGAGCACTCGTTCTGCTACCGTTTGTAGCTGCTGAGAAAATAAACCTTTTCCCGAGCTTACCGAGCTTCCGAGTGCTTACAACGCTATGTACATTCTCAGCTGTTGCATCCTTCCATTGGGATTCCAAAATTTAGATTTATAGTGCCCAATTTAAGGTTATGTGCCCGAATAAATATTTTTTCTTTGTAAAGTAATTACAGGTCGTTTGATAAATAATGATCGATTTCTCTTCGACTTATTGCGTTACAACGCAATCGTACAACTTAGCATCGTTTAAAAAAAATTGAGAATGCCCGAAACGTACCGACTGGGTTTCTCCATCTATCCACCGATCGAAGTAGGATTGAGTTGCAATTTTGAAAATTCCTTGTCAAGTATAAAGCTACGATCAAAGCTGACTACGGTACTGATCGAGCAATGTTTTTAAAATTCCTTATCAGGATAGCTATATCGATTAACGGAAATCTTGATTTAATAGCGTTTGGCGCCAATGAACCTAGTAGAGCTTTTAATCGAAAATTCCAGTATTTATCTATCGTACGTAATATATCCAAGTACAGAATCTTATCAATGATCGTACCGATGATTTGAAAATCGAATCGCCATTATCTTTAATTTATTCATTCTGAGAAATGGCCGGTTCGAAACGCAAATTCCTGCCAATTATCGAGAACAGCGATACGCGTTCGAAAAAGGATAAATAAAGCAACAACGTTTGCGGTTATCGTAAAAATCCAACGAAGATTTTTCAAAGAAGAATTAAACTTCATAGAGAAAATAAGAGAGATGCATTACATACGTCAAATGTACTTGACACACTTATTCTGGCACATATACCCAAATGAAAACATTTCAATTCGTTCGAATAATTTCATTCATAAACTGCAATATCCGGTACTCCTCCTCTGCTTCTAGCTATTTTTAAATTCAACGACAACAAAAAGAAACAAGACAAAATTCTAGTCTGCGTGCTTAAGACGAAAAGAAGTATCCGTGTAGACGGAGCCAAACGTGTGCGTGTGCGCGTGCTCTCGACGCGTGCGGCCAATCAGTGACGGGATCTTATCGAGTTCGCGATCGCCCCTGGGAACACCGGTGGATCAGAAGCGATCGATCCGCGTCGCGGATATCGGTATTTACGCGTACGTTTTTACGTTTGCAATGTTCCTCGCCTCGATGCGGTCAGTGCACGTAAGTTTAGTTTCCGGCCGACTCCCCCACGATCCTCGACTAGAGCCGCGCGCGCTTTTGTATTTGATGCGTGTACACACGCATCGTACGTGGGTCGGTGCGCACGTGCCCCTACAGCTCGATCTCATCTCGATGACTTTCTTGCTTCTTCTCCTCTTTTTCTTCTCGTCGACTTTAACGCGAATCATTATTCCGATTGGTTTTATGTAATTCGATAATAATCGTCATTCAATTTTCGTTCGTTCGATTGATTATGTATTTTCAATTAATTACTCGGTATTACTTCGTTTTACAACTAAATTAATGTTGAAAACGTCTCCTATAAATTGAAAATAATTTCTTCCGCGTACAGAAAATCTTTTTGATATAAAATTAATTATTCTAATAACAGCGACATAAAGATATTTCGTTTATGAAAAACCAAACTGTCGTGTAAACCATCAAAGCTAATTTCTCGTGTAAGACAAATTATTTTCCCATAAAAACATTCGTGAAAAGTATTATAATTTACACCGCTTATGGTTCAACGTGTAACTCAAATTCTTCAATGACGATTCCAAAACATTTGCTATTTATATAGTTTCTTATATTTTACTAATTTTTTATTATGAAAAAATATGAAATTAAATTTTATTATTATTGAAAATAGATCGTTTTAGAAATAAAAAACTCCTTATTAATAAAGTATTGTTTTCAATAATATTAGTTTTTTATTAAAAAAAATTAAATAATATTACAATAATAATAAGATTATGTTTTTGTCGAAATATTTTTTTATATATGCCCGTAAAAATTAAGCTGACTTCAAAAATTTTAAATAATATATTACTATAAAACTTAATGTAATACATAATAGTTTATTTTTAAAAAATTAATTTATACAATGATAATTATAAAAATATAACTAAAATATTAACATTTATTAAAATGAATAGGATAATCATTTTAAGATAGCAGAATAACTTTTATTCTTAACATTCTTAAGACTTACTCAAATAAATTCGAATGTATATAAAAGTGTCGAAAATTTATTCATAAATCTTAAGATATTTAAGAAAAGAAATTTTAGTTAATTTTTTATTTTAAATTATTTAAAGGATCATTTCTTAAGTAATGTAGAATATATTTAATTAAATAATAATGCTTATGTTAAAGATCAAATAAATATAAAAAACAATTCGTTGAAATTACTAATTTGAGTTTTCGCGTTTAATGTAATTAATGTAACCAAAAACATTAAAAAATAATTAAATCCTAATTTTGGATGTTTTTATAAAATAAATAATTTATTTTGGATTTTTACTTGATAAAAATAAATGTTCTTTTATAAATATCATACATTTAGTGTGAAATAAATTTATGAATAAAATGAATTTGATAATATAAAAAGAATATATAATTGAATGTTACTACCGATATAAATAGCATTTTCCGATACATAATATTTAGTATATTTTGATTAAATTATTTATAAATATTTGTAAATTAAAACATTGTATACAAACAGATAATCTCTATTATTTTGTTATCAAACTCCTCAAATTCATAGAGAAGCAATACTATTGTAAATAAGGTTCGATCAGAATTCGATCAGAATTACTTTGTATACTTATTTATTAAATGAAATATGATTGAGAAATAAATATCATCTGCTGAAATGCTTGATAAAGGGATTTATTTTCAGAATACGAGAGATTGGTCACTATACATTCTCGATTGTGCGTTCAGTGTTGGAGTCATCGGAACTCTCGTCGTTTTCGTTTGGAGGGGTGCTTGGGTACTATTCGATCTCTACCTATTTCCAGAAAATCGCGAGCACTCGGCGATTGGCTCTCTAGTAAGTTCATTTATTCTTTGATTTTTACACTTTATAGAAATATCGTAATGTTTTTTCTATCGGCGGCCATTTTTAACGAGAATACAATCATATTGATAAGTAGCTTTTGTTTTATTTATTTATCTATGTTGTACGTGCGTTCAAAACTCATATTAGTATATCAAATTTCCAAATGTTGTAAATTTCATCCGCATTTTTTTATTATGTTTTAATTTACGCTGTACTAGTAACAAAGATCGTAGAATCTTGTTCTTATCGTCATGACAGAATCAAATATATACATGTACAGATTATATTATTAATTAAAGGATTATAAAAGTTAACGATTTAAATTAAGGGCCTTTAGACGTTAATCGATAGTGGCATAGTAATCAAAATAAAATACGATAAAAAATCTTGGTGCCTTTGTAAAATATTTATCTATGATTGTAATAATTCTCATAATCTCAAATAAAAATAAATATATAATACGTATGCACTTTAATTTTACATCGGTTTCTGTTTAAAGCTATTTTTTAAGGTAGTGTTTTCAAATAAATCAAAATATTAAATAATATTTAAGTAGCTATTTTAAAATCGACAAAAAATTTGAATTAATTAAATTTTTATCATTCTAATTTTATATTTAAATATATTTTATATCATTAATTATGGACTGTTTATTTTTATTAAGTTTAAATATACATTTCATACATATTTTTAACTGTTATTTACATTATACAAGACTATTGCTATATCTTTTAATAGTACTTCTTTATCGTACAAAAATATGAGTTGAAAATACCTATAAATCAAACAATCAAGTGGAAACAAAAACATTGAAAGAATGAGTAATAGTACATTAGGAAACTCTTTAAACGATACTTTAAGAAATTATGTGTAATATTAATTATTTAACAAACAATTAATAATATAAAATATTATAGTTATTCAAATAAATGGAACTGTGTTATAATATTTAAATTTTAAATACATTATTATATACTAAAACTTTTAATAAACTTATTGCTATTGTGTTCAATTATAATTAAAATAATGCAGTTTGTAAATGAAACTTATATATAATATATTATCTTATATAGTAAACTATATTTTATCTTATTTGTAACTTTACAGGTATTTTGTTTTAAAAGAAATTTAAGAAAAAAATTTGAAAATTTGTTTCGATCGAGCAATTAATTAATTTTTTAATTTTTTTGTGCAATAAATACAACATCGCATAACTTTTAAAAGTATACTTAAATAATTTTTTTAATTTAATTTCTTTAATTTATCTTTAATGAAATAACTAATTCGAAAAATTAATAAATATTCGATGATAATAATGTACAATATACTCGATAAATAATTTATCCACTTATTTTGTCTAATTATTCAATTTATTTTATGAATTTATTAACAAAATAAAAAAATATTTTCTATCTTTGATGTAGTTTTACGATTGTAGTATAAAAAACGAATGTTGCATAGAATTCAAATAATAAAAAATAAAATATCTGTAGAAAAGAAATTAGTAAAAAAAAATTTAATTTAAGGGAAAAGGGAGTTTATCGTGGATAAATTACATACTATACAGATAAGCGACTAAGTTATCTTAGTTCTTAATTGAAGTACAAGGCAATTTAGTTAAACGACAACGAATGAAGTGCACACAAGTCTCGAAGTTCGTTTCTCGGCAGGTCATGTTTTCGTCGTCGTATCTCCATGTGCCAATGATGCGCACAAATATAATTTTTATCGTACCCTTTTCAATGACGATTCAAATCTTACTCATCGGTATTGTTTTACGATTATAAATAGCCTACTAATATATCTAGATAATTCAAAAGTTACCGTTTTATCTAAGTGACGGATATTACATCGCGTCGAAGCCAGATTTACTTTATAAAGTTTTAAATAAAACAACTTATAATTAAAAGTCTGTATGATATAAAAAAACTTTAATTTTAAGTTAAATAATCAAATATTCAAGAAATACATAATTTCAACGATAAATTATATGAAAATAAAATTCATGATTTAGAAAAAGAAATATCGTAAAAAATATAAAACTAATTAATATGCATAAAACTGAATTTATAACAGCTGGAAATATTAAAAATTAAACATAAATTGTATACAACGATATTAACTTTTATCCAGATACAGAAAAAAAATAAAAGACACCGATAAGAAATAAAAGCGCGCAGTTGAATAGCTCGAATATAGTAAGTGAAATTACGCATCGACTGTTACAGATTAAATTGGAAGCGCGCATATTAATATATAATGGCAAGACATTCGATCTTTCGAATTGGAACTGTTATTAAGAATTGGTGAATTTAAAAACTCGGCAAGCTGCGAATGCCAGGAGTTAGCGCGTAGATGTACGAAATCAGTCTCCGGGCGGTCCCTAAACATCTCCGGAAGCAATGAAAGCAACAATTGAGCGGCATAAAGAAAGGCGGTGAACGAAGGAAGGGTTGATTAGGTCCCGCATACGGACGGTTCTATCGTACCGCATCGGGAACGAACGATCGTGTTCCATTCTTTCGAATTCCAAGCTTTCGAATGTGCGGTCCTCGTCGACGATGTCGCGACGCGTCTAGTTCGATTATATAATTGAATATTCTCCAATTACCAATGATAGGCAATTCGCGCACGTGCTCCTTGTTTCTTGGACGACGGGGGGAGGAGCCGATCGCTCCTTTTGTCCGCTCGACTTGCCAGAAAGGATCGAGGGTGCCCTTGACACTGAGGCCACTTTGTTAGATCGAGTTGGAGAAACGATACCGTCTGCTACTACTTTGTGCACGGAGGTTACCGGATGAGACGATCGAGAGAGGCGTTACTTCTTAAATTGGGAGTCGTGATTCCACCTCCTCGCTACTCCTTTTCTACGCGGAAGTGCAACGAGTTTCCGAACTCGTTGCTGAGTTACCTATCTGAAATTTATTGGATGTTTTTCAAACATTCGTTCGTTGTTTGAAAAGAGACAAATTTTTAATGCCGATAAACAAATTTTTCACTGCTTCGAAACAATTGTACTTTTAATATACTTACGTGAAATATCACTGATATAAATTTATAATTTAAATTAATTTTTTTATAGAATCGATATAAAATATTTTTAAACGATATTTAGATACATTGGATCAGACCGTCGATTTTTGATAAAAATGATTTGATTAAGAATATATGAAAATCATTTCCATTTGAACAAATAAGATATTTTAAAGATAATGGATTTTTTTACGTTAAATTAAAAATAGTAATTAATGACAAACAAACTTAGTAGACAAACTTAACTATTCTAATTTTAACTGAAAATTCAAGAATAATCGTTTGATTATTATACCGAATAAAATTTATGAGTAAACCCTTACTTTAAGAAATCAATAGATCATAAAGCAAATTTTTAATATATAGTTATTCTTATATATAAAATTATTAATATAGAATTAGAAAATTTGTTTTAAATAACTTGTTACATAAAAACTCTCCTTTTATCGTGATCATCTATAATATTAAAATATTTATTATTTTATTATATTTTAATTCGATATCTTCCATACGAAAAAAATCGCATAATATTTTTATTTTTGTTTGCATTATTTTTGTGTATTAGAATTATTTGAACCTATTAAAATAGCTGTAACTGATACATAGTTAGACGATTGTCTTTATAAATAAGGGATTTTAAACTTAATATCTGTTTTGGACTTATAAATAGATAAAAAGTATTAGCATAAAAATCGCTCAACTATCTTTGCGTCAAAATAAATATATAGTACAGTTTTATAATTATTAATATCAATATTTTAAAAGTAATCACTAATTGAAAACACGTAGATTTAAATTTGATCTTTTAAAAGTATAAAGGCATTCTTTATTTCTTTTTAAAAAATGAAATTTATATCATAAACCAATTACAAACTTAGTTCTTGATATAATTTTTTTTCTTTCTCTTATCGTAATAGCTATTAATAATTTTACCTACGTTTCGATAAGATTCATATTTACATATATTTATTTACTTTAATGAGCAATCGTTTTAAAATTAAACTAAATTATTCGTTTTATTATATTTACATTTATAATTATTAGGTTTTTGAAACTTGATGCGTTAGAAATCTCCTCTAACCTCTTCAACTCCCTCCACCCATTATTCTTCCTATATTGCGATCTAGTATGTAGAAACTATTTCTTTTAGCTATTATTAAATTTATCGTACATGTGTATAAATAAAGAAATTTGCTTATAAATTATTTATTATAGCTGCTATTCTAAAGTTTTCGATAAATTATTCGCTTTAAACAGACTTCCAAAGAATTTTAAATGTTTCTTCTTTTCATTTCGATTATAAAGTTAAACTTCAAAAGTATTTTATAATGCGGTACAATCATGAACTAAGTTTTAGAACTAAACTTTTCATTCAATTCTTTATCAAGTAGATTGAAATTTTTAAAAATATACCGACATCGGAATGCGTACAATTTCTTTTATAATAATGACTAAATTCTAGAATACATATTTAATAAAAGAAAATTTTAATTTTAAATCTATCAGATTTTTATTTTCTATAATTTGATTCATCGTAATATTCTTTATAACTGTGAAATTATTTAAACATTATCAGCTCGTTAAAAGATAAGTCTCTTAGTAGACTGCTGAAAATTACTCTTTCAACTTATGGTTAATATGTTAAATAGATTAAGTACATAATAAATAAACATTTAGAACTATATTTCATAAAAAAAATTAAACTACAAAATTATTCTTTTTTTACTTAGAAAAAATTTTTTATAAAATGGTAAAACGGAAGATATAAAAATAAAATTATAACACTAAATTTTAATTAATGATATTAAAATGAAAAAAAATTACGCGAAAATGATAAAAAAATATAAAAAATAAATTGTTTCAAAACCATTTAAAATCGACAATAGCCATTCGATGATACTATAAAATTAACATTTCTTTTTTGTCAAAGTCTGTAGAGCCAGGTAACATTAAATTATACCAGGATCGATAAATTTAATCATAATATTTTAGAAACTAATATATTCCAAAATGAGAAGAGAAAATTAATAAAGCGTCAATATTACAAAAACAAGATGTAACTAAAATATCACAGAAAACGAGTTTTAAGATTCACAACAATAGCAAATTGTCACCTGGTTCTCCTTAGATTCTGGGCTACGCAATCGTGGCTGTAACGTTTTCGCTGCAGCCGTTGATGCGCTACGCGTGTTCGCGTCTATCGGGACTCCCGCGTCTCGTCGCCGCGGACGGTTTTCTGCTACTGAGTTTTGCGGGGACGGTAAATGTCTGGCGCGGCATTTGGAACGTGCTGGACCTCTGGCTACTTCCCGAGGACCCTAAGCTCTCCTGCTGGATAACCCATTTAGGTTGCTTCGTCTTCCTGGTACTGCTCAACTGCAGCAACTCGGTCCTCGTGCGCGGAGTCTACATCGACGCCGAGGAAGAGGCCGGCAAATGCGTCGTCTTTCCCTGTCACTATCTCCGACTATTCTACAAGGTGAGTCGAACTTCTCGCTTCAATTTATCTCGCAGTGATATGATTTTCGGTATTTAAATCCGCCGCTACACGCTTACCTAACAAACTATAACTTACAATACGTATTTTCTCGCGATCGACGAAAACTCGCCGAGTACTGCATTTGGATCCACTCGCTACAAAACGTCGTCCAACTAAATTCCTCGATAATCCCGCGATCAATTTTCCGCGTAAGAAATAAAACGGATTCTGAAAAAAAAGTGGAGTCGATCGGTCGCCCGTGCACTCATTATCCAGGGTCGTTAAAACGTACAGGAGACATCCGCGCAGTCGGCTCGAGGCGTCTGCCGTCATCCCGCGAGAACGACGCTCGTAAAGCTCGAATTTCAGGATCCCGATGTCTGATTGCAGGTGGACCGGGAGAAGAAGGAGGCGCGCCGTCGAAACTTGATCGTAGCCTCGCGGGAACACGGAACTCGCGGGGACCCCAACGCCAAGGAAGCCGAGAGCGGCGCCCTCCTCACCACCGGCGTCGCTCCCATCATCCAGTCGGCCAACCCCGAATCCCTCGTTTGAACGGCAAAGGTAATTCCGGTAATTTCGCCGAGCCGCTTTCGCACCGTTACCGGCTCGACGCTCTTTTATTCGTCTTTCTTTTAGCTTATTTGCCAGCTCGTTATCCTTTTTCTCATCCGTGAACGGTAATTCTATTAACATGAAATTGGATGATAACTTGTAACCAGGGTAAGTTTTCGAAGCTTCGAAAACCGTTATATTTAAAATAATACTCTTATCGATGGTTGTCACTGATATAGGGTATCGCTTGTGTAATATCAAAAATCTGCGTAACGCTAGCGATGAAGGAAACAAAGACATTTTCATGTGTTCGGAACTCGATTCGGAACTCAGCGAGGAATTTATCCAACGCTAGTGCTAAATATTAACGCTAAATATGGAACGCTAATTCGCAGCGACGTGCGTTCGAGATAAAAATACTTAAAAAACAAATGCAGAAAATAACACGAAAAAAAGTGCTTTTTGAATTATTGCGATCAAGTGCGATCGAAACGAAAAACGCGGACCAAACAATGACGAAATTACCGCGATCGGTGTTTCGCGCATCCACGCGCATTTGAAGCCGCACCGAGTATGTGTACACATCGCGTGTAATTACTACTTATGCGCAAAATATTTTAAGTCGTATATAATCATTAATTCGCGCGAAAGAGAAAAGAAGTGTATAATCTAACAATGCGTAGTATGCAGCGCGGATTTGTAACCGTTTACGCTATTTGTATTTCCGTTTTTTTCTCTTGTCTCCGCCAATATATAAAATGTATAGTTTAAACTAGTATATATTGATAAGGAATGCGTATTTTCATGTTAAGCACTTTACGTAACGATTGTTATACTGCGAAGGGCTGTGAACGAATGTAACGATGACAACGACGACGAACAGTTTTGGATAGATAGCAGTTGACACAACACTTCGAAAATGATGGTTAATACATAATTCAAATATAATTCAAATATAATTCAAATATGATACAAAAATACTAGGAAGAAATATTTCGATATATACGATAATATGCTTTTTCGTTATTTGATCGGACTAAAATTAAGTAAATAGATTTATTTTTTCATGAAAATGTTTTTAACATTTTAATGATATAGATATAATTTTATAGAAAAAATATATAACACTAAAAAATACTAACTAATTTTCTAGAAGTTAAAAAGAAACTTGTCCTGTAAAATTTACGAAATAAACCAGTTAAATAATCCACAGATTTATTTACTTTTAGGTACTAACTAAATTTTATATTTTTCAATATCTGACCAAACAGTGAAAACTGATATTTTTGTTTATCAAAATGTATAACTGACGCATAGATGTATATTTGAATAACGTCGAGTCACCAATAAAAATATCAAACTTTATATATTTTAATAAATCTTAAATTTTAATCTACAAAAACTAACGTTTACGCACCCATTTTATAGAAAATAATATAATGAACGTTTACAACGCTTCTTCAAAATGCATCAAATTACAAAAAATCGTTACAACATTGCTGTGATTTTACAAAATGTTTATAACTGAAGGTTTACTATTTATTAAATATAAATATATGATTGATTAATATAATAAAAAGAATTTCCATATCAAATAACGAAAATTCCTGTGTATTAAAAAACAATGGTATTCCGAAAAACTTCTCGTCGAGATAATGTATACACACATTACGTACATGTATAATAAAAATAAATTATCCGTTTCAACAAAAATTTCGTTGATACAAATACGTCAAACGCTTTAATTTAAATAAGAAAAGAATTAGTATTATAGAAAATTTTCATTTAAGCACATATAAAGTATAAAATATTTTTAAAAAATGAACTAGTTGTTTCCGTATTAATGGAATTCTTTTTACGTACTAGATTTTATTTTTTCCTATTTAATAAAAAGATTACAAAAAATATTCTATTTATAAATGAAAATTTAGAATTATTTATTCCTACATTCGTATAATGGAGATGTGTGATGCAACGTTGAAAAGATATTTGGAAAAAATAAAATAATATATGAGTCACTATCGAGCTTTGGCTTGACCATAGTATATATGTACATATATATATATATATAAACGTCTCTATTTATGTATGTATGTACGTACGTATTTTTTTAGTGTACGTAAGTTCGAGTGTGTTTATATATGTACGCATGCATGTGTGTATGTATTTATGTATGCATGTACGTATATATACGCGTGCGCATAATATAATATTTCATTATATTATGTATATATGATATATCGAAAATATAATAATAATAATAATAATAATAATAATAATATCTGCCTCCGAAAACGCTTGAGTGTCTCTATGTCAATCCGCACGTAACTACATTCGCAAACGCGTGCACGAATGCGCCTTTTCAAGTTCATCGCTCTCCTGAAATTATATCGACGCGACAACGATCTTTTAATCTTACTTGCGATGACGACCCGCCGACGTTTGGCGCACAACCGGCGAGATTAATAATTCGTGCTGTGGAAATTCTCTTTTCGACTTACTGGCATCGCGCCTACAAATTTTTTCCAAATGTTCATCAATTATTCGACTATTTGGTATGTGGTGAATTTTTAATTTTAATACAGTATTTGTCTCGACCTGCGATTTGTTAACATAGATGTTCTTGAAATAGAATCATCTCGATAAAATAAACAATTATTTTTCTCATTTGACGACAATAAACGAATAGTGAAAATCTTATCAACTTGTGTTTCTCAATTGTTATCCATCCCCAAATATCACCCGATTTCAATTAAAACTTAAAATTTTTAAATATAATTTATGGATGAAAGTAATTTATTTAATGGTTTTAAAATATTTTTAACATTTTACACTCGATTAACTTGAAGCTGACAGAAGAAATAAATTCTTGGTGTGCAATCGATAGATTTCAAGTAAAGGGTAAAATTGAAAATCTGTCAAAAGATGTCGACGATGTATATATTATCCATTGGCGCAGCATTTTCTAAGAAATGCTCGAAAAAGTACGAGGTAACGATGATTGGAGAGAAATGGGTTTTTAAAACGCCTCCAGACGTTTCGAATAAAATGTCGGTGTGTTCCAAGTCGTAGGTTTTCCTTTTAATCGTCTCTCTCTCTCTCACTTTCTCTATGAAGCAAGGAACTATAGGCTGTAAGCTCGCGAGCCGGTCATTCCTGACATTTCCGAGCGAAAGCGCCTACGAGTACCGACGAGCGCATCCCCTCAGGAATCCAGCGGCGAACTCGACGGACGAATTCGAAGAGCGCGAGAAAGTGTCACTCGCGGCAAAAGGGAGCAAGAGCAAGAGCAAGAGGCCCGAGCTACGCCAGCGCACGACATCGAGGGCATTAAGTGTGTCGACTCGCGGCGTGACGTCTGAACCCTGACACAAGCGGAGCACAATGGGACCTTGGGTTTGTAACAATGATAATGCGGCCGCGAGCGCGCGCTCACTCCACTGACCGAGAGAGAGAGAGAGAGAGAGAGAGAGAGATGCGCATCATTTATGAATTGCCGCGAGCCGCTTTTCCCCCGTCGGCCATATCCTGCGCGCACCCCCCGCAGCCTCTTGTGAGGCAATTTACCGTGGCTAATAATTAATTGACCACCGGTAATTGCGGAACAATAGAGCGACCGAAGTCTCCCGAGCCGCAGTCTCACCGCCCTTCTGTCCTATTTTTTTCGCCTCTTCGAGTTTTTTCACCACTGGAAGGTTACGAGCTCGAGCAAAGAGGTCGACGTCGTCTTCGAGAGGGCGAGGCCTCCTCGAGACTCGGTCTCCTCGAATTACCCAGCAACAGGAAGTTTATTGCGTGGCTCGGTGCAACTTACGCGTGGAGCATCAAATTTCTTCGTTGCACACTTTTCTGGGCCCGGTAAATAAAAATGTACTATTTTTAAAGTTAGGATCTTACGATCAACGCACCCTCTTTGCGATATGTACGTTTGCATGTGTGCATGCGGGACAAGGAAAACGCATGAATGTAAATTAGGTAATTGCCGCGATCGATAACATTGTAATGTTCCTTTGTTCCATTTAATAATCGAATCGCTTTCGCTTTTTTTTTATTGTTCGCGTAATTTTAATTGGTACGTTTAATGTATCGAACAATTTCGATGAAAATAAATTATGCATTTCGCAATTTTAAAATTTATTATTAATGATAAATACGCGATGAATTTTTAAATTTTTCGCTAAACTCTTGAAATTTTACAAAACTAACGCGTTAAAATAAATTTGCTCGAACGAAGGAAATATAGGGCAAAAAAGTATAAATGAGATTCAGATATTATCGTTAATATTTTCTTTTTGATAATAGAATATTAACAAACGCGTTAAAATGTATAAGACTTTTATGAAAATGCTTGGCAAATTTAATAAAATTGTAATTGTTAATATCCGATCAATAATTGCTATCTATAATGCAATATATGTGTTACAAAATATAATACAACTGCCTACGAATAAATGTATAGATTGTGTGTCCTGCGACACCGAAAGCAAAATCTGTGCATTTGTTCGACAAAAAATTTTCCCTTAAATCAAAGCACGATTTCATATATATATATATATATATATATATAAAGACATTGTATAAATTCATAATATAATAAATTCCACGATTCTATCATAAATATAATATAAAGTGAAATACGATCGGTGATTTACAATAGTATTCGAGCGTACTTTGGTCCATTCGGAATGAAAAATTTGTTGCAGAGAAAATACACCGAATAGGTTGGTTCGAAGTGCGAAATGTGCGAGATCGATAAGTCGGTAAATAGCGGAGGAAGGCTAATCGATCCCCGATATTGATCGCCAATCGGCTGCTGGGTACCAAGTGGGGAGTAGTCTATATTTGTTGTACTCAAGAGAAGAGAGCGACGAGGCCATCGGGACTGTCGCCGAAAAGCAAATCAGTTCGCAAGTTTTGCGTCTACGCAAAGGTGAAACGATCGACGTCTTTAGCGTAAGAAAAGAGAGAAAGAGAGAGGACGTCGAAGGCTCTGATTGTTCGCGAACTTTACCCGGTGCTTTCAGCCTATGATAAGTAAAGCTGACGAACGACTCTTGACGCTCCTTCGAAACAAAAAAAGAACCAAAATATTCAGATCCGAAACGACTCGCAAGTGTAGTACGATTAAACGAGATTAAAGCTCGTTATTAAATCAACTGCGAGAAAACCGAGAGTCGATTCCATCGAGGAAGGACCAGTGCTTTTCTTTTGGAGACTATTTTCTCCCACAGTCTTCGAAAAAAAACATAAACATGGCATCCGACGATCCCCTCACCTACGAACCCCTCGTGTCCGTTGACTTTGAAGTTTTTGGAAAAGTTCAAGGTAATATAAACATACTTTTTATTTATTATTTTCTTATATTTATCGACTTTTATATTTACGATTTAATTATTAAAGATGTAAAAAGTTTTTTTCGAATCATTGATGTAACGCGAAATAATTCAAATAGTAGTTTATAAATTCATGTTTTACGTATTTTATATCTTGCTTGATTTTTTATGTATTGAATATTTTTACGTTATATTTTTTTTGTATACTTCTTTATAATAAATTCGAGTATTTTGTTTGAAATATTAATTTTTCGATTTAAATATATATTTTATAGTTAAGTAAAAAAATGAAACAAAAAATTCTAAATTTGTCTAATGATTAACAAATATGAAACAAATTTATTTTAAATGAATAAATGAATTTTACAGCCCAACTTTTCAATTAGAATGATTTAAGTTATAATTATACTTCTAATATACTTCGTTAAATATTTAATATTATATAAAATATATTAATTTAAAATTTTATTTTAATTGTCTAATATCGATTAATAATTAATAACATTTTTAATTAAGTTTAAATAGTTTTAAATTACCACAGATTAATAATAAAAAAATATATTCGTATTTAAAACCTTAAATAATCATTTTTTTATATTTTCCAATCTAAATTTGCCAACGTTATCACTAAATATGCCACTGTTTCAAAAAAATTAAATAAAAATTACAATGCTATTATTCTATTTGAAAAGTTCTTTTTGTTTGTTCTTTGACTAATCTAAAAAAACGTTTCAATTTGATTTACTATGCTTCAATAATTGGAATAATTATTGAAAATAAATAGAATTGGTAAGATACGATAATATAATAAAATTCTGAATTTTACCTCTCAGTATTTAAAAAAAATTGTTTTATAATATAGATAATTTTTTGAATTTATGTTTTATTAAAATAATCATTAGATAATTATTAAAAATTCTGCTTAAATTTGAAACATATTAAATTTCAATCGCGTTGTCTCATAAAAAAAATTCACATATATGTTCTCAAAATACTTAATAAAGATTATGAAATAAATGTAATAAGATTAAGAAATATACATAATTATCTAATAAAAAATACGTAATTTATTATGCCATGTAAAGATATACATAAATCATTGTTTAGCAATCCAATAATATTGATGTACGACAGAAGTGTGCCAAGATTAATAATATAGTATACACGTGCATATTTTTTGTATGTAATGTATATTTATGTAATATCAACAGCAATGAATAGTCTATATCTAAACAAATACTATCGTTTTTATTAGATTCAGATATAAAAATTATCTTATATTTATCTCTCAATTATTTAAAAAAAACTATCAAATATTACAATTTATTAATATATTCAAACAAAGACAGAATTTGAGATATTTATGAAAAAACTTAATTATTAAATCTATGGCTACTTTATTCTTAGGTTGTTCCTTTACAAAATACGTACGAGAATTATGTCAACGATTAGGGATCGTCGGATGGGTAAAAAATACTAAGACTGGAACTATCATTGGAAAAATGCAAGGTCCACAAGCGCTCATCGATCAAATGTGAGTATAATTTTCTTTGTATTCATGGCATTTTATTTTATTAGATAGTTTCTATTATTTTAACTTGTTTATTTTTATTTAGATCTACATATCGTAAATATTATACAAAACATAAATACATGTATATTAATATTTTGTATATAACTTGTTTACTTAATTATTTCAGAAGGAAATAAGAATTGGCATTACATAGATAATAGAACACATTTTATTCGTTTCTCACTTCCTCAGTCATAAGTCCATTTTCGTAATCTCTTCATAACTTTTATAAAATAATTATTTAATTTTTATATACTTATATTATACGAAACGTGAATTCTATACCTTAAATAATAGAACGATGAAATTACAGAAGGTCGTTATTTCATAGATTTAACGAATGCTTCAGAAGTCGATTAAATTAATATTTATCAAATTTTTTTATCTCCTTAATGACCTGCACGCTATACATCTCGTTATCCCATTGCTTTGCTCGGGCTATTCCGCGAAAGCTTAAATATGTGTCATCGGTTACTTCTATCCGCGAATCGCTCCAACGTAATCGGAAGCAGTGTCGATTGGCACATGAAAAGTTTCATCCGCCTTTTGGAAACGTAGTTACTCTATGAGTCAGGTTTTTACTACGACGCGATAGAAAATAGGGAATATCAAATGCATTTTTATTATAAAGTTATAAAATCGTAATTCGCGAGTAATCAGATAATTTTAATTTTAAATGTAAAATTAAATTTTACTTTTATAAACTTCTTTTTAATAAATCTATTAAATTGCTATTTCTTAAATCCTAGTATTTCTTATGCAAAATCTGTTTTATACGAAGGAATCCTCCGGTGTATCCAAATGTTACAAAATTCAAAATGAGTTTACAACTCTAACTAATTTCTAAAAATTTTTATCATAATTTTGGTTTCTGTTACTAATTTATACATATTTTACTTTGACAGAATTTAATTTAAAATCTAAAATTTAATCTTGACTCGTAAAAGTGTACAAAATTTATAGTAATTTAAAATTCTCTGATCCTCTATAATTTGTAAAAATAATTTATAAAAAAAAACAGAGGTAAGGAGGTAATTTGTTTCTTACTTTTACACATACCGAATACAGTATTCGTCAGTCAAGGTTTAACCAGTTGCCGTAAGATAACATTGAAATATTTAATGAAGAAGAAGAAGGAAGAGAAAGAGAATATAAAAGAGAAGAAGAGAAGGTAGTAACAAGGGAGTCGAGCTTGTGCGACGTAGTATCGGGTCAAAAAGTGGCTTTAATAACGATTTAATAAAATAATGCCCCAAGCCGAACGCAACATCTTGTCTTGTTCACATGCACGTACACTCGCTAACCCGTGCATACGCGTATGCGCATTGTCCAATAGAGAGCGACACTCTCGAAACTCCGAAGGTGAAGGATAAGTAGAAGAAGACGCAAGAACAGTTTTAGAGATGACAACTGCGTTCGCTGCAAGCACAAAGTCGCGCGGATGCGGACGCGATGCTGACACGGGGACTCGCAAACATTTTCTCGCTGATTCTTATCACAAATTTTCGGATTAACTTTATACACGTGGCCAAATGACCGGATTTTCAGAAATATTTTGCGCAATAACGTTCAAGTTTGCGCAAAAACGCGACCGAATGCATCGCGAAAATTTTTTGTCCAATCGATTCCCTCCTTTTTATAAATTTTCTAATTAAATCCTGATCACTTTTCCTACATTCGCATTGATAATGTTTCGAGCGATGGTAACTGCATTAGAATAACGTTAGAAATATCGTGAAAACTTTTTTTCGCCCTACGTTCTCGTATTATTTTTATTCGTTCAAATATTCGACGATTACATTGTGTCAACGAAGAGCTTGTAAGGGCGCATTTAAAAATTATTCTTAGTAACTGGAAACAGCAGTTATTTATTTCGTTGGAAACTCGGTGAAAACGGTTTAATCGAATGATGTAGAGAAGAACGAACCAGTCGATGACAGCTGACGCGCGAGTACATGGAGCGAAGAAGAAAATTAGAGCCTAACAATCGTCACTCCGCTCGTTATTTCGATGAGTACAGCCAGACCTACTGATCTATTTTCTTCGTTCTCTTTTATTATTCTTTGCATTTCGATGGTCACCGAGACTGATCGGATAATCAGTAGCGCGAACGCACATGCAAGGCTTACTCGAAAATAAAAGACTTTCAAGTTCATTGCCAAATAATCTTCCGATTGCCAACTCATCTTCATTTCGGTACTTCTTCAAATTTTGAAAATCTACGACTTATAAAACATTGAAACGGTCGATATCACGTATCGTTAATACCAAAAAATCGGTTCACCTTTCGAATATTGACAACTATACACGGCTGTCTTTTAACGGTACATGCTAAACTATAGTAATTTTATATATACGTACCGATAAAGCGATTCAAGTTAAATCTAATAAAATCGTGTTATTTTACGAAACCTATATCGCGGATAAGAGACAATGTGAAAAAAAGAGTAATCGATTTACTCGTTTGCACGGGAACGGTGCAGGAAAATTGCAAGAAAGGAAAAAAGAAACGGTGAAACTATAAGCGCCGAAGTTCGTTCATCGTTCGAAAATGCGGAGAAAAAGTTGAAAAGATGAAAAGCGGTGTAAACGCTAAGATAATGATAAAGGGTATAACGCACTCGAGAAAATTAGAAAGAGCCGATCGTGACCGGAAGCGGAGATTATAAAAGAGGCTCCGAATAACCTCTGATACGAAATAATTTTGTAAATTTGCATTGCGACGGAAGAGCCTTCGAATCCCACTCGAAGGGAGGGCGAGCGCTCGTTCATAATCGATTCAGAGGATGGTGTAACGCGACATTGGAAAACGCGAGGTGCCGCGGAGTGATAGGTCCACTCTCTAGCTGAATGCGACGAGACGGAAGTGATTTATTAAAACAGCATCCTTGATGCGTGCGCCGAACAATGTACCGCTTTTCCTGGCTTCCTCTCAAAAAGGAAGTCGCCGACAATTAGGCACCTTGAGGTACAATCCAGAGCCCGCACCGACGTACATGTACGTCGTATACGTACTCGTAGCCACGGTACGATCCCACTCGACAATGCACCGTCAACTGCCTCGTATAAGGCAGACGAGCGCTGCTTATAAATAAACAAAAAAATCGAATGAGAAATCGTGTAAATTGAGACACCCGTCCAATGTCCGACACTCAAAATATACAAAATTGGTATCTCTTTCAGCGCAATATTTCAA
Source organism: Dolichoris vasculosae (assembly GCA_018907195.1). Lineage (NCBI taxonomy): Eukaryota > Metazoa > Arthropoda > Insecta > Hymenoptera > Agaonidae > Dolichoris > Dolichoris vasculosae. Next base: position 850,496 of record JACCHY010000001.1, read on the forward strand.
AAGTGTCCCTTTAAAAATTAAACTACGGTCCTCCTCGCCTTTTCCGAGTATTCGCGATTGAGTATTTACTTTGCTTTGGGCGTATTCTGTTTTATATTATTAAATAATTTTTTTAATATATACGGAAACATCGAGACAAATTAAACAAAAACAATTTGTTAACTCATAATTTTTTTATTTCTAGTTATACAACGTGAACACATGTTTTTAAATTCCATATAAGGATTCGTTTTTTTAACGCTTTGTTTCACTTTTATTATAGTCGTTTAATATTCATCGTACCAGAGTTTACCCACGTTATAAAAATTTTTTGTTATAATTTGCGTGTGTGTACAAAATAACTTATAATATACGTTAAGTTATTACTACGTAAAATATTTGAAATAAGCTTGATATTTTTTTTTCGATCAAATATTTCTTGAATATTTTTAATGGGTTAACAAAGTATTAATAAATTTTAAAAAATTATTATATTACATAATAGACATTGAAACTTTAAAAAATTAATAAAAAAAGTCAATATTGAAAAAACATGGAATAATATTCAAATTAATGTAACGATAGTGTTAGCGAAGATAACGCGTATCGATCAGTAGAGAAGGACAGTGGTTAGTCAGACCACCCATGCAAACGATGTACCTGTACCTTTGTACGTTTTCAAATTTACAATCGTATTTTCAGAAAGTAAATCTTCCTTTCGATTTAAAAAAAAATATAATATTTCTGTAAGCAATCGTTATTTATAATTTTAAATATATCTAGTGGATGAAAATATTTGATATATATTTTTCTCATTTAAATAAAATATGTTTTGATATTAAAAAATTAATATTCACTCTACGGTTTAATTTAAAGTGAATAATCTAAATAAGCAATTGTTTAATTATAACAATATATATCTAATGATATATAGCAAATAAATTGAATAATTGGTAAATATTAAATTCAATTAATTATTCTAATAAATTTTTTGTAATATGAACGATGAATTTTTATAAAAAATCCATGCGTTTAAAATAATGCACTTTAAAAATTTTAATAAAATTGTACAAATAGAAACATTTTCTATTTTCTTTTCTTTATTTAGTATATATAATGATTGAATTAATATTCAATATCGCCTACTTTTAAAACAATTGATTTTTTAATTTTTTGCAACGAAAACCGCAACAAGTCCAACGATTGTTACGTACTTATAGTTTCTCATTTACCCTAAAACTCGATTCAAGGAGCATTAAATTTTTGAAAATTATTAATAAAATAATCGTTACATAATCAGATATTCCCGCGGCCTTGTAAGAATCACTCGAGAAGAATAGGAAATCTCAGAATTGTAAGCTATACGCGCTCGCTCAACTACCCAAAAAGAGTCCATTATAACCGCGTGAGATACACTTCTTACATTCGTCGTATACAAAAATATCCGATGGCGATCCGATTAACCGCTAATTATAATGTCGCAGCCGGCGACGTTGTGCTCTTCAATGATTGGCAGGACCATTCGACGTCGCGTGTCGCTAATACGGCGCTCTCGCAAAAATTGGCTCTCTTTCTCGATCGCAATAATCAGAAAGAGAAATGAACAAAAGATTTTATTCAAGAGCTGTTATTCAAGAGCTTGAACATCAACGATCGATATTAAAAATATATCGCGTTGACGAATACTTATAAAACAACTATCACCAAAATACGTGCCAATTGAATTTTTTTAAGCCATCTACAAAAAATGTATTAATGATAATATTTTAATATTCTGTGGATTTTTTAGCACTACCTTACGCGAGTATAAATATAAATTTAGGAAATTAAATTTTAAAATGATAGATTAATTTCAAATGCAGATAATGAGACTTTGTGGATAAATAGTTTATTTTCAACTCGTAAAAATCTTAAACAATGTATAATTTTTAAATATCAATTACTAGTTATATGAACAAACCAAGGAAAAAATAATAATAAGCATATCTTATACATATGTGTAAGCTCCTACTTAGATTAAAAATAATGAACGAAAATTGGTGTAGAATATATATTGAAAAATGAGGAATTTATGAAACAAAACACCGACGCAATATTTTTATTAATAAATAAATTATGAAATTTATTAAGCATTTATTTATTACGTAATTAAAGCTATCGAAAATTATTGTTTGTTTTATAACAGTAATGTATGATATCGTATAACAAAAACTGTTATTTCATCAATTTGCAAAATAATAAAACTTATATAAATGTAATAAGATAAAATTTTTACATTTCAGGGCTCAATGGCTGTCGACGGTTGGAAGTCCAGAAAGTAAAATACATCACTGTGAATTCAAAGATTTATCGTCTGTAACAAAACTAGGCTACAAGGGTTTTGCTGTTCGATTTTGAAACTTAAGAAACTAAGATACACAACGACTTTGCAATCATCGCAATAAAAAATCGAATAAAAATATGATAATTTAAGAAGTCGCTAAAAGACACTTATGTGTATATAAGAAACGTGAATTTGTATTTTGATGATATTAACATGTACAAACGTTTGAATATGTGAGATGAATGTTCTGAATTTCACTAATTATAAATATGAGAAATGTAATTAACTTTAAAGTTGTACATGCGATTTATGCGAATGATTTTAACTTATTTGCAATTTATCAGAGAGTAAGCAATCAATTTATTATTATAAAAATTGCGCCTTATTTTTACAAAATAAACTAGCATAAAATCGAAATAATCGTCTTATCATTTTTTTATTTTTCTATATGAATACTATCTCTTTTATTAAACTCTACATATTTTCTGAATTCTTATGTATATTAGACTAGAATCATTCGAAAATAATTAAGAACGATTGTAAATGAATAAATTTGGTAAATTTCTATATCTATCAAATAACTGAATATTAATAAATTTTTTATCTCTATGTTCATAGATAACATTAAATATAAATTAATAATATGTGTAAAAATTTACATAAAATATAAGTTCTTTTTACAGATAACGATAATTAGATCAACAAATGTATCAAAATATTTTAAAATGTACAAATTGAAATTCACTTAAATATTTATGCAAACTAGAGTACATTCTAAAATTACTTATAATACTAACAATTTTTATTTCACTATTTTTAATAAAATATTGGTAACAATTGTAAGTGTCTGTAGAATTACGGAAACAATAAAAATGTATTATTTTTTTGCAGTTTCAGAAGTTTCGTCTTCAAAAATCGAACTTGCATCGAGCATTTGTTGGGCTATGTGATATTCGTTATGATTTTCAGAAATATTTCTGTACACCTTTTTTACTAATTCTATTCTGTCTTCGTTAGAACAATTTGTGAAAACTATGTCTGAAGAATCCTGAAATATTCGTGCGATTTAAATTATTGTAAATAAAAAATGTTTAAAAGTTACAATATATATATATTACATATTAAATTTAATTTATAGACAATGATTCCTTCCAATTATCAAAAATAATTAAAAATACAAATTTTTTATTCTATTATTTATATTATCTTATACAAACCCATTTGAGGTTTTGTAGATATGTTGTAAAAACTGGACTTATTCTGGAAACTTCTTCTAATAAATCAGGTACTTTTGATATATAAGCCATTGTACGTCCTCCGGCAATCGGAAGAAGATTTGCAGCCAATCTCTCTTGATTATTTACGAAGAAACTTGCCTAATAATAAAATAAAAATAAATTATACAAAGTAAATTATTTAATAGTTTATAAATTAATATGTACCTCTTCGGCTAATCGATCAAATCCATTAATGTACAACTGACAAACTTGATGAATCCTTATTTCATCAACATCGATTTTCCACGTAGATGCTAAATCTTTGCATTTACTCATCCATAGAGTAGCTTCGGTAAAATTAAAATTACTGGCTAAAGTTTCTTGATGAATTGATTCCATGGTAGCCGTAACGACGCGACAGAGAAATTCTAAACGCATATTATCTTTTTTGTCATCTTTGTAACTTGGAATCGTTACTTTATCGCTTATATCTTGGAACAAATATCGATGAGCCTAATAATTTTAAAAACTTTAATATAGGCGGCTACGCTTCACATGTGAACTTTAAATTACATAAAATCATAAAATAGTTACCAATGGATGAAACATATTGTCGATAGGTTTTGTTACTTTTAAACTAAAGTGTGCCATCATGTACAATACATTTGCTAACTGCCAGTGTAATACAAGCAAATCGTATCGAGCCGGTGTCTGGGAAATCGCAACAGCTGCCAAAGGCTGCGGTCCACATGAATGACCCTCCCATAATTCTTCAGATCTGATAAAAGAACAGTTTCCGTCTTCTTCAACCACAGCCTTGAAATATATATACAATATATAAATGTATAAATATAAAATTCATTTAATATTATATTTTTATTATAAATACACGTACATCTAGCCAAATGTCTAAAAATGAAATACAGTGTTGCAAAAATATAGTGAGTTGAGTATCCGAAAGTCCAACGTCTTGCATACAAAGACGTTCTTTTGGCAATTTCCCTAATTTATTAATAAGTTTTCCGGAACTTTCAATTTTTTTTTTTAAATGAAGAGTCCAAAGAAGGCAACAAATTCCTGTATTATAATCATATAATTATTACACATTAACTATATAACTAAATACAAATGTTTAAATTTATAAAATTAAAAATTATTTGTCTTTCAACTAAAACCTTACCATGACGTATACGATTAAAAGGAATCCGACGCAATACATTCAAAGAGGCTTCCAAAGCCTCTAACCGTGTAATATCTTTATTCCAAGCCATGATGAATTCCCATGATAAGTTGGCAAGTAAAATACTACTACTTAAACTGTATGGGAAGTATCGTTTAAGTAGAGATATTTTGTCTGCAAAATTTAGATACATAAAAATAAGAAACGTGTCACTGAATTGATACGAGTAAATAACTGTTTTCGCGTACCCAAAACTATTGTACGAGCAGTTTGCTCGATAGCTTCACTACCGATTTCGTCCGAAAACGGGAATAATCTTTTTGAATCTTCCTGCGTGAAATCTGCTACTTTGGCTTCGTCTAACGAACCTTCGTGTTTTGAATCTACTGACAAATTCCACTGTTCTAATTCTGGGTTTATTTCATCTACTAAATGCACAGGATCGACGCCTGTTGAACTAAGCCACTTAGATACTATTTCCGATACAGATCCTAAAATATTAATTTATTATATCGAGACAAATTCAACTTAAATTGATATAAGACGATATTTTTTAATTTTTATTCTCAAAATTGTTAAAAATAATTTATAGGTAATTAAAATATTATTAAATAACTTTTGTTTACCCTTTCCCTTAGAGAGTACTGAGCTTAATGAAATAGCGGTAGTTTCGTGTGGTAAAGTATAAAAAGTTGATGTTTCATCATGTACCACAGAATCGCTACAATAATTATTAATATATAAATTTATGTATTATTTATGTTAAATAAAAATTTTTGATAAATTGAATTTTATGTACCAAATAACTGAATTTAATATAGCAATATCTTCTAAATTTCCTATGAGTAACGAAAATTGACAAGTGTCTTTGCTCACACTTTCCCAATCACTAATATTACTGACTATTTCCTCTTCTGCGCGAGAATCTTCTACATCGTTATCTTTTTTCATTTCGTCCGCTTCATTAGGATTTTGTTCGTCGACTCCCTCGTTTCCATTATCATCTTTAAAATTAGTTTGCAATCGATCCATATTTTTTTGCATGGTAATTACAACTGCTCTACAAGCCATTGCTGCAGTTAACGCATTAAAAGTATTGGTAGAATTCATTAAAATATTTCGAACGTCCCGCCACCAATACGATGCTTCGTTATAACTTGTGCAAATTTCTTCGGCATCTATAATATCCATATAATGTATATAAAATTAAATTTAATCTAATTAACATTCACGGCTATAAAAATTATAAAAACATACCATTCAATGAACAAATAGCATTGAGTAATTTTGTAAAATTTATCAATTCTGTTTCCAAAGATGTTCCTATATTTTTCTTTAACCAATAAAGAAGAGCAAACTGAATTAAAACCCCTGATTGTATATCACTATTAAGTGCAAAATCTTGCCATTTCGATATTGGATCGTTCGAATACATCCATCCTTGAAATATTAATTTGGCTATAAAAAAATAACGAATCGTTTTATTTATTATATAATATATCGATAAGATAAATTTTTTATACATCAATATGTATAAAACTTACCGATTTGACATTTTTTATCAAAATTAACGTCTTTTTGCAGTCCCAAAAAACCTGGACAACTGAAATCAAAACAAGACAAAAAATCTAAAAACGATTTTCCATCTTCTTTAAACGTGACTCTGCTCGGAACGTTTGAATTCAAAATTTTCAAATTCACTAATCTTTTTGATAATTTTAGGATTCTGCTAACTTCTCGTTCAGAGGTAAACAATGCAAAAGACAATTGTTTCTCGTTGGGTATAGCATCCGTAACAGCGGTATATTCTGGAGGCTGATCAAATTGTGCTTTGATATATTTAAAAAATTTAATAACTTGTATTAGTCGTTTCATTATTTGATCGAGTGATTTGGTTGCTGATTCGGAAGTAGCTTCGTTAAAAAAATATATATGGTTACGAAATAATATTAATGTGATTATTTACATGTAAAATATATTTTATATTTATATTTTAAATACCTGTTAACTCAATTTTCTTAGAAAAACAATCAACCGCAACTAATAAAGCATCGGGCGTAGTATGTTTATTGATCATTAACATTTCAATGGTCTGTAATCGAACTTCGTCCGTTTGCAAATCCTGACATATATTGGTGATTTCGTTAATTAATTTCTCATCGTCAAAATCTTCCTCTTTCAAAAACTTTTTTAGTTTGTTATATAAATGCATATCTCTAGCTCTGTTACTGCATTCACCGTAAAGATTATTACTAAGAGCAAAATAGAATGGAACTGTAATCTCTTTAATTCCTCCGAGTGAATCGATAAAAATGCAAGGATACTGAGCTTGATTTTCACTTGTGGTTTTCATATCGCTTACTCCACATAATCCGTAATTTGTATAAATTAGTCTATTGGATTAGCAAAATTTTTATTTAATTCAATACCTACTTTCTTATTTGTATAAAATTATCAATAAAAAATGTGCCATTATTAACGAATACGACAACCATTTAATTATTTACCTTCCATTTTTACTGGCGGAAAACGTCGTAATTTTTGTTCCAGTTTGTATTTTCCAAATATCGATAAGACCTTTTCTTGGAGCATAAATGACCAAAAATAATGCTGTACACCGTCGATGTTTTGAAGAATTACTTATGCTAGTTTTATTGTGATGACCTTTCACATTTACTCGATGCTTTTCTTCTACAGCTTCTATCCACCCACACTGAGCATCTCTATAACCCTTCCACATTCTTACGACAATTCCTTGTATATTATCCACCAACATTACTCTTCCCATAGCATCACAAATAACCGATAATAATTTATTGGGACTAACCATAATACAGTCTCCTTCTCTTAAAATATCGCTTAATCCAAATCTACATGTCATTGATTCAGGAGCTTCATTCGTAACACCTTTTACTTTTTCCACCGGAGCTGGACTTTTAGAATTACTCTTAAACCATCTATGGATCAAATAAATGCACGAAGTAAAAAATAAATTTGAAAATATCAAAATTGTATAAAAATTGAAATTGAAGTAACGAGTTAATGCAAAGTACTTACGGGACAGCAGCACCAATAGCGCTCACTACTTTACTGGCCATAGCAATAGCAACATCCGATAAAACCGGAGCAGATCCTCCTTCGAAAGCATAATGAAAACCAATAAATGGCTTTTTTCCTGTGGCTATAACTAAACTATGTTGCGGTGCACTGGATCGATAACTTGAATTATATCCTCCGCAAATAGATGCAGTCATAAGATGGTCGAATGTATTTACCGAAGTAGAACCGATTACTTCACAATCGTTTACAAACTCTTGGTTTTTAAAGCCCCATTTTTTACACACTAAATTTACCAAGGGAGGCTTATTTTCGCAATTAGCCGTCACTATTTAAAAACAATCAAATAACATTAATCGAAACCTAAATAAATACGTACAACAAATCACACTTTATATATACCTCTAGCTAAATAATATCTATACGCTTTCAAAGTTGAAAATAAGGAAAATCCTTGCAGTATGCATACGATAGTATTATATAAAACATAAATTTCATCCGAAGTACCCGGATCTCCTGCATGTTTCACAAAACTATGCGACTGACATTTTATGTTTATTATGCTTTCGCTATGTAACTGTTCTTCTAACAAAAATCCTCCTGCCTTTAATACAGTAAAACAATCGATGTTAATTCAGCAAAATAAAGGATTAAATACAAAATAAGTATGTAGTTTGAATAGAAACGAATACTCAAAAGATGAAATTTACATACGTATATATACATAAAAAATTTTCTAATAACTAACGTACTTCACAATAGAAAATTATTAAACTTACTTCTGTATAAAATTTAATGAACCCAGTATTCAATCCTACCGCTATGTAAGTCCACTCTGGACCTATTCCACAGCTTGTTTTACCATTAGAACTAATCGGTAAACATATCACAGACGTTATCCATTCGCTAATAAAACATTCTAAATTTATTAAATTCGTATACGTAATATTAATTATTATGTTTATAAAAGTACTTATTACTTTTGTTTAGATGTCACGTTGCCGTCCCAAATAATATGAAATTTATTTTTTACATCGCCAGGTTCCTTAGAGTCCCATTTTGCTGCGATTAAATAAAGAGTAAATATTTGATTTTCACAAAATTAATAAAAAGAAATAACGAAATGCACTAAACGATACTTACAAATTAATATAACCATACGAGTGTTCCAAGCTATAACCAAAATATCACCAGCTGGAGATAACGAAACAAAGCAGTTTTGTAAGGGTAATTCATTTTCTGGCACGTGATCGACTAGAACAATGAAATTATTAAAAAAAGCTCGATATTTGTAAATTTATAGTTTCCAAAAGCTACATAAACAAAGGAATTCAAACGATTCAAAATATCTTACACTTTTGATTAACATCGCCGAAAAGACGAGTTTTAACTTGGATTGGATCGACTACATTCGCAATCCCTTTAATTTGACAGGACATGTCTTATCCACGTATCGTCGATCAAACGCACTCGTAAAAGCTTTTTAAAGGTAAGATAAAACAACAACACCACCAGAAAGAAAGAAACTCCCGAACAGATGATCGTGACCGTGATCGTGACGCGCCACAGGTATTGTACAAGGGAACGAACCAACAAAACGCTGAACCCAAAACTCCGAAACGGAATAAGTCGCCGAGCAAATATTTTTAGGGAAGTTAGTATTCGGGGATTGTATTCCCCGTGTTTTTAAAACGATTAGTATCGAACGCAGATGTTTTTCAAACTCCACGGCTCCATCCCCTTTATATAAATGCATCTATATTTAATATCTATTATCGTGCGTTTAAACCTATTGGAAAATATATGGAGTAGCAAAAAATAAAAAATTAATCGCTACGGGTTTAAAGAATGACGATAAACGTTCTTTTTGATTTGTTTTTATTTTATTATACCATTAACCAATGCACACTTCAATTTCATTACAAAAACATTTTAAAATATAAGTTATACAATTGTATACATTGGTTGATTATAACAACTCATCGCGAACGTTTCAAACGATATACACATGCGTATATTTCAAACGTTTCTTCTCCATAAATAAATAACGAAACGCATCGAAATCATTGCAGCGAGCTTAAACGTTTGAAAGCTCGTAATTTTTTACGAACGCAAAGTTGAAATTAGAATCAAGGTATCGCGGACGATGAAAGCACGCTTCGACGAAAAAAAGAAAAAAAATTACCGAGGAAAACGAAGGAGGAAAGACAATCGAATCGCATTTTCCGAAACGCGTCAAAGCATCGTGGAAATAACGAAAAACGTTCAAAGGTATCCTCGTCGAGTACGAGGAGCAAGAAACGCAAGCGAGGGTGGAAAGGGAGAATCGGAAAAGAACGGCGAGCAAAGCTAATAAAAAAAATGACGCAATAGGTGGGAAACGGGAAGAAGATTCGGGCGAGTCGCGCGAGGATTTTGGCGCGCGGAGGCTTTTGCGTCGTTAAAACCATCCCTCGATCACCGAGGCAACCCCGCGCCCCTTCGAAAAGGATCATCCCACTCACACCCTTTTCACGACACGTGCATTTGAACGCTGTCACGTGACGGCGCGTTACGTCAAAGCCGCAGTCGCCGCTGGAGCGATCGGTGATTGGTCGGCGGCTCGATTCCTAGGGAATCCGTCCAATCCCCGGCCCTGGTTTTCCGGGACGGTGCGCGCCGTATGAGGCGGCGCGGCCATCTTGTTATCGCATTTTCGAAAATCTTTAGGCCCTTTCCCTCGTTCTTTTCCTACGACCGCCTCGCACACAAGCGCAAGGGTCGCGCACGCGCGGAGCGACGAGGGAGCGAAGGGAGCGCGAGAGAGACGGAAGAACCGGTAGGGCGGCTCGACGGCGGGTCCGAGCGAGAGGGAAGAAAAAGTCCGACGGGAGACGCACCGCTCGTGGAAGCTATATATACGCGGCGATACGCGACGATACGCGGAGCCGACGACGACGGCGGTATCAGCGGTATCGGCGGTTTCGGCGGTTTCGGCGGTTTCGGCGGCTTCGGCGGCTTCGGCGGTTTCGGCGGCTTCGAGAACGGCGGCGGCGGCGGCGGCGGCGGCAACGGCGGCAACGGCGGCGGCGGTGGCGGCGACGGCGGCGACAACGACGACGACGACGACGAACGAACGGCCGTGTGACGCGCGAGGAAAGAGAGAGAAAGCGCGCGCGTCCGTGTGTGTGCGTGAGTGCATGCGTGTTGGTAAGAGAGAGAGAGAGTGGACAAGAACGCGGCGCACACAGGACGACAACGGCGACAACGGCGACAACGGCGACGACGAGGACCGACGCGGACGAGGACGGGATCGCGATAGTACGACCGGTGTTTTGTTTGGGAAGAAAAGAAACGAGGCGAGCGCGTCGAGGAACAAGGGCGGCCCGCAAGTGACGAGGAAGACGAGGAAGACGAGGGCAAGCCGCGGCAAAACGGCTGCACGCCAGGAAAAGACGACTCGGACAGAGTGCAAACACGCCACTCGCATGAAATTTAAGAGGAGACGATCCTCTTGCTTGCCCAGGGAGGAACAACTCGAGCCTCGGTGGGTATCTATCGTCGCTTACGGGGAGAACGGAGACGGAGACGGAGAACGGAGACTCTTTCTCCTTCGTCGGCTCTCTATGCCCTTTGTTAGTGTCGGGATCTCTTCTAGGTTAAGAGCCGGAACGTATCGTCCTCGTGTATAGTGAGAAAGAAACGAACGCGTGCCTGAGGTGTGTGCTCGTTTTTGCGTCTGCGTTTGCGTTTTAAGGAGCGAGAGAGCGAGAAACTGATACGACCGAGAGCCTGTGATTACGAGGAAGCATTCCTTTAACGTCATGGGAGTCTCGAAGGCATCGTCCTCGTCGTCGTCATCGTCTTCATCGAGGAAGTGAGGTTATCCGCGCGTCGCGCCTATAACCAGTACGTGTTTTTTGTGCGTACGCTCTCTCGCTCCGGTGAACAAACGCTGAATAAGAGTGAAAGAGAGAGAAAGGGAGAAAGATAAAGGAAAGGTGAAACGTTTTAAAGATGCAATCCAGAGAAGAACGACCGTCTTTCCCTCGATCTCCGTCCGTCCGTCCGCAGCTCGCTCGCTCGTGGAAAACCTACGACCGATGCAAATTGCGAGTGCGGGCTAGACGGAAAGACAGTTATTGGTGTTGTAGCGGACAGCGTTAGAACCGATGCATAAAAGAAAGAGAGAAAGAAAGAAAGCGAGCGAGAGAGAATGCGAGAGTAAAAGAGGGTGCGAAAGGTAGAGGTAGAGGTAGAGGTAGAGGTAGAGAGAGAGAGAGAGAGAGAGAGAGAGGGAGAGAAAGAGAGAGGGTGTATGCGAGTGAGGGAGCGAGCGAGCGAGCGAGAGACCGAGTGAGACCGAGTGAGACCGAGCAAGAGACCGACCGACCGACCGACCGACGACCGTCCGACCGTCCGACCATCCGACCGACCGACCGACCATCCAATCAACCAACCAACCAACCAACCGACCGACCGACCGAGCGAACGAGCGAACGAACGAGAGTACGTTAGGCGAGAAAGAGAGAAAGAAGTGTACGTTGAAAACGACCGATGGAAAAAAGAGTGCATGAAAGAGAAAGAGAGACGGAAGGTGATCGGCTGTTGCGAGTGTGCGTTTCATACATGTACGTCTAGCGTAAGAATGTGGATGAACCTGATGGCTCGTGTGCGAGGAAGAGCGAGTGAGCGAGCGAGTGAGCGAGATGGAGAGTGAAGCGATATGGAAAAGGAGCGCAAGGAGGCGCGCGAGATGGCGACTGTGTGCGCGTGAAAACGAGGAACGAAAATTGGTCGCGCGCGGGAATCGCTCGCGAGTGTGTTTGGATAACTTTTTTATGCCTGTGCAAAGTTTTGTAAAGTAACGAGCCTCTGCGAGTCGTATGCTCGACGCGCTCGGGTTCGGCCGAGCCAACGACCAACTTTTGCTCGTGTGCGCGTCTCCGTCTCTCGTAGTTTTTACGGGGTCGCGCGAAAGCCGAGCAGCGGCTGCAAGTGTATTTGCGTATATGTATGTGCGCGCGCGCGCGATCGCCAAGAGAAGCTGAGCGAGAAAGTGTAAGTCTTCTCCAGGGCTAGAGGAAGATATACCCCCTCGTCGGTCCTGGAGTCGCCACGCCGCGACCTAGCGGCACGAAGGGCCCAAAGGGAGCGGGAAACGCGAACGTTCCGAGGGAGAGGAACGCACCGAGGCTCCCGCGCGTTTTCTCCTCTCGGACGACGAGAAGCGTGCACACGCCGGAGGGGCGGGACGGGACGGGACGGGATCCACCCGCGTTCCCTAGCCGCGAACGAGTCCAACTCGAGGGACCGCTGCCCTTATCGATGAGGTTTCCTCCGCGAGCCGCGAGCCGCGAGGAGAGGGACCGAACGCGATCCCGACCGCGGGTATTGTGCATACGTGCGCAGCGAATGTAGGTTAGGTCGGGACGAGTCGGAACGGTCGCAGTGCGGTGACCTCTCTTTTCGAGCGCACGCGCGCTCACGAAGGAGATCCCCGAGCGGAAATCTCATTTCGTTCCTCTCGAGGGCGACGATGCCGGTGGCGGTCCCGGTCCCGGTCTCGGTCTCGGTCTCGGTCGTTCCGAGCTTCTCCTCCGAACGTCTTTTCTCGCCTCGTTCCGAGTACGCATACGCGCTTGACAATCGTCTATTGGAAAGCTTTCCACCGACTCCGGTTTTACCCTCGATCGGTTCCCTCTGCCCTATTCCTCTCGAGCCCTCGAGCGTTCGGTACTCGGTACTGCTCTTTTTTTTACTCGACGATCCAACCGCTTTCGTTCCTCGCTCCGAATTCCGTTTGTACCTTTGTACGTTTATACGTTGTTTTCATGATTATTCGTGCAATGTTTTTTGCACCGTCTTGCTCTTCTTGCTCTTCCAAAAAGACGTTTTATAAGTTTCTGGCCTAGCCTCGTAAGACTTCGCTTTTGCTTCCTTCTATTTTTAATATACAATAATTTTTACTCGAACCACATGCGTGAAAACATCTTTTTATCTCGTAAACAAAAGGTCGATGCTTTTAGGAGTACGATAGCTCACAAATTTTATACGCTCTCTTCGAACGTAGGAAAAAATTCGTTTTTTCTTAGCCACTGCTATTTGTCCGACAGATAAGCACGCGCATGTATACTTATATATATCTATATATATATATATATATATATATATATATATATAGATAGATATATAGATATATATTATACGTTTGGAGCTAAAGTTTTTTCCAACTGCTACGAAAACTTGCGCGAAGCACACACCGATATTTTTGATAAACGATTTTCAAAGATTCACGGGTTGTGAAATCGCAACGGAGTAGAGTTAGTTTAATCTTTTAAAAAATTCAATGCGCGAAAAAAAAATTACGAAAATTTAACTCTGAAATAATGTACCTTATATCTGTTGGACATTGGCAAGAGATTTTATTTCCTTGTTTGTCAAGAATGTATTTTGATTACACGAGGGATCGTTTATTGTGTTAAAACTAGTCATTTATAATTATTTATTATATTATTGTTAAAATTAAATGTTTTATAAAATTAACTTACATTATGTACAGCCGTGCGTTTAACTTTTATTAATTTGTTAAAAGTTAAATTTTTGTATTCGATATTTTATTTTAATAAATATTTGATCAACCCTTTTTATAGTAACGTATTTCTTTACATTCATCTTTCATGAAAATTTGATTTACAGTGAGCGACTACTTTTTATACATTAAATCTTTATAAATTAATGATTGCATAATTTATTCGTTCAATGGTAGTCGAGAAAAAACTTATTTTTATAAATGAGTTTTAATTTTTAAACAAATGATAATTAACTTTATTGCAAAGCTGACTTTAAAGTAAGATTGAAAAGCATTTGTATTAAAAATAATTGCTGGGTGTGTAGTTTTCTCACACAAATATAAAGAATCATCTTTCCATTTTCAAATACTTAATATCTGTTGCAAGTAATATATTTAACTAAAAATGAATAGATAAAAAGCAAACTATAGCGATTACAATGTAGAATTTATTATTTTTCAGTTTGTGTGTTTGAAACGAAAGAATTGATTAGAAAACATGTCAACTTTAGCTGAACAAGCATCCAAATTACTGGATTTTAATCAGAAATTGGATATTACGCTTCTTGACAATATAGTAGGATGTATGTACACGGGAATAGGCGAACAGCAACGAGTCGCACAAGAGGTGCTGACTACACTAAAAGAACATCCAGATGCATGGACGCGAGTTGATACAATTTTAGAATTTTCACAGGTATCTTACGACAAACATTTGATTTAGCGACCATTGCCATCGATAAAAAAATACTATAAAAATATTTTTACTTCAGAATCAACAAACAAAATACTATGCGTTACAAATTCTGGAACAAGTAATAAAAACACGATGGAAAGTTTTACCTCGAAATCAATGCGAGGGTATCAAGAAATACATTGTAGGCTTGATTATAAAAACAAGCAGTGATCCTGCAACGCTTCAAGCTTCCAAAGTTTATCTCAATAAATTAAATATGATTCTTGTGCAGGTACTATAACAATTTCTATGCACCCTTAATATTTGTATATGTTTGATATTTAGCTTATTAACGTTACGGTTGGTAGGTATTGAAGCGAGAATGGCCAAAAAACTGGGAATCTTTTATCGGTGATATCGTGGGTGCCAGTAAAACAAACGAGAGCCTTTGTCAAAATAACATGGCTATTTTAAAGCTTTTATCAGAGGAAGTGTTTGACTTTTCTAGTGGACAGATGACTCAAACAAAAGCAAAGCATTTAAAAGATACAATGTGCAACGAATTTTCACAAATTTTTCAACTCTGCCAATTTGTCATGGATAATTCACAGAATGTTCCACTAGTTGCTATTACCCTGGAAACTCTTTTAAGATTTTTAAATTGGATTCCTCTGGGATACATTTTTGAAACTAAGCTTATTACTACTTTAATATTTAAAGTAAGTCCTTGTTTTTTTTCATATCTTTTCCATGTATTCTTTTCCTGATATATATTTTATATATCAAAAACTAATGAAAACCTTAAATATTTTTCTAATTGTAATATTTGCGATACTTATAAAATTAAATTGGTATATAAAATTTCTAATAGATATTTAATATTCTCTATTTTTACGTTATGAAATATCTTTAATAATTGTTAACATTAATTTATTACTTTGTTCGAAGATTTATAAAAATCTATTAATATCTCATTTATCCGCTAAAGTATAAAATAAATTATCAAAATTATATTTTAACGTTTAGTTATGGTAAATTCTAAGATTTTATAATAGATTAAAAGTAATCAATGATCTTTTTGGTTTTTATATTTTATTAAATACATTGCATAATTATATATTTAGTTTTTAATGTATCGATATATCGTTGCAGTTTTTAAATGTTCCAATATTCAGAAATGTTACATTGAAATGTTTGACTGAAATCGCTGCGGTAACTGGATCAACTTACGATGATATGTTTATTGTGCTATTTGTAAACACGATGCAACAACTAGAACAGATGTTGCCCTTGGAGACTAACATACGTGACGCTTATGCGCTTGGTCAAGACCAAGAACAGAATTTTATACAAAATTTGGCCATGTTTTTATGCACCTACCTCAAAGAACATGGTCAATTAGTAGAAAATAAACAGTTAAACGATACTTTACTAAAGGCGCTACATTATCTCGTGTTGATTTCAGAAGTAGAAGAAGTAGAAATTTTCAAAATTTGTTTAGAATATTGGAATGGACTTGCCAATAGTCTTTACAGGGACAATACAATATCTTCACCATTGCCACTTTTTACAAATAAAAATATGACTCCTCTACCCCGAAGAACATTTTACTCTCAAGTTCTAACTAAAGTGCGCTACATTATGATTAGTAGAATGGCCAAACCAGAGGAGGTGCTTGTTGTTGAAAATGAAAATGGTGAAGTTGTAAGAGAATTTATGAAAGATACAGATTCCATCAATTTGTATAAAAATATGAGAGAAACTTTAGTATATCTGACTCATCTTGATTATGTTGATACCGAACGCGTTATGACTGAAAAGCTGCAAAACCAAGTCAATGGTTCCGAATGGTCTTGGAAAAATCTTAATACGGTAAATTATTGGTATTAGAAAAAATGTTTTCAAATGTAAACTAATAATTATAGTAACGATAAATGTATTACAGTTGTGCTGGGCAATAGGTAGTATTTCCGGTGCAATGCACGAAGAAGATGAAAAAAGATTTTTAGTAACGGTTATTAAAGATTTACTTGGACTGTGCGAACAGAAAAAGGGTAAAGATAATAAAGCTATTATTGCAAGTAATATTATGTATGTTGTTGGTCAGTATCCACGGTTTTTAAGAGCCCATTGGAAATTCTTAAAAACTGTTGTCAACAAACTTTTTGAGTTCATGCATGGTAAAACATATTCAGTATTTATTTAATTTTTTTTTTTACTCCTTAATCGATTTATATTAAATAAATTTATTAATTTTTAAGAAACTCACGAGGGTGTGCAAGACATGGCTTGCGACACTTTTATTAAGATTGCATTGAAATGTAGACGACATTTTGTGACTATACAACTTGGCGAAGTTATGCCTTTTATAGATGAAATTTTGTCCACCATAAGTACTATTATTTGTGATCTTCAGACGCAACAGGTAATCATTCGATTGTTTATTTTCTTTTATATTTTATTATTTTAACGTACATTTTATTTACGCTTAATAAATTGTAAAGTATAAAATAGATTGTATCTCGATACTATTTTTTATGAGTAAAATGTTTAAATAATAAGTACTGTTAATTTTCTATAATAGGTACACACTTTTTACGAAGCGGTAGGATATATGATTGGTACACAAACGGATGCTGTAATGCAAGAGCATCTAATAGAAAAATATATGCTTCTTCCTAATCAAGTTTGGGATGAAATTATCAATCAAGCGGCGAAGGTATATTACATTTTTATAAAATAATATTTATATTTCAATTATTTAAATACTAATTGCAATGTTCGTTATTAGAACGTCGAGATACTAAAAGATCAAGAAGCTGTAAAACAACTTGCTAGCATTCTTAAAACGAATGTTAGAGCGTGTAAAGCCCTTGGACATCCTTACATGATCCAATTAGGAAGAATATATTTAGATATGTTAAATGTGTATAAGGTAATAATTTCTGGAAATACCAAGGTTATTTTTTATTCTTTATAAAATTGATTAACATTACAGGCAATGAGTGAAAACATAAGTGCTGCGATAACTTTGAATGGAGAAATGGTAATGAAACAGCCATTGATTAAAAGTATGAGAGTTGTCAAAAAAGAAACACTTAAATTAATTGCAGATTGGATTGACAGGTGTACCGATCACCAAATGGTACATTAATTTATTTTTGCTCTGTAATTTAAAAATAAAAGTAACTTAAGATCATTGATTATCGCTCGCTTTTTTATACAGGTCTTGGATAATTTCATACCGCCTTTATTGGATGCTGTGCTTCTAGATTATCAAAAGACTAATATTCCTTGTGCCAGAGAGCCCGAAGTGCTCAGTGCAATGGCCACGATAGTAAATAAGCTTGAAGGTCATATCACCAGCGAGGTGCCCAAAATTTTCGAAGCCGTATTTAAATGCACACTGGATATGATTAACAAAGACTTTGAAGAATTTCCAGAACATAGAACAAACTTCTTTCTGTTGTTACAGGTGATACATTTTAAGAAAATTATCTTTTTTAATCCTCTTTGTTACTTTTGCAAATTACAAATATTATTTGACGCACGAATAATTTATATTACAGGCAGTGAACACTCATTGTTTCCCTGCATGCCTTTCGATACAACCAGTTCAATTCAAATTAGTTCTTGATTCTGTTATTTGGGCCTTTAAACACACTATGAGGAATGTTGCCGATACTGGATTACATATTCTGTATCAATTATTTAGAAATATGGAAAAGCACGAGGAGGCATCTCAAAGCTTCTATCAAACGTACTTCACAGACATTCTTCAACACATATTTAGTGTTGTCACAGATACATCACACACAGCTGGTAAGCTTTCATTTATTAAAATCTTGGATTAAATTGATATTATTACGAATAATTTCCATATTTGATTTAAATTAATTTGATTTAATTTTTTATACAGGTCTGACGATGCATGCGACTATTTTGGCGTATATGTTCACGTTAGTTGAATTAGGGAGAATTAAAGTACCGCTTGGGCCTATACCCGACAACACTTTGTTCGTTCAAGAATTTGTAGCGAGGTTGCTCAACGCGGCATTCCCTCACTTAACCGAAAATCAAATAAAGATTACAGTTCAGGGTCTTTTTAATCTTAATCAAGATATCCCAGCTTTTAAAGAACATTTAAGAGATTTTCTTGTTCAAATCAGAGTAAGTATCGTATTTTATTAAAATTTACGAATAAGCACATTTTATACACTTGAGATTACTTTGATTTTTAAAAATCCGAATTTGAAAACTTGAAAGAACGTAGTTAATTAGTTCGGTAGTAATAAAAACATTTGATTTTGAATTTGATCGAAAGAAGTAATAATGCTCAATTTTTATTTGTTGCTGTTTCTTTTTTCCAAAATTAATTCTTAAAAAATTATTAATAATCAGGAATATATTGGTGAGGATGATTCCGATTTGTATTTGGAAGAACGAGAAAGTGCACTGCGAATGGCTGAGGAAGAAAAGAGGCGAGTACAGATGTCCGTACCCGGCATTATCAATCCTTACGAAATTCTAGAGGAAATGCAGGACTGAACAATTCGTCAAGACCCTATCAATTTTTTCCGCACATCAGAACAAATGACGCTCTGCTGTAGGTACAATCGTTCTCCTTTACCTGCAACCAATCCTACCGCCACTATCGAATACGCAAACGTACAACACAGGACACACGTTTATTAAAAGACGAGAAACAAAAAAAAAACGACGAGTGTAAAATATAACTATTTGCCCATTGTTAAGGGTAAAACCAAGAAACGCGATGACTGTTTGTTTATCTGTTATAAGATTTTAAAAATGAAAATGGAGTTTTTGTTGTGGGTAAAAATGTGAAATGCCTGCTTGGCGATGCTATTTCGTGTACACTTACAGATGAACTACGTTTCTTACCTGGTAATGATAGTCGACGAAGAATGCGGTGGTAAACGAACAATAAACTAAAAGAAAAAATGAGTCTAATGTTATTATGTGAGTTTACGAACGTATTGAGACGTTGTGTTTGCGCGTGTGAGACGTCATTTAATTTTTGATTATAATATTCGTCAAGTCCCTCTGATTATGACACAAGGCAGCTCCAACGTTCAACTTTCTGTCACTAAAAAAACTAATCTGTAATACTAAAGTAAAATGTGAAGAGTGCGACAGCTGAACGTGCACATTTTTCTTCTTGCTCATTGTTACGATTACCTTTGAAAAATGTATTGAGCCAAGAATGAGTTGAGTGTGTAAGCGCGAGTGAGAACACCAAACAAATATGAAAGATCTAGTGCATTAAATGGGATCGCCGCAGCAGGGTTTTAAGCGATATAAATGTGCTAGACGAATATGTGTGTTTTTATCCGAGTGAAGTTGTATTATAATATTAACATTACAATTACTTATATCAACTGCGAATCTTAAATTGGCACTGTGTAAATTAAAAAAAAAACATAATTACAATTTACCGCTGGTGTTTCGAGGGATTACCATACACATGTTCGATGAAATAGTAAAATGCTGTTTAGAGGCCTTCAGCATTAAACAAGTACAATTTTTAAAATACGTTTTGTTAGAATCGAAGCATTTCATTTTTTTTATTCATATAACTCATGATTCTTGAGAGAAATAGCCTAACAGTATGATTTCTGAAATGCTTGAATTCATTTACATAAATCTGGGACCATTACGTCGCTCAAGCTATATTGTTACTTGAAAAAGTGTATAATACCTTCTTCACTCAAGGAAGAGCATACGTAATTGTTTTTTGCATTTTAAGTTGATAAAAGTCAAATAAAAATTTTGAAAAATCAAAT
Organism: Dolichoris vasculosae; assembly: GCA_018907195.1. Lineage (NCBI taxonomy): Eukaryota > Metazoa > Arthropoda > Insecta > Hymenoptera > Agaonidae > Dolichoris > Dolichoris vasculosae. The sequence continues at coordinate 871,282 of JACCHY010000001.1, forward strand.
TTCTTATTTTTCAATTTTGCTCGATTACCGAATATTTAAAATAGTGGTTAAACAACTTTATTTATCTAAATTTATATGGAAGTATATTTTTAAATAAGCTAGATGTATCTATAAAGATAATACACTTTCGTATGAATTAATTGTTTCGATTAGTTTGTACAGAATAATTATTAAATGTTTAAATAGCGCAAAAAAAGTTATAAAAATTTACGAGAAAACTGATTTTTCAAAATTTAAATATGTCTGTATCTTAGTCAATTTATTTTCTAATTCAAATGTGCATCGCTGGCGTACGCGTTTGAGGAAATTACCTTAAAAAAATTACAAAAGTGACAAAAAAGCAACAGAAATCCAAATGACTTTTGGAAAGAAAGGAGCGAAAGAGAGAGAGAGAGAGAGCGAGAGAAAGCGAGCGAGCGAGCGAAAGAGAGAGAACATGAATAGATCAAGATTTCGAATGATCATTACCGAGTGGATTAAAGTGTGTAGGTAAACAGGAATCTAGAAATATTTTCTACAAATAAACACGTGAATCCTTTTTATAAAGTCATAGAAAATAATAACGTGAAGTAAGTACCCTTAATGGATATCGCGTCATCGTTGAACTCTTCAAAACGTGTGAGTTGTACCAAAAATAAAAAATCAACTAAAAAGATTGAAGACAATTCGTTAATCGGTTAATACGAAACGATGATAAAGAGTTGTAGAGATGTAGAACATGAAAATGAACGAGCGCGAGAGAAATAAGTACGAGTGAGAAACGAGCGAAAGGTAAAAAGTGAACGGAAAAATGATATTGTAAATGCGATTCACTTGTATAAGACGTTAAACGTAAAAGAATTGCGACTACATAGGGTAATTGTATAAAAAAATTGTTTTTTTGGCTAAATAAATGTGATATGATAAATTTGTAAACAAGCTGTCCAATATATAAGTAAAACAAGTATGAATGGGACGTCATTTATACTACATAAAGAAACATTATAGGCAATATTGCTTTTACATTTTTTAAAAGTACACCACGCAAATAGAAAAAGGACTAATTCAACATACTTCCAAACACCGGGTTGAAAGAGAGAAAGAGAGAGAGCGAGAGAGGGTACAAGGCACGACGACAAAATTTTCTAGAGATGGATGGATCATTCAAAAAGGGTATTTACTGTCGATATTATATCTTACGTGGTGAGTGGGACTTGACTATTAGCAGTCTACGCATGCCTATAGGAGATAAGTGTAAGGCAGGAAGAAAAAATGAATAATAAATATATATATTAAAAAAAGAAAAAAAGAAAAAATGCAAATGACACACGGATTTGTGAATGTGAAAAACGAGCGTGTAATTTGTACGATCTGCGAGATATGCATACGTGGACACCAGTGATTCATTTGGAGCTTTTGGAGCCATTACAATACTGTACTATGCGTCCCAGGATTCTCCGGTCCAAGTGTCCCGTCATCCCGTCGTCGAAGAAAATCGAAGAGAGAGAGAGAGAGAGAGAGAGAGAAAGAGAGAAAGAGAGACCTTTGAATATCGATTGTGCGTCACTTTTTGATATAAAGCTGTATTTATTTGCAAATCAATACAACTATTATCGATAACGCATACATTTTAAAAAAAATTTCGTCTTATCATTCGTATATACTTTTTCTATTATTTTTTGAAACTGCACAGAGATTCTTGATATTCCAATTTATTGCATACAAATCCAGATAAATAATAAACGAATTGCTCAAATATTCCAAGAACTCAAACAGCTAAGGCATTGATATTTTAATACTCAAAATCATTAAATTCCTTTTTATTTATTTTTTTACCGCTGCGCTAAATTTAAGTTAAAAATCATTTTTGTCCATCGGTTTATCGTTCATAGTTTTCGTAGTTTTATCTACAATTTGAATGCCGTAATATCGAAACATATTTTTTCGACGCCTCTTTATCGCGATCATCGAATTTTAATTGGCATTTTTTTTCTTAATTTTTCTCGAGGTGCCGATGCTTTGAATAATTAATAAATTTAAACACCACATAAAACGTATTCAAAGTACAACGATTCACACGGCATTTTCAAAACTGGCTCTTGAATGTTCAGTTCTTTAACGTTTGCAGCATCGTACACGGAGATAAACGAATTCCATTTTGAACGCATACCTAAAAATCATCGAAGATCCGCAATGAAAGTGTAAAAATTTTCTAAGTTTCAACATAAGACGTTCGATATTACAGACTGTTTTAAAAAAACGCTAAAAATTAAAAAACAAAAAAAAATAGAAAGATAAAAACAAGAAAAAAATCAATGTCAGAAAGTAGATTTCACAAAGTCACCGAAAAAGCGCAGTAGACTATTAACGAAGTCGAAGATCGTGTGATAGTACATAGTGTGGTCTAAACGTGAGTTTATCTCGTTCGACTGGGTGTGTGGATGTTTTAAGTGAAAAAAGCGTTCTATCAGTTATTCATTATAACGACAATGTAAAGAGTTTAATAATACTTACTAATAAAATATAAAATACCACTGAATTTTGTTAATTAAATACTTCTTTTTATATTATCCATTTCACATTCGATATCGTTTAAAAAATGTATAGATTACTCGAAGATTCGAATTCGCGCTTCGTTTCGTGTTTAAAAAGTCAGCATCTTAAACGGGAGTCTCGCACGGGAACCGGAAACGTACTTTGATTTCAGCCGGTGTCTATGGACCATTGCCGGTATCAATACTGAACACTGACATTGCATCGAGTGTCGCGAGTCGAATAGTGTTGTTAATACTTGGAAGCTCCTGGATCATAAATAATACGCGTAAGTTTGGAGCTACGCTTTGGCATTATAATGCCTTTTACTCCAAAATTTTTTCCAAGAATTTTCTAATCGAAAATTACTTCAATTTGTTGAGTAAATTCGTTGGAACGTATCGACTTAACCAGAACATGTCTTCGCATTCGAGCACCGACTCAACAAATTTCTTGCACAATATTTATACGACGGATCCTATTCTTTTCAAAAGTTACATCAACAAGAAAGTAACGATTACAACGGAAGATTCTAATGTACACATCGGTTTCGTTTATACCGTCGACCCAGTTTCGGAGAGGTTAGAATTTTATTTTGTTGTTAAGTTTTGATTTCTGTAGGTACGCGTACACAATATATTTCAAGCACGCATACTTATAAAGAAATTTTTAGTTATCGATTAAACAATGTATTAATTTTTACTTTTTTCTTTTAACCAGTGTTGTATTGTTGCAACCCGAAGAAGGCGAAGACAAAATGCGATTAAAAATCATAATGAGAACAGCTATTAAGAATTTGGAATGCTCTTTCGATACGGAAAGATTTTTACCGGAAATGTTCGTTCCACCAAATATATATTTTACCGAAGAAGAAATTCTAAAAAGAAAAAATTTAGTATCAAAGTTATTGCTAGAAAATTGCTTTCCCGTCACCGAAGAAAAAGGTAATTTGTGTATTGAAAATATGGTCAAAATAGAACCACCGTACGGACCTGAAAACTGCATTTGCTTGAATAGTATTGTTTTGAACAGAATACAAACTCTTCTGAGTCGCGTTTTGAATTGAAGGATTATCGTGGATAGGATCTTATGTAAGTCGAATGCTATTGTTTTATTTATTGTTAATTTATTTTACATTAAAATTTCATACTAATATTTATTACAAAAATAAAGTTATAGTCGTATTAGGAATGTATGCACACGTGTAAAGTGAAATCATATGTTCGTTGAAAGATGTTTATAATATAGATGATACTAGCCAAAGCATTTGACAAGGCTTATATATATATATATGAAAAATATTGTTTTTATATCTACACTTGTTCAATAATTTGTGTGAATTTTTGTGCGTGCTTAAATGTGAAATTTGATATACGTAATAATTATTTCTTTCTTATAAATAATATAACATGTTTTTTTTATAATTTTATGCAAAATATAACCAATAGTATAAGTATCAAATGGTTAACATAGATAATAAATTGATTTATCAAATCATTTCATACAAATCTATAAAATTTAATTATATTTTAAAATGTATACCCTATATTTTTTAAATTTTTCATTTGTCACCTTGTATTCGCTTTTTTTACTTAAAAAATAGTTTTATTTGTAGTTATAAATTTTTTGTTAAACCAATTTTGTATAATTCCAAAAATTAATATTTTTAAAATATGTAAAAAACTCATATTTATTTAAATTATTTAACAATTAACTTAACATTGATAAACAATTTTATGTCAAAATTCAAATTTTACTTAGATGTATATACATCCATGATTTAAAAATAGTTATATAAGTATATATACAAATTTATAGAAGCAAAATATATTTAATTTTATTAAAAATTGATAAGCTCTTAAAGTTTTACTTGATAAACTTAGAAAAAATATTCTATAATACAGATATAAGCAGATAAACCACATAATTATACTTAGTTATAACATTCTCATAGTTTAATGAGTTCAAAGTATAGAATATTACGAAAACAGATATGTATAAAAGATCATAAATTATTCAAATGCTAAGCTAAATTATATATACTGCATAAAAAAATACAGTATTTTAAGGCAGCGTCAATAACAATGTACAAGTTTAACAATTTTATTTTTTCATTCGTTGTTTATGAAAAGATTTACTAATCTTTTTTTGTAAAATGAATGTAAATTTAATGTTCTTAAATCTCAAGGCTAATCGGCATTTTCTTAAGTTATATACTAACTTTCTCAGTGCATATTTGGTCTATTTAAGATAGCTCTTACATATAATTACACCAGCGATTACTTCTATTACTTTATATCACTTTTGAATCATCTTACATCTTTTTTTTAAAGCTTTAATTTAATGATATGTCAATCTTGAGTCTGACTTATAAATGAATAGTGTAAATCTTTCAAAAACAATTTAAAGGCGGTTTTTAGCGCTATTGCTATTGTCTATAATGGCATCTTACACTACGAGGTAGGTCATTCTGTTTCACTATCCGAATAATATTCTATTGGATTCGGATCGCGTTGCTTCCTTGAGTATTTCAATCCAAGTTCATCTGATATATCTTCAATATTTTGTAATACCTGAAATAGTTTAATTAAAAAAATGAAATTAATTAAAACTAAATACTAAAATATTTTGATACCCTTATTCGACTTTTTTATTATTACATTTATATGTATAATACATATTGTACAATCAGCCACTTTATTACAAAAAAAATATATTTACTACTTGTACTCACGTAATCAAGTTGTTCTTTAGTATGCGCTGCGGATAAACAAAATCTTATTCTTCCTTCCATAAGGGGTGTTGCTGGGAAGCCAACACCTACCGTTGCTATATTTCGCGTTGTTAGAGTTCTTACTACGGAACTATAAAATTTATTAAGATAAACCGCAAGTTTATAGGATACTTTTCATATATAATATAAAATACCCAATTTTGGAGTAGAGATACACTAGCATAGGTACAACGGGTGAATCCTCGTTTCCGTAAATAATCACACCAATTTGGTTTAATCTGCGTCTAAAATATTTCGTATTCCTCGCCAATTGTTTGGTTCGTTTCTTGCCAGCATCGCTGCCGTCTTCGCCACAAATTATTTTCATAGATGTAATGATTTGTTGAGCGATCGGAGGCGACATTGACATTGCATAAGTGTGTGCATGACTGTGTACTCTCAAATGATTGATCAATGCCTGAGAAAATAGAGAACTAAATTAATAATAATTAATTAAAATTAATAGAAAAATGTCACGTTATAAAATTAAGTACCTTAGTTCCAGCGATGTAACCACCAGCCGAAGCAAAGCTTTTAGTGAATGTACCCATTAGAATGTCCACTTCGCGTGGATCAATACCATAATAGTCACATATTCCTCGACCACGTTTTCCCATCGCTCCTGTACTGTGTGCTTCATCTAAGTAAAGATATGCCTGTAAATGAAACCATTTATATTAAAATATATATAAAAATAACACATTTTTATATTTGTAGCAAATTGTGTAAATTAAATAACTTGCTTTATATTTTTTTTTGAGATTTAGAATATCTGGGAGATGAACTATAGATCCTTCCATCGAATAAATACCCTCGACAACTATGAAAATTTTTTTCCAAGGTTCACCTGTTTCTGGCTGACCTAATAAAATAGCTTGCTTCAAGCATTCTTCCAAGTGCTTAACATCTGAAATAAATATGTGATATTTATCGATATATATATATATATATTCCATAATCAAATTAGAATACTCGAAGAAAATCTATATTCACTGTTATGTTTAAAAACTCTAGTCGTTGCTCCTGACAGTCGTAATCCTAGAATGACAGATGCATGATTCTTTTCATCGCTTAAAACAAGACATTCCTTTGATATTAACGATGGTATATTTAAAGTATTGGTAGCAAAGCCCATTCCAAAAACTATAGCATCTTCTACACCTAAAAATCGAGCTGTTAACTTTTCTAATTCATCATGTATCGGCATACTTCCTAAAAATAAGATACTTTTATATTATAATAGTTTACATTTAAATTTAATTTCTTTCAATTATATTTCTCTCTACAGTTACCTAATTCTAATCGACTGCTGGAAATAGCATTTCCGAATTCCTTTAAAACCGAAATACTTTCCTCGGCACAAATTCCAGATGACTCCGCGAATCCTAGATAATTGTAGGAACCAAGATTTATGCATTCTGTTTCAGTACCGGTAAATCTATTAAGGATAATTACCAAATAAATATTATTTCTGTATAAAGTATCTTAATTATAAAATAATTTTTACATAGGCTAATTTTATATTATTTTGTAAATAGGTAATTCGTATAGAAACAAAAAATAATTTGCAAATTATTAACAACTAGATCGTTTTCATAATTTCATGCAAAATGTAATAATCGAGAATTTATTTAAAAGAAGATCGTAAAGATAATCTAAGATTATACCTACTCAAACGTCCATCCGTAATCACGAGTTATACGATCTTTAAGAGTAACGATTGCTCCGGGTACAGAACAAATAGGGCGATTCCAACAATCTCTCACTCTTCTATATACATATCGCAAATAGAATTGTTCAAAATTTTCATAAAGAGGAGCATATCCCTATAACGAAAACCTTCTATTTATATTTTTTAGATGCTACAAAAAGTTATCCAAAAGTCTACGCACCTTCCTCTTTTGCTCTTTCGAAACATTTGGCGCAAAAAGCAGTTGATTTATGAATCCCAAAAACATAAGAATATAAAACCCAAAATGAGTGAGAGCAGCTGTGATAAATGACACTTTTTCAAAGGACTCCTTGTACTGCGACGATCGAAGATCGTATTTTCTATCCCTCTCTTCATTTTTGCGGAGAAACTAGACGTGGAACAAAAAATAGTATCACACGTAAGGTTTCAAAATATAACCTTAAAAATAAAATAATAAGTATAAACACGAGTTTTCGTAAACAGAAACGACACAAGAATCGAATCGTGCAAAGAACGTTTTTTTATGAATATTTTAAACGAGGTAATTTAGGTTTGATATTTACAGCGCGACAAAGTTTGATCAATACGTGGGAAATATTTTCTTTAAGACCTTGAGCGTAGTATCGTAACATAAATAAATTAATCGCACGACATCGATCAAAGTCGGTCGGTCAAAGAAAAACGGGTAGACGACGGTTTACCGGTAACAAAGGAGATCCGACCGACGATGGTAGGACACAATACCGTTACGTTCGCTTTCACTAGTAAACATCGCCAGTAAATCGTCGGTGTCCAGTTTAGACTTGGGATCGGGAATCTCTCCTCACAAAATTCGCGTAAACGGCGCTCGGAATTCTCGGGAGAGCGGCGATTCGTTATCGGGCTTTTGAAATCGTAGCCGGACAGACGGCATCGAAACACCAACGACGATAGTAGTGGGGGCAAAAGCCGCTTTCAAACGCGCACGTATGCGGGAAAACCTCGTGGATGCGTTCGCAACGCGGTTACCGAGTACCGAATCCTCGTGCTTCGGTCGAGTGTCGCGTCCCGACAATTCCTCCGCGATCTCCTTCACCGAGACCCGGCCTAATTTTACCGCGAAGAAATCACGCGATTTACGATGACGCGGAAGCGCGCGAATCTCGACGAAAATCACCCGCGCCAGGAATCGAGGATCACCCGAGAGATTGCTCTAGAGATTGCCCTAGAGATTGCCCTAGAGATTGCCCTAGAGATTGCCCGAGAGATTGCCCGAGAGATTGCCCGAGTGATTACCCTCCGACGTCGGAGGGACCGGGTGGGAAACACTCGTGGGGCGATCGATGAAACGTGCGTAGACGCGAAGACGCGAACGAGGGAAGATAAATTACCCTGTGGTGGCCGTTGGCGGCAAGCGGTTTCGCGTAGCCGAGGCGCGAGACCGGCGCCTGCCTCTGGCCCGCAGAGGTGTCCCTCAGGGTCGTCCCCACACAGCTCGTCGTCGTCGTCGTCGCCGTCGCCATCGTTTCCGTCGCAGCGCGGAAAAGGCCTGCCCTCTCCGCTCACGATCGATGGTTCAGGAACGCGCGCGCGAGGACACTGAAGGATAAGCCGCCACCGCCGCCGTCCCCGTCGTCCTCGTCCTCGTCCTCGTCCTCGTCGTCGTCGTCGCCGCGGAGCGTCGGTGGCCAAGACTGCGACGAGCGTCGAATCGCCGAGCTCGGCTCTCGTTGCGCGCGCGTCTCGCAGCTCGGTTATTGGGTGCGCGTTTACGAGGGAGAGGGAGTTCGATGAGCGAGACAACAACACCGGTGCGCCGTAGCCTCCTTGTCTCGCCTCGTCCGGTCACGCTACGGTTCTTGGATACCTCGTGGCACGCCCTTTCCCTCCGCCGCGACGTCTGCGAGGAGCCGGTGCTTTTGTGTCTTCACCTCAAAATCTGTGGCGAAGGAAAATCGAATCGGGGGAAGGGAGCGAGGAGTGGGTCCGAAAATCTACCGTTTGCATCAATTCTGCTCTCTCCTTTTCTCTCTCTCTCTCTCTCTCTCTCTCTTTCTCTCTCTTTCGAAAGGTGGAGAGAGCGAATTTGAGAACGAAGCGTTGATTCGAAATCGCTTCTTTTTTTAACCATGAAAATAAACGCTTGCGTAAAAAATCTGAGACCAGCGCCTCTTTATCGTTTGTTATCAAAAGCGAGCGTCGAATGTATTTAATTTTTGTTAACGACTTCTTTATTTTTCTTAATTTCCTTCCCGTACTCTGCTTTCGGAATCCTAACTACGCTCGTTCTTATATCGAGTTCGTTACGAATGTGTTTGTAATACGAAAGCGGTCCGAAATTTTGACCATAATAGCGCTCGATCCCGAACTTGCGGACCGACAACGAATCGATGAGACACTCTTGATCGATATAAATTGATAGAATCACGCAGTACTTCTTTTCCTAAACTTGCGATCGATCGCTGTATCAAATTCCAAGTAAATGTTTGAAAGTTTCGCTAAGTGTCTAAGGAATCGAGTATCTCGGGCGAGTTTTTTTTCTCTCCCCACCCCCGTCAGAAGAAGCTATACACCGCATTGACGAAGGAAAAAAATTTCCTTTTGCGGGCGGCGTTCGATATACGTAAGAGCCTAGTGGCGAAAGTCGCGTCTTAGTGTACAGATAAAAGAAGCGTAGCGCGAGGCATTGATTTCCCCGGGTGTCGGACCTTGGGAAAACCTGACGTGGCAGCCGACACGCGAGAACTGCGTGTAAAGACTGGGCCATATGACATAACAGCAGTTTTTTTGTCTCTTTCGATGCTTCTATTTCCGCGCGTATGCTTATCACGAATTGTGCCTTCGAACCGGTATTCGATCCGAGAAACGATCGACCATTCGTTCCTCTCCGAGGTACCATCAATTTTGGTTTTTTGCTGACTATTCGTTACTTTGCGATGTTTCTTTGCATATGAATATAAATATCAGAGCGGAAAATGTCTATTGATTAAGCACTTTTGGCATCTTCGAGTAGATCTTCCGAAGAATTATGCATCGAGTATTTACAGTTGATTTACGAGGAATTCCATCGAACCGACGAACGATCGTTTTTTTTACGAAATGAGATATTTAATTGCTTAGTATTTGGGCAGCGTCGATTAATTTATTCATTTTGCGCGAATATCACTGTGTACGTTTCAAGATACGCGTCCGTTATATCATCCGAATATCGTTGGAAGATCGAACCGTTCGAATTTTCGTTACGTATATATTTTTATCGTGAAACGTTTGCTTCGGATTCCACCGATAAATTCGCAAAAATTTCTACCTTTGTTATTTATAAAAATACGATGTGCGTTACGCGTCAATCGCAAAATTTGCACGCAACGGAAACAAATGCTATGAAATTATGAAACACGCTTTTATGAAATACGTGCTATTAAAATTACGTTATAAGAATTGTAGAACGACGTTAGCTTATAAGACAAAATTACGCCAAAATTGCTGATAGCGACACTAATGACCAACAAAACTAAAATAATAATGGCTGTCGTATTTGTCAGTGACATGACTCAATATTTTTTGCAAATTGTATCAAAATAAATGTAAATTTATTTTTAAATACGTTTACTGAATATTAACTTTTTGAAAAAAAAGAGAAATAAAAAATTTCTTTTATAATAATAAAATGTTCTAACTTATGTTATAAAAATAGCAATAACTATAATTTAATTATTTTAATCATTACATTAATTTTTTATTTCTTCTAAGAAATCTTACTTTTTATTTTATTGCAATTGTGTTTCATTCGCTCACAAATTTCTAAAAATTTATAATAAAATGATAGTATTTTGACAAATTTTTTGTTTCAATATTCCATGATTACTATTTTTAATGTAAATATATTCAAAATTTTTTCTTACTTCCTATTTTATCACTAAATTCAATTGTGTTTCTCTTTCTTACAATTTTTTTGAATTTATCGTACAATGATTATATTTTTAAAAATTTTATGGTTTCAATACTACAAAATCATTATTTCTGACGTAAATTATAATCAAAATTTTTTTCTTACTTCCTATTTTATCGCTAAATTCAATTGTGTTTTTCTTACTTATACATTTTTTAATATTTATCATACAATGATTACATTTGACAAATTTTATATTTCAATATTTCATGATTACTATTGTTGACGTAAAATATAATCAAAATATTATTCTTACTTCCTATTTTATCACTAAATTCAATTATGTTTCTATTACTTATACATTTTTTAAAATTTATCGTACAATGATTATATTTTGACAAATTTTATGTTTCAATATTCCATGACTACTATTTCTGACGTAAATTATAGTCAAAATATTTTTCTAACTTCCTATTTTATCGCTAAATGCAATTGTATTTCTCTTACTCATAAATTATTAGAAATGTATAATAAAGTGATAATTAAATGTAAATAAAAAAAATAATCATGAAAAATAATCACAAATTTGCATGTAATCAAATTCCTATACTACTAATTTTATACATTTAAATTAACACTTTCTTTATTTAGTTGTACAATGGTTTGGTATTCGTTTCAAAATTTAGAATTTTCTAGAATATACAGTTGTTGTACTAATAGATATTTTTTCTCCAAACATGTATAAAATAAATACTGATTTTTTAATAATATGATTGAATATATATGTAATTATCCTTATAAATCTTAATAAACAAGTTCATTAAAATACATGTTTATCGATAACTATTAATTTTATATTGACAACGAACATATTTTATTAATTTTTACTTGGATCTTAACTATAATTCATTTTAAATGTATATCTTCCTTAAATAATAACGAACACGTTAAACATCGAATAAATTATGTAGTTCTTGAAAAAGTACTTTGCGTGAGGAAATTGTAGGAACAAAGCATTACAATAACTTTGCCATTTAAAACAATATTTTCTATTAATGTATACTTTTATATAAAACATACCGTGAAAAATATATAAAAATAGAATTAAAACTTCTTGCACAATCACTTGAATAAATGTATATTCGAGTGATTTGAATAAATGTTCATGCAAAATAATTTAAAAGGTGATTTATTTTATAAATAAAATAGAGAATAAAAAATAAAAGTTTCGTAATTGAGGATCATTGATTTATTTATCCATTAAAAAATTAATAATGTAAAAAAACAAATATATTAATTAAGACTAATTACGATACATGTGATATTTATAATTTTAGATTACTATTTATATTCCTTATATATTTACTACAGTTATCGTTAATATAAACTATCCTAAAAATAAATTAATAAGCTCATTAGATATTGTTTTGATATTAATACTAGTTTTTAATTATTAAGTGACATTCAAACTTTTTCTTTTACACAGAATACTGGAATATATAGAGTATTTATAATTAAATTTATTTATACTTTGATCTATTATTAAAGTATTATTCATAAGTAAAAAATTTGGAATATTTCTATAATTAAAATAAAATAATTTGTATTTTTTTTTAGATGTAAAATCTAAGTTTGCATACGTATTTACAAATAAATAAATTTTGAGTGGTATTCAATACCGCTATACAATAAATATAACATGACTAAATGCGATGTTTCTTTTAATACACAGTTGTATCAATAGTATCTTTGATAACTATCCAAAAATCTAAACTATTTTATAATCAAAAAGTATTAGCTGAATAAAATAAATCTCTGAGTAATTAAAGAAAATCGTGGAAATCTATTAAAGTACGTTTATGATTTTCATCACTAAAGAAAATGTAATTATGATCTCCGAGAAATGGTTAAATATAAATACATATCACCTTAAAGTATAAGTAAAAACTATAAAAAATTATGAATAAATAACAATAATTAAAGAATGAAGGTTAAAGTAAGTTATTGAAATAATATTTTGGGTGTCGAGTTTGAGTGAAAGGTTTTACACACGTGCACATGTATCGATAGAGTAAATTTATCAGAAATAGAATTTTTATAAATAAATTAAAAAGAAAATGATCAATATTGATCATAAAACTTAAATAGTTTAAAATTTCTTAATTTTTTAATAACTTTCTTGATAATTTTGAACACTGTTATATTTCAGTCTACAGAAACTCTAATTATCTACAATTTTTATCCACTATTGAGAGTACATACATATTTTTACTGAAACTGTTATCGAAATGAACCATACCATTGATTGATTTAAATAGTTTATTCAAGATAAAGTCATTCGTAAAGTATTTTTACTTTGCAAAGATATTATAATAACTTATATAAAAATTTTCGTTTAAAACATCGTGCAATGATCATATAACAATGAAATTTATTTCATACCCATAATTCAAAGGACAATAAAAAAATTTGTTTACATAAAAATCAAATATATAACTAAGTCTATCTATTAGAATTTAAATGACATTTGATAAATAAAAATAAATAAATAAAAATATTTATTAGATTTATACTTCATGTAACGTAACTGTATTTTAAAAATATTTATAAAATTGCAATAAAAACTCAACTTATTAAATTTTGTATCATATTAAATCAATTTTATTTATTTCAAATTCGAAGTCTTGAAAAGATTAACTTCTTGGAAAAAGTTGTAGAACACAAATATAAAAAATGCAATAAATAAAGTAGACGATGTTACCATTATAAAAGTTTATTAAAAGATTCTTGATAAAAGAGTTAGTATCTGCAGTTTGGTCGTGAATTTACACGCGTTATCACAAAAACTCAAAATTTTTGTTGGACACGTGAATCATACTGTCGATGATCCAGAAATGAAGTAAACGTTACGCTTAAAAGGCTAACAAAACGTCTGTGACAACTTGGCTCATTTAAACTAGTTCGTAGCCTTGATCGGAAATAATCGATAGCAATAAATCCGTAAATCCAAATACGAAAGCTTTCGTGAAATTACTAGTGTCGCTCTTTATTACTATTTTCCACCATTACAATTTAATTTTAAAATCATATATCTAAATGTTAGTTTGAAAAAAATAAAATTTTTTATATAAATTTAAAAAGAAACTTCGTGAACGATTGTATTTTGCTCATTAGTGAAATCAATCGTTAAACACTGAAAAAGAGTTGGGATAATTATTTCAATTCAATATTGATATAATTAGAAAAATATAATTCAATAATAATTATTATTTAATTATATTTAAATAAGTACATCCTATTGATAAATATATGAATTTCGTCAATACAAACCAAATAAAATTAATATTTATTATCATCAACATTTCGTTTCTTCTATTCAATTCAATTATTGAATTATTTTAATAAAGATTCAAATTTCACTAACTAACTTACTCCATTTGTCCATTTTTATCGCTAATGAATAAATATTTATTTGGTATGAATAAAAATAATGGTATTTAAATTTAAACAAATATCGTATACTCGTATATTATCAGATATAAAGAATCTCTTTATCTCGCAAGAGTACAAAAGAAAAATCGTTATAAATCTGATTTTACAACCCTACTTACGTTAAACATTAATTTAAGTTGAGCCATGAAAGTTGATACATCTTCTTTTTTTCATGTATTATAGATATAGCGGTATAATATAAAGTTATCTTCTATTGCTTTATGGTCGGTTTCATAGTCTAGGGCAAAGTCGTCCGAGTTACGCATTCAATTCTTGATTAAATTAGTTTTTCAATGTAAATAATTTATTCTAAATGGCATCATTGTACTGAGTCTTCCTGTTCATGTAAATTTATATTCTTTTGTATATATTTGTATACTAGATTTTAATTTTATAGTGATAAAAACTATAAACATTTGTATTAAATATCATAATAAAAAAAACTAATAGCCATATAATACCAATATAAGAATATCTAACTTTTTTAATCAATTACAATGGATCATAAATACGATAGACCTTCATAATAATTTAACGTAATTTGAATTGAGTTTATTATATGAAATATTATAAATAACAGTTTTTTCTAAATATCAATCAAACACTTCATCAATTGCTTTTTTAAGTAAACGTTTCGTTATATTTTTAGGTAATGTCTGTTTATTATGTTGAAAATATTAACTTTTATTTTACATTTTCGAATATAATGTAATATAAACTACTTATTTTGTACAATTTATGAAATTAGCAAGTTTTAAATAAAACTTTCTAAAAATGTGTTCTTTTTCCAGGTTTTATGCCCAACAAAAAGTCGAGAAATTGGCTTGAGAATTGGGTAAAGCACAATGACATTTCTATTATTATCCAAATAATAAAATGTCTCAACAGTATTATTAAATTTTGTATGTTTTTTATGTGTATTAAAATTGAATAGGTAAACATAAGAAGTATCTATATATATTGTAGTACAAAAAATTATTGTAAAAAATTTATAATATAATATAAAACTTCTTACTAATATTTTATAAAGTTTTCATGTAGTTTATACTGCAATACTATGCATAAATAATAATTTTTAAATGATAAAAAGTAACATAATTTCCAAAAAAAAATTTTATTTTTTTTTACTAAATTTTATTTACTCGAAAATCCTATATCGATAAAAGAGCTCATGTTTAATAATTTACACTACGATTACCCGCTACTGATTACTTTATTTAAACAATTTATTTACTTTTTAATAAAATGAAAGAATATTAGTTTAAACCAAATAACTCGCTTTATGTACAGTTTTATTTTTGATCGATGAGCAAATATTCATCGCTAAATTTATAATTTTTAGTAAAATTTATAAAAACCTCACAATTCTTAATAAATGGATAAAACGAAATGTAGCTTTTTTATTGCCCAAAGAACTTTATGTACCAATGTAACATGAGAATGAAATATTTCGATGTATGCGAATGATGATACGTTAGTCGTATGAACTAACCGAACGTATAAGATTCATGAGTGTAGCAAATGAAATAAGTGGCCAAGCAAATTTTCTGCTCAGACTGCACAAGATATAAGTCATATGAAACAAATTTATTTAATCGAGAAATAGATATTGATGAATAAATATATTTATTATTTAAAAAATTAATATTAATCAGTTTCTCTACTTTATATAATCAATATTACCTATAAAAATTCTATATTCGTGAATATTGATATTTTATAACCTTTAAAGTTTATAAATTGTTCAGTGTTATGAAATTTAATAGGAATGAACTTGAACATTTGCTATTATAATTGATTTGCTTTTTCGTGAAATTAAACAATTATATCAACACATTTCTCGAATAATTCTTGTAGTTGACACATTTTACCAAAGCAGAATACTGATAATATAACTTTTCAATATAATCAACGCGATAAAAAATTAATAATATTTATTATTATTTTTTAATCACTTTTTAAATATTTGATTGTGACACATTTAAAATTTTTCCTTATTTTTAATAATATAATAGTTAAATAATACATTTTTTATTATTATAACTTCGTTATGAAAACAATAATTTTTAAATATTTAAGAGTTTAAAGCTTTGGATTATATATAGATGTTTAAAAATATAATATTTGTAATGCAAATCAATATTAGTTTTTCACTATTAATACTTATTGTATACTTGTTTATAAATCAATTAAATTATATTAAGAAAGAAGAACACCTATAATTATCAATATATAAAAACTTTTTTATACATAAATATGGGTTTTAAAGTTAAAAATACATATATATATATATATATATATATATATAAATGAATTGTTAATTTATTGTTGTATAATTATATTATATTACCTACGAACGATTCTTTTACTAATAAAATACCAAGTTGCTAAATTTATATAAGTTGTTGACTGAAACATAATAGCAAAATATAATTTACAATGTATTACCATTAATGGATTAACATACGAAGTTTTCTTTTTTTTAATTCTTTATATTGTATAAGAAGTTTTCTACTTGGTTTTTTTTAATAATAATTTATCGCCGTTTAATAATAAAATAATCATAATTTAAAATTTATTTATTAAAAGACATTCGTGATGAACTATAATGATGTAAGTTTGACCATGAAATATTTAACACGCAAAGAAACGTAGTTATATAGTTTCGAGATATTACATATCTTCCAACATTGAATTACCTTAAAATTGTTGAATCAGTTTCCAAGTTAAGGTCAGACAATTTTGCTTTTACTTGATGTATAATTCACAGACGAAAACTTTGTCGAAGTTATTATTTAATAGATACAGAATAAATAAATACGTGCACAAAGATTCAAAGCATTTTTCCTATTCAGCTCTCTTTACTTATCATTTAAATATCTATAATTTTAAATGTTATTTAATATGTTATATTAAACGTATATTAATTAATATATATTATATTAATACGTGAGTATGTTATTAATATTTATAAAATTCTATAAAAAAAATATTACATTTATTAAAAAATTTTTATTAACTATAATATATTAGTGTGATAATAATAATTAATTTTTTTTTAAATTGTACTACATATTGTGCAAATTTTTAATTGTACTTAATTACAAATTTAATTTGGTTATATTATTTATATAAATATTTTATTTTATATTTGTAATAATAATATATCGATCATAAAAGAGAAATACACTAGACCTTAAAATATATTTAACATAAAGTATGTTATATTAATAGTATTAATAAAATTTATTATATATTATGTTTTTTATCATTTTTTTAAAATCAAATTGTAAACAATAAATTTTTTAAATCAAATGTACAGAATTGAAATGTTTATATCAAATAAAATAGGGAGTGCGATATTATTTTTTAACAAAGAAAGTTCTAATTTGTTTATTTTACACTTAAAAATTATATAGAACGCGATAATTAGTTTCTTAAGTAATCAAAAATTAAATTCTGACGATAATCATTGTGTAAGATGTAATTTCACGTTTGTACCTTATCATAAATTATTTTATTTATATATTCCTTTATTTATTCTTATAATTTATAAATTATACTTTACATATATGTATCATTGAAAATATAAACTTTCAAATATTAAGTAATTTAAAAGATACCTGTATAGAGATTTTAAAATATATATTCTTATTAGTAAATTATTTAAAATAATTTTAATAATATGAAATTATTAATTTATTTATACCAACTTATGTATATCTTGAAAAATTCATTTTAACAGTAAAATATTTACGTAAAATTAATTTGTACGTTTAGAATTGTTTCAAATAAGCTAAATTTATACTTCCAATTTGCAATTATTATTTGCAGGCAAATAAGTATTAAATGTATCTAGAAATACACACGATAACATTTACTTCTCAGTTTTATTTATGATTGTAATAATATTGCTTAGACGTATATGATATTATAAAAAAATAAATAATTTTAAAAGCTATTTAAAAGCAAAGCGACTTAGTCACGATAACATTTATGATTCAAGTATAACGATATGTAAACAATTTGCGTTTAATCACGAAGACATCGAAGAAAGCGTACTTACTACTCACAGAAAAAAAAATCACAAATGGCAAATATAGTTAAAAATTCTTTGTATTTCTTCATCAGCAGTCTGACCTATTCCAACCCACCAGTTCCTTTTTTACCTGTCTTATCGAATTCGATCGTAAAGGGACAGGGAAAATTTATAGTCCCAACGAGTCGACCTTTCTGCTATCGGTGTAAATAATTCTATAATGGATAAATTCTAAGAGTTCAATACAAGCTCAAAAGCATCCTTACAAAAATAAGTTTTTACTTCGATGTTTATTACAAAACGAAAGAGGAAAACGTTCTTACAAAGGAAACTATATTATTTCGGTTATAATATTTATACTCTAAATCTTTGTTTATAAAAGGTTGTTTATTCATCTAAAACATGTTAAAAATATAAACCTATAAAATCAACTATCCTAGAACTCGTACAAAATGACAGCCCCTAATTATTCACGGGAAACCGACATTCAACAATACACTACTCCCGGTTTTGTTAAGGAAGCAAGAACGTCCATTCAGTGGTCAATAAAAATGCGTACTCTGAATGCTGAAGACTTTATTCGAGCCGATAATTGCGAATAAAATCGATGATTCAAAACACATGCGACACCAAACTACCAGCGGTATATGAGTTAATCGCGAACGTGATTTAAAATTATCTATCATCGATTAAGGATAATAGTAATACTATTTATTTTACGAAATTTAAAAATAAATAAAAGCAACTTTAGGCTCGATAATCACCGATACCCCGTGGGCAAATAAAGGCCAATGAGGTTAAAGATCTAGTGCGCATGCGGATAATTCGTAGATTGTTTAACCACGTGCAAAAAGAAATTCGATGGATGCGCCCTCTTGAATCTATTTGGCTTGACACCGTCGTGATACATTATTCCTCATGTTTTGTAATAAATAAATAAAAATGCCTGTTATTCAACGTGTTATGTATGCATAAATACTTTTATACAGAATGTAACATTATCACCGTTCGAGTATCAACTTTTTTACATTTACTTTGATATTTTTCAGAAAGCCGAAAACCCATAAAGGAAAACAAGCAATTTTAGAAAGAGAGCCTAAATTAATTGAAAATGCAAAGAAAACAATATTCATTAAAGGTCTTAAAACAACAAATGTTGTGCAAAGTTGTATGAAAGATTTGGTAAATAAATAAGGCATATTTTTTTATAAGATAATTTATATTTATGGATCATTTTTTAAAATTACATTTCATTTTTACAGTATGTTTTAAAGAAACCAAATGGACAGATACTACATAAAAGAAATGATATACATCCGTTTGAAGATCCAACGCCGATTGAAAATTTCGGTAGGAAATTAAATGCGTCTCTATTTATATTAATAAACAACAGTAAAAAAAGACCTAATAATCTTGTAATGGGTCGATTATTTGAACATACAATAATGGATATAGTGGAATTTGGTGTCGAGGATTATACAAGTTTGCAAACGTTTAAGTTAGAAAAAATTTCAAGTGAAATCAAGCCTATGTTAGTATTTCAAGGAGAACTATTTGAAAGTAATCATGAATATGGAAGAATTAGGAATTTATTAGTCGATATGTTCCAAAAAGAATCGGTTGAGCAAATAAGACTTCAAGGATTAGAACACGTTTTAAGTTTTACAGCTCATGATAATTGTATACTTTTAAGAAGTTATAAGTATGTATTTAAATACTGTACATTGAAAGTATTAAATATTTAATTTTAAAGTCTTAATCCTTTTTTAGAGTATTACTTAAAAAAACAGGTACTAGACTACCAAGAATTGAATTGGTAGAAATTGGACCACGTATAAATTTGAGAGTTAGAAGAACAAAACTTGCTACGGATGATCTCTTTAAACAAGCTTGTAAGAAGCCAAAGGAACTAAAGGTAATATAAAAAATATTTATAATATAAAAGAATTTTATAATTTTTCTAAAGAAAATTTATTTATAATTTACTAACCACGATGGTGTTTTAGGTAAAAACGAAAAAGAATATTAGTGAAGATAACTTAGGAAAGACGCTAGGAAGAATACATATGGGTGCTCAAAAATTAAATACAATACAAACAAGAAAAATGAAAGGTTTACGTAAGACAATGAGTGAAAGAAAACTTGAAAAGAAACGAAAAAGTGAAGAGAGTATAAAAGAGAGTGCTAAAAAAGTGAAAATTACAGATGAAAATAATGATTAAATTAAGTCTATATTGTAAATAGTAGACAATAAATTTTATTTCAAAGTAGTACAAAACTTTTTTTTTATCTTAATTTCCAGCAGGATTTTTTTTTTTGATCCTGAAACAAAAAAAATTATTTAAAAACTAATATTTCAACTGTATATTATAACAAAAATGTCATCTATGTAAAATATTTTTTATTTACAAAAATATATTAAAAAAGACTTTTATCAAAAAGATTTAACCATGAATGACAAAAAAAATTATTAAAACAAGTTTATGGATTGATTTCTCATAAATCTTTTTTCATATGATAAAATATAATATGAACATTTTATTAAACTTTCTCAATGTAATTAATTTTGAAAATAAGATTGAAATATAATATTTTATACATTGTAGACATTTTTTATATTTAAAAAAAAAATGAATTCATCTTACTCTTATGCCCATGCCATATTTAGATAAATCATTTCTGAGTTCATCACAAATTTTCAATAACTTAATATTCTGAACTTCTTTTTCCAAAGCTGCAATTCTAACATTATTTCTGAAATCTGTGAAAATATTTAAAATTTCAGTAATATCTCTATTTGAAGCGGCTGTTATTAAAGGTGATATGCCTAATTTTGAAATAAAACATTGCAAATAATTTGCTACTGCAGCAACACTTTCAGGATTTCTTGCTGCAGTTCCTGCCTGTAAATAAAAATACAATTTAATTTAAAATTTAAATATAACTATTTTATAATTAAAATATATTTCAAATAACCTTTTCTGTTTTAATAATCTTATTTCCAATATGAATTAAATTGATAATCTCATTTATAGCTTGTGATGTATTAAAATCATTTGCTAATGCACAATATATGTTCTTTTTAGTCTTTTCTAAACACTACAAATAAATTATAACTGAAATTTCAAATATAAATTTTAAATTGATAAGAATTTAATAGCTTACTTGTAACAGTTGAGATGCATTTACATCTACTGTATCATATCTTCCAGAGACATAAGTATTACAATCAGCTATAAAAAAGTCAATTTTGTTGAGCAAACTCTTTGCTTTGTTAATTGCATCATTAGAAAATAAAAGATCTAAAATTAATATAATTAAAAACAATATGATCAATTGTAATTATTATAATAAATTGACAATGAGATACAATAACATATTTTCCTATACATTACTTTTTTTATAATCAATTGTAAGACACATCATTCTAAATTCATTAGCTGTACAAGTTTCGAATAAAGAAGGTATGCTGATAGTATTTTGTAAACTTTTTGACATTTTAATATCCTCTGTTAAATGTAAAAGTCCTGTATGTAACCAGTAATTTACCCATTGATTCTTATCATGGTAACAACAGGATTGTGCTTCTTCATTTTCATGATGTGGAAATGCTAAATCTATTCCTCCACTGTGCATATCAATATTCTTTCCCAATATTGTACTAATAAATAAAAATACAAATTCTTAAAATTTTTAGTAAGCGCCGTTAAAACTATTTTACATTAAGTTCAAAATTAGTATTACTACTGTTAAATTAAATGGATTATTACCTAGCCATTGTACTACATTCGATATGCCAACCTGGTCTACCCAGACCCCACGGACTTTCCCAACAGGGTTCATTTTCTTTCGCTGCTTTCCACAATGAAAAATCCACAGATGACCTTTTATTCTCATTATATTCACTAATTAAAGGAATATTAAATTTTCCATAATGTTCATATTTAGAAGTATCAAAATATACAGAGCCTAAGAAATGTTAAAAAAACTTTAATAATTGCAGTTATAGATTTTCTTTCATAATTACCATCGTTTCCTACATAAGCTCCATTTTTATCAAAAATTGTTTTGACAAACTCAACAATTTCTGGGATATAATTTGTTACTTTACAAGTTGTATATGGTCTCAAAATATTCAAAGAATCCATATCGGAAAAAAATTCATTTTCATAATGCTGGGCCATAGTTTTCCAGCATTGACGAGATTCGTTAGATTTGTTAATTATTTTGTCATCGATATTGGTTATTCCCATTACCGTAACAACATTGATGTTAAAAAATTCGGTTAATATTCGACGAATAATATCTAATCTTACATATGTACTAAAATAATAAAATAGAAAAATTTTCATAAGAAAATTACAAATATTTTACGTAATATTCATTTAATATAAACGTAAATACCAAGCATGACCAATATGAGAAGAATCATAAACCGTTGGTCCACATATGTACCACGTAATGTTATTATTATTCCTTAGTACCAACGGTGTTTTTGTTTTTGCAATAGTGTTATAAACAACTACATCGGTTTTTTGCCCACTAGGTTGTACCCATTCAAAATTTTTGGACAATTGCGATCGGAAATGAATTAATCTCTTCAACGTGTAAGATACGTGGGTCGAATACATTTTAATAATCATCTATTCTGATAACGTTTTAAAAGACGAGTTGGATGAAATAATTGCATTCACTTAATTTATCCACTATAAACGTACAAAAGCACAGCTGTTTAAAGTCACACATTTCTCTACACCGATTCGTTGAAACGTCAAGATGGTGTAATTTACTAACCAACACACGTAGTATTTACGCACAGACGCAGTTTCGTTCGCATAACCTTCATATAAGGGTGTGGAAGAAAGAAAACACATTCGACATCGTGTGCGCGTCAACTGGCGACTTACGACTCCTACTTTCGGTGTATCAACTGTTTTGCGTTCTCGTAACGTTTATTTTTCACCGCTGCCAAGATGGTTTTGTGTAATATAGAATGCGTACAAAGAATATCGCAATATTTGGACGTTTCTCCTGGGAAGCTTTATGTTAACGAAAATAATGTAAGTAATAAAGCTTGTGTAATGATACAACGAGGAGACTGAATTTTCGTTTTCTTCATCGGATAATTTTAAGCCTCTTATGGTCGAAAGATTTTCGAAATGGCGAGACTTTTTTCATAATCGGAATTTTTTAAAGAGCTTAATTATTTAAATGAAAACAACGCTCAACATTTCAAATACTTTTTAATTATCGTCTTATGGTATATATTTTATGTAAGATCTAATTAAACATTCACATCATAATTTTCTTGTTTTATAATTCTTACGTACGTTGATTTCGCTTTTTATATTCGACAAATTTTAATAGTTTTATAATAGCCTTGAAAAAGAAACGATTATATATATTTTTTAAATAATAAGTATTAATTATTTGTTATTAAAAAAAAACTAATAAAAATGTCGAAATGTCATAACAATTTCAATAAATTATAAAATTGATTCGAGGTAGTGTTTACCTTCTATTTTAACAAAGAAACGTATTTTACATTCGTAGGCATTAGCTTCAAACGACTTGATAAAAAATCAAAGCACCGAAGGATTTAGTACGATCGTTCAGGCTCTTGTGAAAAATTCTAAATATCCAGCTATTTTGGGTGACGATGCTGTCAAGCAAGCATTGACACGTCAATGGTTAGAATATGCAGTTCTCTGTGTTAATTATGCAGATAATTCTATTAACGAAAAACGAGTGTTGAAGGTATTTCTTAAAAAAAACAAATATTTAGTCCTAGAAACAAAAATATATTTAAACTTAAAAATATTTATTTTAGGAACTAAATACAGTACTAAAAATGAGTACTTATGTATCTGGAACCAAAAAGACTATCGCAGATATTACTCTTTATTACGCTCTACACGGAATTATGGTAAAGGAAAAGCAAAATTGTAATAACGAAAAAACCAGTTAACGAAACTCAATTTTATGTTACAGCAAAGACTGACTCTACAAGAAAAAGCTGAACACGTGCATGTATCAAGATGGTTCGACAATATGCAACAAGATGATAAATTACGGCAAACGATGGACCTAATAAATTTTAATATGATGCACTTATATTTGTAATGAATTAAAAATTTTTTCATTTTATTTTTTTGCAATAAGGATCAGTTGTGAAATGTTATTTTCTATTAAATTAAGTTTAGGTTTCGTCACTAGTAAAAATATTTGTTAATTATATCTTTAAGATGAAGAAATCTTATAATTATAAATTATTACTCACAACGTACTTTTCATCGCTACAATTTTGATTAAATAGATTATGCATTATGTATAATAAAACTTTGAATTATTTATAGACCTATCATTATTTTTAATCTTAATAATTTATTTATTAGTAAAAAAAAACGATAATCCAAATATTTTTTTGAGGCTTAAATAGATACAATGTTGAACTAGAATTTCAATTGTTTGATTTTTTTCAAACTTTTTAACCTATTTAAATGTTAAACAAATAATTATTATATATTTACGAACTATTAGTTAAAAAAATATCGAGTTCAAGTATTACTTATGTTTGTGCTTATAATCGAACATTGGCATTAAAACATATTACAATATACGTGCAAATTACTTTTGATAAATTTTACAATCTAAGTAGAAGTACAACAGAAACAACGATGATCTCGATCGTTTAAAATTCGACCGAATTTTCTTTTCGTTGTGTATCGATTAAATAAAATCAAGGCTTTCGTTTGCTCTAAAATTAAAAATCGCAAAGAAGTACAGTACATAAAAATTACGTTTAAATTGCTTATAATAAAATAAAAATATTAAACGATCAAACAGTAATTCTGAAAACTCGTTATATTCTCGCTTATAATGGTTTTCTCGAAGCCGTCATCGAGAATACAAAGAAAACTAATGAACGACTTCGTAGAAACAACATCGTACGAATATCGAAAACAAATTAAGCCTTAACGGTGGATTTCAATACGATCGAATTGAAAACGCTCGAGAGATCGATCTTGAAAAAGCTCTTGTGCCAAAAACGGACGGTTTAGTCGATAAGAGGCTGAGGCTGAAAACGAGACGTTTAAAATACGAGTCTCGTAAACATAGCACATAGCCTCCGAAGAACCGAATGATCGAAGCTCCGAGACACTCGAAGGCTCGAGAAGACGAGAATATAACGAAAGAGCTCCGAGGAATTATCGACCCGAGAGGAGAACGAAAACTCGACTCGCGAGATGTCGCGACCAGTGCTTCGAAGTTCCCGTCCCCCGCGGAATTCCGAGAGCGATACGCTTGTTCCCTGCCTCCTCGCGACCACGCCAAACTCGAAACCGCTCCCGAGGATCGCCCTGGAGAATCTCCGGGAAGAGCCGGAGTCCTCCAGAGACTGCGGTCCCGTCGCGGTCTTCTCGCCCCAGGAAGCCGGAGGCGAGCCGGGAGTCTGGCGAAAACGTCCGAAAGATGTCTGCCATATACGGACTCTCCGCGGCTCAACGGCCGAGTGCGCGGGGTAGGGGCGACTGCAGAAAGCCAAAGCGCAACGCGCCGCCGATGAATAGTGTCCGCGTCAGTCCTTGGCCAGCTGCGCGAAAACTCGGTGCTCCGCTGCTCGAGAGGCGAGCGAGCGAGCGAGCGAACGAGCGACACTAAGCCGACGCCAACCGCGACTCCGGGATGCGAACCCGCTCCTCGCCTGGAGGCTCTTTCCTCTGAGTTACCCGCCGACGAGAACCACCACCGCGAGAGCAGAGATGGCCGACGATTCCAGTGTGCGCGTCGCAGTGCGGTGAGTACGCAGCCTACGCGAGCCATCGTTCGCTATTTTCGATCGTCTAGGGGTCGATAGTCCTAGCGATTGGGTCAGTCCCCGAAGTCGCGGCGTCAACGTCCCTCATCCTCGAGAGCCGGACCTTATCCAACTCTTCTGGTTTTCGTATTTCGTACTCGGGCGCTCGATAACGGACCTCCGGACTCGTTAAAAATAAAGTCCTCCGCGTTTTTTAGGAGTCGCGTACACGCGATTATTAGAACCGAGTACGAAAACCAGGATACGGATGCGAAACAGTTTGGCTACGTTTTTCCCGCTCCCTCCTCGGCGCGCGAGATCCAAGATTTTTCGAGGTCGCCATAGCGTGGGAGTAATCTTCTGCTGGTGTTGCACCGCACATGCTCCGCTCGTTTCCTTCGATTTCACCTTTTTATTTGCCTCTTTATTTGCCTCTTTATTTGCCTCTTTATTTGCCTCTTTATTTTATCTTTCTTTCATTCTTTCTTTTTTTTCTAAGTGCCGTCCGATGCGGCGGTCGTGGCGGTAACTCGAAGGAATGCTCGAGTTTCGCTCACGTTTCGCAATTTCGTGAAAGTGATTGATCGCGAGCTGCTTTTTTCACTACATCGCTAATTCTAACCCTTTAATTAGAGAAATCACCGGTCCGTGAGCTTAGGTTCCTTACGCGTTACGTTCTTTAACTCGGTTATGCCGCTCCGAGTAAACGTAACGATAACCGCGACTGGTCTAACATTCTTGGGCCTTTTTTTCACCGTTCCGACGATCGTTCCGACGAAGAAGCGTTGGAAAAGTTTCGTAGGGATCTTATCGGTCGATGAATAATGTATTTTTTTTCACTTGGAGAATGGAAATAATTATTAGTTTCGAACGCAAAAGCGTATCATCGACTCGGAAACTTTGCTGCACACTCGCAAGAATCTATAGGTTGCAATTTTACGACTCTGTTTTTTAAATAGTTTTACTTCGTTGTCGATAAATAATTCAAAGCGCGTTGTTTGGCTTTGATAAAATTTGGTGCCGAAAAGAATCCACGGTGATTTATGATCGAGGTAATTGTCATGGACCTAGGCGGAAGATTAGAAAGTTTAATGCCCTCTTTACTTACATCTTCTAGGTCACGAACCCTTTGGAACCATATTATGATTATGATCTTAAGTTCGAAACGCGATGGACTTCGCTTGCGAACGAACGATAAATTTTCAATTCTGAATTTTTTTATTTCCGTGCATACCTTTAAAAATTTAAAAAAATAATACTCGTAAGTCCGATATAATTTTGAACGAAATGTTTTTAATACATTTTTTAAGGAATTGTCTCACGATTAATCGTACAATAAACCTAAATTACGAATTAAATATGATTTTTTAATTTATCTTAATTATGAAAAAATTATTATTTAAAATTTGTTTGTTGGCAAAATAATCAAATCGGTATTACTTTTTAAACCATTAAATCGTATTATAAATTATACGAATATTATATTATCGCTATTTCATGGCTAAAATTGAATCGAACTATTATGGTAAAAAAATGCTTAAATAAAATCTTGTTTCGCATTCATTTAAATATGAATTTTTTATTTCAAGTGCATTTAAAATTATGCGCTGTGGATATAAAACCATGAAACAGCTTACATAAAAAATACAAATCATTTTTTCGTAATTGAATATACTAATTAACAATGAGCAAGATTCAAGAATTTCCTAGTCCAAAATCCTTCGAATCAAGGCTTTCGTCACGTATAAAGATCGATCATAAATTATCTTGGATGCTGCATCTATTACCTAACCGCATTCATAAAATATACATACCGTACCACTAAAAAAAGTTGGCTCACGCGTTCGTTTACGAATTTGTCCTTATAAAGAAAATTTTATATTTAACGTTTATAAAATGGATCCCGTTAAAAGTTTGAGCTAATTCAAAGAAAGAAGCAGAAAAGTTGAAGATAAGAAGAAGAAAATGTTGAACCGATAAATAATAAAGTAATCCAACAAAGAATTACGTTACGTCGAATAGTGGATCGGTGTTATCGCTTTCCATAAGGGATCGTCGATGAAGTCCTCCACAGTTACGACATTTAAAGAACACGTTTCTTAAACACAGTAGAGTATGTGAAACTTTGTTACCTTTATCGCGCGTTATCGTCGAAAATTATCGACCGATTTAAAAACCGTGTCTCATCGAAAAGCGCACGTGTGGCACATAAATCAAGAGTCGCGCGCGTGAGCTGTTTATAAGTCAGAGGAAGGAAAGAGAAAAGAGGTGTCGAATCATCATTAAAATTTCGAGTTGTCGCGAGCGGGCGAAACTCAAAGCGCCGTATCGATCCGATCCCCTGGATAATCGTCTAAGATCGACATCGATGGACATCGATCGACGCAACAGAAACGTTGCTCGTGAGCTAAACTCTTCCGAAGGTCTCCGGATGCGGCGCGTCCGCCTTACGAAGAAGCGCCGTCGCTTAATTTTCCTTTGGTCGAGGAAGAGCCGACGTGCGGCTGTTTACATTAGGCGCACGTAATACCTGTTTTTAAAAGTTGGCGTAGGTGCACGAGCTGGCGTAAGTCGCTGTACAGCGCACAACCTTTCCAACAAAGTCTCCAATCTTCCGTCTCTCATCTCCCGTCTCTCGTCTCCCGTCTCTCATCTCCCGTCTTCCATCTCCTGTCCTTTCCTATCAATGGCCACTCAACCTTCCACTCGTCCCCTTCTGTCCTTTTTCTTCATCTTTGTCTCTTGGACTAGCCTCCGTTGAAAAAGGCCGTTATGGGCTGCACGGCTGCGAAACGCTCCAGCTTCCTATGCCTGTACGTATTTCCTCGCTGTCCTTCTGTGTGAAATACGATTAATTTACGCTTTCGGCCTCTTTTACTCGCTCTTGTTTATTTTGCGCTTGCTATTTAGATTAAAAAAATTTCAAGAGCGGTATTTCGAGGCAACGGATAGAACTCGCGTTGAATTATATTATTTTTTCAACGGCCGTAAAGCCTCGATGTAATTTTTGCTAATTCAAAATCGTTATCTTACTTTTTCCTTTTTTTATTCAAGGATCGTTACGATTATTATAAGCAAGATGCTTTTTTCACGATTGTTAGACTTTTTCATAAATAAGTCGAGATATCCATTTACGTATTAAATTTATATTTACCCTTCGTTTCTTGAAGCCTAAAACATATATATTCATAGAAATACGCGTTAACGTATATTTATTATCGAAATATTCGTACCATTGGACATTAGTACACGAGTAGAAAATCGTCTTCTGACTAAATTAATGAAATCTTAAATTGAAATATCTTGGCAATTAGAAAAAATAAAGACTGTCAATGATTTAATGGAAAATATTTATTTTAAACTGTGCAGTAATATATTAATTAGCTTGTTATTTTCGTATCAAAACTGTCTACTTTGCAATTTATATTACTGCAATATCGAAAATGTATTACTCAATGACATTCCTACATTTCTCTTCGGTATATTTAGTTTCTCGCTATAGTGCTAATAATTGGTATAGATACAAGAAATTGTAATATTATTTAAAACTATTTCTATCTTTATGAATTGGGACAAGAGTAATCATTCGTTAATGGCCTTAAAATCTTATTCAAATTCTGGCATATACAATTGATTAAACCCGTATGAAATCTACGCGTAAATGAATACATCGATCATTTGATATATTATACGATTAGGATACGCATACTTTTAGTGCATTATATTCCTTCTTGATATTTAATCACGATCTTATTTTTTTAAACTTTGCTGCGAAACTATATAAAAAAATAGATTTTAAATTAAATTTTTCTTATTCATCTCTGCTTTCGTTTTAATGATTTCAATATTTATAATTGGTACAAATAAATATTAAAACGCTTAATAATATACTTATCGGTAAAAGATTGAATAATATTCTTAAAAAGCTATTAACGATTGCAAGATAGGTTTGATTTGTTAACCGTTACCGATCAGCAGCTGGAAATAATGAGTATTTCCTTACTTTCATAATGCGAACACTGTTAAATTATATGAGGTGAAGCTCTGTAATAGACATTCGAAGGTCCTTGACCTTACCATATACTTGGAAATTTCTTATGATAAAGTTCCGTATCAACTGTGAAGTAAGATTGTTAAGAAGATAGGTGAAAAATAAATATTACTCAATCGAGAAAATTTACGTAGTATAAAAATATTATAGATATAAATTTCATTTGTAATTAAATTAAATCATTAAACATTTCAAGGTAGATATTTTAAAAAATACTTGTTTTAATTTTCATTTTTTTTTTAAATTCTTTTTTCTACTTTAACTTGAGAAACTATTTTGAAGAAAAATTAATAATAAATTTAAATTATAAATATAATAAATTCGATGCATCTTGGAAAATTATAATTTTCCAGGCTACAAACAATTTTTAAACATAAATAATCACGTATTAGTATACTATAATAATAATAATAAATTATTTACTAGTAGTGTAAGGTTTCATAGAACTATAAAATTCATTTTTTTTTAATAATTAATTAAGACCTTGGAACGAATTATAACTCTTGTATTATTAATTTTAATACGGCCAAAATTTATTGAAATTAGTAATTAAACGTTAAGTAAATTTTTATAGTAAACATTAAATTATTCTTTCTTAGAATATACTAAAATTACGGAAAAAAAAGTTTGTACAATTGATAAAAAATAAAAAATTATATCGATTTAATCAAAATGAGATTTTTTCATTTTAATAAAACTATAACCTGTATTATAAAATATTTTATCGTTTATTACATTTTTAAATATATTTTATACTACGTTTTATCAATTCTAATAATAAAGAATAAAGAGTTTAAAAAATCAATGTATAAATTGGTATTTCTAACGCGTAGTAAGAAAAAAAAGACAAGTTCATTTGGACAATGGATTTTTTCCCATTACGTATCCTGCATTAACCCTTCATTGTTGATAATGTAAAACGACACTTTTGTAATCTAATAAATCAGAAGTACTTCATTTAAATTATTCGAATCCACAATCCTTTCTATCGCAAAGGTGATTTTTTCGACCTCTGTTTTGTAAAAGAGTTTATAAACTAGTAGTTTTCTCGGTATATAATTATAAAACTTACTATAAAAATTTTAAAGAATAATTTATATCGCTTTCGACGTACGGGTGGTACTTTATCTATCGTCAATTGTGTCAATGAAATTCTAAAAAAGTCAAACCATTAAATAAAAAAACAACTCGCAACTATAGATTTTACTTATATTCAATAAAAAATATAACGTACATTAACAAAAACGGGTTAAATATTTATAAAAGTAATATCGATATACAATTTAAAACTTTCTTACATTTTTCATTCTATAATTTCACGAGACTTCGTTATTTCAATCAAGGCATACAAGTTGATTCGAATTCAATTTCAAATATAAAAATATATCAAAGAAACTCTAAAGCTTCTTAACGATGTAAATTTGTAAGAAATCACGTGGCATAACGGAACAAACTTCATTAATTATAAAAAGAAAAAATTAAAAAATGAGCGATGCTCGTAGATTGAAATTCACGGAGATTTCGATTCTTTTGTTACCTGCGATCGCCGCGATCGTGCCAGTCTCGAAGGATCCTACCCCGTCGGGAACGAGGCTTAAAGGACTTAGCCATCGAGGAAAGGTAATTGCTTCGGGGGACGCGACTCCGCGTTGGCTTACTTTCTCCAAGCTCTCTCTCTCTCTCTTCGTCTTCGATCTTCCACCATTATCCGCTCTTTCTTCCCGCCGACGCTGCATTTAAAGTTCGAAATATCAATTCGGTTGAAATATGCAGCCTAGAAAAGCGAGAAAGCGGCGATGTTTCTTTAGACAAACGTAAACTTCATTGTGCGCACGATCGTGCCGGTGCATAATTTCCATTCGAGGAGTCCTCGATCGGCATTCCAACATTTGTTTGTTTGTTTGTTTTTTCTAAGAGGCATTTACGCAACGTCGCGCGTTTCTTTGCGAGTGTCCATAAACGATCGAGAGAGAGAGAGAGAGAGCTCGTTACACGGATATCAATTTCATTTTTCGCTCCAATTTTCGCTCCAATTTTCGCTCCAATCTTTGCTCCAATCTTCGCTCCAATCTTCGCTCCAATCTTCGCTCCAATCTTCGCTCCAGGTACATCCCAGACTCCGGTAAAATTAGACTCGCCTCTTGGGAGATGAACGAAGGTCTCGTTTCTCTCGAACGGACGGCGCATTATTTCGTCCCTTGCTCATTGATAACGCGTTCATTCATGATTTCACGGTGCGCAAGGCCAGGAAACGAGCGGTGCACGCGTGAGCGAGGCCGATAATTGCCGTAGCCGTACCCGGCGAACCCATGCGAGTGTGGCTGTGGCAACGATCTGCGGGAATCGTGGAGAATTGCCGCACCGACTTGGTTAATGCCGCTTTTTTTTATCTCCGTCCGTTTCTGCGACACTTTCGAGCTCGCTTGCACCGGTTTTGCTGGCAAAGCGTTTCGCCGTTTCTGTCGGTATTGTTTGCTTGGATGGATGTCCGTTTGATTTGCTCACGGGTGCGTGAAAAAGTATTTTTCTCTCGCTGGATTTTGCCTCACCTCATCTCGTCTCACCTCGTCTCATCTCGTCTCACCTCGCCTTGCCTCCTCTTATGCAATATGTTAATATCCGCTTAAATGTTTGTTTTTTACGTACCGAGGAACGAAGAGCGCTTTTCGATAAATATAGGTACGACGCGTCGAGAAAATTGTTTAATTTATTGAAATCCAGCGGAAAGTGTGTCGTACGACGATTTCACCGTCGACCGATGCATTTTACAATTTGATACGATTACGTTGCTGATGTACCGTAACGTTTAAAGCTAATTTTTATATTTATAATAAGACATCTATTAAACGCTTTTAATTTTATCTAAAAGTAATTATCTTATTTTTTTATTCTCTTAAACGGCATCGCGATAAGATATTTCTTTTTTTACTGCGTGTAATTGCGATGTTCGTTGAAATGTATAAAAAAAAGTTAATATTTCAATGAGTAATATATCGTAAGATTACGCATTTTATGTTCGCGTTTAAAAGTAACGAGATTAATTTTACTCTCTTTTTGTGCGTCATTACTACTTTATTTTCAAAACTCAGCCTCTTTATGAAATCAGCGGATCTAATTCTATTATATCGCTAATAAAATAAAGCCTTACGCTTTCAAACAAATCTTCGATGAGTCAAATTTTTCATATTTATTCGTGCTCTTCTAACTGCTTGAAAACGATTCTAACGTATGACGTATATCATTGAGCACTGTCTATAATAAGACAACAAATATTGTAGTCGCACACGGAAATATGAATCTTTCTACCGCGTTAAAGATAATTAGCAGTGAACTTCTGATTTTCCGATATTTCGAATATTTTTGTTAAAATGGTATTTTTACCTTATATAGCTTTGGTTTCGTTCGTTCGCTATTTGATCGTACAGATTTATATGAATTTCAATATTTAATTTAACGTAGAAATAAATAAAATAATCGTCAAAAATGATACCTTCGATTTGAAATTATTTAAATTTATATTTATTTCTAAAATAGGACTCGACGTTAAAGATTCGATTGGTTATGAAATAATTTTTTTAATCTTCGATCATCGTTAAATTAAATTATTAATAAGTTACGTAGCATAATTAAAAATTTAATTGATATATTTCTTATTTAAAACTGACGTGAATTTTTACAAATGATATTTAATTATTATTAAAATATTATAATTTTATATAGTTCTATTTATAAATAGCACTAATCTGTAATCATGGTTATTCGTACAGATAGACTATAACTGTCATTATAGTTATAGACATGATTAAATAAGTATATTATACAGTTATAGTGTACGGATAGATGGCTTATAATTATAGATAACGTTTATATTTCATTCAAATTTACACATAATTTCAAACTAATAAACGGTTTTAAATTACCTCTCATCTGCGACTCATGGTTTTGAATATTTACAACGAATTACATTTTAGAATACGATGTAAGTAGTATAATTTCCGTATCTATTCAATCAGTTAATAAAAAGGTTAAAATTATTTGTACGTTAAATTTAAATACAATAATAATTAAAACAAAATACGCTTTAATTGAAAAAAAATATAAATATATAAAAGAAAATGAAAATAATTAGCACTACTTTTATATTAGTTGTAAATCTTTTTTCACTTTGTAACCAATGTTGATGTTCTACATTATGTTTATACAAAAATACAATACTTGATTGTTGTGTTGTATATCAATATTTTTGGTAGCATTTACAAATGACGCACATATACCAAATGTAACAATCAATCGATGCGACGTGAAATTTTATAGAGTTAGTTATATTTGTTTTAGAAATCAGTTGATGAGAGGCGCATGCGTGACTCGACTATTTCCTTGTTGCATTTAATTGAAAACCATATAAACGTAGTACGGAGATTTGCGAAATGAGTTTCATCGTTTCATTCTGTTGTTACATGATTAAAATGTTAAGCTATATTAAGAACTTTGATTCGACAGAAATAAACAGCAACTGCAAATATAATATAAATTTTACTGGACACAGATTCCATTCAATAATCTTGTTTACGATGAAGCAAAATTTACGCCCATCGTATATATTCATTGTAATAATCCTAGTATCGGAATAAAGTTAATTTAGTATTATACAAACAAATAATTGTTTATAAAATAGAATATCTTTACTGTATACATATCGAATTTCATTGCGTTTTTTTAATATGAAAAGGAGAAAGATATTCACAATCTAACGATAAAATTCCGTTACAGAAATCTAGGAAAAATTCCTCTACAAATTATCTCACATTCGCTACAAAATTCTCGTAAAGCACAACCAATATTATCAGTTGAAACACATTTTATATTTTATAAGCAAGTTTATTGGCAGTGAACGTTTTTATATTTATAATCGATTCAAAGTACTGCCAATATCGGCTTAACAAATTTTAACAGAGATTAGCATTCGGATAAAGAAAAAAACGAGTTCCCTCGTGATTTTTCGTACTGCTTTGGTTAGATGGACACATACTAGAATTATAATAAGGCGTGAAATTAAAAATCGCTCTTTTGATTTGAATTAACAGGATTCGACCGCAAGTGGCGCGCGAAGTGATCGACATGTGTCGGATCTGCACGCAGGTTCCGACGGGCGAGCCCCAGGTGTTTCTCGGCCCGGACAAGGCCTTCACCTACGATTACGTCTTCGACACAGGCTCGGACCAATGCTCGATCTACGAAACCTGCGTGGCTAGGCTCGTCGAGGGCGCCCTCGACGGTTACAACGCCACGGTATTGGCCTACGGACAGACCGGCTCCGGCAAGACGTACACCATGGGGACGGGGTTCGACGTCGAGATCGACGAGACCGTCGTGGGTATCATACCCAGGGCCATCAAGCACCTCTTCGACGGGATCACGGAGAAACAGGCGCGTGCCAGGGAACGCGCGCAAATGCCTCCAGAGTTCAAGGTTTGTCGGAGGCCTCTTATTACGTGTAACCGTTTAAGGGCTGAACGCTTACGATAAGTCGGTACAAAAATTAGGTCGACGTAACCAAAAGGTTACGTACGTCTGTCATTGTAGACGGAATTACACTCGCTTTTAAAAGAACTCCTTTCGTATGATAGTTTTACCCGTCGACTCTTTTCAACTTTTTGCACGCTAAATTTAACTCTTGCCGGGCTCATTGCTTCTTCGAGTATGTTGAATTAATTTTTGTATACCGAGTTCGGAATCATGCTTGGTAAGAAATTTGTTATCGAGTTCTTTTAAAAAATATTATTGCATTTATTTTCGTTTTTAATTTCACCATAAATAAGTCGTGTGCTTATGGCTCGTGTTTCAAAAATTGGTATTATTCGGTTAGATTTATATTTGGATCATTATGAATACAATTGATTTAATGCTGAATGTCCGCAGTATTGTCTTAAACGAGAAAAGTACTTAAACGCGTTACTAACGTTTACGTCAGCAATTTAAAAGTTTTTAGACTTTATCGAGAAATGATATCACGCGTATTCATATAAAACGAACTTTATAGATCTTTTAATTTTTTTAAATCAGCCTTAATTCTCGGTATTTCGATTTTCGATTCAGATTTGATCATTATTGATCGATAAAATTTCGAAATTATTTTTGACATAATAATGATTTTACTTTAAGAAATCGATGCGAGATTTTGTAACGATTTAAAAATCTTGGTTGAAAATATTATTTACCAAAAGAAATTATAATTAAGCGGAAAAACAAATTAAAATCTTATCCGAATAATAATCGTTGATCGTACCACTTTTTTTTATCATTTACAACGACTTGTTTTAATTAAATGAATCAATTCGCATGATATATTATTAATTTAACAACCGAAATAGTATTAATTAGTTTTCATCGAAATCTGCGTTTGAATTTGTTCAACAAAAACAAACGATAAGTAACTATATCTTTGCAAGCACGAATAAATTAAAATTTGTGTCGCTTAAAGAATTTATATAAGATGAATCGATTAGGGAAAATACTGCAAAAAGGAAATTGCCCACACAGTAATAAATTATCAAAAGCATCTCGACGTCATCGATGGAATGTAGAAATATCTACTTCTGTTTTTTAATGAGATCTATAACGCATATAAGATAAAATTAAGTTTTTAATCGTTTTTTAAATCAATATTATGCAAAACGATAGGATGCACGAAAATAACAATAGTTTTTTCTAACGTCAAAGATACACGCGTAAAAGAATCAAACGTAACGTTCGTTTATTTTAGTTTAATTTACATTCATTCAAATTAATGACAATACGATGATTTTTTTTTGAATTTGTTGAACGAGTACAATACGCCATTACACTAATGAATAAGTTTTCAAGTTGTGCATAATTTATTGATATACCGACGCGTGCAACGTCAAAAAAACGTTACACGAAATAAGAGAAATGAAGAAACATAATTTGTAAATGCGCGATATGAAATTGTCTCCGTGCATCTATAATTATATCTATAAATCGTCATTTGAAATGGAGTGTAACGGTCTCGCTAGGAAACTGAAGCAAAAGGTACGCGGGTAATTGAATAGCGGTTCATATAATACTTCACCTTCGCGAAGAGTCGGAACGAGACGACATCCTAACCGACCGCCGGGTTATACGATTCGTAAAAAGGATACGCGATACCCGCGTCTAAGAATTTACGAAACTCGTGGGAGTCGTTAAGCTGCTCTAAGGTCCGAGGTTTCTTGACCAAGTGACCGCATACGTATATCGATCGGCGATGTTGTAATGATAAAAGACCGAAAGTATTGTGAAAATCGTATATTTAACAAATTAATATTGCTTCTGTTGAAAGTCTGTTGAAATATTATCCGAGATATCCATGTATTTCTCTTTGCTACGAGCCTTTTTAAATTTATGATACAGATCGATGTTAGCGAATCAAAGGAATATTACCATTGCGAAATTAGCTTTGTCTTACGCAAAGAACCATCTTGCTAAGTGTGACGAACGAAAATTGAGTCAAGAAACCTTATTTTCGTTTTTGCTACCGACATACGCTACGTCATTAATATGCTTATTTGTATTTTAGTTTCCTTTGTGCGTTGCAACGTGTCAACCGAATACAAATTTAAATTTGACTACAAGCTGCTTTATGCCATTTCCATTGCCAGTAATCGAATCATTATTCAAATTCATTCGAATAATTCGATATACCTTCCTACGCGCAAGCAAGAAAATTCTTAAAATACTATAAATATATTATTACTTGAAAAATTTTTGTTCTACGCTATTAATCGTCAGTTTTATATTTATTAATATGATCGAATACAATGTAACCGAACTATTAGATTACTGATTCAATGCTAATTAAATATGAAAGTCATGAATAATTATAAAAATATAGAGAAAAAATTGTATTAATTACTTAACGCGCTAAATTAATACACCGAGTAGAAATTTTTATCCCATCAAGAATAATTAAAAATTTCCCAACTATAAATCTTGTTAAAACATTTTTTATGTATCAATTTTTTAAAGTTGATATAATTTTCTTCGCAATTTTATATATCGTGAAGAAATTATAATTTAAAAAATAAATATTTCTCTGAGATTAAATTTCATAGGATAATTTTTCTGTGAAGTAAATCTTCCTTTTATTTAAACACGTTTTATTAATTCAAATGAACTTTGCTTTAGAATAACTTACGGGTACCGTTGGTAAATGCACGATTAAATTCTTCGTAACAAACGAATTCTAAAGTGTAATGTTTCTAAAGGAGGTATTTTATTCCTGTTTGTGGCGAAAAATTAGAAATAAATAAACTACCAACGCCAATTTTAAATAACAAAACAAAACATTTAGATTTTAACTTTACAGTTTATTGATATAGGTTTTGTTTAATCTATTAAATATATGAATAATTCAGAACTATCAACACGAGATTTTATTTTTTTTAAATTTATCTATACGAGCGATAACTTCAAAGCTGACTTAAAGAAATATAATAGTTCCATCCATTATATTTAATTATTATATATTATGTAAATAACAAAGACTCGGAAGAGATATAAGATGTACCAAAGTCTTGATCATCGTAAACGGTAATCGAAAGCAAAAACACCGTGCTTGCAACCATCTGTATTTAAAAAGATGAAAAATGCAGAGTGTAACAAAAACAATATAAATAGGTGACCGCGCAATTTCTGGAACTCTATAACGAAGATCTGAAGGATCTTCTGGAGCCTGGCGGCCCTAGAGGCGGAGCCCGGATCCACGAGGACACGACGGGAAACATCCACCTCGCCGGGGTCGAATCTCGGGTTGTTACCAGTCCCCAGGAAGCCCTCGAATATCTGCGGCTAGGCGCCTTATCGAGAACCACCGGCTCCACCCAAATGAATACCCAGTCCTCGAGATCGCACGCCATATTCACCCTCTACGTGAAGCAGCAGCGTTGCATAAAAATCGAAGACCCCGACGCGGATGTGGATACGACGAATGCCATGGAAACAGCCAGTGAATTCGAGACTTTGACGGCTAAATTTCATTTCGTCGATTTGGCCGGGTCGGAAAGGCTAAAAAGGACTGGAGCGACGGGTGATCGCGCCAAGGAAGGCATTTCCATCAATTGCGGACTGGTGAGTTTTTCATTGTCGCGTTGATTGCTATTTAACATTCCTTTGTCACTGGTATCTTCTTTTAGCGATACTTAATCGAGCCTCCGTATTCATTCCACATAAAGTCCATTATATTTTTTATACGAGGGTGGGCTATTTTACATTCATTCAATTATTAGGAGTCGTGATTAAAGTAATTAACTTGTAAAACTATACTTTTTATCGCAATATTTTTGCAATCATGGCTCGGTATTTTAATAAACTGTAATTTTTATGTGTAATTTTTCTTTTAGATTCATTTGCAATTCAGCTTTTATTGAAAAAACATAATTTAAGTAAATTTTAAATTATTTTACGATGAGCTGAAGTCAAATTTTCAATTGTTTAGATTAATATTTTTAATGTTAATATACGAGTGCTCATTATACCAATAAAAATTATAATTATCTTATACCGAGACGATTATTTATAACATCTATGAGTAAATTAGCATTTAAATACCAAGCTACAGTTATGAAAAATTCATAAAGGAAATTCTTTAGTATGCTCTGCTCGAGTGAATAAGTGAGTGAGCAAGAGAGAGAGAGAGAGAAGTAGGGAGAAAGAGAGAATTAAAAATCATAATTCAATCCTTTAGGTATACGGTTATTATTGGTAAACCGCACGATTGGCATTTTAAGCTACACATTTCCGTCATTAGTTTCTCATTTTGCGATGTTAATTTTTGAAATAAGGCAGGTAATTTTAATTTTAATTTCCCGTTGTAGTTAGCGTTGGGAAACGTGATTTCGGCGCTGGGCGACAAGACGAAAAAGGCCCTACACGTGCCTTATCGAGACTCGAAGCTCACAAGGTTGCTGCAAGATTCTTTAGGGGGCAACAGCCAAACCGTTATGATAGCTTGCGTATCACCGAGCGACCGGGATTTTATGGAGACACTCAGCACCCTCAAATATGCGAATCGAGCGAGAAATATTAAAAATAAAGTTACTATTAATCAAGATAAGAGTTCGAGAACTATCGCCTCGCTGCGAAGAGAGATTCAGCAACTGCAAATGGAGTTGTTGGAATACCGACAAGGTACGTGCACTAACCCGTCTATCGTTGTATATTCTTGCTACGTGTAATAAATGTAACTGTAATCGCTACTTTTCAGCTAATTATATATTTTAAATCATAAACCACGCGAGAGAATTTAACATTGAATATTTAACATTGATGCGCATAGGCAAATTGTCAGATCTTAAATTACTTTTTTCATACTTTACTAATTTCTTTTATGTACATCATCACTTGACGATACTTAACATCGTTCAATTCTTTCAAATAAAGTAAAATGACTCAATGTGAGATATAGATCTTTACCGATATCTATAAAAAAAAAATATCGCATATATGCATCGATCTTACGCGATCGAAAAAATTATCTTTTAACTATGTGCGTAATACTTCGTGTATATCATTTATTATATAAATGGTTCGGCTTATCGTATGTAAACAATAGAGTTACGAGAAAATAAGTACCATAAGTGAAAAAATATTACTTTAATATTATTTCATAATTTTTTAGTTCCTGTTAGCAATACATAATTATAACATTGATTATATTTTTTATAATACACGGGAAGGAACGAAACCTTTTTTTTTTATTTTCGATATAAAGATTAATTACAGTTAAACTGAATTCTACTTGGATTATATTTAACGAGATTAATTAAAACTAGAGTATACGCTTTTACACTTGAGATGATTCAATAGCATTTAACTTCGATAAAGTATTTAATTACTTTTATATCATTATGCCTATATACCTGGGTAAAATTACAGTATATCTCCTACGAAAATAATCATATTCAAATTAGTATATCATTCTTTACAAAATTATGAAAATTAACGGAATGAATAAACAACGAGTGATTAATTAGTTTAATTATGGTTTCGTAAAACGACCAATGTTTCCTCTCCTTACCATAATATACTACGATTACACTCCAAAACACAATCTGATTCTGCGTATTCGATTTCACATCAATTTACGCGTACTTATTTGAAATCCGAGGACACATGCGCCTGAAGAAATGGAGAGATTGTACAACTGAGAGAAGCTACAATTGCTAAATTTCTCAAGGTCCAAAAATCTCAACGAATTTTCGTAATCGAGGTTACGGGCACCGAAGCCGCGTTAGGCAGCGATCAACCGATGTAACTAATATTATGTGTAATGTTGTGAAAAGCCGAAAAAAATACAAACCGATGCCCACTTAAAATCGCCCGCTTAACGCGCGATTCGCTTTACCTTTCGTTCTTAGGAGGAAAATCGTGAAATTCACGCGTATGACGTTTAAAAAATTATCGCAGGTAAGCGCGTGGTTGGCGAGGATGGCGTCAACGACGCTTGGCACGAGAATCAAATGCTGAACAGCGAACTGCAGAGTCTGCGTACCCGGGTGAAAGCCCTGTCGGAGACGGTTGACGTTCTCACCGCTAAAAATTCGCTGCTGCTGGCCGAAAAAGCCGCCGGACAATGGATGTCCTCGGGAGCCGCGGCTGCTGGAGGTGACGTCACCGGTCTCGTTCAGGGGTACCTGCAGGAGATCGAGGAGCTGAGAGCGAGGTTGTTGGAGGCGGAAGCACTTTACCAACAGCTCAAGAAGCGGCAGATGCACGTGAGTATAGCTTAGTTTAGATCCTAAGATGCGGAGAATCGTAAATGTCTTCGGAAGCCAAGGAATTATTCTTTTATATGAATGGAAAGTAAATTAATCCGTCGGCTTGATTGTAAAGAATCATTAAGAAGCTATATAAATACGGAAATTCGTTGTTTAATGCACCCGATCAGAGGTTTCGCTATTATTACCATATATTGTACTAATAAACTCATACAGAGTAAAATTATCGCTTTCGGTATTATATATTTAATGTTACAAAATTAAACAATTCTTATACAAACATAAAAGCACAGATAAGGTGCTGATTCCGTAAGCATAAAAACTTGTTTTCTACATACTTACTGATACACCCACACATCCTTATACTATCTCATTAATATTGTACTATATACCGATTGTACGGTTCTTATTTTAAAGTTAAGTGATATTAAATGCTGAAACTTAAAATATATTTCCTTAATTATACTTATTTAAAATTATATTCAAACTACTTAAAGAAATTTTTTTTTAAAAAAAAGGAAAAAAAACAATGAAATTTCAATGTGTTTTCGTAATTTACATAGATTTTATATAATAATCAAGAATTTTTTGATAAATTATTATTTATTTACGCAAAACAAAAAAGGAAAAAATTTATTTCAATGTAATTGACAAAATAGATTAAAGAACAATAAACATTTAGACTTCATACTTAAAAATGTTAAACAATTATTAGAGTATAATGTTTTTATAAATCTAATTTCATATTCACACGTATTTTATCAACGGCATACATCAAAGTTATCATACTTAAAACTTTCATCCAGAAAAATTAAACAATTTCGTTTATTAAAGTACTAATATCACATTGCTCCTTTTAATCGTTATTGACGCCTTTTTTATATCTGTTATCGAGCATAATAATCAAATTACTAGTCGCAACGATTCTGTTTAACTTAGATAAGAATATTATTTATTATAAGAACGGTTTACTATGAAAATGTACTGTTATTCATAGTTACTACTTTTACCTTACAACTCATTTTGTAATTTAATTTTTAAAAAAGCTAATACATAACTAATATAAACTGTAAATTAGAATAAACCTTTCTTCCTGCAAATTTGAAAAGATTATATTTATTTTTTGTAAACTTAAGTAGGATTTAACTTATTGTTTATATTACTACAATTATTAGAATTTTAAAATAAATTTAATAATTTTTATCTCTC
The DNA here is from genome assembly GCA_018907195.1 of Dolichoris vasculosae. Lineage (NCBI taxonomy): Eukaryota > Metazoa > Arthropoda > Insecta > Hymenoptera > Agaonidae > Dolichoris > Dolichoris vasculosae. Next base: position 914,490 of record JACCHY010000001.1, read on the forward strand.
TTTTCATATTTTGATTAAAATCTAGAATTTATATTATAAATTTTAATATAAAAATCAATTTTATATTCAACTTTTATTTAAGATTAAACTTTTTTAATATGTATTTGTATTATTTAATATCAAAAGTTATTATAAAAAGATAAATTATGATAAAAATTAATTTGTGGAAAATATATTTCTTTCTATAAAGTTTTACTTAAATGCAAGCAAACTTAAGTTACGAGCATTAAAAGATCCTATTTTACATCAAATATATTACTCTATCGTGTAAATAACAAATTTTTCCTAATCTTGTACGTTTTAAAAAAAATTAATACTTTGTTAAAGTTTTTTTATTATCAACTTATGATTTTATTTTATACTTAATATGAAAAAAACTTTATATTTGTCATACATGTTATTCCATGAATAGCCTTTCATGAATACCACTTTAATAATAGCTTAAGTTTGTCTATTAATTAGATGATAAAAAAAATTTTTAATCAAATAGCTTTCATTTGGAATAGATAATCAACTTGAAAGTTTTCAGGTATGCTTGTATAAGTTTATAAAACAGTTTTTTATAATTTATTCACGTATTTAATTGCAAATGAATATGTTATTGAATAACTGCAAGTGGATCCACATAACTAGAATTAGTTTTCGTTTTACATGTAATTACTTTATAGTGAGCTTTAATTTTAATTTTTAATTTTTTGATAGTTAGAATATTAATGAAAACATTTGTGTAACTCCAAATTTGTTTAAACACCGCAAAAGTATTTACTAAAAATATTTTTAAACATTTTAACTTAAATAAGAAAATAAATATGAGATATTTATTTAAATAGCTTTAATTTCATAATATATAAATTAAATAGTTATTATAATATTAAAATAGTGAAAAATTAACTAACAGTAACGGTAAATAACCTTTTAAAATTGTTCGTGATATTATTGCATGTACATGTGTATATGATATTATATAATGCTTGTTAATATTATATAATATTGTATATTGTAATGTAGATATTTTTATTCGGTAAAGTATAATTAGATATTATATAAAATATCGCGATATTGTTGATGAACATTAATTAATTAATAAAAACGGCATCTAGAACTATATTTTAAATTTCAACTAAAATACAACTTATAAAATATATAACTTCGATTAAAAAAAAAAACTTAAACGAATACCTATTTAAAACTAACATAATTATAAAAATTTTTTTATTAAATTTTTAATTATTATAGTAAACGCATTAAATATCTAAATCTATACTATTTTCTATACAGTTTATTTGAAGTTTTAAGAAGTAAAAAAATCTTTTGATTTATTTTGATGTAACCTTTAATAAATACATTATTCAATAATATTAATTTTAAATAATAAAATTGTAAACAATATTTTGTTTTTTCAAAATAAATACGTATTTAAAAATGTTATTTTTTAATTTTTATTTCTTTAATATTGAAGAATTAAATTATCTGAAGTGAAGAAATATTTTTCCATTTAAAAAGTAAATTTTAAAAGTTAGCAATTTCAACGTTCTATTATTATGTTTTAATAAAATATTTTAAATAATCATAATAATTTAAATAATGATATTTTAATAAAATTTAAATTAGATCTTAAATAATTTTTTATTTTTTAAGTGTTTATAATTCTAGTCACTTAATAATTTAAGTAATTTTATTATTTATTGTAGTAGATGTCTGTAATTTTGAAATTAATAAAACTTGTAGCTTTTTATGCTTATTATTTAATTTTTAATTTAATAAAACTCTTGTTTTGCAATTATATTTACGATTATTGCTCGTTGTATAATATATAGATGAGTGCAGCCAATAATCAGTACGGAGACATGTCGCATGTTTTACATAATGACTCTTCCTCGTTATTATTGGATGCTAAAAAAGAATTGCAGAAGGAAAAAGCACTTCTGGTTAGCCTTAAAAATCAACAAGCTCAAAATTCAAATATTAGCAGTAGAGACGGAGATGACGGTGATATGGATGATACCGAAAATGGTCAAGAATCCATGAGCGAAGATGAATCGGACGATGACTCTGATCGAAAAGGTATAATTTTATTCATTGGCGCGATATTTGCATTTAAAAATATTTAAATATTTATTAATTTATTTTTATATATTCATCGAAATATAAAAAGTTAAAGAAATTTTAAAGTTTTAAGAATAAAGCTGCCTTTCGAATTGTAGTCAAATTATACACCAATAAATTAAATTTAAAACTAACAAATAGTTTAATTCCAAAACAATGTATAATTTCGATGATTTATACAGATAAGATTCATGAATTAAATTTATTACAATTCGTGTTTGCGTGCACCTAATTTTTAAATATACTATAATGCAGACTATTTAAAAGTACATCGATAAAAACAGAATAATTTGTATTATTTCAAATATTTACAAAACTTATGTTAAATTATACTCTGTGTGGATAAATAATAATAATAATAATATACACGGTATCTAAACTTATAGAAGAAGACGAAGAAGAAGAGGCTATGGGTCGCGAATTGGAGAACTTAACATCGAATATCGACGTTAAACAACGTCTCATCCAAGAATTGGAGCTTTCCCAAAGGCGCCTGCAAACCATGAAACAACATTACGAAGATAAACTGGCTCAACTGCAACTTCGCATACGGGATACGCAAGACGAGAGGGATAAGGTTCTTTCCTCGCTTCAACAACAGCCCTCGGCTCCAACGGAGAAAGTTAAAAAGCTAAAGGACGAGTACGAAAAGAAGCTTTCGACCATGCAAAAGGAAGTAAAGATGCTGCAGTCGGCAAAGAAGGAACACGCCAGACTCCTGAAAAGCCAGACGCAAAACGAAAACAGACTTCGAGGTCTACGGAACGAGCTCGCCGAGATGAAGAGAGCGAAGGTGAAGCTTCTCAACAAGATGCGCGAGGAGGCGCAACGTCACAAGGAGAACGAGCTCAAACGCAACCGAGAAATCGCACAACTTCGAAAGGAGAGTCGACGTAACGCGAACATGATCAGGACCTTGGAGGCGGATAAACGCATGAAGGAGGTGGTACTTAGGAGGAAGCAGGAGGAGGTTACAGCGCTGAGAAAGAGAGACAGAGGTTTGAGCCAGAAGGTGGCTGGCAGGACAATGACTCCAAAGATCCTGAATCCAAAGTCCCTCAAGCAACGCTGGCAAACTTTCGAGAGGACGATTACCAAGCAAGCTTTGGCTAAGCAGGCGGCTGTCGAGACAGAAAGAGAGATGGAAAGATTACTGCAGGAGCGAGAGGAGTTGGGCTGGGAGTTAGAAAGGCTTAAAAAACACAGACTCGTCGTTGCTTCCGCCAAAGGGGATACCCTTGATATAGATGAGGAGATCGATAACGTCACTAGCAAAATTAGCTACTTACAAGTTTGTTTCTTTTGCTATTTTACTTTTATAAACTTGCGCAATGCATGAAATGTAACCTCTACGAGTAAATTATAATTAGATTCACAATTTCCTTTGTTCATCTATGAATTGCTTAATTCAAAATTGGTTTTTTTTTCAATTATTATAATTTATTGGAATAATAAAAAAAATATAAAATGATCAAATTATTAAATCTTCAAATTAGGATGTTCACTTAACATAAATAACTCAGAAAAAAATTTTAATTGGAGAACTCGTACAAACTGTAATTACTTATATAACGCATTATTCTGGGTATTACAATTACGTTAAGAAAAGCTTATAAGTAACTTGTGAGCATTGAAAATTAATTTTTTAAATATATAATTACATTTTTTATTACAAAATTCATACTAACGAATCATTGTTATAAATTTTGAAAAACGTATTCTTAAATATTAGTAAAATATTAATTTGAACCATAGATGTAAAAAATAGAAATTATTCTTTTAAAGCAATGTCGCAAATCATGCATAAAAATGGGCACATTTATTAAAATTCTCACATACAGTTATTTATTATTTATATATACACTGTGCCGTCGTTTAGGACAGTATATCGGAGTGTCAACGAGCGATGGTGGAAATGGGCGACGCAGACGGTGAAACGGAAGGCGATCCTGGCGTCGAGGCCCTCGTGAATACCATTAGAACCGTGGACGAAGCTCAATACATAATGCAGCGAATGCTGACCTTCACGATCGAGCAAAGCTATATTGCGGCGCAGAAGCAAGTCGAGGCACGCGACATGGAAACGAGATTAAATCAAGTGGCTCAAGAGAGCGATGTGCAGCATCAATTACTCGAGCACGTATTGCGCGACAGGGATTTATTGTCGCTGACCAGCAGCAATAATACAAACAATACCACCGCGGCCTACAGTCCACCGAGTTCTCGCAGTTCATCTCCTGACAAGTAAATACAAAAATATTTCAGCGCATTTACGAAAATCATAAGATAACGCTTACCGACGTGTTGAGGATAAAAACAAACACTTCTGATTTTTAACGTAATTTATTTCTTTCACAATATATATAGTTTAAGGTGTATCTACACCGATCGCGTACAACAATGCGATGACGGGTATAACAGTTCTGCGTTCGTCCGTTCGGAATCGCTGCTCGAGTCCGAAAAATCTGACTATCCTCCGATGCATCCATATATATATACCCTTACTCTCTCTCTCGTTCCTTTCGAACTTCCCCCTTTTGTTTTGGAAACTCTGTTTTCCCTCGCTCATTAATTTGCGTTAACATCACGTGTTTGTGGACTGAAGGCAAGCAACTCATCGCCCTGCGATCGACTTGTTCCGGGTAACTTTACTCGCGTTATTTTATAGTTGTTTTTGTTGTAACCTTGTTATAACCCGAAACTTCCTTCGCGATTCTCAGTTTTTCACGGGTTTTTCTTACCGTAACACGACGAATAATTAGCAACGATCGTATGACTCGCGTAACTATTACGAGCCGATGATGCAAGCATTCGTTTATCGAGATTATAAATATTAATGGTATAAGACAAAAGTGATGTTCCGTAAAAAAATTTCCGATTAATTATTCTGAATAAAGATCAAAGGATAATGAGCGTAGAACTCAACTTTTAATCATTGCGTATACGCTAATGCACTAATCGATATTTTACGTAAAATTTTGCAGCAGCGAAAGTTTATCGCAAAGCATAGGCGGAGACGATAAGCCGAGGAACATCAAGGTTCGTCGACGAACTGCTCAACCCCAGGAGCTCTTGTACGGAATATCGACAAACTCGGAAAATCAAAAGAACGATGATCAAAATCAAAACCAGAATCACAATAATCCGCTGATGAGAGTTCCAAGTGCTCCGGGGAGCTTAAAGTTTGTTACTTTGTTGATAAAATAATTTTAGGCCGTCTCGGCTGCGTTTTGCGAATCTGTATTCGAACGTCTATTTGAAAGGTTTGCTCTTTACGCTTTTGTTATCGGACTGAAATTTGGACGGAAAACTTGGATGCTTAAAAAAAAGTGAGATCGCTGAGCATAAATAGACCGGCGATGGAGATGTTCGAAAGCAGATACGCAAAAGGTCTCGAGTCGTTGAGCGGTCGTAGTTGTACTCGATATCGATCGGAGATTTTCGCGATGAGTAATCGAACGGTAAACTTGCATGCTCTTAGGGGGTTGGTACTCGCGAGGAATCAGTATGGAAGTGGGTTGATCGGTTCACCGACGTTGAGCCGCCGCGACAGCACGTCACCTCGGCCCCTGCGCAGAGCTCTACACGCAGGTGGCGGTTCCATGTGAGTGACAATGCTCCAGCTGGCTTTAAATTTTACTCTCCTGTTATACCTATGTTTTGACATTTTGCACAGTGCACTCTTTACTCTTGTTGATATTCTCTCCCTCTTTTCTAGTTGTAGACGATGATCATGAGGTATATTATATAATGTGCGAATAGCAAGATGAGCACGATGCGAAAAGTGCCTTTCAATCAGATTCATTCGTATTACGAAACTGGCAACTAGGACATAATTTTTCAAAATTCTACACCGCTCACGGTCTTGTATCCCTTTCTGTCTCTTGAAATATTACCTGCACTATGATTTCATTCGCTAATAACGAAACTCTAAATTTCATTTTTTTAAGTCCAAGGAGTATTTTACCCAATTTTTATTTAAACGACACGTAAGTTTGTTTCCTTATAAACGTTTTTAATCGTTCGAGGGACCAATTGTTTTTGAAAAACGGCTTTATATTTATCTTAATATAATTTTGATTTATTCGTTACCTAATGATTGCCATTATAATTTTATGACATAGGCTAATGTATTTTATATATTTATTAATTACATAAATCTGATCATCGGAATATAAAGGTCTGTACAAATTCATGCGTAAATCGTTGATGAATAGTGACCGAGAACTGACTTGTAGGTATAAAAATAAAAAAATGTACCACATATTTGTATATAACAAAAGTTATTCACTTGTACAGCTTTAAAATATTCAATAAATGTAACATAAATTATGCGGTTTACGTATTTACCGATTTATATATCGAAAATCCTGTGTTCAGCGCATAATGCAACAATGCATAACATTTGATGTTGTGGCATATATAACGAATAACGAATAACGAATAACGAATAACGAATAACGAATATACATTTGAATAAAACTGCATCCTTAAAACAGTAACAAAGTACCCGCTCATATACCTGTCTCTCTCGGATTCTCCTAAAACTTTACACACGAAATTCACGCACGAGTGAAGCATTCCATCAATAATCACCAATCGATCGGCTTTACTTTCGAGCTCGTCGCACACTAAAATCCAATTTTGCAATTTTCTAATTTGCAATGCATGCATACGATGATGAGATATTAATTAGAGAAACAAAAGAAAGCATGGTTATTTTTCTACGGACTAAAACACATATCAACTACGACTGGCTGAACTAACTTTGCTAAACTAACAAACTGACGGCCTAACCAGGGAGCAGGTAGCCCACATGGATATATCCTCGCCGCCCGGATCGCCCACCACCTACCGACGCTTCAACAGTAGGGATGAAAACGTCTTTTCGAGGTTGACCGCGACCAGGCAAACGCTTCACATCGAGCATCAACCGACCAAAGGAGTCATCTCGAATTATCAGGGAAAGGTATGGATCGCTTTTTATCAAGTTTCCCAAAGTAAAAGTACGATTGAGTACGTTGAACCTCGATCGAGAAAACAATTTTTTTTCTTGCGAATTCTCTCGAGGAAACGATATTAATTAATTAGCCGGGTTCGCTAAACTCGATTGTACTTTCTTTCGAGCATGTAGCCTTAATTAACTTCGATATTTTACATGCGATGCGTATCGCGTGTCTTCGAGTGCCTTCGAAACATGCATAATAAAGTATCTGTAGAAAGACGAAAGAATCGTAATTTACATTTTAAAGATACTAGTATCAGAGCTTGTAAATTAAAAATTCAGATTATTAAAAAATGAGAATAATTTATTTAACTAAAATTAAAAAATTAACGGTATTATTGTTAAAGTAATTTAATCCTCTTTGATCGAATACTATTTCACTATGTATTTATACGCGACTGTATTTATCTTAATCATTTACAAGAATTTTTTGCAATTACTTGCTAATGTGCAAGAATTTATGTTCGCATTTATTATTTTCTAGACCATTCCCAAAGCAATATTACAATGTACTCATGTAGCCGAAGGTCACAGTAAAGCGGTCTTGTCAATTTGTGTAACCAATGATTTGCTCTTCAGTGGCTCTAAAGGTAAAATTATTTTTAACAACTAGGCAACGATAATCTTAAAAAAACTGAATATTTTATAAATAATAATAAAAATTTTTTACCGATTCAACATATTTTTTAATACCGATACGACATTGATTAAACTTAAATTAAATCGTTCACTATAGCATAATTAAAATACAACAAACGAAACTAATGTCATTAAAACTAAGACCGAGATAAAACGTAACGTTATTTTCACAGCAACGAAAAATAATGCAGCAAATTTGATTTCTGCCCGAGTATACAAATTAATCGATTATGCTTTAAAAAATGTATCACAAGTAAACGTTGATATAAAAAGCGAAAGATGAAGAAATAACGATAAACGATTAAAATGGTGTAAAATACTTTCCACGGTAGATCGAACGGTGAAGGTGTGGGACCTTGGAACGGGAATCGAGAGCGTCACGCTCAGCGGACATCCGAACAACGTCGTCGCTGTAAAGTATTCCTCGGTCCACCGACTGGTGTTCAGCGTATCCGCCGCCTACGTGAAAGTCTGGGACCTGCGTACCAGCAACAACTGCATAAAGACGCTTTTCTCCTCGGGGCAGGCGCAGAGCGGCCCCTTGACTCTGTCGACTCCCTCGCGAACGCTCCAGATGCCGGTCGGCGAGACGACCATCAACGACTTGGCCCTCGGCCTCGACGACCGCGAGCTCTACACCGCCTCGAGCGACAAGGTGCGCATATGGGACCTCCGGAAGTTGGCCTACGTTGGGAAGCTGAGCACGCCGCACGCGGCCGCGGTCATGTGTCTAGGAGTCTCGGACGACGGGAGAGTGATCACCGGGAGTAAGGATCATATGATATCTCTCGTCGAACCAAACATGTCCGGTCAATCGTTCAGCCTTTCACCGCCACATTACGACGGCGTTCAATGCTTGACGTCTTATGGAAATGCTTTGTTTTCTGGTGCGTTTCGATCGTTTCTATATTTTTTCGCTCGTTCTCTTCAACGTTTTTATTATTTGTATAATTCGTGAATGTTGTTAGGCTCGAGGGATATGTGCATCAAACGCTGGGATTTGAGTAGAATGGAGTTAGTTCAGTCTCTCAACAACGCTCACAAAGATTGGATCCTTGGATTGTGCCTTATTAACAGCGGGTCTGTAATGATATCCGGTTGCCGAGGTGGCATCCTGAGAGCGTGGGCAGTTCCCAGTTTTGGCGATCACTCGGGCGAGTGCAACCTTTTAGGCGAAGTGCGCGCCCACACTTCTGCTATCAACGCTACCGTCACTAATCAGCAGCACATCTTCACGGCGAGCAAGTGAGTATGAGATATTCTCGGTTTCGTTTCCTACACCCGAATCGCTTAGTTTTTTTTTCTCAAAAATTCGGGTTCGACCGAACAACGACACGCACTTTACACGCTTTTTAAGGGGATGGAAAAGGTATTAATTTATCATTAAAATTGGTGTACACACGTATAAATTTATAAATAATATTCATCGCACAATAATATCTATCGGTATTATAAAGATAATTATCAACGAGATATTTTTAAAAGTTTTAAGGTTATACGTTACCGATCATTTTTTAAACGTTGCATAGGTTTCGAGGATTATTTTAATCTAATATCGGTGGACGTATAAGTTTTACGCGCTACTTTTGAATCTGGTTACAAAATTCGTATTGTTACGATTCAATGATTTGATAAATGATATTTATTTCAAATTTATGAACGCGTTATAAAAACTATTGTAACTATATTTATTTCATAATATACTTAATTATACAATTTGTAAAATATAAAACTTGTTAACGTATCTCGATTGATAAGGTATGTAACTAATAAAAATTTATATTGTTACGATTTAATGAATTGATAAATGACATTTATTTCAAATTTATGAACGCGTTATAAAAACTATTGTAACTATATTTATTTCAAAATATACCTAATTATATAATTTGAAAAATAAAAAACTTGTTAACGTATTTCGATTGATAAGGTGTTTAACTAATAAATTAAAGAAGATTCAAAATAAATGTTAATTATTAATTTTGAAAAATTTGAATACTCTAGATTTTGCAGTCAAATTTGAATTCAACGTGAATCTGAAACCAATGAAGTACCTTGTATAAAGACAAACGTTTCATTTTGAAATTATACTTACATTCTAAGGTTTTTTTTAAAAAGATCGCATGATTGTTTAAATTTAAAGAAAATTAACAGATTTTTATCCCAGTTTTCAGTATAAAAAATAAATTTATAAACTTAGAATAAAACATTTTACGTAAATTTTCTTAATTGTACGAAAATGAATTTAATAAATTTATGGTCAGTTACACATCCCCTTAACGTCGATTAATAGGATAGTTATATTAAAAGCTTGGAATATTGGTTGCAGCTCTGGGGAAGTGAAGCTGTGGCGCATACCTGATTCTTCTTTGACCATGTCCACGTCCACAGTTTCTTTATAACTTGATCCGCTTGATCTCTATCTTTTGGTTGGTTTCTGTTTGGTTATCTGTGTTCATTGTTTGTCTTTTCTTATAAGTAGTGTAAGGTACTTGAGTGAATTATTATTGTCCAGTTTACTTTAATTATTCTATCAGAATTTCTATTTTATATTTAAAAAAATAGTAAATTTCTTAGTGATAATACGTACTTAAAAAGAATTTACCAAAATGAGGTAGCAATATTTTTCATTTCAGTTAGAACTAAAGCGTTTGGGTGACTAAAAGAGTACAAATAAACGAAACTAGTTATATTTTGAAAAAAATTTTCTTTGCTAAAAAATTGTATCGAAAGTGCACATAAGGAAAGAACGCCCAGGAAAATCCAATATAATTTTATAATACTATTTTGTTACACGAGCGTAACAAGTCAATTTCATCATCTTTCTCACCGTCATCGCCGTAATCATCACCATCATCAGCATCGCCATCATTTAGCTGTATTAATAATGCGCTCCACTAGACCTTTTTTCTTGGCCTCAGCTAATATTCTAGCAAGTACATGTATTATAATACGCACAAGCTTGTTGGCTCTTAAAATTCATAAATCATCTCTCTATTATTTCTTTGCGTGGCTCTATTATTGAAACGTGGCTGGCCAAATATATTGTTTTATAACAATCTTTGTCTATTCTCTGATCAGACTATTTTTGCATGCCCAATACAATTCTTACTGCTCTTATTATTATAAATATATGCTAAAATGTATTACTTTGTTGTTATTTAAAAAAAATATATAATTTTGCTTTCGTATTATTATTCATTAATTTCGTGCATTGCATGGCTGCCATCTGCTCTTCCCGAAGTGATGGCACAGTGAGGCTGTGGAGCTACAACAAGAGAGACAACAGGACTTTCCAAAGGAGCAACTCGCTAAAATGCTAGCATACGAAGTATTTTATTTATTTAGTGATATTTCTCGCTTATTTATTTACCTCTTTTTTACCAATTTACGATAGGGATCTAGCGAAGAGCGTTAATTAGAATAAACAATAACGTTAAAGAGAACAAAATCAATTAAGGTGCATTACGAAAATAATAAATTTGAACTAACGTCGATGCCCACATTTGTTAAAAAGTTGAGTGCTTTTAAATACTACGATGAACTTTTTATACTGCGTGTAATTAGGCTATGCTAGTTTAATTTTAAGTAGGATTTCAATGAAATTTTAAATGAGATTCTAATGTGGCGTAATAGTAGTTGTGATTATTTCACGTGATATTTTATAGACTTTTAAAGTGTTATGATGTTACCAGTGAGTCATGAATATAAGAATGATCGTTTTTATACGCTTTTTTTTATCCACCGAAAATGCCTGTGCTAGAACTGGTGCATTATTCCAAAGGCGCCTAAATAAAAGATACGTAGTTTGTATTTAAATAACTGAGTAAAATTTGGCATTATCTAGCATTTATTTTATTATGAACGTAAAGGTGGTCATAATTGTAATATTTAATCTTAGTACAAACAATAATTGTTGATTAATACTGTACAGTCTGAGGTCTCTGTAGGTCCCAAAATTGTGACATTGTCAGGGTTGACCGTTGTTCAGTTTTCTTCTAGAAATGTTAAAAGAAAAGAAGAAACTCCGATTAACTTTATAATATTATTAACGTACCGAATAAAGAAATTAAATCGAATAAAAATATGTTGTAATTATTCTTAAAATATTCTTTTTTTACCTTTTTTTCTTTTTGTGTGCGCTGAGTGATTCTTGCCCACTGTCATCTGCACTCTCTTCCGACTGACTGCTGCTACTACTGCTTGATGAACTACTGGAGGAACCACTCGACGAATCGCTCGCAACACCGGTATCCTCTTTAACATCGATTGTATCCGCTAGAGCCGCTAATTCCGGCTCCTTTTCCCTTAATACCTTTAACCATTTGCGCGACAATTTTGGCCGTCCTCGAACCTACAATTTTATTTCCTATTTTATTAACTACATATTTTTATTTTCCTATCATTTTATGTTTTCACCAATGTACCGTGCGTTTGTATAAAAATTCGTAGAGCTAAATAAAGCTAATACTTAAAAAAATTTTTCTGGATATTTTATTTTTAAGTTATATTTTAAATAAAGGTTCGATTATTATTGAATGTTTTTTTTAATTGAAACTTTCATTTGTAATTGTTTAGTTATTAAAAAATATTATTACTTATAAGATTTAATTTCTTAAAGGAATATTTTTGTACGTCTCAAATTTTATGAATAATATCAAGAAATAAAAATCAACCAATGACCAATAAATATATAAGCCTGCACAACCGATAAATAAATACGTTTTATTTCTTTACTCTTTTGCGAAGAAGCAGCGAGTTTTAAACACTTTCTTACCGTTTTGTGCCACACCACTGGAAAGTTTGTGCGGGAACAAAAGTTTTGCGTTACCGCAATAGTATCATCAAGATTAAGAACAACGTGCCACCAACCACCAGGCACAAATACAGTCTCTCCGGGATTTTGTAAAATTTCAATAGGTAAGCAGTCTTGTGGCCACGTTGGTAATTTCGTTCTTGGATAAATAACGGAGAACCAAGTAATTGCCTCGTCTCTTTGCTTGCCTCCTTCGGAACCAGTCACTTTTAAAAGTTCTCTCGGAGTGTGCGTAGGAAACAAACACCATCTCTTATGCCCAGAAATAAGTGCATTCCAGGCACTGGTACCCAAAGGATCTATGTGAATCCCAGTACCTAATTTCAACGACAATATTCAAATTAATTACGTTTTTAATTTTGTTTTAAATTAAAATAACTAATCGTGTGAACTCGTTGCTGAAAATTTTACATTCGTAACTATAACTTTAATAATGCTAATGCTTTTTCGATATAGTTAAGCAGTGTGAATCGACGATTAACGGATTTATTAATTAATAAAATTACCAGATCTCTGAGGTCCCATAACAAACCAACGATACGGAGGTCTCCTGTGTTCACCCGCATGCTGAAAGAGATCATCTCGGAAGTACTTTGGAATCGTATAATCCTCTAACAGCTTTTTTCTTCTAGGATGCTCACCAAAGGAACTATCAAAGATATACAAAGGAGAATCGTCCTCGTTATTTTGCATATAGCGAATATAATATTTCATTTTCATTTTTACGCTATATCCTTCATTATCTTCTCCACATTTAAATTTTTGATTGCGATACTTTTTTGCCAATCTCTAAAAATTTTTAATAAAATAAAATTACATTATCAAAAGCAAAAATTGAAAAGTCATCTTTTCGTCTGTTTTAAGCCATCGATTTTTGTGCAATAATTACCTCTACAGTCCACTTATTTTGAGCTTTCCAGTCATTCTGAACAGCTTTTATTATCACAGGTATGTAAGGTTTTTCGTATCTTCTAATAAATTCATCCGAGGAAACTTCCAATTCAACAATTCGATCAACATTGTCTTTAAAGTCCCAGAATTGTTCAAATGTTTTATTGTAGTTATGTTGAGACCAGGCTACTTTGTCGGCGAGTTCTGCGAACAATATGTAAGTTTTTGAAGTTAGAGTAATCTCGATTTACAAACTGATACTAAAATAAGACATTAATAATATGAAATATGTACAAAAATATATGTCGATTATACCGATGCGATGATTATTCCTTGAAGATTACATCTGAATACGAGAAAAAATTAAATAGCTTCAACAGTCCCAAATGTATTTTTTGGACATAAGTGACCTCTCCGATCCATAAAATCTTCTTCCGTTACTCACTACGTAAATAAAAGTTTCTATTACACGAGCTTGATCCCTTATCCAAACGTTAAAAAAACTTAAAAGAAAACCGACTTACACTTGCAAAAATGAAGAAATAGAGGAGAAAAAAGGGAAAAATAATTAGAACGAAACATGTTTAATAAAATATCAACTATTTTTTCGATTACGTAAAAACAATCCACTGAATTCAATCATCAGCGCCTCAAACTTTCGCACGGATGAAAAACCGATTACGATAAAAATTAATTTTTTAAATTTAACGCTAAAAACGGTTAACCATTCCGGGAAAGAACAGCGACAGGATCTCGCGGATCAAAGAAAATATCCGTGATACCAGGATTCGGTGAAAGTCAACGGTGCAACAAGAAATTCATCGCGTACTCACAGCGTCAGCATCTTACGAAATTTAAGGACACTCGTAACCACGACATAAACGTACGCAGGGACAAACGAAAAAGGTTATGGAAGAGATCAAAGACGGGACACGCGTTTATTCGGGTAGGGTTATGGTGCGGCGGTTTCTCGAGCAGAGTAGCACCCAGATTTCAACTCACCAGGTCTCGCCTTCTTCTTCACCTCCTTGATACGCTTCCTCGCCCGATGATCGAGTTTAATATCCTCCGTCATTATAACGCCGCGGCTGCCTCGCTGTATAAATAAGTATTAAATTAATTACGCCTAACGAACGAATCTATTTACAATATAACTCTCGGCGTTTCGGTCTGCAAAATATCCTAGGAAATGGAAAGATTTCGCGGCGCCGTGACAATTCCTCGGTATCGCACGATCGCGTCGACGTTCGCACCGCACCCACACAACTACAGCCTCGGACCCTTATCCCCGTGTACGTATAGACGAGCGATACGCGCTGCGGAGGCTTGACCTCGGCCCCGGGAGATGACGCCCCGAGCGGCGCATACTTCGAAAATCCCACCGGAGAGCGAGAGGGAACTAACCCGTTGCTTCCGTCTCTCTCTATTAGCAGCTAAACTCGCGGATAAACAATTACCGAGTGGCCGATACTCGGATACTCGATCCGAGGATTAGAGAGGCGCTCGAGAAATATTCGTTTTTCTTATTGCGCTCGTTCTCGAAGCCGCTCGCCCGAACGCGGACCGCAAGGTGTAGTCGAGTGCCACGACCGTCTCTCACGTGCCTACGTGACAAACGCTCCGAGAGTCATGTCCCGTTCGTTTTTCGAGGGAGAAACACCTCCGGTACATTCCATGTTTTTTTTCGTTCAAGGTTTTCTATAACGTTCCAACCTTGCGACTTTGTCTTACGAACAACTCGATGCGATATTCGGATCAACGGACCCACGAGTTACCTTATCCTTCGATTAGTATTATCGCAACGTTCATCGGATCGCAATTAACGTAACGAATGTACCATACAAATTTACCGATAATTTATCATTACTAGGAATTTTAAAACGGAGCGGAATACCGTTGCGATATTTTTCTTCGATAGCGTTGGCAATTAATTTTTAAAGTATGTGTACAAATGTATATATATATAAACATATATATATATATAGACACACACACATATATGTATAAAATAAAACTTGCAAAAGACTATGCTATGCTCTTATTGCGGAAAAGTTTATCCACGGTACGTCAATTTTGAAAAAGAACAGCGAAAAATACTTTGAAACAAGCGACGTGGAACTTCTACAATTCCCGTACTAATTCGAATAACGACAAACTTTGCAATTATAATGCGAGATTCGATCGATCGTATAGTTAACAATGTCATTTGTATTTTATTAATCTACGCTTGCATTTTTTTCGATAATAATTATTAAAAATTAACTCTACCTTTGATCGTCCACGTAGAAAGGAGTAACGAGTTTATATTTTAATACCTTTGTACGGTAATTTACGTATCGCGCGAAGAATAATCCGTAACGCGATACGTAAATAATATCATAATTGAGTTAAAAATAACGGATACGTTTCTAAAAATAATATCTTATCGTGTAGAAGAAATAAAGTAAAAGTACAGCGGGAATAGGCGAGTTTAACGAATGACTTTAAAAGGATTCGTTTCACTGGACATTCCGTAAAGCGATAAAGATCGGTAAATCCGATACGAGGAAAAGTTATAAAAAAACAAAATGTTGTAAACAACTGGAAAACATTCTTACATAATAAAACACGATAGAGCGAAAATAGCGATAGATAGGAATAAGTAAGACACGTGGACCCGTCGCAACTCGTATACCGATACTCGTCTTCTCTTTCGATCGCCTTTCCGCTTTTTTTCAACTCGTTTACATTTTGAATCAATTGTAAGGTAATGCAGGAAGAGGGAATGGGAGACCGTTGAGAAATAGAGAGAGAGAGAGAGAGAGAGAGAGAGAGAGCGAGAGAGAGAGAGAGAGAGATGCGATCGACAAGGCGCGTCTCCGTTGTCTCTTAAAAGCCTAAAGGCCGCGTGCGGACGTTCCCGCACACATGGATATGCACTCGTGTACGTAAATAGCTCGGATCGGTAATCGTGTGCGTGCGGTGCACTTGCTCGGCCAGTGACGTTGTGTTTAATTTTTTCCCCATTTTCCTCGCTGTCCGTGGCCTAAAGTTCAACGGTTCCAGTGGCGCATGCGCGATACTCCGAGATCGTAGCTATACGTATACACATTTCTATGATTCGGAGCGCGACTTTGCGTCTCGCTCTCTCTCTCCCTCTTTCGAGTGCACCACCACCACCAGCGGCCAACGCTCCATTGCACGTGTATACCTATACTTTTCAACGAAGCAGAGAAAGACGGAAAAAGGGTTTCAGCGTTGCCGAGATCAACGCGATGCGTTTTTCCACTTTTCCCGTTCGATTTATAATACGAGCTATCGAACGATCCTTTAGCGCGTACTTATGAATGGAAAACGGTACTTCGGACAAACTGCTTTCGCTAAATTTACGATAAATTATGTACGATGAATAATTTAAACCCGTGGAAAGAAAGGTATCTCCGCTCGACCGAATCATCGAAATCACGTCGGTGTAATTTTAACTTTGCTCGGGTATCTCCTACAGAAATCAAAGCAGAGATACAACACGAAATAATATCGACGATAAGGTCGTACAATCACGCACTCGCACGCAAAGTTTGATTTTTATCGATGCGAGTAAAGAGGAATTAAAACGTTAACGGAATTAATTGCCGTATAAATATTCATGGGAACAAGGATAATCGTTTTACAAAAGAGCAAATATAAATTTGACACCTTGCGTTGTCGCACGCATGTGGCCTTGAGGGGTGTGCAGCTGCAGGTATGCACTTGATGCCTGCGCCTAAACCCGAAGGGTCAGAATGATAACGAGGGTGCGAAATGCCCGATACAATGTAGGATTTTACCAGCCCCGCATTCCTTCGGGCGTAAAATTTTATTCGAGCGACCGGTGAATCGTTTACGAGAAAATTGTCGAACCCGATAAACGAAGCGAGAGCTGAAAAAGGATAAATTCCTACGGTACTAGATATCGGTAAATTTTAATTGCATCGGCTCGTGCGATCGAAAAGTAACAGCCAACGATCATCGCGAGCGCTGGAGTAAAATTCGCACGTTGCAACTACGAAATACAATAATCGAATCGCATCGTTCGAAGTTTCCGAGTTAATATTTGCTCGCGCCTCGGTATCTCGAATGAATCATCGGTTCCGATCGTTTTGGAGTCTTAACAAATAAAAAGTTATCGAGCAGGAAAAACGCGCGCGAGCGGCTATTTAAAAAAAATAGCAAGGCGCGAAGAGAAGGAAGAGGCACGAGCGAAAACCCTCGGCTGAAATTTCTCGGCGGATCTACGCGCGGTAACGACAGGTACATTTGAGATTAAAATCTAACGCGAGCGAATCGATCGTTCGAAATCGCATTATTTCATTATTCGCGTGTCGCGGACGTCGATTCGCCGTCGCTCGTATCGTACAGTTCTGCGATAAAAAACACGGGGATAGAGTTATATGTATATATATAGAGAGAGGGGGGGAGAGAGAGAGAGAGAGAGAGAGGGGTAGATAAATGTAATACAAGGAGGAAAGAAACGCGTTTCGCGTACACCAACTCGCACACGTGTATCTCGCGAGGATCTCCACGATTGGCAATAATATTAATACCGAGAATACTGGGAAAGGCGCCCGACTCCCAAATCCGGCAACGTCGCTTAGGTGCAGGTACACTCGTTGTATATTCCGATCGGCTTGTGCACGTACGTGCGCAGACCCGTGTACACGGTGCACGCATACCGCTATATCCCGTACACCCCGCGCACACAGTTGCATCGAAAGCGAAAAGGAGATACGGGGCCTCGGTCCGAGAGAGACGGAGCGACGCTCGAAGATTCACGCAGCGCGAGAACGTGACGCCATGTTTTGATGTCGTCATCCCCCCCCGTCTACCCACACTAAGGAAACACGGCGCGCGCGAGATCCTGCGATCCTTCGTACGTGTAGGCGCCCGAGTCGGTGGTGGTGGTGGTGCTACTACTGGCGCGCGCGCGACCCAGAGCGAGCGAGAGGGAGCGAGAGAGCGAGAGAGCGAGAGAGAGAGAGAGAGAGGGGGGAGCGAGAGAGCGAGAGAGAGCTGACGAGCCGTCAGCAGCGCGTCGTCGTCGACGTCGTCGGTTGTGCCGTCCTCGTGCGTGTCCAGCAACGAGGCCGCGCCGAAGGCGAATAACCAGGATACGGAGTCGTCCTCGGCGGTAGAGAGGCGCGTCCCCGCGTTCGCCTCGAGGAAGAAGGAGGCGAGCCAAGCGGGAGAGGAGGAACTTTGAACGAGGGAACGAGAGATCGAGGAAAAGAGGAAAAGAGGAGAGCCGAGTGGTGCACTGTGTGTGGCTCGCGAGTTATTCGTTATAAGTGCGCCTCGATAATAACGCGCAAATTCCCGAATTCCTGATTCACGTGCGCTCGACATCGATTTTCCGCCCTTTCCCCCCCCTTCGTTTCCTCTCCCTTTCCTCGTTTCGCGCTTCGTTTTTTCGCACGGGCCAAGTGCAAGAGGGTTCGGGGTAGAGCTCGTCGATAACGCACGTGAGTCGCGCGATGGACGAGAAGTAAAAGTGCATGGCCGACGTCGCGCGGAAGAGGTCGTCCATATCTATTTATCTCACGTCTCTCCGTCTCTCCGTCTCTCCGTCTCCCTCGCGCTCGCGCTCGCGCGCACCGCTACCCACGTACACCTACCTACCCACACGGACGCGGGCGCCTACCTATCTACCTATGCGTAGAGACGTAGCGCCGTGTTCTTGATGCGCGCGAAAGTGCCTCGGCCGAGAAGACGGGCGGGCTCCGCTGCAGCGACGAGCTTCGGCCTCGTCTACGCGGCGGCGCTGTCCTAGTGCGTCCTACTCTCGCGGTCGGGGAAAAACGGAGAGAGCGTCGCGGCGGCGTCTCTTCCTTCTCCGCGTGTATTGTGCTCGGGAGAGAGAGAGAGAGTGAGAGAGAGAGGGTTTCGGCGTTCGCGCTCTCTCTCTCTCTGGGCGAGGGCAGAGGCGAGGTATCCGCGCGCGTTCCCTTCGTGCCTCTCGTCGTTACGTCACGCGTACACCGCGCCGACGGAGAGCAGCAGACACGCACGCACCAGCAGCTGTAGGAGAAGGACGGCGATAGTGTTGTCGACGGCGCTGGCTCGCGGTGGCGAGACACGACGACGACTGTGGAGCAGCAGAGGAGGTCGTCCTCATCGGCGAGGTGGCGAGGTATACTCTGCGGCGAGGGCGGCGACGAGTACCGCTTCGCCATGGAGCTAAGACTGCATTCTCCGGCCGGAGCGGATCCGATCGTCTATCAGTGGCCGCTCACCTCCGGCTCCGGAAGCGTGAGTTTACCCGTTCTTCGTTCGTGCTTTCGTCCTCCCGTGACCCTCGCGACCCGATCCCCCCGACCCGTGTCTCCAATTTTTACGATTCCGCCGAGACGTGCAGCCAGCGAGGTTATGTTTTCTCTTTAAACCTACGAGCTCGTTCCGTCCCTGTGTTCGTCCCTGTGTTCGTCTCTGTGTTCGTTTCTGTGTTCGCCTCTGTGTTCGTCTCTGTGTTCGTGTGCGCGCGCCTGTGTTTTTATCAACGATGCATCCATTCTCGCCGAACGTTTAAATGCGTCGTAAAATTTGTATTTTCCACCGAAGCGGACGCTCGTTAAAAATAAAACTCGGATTTTGTAAACACTCGTCCGAGAGTCCGCGAGAGGTGGGGGAAGATTCGTAATCGAGGCGGTAATTATATAATTACCAGAGCCAAAGGATCGCGTAACGCGAGAGAAACGTCTTTCGTTCTTTGTTTATCTCGTTCCTCCGCTGTCCGACCGTCCCTTTAAAGGGAGTCACGCTCGGCGCTTGACGTTGGTAACGACTCGAGCGATAAGAGAGAGCGCGCCATTCGACTGGGAGAGCGATCCGAAAAGAGAAGAAAACGTAGACGTCGGGAACTGGGTAGCCGTCGCTGACCCGAGGCCTCGGCTTCAGAGGCGCGCGCGCCACCGAGAGTCGCGCTGTCTCGTTCTCGCAGCCGCTCTTAAGTTCCGCTCGTACCTCGTGAGCGCCGTGTTGCTCGCGTGGCCGTTGCTTCGTTCGCTCGTGGATTTCGCGGTAAACTCCGTCCGTTCTTTTTTCTCGTCCTCGCTAGCGCTTGAGCTCGACGATCGCCAGCGGCTAAACCCATTCTAGCGTTTCTCTTTTCTTTCGATGCCGATTTTTCCCTTCTTGACGCGTTTATCGATCGATCGATCGATTTACTTTTTTGCTTTTTTTTCCTGGCCTTTTCGAGATTTTATTTGTACGAGGGACTCCGAGTTCGAAAATAAAGTAAACAACGCGATAAACTCGCTAAAAAATAAATAAAGCTTTTTATACCGTTTATACAATTTTCATTTTGCTAATCTTGTAGCTTTTTAAATTGATAAACAAACTTTTAACAATACGTGTTAACGATGTGAAACCGTTATTGATTTGTTTTTTTAATTGATATCGAATAAGTGTTAACCTTCTTGATAATCATTTTTCAACGATTGATGATTCGCTAACTTTACAGCGATCCGATATTCGTGTTTTTATAAAGCAATGATAAACGAATAACAATAATAGTAATCAATGTTCGGATAAGAAACAAAGCACTTTGCATTTGTGTACATTTTTTATCCTATAAGAGGTCAAATAGATACGAAAACTTTTCGATTATTAGAAACTTGTGTTTTTATCTAATAATCGAAGATCGATTATTTATGTTTCGAAGGATCGACACGACGGAGCTCTGGATGTAGTGGAAACCATGAGGTGGGTTTGCGAAGACCTACCGGATCTGAAACTGCCCTTGGAGAACAATATTCTCTGCAATTATGACACGCGTGATTACGAGAGTATGAAAAATCTGTGCGACAGGTTTAACAGAGCTATCGATAGTTTAGTACAATTGGTAAGTAATGTATTCGTTTTAGTTTGGTTGATCGAATGCTTTTAACTTTTGTTTTCTTGTATCGGTTAGTGCTAATCTTACAAAATGTTTGAAAATGAAATTAAAACTGACTTTTTGTGTAATGTAGGAAAAAGGTACAAGTTTACCATCTCAGAGACTAAATAAGAGGCCGAGTAGGGGACTTTTGCGACATATATTGCAACAAACGTACAATCAAGCCGTCGTCGAGCCTGACAAGCTAAATCAATACGAACCCTTTTCACCCGAAGTTTACGGAGAGACGAGTTATGAATTAGTTTGTCAAATGATCGACCAGATAGATGTAACGGAAGATGATGTATTCGTAGATTTAGGTTCTGGCGTTGGCCAGGTAGTTCTTCAAATGGCTGCTGCTACTTTCTGTAAGATTTGTATCGGTGTCGAAAGGGCTGACGTACCTTCAAAATATGCAGAGGTAAATAAATCGTTTAAATAAATGTTTTAACACCGTTTCAATTCGTAAACGTAGAATACATTATGTGATTAAACGATGTTACTTATGTTACAGAGTATGGAAGTTAATTTTAGAAAATGGTTAAACTGGTACGGGAAACGATGCGGAGAATATCGATTAATCAAAGGTGATTTCCTTGTCGATGAACACAGAGAAAGTATTACGGGGGCCACAATAGTATTCGTCAATAATTTTGCATTCGGGCCTACAGTGGATCATCAGTTAAAGGAACGTTTCGCAGATTTAAGAGACGGTGCACGTATAGTATCGTCGAAATCTTTTTGTCCCTTAAATTTTAGGATAACCGATCGAAATCTTAGTGGTAAGCATCAATTTTGAGTTATTTATCACTACTTAGTAATAATCTTGTCCGATAAATAGTAATTTCAATGACAAGTTTCCTCGTTTTTTTCAAAAGCTAAATATCGTTTTCTTACATTTTTTTCTTGTAATCTCTTTTTACAACGAAGAAAGTTACGTTTCTCTTTTAAATTTACGCGACGATTCGTTGTTCCAGATATTGGCACGATAATGCACGTCTCGGAGATGTCACCTCTAAAGGGTTCCGTATCGTGGACAGGGAAGCCCGTGTCGTACTACCTGCACGTGATCGATCGAACAAAGCTCGAGCGTTACTTCAACCGACTGAAGAACAATAAGCAAGGAGCACTGGATAACGATAATTCAGATTCTGTGATAAATAACACTGCCAGCAATAACAATAGGATGTCGAGCAGAAGCGAGAGGGGCGAGCGCGCGAAACGAGACCTGTCCCGGCAACTGGACAACAGCCCTAATAATTCAGAGCAGCAAAACACGAACAGCGACTCAGACGCGGACGAGGAGCACTTGGTGAAGACGCGCAGGCAACCCAAAATGCGACGGAAACTGAACCGAAAGGCCGCGACGGGTGGATCCCGACCCGCGACCAGAGGCAGACAACGAGGTCGCGGTATCAAGAAAGCAAAGCCCAAAAAGACCATCAATATATCGGGCTTGGATTTATTGCACAGTCAGACTCTTCTGAGCACTTCTCCCCAGGCAATGGGGAAGAAACCGCCACCCGCGCCCGGAACCGTGGATCAGCAATTGTCGTCGCTCTCGCTCTCGTTGCAACCGAACGCGGCGTCGGTGCACGAGGAGTTGAGTATACCAGCTGCACCAGCCGATACACCATACGCTCTGCAAATACTTTTAGATTTATATAGGTAAGACGAGTCTCGTGGGGCATTTTCATCCCGTTTTTATTCATTTGCTCACTCGAAAGCTGTCGATGTTAAACGTAGGATTATAATTTTCGTTCGCCTTTAACTTCGGTATCTGAAAAACATACTTTCTTCCAGGGATCAATTTATGGCAATGTTAGATTCTATGAAGACTCCGGCGTACAAGTTATCGGTGAACGCAGACATAGCCAAGGAACGAGAAAGGAACTCGAAATTACAGTCGAGGGCCGCTCAATTAGAAAAGCAAATTAAAGTGTTGATCGACGACAGCGTAGCCCTGTTGAAGGCAAGGATGACGGAATTGGGCATAAACGCAACGTCACCCGGCGATCTCTTAGCTAAGGCCAAGGAAATAGTGTTACGGCACAAGCAGCTTCAGGCCAAGGCAAGCAAATTGCAGGCTCAGGTGTCGGCTATAGAGACTGAACAAAATAGATTAGCTACACTTAGACACCAGGAGCTGCAGGAAAAATTCAATCAACCGGGAACGAGCGCCGCACCTCCGCCACCACAACCACTTACTCAGGAGTATATATTAAAGGAAATATCCGCGACACTTGCGCAACGCAAGCGGTTGCATTCGCAAGTACGTCTACATCTTACTACATCGTTCATTTTAAATATGTCTTTGGTTGGGAATTTACAACGCGATTTAAACGTTTTCTTATGTATATAATTAAATTCTATTTTAAATAACTATTGGTAAATTTATTGGTTAGATTACGTTACATTTTATTACCGGCGAGGATCAACCTTATTTTTGTAGTTTTTTTTTCGATAAACCAGTTTACGAAGATGAACTTTTCTTGGTTATTAAACGATAGCTAACTATGGACATTAAAACGAATGAGTTGCGGAAAATATGTTGCGACGAGCAAAGCAAAAATGTTTATCATGCTCTTAAATAAATAAATAAAATACGTATAAAATTATTTTAATTACAGAAATAAACGACGTGTTTTTTTTTATTTCGAATGAAATTTATTGCTTTAAATAATTTATAAAGAATTATAAGAGGATTTTTTTTATTAAAGCGATGATATACTGTTAAAAAACCAAGAACTTCGACAACTTTCTTATTTTAAGGTATCGAAATTGGAGCAAGAATTGAATACGATAGAGAGGTCAAATCTTGAAAAGCAATCGGCCAACAACCAACAGCAACAGCTTCAACTCCAACATCGAGAAAGTAATCTGAAGCATGTGACGCAACAGCAACAAGTGCAACAGCTCCATCACCATCATCATCAACAACAGCATCAACATCAACATCAGCAACATCAGCAACAGCATCAACAACAGCATCAGCATCAGCAACAACAGCAACAAATTCAACAGCAGCAGCAGCAGCAGCAACAACAACAACAACAACAACAACAACAACCGCACTTGGTGCACGTAGGCAAGAGCAGCGGGTCGCGCAAGAGCAGAGAAGGTCGCTCACGATCGCAGGAGTGGCCGGACGTACCGGACGTGGGCAAGATCCAGGAGAAGAATCCGGAACTCCTCGCTCAAAAGATCCTCGAAACCGGAAGACAAATAGAGGCCGGTCGGTTGCCGAGCAGAACGAACTCAGCGACGGCGGCGTCGGTTGTGTCGGCGGCTGGCTCCAGGACGAGGCTACCCCAAGCGACCCTGAGCTTCGCCGCATCGACGCCCGCGACGGTCCCGGCCCAACACGTCGTCCGCGACGCCGCGAGCCGAGGCGTTCAGGAACCTCCGAGGGTGGCCAACTTCGAGGACAGACTCAAGAGCATCATCACGAGCGTACTCAACGAGGACCAACAAAACAGAAGCAAGCAGCAACAGCAGCTCCAACAGATGCAGCATATGCAAGGAGCCCTGGCGCCCGGGGAGCCGGAGAGGAAGCGACACGCGAAACCCCAAGCCGTCAACGCACCGGATTACACGCAAGTAAGTTTATCTTTCGTTTACGATCGCTTTGATGGCAACTTCAGGGTAGTCCGAAAGCCTCTGGTTACTTCGTCTACTACTTTAGATCTCGCGGTGTTCCGTACGTTACTACCGCTTTACGTATTCCATCGTCATTTTGCGAACTTTTTATTGGGTATTGTGAACTATAATATGCTAAGAGCGAATACTTAACGATAATAAACGAAAATGTAAACGTGAAATAAGATATCGAAGTTTAAAGTTGTATGCGTAAGGTGTGGCTTGTAAACGTTGCGCAAGGAACGAAGAGGTACGAATATCGCTGGCGTAAGAAAACGTTCTTTCGTACGTTATCGTCGCTCGATAGAAACCTCGGACTGCCAAGAATCGATTTGATTTTCAAAGTAATGGACAAGAAAAGAAAAGAAAAGAAAAGAATAGAATAGAAAAGAAAAGAACGGGAAAGGAAAAGAAAAGAAACGAAAATGAAGGAATGGAAAGAAAAGAAAAGCAAAGTAAAAGCAAAGCTCCACTCGCATACGCAATTCGTACGTCGCATGAAACTTCTTAGCCGTTACTTTGGGAATGCCGTAAAAAAGTCAAAGCTCACATTTGCTTCAAAGGTATCGCCCGCTAAGATGGCTCTGCGTCGACATCTCTCTCAGGAACGCCTGACGACGCCTCAACCTTCGTCCATGGAACACCCGAGCACCCTGAGTTCCGGGCCTGACGCCAAGCACCACATCCACCAACAGCACCTCCATCAGCAGCGGCAGCCGTCCAGAGTCGAGAGCGCGCGGTTGCTGGGTGGTCCTGGAGCCGGCTGCAACAGCGGCGCCGTCAGCAACAACGCCGCCAGCCTCCTGGGCACGAGGACGATAGGGGACCTGGTGAGCGGCGAGATCGAACGGACGCTGGAGATCTCCAACCAGACGATCATCAACGCAGCCGTGGACATGAGCGTGATGGGCAGACCCGACAACTCCTATTCGCCCATCAGCCGACCCGCGAGCGCCGAGGGTGAGACCGGCCTCGCGACCCTCGCGCACGTCGCGAGCTACGCACCCTCTCCCTCGGCCCCGATGCCAGCGGCTCCCTCGAGCGCGGCTCCCACGAGGTCCTCCGTACTCTATACACCCCAACAGGGCCAACCGCAGAGGTGAGTTCGCGAGACCAATTCAACGGCTCGGGATCGGCGTTGCACGATTAATTACGTCTAATCCATGTCCACGTGTTTTTACAGGTACACTCCGGTCCAACTGCCGCGCGCGGACATCAAGCCTTATCACGAATCCTACTTTGCTGACAATCCCTCGACATCCATCAGCCAATCCCATGGCAATGCCCAGAATGTGCAATCTTCGCAGGCGACGTCGGTGAACGGCGAAATCGTGCCTTTGGAAGGACTAGCCGCTACGTTGCACGCCCGAATGATCAATAATCAAAACAGCAATAACACTATTAAAACCGAGCATTCTTCCCCCAGTAATAGAAGGTATTGCATCTATATTCGGATCTGTATTACGTTGACATTTTCCGAGCAATGATAAATAAGTAAAGGTCGCGATAAATAATTTTGTTGGCGGCGTTGAAGACCTTTTCGGACGTTGAAATGTTTACATGTTGGTAACCACCAGATCGGTGTTATTCGATAAGTGTTATTAAGGAAGTGACTTTTGAGAAATAGAAAACCTTTACTAATGCGATCCTTGACTCGGAAAGAAAGTTGCATGAATGTAAAAAAATAAAAAAAATCGATCGGAGATTCTTGTCGGTTAATGACTTAGAGGTACAGGTAATTCCAAAGTGTGACTAATGAAAAGCATTCGCTCGAATAGGTTTCAACCGTATCCACGTTATTCGAACGGCGGGAGCTCGAGCTCTAGAGCTGTGACACCTCAGAGTCAGCCGACGATGTCCGTGAAGACGGAAGCGATCGTCTCGACCGTGAGTACGAGCGGCGCACCTTTGAGTCCGTTGATCGAGCCTCATTCTAACACTTCGACGCCCCTCGTCGACGAACCGCACCTCACGAATCCACGACAACGTCACGGCGACGATGGTATGTAGATCCGTGTGGACGAGGATAGGATACTTACACACGGACGATTGAATAATACAATAAACAAATTGCCTAGACTCGAGTCAGTGCAACGATTAATTTTATGATTTATGAAGCGGACGGGGTCTGCTATTTATTTGCTATTTTGCCTTTGAATCTTTTTGCTTGTATGCGTGTGTATGCCTTACGAGAAGTTGAAGAATTTTTTACCGAAAGGGAAATAGGTTCATTTTCTTTAATAATTTTTCAGAAATGATTCTTATTAATTGTAGTTGGGTTATTTATAAAAAAAACGTTCTAATTGCATTATTAAATGTTATATATTTATTTACGGTAAGTTACGATAAACATGAATTTTCATAATGATTTATCTTACGTATAAAATATATACAATGCTAATGGTACATAACACATGCATGCGCGTGTATATATATATATATATATATAGACGAGCGTGTTTGCGCATATATATTTTTTTTTTTTAAGTAAACTATTTGAGTAGATTTTTTTTAGTCGTAGTTGGTATTTCTTCAAATTTATTAAAATGTAGCTTTGTATGCTCTGTAAAATAAGTACTTTTATTTTAATGGGACCAAAGGAGAACTGACTTTTTCCGAATAAAGCAATTGAATTCTGGTCTCTATCTTTTTTCCGACCATTGTAACCGACTTGCTGAGTTATAATCTTACGTATAACAACATTCTTTTAGAATAAATTGCGCTGAGTTCTTGCTTTTTGTTTCCGTAATGACTTTACTTATTTCGCTTTCTATTTAACTGTCTTTGCATCTTGAGTTACGCTATGCACTCAATGAGAAAGTTTATTATTTTGAGTCGTTTGCAAACAGTATATTTATTTTTTTAAATCTTTTACCGTATCTCTCTTGTTTGTTTGTACTGGAGCTGGACTCTAAATCTTTATTTATATTTTTTATTTTTGTTGTTGTTTAGTGTATTTGTTAGATGCACTGTAGCTGTATGTTGGTTAGCTCTGTCTGTCACAATACTCAATCTCAATCACAACCCGTGCAGCTTGTTTTATATAGAAAGAGAGATTGAGAACGGGCACAGATCAGAGGGAGAATATACAGAAAAAGTGTTTGGCTGCCTTCGGGTTGATTTCGTAGTCGTCGGTGAGTTTGACCCGCCACGGGTTGTTTATTCAAATTTCTCATATTTTTTAAAGTTATTTTTAAAAAATGCAACAGCTATTCGAAAATTCACCTCCACATCATGTTTAACGTTCATCATGAATACGTTCGTTTTACGGAAGAAAATTAACAGCCGCAGTGGCTTTTTTTTTGGATCGGATGGTTTCGATCGGTCAAAAAGGAACTGTGCCGCAAGACGAACAACTTCTGGGTCAGACTTGGACAACTTTCGTCATTTTAAAATCACGTTTAATTTTCGCTTATTTGATCGTAGTTTAACTGATTTTTATTCTCTGTCTATTTCTTTCAATGGAAAAGTATGTCCTTCCATATTTTATTAAGCAAATGAAATTCTTTTTTTTATTTAAACATAATGAAACTTAAACTGTTGTTGTTTAAAAAACCGATATAAATAAACAAAAATTATTCATTTTGAAATAATGAGAGATGCCCACTCTGTTCTACTCACTTTTTTTTGAACATTGCGACGAATCGAAACTCATATGGTATCTCGATACTTTCATGAAAATAAGCCAAAATTTTGTGAATTTTGGGCTGTACTTTTATTGAGTGTGACTTGTTGCATGTTTGCATGCAGAATTAAATAATGTAGCTTATAGCAAAGTAGGGGAAGAAGACCAAGACAATGCGTACGGTAATTGTTTATCTTCTACTTTACGTAGGTAATGAAATACTTAAATTTTATTTGTTTGTTTACTTAACTCTCTTTTGTTTGCTTCATCTCTTTCAGCATTAAATAAAAACATTATTTATCAAGTCTTATACCACTTCAACCCTTCTCAAGCTGCATACACCCGCATAAGTTTCTAATATTCTTCTGCAATGGCTTATTTTTGTGAGAATATCGTTTAATGTAGTTGAGCTCTCATTCATCGTTAATTTCATATCCTGACTTGGTAAGGAAATTCTATTGAAAACTATTCCAAATCTTTAACTACGAGCAATAAATAATGTTTAATTTTTTCATTCTACAGTCAATACTTTGCTACTACGGATAAGTTTTTTTTTAATATGATAATGTACCAAGTTGTTGTACCAAGAATTCGCTAAATTTAATATTTATTTAATTATGCTGAATCTTAAAAAATGATAAATTACTTTATGGATATAAATTTTAAGTATTATAAATCATCTTTCATAAAATTGAACTGTTTATAAATTCTAAAGTTATTTTTTTCATTTATACAAAAACTTCGTTAAAAAGTTTTAAAAATATCGTTGATACATTTGTAGTTTCGTCAACGATACTTTTTCGTTTAAGATAGTCGATTCTCTTGTCATATTTAAAATATTTTTTATTTTATTTCGTTTACATACTTCATGTTAAAAAGTAAAAGGTTATACGTACGCCTTTAATCAACGTATCTTAATTCGATACAATTAACCACTACAATAAAACACTTAATACGTGAAACATAATTAAATTAACTGTGAATTCGTAGAATAACAATAATAGAATAAATTCGCGGTTTGCATATGAGATTTACGGATGTGCTTATAGATTATTGATAAATAAATAAAAATACATTATTAAATTAATCGAATATTTTCAAAATAGCATTGAAACTATATTCTAATTTAAAAATTAATTTCTTTTGCAATTCTCGTAGCCTACACAATTTTTGAATATAAAATGTAAATTTATAATAAACCTATTAACAATGCAACAATTACACCTTCGATATATTAATTTTAATCAACATTTGGAAGGTGTTTTTTCACAATGGATAATGATATTCATCGATTTCCCGAGAAACATAGGCTGCGATCGACATAATATATCTAAAATTTAAATTTGAATTAAATATTTATATAAATATTATAATTTTCAAACTCGAAGAATTTGCTAACGAATTAATGTTTCTAAGTTTTTTAAAATTACGTTAACGAGTTAAAATCAATTTGTACGGAATTCGACTACAATTTTATCAACAACGTTAAAAAATATATTTCTTTTTTATTAAGAATCAAACTTTGAAGGTATAACCCGTTTTGAGAAAAATTACCGGTACGATCAAACTTGATGCAAGGAAAATAAAACATATAGTTTCTTTGCTCGATGATACATCAAAAGACGTAAAAAATGTATTTTAACCGATTCGCTTTCGAATCGTGGATCGTTAATTTTTAATCGAGTTGAAAATGTTCAAATCGTATTTTCATAATTTGTAAGTAGTATGCAATCGCGGTTTCGAATATACAATAATCAATCTATGACAAACAATATCGAGCAACGCAGAACCAAATAAAACTGATAACTAAAAATATGGCTGTAGAGGCCATCAGGGTAAAAGTATTGCCTTTTAATAATTTAATTTAATAAAAATTATCGTAGAGTTTTCAATCGAAATTTCTGACCAGAATCAACTCTCCAGGATCTCCACGATCTCTACGATCTCCACGAGCATCTCTAACTCGAAATCCTCGTTCCGGGGTATCTACCAAATTTACAGACGCAGAGGCGGACTGGCAGGATCGCATAAGTTCGGGCTTCGACCGCCTCGTGGCCTTCGCCTCGACGGAGTTGGATAAGCGCCGACGCTCGACCGAGGGGGTGAACACGAGTCCGGACAGCGGCCTCGGCTCCGACAGCGCCGTCCTCGGACCCCCGCCGATCGTTCCCTCCCCGGACGAAGCCCTGGGACCGCCGCGCACTCCTTCACCGGGGAGTCCGCGGCCTGCCAACACCAGCACCGGTCCTAGCCACGTGGTGGCCGGATCGTCCTCGTCCTCGGTGCCGCTCAAGTACCAAAGGCAAGCTGATCCCGAGAGGCACCACTTCAAGAAGAAGTTCTTTCACAGAGACTGGGAGCCGGTTCAACCGGCCGCGCCCGGCAGCAATACAAGCAAATTCAGGCCCAAGGGTAAAGACTGGGACTGGAACCACCAGTCCGGACACCACCACCACCACCACCAATGGCCGGGAAACGACGAGCAGTCCTAACGCGACGATGGATCCTTTTTTCGTTAGAGCTTAGACTTGTTTTTTTCTTTTAGTTTTGAAATTTTTCGTTTCGAACGAGGTGGATTCCTGGTTGCGCGTGCAATCGATCCTCTCCTGTGCAAATCTGTCTGTCGTCTATTAGAGTTTTGGACTACGACCGCTACGACTCGCTCGTCGATTATTTTCTTTTTTTCGGACCTGGGTAATATAAAAAATTATTTTATAGTTACCTCGGAGCAGATGCTTTTTGATCACTACGGGATAAATTTTTCGTTAAGGTTGATTTTTTTAAGTGGCTTGAATTACCACTGTATTGATGTAAAAGAAAAGAAAGTAGTTTATATTTTTATATATTTTATTTTTCGTCCTTTTAAGCTGTTGTTGTTGATTTTTTCTTTTTTTATTGCTATAAATAGGGATTTTTAATCGATGGAAATTTAATAAGAAGGCATATATAGCAGTTCCTACGAATCGAAGATAATTCTAATTTGTTTTCGCTCGATGAGCACCATCCCCGCAATAAAATAGGCAAGGCCTAGAAAGACCATCTCAAACAAATCACGCGTTTAAGCAAAATCACGAGTGAGTGTTCATCTATAAATAACCGACGCTGACTCTTCTCAACTTGGACCGTGCCATTGGAACGGTAAATTATTCTGCTATTCTTATACTTAGTCACTGACAGCTCCCCGTAAACTGCAGTGACATTATTAAATGGACCCGCAGTCGATGAAACGATGCGGTCCACGAAAATCGTATCTTCGATGATTACGCTCTGGACGATATAAAGTATCTAGATGGAAAATTTTTAGCCAAATAATACGCGATTATACATTGTATTAGCTTGTTTTTTGATTCCGAAGAGGGTTAGGCTGCGGTAGATCTCCGTTTTGAATCTCTTGGCAGCTCGACTTTTAATCATTTTCGTAACCCTGGAAGGAATCGTAGGATACATCGTTTTCAAAATCCTCTGCTACCTTTTGCAGAGATCGCTCTCTGACAAAACGAATATTTTAATCGATATCCGGGAGTAATAACGTAAAACCCTCGTCTTATTCATGAAACGATCTTTTTAATTATTACCGCAGTAATATGCAATACCTTTATGAAAGACTTACGATCGTTATTGTGTTGATTACTTAATCTTGGTACGTATTTTGTTTAGCTCAAATTAAAATGTAATTATTAATTATTTCATTGGAACGTCCATCCGCGTACCAACGCTCCGAATTTTGTCAATAGTATTTTAGCCTGATCATGTAAAAAAGAAATTATTATAGTATTTAATTATAAATAATTTACCCTTAGTTTTTTTTATTGGAATACTTACTCGTATTTTAGAAATCGAAAAACAAAATTAGGAATTCTGTTATTTAATAAAAAAATTAAAACGTATACTGTATATAATCAAAAAGCGTCTACCTCGACGTAATTTAAACTGCTCGTGTCTAGTTTTTTCTTATTATTTTTATTATTGTTTAGTTAATGTATAAAGGAAAAAAACGTTGTTTTTGTTTTATGCGAGACAAAAATGTCGTCGCATGATTGACGGTTCAAATGGTATAGGAAAGTTATATAGTGTCGCTCAGGTATGATTATTGTCCCATAGGTACAATCGTCTCTTTTAAAGCGAGTCGCATTATAGTTCGTATATGATATTAGGAGAATTTTTCAATTTTGACGTTCATAACGGCATAGATATGGATTACGGGATGGTTGGTTTATTCGATAATTCGCGAATGTATGTATGATGTTTTAAGCCAATGTGTATCCCACCGTCGTATACAAGAAAATCGAGAGAGACGTATTACAAAAGTACATAACCAAATAAAAAATAAAAAAAAAAATCATAATAATGAAATTTCGTACGAAAGAAATATTGTAACGTAAGATTAAAGATTTATACGAGGAAGCATAGAACGAACATTTTTCAACAAAAATTAAAAAAAAAAAACGTATAACAGAGGTTACGCACTTTTGAAATGTCAATTCTCGAGTGTCATTGAGATTAAGGTTCAACACGCGTGAAGCAAACCGTCGAAACATCTTTTTCACCAAGTCTTGTAATCTTTTTACTTAAGCGACTAAAGTTCAAAAACAATGAAATATAAAGCAAGAGCTCGTACGCGAAGGCTCGTATCGTAGATAAGCAGATCGCGCATTAAAAAATAAAATAGAATAAATAGTGACAGTCGGTATTCAATTACTATCGAGCCTCTCGTGTGTTCGTCGTAAGATTAGCATTTTAGAATTTTATAAGCAACGGAATGTTTCATCTGGCCGATGGAAAGTCTCTTAACCAAAGTGTTCATCGCTGCTTGTTCTGTAATAACGACAACAGCAGATACAATTATAACAATCGTTTCGAATGAAAATAAAAAGACAACAGTGTAAAAGGAACTGACGAAATGTAAATCCAAAGAGCGAGCGATCTTTGCGAGCGTTGAACATTTTTCAACTGGTGCATCGTAACCGATAAGAATTTAAACATAAAGGAACTTAAAAAAAAAATGAATAGTAAAAAAGTCGCGCAAACTCGATCATAATCGTGTAGCGCAATTTTTTTAAATGTAAAGTTGTGAAAACAGAAAAAGGTTATTTACTAATCATGGCATTCCCGTAGACGCGAGAAACGTCTTGTCACTTTTTAAGTGCGTTCATAGTGTAAAAAGTTAATCAAATCATACGTTGTATAGAAACAATCGGATTATTTATATCGAAGTACCCTTATACATACGTCGGAAAAAAGAACACGTAGATATCGTCAACGATGCAGGCACCTGCAAAGTATAGCTGTTACATACACTGCCGAACCTTCTATTAGTTGTATTATTGACCATTATTATTTATTGTTTTTATTGGAATATTTTAATACTAAGATTTTTGTAACAAGCAATATCTCTTTTATTTCACCCATCCACCTTGACTACATGGAGAAATGTACATACTGCATTCTCACGTCTACGCATGTACAAAATATGTAAGATATCTCGAGTTACAATTAAATTTCAAGACGAAAGTTCAGATAAATAATACATTGTAATGTAACGACTGCAAAGAATTAAAGAGAAATATTTGTTTTAAATTTATACGTGCATGGAACTTTTAAAGAAAAATTAAAAAAAAAAAATATGCAGTTACTTATGGTGAAAATAATTTGAATCCAATGCCTTTCAATGGAATACGATACGTTTCAGTTACTTACTATATATCGCAATTACATTCGTTCTTGTTTTCTCTTATTTTATTTCAAATCAGAATTGCATCGCAAGGTCAATGACTCAGTAATGGTACCAGCATCGTTATGCACTCGCATTGATGTAATTTGCATATTTCTATAGCAATTATATTTCGTAAATGGAAGATTAAACCACTTATAAAGAGAAAACACACGTTAACAGACTGCAGTTTGTACGTGCACTTTTACAATCAACATGAATTATATCGCTATTTTTCTAATGCTTTTCACTCTCGATTTCAACGAATGTGTTCAGAGTACAGAGCAGAGTACAGACTTCGAAGTGATACACTTACCAGTCGAATGGACTAGTAACGATACATGGGTAAAGATAAACATTCAGGATGAATTTGTTGGATGGTTTTTTTATCGAAAAAGAAATTTTTTAGGTACCTCTGAAATTCACTGCCTTTGGTAAAAAGGTAGATTTGTTGTTGCAAAAAAACGAACGTTTATCGACCGAGAGTTTCGAGGTTTGGAAGCGCGACAAAGATAACAATTTAAACAAAATCGAAAATTTCGGAAAATCTTCGTGCCATTATCTTCACGAAGATGCATTTAGTACTGCAGCTGTTAGTTTGTGTGATTCTGGAACAATGGTTAGTATTTAAATACCATAAATTATTTATTCGAATAAACAATTAAAATCATTAAATATTTTTAAATATATACACACATATATATATATATATTTTTTAAAAATAAAACGAAAAGATACGTACACTTTTATTTATGATACTCCTCTGGTCACATCGATGTATACGTTAGTAAATTATAGTTTAACTTTGTTTCAAAGATATAGAACCACACGAGCATTTTATAAAAGAAAAACAGAAAAACAGAGGATTGTGTATTGCTGATACGTTTGTCGAGCATTATTTAAATATCTACATATTAATTTCTTATAATTCCTTCATAAATTTTATTTAATGAAAATAATTGGAATCAATTGAGTCACTCGTTTTTAATTAGTAATTTTATCATTGCAATCATTGAAAATAAACGATGAATTTAAAAATAATTCAAATGTATTACTAACTTTTATTAAAAACTTATTAGTAATTGTAATAGTCGTCAAGAATAATTAAATATTTTTTTAATGAAGTAAATATTCAAGATAAGAAGAAAAAACCGTACAAAAATTTATCATTGTTCATGTAAAATAAACGTTATTTTAAACATAATTAAGGCATTCAATTTATTTCTTTTTATTCTAAGCATGGGTACGTTTTCTTCGAAAACGACAACCTCGAAATAAGACCGTTAAGTAGCGAGGAATCGATCGAAAGTCACCGAATTCAGGTAAGATCGTCATCGTCCTTTGGCGAGCCACACGTAATACGCAGGCGACGGATTCCTTCTAATCGCCAAACTCAACTGTTTGACACCAAAAGGATCAAAGTTATAAGTCGCAGGCAAAAAAGTTCATCTTATTCCAATGGTCGGAACAAGCTCAGTGAGAAAGTTGCCACGTCCTTAACTATCGAATTAGGTAAAATTTAATTAAATTTTCTCACCATATTTGCTTACCAATTCAATTATCTTGAAAACATTTTGTAAAAAACAAAAAAAAAACATCTTGACAACTCGATCGTTCAAAATGATAGCTTCTGAGTCAACGTATATTAACGGCAAATTTTTTAAATTCTGAGAGAAACGGGAGTTGGAATATAAATTATTCATAAGCGAGAAAAAGTTTAATTCTTTAATTATCTATATTAACTTTTAGCAGCTTTAATACATTTTTTAATTGTATCGAATTAATATATCAAACTTCGATTACACGTTTTAAAATAAAATTTTTTTTGCACTTTGAAATATAATTATAATGTTATTTGAAGAAAACCGCTAAAAATAAGCGCGTGATTATTTTTTTTAAATAATAACTTTAACAGCGAACGAAAATGGTCCTAACGATCGAGATGAATTTAATTTTAATATAAAATTTCAAATAGTACATATCGATAGTTTTCGTAGAAGAATTAAACAAAAGAATATATTTTTTACTTAATACGATCAAATTTTGTATCGATAATTCAAGATAAATCGTAAAATTTGAATATATTTAATTCAAATCTATAATCTATGCGTTTCGAATTTAAAATTTTGATATTTAATGTAAAACTTGTCATCGATTAAACGCGATTTATGAAAAAATTTCGTTTTTATTAAAAGTAAAATGTATAAAATTTGAGTGATTTAAATAATTAAATATTTCTTCGAAAATGAGATTATAGTTTTATTTTGATTGGGTAAATACGGAAAGGAAATAAACGATTTTTCGCAATGCCTTTGAAATTCTAGTTTTATTTGATCGGAGGTTTCTTCTTAATCGAAACGTCCGCAAACATTTTCATCGCGATGAATCGAAATCGCATTTAAATACAAAATCACGCGTAAAATAAACGTAAAAAGGAAGGAAGCAAAATAAAAGACTAAAATTTGTGGTAATTGGAACAAAAAGTAAATTCTCTCGGAATTTCTCGGTAAAACGCTCGCAAAAAGATGCATTTGTCGGCCTCAACCGAAAAGCTACTTTCGTTCGCCTCGCTCTCATCCGCGCGGAAAATCATCGGGCGATCGCGTTGATCTACCGGCCGAGCGGTCACCGAGGACAAAGAGATAAAGCGGATAAAGAACGCTGAGAACTGACGCGACGATTAAACTGTGACGTCAGCGGTGTTCTTGGACGCGGCGGCCTACGGGCTACTGGTGCCCCAGGTAGCGGCGGACGAGGACCGGCTCCTGGACGCGCTCCTCGCGTACGTGAACAACATCCAGGCGCTGTACCATCACCCGAGCCTCGGGCAGCGGATCGACGTCACCCTGGTGCAGCTGGAGCTGATGTCCCGGCAGCCCCAGGAACTCGCGAGTCTCGACGGCGAACGAGCCGAGCTCCTCGACGCCTTCTGCGCGTACTCCAAGGCCAACAACCCGAGCAACGACGACGACCCGCGTCACTGGGACGTCGGCCTATACCTCTCCGGTCTCGACTTCTACGCTCTCGAGGACGGCAAGAAGAACCCGGTGACGATGGGACTGGCACCCGTGGGGGGCGTCTGCTGGCCCGAGTACTCGTGCGTCATCGCCGAGTTCGGGGTGAGCAATCGCTTCGGGAAGCCTTATCCGTCCGCCGGATTTACCTCGATCTACATAGCCGCTCACGAGATCGCGCACAAGTATGCACCTTTTTCCATTTCTCAACGCGGAACTCCTTTGTCCGTGGGCCCACCTCTGCGTTTGCTTTCAACGCGGAGGAGCGAACGCGAACGCAAACGCGAACGTCACGGTTAACAGCGAAATCGTTCGCTTCCCTTCCCTTCGAGCGCTCTCTCAAATTCCGGAAACTTGATAGATCTTTACAAGCTCGCGAGAAAAGAAATCACCTGTGCGCCGACTCGATTGGAGCATTCCTGCCTAATTTTCAATGTAAACGATGCTCGAGGAATTCTTTTAATTAACATCTTCGAAACTACATAATTGCATACTCGAGCGTTATTATTTAAAGCTTCTCGAGGCGATGTGCACATTTAGAGAGCTTCGGAATAAAATTTGAATAATACGAATTTGTTTTTCAACCTTTTTTGTAGCGCGATTCGCATTCGAATATTCGGACCAAGTCGTAACGAAGAAAAAAGTTTGATACTTTTTTCTTTGTTAAACACTTGTCGGAGTGAATTTATTTTATAGCTTTCGAGAGGTAAAAAACTCATCGATCTTATTTGGTACGTTAATACTTTATTACTAGTTTGCTCGTTAAATTCACGACGAATATAGGCATGCGATTTATTTTACAATTATCAATTTCTTGGTTCTTCCATTTTTCTGTTTTTTTTAAATTTGTTCTCCTACTAAAGAACAAAAAATGCGTAGTGCAATGAAATTTGATTTCGATTTACCTTGTAAAAACAAATAAGTTTTTACCGGCGATTACTATTTCTTCTTGGTATAATAAATAAAAATTGCTGAATTTATGTATCCTTAATGTAATTTATTTCTCTTATTTCTATAGAATGCGACAGCATAAATATCGGATGTCGTTCTTTTTAGCGTTTTTAAGCACCGGTATAAACAACGATTGAGTTTTATTTGAATAATTTCACGTTCGAAACGCTTCCTTTTCGTTTCTTCCTAAACATTCGAAAGACGCGCAATTTAGGCGAGTCCACACGCCGGAAATACAACAAAAAAAAAACTTGCGCGACTCATAACCGGGGGGAGGGGCAAACGCCTCGCTCTCAGTTTAGGAATGCACCACGACTCCACGGGAAACGACTGTCCCCGCGATGGTTTCATCATGTCCCCGAGCCGCGGCACCGAGGGCGAGACCCAGTGGTCGAACTGCAGCCGCGCCGTCGCCTCGAGCCTCGCCACCGGGAAGCCCTGCCTCCTGGACGCACCCGGCAAGCGTGCGGAAGAGGAGCAACCACGTCCGCTCGACCATCAGGGGAAGTACGGGAGCCGACCCGGGAGGACCTGGACCGCCAAGCGCCAGTGCGAAGTGTTGCTGCGCGACTCCGAGGCCTTCGTCGACACCCTGGAGGACTGCTGCCGGGCGCTGAGGTGCCGCAGTCCCCGGAGGACCGGCTTCTACCTGGCTGGACCCGCGCTCGACGGCACCGGGTGCAGCGACGGATCCGAATGCAGAGCTGGCGAATGTCTACCGATCGAAGATCAATGGTAATCGATCGCGACAGCGTTGCTCCGATATTTCCTCGAGCGGCAACATCGCTCGCTTCCTAGAACAACCTTGTGCCGAGAAGGTGTAGAGTTGGACGATGCCCCTGTCCTTGTGCCCGAGATGGGACCAAGCCTAACATTTCGCGAGCAGTGGGAAGTTTTCGAAACGGGTCCGTCGATCCTACGGGATTTTATAATTGCAGTGTATGTATTCGAGGAGAACGATAATTGGATTGTAAGTTTTCTCGACTCGAGTTCTTTTGGATTCTGATTTTGCTGCGCAAAAGAGTAAAGTGCGCGCACTTATGAATAAATAAATAAAAAAAAGTTATAAAGTTATCGTCGATAAGGTTCAATGTAGAAAATAATCTTTCGATTTTCACATGAATTTAAATTTTTAATCAATGCATACGATGATTATTCTGCCTTACTGAATTAAGACGAATTATAGTTGTAATAAAATTTTTTTGCGGGATATAATAAATTTAATTTATAATTCAATCGACCGTATAGAATTTAAAATCTATTCTTTTATATTATAGCTAAATATAATTATGCTAATGATACGTTTTATCTTTAATTGACTTGCATCTCCGAGACATATTTTATTACAAGTTGATAACGTACGTAAGTGAAAAAATCTCCACGTGAGACGAATCTCTGGAAATAACTGCTTCAAACCAAGTATTTATCTTTCGTGAAACTTTAATTTTATGTATGCTCGAGTATTTCCATAAGATTTACATCTGTCGACTATGACGTAAAAATTAAATTAATCAATAAAAGATTCGTTCCTTCTTTTTGTAAAGAATATATTTCGATGTTTCAAATTGAGATATTTCTTTTGGATCCTGTTTTTGTTACTATTATTTAATAGAAAAAACGATAAGACAGTCTTTTAGAAAATTTTGAAACTTTTTTTCGCATCTAGAACGTATGTAAACACGTGTATTTTATCGGATCATATCGAACACAATCACCGCATATTTAACGCTACATAGTCATATTGTAATTATTATTGTATATAGATTGGCTTCGCAAGATAATACAGTGTATTCGGAAAGATGTTTCATCGAAAAAGATTTCATTATTTTGACCTTGATTGACAATCTTGTGTATCCAAATGAACTGTTTTCCGAAGCTTTTGAAATAACAAAAGTTTCTTCGCTTTGCTTTATTAGTTTAGAACAATATTTCGAAGATGACTTACGGAAAATATCAGTCTGTTTATTTTAATTTAATCGTGCATTTATCATTTATTTAAATTTTTCTCGGTAAATTTGATATTTACTTACAGGGTTATAATTATCGATTTTTACTAAAAGAAAAATTATTTTACGCTTTCAAGTTCTTGTAAAAGGATCTCATTTTGTCGCGTATGTTTTTAATAACACGTTGAGATATTTTAGATCTTTAAAAATTTTTATCTAAAAATAGGTTTTGAACGTGATTCGTAAGTAATATAGAAGGCGACTATGAAAAGAATGTAAACAAATTCTTTTTCTACGATAAGAAGGTTATAATTATCGATTTTTCCACAATAATGGCGTCAAGAAAAGTTTCCTTTTATCACCACGTTAAAAAATCGATCTACAAAATAATTAATCAATTATTTTGATTTATAATATCATAGTTTAAAAATCATGGACTTACGTATACGTCGTCGACTATTTGTCTCTTTCGTAGATCATCTCCTATATCTTGTGCCTTATTATCCAAACGATATTTGATAAAATAACGAAACACGATCAACCGCGTATCGATTAATTATGATTCATTTTTAGATGGATCAGACCATGACACAAAAAATACGCGATTAAAAAATACTTTCTTTTTATATTCAAAGTTTTAAGCCGTGTGCTTACGAACGATATTTGCAGAAGAAAACGTGCAAAAAGCCGTTATATTCGAGCATATTGTAAACCATCGGTTAGATTATCGTTACGAGATAATCACGCGATAAATGTCGTGACTTTCGAAGGTAGCAGCTATTTCATTCTTATATCGAATAAATGCAATTCAAGAAACCAGGTCTAGTTTTAAAATACGAGTGAAAAAAATATCTTTTCGCGTTTGAATTAATTAGAAAAATTTCGTGGCTTCGTCTATGATTTAAATACCAATATTTAGCTAAATTTTGGAGCAAAAGCGTAATTAAGCGGAAATGTCCAAATACTTTAAAATATCGAATGCCGATTTTGATATTCGGTGGAAAGATGAATAAGACATCGATTAAAATAAATATTCATACCAAGAGTCAACAGCGGGTATAAAATCGTTGCGCTTTCAGGAAACAGATTCCGTTGCAACCGACTACTTCACCCGGACCCTCGGGTTGGAGCCAATGGAGCAAAGGCACATGCACCAGTGGCTGCATCCGAGGATCCCTCGGGTACCTCGAGCGCAGACGCACGTGCCTCGGCGAGGTCAACTGCCCGGGACTGAACTTCGACGTGAGTCTCTGCAAGGACAACCAACTCTGCGAGCGGGCGCAGATAAAGCGGCTGGGAGTCGTCGAGTTCGCGGGTCAGCGGTGCCTGGAGTACGCGGAACGCGTCACCGAGATCGACGGCCACGGGGGTGGACTACAAGCTGGTCACGAGGGAACCAGGCCCTGGATCGCCTGTGCCGTCTTCTGCAAGATGAGAACCGCCGAGTCTTATTACTCGCCGAGGCTCGAGCTCAACGACTTGGGAGTCGATGCTTACTTTCCCGATGGTACCTGGTGCCACAAGGATGACCAAGGCGAGAACTACTTTTGCAGGAGGCATCACTGTCTACCGGAGAATTTCAGGTGGGAGCTGGATTCTTTCTTTCTTTCCTTTCTTGTACGATGTTTTTTCGCTCGATCGATAAAATTTAAGGCACGGAAGGAATTCTTATAAAATCAGCTTTAAATCATCCGAGAAATAAAATAAATCTTACAAAGACTTTTTATTTCCAAACGTTATTTATATTATCGATTTCATTCGATTCTCTTTATGTGATTCGTGTTTTGCAGATTTACACGTTTATTTATCGATAAAAATCCCATAATGAAATAAATGCTCTGATAATTGCACGATCGAAAACTAAATGTTCGATTCGCTTCTAAATTGTTTCGTCGGTTTATTCGGAACGCAATCAGCATCAAAAAATTTGACGTGTACGAACAACTACGCATTATTATTTTAATTATATTTACGACACGTTGTCTCAAAGTAAATAATTTTCCGCCTACAAATTCCAGAAAAATTTCTTTTTTTAATTACGGGTTGCGCACTTTCTCCATTGAAAACGCAAGTACGTATTGTTAATATTTGAAACTTGAACACAATGATACATTATACGAGAGAATAAGTATGTTTACGAGTACTTTCGTTTTGACCATTTGCGGTGAAGATAACGGGTCGCTCCTTACGTGCGCAGTCCTTAAAAAGGCGGCGATAGCGACGACTTTGTCCGCGTACAAACATATTCTCTTTGTATCGATAATTTTTAAACGGTTGGTTAATGTCATGCTCCTCGAATAATATAAAGCATTAAATTTCGTATTAAAGTAAAAGAAAAACCATCGAATGCGATACAATACAAATATCAACTTAAATACGAAATTACCATAAACGTGGTTTATGAATGGACTGTAAATCGTTGAATAAGATAGCGATCGAGATTAATCGGATGCCAAGGACGACGGTCGAGTATAAAGTAATTAAATAGACAAAAATGGAAAAAACACGCGTCAATTCGTTGAGAAAGATATCTTACGTCCATCAAATCGATAGAAGTAATACGCTAATTAGTTTTTCACGATTAAATTGTTTGGAAAGTTGCTTCGCGATAATTTGAATAGCTTATTCCGCAACTTTTGAGCGACGCATCGTTCGTATTCGGTCTCTAAAATGAGTTTCCATATTATCGATCATCTTCTCGAGGGTTAACGGAGCTTTCTAAAATAAGCATCGATCGGTGGTTCAAAGGTCGCACGCTTCGTCGTCAAACTGTAATCCTTTACATCGCGATATTCCTCGCGTCAGAGAATTTTTTAAAGCGTCATTTTTTCACCGTTTTTCTCTCGATA
This sequence comes from Dolichoris vasculosae, assembly GCA_018907195.1. Lineage (NCBI taxonomy): Eukaryota > Metazoa > Arthropoda > Insecta > Hymenoptera > Agaonidae > Dolichoris > Dolichoris vasculosae. The sequence continues at coordinate 957,569 of JACCHY010000001.1, forward strand.
ATTCGTCTCTGGTGTGAGAGTCTGGACACGCGGGCTTAATCTCCGAGCGCACGTGCTCTCAACTTTACACGCGAATTACCCGCTCGGAGAAGTGAGAAAAAGAAAGAAAAAGAAAGAAAAAGGAGGATAAAGGTGAAATGAAACGGGCGCTATGCGAGTTGGAGCGAATACGAAAATACCGCGACGCGTGGAAGTGACTCAACTTTCGGGGAGAGCGGAAAGACTACATCCGGGCCGTTTGCTCGGTTCCAGGTTCGGGAAGGGTCTACCTGTCGACGAGGAGGAGAACCTGGGCCCCATGAACGCCCAGCCCTACGACTGGCGGCCGCCCTTGGACCTCGCGCGGTACTTCGGGCTGGGGTTGGACGGAAGGCCGCTGTTGACGAGTCTCGGGCCACGGCTGCTCGAGGACGCGTCACCGCCGAGGGACGGCGCGTCGTGGCTCGACTCCAAGGACTACGTAGAGCTGCCGGTCGAGTTCCTGCTTCGCCATCGGCAGCGCGGAGCGAATCCGCTCTGAGAGCGACGTATATGGAGCGCCGCGGCTCTTTTGTCCCGAGCACGGACGTCTGGAATTTTTCCGGACGCGGACGGAAGGATCGGCTGGTTTCTTGCGGCGCGTAGCATCTGGTGACTGTTCCTTCGTTCGTCCGTTATTCCTCGGTTATTCCTCGACCATTCCTCGACCATTCCTCGGTTATTTCTACGGGGAGAAGCGGAGGAAGAGGAAACGTCGCCGCGTTTCTGTACCTAAGACGGTTTTTCGATGCACAAAACCGACCGAAGCGAAAGCTTTCTTTTTCCTACGTTCGACTACTTTTTAAAAATGTCGCGACTCTTCAGCGGTCGTTTCTTGAATAGCTTTCAAAATAGAGTTTGTACTTATGACGATCAAGAGTGATTTATGGAATTTATTATTAAACTATTTTCCGGCGTCGCGTTTATAATTTCACGTTTTTAATAATTTTCAACAAACCGCTCGTTGAAAATGTTGGATCGTATCTACGATCTAGAATTGATATTTTTCGTACCACGCAAGACTGTTTTTAAATTATTTCGTTTACTTTGATATGTAACTTTGTTACGTAGTTGTTCTCTTATCGCGAGATTATTCAATAATTGCATTATTTTATTGTGAATTTTTGCAATTTTTTATTGAAATGGATAAGTGTAATTTTGATTAATCGAAGATTAAATTAAAAAAATAATTAATTTTGTATATTTCTCGGACGTTTGTTTATTAACGTTTGTTTCTCGGGATAAAAACAACTTTACGATTAATGTTCAAGCGTTAGAAATTAAAGTGAAAATAATTAAGAAATATCTTTTTTAATTGCGTTGGCATAAAAAGATTTCGCTATAAGACGATTTATTTAAATTTAATTATTGTACATTATAATAATATTTACGAGTGCACATTATGATTTAAACAAAGTAATTATCGACTATTTTAATTCTCGATTAAATTACAAGAATCTTCCCTTTATCGAATAACCGTTTCACAAACAATTTCTGTCGTGACTAATTCATACATAAATAACCAAATGACCTACATATATAGGCATAGGTTGGAATTTATATATTAAAATTATTAATTTAAGCATATAATTCCATACATATATATATATATATATATATAAAAAGCTCAATTGTAATTTTTTCAAACATCTATCAATTAGTTACCAAACAATATATCGCAAAAATAATTTGATGTAATTTTTATTTTTTCAATCTATTACGATACTTTAAATTATAAAAAATATATTATATTGTATTTATGTACATCATTCTTATTTAAACAAAGGCTATCGCTAAAATAACTTTTTTTAATTTAAAGAATCTCTTGGCGTAACTCAAAGAGACTATCATTCTTATTAATAAATGTTGTGAATATAAAAAGAATAAAAGTTATTATTGTATAAATTTGTTTTTTTCTAATATTTCAACTTTATTTTAAATATACCTATGATGTTACTTATAACGGAAGGAAAATAATAATATTGACAAAATAATATGCAGGAAACTTAATCCAGATTAATGATTTATTTTTATCGAATATTTTTAAAACGATGTGATTATATCGAAAATTTATTTTATATCGACGACGTATCGATCTATCTCACACAAAGAAATATGCGTTCATCGTATAATATAATACGTATATTATGAGAAAAATTTTTAATAATAGGGATAAAGACATTTCTCTCGATGCGGATACGAGAACTTGACTTCTTTTTGGTTGACGCATGACTCAGGCGGATTATTTCAGTGGTATAATAGATTTACATTTAATTTTTTTATGCTTTTATTACTTACCGCTTTATGGTACCATTATATTAGCGAGAAAGAGAGTTTAATTTACTAAATATAATAAAATTAAGATGCTCTTTAAACGCGATAATCTTTTCCTTTGATAATTTATTTTAATCTCCGAGATTTTTGTGTTTTATACGAAATTACGGAAAAAAAAAAATTTATGCTCGAGAAAATGTAAGTCTTAAATGAAAAGCGATTAAAACCGTTAAGTTTTAATGTTATTTGAGAGCTTAATTGATAAAGACGTAAATATTGTTTTAATATTTAATAACAGAAAAGTAATTTATACAAATGTGACGATCACTCGTACTAATTTTAGTTAAACTGTTTGCGATGATATCGAAATGTTTAGACGCTTCAAAAGATTATTAACTTGTATTTAAGATAAGGCACTCGTATAAAGTCTTATCATTAAACCTAGATTCATTTAATTTACAAAATATCTACAAAATATTTTTTATTTTACCTTAGAACATTATGCAACCCAACTATCTACGTTCGAAACAATATTGTAAAATATTTTAACGAAAGTACCAACGATACTTAAAAGTAAATTCATTTCTCATAGACACATTATAAATATACGGGTATAAGTACACGTCTTTTTACAGGCATACGCAATAACCCTGTCATCGTGTAATTTAAAATATTTAATAGAACCTTTTTTTATATTCGTTAGCTTTAAAATATAATAGCTGATGCACATATTTCGATTTAAAATAAACAAAAATTATGGCGTAAGAAAGCACTTTTTAACGATTCCTTGTGCACTGTAAATAATTCAAAAATTATTCATGAGATACTTCCACGTATTACTGCTGCATGTTTCTTTGTGAGCTTATTTATATCGATTCCAAAACTACAGAGTGACGTCGTAATATATATTTTTACTTAATCTTACTTGCAAATTATTTTGCAAAATTTCAAATTATTTTCAAAACTGATAGAATATAACTTGTATTAAAACACGTTATATTTATACCTTTTGTTGTAAAATACGTCAAGAAATACAAATAAATTATAACGATAAACCGTGTTAATGTTGCTTTCACATTAATTTAAAATATGTAATAAACAATCGCAAAACAATGGACATCTTACAAAATAATCTCTATCGATAAAAAATATTATTAGTCATGTTTCAATTTTAGAAACAGTTATAAAATGAATAACTCTACATTTGTCTTTTTTCGACGGTAAAAAATAATTATATAAGCAGATCTAGAATTACCGAAATATTTTAACCGATTTAAAGTTTTGAAATAATATTTACTAATACAAGAAATATTAAGTTAATAATATTATTTGTGTACAAAATTTTTAATAAAAGAAAAAATTTCGAGTCGATTGATACAATAAATACCGTTGACAGTAATTAATGTTTCTTCTCGAGAAAATTACTAGTTTAAACGCTATCGTTTAATTTTAATTTTTAAACGTCATTAAATGGCTGATAGCAGTCGTTAGTAACGCATAAATCTTTTAATAAAATTTAAATTATACGTTAGAAAATTTTATTTCATTAATACATCGTTTACCCGTGAAATACCAAGTTTCAAATCCGAAACGATATCATAGAAAAAAGAACGTTGCGTATCGAAAAATAAAGCGAATAATAGTTTTCCTCGTGGAATTTAAAATTAACTTTGCCAGAACATTCATATCAGGTAGTAAAGTACATCGAGCGAGAATATTAAAATTAAAAATAAAAATAAAAATTGTCAAGCGAATGCTATTTTCTTTTTTAGAAAATTACCGAAACGGAAAGTATATTTAAGTTTAAAAATTCTAAATATAAAATTTAATTCCGTTGGTTTGCATAAAGGGGAGTCCGAGATTTTTATCGATTTCAAGTTTACCTAAATTGTTTGAAATCATAGGACGAGAAAAATTGCGAGCTTTTTGCACGAATCCGTAATAATAAGCGCGAAAGTTTTTATTGGTTCTTCGAGGATTAAAGTTTTAAAAAATCTATAAAAATATATACAAATAAAATAAGCGCAAGATTTAATTTTATTTTTACAAGGCTCGTTAGCATTTTTTTCTATTCCGGCATTTTTGATTTTTTAATAGACCGTCCGACCCTGAAATTCACAAGCGAAAATCCAAGCGTAGAATTAGGATAAGCAACAGTTACGGACGCTCTTAACTTTCGGATCGATATTCGCTTTCGAGTCAATCAACGAACACCAAGTTTATGACAAATTGATTTCGTTACACGAATTAAAGGGTTTAAAAAACAAAGGTTAGTCAGCGTAGACGAACCATCGGAAGTTCGGGTAAAAAATCGTGGAGGTTTCGAGGACAAGAAGAAGCGAACGAAGAAGCGAAAAAAAAAAACGAATATACGTATATAAAGTTCCGCTAGAGGCAAATGCGCGCGTTCCTCTCGTCTCTCGCGAGGTAAGCCGATGACGTCACCCGCTCCGCTGACTATTTTAGGAGTGTCTTGGATGTCCCGTGTTGCGGTGGCTACTCACCGTGTATATCGGGGAATAGAAGAAACTATTATCAACCAAGGAGAGGGCGAGAGCAAGAGAGAGAGAGAGAGAGAGGAGAGAGGGAGAGAAAACAAATTCGGGAAAGATGGTGATAAATAAAAACAATAGTTTATTTTTTCATGTATAGAATATGTCAAATAATTTAATGCGTCTTTTTGTTTCTCAATAATGTATAAGTGTACAAATAAACAACTTTGACAATTGAACGAAAATCATTACGGTTTTTCGAACAAGAATCGAAACGCGTATCGCGTTTACAAAATTCTCGTCGTTTTAATCGTTATAATTTTATTTTTATCGGTCTTTACTCATCGACGATTCGGTGAAAAGGGTCACTGACTCCTCCGACTGATAAAAAAGAAATGAACAATGTATTTTAGTACAAGAATCTTAAGCTTTTGGTTTTCCTAGTCAGTCTATGTGGTGAACCGTTAGTTTAGATCAAAAGAAATTTCTTTGATGACTAGCTGATTCGATTAAATAAATTGGACGATCCGTGACCTTTTTCACTGTCTTGTCATGCAATATATATACTATAGAGTTCTATATTGTATGCGACGCAGAACACTGGCATTCGATATTCATTCTTATACTCACGCTTTGCACAACCAGTGTGCTTTCGAAGCACACGGTACACACGGCACGCACGCACGCACGCACGCATGCACGCACGCACGCACGCACCCATTCATCCATGCACACGCGCACGACACTCGTTGGAGGTCCATTCATTCGCGCACCTCACCACACTCATCGCGTATCCACCATCTCCTCCGCCACCATTTATCTTGCACAAATTTTCCATTATATTCACTTAGCTTAGTACTTTAAAATATATTCGTCAGTCACTCTCCTTGCTAAATACCGCTGGCGCGATCGATCAAGCTCTCACTCGCTTAATAATCGTACCAAAGGTCCTGGGACTTTCTGTACAAAGGGCAACAAACGAAGAAATAACAAGAACTACCAGCTGGGATCGTACGATATATATCGTACGATCGTTGGATCGTAGAGAGTACAGAAGTGGCAGAGATGCTCTCGCGATAATTCAATCGGCGCGATTCCGAATACTTACGAAAATAAGTGTCTATGCGAGACGCGCGCGATTCGCGCCTCGACTAAAACGTATAACTAGCTATACTAACAAAATGAATTTTTACATGCTAGAATGTAAACACGAGTCTTTATCAAGTCTTGGAGGTCGTATTCGAGCTTCCACGACCGCAGCTGTGCAGTTGTGCCACGCAAGACCAGAAGATATACCAGAAGAGTAATAATGTACAGAGGACACGCGACCGTATCTTGCTTCGGTCGCGCCGCTTCTTTTTCTTTTTCTTCTTCTGTTTCCGCTTCCTTCATTTTTTCATTGCCTTTTCTTCGTCTTCTTTTCTTTCTCTCCCTGCGCGTATCTTCGGCTCGGGCCGCTCATTTGGGCAACGTATCGTACAGTATGTCCTTGGCATTCTGCGTCAGCGAGTCCGGGAACTTAATGTCGAACGTCACGATGAGATCGCCCTTCCTCGAGTGCTCCTTGGGGTAGGGAAGCCCGTGGCCCTGGATCTTCTTCACCGTCGTCGGCTTCACGATCTCCCTCGTGAGGTTGAGGTTGATCTTCTCGCCGACGAGGGTCGGGATCTCGATGATCGAGCCGCAGAGCGCCTGTCTGATGCTCAGCTTGCAAGTGTACTTGATATCGCTGCCCTCCCGCCTGAAAAGCGGGTGCGGCTTATCTCTGATGATGAAGACGATGTCGGCGGGTACCTTGCCTCGGCCTTGGTCACCCTCCTTCTGGAAGGTGATCTTGGTACCGGCCTTCCAGCCGGGTTTCACGTTGATCGTGAGCACCTTGTCCTCCTTCTTCGTCGAGCCGTCCGGCTGTACGACTCGCCTGGAGATCTTCATCTTCTTGGTGCAGCCCTTGAGGATGTCCTCCAGGCTCACGTAGAGGTCGTACTCGACGGCCGGGTCCTGGGCACGCTCTTTGCCGGCGACGCGACTCGTTGGGCCCGCGAAGTTGAACGAGTGGGAGCGGAACGCACCTCCGGGTCCGACGCCCTGCCTCATGCCCTGGGCCAGTCCGAAGGGGTCGTCCGTCTCCATGTCGTCGTCGCAGAAAAACATGCGGTTGCTACCACCTCCGGGATTCCCGTACTCGAAGAAGGTCGCGAAGGGCGAGGTGGTGCCGAAGAACTGGGCGAATGTCGCGCGCGGATCCCCGTGGAAGGTGTAGGTGGCTCCGTTTCCGAAACCTCCTGCTCCACCGGGTCCACCTCCGGCGCCGCCCTTGAGACCCTCCTCGCCGAATTTGTCGTAGATCTCGCGCTTCTTGGTGTCCGAGAGAACTTCGTACGCCTCGGCGATCTCCTTGAACTTCTCCTCGGCACCGGCTGTACGATTCTTATCCGGGTGGTACTTTAGGGCCAATTTCCGGTAGGCCTTCTTTATCTCGTCGTCGCTGGCACCCTTGGCGATACCAAGGATTTTGTAGTAGTCTTTTCCCATTGCTTAGACTCCTGCGAACAAACGGAAGCCACCGATTTTGGTTAGTTGTTGACACCTTACCCGATATCCCCGCCCCTCCTCCTCGGTTCGCCGATCGCTGCGTTGGAATTGCCCGACTAAACTCTTTTCGATAATTATGATAATAATAAAGACGATGGTCAAGGGCATCGATTCGTTTGAACGCTACGAAGCGCACCGGAAAAATAGTTGATCAACTTTTCGTTTAAATCGCGGCTACCAACTGTTATATTAATTCTGTTAAATACCCGCGCGTCTCTAATCTTGGATGTTTGGACTTCGGTATCCTCACCGATAACGGAATTTTTAAAGCTCGTTCTACCGTAGTTTACGTTCGCCTCGGAAAGAGTATTAAAATTCGAGCGGACAAATTCAACGAATCGTATAAAATTTGCGAAACCATTAGATTTTTACCGCGTAGATTCGCGAGCGGATCGAATATTCGCTTTTTCGAGTTTCTGGTTTTCTTTAAATTTCACATTTGTTAAATACGACGCGTCTTCGAAAAAAGAAATATTGCGAAATATCGAAATTCTGATAAAATTTTTTGGCAACCGCGAGCGATTATAGCTACCAGTTGAACTACATTTAACGTTTAAAATATATTTTTTATAATTATTAATCATTTTTCCCAATTCATATATAAATAACGGTTTCTATATGTATCGCTATCGAGTATTTCGCTATTAATAAACAGTTGGAGTAATTTTTCTTACGTTAACGAGCGAATTATTTTTTACAATTTTATCCTTAATTTATTAAATTATTTTAAAGTTTTGCGATATAATAATATTAAATCTGTACGATCAAGTTAGACATAATTCACAAAGCTAACGTTATTTAGATCTTTCTTCGCGTAATTTTGAAACTTTATATTTAAAAAAAAAAACGTTCTCGTACGACCAAGTAAATATTTCTCACGCAACAATTGTAAAGTTTATTATGTATTCAGTTTATTCTTACTTGTGAAAATTCGCTCGAAAAATATAAAGTACGCTGTTCGTCGACCGTTATATTAAATGGAGTAAATACAATTCTACGGAATTCAACGGTACTATATAAAAATTAATAATATCAAATACAAGAATAAAGTGGAAAAATTATTTTTACACGGTTGATTTTAAGTCTAATAGTAGAATCACTTTTTTTATTTCGATTAATTTATCGATCGCAACGAAATAAATATAAAACTTAAAATTCCATTAGCCTACTTATTTAATTCGTATCGCAACGAGTCGCGCGTATTAAAAATATTAGGAACGCGTTTTTTGTTAATATATATTTTGGAAGGTCTTTCGCGAAATTTACTTTTCTAACGCAATCGACGCATTAACTTACGCTCGCACTCACGAATAAATGTTACGTTACGCGAAGCCTCCGCGTATTTAACTAATTGAGCGCAATTAAAACGCGTAGTCCAAATTTGGAGTTTTAAGATACGTATTTAAATAACAGTCTTAAAACGAAAATAAACAAAAATATTGAGATTTTGATGTTAAAGGCAAATACGACCAGATAAGGCATAAACGCCAGTGAACACCGTACGACCTCAAATTAATTCTTTTGTTGCTCGAAATTCATTAGTGCAATGCCAAGCCGGGACTATCAATAACGCAAACACTTCGATGACGCGTGCGTAACATTCGTTTTCCCGTTTTGCATCATTAATCACTCCGATTTGAAGCAATACAACCAAAATTGTACTGCGACGTGCGTCTTTAAACCGCGCTAAAAAAACGACTCGGAAAGTTCTTTTACGCCATTCCGTTTAAAAAGAGATGAAAGCAGAGAGAAAAAAAGAACACGTACCGTGATTTTTTTATTTTACGTTCCGATGTATATATATATATATATATATGTGTGTATGTGCACGTCCCCACGTCTACACACATCTACACGCGTCTACACACGTACAAAAACGCCCGTATAAATGGATGGGTGCGTGCGTGTGCGCGCGTTACTCGAGACGACCTCAAATCGAAGATGCCCCTTCTACACTGAATCGTATATTTGTCATTCGGTGTTCATTATCGTAAGTGTTCTCGTTCGCGGAAATCAAATATCCGATACTCGAAAGAAATCGATGCAGCGATACGCGAACGATGTTTTGAAATTATATTCAGTTTTTAAACACTGGAATTTTAATTAACCATGAAGTTCAAAACAAAATAGAAACAAAAATGAGTCCAATTACTGCCTTCTTTACACCGAACATACATTCAACGTCGTTCAAATATATATAAACTAACGAATTTGTTTTTACTTTGATCGTTCGATTAGTTTGTAAAATTCCAAGCCTTTCTCGAATCGGGAACGCCAGCTGGTGCTTTAAGCGAGCGCTGCATTCGTTGAGAAATAAAAAACAATAACAACGGCAGCAGCAGCAGCAGCAGCAGTAACAACAACAACAAGAAGAACTACTACTACTACACTACTACTGCATCCGTAGCAGTGGCAAAAACGACGTTAACGTTGTTAGAAATATCCCCACTTCTCGTAACGTTCGAGTTTAAAAAAATACTGGGACGTTTTTATTAGCTGCGAAATAACGCGAGCAAAATTACATCGCTTTCCTCGCTTCGAGCATAAAACGGGAGTTTCCAAATCCAATGTTTGCGACAGCATTCAATGTTAAAAGATGATTAAAAACGAGAGAGCGCGTCAATCGTGGAAAAGCAAAAAAGAGTAGCCGAGAAGCCAAAGTGCGAGAGAGCGAGAAAGCTACCGAGCGATAGAGCGATAGACCGAGAGAAAGAGAGAGAGAGAGAGACGATGATATCGCAAGGCTGCGGCTTTGCTCCAGCCGACTTTGGGAGGAAGAAGGCAAAGTAGCGCGCACAAACTACGCGAATATTCGATGCGGGATAGGCACGTACGCAGAAAAGCGCGAGTCAAGGCAGAGGGGCCGCCGAATTCCCAAGTCAAGTTAAAGACGGCGAGGACGAGGAGGTGGACGAGGAGGTGGACGAGGACGACGTCGACGTCGACGCACCTACGAGACATCACCCAATTTTGGATCCGTTTCGTGGATATCCAAACGCGTGCACACGCCGTCCGATCTCTCTCTTTCTCTAGCTCGTCCGTTCGCTCTTTTCATTTTCGAGGACGGCGCGAAACTCTCCACTCTGGTGCACACGCACACGCACACGCACACGCAAACTGTGTAGCCACCCACGCGCCTTATTTTCCCCGCTATTTCGGGAAACGATGAGACATCGAGGAGGAAGAGCGCGAAACCAAGGGAGGAGAGATCGGGAGAACGGGAGAACGGGAGAACGGGAGAACGGGAAAACGAGAGACCGAGAGAACGAGAGAACGAGAGAACGAGAGAACGAGAGAACGAGAGAACGAGAAACGAGAGAACGAGAAAACGAGAAAACGAGAAAACGAGAAAACGAGAAAACGAGAAAACGAGAAAACGAGAAAACGAGAAAAACTTTTCGCGGGACTTGGAGCCCCGAGGAACGGGGAGGATCCTCCCAACCTCGGCAGCTGGAAGAAGAGAAGGTTCCCGAACGCCGACGAACCTCGCTCGTACGGACGTAGCATACGGAAAGCGTTTCGGATTTTCCCCCGAGTGCGCGCGTGACACGATTCCGACGTCTCGCACCTCGGGCCCCCCAACGCGCACTAATATTTCCACCGAGTCTCTTTTCCCTCTGTTTTCCAACGCACTTACTTTCTCCGCTAGGATATCGTGGCCTCTTCCGACGATCCACTGCGAACGACACGATAGCTTCCTACGTAGTCGTTTAAAATTTGGGTCCTCTTACGAGAGAGGATGCGTACAATCTCTTCCTACCTCTCTAACGTTGTTCACAGATTCGCGTCTTCTGTTGTACTAAGAGGCCGCGTAGGTCGCGCAGTCCATATATACAAACGTCGACTCTCGCGCTTTCCGGAACCTTCGAGAAGTGCCTCGAAGACAGCGACGCTCTCGCTCCGAGACTCGATACTTTCTAATCGAAGCCGACGACCCGACCAGCGTCGCTTCCCTGCCCTTTTTTATCTCGCCTCTGTCCCCGGGAACCCACCCTTGCGTCCTTTCCATGCCTTTATTCCCAAAAACATCGCAGTTCCGGGCTATTTTTAACGGCCAAAGCCGCAAACGTCGAGGAGAATCGAAACCCCGAGCGCTGCGAAGTCGGTCGAGTCTTCCATTCGATATTTCCTCGATCTTTACGACCTCTGGTAGTGACGTTGCTCGCCCAACGGGTGACCCGAAAGTACCTCACCACCTCTCTTAAGCTGTACAAATCTTTAAATCTTTATACGCACTATTTACCTTTGCGTCCAACATTTTCTTCCAGGCTTCTTCCGTCTTTCACCGATTCGATCCTTGATTTGCTGCAACTTCCTCGTTTCGCTCCTCCCTTTGGTTCTCTCCCCCTTTCGTTTACTTTCGGGCCTTTAACGCTGCCTTCGATATACCGGGTGTTGAAATTTTTCCCGCCTCGGCAGCGCTACGTACCTTTTTTAACTCCAATTGTCGATAAACGCTTTCTTACAGGAGCTTTGAACGATCCGGTGGATATTATTAGATATTTATTTTAAAGCCTTAACGGAATTTCATAATCTTTCGTTGTATCGATCGCATGCGTTTTGGGTATTAAAAATACAACCTTCTTAGTGATATATAGCAATAAGTATATTTCTGTTGGCTGACTATTCGTCTTCCGATATAAAAACTTGATTCGCTTCTTAATACTAATAATTATATACATGGTTTGCGTAAAAAAATTATTGCTACGTTTTTCATTTTGTTTTTTTTGTTTTTTTTTTTTTATAACGATTGGCGTTATATTCGTATCACATCGATCGAACAAATATGAAAACTCGTTGTATAAATCATTAAAATAAATTTATATAAAGATATTTGTTTCCGCATTACGAACCATTTCCAATTTCATCTGCTCAATCTTAAAAATAATGCGTGTTTACTTTCCTTCGAAGACGGTGGTATATATTTATCGTAAAAGTCTTGCACGAACTCTTCTTGTTTGAATCCAAATTTCTGATATAAAATCAAAGCAGGATTCGTGGCGGATACGTGGAGAGTGATATCTTTTCCCATGCAGGTTTGCACCAGATGATAAAGCATGAATGTTCCGATACCCGCTTTTTGCCATTCGGGGCGCACCAAGAAAAATGTTATGTATGCTTCGTTGTATCCTACATCTGGAACCATGATTGCAAATCCAATCACGACTTTTTTGTATAAAACTACGCACGTAAAATCTGGATATTGTAGACATTCCGTTACTGGAAGAAAATTAAAATATATCACGGTTACTAATTTATCGTTAATTTTAATATCGACGGAATTACCAGGTCAATTACTAATAACGATTTCGATTGCATTTAAACGCGCTTATAAACATATTTCTTTAAACTTCTACGAATACTTACGATCGATTCCCGGCCAGAAAAATTGTCGACAAAGACTATTTATCGCTGGAACGTGTTGAGGTCTGATGTAAGAATAATCTATTGGTGCAATCGGTCGGGGTTTCCATTTCGGTTTTTTCCTATTCGCTTTTGCTAACAATTCGCTCGTAAGTTTTAACCATAACGGACGACTAGTTGTATCTCTTCTAATGTAGGGTTTCAACAGCCTATTTGTGTACGGACTATGAACCGACGTCGGTTCACAAAATCCTTGCAGTCTTTGTTCAAAGAAAATGCTTACATCTTCCGAAATAAAACGATCTAACAGTATATTGGATTTTTTATTAGTTTGCGTGGAATTTTGATTCGGGCCTTTCCCAAACGTATCGATGTTAAGAATCGGTAAACCATATTGTCTCTTAAGTTTTCGAACGGCGAGTTTGCGATACAATCTTCTTACGGTTGACGGTGCAGAATCCAGTAAATGCTTGTATTTTTCAATCTTTTGCAACAGAAATTCTTCCTCGCGTTCGCTCATGAGTGGTCTTACTTTATCTGTAACCAATGATAAAAATGAAGTACACTATTTATAGATATTTCGTAGTTTCACATTGTAAATTTATTTTTTATTCGGTCGTTGCACAAAAAAAATATTTATTTTCGAATTACTATTTGAAAATTATAAATGATTATTCACTAACGAATATTCACATTTGAGTAACGTAAAAATTAATTTTCCACGGTATTTTCATGCTAAATTTTTCATTACAAACGAATCAAAAACGAACATAAATAAAAAAGCTCGAGATTCTTCAAGTTAAATTTTGTTAAGCACGATTTCTGAATAGTACCTGGATCAAGTTTAATCGATTCGTCCCAGGGCCAAGGTCTCGGTGTGGACTGAGTAAACAAGGAAGGTTTTGGTGGTGGAAGATAGTTGCTTTTGCTTTCGTGACTTTCCTTTTCTTTTTCTTTTTGTTGACTAACGCGTTTGTTATCGTTTTCAAGTTTCAAAAGTTCGTCAACTTCGTCGATACTTTCCGCTAACGATACATCGCAAACATCGATATCGTCGGAAGGTTCCTCGACGGTAACTTCTGGAATATCTTGAAAACAGTCCGATACGAATACTTGAGGTAATTTATTGCAACCTTGAAATGGTAATTCTTCTACGATAACATTTTCCGTAAGATTAAAAGAAGGAAAATCATCTTCTATGTTTGGTATATCGATGTCTAGATCTAAAATATCTTTATACGATAAAAATTAGTAAACGTTAGTATACTAATGATTTAAAATATTTTTTCTTCGTTCTGATTACCTCCAAATTCTTCGCACGTAGAAATATTTTTGGAAACAAAATTATTTGTTTCAGTTTCATAATGTGAATCGATAGATGGTTCTCCTTTATCAATTTTAAAATTTTTGAGTCCATTACCGTTACTTTTTTCATAAGAAATATTTGTTTCCAATTTTAAATTATCGATAGTTTTTGATTTAAGTTTTGCTTGATTCTGTTTTTTTAGTTCTAATACTTTGTAATCTGAAAATAAGTAAATTTTGTTAAAAAATTATATATTTATACTTTATTGTAAGTTAATAAAATAGTTATCATAGTACATTTATTGACTAGAACTTCTGGAGGATCGTTATCGATTAATTTCCACCAACCCTGGTCCCCAAGTTCGGCTGTTCCAGACTTAAAAAATATTCCACTGTAATGCGATAATGTACCGGATATAGTACCGATCCAATTTTTTTTTCGTTTTCTGAAATATTTTAAATTAATAACGTGAATAATATTATTATGCAAATTCTTAGAGTATATCGTAAATCTTACAAAATTTAACATACAATTTTTGAATATTCAATCGAAATTTGTATATAACGTGGAATAGTAAAGAAACAAAATAATCGAGCATAGGATATTCGTGTTAAATCGATTCGTATAAATTTAGAAGAACATTTCTACATACAAAGCGGATAAAAATACATTTGGATAAACGCATATAAACTTACACTGTTTTACTAAATAACTGATCCCAATTAGTGTTGATGAACAAACTAATATCCGATTTCCAATGAAAATATCCTTTTCTACTAATACCGTTAGATTTTTCTCGCAAATTATACAAAGTTAATATGACAGTTGCGAGCCAAGACAATTTTTGTCTAATAAAGCATTCGTCTTGAGTCTCTGAACACGCTGTACAATAAAAATCATAAAATACATCTCCTATGAAATTACTTGGAAGAGCTCCTCTCTTTAAACATCTAATATGAACCTTTTGTTGGCACTCCCCTACACAACATACTGCTGGGTTTTCATAAAAATCACATTCGTTTAAGCATACTTTACAATTATCTGAACTATCCGAATCAGATTCCATTGTCAAGATAAATTACCGCGATTAGATTTCTCACAACCGAAAGACCACAAGTACAAAATTTTAACCACAAATAGTTTGTAGAGGTTATGCTTTGTAATTTATGAGAAAGCATAACGCAGGTTTCAAAATATAAAAAGAAAACTGTAATCGTTCACAACATTTTTCGTTATCTTAAACGAACATTCTTAAAGATGTAGACAAATCTTTTGAGATTTTTGTAATTTATATACGACGAAATTGAAATACACATTGATAATGCAACTTCTGAAAACCTATTGTCTATCACGTGTCGACAATAAAATCCCGCTTGAATTACCGAATGCGTTATATGCGTATTTTATATACTACGAATAGAACGTGAATTTAGTCACGTTCTACTTGAAAAATCGAAGTCTGGCGGCGGTTTTTTAAACTACAAACCAAAATACGAATTGTCCATAATGTCTCAGCTGTTCTCAGTAACTACGAGACAATTAACAGATTTTTAAGATGAGCCTAAATTTATGAAATGGCTTGATTTTTATTTAGTTGCTTTTAACTAATTTATCCACGGATAATTTTTAAAGGTGATACAAAATAATAATACCAATCTTGATTCATTCGACAATAAATTTTTTTAATTTAAAATACGTTTTTATTATTCGGAATTTGTATTTTCTTATTATCGATATTATAATATTTAAAATGTTATATTACTTACAATATTTATGGATAAATGCGTTCCGATTACAATTGAAATATTTGTTTCCGAAATATACTCGTTAATTACAACATCAAAATCTTGGTCGTAAGAATTTAAAAGACGTATCGAAGAAATCTCGTTAAATCATTGTTTATCGAGATTTTAATAAGAAATATACGAAAATTCATTTTAAAACAAAATATTCCAATCGTTATTTCAATCTTGTAAAATATTTTATAATTACAAAATAAAACTATTTTTATATGTTTAATATGTGATAAACCACAGTAACGTATCACGGATAAAGGAAACTGTACAACACGTAGTCAAATAATAATAGTCTTCGTTGCCAAGGAAATAAATACAACAAGCTTCGGAATTTGGTTAATGTGTAAAATCAAAATCGAACTCTCCTACGTTTTTACAACGCGACAATAATGCCGCGATTGCAAACGCAAATTTTGTATGGTCTTCGAACGGATGTCATCGGAAATGCTTATTTTCTCAACGAGGATGAAATCGTTTACCTTGTCGGTAATACAATCGCGGTTCATAATTATCCTCAACAACGACAAAGGAGAAATCGATTACCCGAAAAGCATGTGATTAATTTTATGACCATCGCGCCCAACAAGTAAGTATGACAATAAGCGAATTTTTCTTTGTTTCGATCGAATGCTTTTTGTTCGAGTTTTACCCGAATAATTGATATAGTTTAATATTTCTTATTAAAATAAAGTATATTTTTTATACTTGCAACGGAATATAATCGTTTTTCTCATATTTTTTCCGCGTTGTTTAAAGATTTTCTTAACAATTTCACAATTTAACTAAGCACCAACTTTAATTTAAGAACTTGAAAAAAAGCTATTATCGAGTAGTTTTATTTAAAAGGCACTCTCTTAACTTTAATTCATATGTATTACTCAAAGTTTTTTATTTTTAGAAAATATGCTGCTTTATCCGAAATTGGAGAAAAACCCATAATTTCTATTTATGATTTACAATCGTTGAAAAGAAAAAAATTATTTGGAGTTCCCTCGGATTCTTCCGCAGTTTCCAGCTTTATGGCTTTATCTTTTACCTACGACAGTAAATACATAGCAGCTCTGACCAATGAAACTCAGACAATGTTGTTTTATAATTTAGAGAAGGGTAAATTAGAAACTAGTTTGGACGTGGGAAATTACCAAAATCCAGATTCAAAGATGAGTTTAATAACTTGCAATCCTAACGATAGCGCCATAATAGCTTTAGGAGGACTATACGCCTTTAAATTTATAACGCTATCGGAAAATATTTGGCGTCCGTACGGATTCACGAAAGCCGATACTTTCAGTATTATATCGATATGTTGGCTCAACGGGGATCGATTGCTCGCGGGTACAATGGATGGTAGAATGCTTTTTTTAGAGAACGGCGATCTCAAAAACGTATACAAAATTGCGGAGGTTACTTCGTTAAATTTGAAAATCAAAGAGGAATACATAATACAGAATGTAGCACCGGATCCTAACGCGGAGGATTCAAACAAAGAAAACGAAGAAATAACCAGTATCATTTCTTTCCACAAAGGTTTTGCTTTTTCTCTGGGTTTAGGAATGATCGTCGTTTTCGAAAAAGATGGCCAGTTCAAATATACAAAAAGGAACGTTTACATGGTTCCTGCAAAAGTTTTAAACGACGCTGATAAATCGTTGTATCGAGTGAACGTTATTAACGCGAGTCCAGCCGCGGACAAATTAATTATAACAACGAAATGGTCGCAAATATTTTACGTAAAATTGTGGGGTCCGGAATTTACGGAACAAACGGGACCAGAATATATCGAAATGTTAGGTCATAATTTACATCATGGGCATATCGGCGGTCTTTCCACTTGTAGCTGGAAAACGAATTTTTTGACGTTTGGACTAACCGATCGAAGCGTACGAATATGGGATTACGATACTTTAAATTTGATAATGATCAAGCGATACTTACAAGACATTTCTTGTGTAGTAATGCATCCATCCGGTCTATTCTGTCTTATTGGATTCAGCGATAAACTAAGATTCATGAGTATTCTTATCGAAGATTTTCTTACGATCAAGGAGATTAATATCAGAAGTTGTAAGATGGCTTCGTTCAGTTACGGTGGACACCTTTTCGCAGCTGTCAACGCAAATATCATTCAAGTAATTTCAGCGATGGATTTTGATGTTCGTTTCGTATTAAAAGGTTTCGACTTCTTTATATACGTATATTTATAAAAAAAAAAATAAATGTTACACTTGATAAAATACTTTATTAGTTGGAAAAGATAAACTCGATTTTCGAACGAAGCTTGCTATTGTCGTATCTTGCATTGTAACCATTGTAACCGATACCATATTTTACGATTTTACGTGAAACGGTATTAGAAAGTATATTTATTCGGTTCAAGAAAATTTCATTTTAGAATAAAATAAAAAAGAAGCATATAATTTAAGGTCACATTGAAGTAATACAAGGAATGAGTTGGTCGCTAAATGATCAGAAATTAGTAAGTATTGGTTTGGAAGGTGCTATTTATCAATGGGATATGAGTAATGGCTCAAGATTGTCGGAGATTGTCTTGAAAGGAGTTACATTGTACGGAGTCGCTTTATCATCCGATGGAAACTTCATTTACTGCATATCAAGCGAGAATAAAATTTTTGAAATTAAGGAAAATGTGGTAATTTTAATAAGTTTTAACTCGACGTGATTTATTATTCAAGTTTTTTTCAGTGAGTCGTTCGTTTCTTGCAGATCATTCATACGTATACCATCCCTGGAATACAACCGAAAAATATAATTATGGGTAAAAACGATGCGCTGATCTTTATTACTTACGATGGAGGATTTTTAGCATCTTTAAAATATCCTTTCCAAGATCCAATTCAATATTCCGAGTATCATGTCCATAATTCCAATATCACTCAGGTGACATAAATTACGTTTATATAATTATGATGGGTTCAATGCATTGTATTTAATATTAATTAAATTATCGATTAAGTTCTTAATTATAATACCAGATTATAAGGAAAGCTATAATTTTGTTAGAAATTAGTTTTCCTTATAATTAAAACTTATAATTATAATTAAATATTTTTTAATCGATCCTATTTAATCAAAAGTACCAAGCTTTATTTTATACTTTAACAATATAGATAAATTTAACATTCGACGAGCAAATGCTGATAACAACCGGTGACGATGGAAGTATGTGTTTATGGAAAATATCGTACGCCGAAGGAAAAATAGCTGCCTTGGGTCGAGACTTTCTTAATCTCGATCAAATTCTTATCGGGAGAGACAACCTCGCGGAAAAGGTTCAAATTATTAAGGACCTCAATACACGTCTGAAGGAACTCGATGCCGAATATACTTACAAAGCCTATCAGACGACTCTTCAGCACAAAGACAAGATCGTGGAGATCCACCGGAGCTATTACGAGGCCATCGAAGATTTGCGAGAAAAAATCGATAAACTCGAGCACGATCACACCAATGAAATCAATAACATCAACGTGGACATAAATAATACTAAAAAGGAACACGAAGAGTCGATTCGACAGATGGAAATCAGCTACGACGCCAAGTTAATCGTCGAGTACGATAAGTTTAATAGCATCGAGGAGCGTTACACTACGATGACTAAAGAGTACGAGTTGAAATTGGAGGCGTTGGCGATCGAAGGCAAAAATGCATTAGGTAAAATAAAGAGAACTGGAAAAGCGCTTATCGGTTAACGAACCTTGAACAAACAACTTTATCGGCTATTTTAACAGATTTTCCTTCCGCGTATAAAAAGTATACGAAATTATTATTATATATATAAAGACGATAAAAGTTCGATATAAGCACATCTAGTAAACGCTTCGAAAGTATTTTAAATTTGTCGAACGATCGTTTTACGCAATTGTTAATATCAGAAATTTTTAAATATCTTTACGCTTGTTGTATTTAAACAAAATTGATTTTAAAATACTCGATGTATTCTATCGAGTCTTTTATTTTTTATAAATTGTTTTTTATCTCGAAAAATAATATGATACGAATTTAAAAATGCGTAAATTATTTACATTATTCGAGATTTTAAAGTAACGTTTAAAAATTGTTCTTTTTACCCGATCAGATAAAAGTATCGAAAAATACGAAGCTCTTCTACAAGAAAAAGATTTTCAACTCCAAGAATCTCACGAGGAACTCTCGCAAAAAGTACGCATACACGAGTATATAAAATTACAAATCGAAGACGACACGGATCGCGAAATCGTGGATCTACGAACGAGTTACGAGACGAAATTACACGACGAGAGGGTACTCGTGTTAAAATTAAAAGGTGAGGTTGGAGTTTTGAGGAATAAACAGAAGCTGTGTCAAAAGGAAGTCGAGGCTCTGAAATGGCAGTTGGGCAATTTGCGAGAGGAATATTCGCAACTGATGACGAGAAAAGAGGAGTTGGAGAAGCAAGTAATGGATCTAAAAGATGAACTGGCGGACAAGCAGATTACGATCAGCGACAAGAACAAGCACATAAACGACCTCGATCGCGAAAATCGAGAGTTGGAGAAGTACAAGTTCGTGTTGAACGAGCGTATTTGCGAATTGCGGTCGGAAATAGAACCGCGGGATAAAGAGATCGCAGAGCTGAAGGAGAAGGTCAACGATATGGAGACTGAACTTCTGAGTCTGAACAAAACGCGACAAACGTTGGAGATGCATCATTCCGAAACGAAGGGTAAGCTTCAGGCCCTGAAGAAGGAGCTCGATAAAGAAGACCAGAGGCGCAAACGCAACCAGCAGCTATTAAGGAAGATCCGCGTCGATCTGCTCGAGGCTGTCGGACTGATAAAGGAGCCCGATGCCCTTAAAAACTGCGTCATCAAGTTGTATCGCCGCTACAGCGATTTCGAGGTCTTCCTGCGCAATTATAGAGCGGATATGGATGCGCAGTGCGAATTCATGAAGCAGAGGAGTCACCTCGAGAACACGATAGCTCTGTTGAAGAAGCAGCTCAAACTTACTAACCCGAGTGCCGACGCGCACTTGGAGAAAGTATTGGAGGAGAACATCATGCTCTTAACGGAGCTCAATTCTCTGAGGGAGGAGCTCAGTTCCGCGCAAAGGCACATCGCGGATATGGAGAGTTTATTGGGGGTACGAGTCCGCAACATCTCACCCATGGAGGCAAGGCTCAAGTTGTCCAAAGTCTTCCACGCTAACGAAGAGCTGGAGAAAGCTTACAAGTGTCAACTCGAGGAGTGCCAGAGGGTCATCGATCATTTGAAGGAGGACATACAACGACTGATGCGTAAAAACACGTACCGACAAACGTAGACATTTTAACGATAATTTATACTTGTTTATTTTTTATAAATGTGGATGTTATTTTTTACCTCAAAAATGTATTTATTATATTAAAAATATTAACAAAACAAAACAAAATACAGAACACCAGGTTTTTACAGTGATATAAATTTTGCTAGTCTTTACTCGTAAAAGGATGTTTCGCTTTGTTTACAAAACAAACGGAACGATGGCTTTACGGCATTTTGGATAATCTGAGAATTCCTTTTTGTAGAGTTTGTGTTTTCCGAACGCCCATACTGTCATTTGATAGGCACCGGCGAGGGCAAATATACCAGCTGAAAAATAAATTTTAATATCACAGTCTTATCGCATAATTAGTTACGCTTACAAATTATTTAGCCTAATTATCAGCTTGATAACGCGAGTGCAAAGTAATTGTAATGTATACGAATAGTTTTGAAAAGTATCGTAAGCGATATATGAAAAATCGATAATTTATGAATTTGTAATCGATAACCTAATAAAAAGATACGCACGTATTAAAAATATTATATCACGAACGTTATAAAAATAAAATTACAACGAAACACCTTGCCGATAGTTTTCAAAATTTTTGTACAACCGATCACTTTTATAAATAACGTACGCTATTTATTACCTGGAAGACATTGCGTCATAATCGTAAAACCAATCCAGCTTCCTATTTCGTACGTATAATTGGGGCAGGAGACTAAATTAAACAACAGCGTAAATGGATTTCCAGTCGCTACTGGAATTTTTCTTATCGTAGTACCCGCTGGTCTTAAATTCCTCAACGCCAAATGAATACTCAAATTTCCTAGTTCGCAGAAGAAAAACATGGATGCTCCGAACAAGAATCTGATCGGATTCGGCGGCGTATAAAGCGGGTGGTTTACGTGGTACGCAACGTACATCGCGAATAACCAATAATATGCACAATTCTTGAAAAGATTCCTCAACGGCATTGTACTGTGACTGAAACGATGAATAAATAATGTCTCCAGAAGTCGCTTAACGTAGTGAACGGACCAACACGTCGCAGCCCAACTGTAAAAAGTACTTTCATTAATAATCAGCGACGCACCAAAGCACATTTTAATCAACAAAATTAACTTACCGCGCTACCGAACTAAACTGAGCATTGGGTACATCTCCGTAAAAAATCCATGGCCTTTGATAGAGCCAAAGGTAAACCACTAGGGGACCCGCGTATTCCGCGAGGAAGACCGTTTTCCAGCCGATCTGCGGACCCAAGTCCTTGTAATACAGTTTCGAACCATGTTTCAATTGCAGACTTTTAACCGTCTCCGAGTCGGAAAGGTTACTGCCTTTCGAAGACAATCGTAAACATTGCCTTTTAACGTGAGGTCCTTTTTTTAACTTATGTAATTCTTTCTTTATTTCACCTACGGTCGTGGTGGGGTTCGCCTGTGAAAGTAAAAATCATCGTTGAGAAAATTGAATTTCGCAACGAGAATCTTTCGAAAGAAGCTTAACGAGTAGTAAAGGACGGAAAGCCGGACGATTGGAAATAGCGTAAGAGAAAACAGAATAGACGTCGATGGAATGAGAGAAAAAAAAAAGAGGGAGAGGAAAATAAAGGATCGTAAAACCGATCGCGTTAGCCACTGGTTAAAAAAAATGAAAGAAGGGTAAAAGTACGAGAATAAAAGGCGCGAGTACTCGTAACAGGGATTCTGCTTACTCACCGTAATCGAGGCGACGCTTTTCGAACTGCTCGCGGTCACTACCTCGATCTGTAAGTAAACAATGGAGACACCTTTAAGTCATCGAACGACCAAAGCTAAAAATCTTGTTTTTATATTTTTTATAGAAAACTCCTACTCACCTCCATCGTGGGGGAGATTCAACTACAGGGCGAAGAAACCGATCGCGCGAACGTCCGGGTCTAGCGCCAAGCATCGACGAGTGTCCAAACGTGTTTGACGTGTCGCTCGACTGACGGCGCCACAGGGGAAGACAAATGTTAAGGGAGCCGAGCCGAGCCAAGCCGAGTCGAGCCAACCTCGACCGACGACCGACGACCGACGACCGACGACCGACGACCGACGACCGAGGAACGAAGAACGAAGAACGAAGAACGAGCAAAACAAATTCTCGACTCGACGACTCCTTCGAATTTGCATGCGTGTGATCTTTCGCGATTCGCCGACTTGTCTTTTACGAGCATTGGAGGGACGGACGGACGTTTTTCTTTCGGCTATTTCAAAGGAGTTGGCGCGTTTTTTCGCGCGTTTGCTCGTCGATCCACTCGTAATCTATACCTTCCTAATTCTTTCATCGAGCGAATAAATCAGCGAATAAATCAGCGAACAAATCAGCGAACAAATCAGCGAATTAATCCACAACTTCCTTCTTAAATAATAATTTTAATATAATAACTTCCTTGTTTAGCCGTTTGTTCGTTCGTTTTTTGAATCGTCGTCGAATGCTTCGTGAGCTTAGAAATATTTAAATACGACCTTGACCGACGGGAAGATTGCATCTATTTGAAAAGAAAACAAATTGATATTCTTGATTACTGAATCGACAAACTGGTTTCTTAGATTCCTTAAAACTCGTTATCTTACGTTTGCTTGCTTCTCGATCTTTCGGGTTCCTTCCTCGTATCGAAATATCCAATATCACGACTAAAGACACAAAAAACTTAGGGGAAAATTTAAAACGTTTGTATTTTGTATTTTTTCCAGCTCGGTTTTTATAAAATAAATGTATTCGGTATCGTTAGAATAGTCGATAACTTTTTTTTAACGGACACGTCCGCACGCGACTGATGCTTAATTTATTACTACAGGAAATTTTGATCTTTGACCCCGTTATGTTTTGTTCTAGTGTCAACTGACACCGCGTTGCAATGCTATCCGTTAGTTTATATATAAAAAGAAAATGTATTCCATTCAAGGTTAACAGGTTTTTTCCATCGTTCGAATATTCCTGCAAATCTTTGACACCAATAGGTAAACACATGTAATATCTAAACGTTTTTTTTTCATAATTTTATGCACATTTAAATCGTTGTCTCTCATCAACAAAATAACGAGAACTTCCTGCAATAATTTTCTTTTATCCGTGTTTTATAAACATTTTAATTTTTGTAAAAATTGAAAAAGCGAAGCTCGTATTATTTTTTAATCGATTCGCGCATCGCTTAAAAATTTTATCATAGCAATGAAAATTTATATTGGTATATATGCATGACCGTAAAAATGCGAATTCATTTCGACGATAATAAATATTGATGAGCTTGCGTGTAATTTGATGTTAACGTGGACTGACCAAAACTAACGAACGCAGAGATTAGATGCTTCGAGTTTTCATATTTTGTTCATTTTTACATTGTTATATTTGCATTTTATAATTTTCTTTTTTGAATGTACATTCCAATTTAACGTCTCTTATACGAAATACGAGAATGAACGAACCGGTACGATAAAGATAAGTACAAATAATTATCTATAACAAAGGCAGTACCGTAAAAACGTATTTATATTTTTATCGCAAAACAATTCTTTTTTTTCAATATTCTTTGCAAATCGAGTAATGGATAAAAGAAAAACCAAACCAACTTTAAATTATTACTCCATGGGTAACGGTAAAGATCTGGAAAATGGTTGAAAATATTTTCGATAGATGGAGCATCGTTGGTACTTGCGGTACTTTAAACATCAATCGGTAAAAAGACATTGATTCATTTTTCATTTTATTAAAATATATATTCGCGATACAATAGATATCGATACTTCGGTTTTACCTACTTAAAATCCATACTATTTATAAATAAAAATCTTATTAGTTAAATTAACGTTATATTAATATAAAATATAAATTTTTCGCATAACTATTTATAAACAAATGTACATTCGTAATATTGAATAATAAAGTTGTAGACTTAATTACAGGAGTAAAAAAATGTAAGTATAAAGATCTTTCGAAATTTAACATTATTACAAGCGGGTCTAATCTCGCTTCCACATTAAATAACTCCGGTGGATTTTCTATATTGTCCAAAGTGGTCCAAGTACTGATGAATAGTATCCATTGGTTGATAAATCTCGTTCATACGGTTCTGAAACGAACATTAAATTTACGTCACTTTTTACCAGTTGTAATCTATCAAAAAAATTTTGCTAATTAGCAGAGATGAAAGCGCGTCGACATCCGTTGAACGCGTCTTTTACTTAAAAAAAAAAAACTTGCTACTTTGCTCACCATGAAAAATGTTCGAGTAACATTGCGTTTCTTGTAACCACGACGTTTATATTTGTGCGCGACAAAAAGAAAATTAAAAATATTTTGCACACGTGCTCGAGCAATAATAAAAACGATTCGTTGAATCAATAAAGACATCGATAAATATAGGACGAACGCGTAAGAACAGACTTTATCCGAGCGAACTTCAAAATTAGCAAAATTATTTTGATACGCATTAAAGAGAGGAAAAAAACGCGTTACGACTTTCGTTTAAAATACGCGAGATAAAACGGTAAATACGACGAGGCGAGATATTTCTCGAAAGGAGAAGGCCAACGTAATTTATAGACGTAAGAGCTTACCTGTAAATATTGAGGCACTTGACTGGAGACCGCAGATCCGAGGAATCCCTGAATGAACTCGCGAATGAGCTCCCAGCAGTTACCCGGAACGACCGAGGGTCTGTACTCGACCTGCGAACCAATTATACAGTCTTCGATCATTTCGCATTCGTCGCGTACCATCGCCAGCGAACCTCGTGCTTCGCGTAAATCACCGAACCAAGACCTAGAAATATTCGGCGCGACGTCCGAAGTCAAGCTCGAGACGAACGAGTCGTTCGGTTCTTACCCCCTTCGCAACTCGTTGTTAGGCGGGATTTTTACCAACGACGACGAGAGTGAATTATCGCCTACTACTCGCAATAACTACTCGGAGAATCAAACGCTGCTTTTCTCCATTTATACGACTCGTAAGATTTCTGCACGGACTTGTATATCCGAACCGTTTGCCGTGGATTCCTAACGTAAGCGGAAACGAATTCACCATTGATCGAGAACATACGTTAAATTTTTATACCGATTAATCACCAATGCTGGTTTTTCTCAATCCTTGCAAAAGCGATGCGCGAAACGTAATATTTATTTACGATATTTACTTTGCCTAGTTTGTATTTTTTAGCCTTAACTATAATACAATATCCATTCAAACTGAAATAAACTCTCTTCCTTACCTCTTAAAATGTGTAAATTATCGTTTTATTTACGGAAATTTCTGAATATTACGCGTTGCAACGTAACTAGGTTATAACAGAAACGTATGTCTCATTTTTCATTTATTAATCATAGCGTGGATTCGTATAGAAGCGGTAAACGATCGAGTTTAAAGTACGAGATAAAAGGAAAAAAATGTATCCAAGCGTTCGTCCTTCTTGCTTAAATACAGCAAATACAGCGTTAATTATAATACAGAGACGGTCTTTAAAAATATACGTCTTTATCGAAGGTAAATACCGAAGGCAACGAACGTCCGAGGCTCGGTCGCGCATTTTTATTACCCTCGAGCTCGGACGCACTTTTGTTTCGCCCTTCCGCGACGTTCCTTGACTTCGTTGCTCCCTGTGACGATCTAGTGGCGAGTTTTTGGTACGTCGCCACTCGAGAGTCACGTACGCGTATCTACTTTTGCGATCTCGCGTAATTTCCGTATGTCGATGAAACGTATTGCGACTCACGAACCACAAGAAAGATTAAACTTTCTTCCACGTTCATTCTTTCGGATGTTATCGAGGAAGGCTTTATTTAAGAGGAGCTTTGTTCTCTCGATGCTCGAATCGTATGGACGTTTAACGTTACGATCGTAAGTTTTATTAACGTCGGGTTCACCTGTATAATACGTAAACCGATACTTGTATAATTACAATTTGAATGATTTACCATCATACGATTTTGTCGAAAATATAAAGTATGTAAATTGTTATATATTCGAAATACGCTTCGATAAATACATACGAGTAAAACAAGAGTCGATGAGATTGATTCTTCGATAACAAGGTTCGGATCCAATGCAATTTATAATTTGCTTAGACGAATGTCCTC
Organism: Dolichoris vasculosae; assembly: GCA_018907195.1. Lineage (NCBI taxonomy): Eukaryota > Metazoa > Arthropoda > Insecta > Hymenoptera > Agaonidae > Dolichoris > Dolichoris vasculosae. The sequence continues at coordinate 984,798 of JACCHY010000001.1, forward strand.
TCAATTTAATTATTCACGCGAATATTCCTACAGATGTATTCAATAATTTTAACGACGATTGATATTTTCGTAGAAACTTCTCTTATCGTTGAACGTGAAATCTAACGAGTTTACGGATAGTGACAACTCAATTTCTGGGTGATTCAGTTAAAGTAAAAAATGAAAGAGATCGAATACTGTCGAACCTCTTTTTTTCTCTCTCTCTCTCTATATATATATATATATTTTTTTTTTCCTTTCGATTTCTCTTACCAAATTAATAAGAACCAAAAAGAAATTCTCCCTTTTCGTTTCTGCCAATATTTTATATCGAAAATAACCCATAAATACAACGTTATTCTCACTCGGATGTCGGAAATTTTTTTATTAAATTATTTTTATTAAATTGTTTGACGATGAAAAAATTTCTTATCTGCTTTAGAAAATATATAGGTGTTCGGTAGTATGAAATTTATCATCGATAAAATTAGCTTTTTACCGACTGCAACTCTTTCGTTGCTTTTGCTATAAATATATATTTATTAAATTAAAAATTAGTGGCTTAAAAGGTTATCGCTTGAAATATAGTGTTTCGAATAGCGTACGGAATCGTTTCGAGGAGATGAAAACCTACCGATCGAGAGGAAAAAACAGATCGAAACTTTGTTTAAAACTCAAAATTTCTTTTTAATAGAGAAAGCTTGAAAAATGTAAATTACAAGTTACAGTCGTATTCGTCAAGGTTTAAACGTACATTGTTACTCGCTTATTGCAAGTACAAAGGAGCTCCCGAAAAAAAACGCGTTCAGGAGTCACGGCTAGGCGCTAAAGTCGAGCTGAAATTTCTTCGCGCGCAGTCCGTGAGTTTATACTCCTTGAGTTATTATTCTGCTTTTACGCGGGGAAATAATTTCTCTCGCGACAAAGACCAGCGAGCGAACGGCTTAACGTCGCCGCGACTCCTCCAACCAAGTTTTTTTACGAGCCATTCGAAAACCGCTCCAAGGATCGCGCGTACCTGTAAAAGTGCATAATGCACGCGTGCGCTCAGCGAGGCATCGGAGAGACGCAGGTAAAAAAGGAGAACTCGCAGGTAGATTTGCACGTGCGACTTGAGTTCAGCACCCGCGCATTCTCGGATCTTCGCCTCGATGAAGAAAGATGCGAGCATCCTTTCACAGGATTTACGAACTGGTCGGGTAATTTTTAATTTGTAATTTTCCGCAGCCACTCTTTTTCGTTTTATCGATGATTTAATTGCTATCGTGCGTCTTGAGATCGAGCCGTTTTTTTTTCGTCTAGGGATTTTGTCGTTAAAATATACGAAGCGATTTCGAGGATCCTATCGGAGAGCAATATTAGTAGAATTTACTTTTTTTCATCATTTTTGTTTATTCCTGAGAACGATTATAGTAAGCGGTATTTTTGTTCAGAGATTGTGATTCTTGAGTTTGATGGTAAATTGAATAAATACATTGCTAAAGAAGAAATGTATCAAGTTAATATCTAAGTGGAGTTGGATGATTCGTTAAACAATGTAATAGCTACGATATTTATAAATCAAGGAACCGTCACAATTTTAGCGACCGTTCGAAAAATTCCAAAAACATAAATAAGTATCTTTCGATACGCATAATTCAAGATAGAAAAGGAGGCGTTCTTTCGCGTGAGTGACTTATTCATTTATCGTTGTGTCGCAACCGTCGTTCAAAGACGTGGAAACTGACAAGATCAGAGATTTTCGAGGAAGAGTCCCACGACGTATTTGCGCGTCTCGAGTCTTTTACAGCTGCTTCCCGTCAAAACTTTTGACCGATAGTTTTTCGCATCGCACTGGTTCTTCGCTCGGTCGACCAACAGCCCGTTCAATTTCACCTGCCTCGAATGGTGAAAAAGGTGAATTCTTCTCGGTTTTTCTCTCCCGTCCGTCACCTTTTCCGAGCGTTTGCGACGTTAATGTTGCGGAAAATCGCATTCCTGCCTCGTGAATTCCGACTTTGCCCGGACTTTTTATATTTAAGGCATTCTTTTCCGCTCTTATCACTTTACAAGCAGAAACACATATTTTTTCGTTACTTTTTTGAATTTTTGTTTAAATAATTGCTTTTTAAACGGTCATTCGTAACGAGATGGTACAATTTTCTTTGTAGTGCTTAATTTTCATTGTTTCTTTAATCGATTTTTCCACGTGTTTACTTTGATCGAATTTTTAAAAAATGCCGAGAAATATTTAATTTGAATAATGCAGCAAGTTTCATTCTACGATACATCAAACCTTTGTTTATCATTATAATAATAGTTATCAATGAACGTAAGTATTAAATCCCGATGAATATTATTTTTCAATATTTTGTATTATCGTTAAAAAAACAAATACATTTATTTTTATAAAATAACGAATGTGATCTCCCGGTTAAAAAATAACTTTACGATTTAAACTTTTCGATGAATGTTTATTCGAATGTTACGTTTTAAAAATTTATTCGTTCAAACGTCGATATTCTATACTTAAAAAAAACATGATTACGAGTTATCTTTGATCGGTTAAATAAATAATGGAATATCGACTAAATTAAAAAACAATAAATAAAGATGGTATGCAAAATTAACTTTGATTTGTAAAGATGGAAATACGCGTGTGAAAAGAACATTAGTTACCTTGGCAAAAATTACCAATAATATTCGTATAATGCATATGTTAATTAACGGATAACAAATTTATATGGATTTTTCAGATAAGCCAACCAAATATCCGATTCAATATGCGACATCAATTATTTAAATCGGTAATAAAATGAATTATGCGAACACACGTAGATAATTCGATTCCAAGGTAGAAGAAAGTTTTATTTTATCGGACACATTACGATTACAGTCGAATGCAATAATCTGTACTTAAAGTATTATAATTTATACAATTACGTCGTTAAAAATGCACAGCTTTTAAAGATGTTACGTAATCGGAGTTCGATGGTAAAAGCGATCCAGTACTTTAACGATTCGTGCACGAGTAATTCATTTATTCCAATGGATGAAATTATTTACTTTCCAGCCTTTAAAAACGAACTTTTAAAAAACAAGCCCCCGGCCTTCGTCGAGAAAGAAGAAGGTGAAGACCGACGAAAGTGATTCGCAGACTCAAGAGGCAAACTCACCTCGACTAAGACTCCTTTGAAGTTTTGCGTCATGGTGACGCTGCCGAGTTTGATGCAAAAGTCAACGAGCTCGAAACGTGGTCCCTTGCACTCGATCTTTGTCTGCTTCTTGTTCGTGTAGATGCTCGTCATCTTGAGCATGAGAAGGTCGAAGAGCCCGTCGGCGATCAAGGGCACCATCTTGTTGCCGGACTCGAGGATCGCGAACACCGAGGCCGGTTGCTCCGAATTGTGCAGCACGTGGACTGTCCGTTGCGAACCTAAAAAACACATATTTTAGATTCGATTATCCAATTTTTCGAAGATTGTCAACGTATTTTCTTATCTTTACCGTTTTTCTGATTGGGGATCGGGACCGATTGACTATTTATGTTATCACCGTTTTCGTAACCTCCTATAATAATTATGAAGATATTATTTTATTAAATATAATTAATTTAGTACGAGAAACAAACATTTTCAAAATTCATTTAAAATATTATTATTATTTATTATTCAATTTTCGATTTCTTTTTCCAATGGAAGCTTATGCTAAATTTTGATTTTTTGATAGATGAGGGTACAAATATTCAAAAAAGAATGTTCAAAACAGCAAAGTTCTATCTTGTCGAAAATTTATCTGAATGTAATCTTGCGTTTTTAATCATATTTTCATTCCATTGCTAATTTAATTATAATTTCAAAATTTATAATAATTATAAGCAGTAGTTAAACGTAACCACGAAACGAGATATTACTTTTCATAACACGAGGAAGTTTGACAAGCTTATTTTTCATTGCATTAAAGATGAATAGAAAGCTCAAAACACTATTCTCTTAAAATATGGTTTTTAAAGTTTCAAATTAAATACAGTCAAATTTAATATCAACAAGGTGCGTACGTATATACGTGAACGCAACGGTTTCAGCACATTAACATTTTACCGCTATCTGGTATAAAAAATTTTAATAGTTTTTCATTATTAATAAATTTAATAATCGATAAATTTTGTATACAAATTATCTTTATATTATATATTAATGTTCGGGTGTCGGAATTCAGCAATTCAAAAAACTGTTTACGTACGATGTTGATACATTGTTAATGTATTAGGCGATTACTCAGAGATTTAAAAACTTTGAGAAATGTATGCTTACATAATTGAAATAATAGATTATAGATTTTCCTTTCCGTATAAGAACAGTACCGTTTGATCGGCCGTAAAGCAACGAGCCTCATTAGATAATTATTGCTTGTGAAAGTCCGTTTAATTTTAACGACACGGTAGACGCCAATTATTAGTTTATTCTCCGTTTCAACAAAAAAGAGGACGGAAACACCATAAAGAGTAAGAGACGAAAAAAACGAGGCGAAACATGAGTTTGTGCAATTGAATATTCATACGCGATTTAGTCCGTGGCTGTGTTGTCGAACGCATGTATGGAAGGTTATTATTGCTTGTGGTGGTTGGGTCACCGGTGCCGCGCGAGTTTGCCTGTATGAATTACAAGTACGATAAATAATACGCAATAATAATGACCGCGTAAAACATGGTTGGTCTGGGCTCATTTCCTGTTCGCGCGTGTGACAAATCCGTACATATTACGGGATTGCGATGTCCTCAAAGTCATAAAGCTCTCGCATCTTTGTATCATTTGCATTGACTCTTCTGTCACGACTATACTTAAATACCAATTTATATCTATCTTTTGATGAATACCGGTTTATATATACTACATTTATCTTTTTTTTTATATATTAACTGTCAAATAATTTAAAAACGAGTTTTAATAAGCTTCTTATTATTATATTTATCAACCGAATAGCTTTTAACGCCTTTAATGTCCATATAAATCAATTTCATTTTTATTTCTGTATCTATATACTAATAAATTTTATAAATTTATAATTCTAAATATTACTTTATGTTCGTTAAGTTTGTATTGATAAAGATACGTATATATATATATGAATCTTATTAAAACTTATATAAATCAATAGGTAAAAAAAGAATCTTTTAATTCTTTCACTCATAAGACATACAATATTGAATTAGGAACACAAAAATTAAACGCTTATTTAGGTTAACATAATATTTATTATAGATTAATAATTTAAAAAATAATAAATGTTACCTTAAGCATGAATTATTTTAAATAATACTTTTAATAATTCGTAAATTTTATTCAATGAGAATATAACTAAAATAAATTATAATTAGTTAAACTGACATTTCTAATTTTTGCATAAACTTACAGAAAACTTATAATATTTACTCCGTGAGTCAGCGAAAAGTTGTTTTTAAACTTTCATCGGAAAAGGACGTCGTTTCTTATTTTGGAAAGCATCAAGAGTGCTACAAAAATTTCGTACTTTGCATCTGAGTATTTGAAATTAGCAGAATAAAAAAATAAAGATAAAAAATTATGAATAATCAATAAATAATATATATATATAAATATCATATTAATACATATTTTTTAGGCATAAATATAATAATTTATTTCATGCTGATTTAATGAAAAAATTAAAAACCTAAATAATAAATAAAATTTTTTATAACTTTGCTTTAATATTTATTTAAGAATGAATTAAATTAAAGAATCAAGGTTCGGTTATATTATATGTAATATTCTAAGCTATTACTAATCTGTATATCAATGTGCAATAAAAAAATAATCATTAATTGAAAAAGAAACAAAATTAAATAAAAACTTTGTTACTGTTTGCTAAACTTTGATTTATAAGAATATGTAGATTCAAGAAAATCATAATGATTTAAGACACAGTAGTAAGTTTTATTATAAAGAGGATTAATCAGTACATTTTCTTCGTATCATTTATATAAAAATTATTTTGGTTCGCATAAAGTAAAAACTTCGTTGATAATAAACATTTACTTTAAATTGGATGATTTACCATCAGAAATCACAGATATGAAGATTTTATTGTACAAATATAAAATAAATTTTTAAAAGGTACGATTTGGAAATATCGATATTTCTTCTAACAATATTGAAGAATTAAAATTATTATTTCATAATATTTTATATTTTAATTTTTATATCGACTAAAATTTAAAAAAATATATTAATATAGATAAAAAACATTTTTAAATATATTTTTTATTAATTTATATTGATATACTCTTATTTTACAGGCTGGTTTTTTGATATCGAGTAACTTTAAAATTTAAAGAACGTATATTTCAAAGAATTTAAAAAATTTTAAATTATAGAATGTTATATTAAGGTCACGAGCTTTTGAGTTATCGGGTCATTTTTATAATCAATTCATACAGACTGCATGGAGTCAATGATGCAATCAACGCGATGAAAGCATTTTATTTAATTTTTTTGTACTATGAGAGTATCATCAATCAATGAAATACAGTATAATCATATAGAATTCATAATTACTCGATTGTTTTAATTCGAAATAAAAAATTTACTTCATCGATTCAAGTATCCGCTATCGTTAGAAACTCGATAGAATTAAAAAAAATTAGACCTAAATAAGAAGTTATCGATTTATTTCAAGCAATAAGAATACCTTTTCCATTTCATATTAATAATGAAAAAGAAACCATCAAAAATACCTTCCATTAAAATGTAGTTCTGTAGATACACGTAATAATCGTGGTCGAGTCATAACATCCGTTTAAAGAGCGCGTGGATAATAAACGTTTGGAGTTGCAACCTGTCGACCTACTTTCGCATGCATTGATCTTGCATCAATTGGGGTTATTTAGAGAGAGCAAGAGAGAGAGAGAGAGACACGCGAAATTCTCTAGGTTTTATGTCAATTGATTTCAATTTGAGGCGGGCGCAAATCTACGAGCGCGTTCACTTCTACATAGGCAGATGTATACAATCGTGATTATCACTGAAAGAGAAAGATGTAGACGCCACACATGGAGATACGAGGTCCGATCGAATAGAAACTCTCGTAATCCATCAGCATCCCAATACAGGGTGGACAGGGAAGGAGAAGACGGCAATGTCAAAGCTTACTCGAGGCATAAACATCAATTACGGGAACAGTATCAAACTTCACTGTCACCCATTTCTGCCTTCTCAATGCATAATTTTCTCTTGTATACACGTACGCATTTCTGACGTGCACGCGAAGATAAATATTATGAAGTCCTTTTCATAAATTCAGTTGAGGCGATTAGGAAGATTAATTATACAAAGTCTAAATTCTATTTGATTGTCAAGTTGTGGGAAGATTATATTTAGAGCTTAATATTTTACAGGAATTCGAGTCGTCTAATTGCGACTGTGTTTTTCGCCTTTGAAAACGCGTTTGAATATAAATTTTAGATATTTAAAGACAATAATCCCTGCGTTATTTATTTATCATTCTCTCGTTACATTTCACAATGTAACAATTTACAAATTAATCTTAAATTTAGATTTTTCTTTTATGCGTGGTTAATTTATCTTTAGATTTAACTTTTACAAGTAATACGTACAACTCTTAAAATAGATTCTGTATATTGTACTTATATTTGTAGCTGTAAACTGTAAATTACTCTCAGGTATTCTTGTAATTTTTTTATTTTATTGCATATATTACGAGGATCATTTTGTCGTCAAACTGTTGAACGTAATTTTAGTACGACTGTCTTTTCCGCTCGTGGATGCATACGTAACTGTAATTTTATACTTTTAAGACTAATATGAAAGTACAGTTAATTATAGCATATTACGATTATAAAGTTGTTATATTACACTATTACTCCTTATTAGGATTAAAAACGTTTAAATACTTACTACTACTAATTAATTTCAGATAGTTGGCGTAGAGAATTTTTTAAAATTATGTTCATAAAAAATATTAGGCAAATCTACATTCGATGTTCTTTTTCTAAAGTGAATATAAAATTTAGACGACGGTATAATTTCGAAAACATTAAATTTGAAAAAAACACAAAAATATGTCATCTTTTCTGTTTAAATTTGATTTGCATATTTATCGATTTTAGAATTAATTTTTTTCAATTCGAATACTGCAGGATTTTCTTTGCGATCATCGAATAATCGATACCTATTATAAACTTAAAAAAAGGGGGATCATTCGTTGATACAACAAAGAGTATGGAAATATATCTTAGCGTATTTCGGGGGGCTTAGAACACGCGGATCTCTCTACTTCGAAAATGAAGTTGCTTACAATAAAGAAATATAAGCATATTGAGATGAAAAGCCCTGCAACTATAGTCAACGATTTTCCGTTTTTTACTTTAATCTCACAAGTCGCTCGCCCGAGGGGATTAAATCTGCATCGCATCTCAAAGAGTTTTCGACGTAGGTCGATTCGCCGCATCTCCGCTTTGACAAAAAAACACGCAAAAAATGAGCAAACAGGCCTAAAGCTTCGATCATAAAATTCACGTACACGCGGAGGTTTCACTCCTACCCTCGATAGAGCGCGCGCGAATTCGTGACGCAGTGCGGATTCGTTTTCCACGGGTCGTCGAACGTATTAACCGAAGGAACGAGACAAGCGATCGGCAATTTTTATCTATAAATTTTACCTACCGATCGCAGCTTCCCGGTCCGGAATTCTTCGGTGGGTGTTACTAATACTAAACGTGTTTCACCGAGTGTGGGAGAAAGTGGCACCGAGACTTTCTCGAACTCGAAATTAAGAGCTTCCCGAAGTCGGAGGAACGACGTTCCGTTCGAAAAATTACCCGAGTCGATATTTCAGTCGAAATCTTATTTTTTTACTCCGGAAATATTCTTAGGTAATCGGTGGCTCTTTCCTTCCTGCCCGTATGTCTCGGCGTTTTTAATGACGTATGTACGTAATACTGAATTACATTCCCAATGACACTTTACGATGGCGCATTAAATACAAAAACTACCCATGATGAAATTTAGAATCGTTTTAATAGCCACTAAAGATAAATGGGTAAATTCATAAAGTTTTTTTTCTCTCGAGTTCGATTTCTTTTTTTCGGAAAATCATAATCCATACGTAAAATATTCTTTATATTATTTCTTTAAATAATTACCGAATATTTATTAGATAATGAAAAATAGCCGTAATAATAAATTCAATAATTTTCTATACTGGAAATAAAAATTCGTTGCTTGTTTATATTTTTGTTTAATCGATTTCCACCTTGTCATTAAAAATGAGCAAATACATTTTATTTTAATTCCGTTAAAATTGATTGCGTAAATGAATTGATTTGTTCGAATAATGTGCTTTTAAAATAGTTTTTTTAAATAATAGCTGCAATTTGGTCAAATTAAATTCAACGGAAGCTTGAAAGTTATATTTTAATTTATTTTATAAAATAAAATTTATTGATTAAACGGTATAATTTATTCGAAATATTTTTTTTAATACGATTAATTTTGTTTTTATTAAAAATTTAATTTTCTATCGATTAAGAAGATATATTTGGATGAAAAAATTTATTAATTTAGTATCACATGCGTAAAAGTAAAGAAACACTTTTATGCTTACGTCCTTTCATCTATTAAAAGAATCTTTCGAATCATAAAGAATTCTTCTATTTATTATCTGTAAAAAGGTTTATAGACTTTTGTACGATAATACGTTTCATAATAAATAATTTTAGATTCGGTAATCGAGAAGAGCATTATTCAAAATACATTGAGTTTCATTTTTTAAATGACAAGCAATTAATAACAATCAATATCGTAAAACGTCTATCGCCCATTTTCTTTCAACGAACGTTCACTATTTTCATCGGTTTCTTTATTCTCTTATCCATGCGTCTCTTCTTTCATTTAACAATGACGTGCACACTCAGGTCACAAATTATAAGAGGCAAAGAATACATTCGAAGAGATTCACTCTTTTATAATGACCTTTAATAATGATTCAGACCACTCACAAGCTCGTAAATCGTTTATCCCGCGTACTGTAGAAATATTTTTTAAATAGCGTCTAAAGGATTATCAGTCTTGATAATATTATACGTATATATATACAGCTGTGGTCGTTCGTACACGATCAAATCTTTGCAGCGCGTATATAGATCTAACCGTTAAATGGATTTTCCTGTGTGCGATAAGATTGCGCAATACTAGTGATCTTTTTAATCAGGAGATGCGTACCAACGAGTTGCATTCCTTTGATTCTCTCAAAATGACGAGTTTACGACTCTATCGGACATAATAGCGATGGAATTTTACCCTTTTCACGTATACCGTAAATTTCCCTAGCTTTATCATATGGGTTCCAAAAAACCGGACTTGTTACCATAAATTACAAATTTTATTATGCCATTAAATGAACCTTTATATTTACGTATATCCACTTCATCTTAGTCCTTACACAATATAATTTTATCGATTTTCGGCCTCTCGGGTATTTTTTCGACTTATCAAAAGACACGAAATGACGAAACTCTTCAAACTTATTTGAATAATTCGTCATTATCCAATTTTATCGTGATTTTATATCGTATTTATTTGACATTTAAACGAAATATATCTTCATTAGAATCGTTTCCGATAAGTAAAGTACCTTTGGCCTCGTTAAATGTGCTCGTTCGTATTTTTAATTTAACGAATCAACATCGCTTTGAATTTCTTCGCCACCTATTTTATCTCGATGATACTCCGCGCCATAATGGATAACAATTTAATAAAATTTAACAATTTATTTTTTGTTTAAACCTTCGATCGTTATTAAAAGCGATATCCGCACTACCGAATCCCCGAACTTTCAAGAGCGAGTTTCCCTCCGCAAAAATATCCAGTCGACACGGGGACGGGCACGAAAAAAAAACTCGATAAGTCGCCCTCGCTAATTAGAGAGACGGCACTTAGAACGCGGGCGTCGAGACGAGTGGGCATTCGTTAGGCTGCTGAGAGAAACCTCTGTACAAAGAAAGCGCGAATAAATTTAGAAGCTCGTCCGTGAGTTTTTTAACGCTCGGGACATCAATTCTCCAGGGCGAGAGCTCGTCTTCCGGCTACAGGGTGATACTCTTCCGCGAAACGATTCGTCTATTTTTAAGCACCCGTGGAATCCCGGCAACGTCTCGCAGTCTTGACCCATTGACTACTCCGACCGTATTTTCGGCTTTGCTCTCTCTCTTTCTCTCTCTTTCTCTCTCGCTCTTTCTTTCACTTGGGGTCGAATGCGAGAAGAGGGCTTTTATAAAGCGTTGCTCCCTAGGCTTCGTCCGTAACGCTCGAGTGCCGTTTTACGATTCTGGGTGTGGACAGCAGTACCGTTAAATGATCGCTTAACCATGACACAAAATAAATTTGTCTCCGATCAGTCGGTTACTCTCTTAAAGACATCCGATGTCAACTTGTTAACGCGAGATCAATGTTCCGTGACTGTAACGAAAAGCGAGAAAAATTTTTAAAGCACTCGAGGTTCACGGGTGATTACCATTTCTCTAATCAGATCGTATATTCTTACGGTATTTTAGCGGTGCCATAATAATGCCATAATCTATATTTTGTAACATATATACGTCGAGAACGCGAATTATCGAATCATACCGATTTACTCTTTGAGCTAATAGCGCGCAATTTTTCACGACGGTTCGTTGTTTCTAGGACAATAAAACATAACTTACTTTTAGTTCCGCAAGAAGCGCCTCTGTAACTACGAAGGCCATGTATAGATTACAATAAAAAGGTTTTGTACAGGAGTCGATGAAAAAGCTGTTAGTGACTGAAAGATTAATCGGATACAATCAGATTCAATGGACAGAATTTAAAACGCGATGCAGACGCCGTTGTAGAGTATCATCGACTTGACAATCGATTCGTCGTAAGTTTATGCACCAATAAAGTCTGAGGATCAATTATTGACAATGAAGTTCATCGATTCATCTCTACAAAATTTTTCTCAAATTAAATTTATGAAGAATTATTATTATTTTATTGAATTTGCTCAACTATTATAATTACAAATAAGTATTTTTATTTATCTTTTGTATCTTCGTTTCTTCCGCTGTTACATTTTCGACTAAAACTTATAAAATTTAATTTTAACCCAAAGTATAAATAAATAACAGAACTTGGTATTGAATAAAATTATAAAAATTTTAATATATTCAAGACTATAAAAAATTAAAAGCTACTCTAAATGCAATATTAATAAATCAAAATAAAATGCTAATATTTATTATTTGAATGTTATTCGGGGATCAATATTCGAGTTCTAACAAATTTTTAACGAGCGTCGTTTGTAAAGTTAAACGAGAAGTCTTAAAATAAAAACATAAATTATAAAAGAAAGCTTATAGTCGAACAAAAATTCACAAAGATGAAGAAAGAAAATGGGAACATCCTTCAAAAGAAATTCTTTGTTTACGGAAACATAATTAGAAGAAGTTCTCGTCGGAAAATATAAACCAGAAAAGAGCAAAAGCCTCGAGCTTTTCCAATTCTTCGAGTTTCGGTATCTCGTTCCAGTATTCATCTCAAATAAACAGTAACAATATTATGAATATAACGAAAAGGGGAGCGTGCAAATAGGATTCTCAGTCATACTACACTTTTTTCTATCTCTCATTAGTCCTTTTTTCTCTTATTATTTTTTCCCTATTTTTATTCGGACGTACGGTCGAGGGAAAAGATTTGCGATTGCTTTATTAAAAGTTGCAGCAGCTGCTGCACTGACCCGAAAGGATTCTTCGCCGGTGAGTTTATAAAATCGAAGTGGTTTTATTACTTAAAAGGGTAAGGGAAAAAATCAAAATACGATGAGGAAAGATTAAGATAGGGGAGAAAAAGGTAAAGCTAGGAGAAAAGTTTTATGCATTTGAAAATGTATTTTGAAAATCTGAGCTTGTAAAAACAACGCGGAGATTATATAAACAAGATTGACATGGTCAAAAAAAATATAAAGTAAATAACGTTTGACGTATTGATTGTATAATCTTATAATGAAAACAATATCAAATGACAAAACAAGAATGAGCAATTTTTTTTATTTAGTATATAAAATACAGGAATAATTCTATGTAATTCTCTTATAATAATAAAGGCTTAAGCCACGAGCATCAGTAAAGTTACTGCACGTTTATGTACATACAAATATTTTTATACGTGATTAGAAATATTACATCTATAAAAAATTATTATTAATATTAGTTCTACAAGAAAGGTGAGCATTTTCGGAATTTAAATTCCAAGTTTGATAGTCAAAGGATTATAGTAATGTTAAGTACAGTATCGTTTGCTAGTTTCGAAGGGTCTGGATTTTCAATTTCTAGTTTTGCTAAAGCTCCTTATAAACAAATATAATTATTCGATATCTTATGTACTTATCTTATAAATTGGTTTCGGTAGTGTAAAATGTACTAAGACTATTGCCTCGAATTAGCTTTCTAAAGAAAACTTAAAACACGACCCAAACATGATAAAAATAATATATAACGCTACTAATAGATTAGAAACGTTGGAAGCTACTGTAAATAGCGAGATTTAGATAAATAAAAAAAATTTGTGATAAATTAGTACGTACTTATAAATAAAGGATTTTTAATGAAAATCTCTTTAATAAATGTAATAGAACGTTATTTTGTAAGCTAAAACTTTATTGTCAGACAATAGTATCATAAGGTAATAATTACGGTAAATTCAGTGGAGCCGTTATGCACTAATGCATATATCGTTTAATATCTGTCTATATATCTTACGCATGAATATGCACATAAAAAATGTAATATATTGATAAAGAAAAGGTGTTTATCCACTTAATTTTTTTTACGTCTTGTCAACTTAAGAGAATCTTTAAAGTGAGTCTCGAAGCAAAATTAAATCTTATTACTTATTTATTTAGCATTAAAAAACGACGTACTAAATTAGAGCAATGTAAGAATTCAATATTATAATTTTAATAATTGCACTTATAAATTTAATTCAATTAAATAGTCATTTTCTTTAATTAACGGATTCTTGGTATTTTATTTTTATTTTTAAATTATGATACGCTTGCTAAATCTAATTTTATTAATTTTTTAGTAAATTATTTTTTAATCAATATTTTTTTGAAATACATTAAATATAAACGAATAAAATCTGAAAGTAATAATTTATAATTTGAAACTATTGATAATAACGTAATTAATGAAAAATTCACACATGCGATTATTATTTTCTTTTTATTAAACAAATATTTTGATTAAAATGTGCAGTTCAAAATTTCTTTATTTATTTTAAATTGAAATATATAAGTACAATATATCTATTTCTTATATTTTTACTGTTGTTCTTATATTATTAGGTTAAACTATTTGATATTAGTTGATAAAACTAAGAAAAATTTAATAAAAATTACATTGTTTTAATTAATCTATTATTTCCCAATATTTTCTCTTGTATTATGTTTTGATATCTTTTAAATTGTAAATTTTTATATTAATAAGCTTGAATACTCATTTATTACAATTTCTAAGAAATTTTAATCAAAGAATAATATTCTTTAAATTGAATAAAATTGTTATAATAAAGTTTTAAAATTTATTGTACAGCGGTATGCAAGAATTATATTTGTTTCATTGTAAATATCGACTTATTTTAATATATTTATTACTTAAGTATAATTTTAATAGTACATAAAATCTACAAAATATACTCTTAATTTTATACCTATTAAAATTATAAGCACTATAAATAAAATAATATTTAATATCGAACAATTAAATATTAAATTTTGAATAATAGTAAATGAGTTATATATTTTTTAAATATAATATTTCCATAAAATGATGCACATTGATTTTTTTATAACAAGAAATTCATGATTTTTTATCTACACTTTTTTATAATTTTCTATTTCATACTATTTAATTATTATCATAGTATGTTTTTATCAATATATTTCATATACTTACTAAATATACTATTTATTTAATTTTATTAATTATTTGACAGATTACTTCACCTGCTTTATTCGGACTTTTAACGAAAATTTTATTACATAATAAGTATGGAAAAACGTTATTATTCAATATAATAAACTTATCATAATCTTATATATTAAATATTTACCGCTAATCTTTAAATTGATGGCGCATGCAATGAAAAAATATTAGTCGAGGTAATTAAATTATATAATTTGAAAAAGGTTGTGTAGAATATAAAATAAAAGTTGCGTGTAGTCTTTTGATAGCAAAACTGAAAAATCTTTAGGTAAATCAATAAGAAGATAAAAATATATTATCTAATAGATTTCAAATAAACTGAAGTTTGATTATTTATATTGGTTGAATTTTATGCAACATAGAGAAGTATGTAATTTTTGTATTAACGTGATTGCGTACTTTTGAGTTTTTAATAATGGTAAAATAATAATAGTGATCTTTGTTAAATTTTTGATTTTTTATTTAGATAATTTAAATTTGTATGTCACGATTATTTACTATTTATAATTTATTAATTACAAAGAATTTTCTTATATAATTTTCTTTTTTATTATATTGAATAACTACTTTTTTTATACTTTTAAATTTTAACATATTTTCTTATCAATTTAAATTTAACTAAATATTATGAGAAAGAATTCAATAAAAAACTTTTAAAAAATTTTAAAAAATTTTTAAAATATATTCTAAATAATTCGATAATTTGCAAGTAATTCGTTCCCTTCTGTTTCAAAGTGTCTAAATATCTTAATCTTAAACCGGAATTTCGATACAGTCACAGGAAATGACCTTAAAATAATGGAGATAGTTTTTTCAAAGTACAAGGGTTTCAAAGAAGAGGGGAATTTTCGTGAGTCAATAAATTGTCAATTGAAAAGGGAATATGTATTTGTCGGGGCTGATTGCTGCAAAGTTAACATTTTGTTTAGCGAATTTTTATAGCCTGTATTTTCTTTATTATTATAATTTTATATTCTCATTAATAGAAATATCAAAATTTATATAAAACCGAATTGAGTAATAACATAATAATGAAAATTGTATAATTCAACATATTAAATATAATTAAATATAAATCGATACATATTTTTCTGAACACCGATCAGAGATTAAAATTCGATTTATCATAATTCATTATATCATTTAATTACAGCACAATGGTTTAACGATATATTATGATAGTATTCAACTTTTAGTTCCAAATAGATTGGAAATTATATTAATTATTTAAAATGAACGAAAACTTAAAAAATTCATTTAGCTTCATATTTTAATAATAAATATAACGCGATAAGAAGACGATAGTATACTTTATTTTGCACAATCAAATATTAATATATCGACGGGACTCACAGTATTTTGAAAAATTATGTTAATATAAATTTATTGAATTCAAATTTCTATAGCGTATCTCATCTAAATATTTTTTTCATAAGTTACATAAGTATATATTTTAGAATTTAAATACATTTTGTATTGTTTTAAAAATTATATGGTAAAGTAACGAATAATATTAAATAATCTAGATAAAATTTACATTAATCTTTTATTAAATATGTTTTTCAATATCGCTATTTATTAAATGAATTATAATTATATTTTTTATTTTTTATTTTGATTAAATTTGAATAAAACTTAGTGTAATTAGTTATAAAAAGATGATTTTATAAAATTTGAAAAATTTTTAAGATAGCTACATCATAAATTTTGATGCGATTTTTTATTTTATATCTTTGATACTTTTTATCAGATTTTCATGAAACTTTAAAAATAAGCGTAAAAAATGATAAACTGCTACGATAGAAAAAGTAAAATAGAACGAAAAACAAATTATAAATAAAAGGTTAAGAGGTTTATTTTGAACATTCACTTGCATTTATTCAATGTTAAATTTGATTTTTGATTTTTTCTACTTTTTTTGTTTCTAAAAGTCATTAAATATATTTCAGTTTTTAAAATATTGAATTTGTTATTTACTATATGAAATTTTATAAAATTATTATGGATTTCTTTGAGGGTGTAATTTTTGTTTGCTAAAAATGAGTACATCCATAAAAAGAGTGATACATTGAAATCGTTAAATTGTTAAAATCAAATATGCCAAAAACTTTATGTCAGTAATTTTTAACCTCATTGGTTCATAAATAATTTTAAAATCTCAATATAAATGTCTTATAACTTAGAATTATATTTAGATATTTTATGAACGTAATACATAGAGTATTTTCTATAAAGTAATAACTTATTTTCTAATTTTTTGAATAGTTTGTTTAAATAATCATAAGTGAAGAACAAATTATTTAATTTTATGCTTTCAGAATTTTCATTTTATTTACCATCAATAACATTAAAAATTATCTTTGAAAATTATTTCGAAATCAGAAATATTTACGATACGATTAAAAATTTTAAGAGACGCTCTTGAGTTGTTTTGAAAGGTATTTGTTGACGAAACCAAGGCAATATAAATGCATTTTGTTAACTCTCTATTCAATAAAAAGTATGATATAAATTATAAATAATACAATATAATATAAAATGAAATTTAAAAAATATTTTTTAACAACTATTTACAGAATCTATCAACGAATTAAAAATATTTGCAGTATTTATATTATGTAGTTATGTATAAATAAGCGCGAGCTCGTATACGCCCACACACCCACACATTCACACTTACGCACACATGCATAGATATGGGTTTTAAAGATCGCAACATTCGTACAATTCATACGAAATAACGATTACATATTTTACTTTGAGTTAAATTTGTATTAATCATTACAGAAGAATAAGAAAATAACATAATTTTCGAATACAAATTGCTTCGATCGCGTTGCCTATAGAGGAACGAGGGACCAATTTGACCAATGTAAATATATAACTCAAAAAGCGAAGAAAATTGGAGGGTTCCTCAGGGCGAAAGAAGCACTGGCACCACTTAAAACGTAGTAATACCCGAGACGGAGAGTCGGAGATCCATCGAGGATAGATTTATTGGTGGTCGCGAGAAAAAGAAGCGAAGGTAAAAGAGAGTCGCCGGTCCCTTCCTCGGCGTCAATCCTTGGCGTGCATCCTTGGCGTGCATCCTCGGCATGCATCCTCGGCACGCATCCTCGGTATCCTCGGCATCCTTTGCATCCTCCGCATCCTCCGCATCAACTGCAACGATCAGTGTCCCCGGTGTTCTAACGAAATCTGGCCTCCCCTCCATCCGGCAAGTAGGAGCAAGTCGGTCGCGCGGGCGCAACCAAGAGCAGCCAGAGAAGCGAGAGAGGCCTACCACCCGGTTGCAGCCTCGGCTCGTGGTGCTGCTACAACCAAAAGAGAGGGAGGAGAGTGGCCGTGCACTCGGGGGTAGTAGGTTTTCCGCAGGGGTTCGTCGGAGAGAGCGGGAGAGGGATGGACTCGTGGGTGCGCGCGCGTTTGATCGCGGGCACCAGAGGCCAGGCCAGGGGATGCTTCTTCAGTTGCTCGCGATTCGGCGCCTGGTGCATTTGCCGGCTGTCGGGGAACCGCTCGATCTCTCCGTACGTGTGCACGTTAGCCTATTTTTTACACTTCCCCCTGATCTCCTCTGATCCCCCTGAACGCTGATAGGGAAAAAGGCCGATTTCGTATCTCGTCGGTCTTTTTCCTTTTCCGCCGTACTCCTTCTGACTTGCCCTTTGCGTCGGCGGTCTTTCCCGGGTTCCGAAGTTCCCTTTGCGACTTTCCCGTGGATCAGTTAATTATGTCCCGACGAATTTACCCGCGTTTTCAGGGCGAGATCAGCTTCCCAAGAAGCTTCCGCTCGTTAAAAGCGCACGGGTTTTTTATTTTTTCAAATTTTACGGCTCCTTCTTTTATCGCGTTATTTAAATATGCTTGGACGGTAATATTTTTCGAGTGGATTTTCGCGATAAACTCGAGCCTTTTTTCCGAGTTAAAGGTCATTTTTTGCGGGTAGTCACCATTTATTCCAAAGAATTATACATTTCTAAATTGATTTATTTCCACCGACGATTTCGTTTTCGAAGAATCCTCTATCACGATATTTTGACCGATATTCTAACCCAACTCGAACGTTACAGTCGAATCTCGAATAAAGAAAAACTTTTGCTTACCTTCTTCTCCGAAATCAAATTAATGCGAAAAAGTGTAATCACTCCTGGAAAGATTACGCGGAACGTTATTCTTCCGTACTTTTATTTTAATCGAACGCTCGGATAAAGTTATCTTTACCGAGTTAAAAGACTTGTCCTGATTTCGATGAAAAGTTTACTTCGAGAATATTAAAGTGCACTCGAAGCTTTCGAACACGAGAAGCTATTACAACAGTGATTTTTCATTTTTCAGAATGCAAATTTATCCGCTATTACCGTAGCAGTGACTACAAAAATGAAGTTGCGAACTATCGCGTATATCGCCGTATCAATTTTGTCGAATCGCTGGATAAGAAACAACGAAATCTATCGCATCTCGTTATAAAACAATTTTGTTACTCGCGCAAATCCGAAGCGAAAGATCGCGTTATTTTTTATATCGATAGAAGTGTAACGACAGACGCGAAATTGCATTCGTTGTAATCGAACGCGAATTGAAAATTAACTTGGCGTATCGTTTGGTGTATCGTTTGACGTATCGTTTGGCGTATCGTTGCTTTCAAGACACCGCTATTAATTCGTCCTCTGCACAAAGATAAATCCATCCGCTGTGCGAGATCGATCGATGCTCCAATCGAGGCGGTCGGACGCTGTCGCCTATTTTTCTAGCGCGTCCCAACATCCGAGCCAACATCCGAGCCAACATCCGAGCTCTTCGAACTCGACTCTAGTTCGTGTTTTCACACGCGTGCGAAACGCGTGCGCCCTAGGAAAGAGCGCGAAGGTAGAGGCACGCGAGAGGCTTCGGCGGAAGTCGTAATTCCCGTCGTTTGACTTTCGGCGCGTCGTCGACTTCGTCTTCGTCTTTGTCTTCGTCGGTATCGCCGTCGCGGTCCCCTCGTCCTCGCTGACCTGGTAGATGTAATAGCCGTGCGGCTTCGACGTTACACGCCACCGCGTTCGTTCGTACGATGACCGCGGCCTCGGACAATCGATGATCGCTTAGTCGGAGAAACCAGTGCACAGCCGAGCCTACGTAGGTGGAGGCGCTTGCGCGTTATTATCAATTGGTTTCCTTGTCTTCGACCATATTTTTTTCTTTTTTTTTCTTTACATTTTCCGTTTTATTCGGGGGGATCGTTGCGTTTATTTTACACTGTGGAACGATCTTT
This sequence comes from Dolichoris vasculosae, assembly GCA_018907195.1. Lineage (NCBI taxonomy): Eukaryota > Metazoa > Arthropoda > Insecta > Hymenoptera > Agaonidae > Dolichoris > Dolichoris vasculosae. Next base: position 1,005,053 of record JACCHY010000001.1, read on the forward strand.
TCGTCCGAGCGCTTTTCGCGCTGGTGCGTCCTTTGATCGATACCTCGGTCGAAGCTCGACGTTCGAGCGATGATTTTTTATGCCATCTCGTACATTTTTCTATTTTAATGCTCGGGGATATTTCAACTGCATCCGTTCTTGTTTACGTTCCTTTTGTCTAAGCATAGGTGAAAAACCGATCCCCGTTAGGGGCAATATTTCTTCTTTTCGCGTACAATAGGGATAAAAGAATAAACTCGTTAAAATAACAAATTACTTTTTAGTAGTGGCTTCGTGTTCGTTGTGATATTTTATACAATTTTACTAAAGAAGGATATTAATACTTAGGTTAACGTTTCGCTTATGAGCAGTTGGCACTGTTAAATATTTATACGAACGTTAATGATTATAACCTCTAAGAATTTAAATTTATGCGATTAACATTTACAATTAAATGGAAAGTAAGGAAAACATAACATTTATTTGCTTTCTCTTGACATAAAATTGTATAATCTAAAGATCATTGGTGGAATTGAAACTTGAGTAAAAATAATTATAATACAGTAAAATTGATTTAATTGGTATAATAAATGATAAGATTGTAAAATAACAACGCATAGGTACTCGATAAGATTTTATCGATAGCTTTAAAAATGGCATTTCCAGATTTCGTTCACACGAGATGAAATGAATTTTCTCATCCAATGAAATAGTTTGAAGTATACTCCGGATAGGAATAGAGATAGAACGACCGTAGATTTGATATCTCAATCGAGGTTATGTACTTCTAGGAGATGATCAGCTTTGAAAAATTGAATCCGAATACGCAAGTGGACGAGTTACAATTCTGAACATACGCGTGTGTTTGTGTGTGAATATGAGCAAGAAGAGGCTGAATTGGTCATAGAACGTACGATATTCTATCAGTAACCGTGACACTGACGAATTGGGCTTATCTTCCGTTTTTTCGTTGTAATTGCACCAATAATAAATTGTGCAAATCTCTCATTCTCTCTTTTTATATCTGTCTTTCTTGTATTTTTTAGGGAACGGAAAATATCGTGATCGATTCGCGTTAAATAGCTTTTATATATTTTTACCAGCGTGTAAAGAAACGTAAAAATAAAATGTAAGTAGAGAAAAATTTAAATTTAAAATGAGATAACTGTTATTACGTGCGTGTGATTAAACAATTCAAGAGCATAACGACATTAATAACAGTTGAATGAAATTCGATAACAAAAAAATCTAAATCAGATAATATCTCTTAATTAAAACGAATTAGAATTTCATTTTCTGTAATGGTTACTTTAAAAATAATTAACTAAACTTTGGAAACGTAACTTCAACTATATATTTTCTTTAAAAAAAATAGTTAAGTACACCTAAATTTAATTTCATAAACAGATTTAATGATGTATTTTTTCTTTATTTCAACTAGTTATAGTATTCTTGAATAAAAGAAATACATTTGAATAAATAAGACATCATCGAGAGGAATTTTTAGTTTAATTAAAAAAAGAAATTAAAAAATTAAGATTTATAATAAGAGTATTTAATTCATGGATCTACACATTTACAAAATTTTGACATATACAGGAAATAATAAATATTTTTCAAATGTAAAATTGGTACATGTATTATATTTGTAAAAATTTGTTTATTCAGAATCAACGAGTAAACGTTTTTGCTATTATGAATAATGTTGAAATAAATGAATATGTTACGTTTTTGCATATGAATATCTAATATTATTTGAAGATAAGATTAAAATGATCAAATACCATAATTTAAATTTTTTTACTTTTATTTTAAAAATTCTAATTCGTATAAAATAATAACAAAAAGAAATATTATAAGATTCTAAAATTATATAAAAAGATTTTTAGCAACTTTATTAAAATTTATTGAACGAGTTTACTCCGTTAGTGAGAAGTTTATGTAACTAAATTATATTATTACAATGAATATTCTACTTTGAATAATAAGTGATTTATCTAAAGAAACTTAAACTTATTACTAAAATAAGTTTATTTTAAACAAGTTATTTTTCAAATTGTCATACGTATGAAACTAGACTTTGACTAGCTGAAATTTCGTTCTCGCGAAATACAATTCTATCTACAATATTCACAACTTTAGATAATATTATATTAACGGCGAGTCTTTTAGTTTTAATTATTTTCCTACAATTTTCTAAAAGAAGACGAATTTTTAAGTTTCATATAAATAATGGAAATAACGAACGTATGAACGAAATAAATTAATTAACATGAAAAGTGCACGACGATGTTCGGAAAGCGGATTTCAGTGAGGCTTTGAAAAGTATTGTCTGCTACTTACAAATTGAAACTCGGTACTTTCAGTATTATCTCGTTGGCTCTTCTGATTGATATTTAAATTAATGAGATACAAACTATGATATAACATAAATTGTATTATAAAAGTTATATGATCTTGTTAAAAGATATTACAATACTTTTGAATTTTAAGGCTAAAGTTTTAAGTTCTATAAAAATTTAGTAGTGAATAATTTTTAAAGAGATTTTATTTCATACCTCAAAAATCGTTATAATAATTTTAATTATGCGTATAATCGAGAAGATATGTATATCGATCTATCAGCTTATCATATTAATCAGATTAACATACATCAATATATTAGATCAATTATTCATTCAAATTTATCGATTTAGAATAATAATATATGGTAATTTTAAGCAATTTAGAAAAATAAATTCTAAATAAAATCTTAGAGAAATTATTTTTATATTTATAATATTTTACGTATTATATGATAAATAATATAAAATATTCCAATATTAATAGAATCAGTTATTAGAAATTAATTTCAATAAACTTTGATTTATTATCAAGAATTTCTATACTTTAAATAACTAAGGTAAACAAAAACAGTTTATTAGGAAAAAATAAAATTTTTTATTTAATGGTCTATAAAAGTAGATAAGAAACTATTGCCGATTTATAGTTCTATAAAAAATTTAAAAGTTATTAGTTATTAATTTAAAATTAGAATTTTTAAAGTTATTATTATTCGGTAACTTTATATATTTTATATTTCAAATTGATTATTCTTTTATCACATAGGCTTTATTGACTTGACCGTATTAGAAAGTATATATATATCAATGAATTCTTAGATAAAAATATTAATTCAAATTAAGGGCATACAAGAAATACAATTTGATCGATTGTAGTTGTAATTTAAGCGTTAATCTAAATTCTTTTATTATTTTTAAATATCCTTAAAACACAACTAAAAGATAAGTCGTACTATTTTCTTAACAATTTATTACTAATAGGTAGGAAAAACGAAAATTGAGTATTCGATGGATCACCTATTTCAACTAAAACGCAACATCGACAAATTTGCGTAACGTATCTTATATACCACAAAACACAGAGATCCTCAATTATTTCGTTCTAGTATTCGCAGTAACCTCTACAAGTGCAAGGGTGAAGATGGCAGGTATGTAGACTGATACACATACATTAGTAGTAGTGAAATGTTACTCGGTATTGGCAGAATTTATTTTTACGCTTCAAATTATATCGTTATATAAGTCTTTTCTTACACTCTTGTGCTCGTAGCGATCGACTCGAGTACGAAGACCAAGTAATCGCTTCCAAGAGGTTGTTCGGGTCACCTGATTTTATTTCGCGATACAAAGCAAATTTATCGTCGGCATGTGCATAATTGACTAAAACGTTAAATTCGCGTAAAAATTTTTTGAATTTTCGCTATTTGGATATTTGGAAATTTTATCGAGAGACTTTTTAAAAATGTCCGAGATCGAGAAATAAAGAAACGATGTACCGTAAGATCGAGCGAGTCGAATAAAACTGGGTCGCTCGAACTTTTTCATCGTCGATCTTTTTTTTCAAAATATTTCGTAAATACAATTTTTCATAAAAGATTTATACAAATTTCATATATTTAAAACATTTCTTTTTAAAAATAACTTCGCCTGCGCGGAAATTATTATCTTTCAAACGAAACGACTTCAAACGGAACTTTAAGAAGATTTGAAAAATCGACGGTATTATTTCACGAATACATACGCGTTACGTGCTATTTAAATTTAAAGAAAGTTCTCCAACGTAATCGCCGTAATATTGCCAACGAAGGTAGTATGACGGTAGGAATGAGACGGGGGTTGCAGACGCTCCAAGCAAATCGATAAAATTATAAAATCCGAGCGATCGCTTTGACGCTTATAAGACGCGAAATAATCTTCCTAATTAAGAGAGAAATTTCAAAGGAGGAAAAAATTTCCCGGGGAATTTCATTATATACATTTAATAGGAAGCCCTTGAGTCGCATTACCGTAAGATTCATGGCTCGCTGTCGGCCAGCTGCATCGCATTAAGGAAGCGAGTTCTCGTACCCTCTTCCCTTCGTGCGCATATCGCACGTGGGATGCGTGAGTTCAATTACACGAAGCATCGCGTCGGGAGGAATCCCTCCGTTACTTTCCACGACGAATTCCCGAACGTGCGTGGAATCTGCCTCGTAATTAAGACTTCGCCCCTCGAACCGACCGAACGCGTCTTTTGCCTATTTCCAACTTTTGACTCGGTCGCGTCTCTTTCCACTAGGGTTTATTTTCGATCCCCGTCGCAACGAATTTGCGGTACGAGCTTCGACTTTTCCCGGGGAGGTGGTTTTTTGCTGCTCTTGGGCTTCCCTTTCGCAGACTTTCCGATTCGATCTACGATCGATCGTTTCTTCATTAGCCCCGACGGTGAAACAAAAATGTTTTTTTTAATCTTTTCATGCTTTTCATTCCCTTCCAACGGCTCTATAAAATCTTCCACATTTCGATCGTCGAATTAAAACGCGTACGCGAACATCCCGACTCTTATTCATAACTATTAACGATTATTACATAGCGCGATATTTTTTACATTTATCAAGTCACGCAATACGTTTATTTTTTTTTTGCAAAAGTGTCTTTTACCCAGCAGTCGTGAATTTACAAGTTGGACGATAGTTAAGTTAATTGAACAACCATAGATACACGACCTTTACTTTTCAACTATTTATCGCTAATTTAACATTGGCGTTGCACACTTAAATAAAATTTTATAATTAAAGAGATAAAATATTTTTATTACTATTAAGGTATCGGAAAAGAAGTAAATATATTTATTAGTGGTACATAATGGATTTTAAAATATTATTAAAATAAAAATTAATAAATAATTAAATTAAATTATTTGAATGTTCAAAGTTTAATGAAACTTTTTACAGCTCGTAGTTCATAAATATGAATTAACGTTATAAATTTTGACTGCTGTATGGATAATTTTTCAAAATTAATTGTAAGATAATAGAAAAATTTAAATATTGATTATCCACCCTGAAAAGAATTAATGAAATTTATACACGTATAAAGTTATTTATTGCTCCTCAACTTTTGCTTTTTTTTTTGTATTTCAAATATTGAAAGTTCATAGGCTCTTATTATTCAAAAAATTGAGAAATCGTTTTTATTTTATTACGGTAATTATTTCTTGAATAATAGTCAGAAACTATTGGCGTTCACGGTTACTGTTGATACTCGAGTATGCAATTATCCACGAGCAACATCTTCAGAAATAAGGCTAAGTGAAAAATGACTGGCAGTTGAGTTTTATTATTTTGCACAAAATAGAGTTCTTTAATTTTTATCGAGATCCAGTTACTGCATTTATGATGAAACTGTTTCTCGTTTATCTTTTTATTAAAGATTTTTAAATTCCTTAAATAATTAACCGCATTATAACAAAATATAAATTATAAATTTTGATACTTTTTATTGTATACGTCGGTAAATATTTGGCGTTATTACCGTCTACCGTCTCATTCGAATACTTGGGAATATCGATAGATATCTTAATCTCTTAGAATATATGGACAAGGTTAAAAATGAAGCTCTGATACAGTTCTATTACGATAATGGATGCGAATGAATTTTAAATCACTTTAGCTGTTTCAATGCAGCGAGGCAAATGCAATATATTGTCAGTGCACTCACGAGCCTTTTAAGTATGCGAAATCTCTTGCATCGGATATACAAACCGCCTATAAGAGGAAAGAAAAATGAAATGCATGATAAATAAAACCGGCTGATTCAAAAGGACAAAGCGAGACAATACGCGCAGGAATGATTGCAGAGTACGTGAACTCATAAATCCTGGAGATTTAGACGCTACCTACGCGTAAAATAACCAAAGTGTAGAATAAGAGCATCCATTTTTACTTTATATTCATCGTGATGTCATTTTAATGCTAAGGTAAATATTACAAAGCTCGTAAACGAGGAGATATATTAGATTATTAATTTTTTCCAATTTTTTCCTCCACGAAAATTATGTCTCTTTAAGTATTCTAGTAATTTAAGCGTTAACTTGTAGGGACTACTATTATCGGTATGCAGCGATAAATCATTACATTTAACAAAAAAGATTATATTCTTTTTGTAATTAAGTCTATCTAAAATTTAATCATTTTTTAAAAAATAACTTTCATTATGCGTATGCGTAATTAGTATGAATAATTAAATGCAATCGATCATTTTTATTAAATAACAAAATTGTAGAGTAACATGAATAATAACGATAAGATTTAAGTACATTCATTTTATTTTCAAAATAAATTCAAACATTACCCACAAATACTTAGAATTCTATATTTAAAAGGTAGTATTCGAGTATCGATATGAAAATAATTTCAAATATAATTAAATGTACGTTTATGTAATTTTTTGTAATTATTCCACGATAACTTAATTAAATTTATTTCTTCGCTAATTATTCTACCAACAATGAATTTTAATAATGAAAAAACATTCTTTGGCTCTAAGTTACAATGCAAAATACTTTAGGTTACAAATAGGCATGTACATCATCTCACATATTTATGAATTTCTTGTTCTAGAACTTACAACGCATAAAATCTATTTGCGAAAGTACTTCTTTACGTATGTTTGTCTGACAAACACTTAAGTAAAATATATGAATACATAAAGCGTGTACTTAATTTATATTTGGTTTCATTGACTTATTCTTATATTTTAATTTGTAGTAGAATTCAGTTGCTCGGTATTATATTAATATTATAAAACGTTTCACTTTTAATAATTGTATGCAATAATAATATCTAGTTATTAAACGAAATATAAGACAAGAAACAAGTGAAATCTATAGTATTTTACCTTTAATATCTTTTTTTATTATCTTATATTTTTTATGTATGTAATATATTTATAAAATAAAATTTAATATTTACAATATTTATGAATTAATTTTATATTTAAAAAACTTTTCTATGCATTAAATAATAAATTTATTAGCAAGCTTCTTTTTTTATTTTTCTTTGATGTAAACTTATGCTAGTTTTTTGAAAGATGTGTTTTATAAGAAAAATTTTTAAATTTAAATCGATGTCACGTTCAGTACAGATATGAATTATTTACAAGCTTCAAAAAAATATTTGAAATTGTTTCGAGTTTTCTATATTATAGATTATTTTTTCATAATCTCGTAGATGCGAAATATTTTAAAATATAGTGTATTTTATTAAAACTTTTACGAATCAATTATTATTTATTTCAAAAGCATGTATTATTTCCATTTTCTGTCGATGATATGATTAATACTAAAAGAACATTTAATTTTAATTTTTTTTCTTACCCTTGACCATATTTTAACAATACAAAGCTTAGATAATATTTGTAAATTGATACAGATGCAGTTATAAAAAACTTATCTTTAAAATTATATTAATATATTATATATTATATTATATTTTAAATTATAAAAAAATGGTCGCATCTAATATATTTTTAATAAGTGAATATTAACATCTACTGATTAGAAAAAAGGAATTAGATAAAAAATAGAAAATTTGAATCAATGTTTTAAGAAATGCAAAAGACAAATTATAGCTTACAGAATAATAAATTGATATTAGATGTTCGTTTAAAATTAAAGATATTATAACGGCAATTTTTGCACATTAAAACTGTTTCAAGAATTGAAAATGTAATTATGTCAAAATTATTTGTTGAGGTTATTACAAGAAAGCCGGCACATATATTATTGTAAGGTGCGACTCGTATTCTTTTCACAATGCCTGAGTAAATCTTACGCATGCGATTATAGTTAATCGTCACGGGTAATGAAAGTTAGATTTGTCTTTGTTAAATAAAAAATCCTTATAATTAATTTTCATTTAATCACAGTATGTAATTAATATTTTCTTTTGATTAAATTACATTCATTTCATTTGAAAAAATTGACCTAATGTATTTAGCCAATTAAGTGTACTCCAAAGTTTTATCATATATACATAATTTATCGTACATTCATTCATTATGAAAAGTTTCTTTTTCTAATTAAAAAACCTTATTCAGTATTTGTAATTATCTGATTATAAAAAATAATTTTTTTTTAAATAATGTAAATTGAATGCATTTACAATATTTTCAGAAATCTCGTCTTGTAGAGATTTATAGTCCTGCAATATATAAATGTCACTGCTAACATAATTTACTCTTGTACTCGTTGGAAATCATACTTGCAATCGATGCATTTAGATATAGTAGTGCTGAAATGACTTTTAATGAACAGCACTTATTTGACATTATTTAGATTCTTTATTTTTTTGCTTGAATTTTAAAAGATTCAGATGAAAATAAAATTATTATTTATGACAATATAAACAATATCAGTCTTGATTGGCATCCTTTGTTAGTTATTTATATTATTTTAAGGTTATATTCAGTATTACGTAATCTCTGCATTGATATAAAATATATTTTAGCGATGTCTCGCTGGAAATGGATAACGAGAATTCTCAAAACATTTATCATAATTCCAACAAATATTATCGTGCACATTCTTAATATTAAACATTTATTTATTAAAATCAAAATTGCAAATGAAAATTTGTGAAACGAATTAAAATAATATAAACAATTTTACTTTATTAAATTTACTGATAATGTAAAAGAAATTAAATATTTAAAAAATTAATCTAAAAAATTGAAGAAATTATACTTTAAAAAATGTAAGCCTGTATCATCAGTGTATCGGTTTATTTAAAATAGATAACTTAATAAAGGTTGTACCAAAATCGAAGCCCATATTACGAGACTATATAACGGAGCGATCGAAACTTTTAGATTGCTTACATACAAACATATTTTTTGGCTGGACAAAAAAACTATATTGGATAGTTCGTAAATATCGCGTTGTCTCATCGATCTAGTGCATAAGCACTTTTTTCCGATTAACTTCACTGAATGACAAATTGTTTGACATTATCGTTTAAGCGTTTAACATTATGTAAGCTTTAATCAGCATTTTCCTCGAACTGACATCTAATAATTTATACGATACGAGTATGGTTTTGGAAAAGTTAAAAAATTTGTTTTTCTTTTATTGTAGCAAAAAAATGCAAGAATTTTTAATGATAAACCTCGAATTAACTTAATCGATTACATTTTTTTCTTTTATTTTGACGATTTTTTATTAGGCTTACTAATAGAAATATTTACTACTTTAGTTAATTTTAATTAAGTTCAATGGAATATTTAGGACCATTGCATCGATGAATTTAAATTATAAATTTTAAAGAAATTTATTCACGATTGGACAATCTGTTGTATACATTGGTTTTATTTTATACTGATTCGATATTTTTATGTAATGATACTCGATTCACTGACGTTATTAATATAAAACTAATTACTACTAAATTAACTTTTTTAATGGAAGTAAAGAAGAAATATTTCATAACTTTTCATAAATTCTTTTTCTTTATATTTAAATTTTAAACATTCGTTGAGAGATGTGATCTTATGCGAATTAAAAAAATACTTAAAAAATTATAAATAAACAAATGTGCAATAAATTTATTGGTAATGTTGATGTCCTTTCATTATCACGTGAATTTAGTAAATTATATTCAACACAAAGTAAAAACCCATGTAATCGATATGTTTTGTATGAACATAATGTTTATAATTATATATACATATATCGATGTTAGCATGTAACATTGACCGACTTATACCGGTTTATCGGAACATATTTTAATCGCGTATCGCATTCGCTATTATGTTACGTATTTTTCGTTTATTTTTGTACATGTTTATCGTCCTATAAGAAGCGTGTTATATTGTTCACTATGTTCTTTTGAATCAAATTTATTAATTAATATAAGTACGTAAGTGTGATAAAAGAAACGATGTCTAGTCAGAAGCTTTGAAAAGATGTCAATTTAATTCGACAACTTTGCTAAAATATCAAAGAAAAAAAAAAGCGTTTGTAGAAATCGAGTAAAGAAAATTCCGCAAAAACTGATTGAAAGATATTTCTATATGAAATCCAATTAAGGAATAAATCTCCAAGCGAATGAAAATTTATGTGGAAGCTCACCCAACATTAATAGATTCTCACGAAACTAGATGGAAAACGATCACTGACACACAAAGTATACATACACGCACGTACATGTCTTTTCTGTTATTTTCTTAATTCAGTAGCCGACTCAACCCTCGTGTACACACAGATATAGAATTCAAGAACGACTGTAGGCCATTTGGAGGCGTCGTGGAAGCGCTGCAACTAGATGTATCGAACTATCCTCCAGATACAATTATGATAAATCATCTTTCCGAGGGGAGAGAGAAAGAGAGATTTGTTCATCGTAAAGTGTAGGTACATGCGTGAGTTATCACCCAGTGCCAAGTACAGCAGGCTTTCGTGACCCGATATTATAGCGGAGGAAAGGAGTGGGTGGAAGAAAGGATGAGGACACCTCTGTGTGTTTGCGAGAGAGAGAGAGAGAGAGAGAGAGAGAGGGGCGTATGAGAAGTCCGATATTGGCAGAATTCGACCTAAGGAGTTCAGCGAAGGAACAATAGTGCCCTCGGTGCGCTTGTTATCTGTCGTTTATGTAGAAGCAGGGATTTCTCTTTTCGTCTCTTTTATTCACTCGCTAACTTGCTTCTTTCTTCTTCTCTCTCTCTCTCTCTCTCTCTCTCTCTCTCTCACCATCTGTCGTATTATTCCTTTTCCTCTTTTATTTATTTCTCAGAATACACGTTCACTTTAGAAAGCTTAAAAAATTTATTAAAATTTTTGCAAATGTGATACGTACACTGATCAAAGTATTTTATATTATTCGAACTGAAATAGTGTATAACTCGTTAGTGCAAGCGTATTAAATCTAAAAGTATTCCAGATGATCGAGTGGTATAAGCTGCTTTACTGGGTTATCGGTGTTTAATACATTGTATAGGCATTGCTTGTATTTATCAAAGATTAATGTTGTGGTTGTTAGATAAACATTGTGCAATTCAATTAGTTCTAAATAATAAGTACACACAATCTGAATTAATAAATAATTACAGTTCAGGGTTAAAATTTTATTTAATTATATCTATCGAGTACTTATATTTATCATTTAAATAACTTTTATTCAATAGGTTATTAATCATTTTGCATAAATATTTAAAGGAATTTAATTTTAATCATTATATTTTTTTGTTATTATCTTAAAAAATATGTATCCGCATAATTGTCTCCTTAAAATCGGTATGATCTACATAAAGTTTAATATCTTCTGCTTAATATGGTCGTATACAAACAAAATAAAACTTAATTTAAAGCTAATATAATTATACTTTAAATGGTGCGGTAATTGTACTTTAAATTAATAGCATATTCGGTTTAACATCAATTAAATAAGTCCAATACATTAGATTTTTAAATTTATCCTTAAATATTTATCGCTTTTTAAATTATTTCTTAAAAAATAATACAATAAATTTTGGGTAATACTGATAAAAATAAAAATTTTTTTAAATTAATATTACTTAATATTGTTTAACTATTAATATTGTAGAGTAATTGAAAAACAATTTATTCGTAAGTACACAAAAAATTACAGTATTTTATAAATATAAAATTATTACATCTCATATTTTTTTTTAACAATGTTTTATTCATTTTCGTATAGTCATTTCTAACAAAAAAGGTTGAAGAACGAGTAAAATATGATTTTTCAAATTGTACTTAAATAGAAAATACTATTTTCCTCACAAACTATACACCGTTTAAAGATAATTACATCAATTTTAAAATACGACTTTCTTTAGCGTGTGATCTTTTTCAGTGTAATTCTAAAATTAAGACGTTAGTGAGTTATGTATTTTTATATCGATAAAAAATATGTAAAACTGAAACTGTACTCGATTTTATACGAAGTTCAGTAATCGACCGATTATTTTATACAAACAATAATAGCGTTAAATAATAAAATAATATAATTTATGAAAATTTAAAATGAATTTTTTTTTCTTAATTCAATAGGATACCATTTTTCAAGGTATAATATAAAAGTAACGAATAATGTTTAAAATTTATAATAAGCTATAAATAATTAAAAGAGAACTTACGACTAATCGACGTATGGTTGGTCTATTTATAGTTTTTCCTTAATAGTTGTAACGATAAAATTTAATATTTTTCATTATAAAGACGATGACACATTCGACTATTCAATACCCGATTCTTTATTCTTAAATAATTATTGATAATGATATATTCAGCAGCGCAAATACGCAATAAACAAAATATGCAATTTCACTTTACTACTTCTTTATTAGCGACCGTGAAACCGTATTCTCGCACCTGCGGAGTTCCGCCAGGTCGAATAGGCCAGGTTACATATCCGAACGGCTGCGCGAGCAGACGAAGCGCCGGGACGGAAATATCGAATATTATTTGCAGCGTTGAGAGTCAAAATTAAATTCGCGCCCTCGGGCAACGCGAAAGAAGTTAAAGACGAAGCGACCGAGAAAAGAAAGGAAATTTTTACACAGAGACTAAAATCACCTCCCCGGGCTATATTTTGCTCCTTCGCGTCCGCACCAATCCATTTTCCATCTCCGGGGAGAGACGCTAAAAGTCAGTCGGGCAAGCCTCGGAATATATTATCCGATGTAAGAAGTATCCAAGAGGGTCGAAAGACCCATTTTGCTCGTTCGCTTCGCAAGCGATGCGTACGCTTGCGGACTATACAAAAGTGCATAATTTGTAGAGGTGCTCCGGATAAGATGCGAGTACGAGCTATAGACCTTTTGCAAAGTTTTGCCGCTTTCATCCTTTAATCCTCTCTCCTCCGACTCCTCCGACGTTTTGCCGATGATGCATCATCGCTGTTTTGCTCCGCAACGAAAACTCAGTTTGTACCCGCGTGAGCTTCTCGAGTGAAACGTTACACTTCGAGACTCGTGTTTATTTAGCTTCACTCTACTTCTGCGCCTTGGGTGCGTTTTTTTTATATTCGTAAATAAGTAAGCTTATCCGCTAACTTTCCAGTTGGAGCGTTTCGCGAAAGTTATTATAGCATAACAACAGGACGAATTTTCGTTCGAGAGTTTAGCAATATTTTTAGGAATAATAGAATTCAATCGACGAATAAACCGATGAACGCGTTTTCTTCGTTAAAAAAATAGCGAACTGGATAAGATTGCCGTGATCGATCGAAGAAAGTTTACGCGTTCTTTGATACCCGTATTTCAATTTGATCTCGCATACACGCATTGTTCACCGTGTTTTTCCATTATGCTACGCCTAAAATAAAACAATTTAGAAGTAAATAAAGCTCGAGATTGTACAGCTGCTCATGAAATGGCCAATGTAACGTTACACCTACGTTCGTATTCCCTCACTTTTGGCAGTTTCGTACGGTTATATATACCGCGTATCATCTCCCACCTTCCGCTTACTTTGTTCATCGTCGAACAATAGTCGAGGCTGCATAGATGCGGTGATCATCTAACCAGGTACCGACCGCATCTAGCGCCACTTAACTTCCCGTTAGCCCTAGATTGCAGCTGCATAAATTCTCTGATGAGGGTTAGCCCGTTTGCTTGTTAACGAAGAGCCTTCGATTTTTTTTTAATAATGCACTAATGTTGTATCAATTTTGAATAATTTTCTAAACGTAAAAGTTGTTATCCGAAAATTTCAATATGAATGCATATATATTTATAGCACACTAAAAGAGTTCGAATAATGTAAATGAAACGAAGGAATATATTTATACAAAAATAATGGTACAAGAAATATAAGAAATACAAGAAATACAAGAGATACAGAGAAAGAGAGCTATATAAAATAAATGTGGAAATATTTTTCTTTAGATAAGCGATTTTTTCTTTGTTTATCGGTATTTCCATCATCGTCGGTATAACTGCCACCAAACATTAAAGTACGGAAGCATTTGTCCCATTAAAAGTTTGCCGCTATTACATTGAAAAAGTGACAATACTTTGCATATTCGGTTTAGCGATTTAAAATTTTTTTTTACAATTTTGCAGCGTCAGTGAAATTTAAAACTGAAGCTACAAGATGAGATTCCATCGTATAAAAAGACCTTTACAACTTCTCTCGTGTTCTTTTATTGTAAGAAAAATTTTTTGAAACAATTTATTTTTCCCTGCAAACAACGTTAAAAATCTTTTGATTACGAAAAACACACTTTCTCTATGCAAATAGATTAATTTATGCGTTAGAAATAGAAGGTATAAATAGGCTTATAAATAGAATTATTATAAGATGTTTTTTAAAATGACACTTATTAGAAATGTGCATATTAATAGAATGGATATATATATGATTCATTACTACGTTTTTAAATTTTAAATGTAAAAAGTTCATTGAAAAATTTATATGCATCATTCATTCGTTAGGATTTTATTTAAAAAAATTAATTCTGATCGAACATTGTCAAATAATTTACAATACACGATTAAATTATTTTATTAATAGACTAGATCTTAAAATTTTAATCCTATTATATTTCGATATAAATCAATACGTTTTCTGTTACTTATTTTTTTGTTAAAGTACGTTACAATTTGTATAATATTTTAAGGTTTGAATCTTTAGCTGTTGTTTATGATTTTTTTAAAATGTATCAATTGAGAAAAGGATTTGATTGTCTTAGTATTTTATTTCTACATCAGAATTGTTTTTTAATTACTTTGAATATTCAATCATAAATGGGATTGGTATAATCACCAATGATAACGTAATGTAAAAGCATATATTAAAATCACTTAAATTTTCTTTTAATATAAAACCTTTACTTATTGTAAATTCCAACAATAATTATTATACATTTTGATAAATACAAAATTAATAATTAAACACGTTAAAAATCAATATTTTTTAATTAGTAACTTCGGTAATAGAGATATTATTTATTTAGCACTTCTAGCTTTAATGATATACTCATCATCTGATAAAATGATGTTCGGGAGGTAATATTATAGCTGTAGAAGCGAGTTAAGCAAAATCACACTTTAAAACTTTCCAAACTTTAGTTTTACCTCTATGATCTATATATTTTAAAAATTATCTATTCTCCTTTTAATTTTAACAAAAGTCTCTGTATCAACCTTTACGTTCTTTTATATCATTAAAGGGTCTGCGCAAAGAAGAAACTGCCATTTTTTTCAAAAAGAAGTAGACGAAGAAGACAATAAATGATGCCCTGATAATAAAATGAATTTATCGAATTAAAAGAAGCACAATATTCGAGCAACACAAATCAAATGCAAACATGAAGGAAAATACAATTAACAACCTTTTAGATTCAATATTTATTTAGAAAATATATGCAGATGTAGTAAAGAATGTAACATAAGCTGATGAAATAAAAATTCACGATAAATTCAAGCGGAGTTGTTGATCTAAATCAGCAATAGCCATGAAGAGCTTTCACCAGGCGCTAGGAATGAAGGACAAAAGAGCAACGAGCCGACGAATCTGTCGAGACGGTTATTCCTGAATTCTTCCCTCTGTGTTTACAGTCTCAGAATAGTAAGAGAAAAAGAAAAACAGAAAAAAGAGACAAAAATTACCAGAAATGACTCGACAATAAGAGCAAATGAAGAAATTTGAAAAAGTACGAGAGATGACAAAATGACGGAGGAACTTCCGCTTACACCGTAGAAAATGATGAGCTACGAGAAGGGCAGCTCATTACCTTAGACTTGAAAGACAGGAGGAAAAAAAGAGCAGTTACGGTTAATCAAAGGAAGAAGAAGAAAAAAAAGAAGACATGTCACTACATCACAGATATTACGTGAGTTTCCTATCGTTGATTTTATGTGAATCCTACTATTAATGTTGTTGCATCGCGGATATCTTTTTTCCTTTTTGATACTATTTTTTCTTTACCGCTGCTGCTTTCCGATGTTTTAGTACTCACGCTATCATTATCCTTATTTGCTTATTTTGTTTGATGGATTGACGTCGAAGTTAAAGTTTTGATAAAAGGAGATATTTGATGTTTTACTTTTCATGTTATTCTAATATAAGAGACAGTTGGTGATTGAAAAATTGGAGTTTGAAGGTAAATTGTCGATATTAAGATTTAACGATTTAAATTACAAATTCCGTAAATAGTAATATTAATATCACTTTCTAATAATATTTTATGTAATAAATTTAGCGATGTTAATATTCAAAATTATTTTCAGTTAAAAGTTGCAGAATGAAATAGTAATGTTTAATAGCGATACTTATTACAGAATTTTAATGTTATAACGGATTTCAGACAATTTTTGATCAATAGTTTTTATTCGATATCATAAGATGAAAGTTTTAACGACTTTAAAGTTTTGTTTATAAATAGTGACAATATTTTATTTTATTAGATCATTATTAGTTATATATTTTATTAATAAAAACATTAGAACTTGACAAAGCTAAAATTGTTATTAGATTTTACTTTATTTAATATTCGAAATCTATTTTTTACATCTACTCATTTTTATCTAAACATTATGATCATGTACCATTTTTAAAAAAACAAGTTTTATAAAAATGTTAAAATATGAAAATATGCAATATCGGTACTTGTATACTATAGAATATATTATTTAATTTGATATTTTTTCTATTTTAACGTATAAATAATTATAATATTATTCAGTGACCTTTTAATTAAATTCATAAAAATAATTTATCATGGGTTTAATAGAAAATGAAAATAAAATATATTTGTGAATTTGTAAGGTTAAAAATGAAATTAAATCACTATAATTAAATAATCATTAATGCGTGCATTTTACATTTAATATAATAAAATCGTTGTTTTTTATAAATAATTAATGACATAAATAGCAATTTTTGAAACGAATATAATTTCTAAATTTTTTCAACAAAGAAATATTTATAATTATGTTTCTAAATTTTATTGATTATTACAGATTTTACAAAATTATTTTAAATTATTAGATTTAACAATAATTCAATCAAGAAAAAATATGCAGGCTAGATATTTTTGATGATGTATATTTAAAACTATGTATATTTTTTATAAGGCTTGTCATTACAATATTACAATTTTTATGTGCTTTGAGAAATTTTTTTATTGTGCAATAAAGAAAATAAGAAACAGTAATTAGATTTAACGGTAGTATAATTTATGTATTAGTTGTTTATAAAAATTTAAATCAGTTGTCTAGGCGGCGCTAAAAGGCTTTCGATTTCAAAATCAGTATATATAATGCAAATACATAATGCAAAGATCATATCGTGGGCGTATACGAGTCGAACGTTTTTACACTTAATAGAAACAGGGTTTGAGAAATAACAAAAGTGAAAGAAAAAAGTTCAGATTGGTAAGAAAGTTAGTAAGAAAAATATCAATAGTAGAAGTAATCTGCACACGAAGTAACAGATGTTATGTATTACATTTTATTTATTATGGAATTGAACAAAAACATTCTATAATTGTATTTGACATAATGACGGGCAGAAATTTTATCATACTTGTGACATGAGACTTTTATTTTCATCTAAATTAATTATAAAAATCTTGTATGTGTAGAGGATTGAAAATATAATAACAGTTCGTGTAAACTTTTAAATTCTTGTTCATTAAATTTTATAAAGCTTATCATGAAAAAAAACTAAATTATAAAAAAATTTATGAAACAAGAGAAAGAAATAAAATTTATTCGATTAATTTGATTCGCAGTTATAAAAAATATTACGATGTGATATGAATATAATTTATTTCATCTATTTTTGCATAAAACATTAAATTTTGTATAAAGTTAAATAAATAATACAAATAACTTTATATTGAATATTTACTAAACTCAAATTAAAAGTCAGTTGATCAAATATACTGAATTATCATCTAATACATGAGATTGCAATTAAATTAAATTTCTTCTTATTAAAAAGTTTACATGTTCATTTTATACTTTTTAAAACCTGTTTTATATACTCGAGAATATAATTTGTATTTGATTAATATAAGTTAATATTGCAGATGAACTTACGTAAAATTTAATATTTCATCAAGCTATGATCTTCATAACTTACCTATAACAGAAAAAAACATTCCAATTAGCTTTATTTATAAAAATTGAAGAAATATTTTGAATTTTGAGAGAAAATATTATGTAAAAATTTAATGTAAAAAATTATTATAGTGAAATACTTTAATTTAAATAATTTTTATGTGCATTTATTTGAATTATTTACCGACAAAAGAAAAAATAAAAAATTTCATAAAAATTAAAAAATTTATGATGTTCATAAGATAAATCATAAAGGATTTTTAAAAAATTTTACTATGACATAAAATTTTTTCAAATATTTACTGTTATATTTAAAATAATAATGGTATGTATTATGATTATATATAAAAGTGAATTAATCGAGTGGGATACATGTAATAATGGTAGAGAGAATATTAAATTTAGCCATTAATATTGAAATTTATTCTTCGTGGAGATTAAACAAATATTATTTATAAAACATTTTTTTAGATTTTCTATGAATATTAATCAATAAAATTAATTTTTTTCTGATCGCATGTTTGATTATAATGTAAAGCATAAATAAATCGAAATTACTTTAATATAACAGTTTTTCTTATTATATGTGTATATCATTAAATTTATTATATATATATTTATTATTGTATTAATTAATAAATATTATAACCACTTACAGAAATAAAGTTAGCATGGTTTGGTATTATATAAAAATTTAACTTGTCAATAAGTAATTATGTACAGAAAATTGATCATAGTTCGAATTTAGTTAAACATCTTTTCTAAAATTTCTATTAAATTACTTTTTTTTACGTTGTAATGAAACCAAATTATAATTATAACATTAAAATGAAATACATGCTTAAAAAATCAATAATTTTTATCTGTTAAAGATTTATTCTTAAAAATAATAAATATCCGTACTGAATTTAAGTAATTGTAGATTAATTTTTTATAAACAAAGAACGATTATTTTAAATTAAAACAATTTTCTTTAAAGTAAAAAGTAGAACAAAGAATTTGTCTGACATCCAGTGGATGATTAAATATGTTATGTTTGAGCAAATTCCGCAGCTATCATATAATTCTACATAAATCTTCCCGCTCTAATAGAAACACGAAAAATTATGGCTAACGATTCATGGCTCAGCACCGTTTGATGCGTTAGTAAGTTTTATGCTGATTTATAAAATAAATTTTTTTTAAGGATATTACAAGAATACCAATAAGACAAAGTCTAATCCTTATAGAATATTGCTATGAATCTACGTCAGACTTTTAGTATTTTAATTATATTTGATAAAGATTCGTTTTATTTTTACCAAGCATAAAATTTAACAGGTATAAATTTATTGAAAAAAACTCTTGTTCTAAAATGAAAAATAAACTTATTTCAAAGTAACGTTAGCGAGTAAGTTAGTTGATTTCGAAGGTCACAAAAAATTCTTAATACCCTCTTATTCTTATATAATCTCAAAATCGATCCAACCAAAGAGCGAGGAATTTGTGCAGGTCAAGGTAGTATGCAATCACATAACACATTATTTTTAGATGAGCAAGAGAAGGAAGGAAGAGGGGAGTGAAAGCGTTTCGAAATTCATGGTCATTCGGTTATTGTACCAAAGCACCACAGGATCAAGCAAAACCGAGTGGTGGGACATAATAGATAAGCGTCCAAGAGTACAAACCACGTTCGACCGTGACGTAGCACCGGTACTACGGCTTGTTATATCGACCTCTTACGGAGAAGAGGAAACTGGAATGAGAGCAGGAGGGGAGGGAAAGAGTGTCGAATTTCAGACTATACGTTTCCGAGTGCTGATGTAGGTTAGGTACGAAGACAGGTAGACTCAACGCGAGTTTCCCCGATGGTGCGCACACGTGACATCGAGGATACGGTCGCACAATATAACCGAATAAGTAGAGTCGATTCCTTTTTGACATTTTTTTATCTATATAGATATATCGTTTACCATTCCCTCTCGCAATATTGAATTTTAAATCGCGCTGTTTCGATAAAAAATTCTTGAACTTTATTTTCTCAGATTTCAAATTCAAAAAAAAGTTTCGATTTATACTTCTTAAGCTCTACTTTAACAACGTATGCATTTATTGAATTGTTCATTGTTTTATTCGGATATTGTTTTGAATAGAGTTGTAGGACTGAGGTAGCGATACAAAAAGAATGCCGTGACATTTCATTATTCCATGAAGCTTTTATTCTCTTTATTTAAATACATTCTGCGAATTTGTTTCTCTTTAAACTTTGTAAATAATTAGACATCGCTCTTTATAATATTTCATTTGATGAAATATTCAAACTTTTTATAAGAAAAAAATTGTTTATGATAATAAATATATGTTAATCGAGTCGATGCGTGAATCTAAATAAGTAGTAGTGCGCAAAGTTTGGTTTACAGCGGATCTTTGACATAAGTCTGACTAAGCACTTTCGTAGTCTATATTTCTCTGGATTATTGTACTCGATTAGAATAAAAAAAGGAGAATGGATTGACGATGTGTTGACTGACATAATAAAAGACATTCCTGTAGAGTTGATTTCAAAATCATTTCGATCGTTTGGTCTCGAGGTAAAAGTTAGATCGAAAATCTATTCTACTTGATGATTATAATTAAAGATAAATAATTTTTCCGACGATAAATATAAAAAATAAATTTTAATATCGAAATTACTAAATAGAATATTTGTGATTAAATTTTAATTATTCTCAATTTTAAATGTAACTATAACATTTTGCAGTGTCGAAACAAATGCGGATGTCGTTTATATGATTAATGTACATTAACTTTTGTTATAGTTTATACAAGTAATTTATGTACCAGATGTTCATATGTACTGTACTATAAGCTGGTATCATTAGCTTATAGATTAAGAAAATTTGTTTTTTTATATCCTCCTGCCCCAAATTTAAATATTATATTTATTAATATTTAATGTGAAAAAAATCCTTTCGCAATATAACATTTCACTAAATTAAAAAATTGTTCTAGCAATTACACCGCATATTTCAAGTAAGATGTTAATTACACTTAATCTTTTTCTTTAAACCTCGTGACTTAAACATTTTTACGTATCTTAAAATAACATTTTTGAAAAATTGAGTTGATTATGTAAAGGAATTTATTAATTTGTACTGATTCAAAAATTAACAAAGAATAATATCTCTTAGATGATTATTCGTTTGTCATTCGAATGTTCTAACCCTTTCTTTTGGCCAACATCCAAGAGTTCAGCATGATTGCGAGTACGTAGTCTAGAGTCTATTGTACCACTGTAACCGAATGCTTGGATGGGATAGAAACCGACAGAAATTGATTACAGGCGAAGATTTTAATATTATGTTTCCTGTATCGGTCTAAAATGTTCGTAGAAAAAAGATATTTGTAATAAACGGGATCTTTATAGATGCTCCATAATATCGACGATATTATTTAAAACGTTCGAAGAATGAATTGATAAATACTTTATTGTTAGAAAAAGTATACGAAAGTAAGGAGTCATTTCTATACATAAAATTCTTATTATTCATGTATAATTTCTGATTGCCAATCGTTCAACGAAATTATGACACCTTTAAAGATAGACTCATAAATAGTATTATATACTATTTTCTATCCTCCTATCAGTTATCTTTTTCCATATAAAATATTGGACAAATATTCACGACCAGAGACAAAGAGCGCCGACATGGAATTTAGTGTTAAAAGTCGCAATTCAAGGCAAAGTTGTAAGATGGAGCGTAAAAAATGGGTAAAAAGAAAGAAAAAAATAAGATGATGCATCGGATGCATACGCCTGTGCTACCGCATAAGGTACGAACGAGTCGAGCTCAGTTGTTCATCGCTTGGGCAAAGGAAACCACGGGGATCATGCGACTAACTAATCAAACCGAGAGCGACTCCGGCAAGCAAGAATTTTTTCTCTTCTCCGCCGTTCTGTCTTTCTTAGCTCTCGGGGTAATCTTGGCAATCTCTAAGCACTTTGTCTAACGAGGTCCCGGTCTTATCGATTCTGCGATGCACGAGTTCGGGTGCCAGCCAAGTGTGACTCAGAGATACACCTACACACGCGTAGCAAAAGAAGAAAGAATAGTGAAAGAGAGAAAGAGAGAGAGAGAGAGAGAAAGACAGGGATTAACGATTCACTTTCTTTTTTCCAGCTACGAGTTATCTTTTACCACTGGTTTATCTCTCTTACTCCTCTTGTAATTTTTTTTCTCGGAAACTTGTTTTGTTTAACTGCGGTGTGTATGCAGGGTTGAAAAATGTCGGGTAGGAAAAGATAGGTCATGTAAGAAATTACGCGGTTATTACACATTGTTCTTATATAAATACAATTAGACTTTTAGAATATATGTTGAGATGAAAATATGTTTAAGTATTCTATACATTTTTGTTTGTTTTCATTTAATCGTTGAATCTAAAATTATTCTAAAAATTAAAGTTTAATTTAATATAAGATATTTAAATTTTATTCCAGTATTATGTCGATAAATTTATTGTTGCGGAGGTTACACAACTATACTATTGAAATAATATAATTTTTCAATGTACTTGACATAATAGACTTTAACAGCATTAATATTATTCTGCATGAAATAAGTTAATATAGTTCTATATTAATACATATTAAATTAATTGTCTGCAATCGATCGTTAATATTTAATGATAGATAGTAATTTTAAGATCAATAATTTTCTTCTACTTTAAAATATTTTAGTAACACGAGCATATTTTTATAAATAAATTAAAGAGAACACAAAGTTTATAAATAATTTTAGAATAATTCTATTGTGTAATAATACTTTTATAAATATGTACATATTATTATGTTTTGAGAACTACAAATTAACTATTTTTAGCCGAGAAAGAAAATAATTAATTCAAAAAGTCTAGAAAATATGTAAATATACAAATTTTATTCAACTATTTGTATTAAATTAATTTTATACTTTGTAACGGTATATTGTACATTTATAAATAATAAAATATTTCAACTATTTCTTAATTCTAAAATGTACAAATTCATTAAAAAAAACCTATTTACCATAAAAATACTTTCGACGCTTATAGATTTTTATAAAATAAGAGCTTAATTTAAAGGCATTGAAATATACTTAATTTATACAATAATGTTTGCATTTATATTCAATTAATCTGTCAACTACTATTATAGAAATAAGCTAAATATATAAATATGATAAAATAAATAAATATGATAAAGATAATCTTCTAAATCTTTTACTATATCATTCGGAAGGATCATCGTTCCATCTACCTGGAATTATAAGGTATATTTAAAAACTTGAAAAATATTTGCAACATCCACATTTGGTATCTACGGTTAATCGCTATTAGTATTTCTCATTACGGATAAAATCTACGTTTGAAAGATAAGAAATAAAAGAAATTTAAAGTTGAAAAAGTAGGAAAATCCACAATACAATCGGATTCTCCACCACACGCCAACGCCCAAACGATTTTCATCGTTAAAAAAATCCCGCTCAGTCGTACGTACGAGCTACTTTATCTCAAACGTAGAAAACAAAAAAACATTCTTTTCTCGTAAAATGCTCCGGTCACGAATCTCTCACTCTTGCTTGTCATGCATGAAATGCCCGACCCTCGTTCGAACAAGCGCTCGAAAGCTCCAAGACAAATGTCTCGTCCCCTCGTGTACTTTGAGAACGCGTTTGCGTTACGCTTCGGCTTAAAGGGATGAAAAGTGCGGAGATGTGGTTCAGTGGTTCTCTTTGTCGCTCGATGCAGTCGATAGGCGTGACTCGAGCGTTCGATCGACGTAAACTCTTCCGTTGTAAAAAAGAGTTAGCCAACTTGGAATAAAATACAGGGGATTTATAGTATTATTGGTGGAAGGGCGGAAAAGCGGGAGGCAAGTGGAACGAGAGAAACGAGAGAAAAAAAAGCCAAACTGGAAGAGGAAGAGCTGACGTTAGTGGAAATATGCTCCGAAATATGTCGCCGTTTACCGATGCATTTTCTACGAATCCTTGACAATTTCGAGCCTCTCTATCTTTGTCTCGCTCGTTCGTTCGCTGAGCGCAGTAACCGATTGGAATTTCGGTGGCGCATAAGCTTCGGCGACATTCGAAACGAAGCGTCGGAAATTCGGCGGCTGCCTCGACGCCGACAAATATCACTCGCTCCTTCTCTTCTTTCTTTTTTTAGACGAGGATAGAGCCATTTTTACTACATATGAATTCCTATCCGTTAATCTCCGGGTATTATCGAAGATTCAGGAAGCGCGGTTGGTTGTATTTAATTCATTGATCGATATTGAGCTTCGACAACGTAAGACCGAGAATAATGGCTAATTATTATTGGGTTCCGCGAGTTTCTATTGATATATAATGTAGGTTATAAAAGAATGTATAAAACTATTTTCGAGAAAATAATTTCCAATTGAATTCTGAATTTATTAAAAGTAGTAAGTGGAAAAGTGGTAAGATAAATAAAAGTCATCGCGACATAATCCTTCGATATTCATATTACAGCGATAGATATAATATAGAGATAAAATACGAGTTTAGTTAAACAATTACCTGTTTTTCATAAAAAAAAATGCTTTAAAATAATAATATTTTATGTAAAATATAAAAAATACAGACAGTATCAGGAAATTTATTATTAAAAATTATATTTCGAAATTGATCATAGATTAAATTAAATTTTTTTACAAGAGAATATTTTTTGTATTGCTAAATACGTATGTTGGTATAAATACTTATTTTGGATTTTGTAATTCAACTTTTTATGATTTTGTTCCATAAAAAAGCCAAAAATATATTTAAGATTGTAAGATGTAACTGTACTTTAAATGAAAAATTAGTATCAACAATTGTAAAAGATTTTTACAAAACTAATGTAATTTACAAAATTAAACGTAATAAATATTTTTTTTAAAGAAAAAAGCCTTTCATAAGCTTTATTGTTAATTATAATTTCTTAAATCTTATTATCGACTCGCTTTCATTACACTTTTATCGTCGTGCCGTTAAGATAGAAGAACTAGGGAACGATGTACATCAATGTCGTAAAGTAGGTATTTTTCAGTCAAATTTTGAAAAGACAGAAAGATTCACCAAAGAAATAATCTACAAGAACAAAAACTGTTTTGAAGCAAAGTTCTTACATACCTTGATAAATTTTCTAAAGAAACTTCAACGCATCCACGGTTTATCTCCCGTACCATTCAAAAAATATCTCCATAAACATCTCCGTGGCTTACAATTGTAATATATAATACACGGTATAAGATTATAGGCAATAACCACAAGACGCTCAATCGTTATCACGATACCACTGCAACATGATGTACGCGTACGTATGGGCATATTATGCAGGCAACGCATAACAGCTAAGAAGATCCAGTCGCGAAACAGAACCGCGAATAACCTTTCTTTGAAGTATACGCGATTTACCGTTCGTATCTTAGATAAAACTGTCCGTTATCGCCTCGAGAGAAATAACCACTTTATTAGAGTAATCATTCCAAAAGAGTGACATTTCACCGAAAGCAATTTAGCTAGTCTAAGGATAATACCAGCATCGGTCCGATAAGAGCTTTATCAATTTCAAACCTCTATACACTGACTTGCGGAGAAGCCGCTCAGACCGATCTGCAGATTTCTATCTACGCTAATTCGTCGACGACGAGACGCGATATGCATCCGCTTCGGGGAGGTCGACGAACCCTCGAGGCCTCGGTTGCGTAGGCGCCACCGAGCGAATCGCCTGTCATTCGAGATGCTAGTGTCGGCCTTGCGTACCTCGATGCTCGCTTTTTAAAAAAAAACAAAGAAAAAACGGTTCGTTCGATTCAAGTTGGACGGCGGTATTGCGAAATGGTCATCGGACTATGATCTTTTCGCAGGTATACGAATACTCGATGCTTCGCGGGAGATATTTTTCTGCCCGTTCGGATGGCAAAGGTCGAGTGCGAATCCCGAACGGTTGTTTGGATAACAGAAACACGACCTGTTATTATTTCAACTTGGAAGACGCACGGATGTACGCACGGGTCGCGATTCAAGTAAGAAGTACCAAAAGTGTACATCGAAAAAAAGATTATTTACACCCAGTATCTTTTTCATTCGCTGACTCATCGAGCTTAAGATACGCGGATACGAGTATTTCTTTCGTGTGGTTTAAGCTTTTTTTCCGTACAAAATCATATTTACAATAAATTAGCAATCAAAGAATTCAATTGCTTTACGTATTACAGCTTTCCAAACAAATCTCAATTTTTGTGCAACAAAGAAATTGTCGTTTCGCTTATTTTTTTTCATTCGGCACAGCAATAGCGAAGACTCGATCGGAACTTCGATACGTAAATAAACTTCACGAATATCATAACTGAATATAAAAACTGATAAGTTATATTCTTAGAAAATATTTTATTCGTGATTCAGTTTAAATTTTTGACTTTGCTCCTCGACAAAGATACGTAGTGGAATTTCATTTCGCTATATTAAACAATCGCAGACTCTCAAAGTCGGTTATTTAAAAAACAATTTTCGTACAAACGAAAGAGAAGAATTTTTTAAGTAAAATAAGAAGATACATCGAACGCAAAAGAAGCTTAGCGGTTTTCACAGGTTCAAGACTCGACTCGTATCTCCAGCGGTACAATTTTAGTTCGCATATTTCCGGAATGCAAAATACAGACGAGCATTCGGAGAATCAAAAGCACAAAGTATATTAGTATTCTCGATCGTCTCTTAAGATTAGAAATATCCAAAATTACTCGAAAGTCATCTTCCGGCACGCTTTGCACGACTGAAATAAACCACGAGTCAAGGTCGACCCGTATCCAAAGGAAGAGTAAAGCATCTTCCGCTTTAATAAGTTGGAGCGAGGAATCCCTTTGACGGGAAAGGAAGGGCCTCCTCCGTAGGCAGAGTCGTTCCTTTGTGCAGGAGTTGGCTCGGCGCTGCTATGCACTTCTCCGAGCATTAAAGAGCCGCGAAGCGATAAACTATTTTCATTGGGCGGGGGAACAGATATAGGCTCGGCACTCGGGCATGGGAGCAGCGGGTCCGCTGCCAAAACCCGCGACCCAGATACCGATCGACCGCCATCCGCCCCTTTCTCTCCAGGAGTCGCTTCCGCAGTGAACCTGTGTACTCGAGTCGTTCTCCTCTCTCGAGTTGCTTCCCTTTCTCCCTCGGGCGCAGCTTGCGATACGGCCATTTCGAGTGGCAGTTGCAAGAGGAAAAATTTGCCTTCGAAACGCATCCACGTATCCAGGAGGCTGTATCCGTGCCTTTTTTCGTTCGCGTCAAATCGATGTTGTTCGCACCTTGTATCTTGTATCTCGCGAGAGGATAAGCTTACGCGTTCGATCTTTCCGAGGATTCGATATTGATTAGGTGTTATCTTTAGAGGATTGCCCGAGTGCCTTCGAACGTTTTTAATGGTCTTTTAACGGATGGATACACTTTTATTACTTTGTTTCTGTGATTATTAAATCATTATTCCCTTGTAATCTTGAACAGCGTAACTCAGCGTGACGTTTCAAAACTAAGCACGCAATTCGTATCGGTAACGATTAAGCTGTTCTCTACGAGATTGACTTCTTTTTATAAAATATTATATTTAATTATAATACCGAGATGTTTTAAATCAACGTAATAAAGTACGAATATATGAGAATTTATGACTTGGCGTTTAAACCGATGATTAAACACATTTCAGTTTGATTTATTTGAGGTACCTATTCTTGATTACTATTATTTTTCTTTGTAAGGATAGTATGAGATATAGAATAATATTCGTGCTCGTAAGATAGGATAAAGGGTTTGTTAAAGACTCGATATCGACGTCAATTTTGATCGTTAACGTTTGAGTTGATAAATACGCTTTATCGTTTATTACAAGAAAATATTAACATTGCAAAAACATTGTAGTGTAAATTTATTATTCGGTATTTTTATACCTTTTGTATCAGCTTATTCTAATTTTGCTCTTCGGATCACATTTTTGTTTTTATCGCTCGTATAAATTGTAGTATTTTATACGAATTTTATCGAATGAAAAGGGTTAAATTCGCTTGGATATACAACTTTATCGACATTTTTAATTTTAATCGGAAGAAAAAAGTTCCTGAAATTACATCCGATTAATTCTCTATCGATCCGACGAATATCCCCAGATATCTTAACGGCTCGCGTAAGTGAACCGACGGAAAAGCAAAAAAGCAAAGGCCAATGTTGTTCTTAAAGAAACTTAATGTGCGCTCCGCGAGTACAAAATGGAGAAGGAATTAGAGGGAGCGAATGATCGAGGGTCGATCGGTCGAAAGCCCGAGCTTTAATTCGAGTGAGCTTATCAATTTCGAGTGAGTGCTCGATGTTCTTTGGTCATTTTGAGCTTGTGCGCGCGTCGCGAGTACAAAATGGAGGGGCAATGGCTCATCCCCGATTCGCGCACTATCTCACGTAAAGCGTCGTAAGTGGGGAATTATTGAATATTTCAATTGTTCCGTGTTGACACAGCCAAAGGAACGGATCGACGGATTACGCGAGTACTCTTATTCTCTCTTGAGTTTCGAGTTCCGCCTGATAAATACGTGACGAACTTATACGTCTCGAGTTATATATTAACTTCATTTACTAAGTTAAAACAAATTTTGTTATTTTATTATTCGATTGTCTTATTTTCTACGGAACACCGATACCGAACGAAATATTCCATGACTAATCGAATCAATATTTTTTGTATTTCGTACGTTTAAGATACATGTGTGTTAAATTTTATTTCCGTGATATAATACGAGAATACTTCGTGTTTCTTACTCAAAATAGATCCTATATTTATAAAAATATTATACGCGATTATTAAATATACTCATTCGCCGACTATGCAGATTACTCGTTGTAAGAATGTAAATTTCCATCGTAAATGCACAGAAGATCTCCTTTCGAGTGGAATAACCCTGGCCATTGACCACATAATTTCTTTAATTATATTTTGGTCTAAAAAAATGTCTTTGTTAAAAATTGCTGCATAATTTTACTTTTAAATTCCGTTATCGCAACGTTTCTTAATTATTAAATTGATATTTGAATACATCATATTCACTTGTTTAAAGAGCCCGAGCATATTGCGAAATTATATATAGTTTTGTTTCATAATTTTACTTCTCCAAAGGAACCAATTATATCGTTGAGCTATTATATTTGATACTAATAATTATATAAATTGTGAAACTATAATGTTTCAATCCAATTATTTTAAAAATTATGAAAAAATGATTTTGAATAGATTATTTGTGTCTAAATCATTGTAATAATTAAATGTACCTTTCAACTGTATCTATATTGAATATCTTGCGTGGAACTTAATATAATTACTAATGTCTACAAACGAAATCCAACGATGAAAAAAGAATAACGTTTGTTTACGTATTCTTTATTTAGAAAAGTGAATTTATACAATAGTGAATAGTGAAATGGCTAGAAAACAATGAATTGACAAGGTAAAATCATACGCAATTACTTTGAATATCTGTGGTATAACTATAATTATTTTTAAACGGACTACATTTGTTAGTATTATCGTAACTTTGAATTTCATCTTGGCGTTTCGCTTTTTCTTTTACAGAATTTGCCACTCTATACCGTTGGTTTCGTAATATTTTTTCGTTCTTTGCTTTTTTAAAATCTATCTTCTCTTTTTCATCCACAAAACTCGACAGCATCTTTGTCCATTACTTTGACTAAAGTGCACTTAAATGCAGCGGTTGAGCAAAGTAGCTTTCTTCTCCCTCCAATATATCGTTTTCTCTCCTGTTTAAGTTCATGCGTAAAAATAAAGGATGAATTCGCCTAATTTTTCTTAAATTTAACCTATTCAATGCATTAGTGAGATCAAATAATAAAACGAGACCGATAAGTTTAATTCTTTAAGTACATTTTTCAAGAGAAATAACTACGTTTTAACATAATTTCTTTTTATCTTTCTCATCTTAATAGCATTGACACAAAAATTTATACATCACTAGAATTTTTTTTTATAATAAAGTAGAATATCGGATTAAAAACCATTATTATTAATAAAAGTTGAATATTTAAAAAAATTAAAATTCGCTCGAGTATTCGCAACGATTAATGTTTGTATAAAGAATCCTAAGTATATGTACATAATACTTTACTCATTAAAACTTGAATTTATGATCATTAATTTAATTAATGAATTATTAAAGACTAATACACTCGAGAAAAATATTTTCTGTAAAGATTAGCAAATTCTATCAGTGAGTACGATATAATGGCACAAAGAATTTACATATTACAAATTACTTATATAAAGTAACAATTTTATCATATTAAAATTAAAGACGATGAAATTTAAATTCATGATAATAAAAAAAATTTTTTTAATAGTTTTCTTAATTGCAATACCGATGTAATAGAATTGATAAAAACTAATAACTAATTTTACATTTGCAATATCAATGATTAAATACAGCTTTAAACTCTATAAATTTCAATAATGTAATAAACTTTTATGTATAAAATTTGCTGAAAGCAATGCACTCGGGTACATCGTTGAGTATTACATGTGCGGATTGACAAATGTTATCTTTCAGTATTAAAGAAAAAGTCTTAGTCAGCGTTGAATCATATTCGATCGGGGTTATGAAATTTTATCACTGAGAATAGATATAGAAATACGTTATAATATCTGTACTATTTTCAATAGTAAATACACGTATAAAACATTTAAATTTTCTTTTTAATTTTGTTATTACTCCTTTGTTATTTACTGTATTTTCAAATATGATCGAAGGCAGTGATACGAATAGAAATTGTATGTATTAATTAATATGTATTGAAATTGAATAAAAAATAAGATTTATTTGATACGTATCACCGGATTTGATATAAATAGATCATTATCTTAAAATAAGCGTTATTTTACTTTACGTAATATTTTTATCGAGCAACGGTGTAAATTATTTTTATGTATATTTAATATTTTCATAAGTTAGATAACATTTACAATAAGAAGAATATTATATCACATAGTATTGTATTAAAAATTCATATCAAATATGAATTATAATCGTTAATTAGGAGAGAATATTTATCGAAATTTCAGCAATAATCGAAGCTCGGTTACAAAGAAAGGCGCTACGTAAAATTCATCGGATGCATCGTAGCAAGTTGAAGTTAAAAGATTATACGACACGGTCACGTTAAAGTTTTCAAGATAACGTTACGATTCAACAAATGACGAAAAATCGACAAGTCCTGAAATAATACATACGGAGAATACCAATGTTCACGAATACACGCTGAAAATTGAATTTTATCACACATTTCGAAGAAAAAAGGCAAACGTGCGCGAAGAGCGACACTCAGCCTGGTTCTTAGTCACGATCCACAAAAGATCGTCGGAGAGCGTCTAGTCAAAAGAACGAGTAGGCGTAGAAAAGTGAGAGAGTGAGAAAGCATTTATGCGCTTTCGGCGGTTGATGAAACGCTGACGGAGTCGCAAGCGCAGATGTTCCGGGGCGTTCGAGTCTCGTAGATACTCGACCTCTCGTACTCTATTTCTCCGGTTAAGTAAGCACTTTGGCCTTTGCTTATCGAGCTCAAAACTTGAGGGAATCCTTCGAGCTGCAACTCTTACTTCTCGATTCTTTTCCCCGTAGACCTTTGCGAACTACATTTTTGTAATCTTCATTCTTTCGACTTAGTCTGATCTGCTTCCCACGTTTTAACTAACTCTTTGCACCAACTAAACGAGTCTCGATCGCTCGAACGATTATTTCCTGTTTTTTTTTATTTGTGGTCGGTCGGAAAAGAGATTACACGTTGCTTATAAAATCGCTAATTTTCTTTCTTTGAAGATGATATCTGGATACTGAATTTCCAGTTTTCCACTACCAATTACTATGTAAATTTCGAAGTTGACTAGAATACTTAGTAAATAAGTACTTATAAGACGTGAGATTTTTAATCCCAACGGTGAATCTGCTAATCTTTGCAAACATTGAAAATAAGAACAAGTACAAGAAATTATACTTCGCTTATTCATCGGCTTTATAAGATAAATTTTTGTACACTTACATTTTTTATTTATTTTATGCCTATTTTACTCGTGTTAAATATTAGAAATATTATAAAGTTTATCGAATTAGTTAAACATTTTAAAAGATATGGGTGTAACTTGTCCAACATAGCGATATTTGATACGATAAAAAATATTTTTATTCACCGTATTCCGCAGCATATAATTAATTTTGCCGTTTCGAAGAATGCACGAAAATCATTAGAAGACGTTAAAATTAATCCATCGGATCAATCTTGTTTTCACGGCTTAACGAGAAAGAAAGCCGGGGATACTTTTTCATTTCAGAAACGAAAGGGTTGCGCTTGTAGGCGATCGGATAGGGTACATGAATAACGCAGCAGCCGTCACGCTAAACTTAACCCTTACAAGTTTGTGGGACAATCCGTTTATGCATATTACATGGTTTGAGGGATGCTACTGGGTTATATGACTTCATATTTTATGAAAGATAATGTCTATATGACAAAGTTCAAGATTGCTTTCGGACGACGATGTATAGATGGTCGTTGTAAGTCGATTGAAAGCAGCTGCGTACGATACTCTATTATGTCCAATGTACTACATTTGTATATAGTACATACACATATTTTTTGGTTGTTAACTTTTTTATGGATTAAGCGGTATTAGGATATTGTTTCGTATTGGTAAATACATATTATTACTATTATGCATTATCCTCTGCGAATGTAAAAATATTTATAAATAAGTAGGTAAACTCAAAGAAAGAAATTTACTTAAATAATCAATTAATTTACTTATAAATTTTGTACATACTTGTATACCTCATCTGCTAAAGAAACGTTTAATTTATTTGATTTTTAAATTATCGAGCAGAATAAATTAATGTCGAAAAAAGGCAAACATGAAATTAAAGCGTCCTTTTATGAAACATTTACCTATTTTTAAGGATTATTCTTACTTTGGGATTACAAATTGCGATTTGGGTAATGTGCCAAGCTGATTTTCAACGTCGTCCAAGTAGGTCAGTATATTCGAGGGCAGGACGAAGGTTGCGAGAAAGTCAAGCTCGCGCGTATTTGCAGTAATAGCGAATATACTTCGACAGTATTCTGTTAAATAGTCGATTCTACGTTAGGATAGATCACAACCCAGAAAAGTCGAAACAGTTCGAGAGTCAATTTTCAGCTTTGCGCATTGCCTACTCGGAGATTTATGCAGGTTTAGTATCCTGTTCGAAGGCGATGCCGAGAGCCACTGACGCCTCACCGCAAATTGAGCTCGGCAATTTCGTGGCACTTCCGATGTCCTTCGCACGGCGTTTCTCTTCCTCGGTCTAAGAGAAATTCGATTTGAAAGGGCCGACGGATCGTTACATTTCTAAATTGAAATCGTCGTCAGTCAAGGAAATTCACCGGCGTACTGGGAGGGTTCGAACCGTCGTGCAAAGCTTCGATACGATATGTATTTTCTCCTTTTGGATCCTTCGTATAAATTATCACTTTATTTGGAAAAAAAGAGCGTTTTTACAGTGAATTTATGATAATTTGTTATTTGGTGAAGAAGCTCAGGATGCGCTTAATTTATCTTGGAATTAAAACTATAAATTTGTGTACATATTTTAACCGATATTTAGTATGCTTTTGAATCATTTTGTTTTTGATATCCTAATAGAAACTATTGATAAATATATAAACGAAAGAATTTGATATCAATGAAATGGATTAATAATTTATGAAACTTATGAAAATTCAATTTTATTAGTCTCAATCTTTATTTATGAACTACTTAAAATAGAATTATTAAATAAATATAGATATATGAATAAATACTATTTTAATTAATGAAAGATGATAAACAATTCAACTGTCATTATGAAGTTTTTTATTTTATAAAAATCTACTTTTTGAATTACATATATATGAAGTTACTCTTGGTTTGATAATTAGACAATCGATATTTTATTAAATAAGTAACAGTTCAATTGCGATCACTTGGTTTAAACATTGATTTATATTTGTAATAAAGTAACAGTTCAATTGCAATCACTTGGTTTAAACATTGATTTATATTTGTAATAGCGAAAGGAAATCATCAGTTTGGTTTGAAATTTCAATATTAATTTATATCTTATTTATATTAATTATATTTATATTCATGTAACAAAATTGTTTCTTGGGCTTTAAATATTTTAATTTTTTTCATATATATATACACTTGATCATTTATAGTTATTATTAAATATTTTTTAATATATTAAGTGATATAAGTTTATCTCAAATGCAACGTTGGGACAATTCTTTTATGATAATATATATTCAAAGAAGTTAACTATTATTACAAAAATTTTTTATAGAAATAAATCTAAAAAAATTAGATGCAAAGATTTTCTTAATAAGTGTATTTATTAACCACAAATGATTAAATATAAATTGTTTAAAATAAATATATTATCTTAATTAATTTTTTAAAAAAATAAACAGTGATTAAAATATTATTTAAAGAATATTAAATACAAGACTTCATAACCTTATCATTGATATGTAATTGCATAAAATAAGAAACATAAGAAAGAAAGCAATATTTCATTTAATCACTAAAAGTTTTTTATATTTCAATTGTACCAACAAGTCGATATTTTTAACGCGACTAAATGAAAAGATCGTATACATTGTATTTTGAACGAAAGCTGTTATAAAGTTTACGACAATGATAAATTGGTCGATAATATATTAGCTAAGATCGAGTCGCGAATTATCATCATACATTTTGCTCAACATCATTCGAATTATTTAATCCAAATGAAAATCTCTTCCCAAGTGCTGCACAGACTGACATTTTTAATCGATTAGCATTGCACCTCATTCATTGCAAAATAACGAGCGTCTTATACCATTAAGTAGTATCGGCTAAAATCAACCGTGCAAGAGATAGTAAAGAAAAATTAACAATAACACGTCTACGCAAAGTATTGTACATATGAACTGATCGAGTGTACGTAGTTACACATGTGTATTTAATTACACGTGTACAATTTACTTACTAAAATCTGAATCCTTTAGAGAGAGAAAATAAAGCAAAACGTTCATGACAAGCTTAAGCTTGGGATTTTGTTAATTATTGTTTAGTGTTTACAACGGTTATCGAGTTGATTCTATTATTTTATAAGTGAATTGTTATATTATTAAGTAAATACTGAATTACGTTCACTACTTTATATCTTATAAGTTATACCATTATTCAAATTTATTGGTAATATTGATTTAATTTATCGTTCTCTTAAGTTTATTCTTTAAAGTATGTTTTCATTGGATATTTGATGTTACTTTGAATTAAACTAATACCCACGAACCCTTATTCAATACATATACGAGCTTAATAAATAGTTATAATTCTTAGCTAATATTTATGTTCACGTATTAGTTATTATACGTAACTAAGATAGTACTTTGAAAGCAAGCAATCAACATGAAATAAAATAGATAAATCTCACTAAAATATTTAAATTAAATATTATATTATATCTGAAATATATATAATTTTATGATTAAATTGTAATCAAAATAAATTATAATTTTGAATCAGTATTATAAAAAAGCTACCTAATTTTATTGTTATAAATTAAACAGTTGCTTTTAAGTTTGCAAGAAATGGTTACAATAAGTTTTTCAAAATAAATACTTTAAAAGTAATTTGAATATAATTAAAAAAATTATTTTCATTATCATTAGAATTTTTTATTGTTTTAAAAAAATTAATTTATTTGTTATAAATTATTTTAATCGCAAAAAAATGAGTGAAATGAGAAGAAATCGGGCATAAATAGTTGTAGAAGAAATATCAGAAAATAAAAGAGTAAAAAAAAATATAGACACGAAAAGAATATTAAAAAAGAATTAAGGAAATTAAGGCAAGTATTTTGGATAGATTTGGCCTACAATCCGGAAAAGTTCTTGTCTTGGCGAGACGATAAACTTTAGAATTTTGATCTTAATACTAGTTATATAAAATATAAGAAGATCTATAATACGTTAGAGATTAACTTGACTTATTAATACAAGTTTTTAAATTTTAAATTCAAAAGGCGTAAAATATAAATTTAAATATTGTAATTAAAAATAAATATCTGTGGGATTTTCAATTAAATAGGTTTTTAAAAATTAAATACCTCAAGTTCGATGCTATGTACTGTTTTATAAAAAATTATGTATGTATTATTTTATTAATTTTTTATTCTTTAGAAACCTTATATTTTGCAAAGATTTTTGAGATATATTATTCATTTTCAATCACGTATATTATTACTTTAATATATTTCCTTTTCTTCAAAGTGTATAAAATAAAGTTTATTATAAATTAACACACATTACAACTTCTGCGCGTAAAATGTGTCTCTTTACAAAATTAATAAAATCCTAAATATAAACACCATAAAACACTGTAATGTGCTTACAAAGAAACTAATAATATTTCCTGGTGGTTCGCGATCACCGGATGACATTTTTAACTGCGTACTTAATGAAGAAGCTTAAAGTAGCAAAATATATGTTCCCGCTGTAGCGAGAATCGCTCTCTTAAAAATTACCGATCGATCCGACTACTAACTTGCGACACACGGGCTATATTTTAGTACGTATTTATAGTTTGATACGACATATCCAAATTTCGAAGGCGAATTATTAGTATTAAAACATTTAAAAACAGGAAACTTTTGGGAAAATATAAGCGATGCTCCACATTAATGTTACTCGGAAGACAATAACAAGTTTCATGTACTCTTTTACGAGTTCTGGAGCATTGTAAAATTTAAAAAAGTTTTATTCCATTAAAATTAGGATTAAACGTGCCGTTTACTCAGTTCTACAATCGACGGAGAAAAGCTCTTGCTTGATACAGTAATATATCAAAGTCGGATAATAGTCGGATGTGAACTTAATAGAAATACATACTTCGACTGCATCGGATTATACGCTATCTTGTGCACACCGCTGACGTCGAGGAGCCGTTGAACGATGCTATTTGCGCACTCGGTCTGAACTCCCTTCGTGTGTCTGAAGCTAGTCAGAGACACTAACCGCTTGTGCGATGGCAGCCTCGCGAGGTCCCGTCAACCGCTCCGATCTCAACTTGGAGATTCTCTTTAGAGCTCAACCGCTTCGGCTACTCGAGAATTACACGAGAGGCAGCGATTCACAGCGGAAAATGTAAGCGAATCTACGACTTTGATAAATTATGATTATTTTAATAATCGATATATTGATTGACGAGGTATTGATCGCGTTGCGCCGAGAAAGACAAACGGAAAAATTAATCCTTTTACTTTTAAAATTTCTACGATAAAACACTAAAAAATAGCTTAAAACATAATTGTTGTCAAACTATATTGTATAAAAGTATAAGGTTTTCTCATACGGTACATAAAGAAACGCGTCGAGCTACTTTGATTATCTCTGTGTCTCTTACGCACACTTTACTTCGCATTACCGCTGATATCTCTCATCTCTTATCTTTCATGGTCAGGGAAAATCTAATCCCTCGATCTTCCACCGGTGAGTTCGAGGTTAGTCAGAGTAACTATCTGTTTTTCTTCAATCTCTTTCTTTGGTTCTTTTGTTTCAAGATTAGTTGAAAATAAATTAAATATAATAATTTTGTTTGTTTTTTAAGTATAATATAGTGCGAGATACGATAAACGAATTTTAGATCTTTTCAAAATTAGCAAATGTTGATTTAACCTTATTGTAATTATATTACGAGTATTCAACTTATTTCTATATTAAAAAATTGAAATAGTAACGATAGAAATTATATAATGCTAACTTTTGAAATTTTAGTATTTTGATCATAAAAAATAATAAAAAAAAAGTATAATTTAATACTGAAATTTCAAACAAAAATCTATTAATTATTATCAAACTCACAGTTTTCTTTCACTGTTCCTAGTATAAATCAACACTAATATCTAAACAGTCACATTTCCATTTTTACTTCTAATAAAATAATAATTATCTAGTTACCAGTCGTAACTATAAATGTCTGGAATTCAAATGTATATTTTTATGAAGAAAGTATGAGAATACGATACGAAAAAGAAAAGAAAGAAATTGATTTACGAGCAATAAAGAGTAATCATATATTTTATTACATCCTTAATCGCGTAATGAAAAATGAACTATATACGCTGTTTTGGCTTTTTTAGTATTATTGCGTAGAGTTAGCCGATAATCTTTCGACAGTACATACTGCATGTGTACATATACGCATGGTGTGCATACGATATACACAAGAAACATATCAACATTTTCTGTGAGAAGTACGTATACAATGTAATGATGTAAAGCCGTAAAGTTCTGCTTTAATATTTCAGCAAGCTATTTTATCGTCATACTATAAAGATAAATTAAATGATTCACTATTTCCTTTTTTTATGAAATCTTTAGCAACCTCAGTTATTAAAATCGCATCAGTGATTTTTTTTTGATAAAATTTCTATCTATTTTAAAGTTTTGTTATCATTTTATCGAACATTTATATTATTTTATTCTAAATTTTGTATGTTTTATGCAAGAATTATATTTGCGTACCAAGTTTGCAATGATACCTTTTGTTTTTCAATTTTTAGTAGAGATCGAAACGAATACTGGTATTTTTTTCATAATAAAATTCGTATCTGCATAAGGTAACGTTATCTTTATCGTGTACAATTATCTTGTGTTAATTTTTAAATAAATATGTTTAGAATTTTTCAAGAAATTAATGGCTTATCATAAAATTTCACAATTTTATGCAGTTATATTTCTGACTTTTTAATTTACAATCATAAATATTCTTTTACAAATGTACAAAAATATATAAAAATTTCATAGGATATTGTAGGTGGGAAAAGTATTACATATATACGTATATGTAAGTAAACTTTATCAGTATTATCGGTGATATTTCCGTTGAGTCTGTTCAAATAGGAGACTCGATCTCTACTAATGGGAAGTTCTATACTTTTTATTCCCCTACATATAAAGGTTTCAACTTCTACGATACATTGACAAGAGTCGATAAAGTAACTACATAGTTAAAGAATAATATGAAAGGCGAATTGAAAAAGAGCAAAGCAAAGAAACATATACAGAGAACTGTTCGGAAAAACTACGGCTATTGATACATCGAATAATGAATAAAGTAATAGATAGAGATAAGCATCATTGCCTTAAGCTCTCTTATAATTTCTTTAAGATAAAAAGACGAGAGAGATCAATAGAAATTCTTGTAAATTCTTGGATTTAAAATTTCACTTTGGAAAATTGAAATACTTGTTCTGATAATGAAAATACTACATTTATTTCAACAAAAGAAAAATTATAAACATTATGTACTAAGTAGCTTCTTGTTACTAAAAAGAGTCTCTTTAATTATAGAAAACTTTTAGAGATATTTCAAGTTCTAGTCAAATAATTCAGACGTTAATTATACATAAACCTAATTTTATGTTAACCGATACTTTCTTTTTTAGTAAAGTTTCATCAAATAAGAAATAAAATTTAATTTCCTATTTTACGGATATGCTTAAACTACAAAAAGTTAAGAACTACTATCATAACTGTTTAATTAATATAAATATTTTCCAGCGTCATACTTTTAATAGTGAAAAGTAAATAGAATTATATATCACTGAAGAATAATATTTTTCAGTCATTTTTATAATTTTCAATTACGGTTAAAAGAAAAAAGTTTTGATTTAAAATCATAATAATAAAATTATAATCGTTAAAGGATCTTATAAAATTGGACACAAACATAAAATGTTATGATTTTACAAATTATATTATTCAATTTTAATTTTATTTTATCATCTTCCGTAAGTAACGTAAGATTCTAAATCGCAATAAATTTTCATGAATTTTATTTATCAACGACATTGTCTAGTTGAAACATTGCGTGGTTTTATTCATTCTACATATTTTACCTTAACTTTGTAATCGAAAAATCCAAACACGTAGATATCGAATGCGATGAAATACAATACTTAAATTCGAAACATCGCAAAATGTCTTACTTGGATCTTAATATCAGCATTAACATACTTCTTTCTGAAAATACTGAATTCTACGTTATAAAATTCTCTAAAATTTACAGGCGTAGAAGACTCTCTATAACTATTAAAAAAATTTAATTTCACAAATAAGAAACTTAATTTTTAATGAAAAGTAAAAAATTGATTGAATACTAAATTATAAAAATACAATATTGAAATCTGTTCAGCTTAAAATTTCTATATCCATAAAAAGCATATTTTTGATTTCTCGATCAAAATGAAAAAAGAAATAAGTTAGTTTAAAAACTTATTAAGAACTGTGAATAACTTACGAAGGTTTTCATTAAAAGTAAGCTGAAGCATAAAAAAATTGCTTTTAATACTTAAATATTCATTTGTGAAAATTCTATTTAAATTCTAGTTAAAAAAGTTTTTAAAGCGCGTTATTTTTCAACTCGCAAAATTAGTGGTAAAAGTAAATAGAAATGGAAAGAAACCAAAAATTAGCAGTACTTTGAGTCTCTTCTGCTTAAACTTCCACGATTTGTATTGAGTGCATTCTTGCAAGTAGCGAGGATTTTTCGCACTTGAGCAACATCGAAGAGGTCGCTTAAAGGAACTTTTAAAGGCTTTCCTCGAGTATTTGGCATGACCACTATAACGAGTATAAAATTCTGAGGATGAACCGGACGATACTTTCATCTCTGATACTTCAGTTCGGCCAATCCTGACTCGACTCTCGGTCACTTGGTAATTCGGATTTTTAAAAGGAAAACATTTTAGCGTTAGCACATATGAACTCAAACATGTAAAAACGTGAATTTCCCATCATTGTGTACGAGTGCGCATATACATAGAGAGTGTTTATTCAACGATTGTCGAAAGTTCCGCGAACTGTGCAAGTCAGCAGTGTAATTACACAGCTCGAAAATTTCCCGACCAAAACGAACACGTAGATGTGTTCTTCACATTACATACGATTGCGCTCATAAATGAACCAAATGACCACTCGAAAAATGTTAGTTAAGTAGAAATAACACAGACGGTTACCAAACGTGCACATATATGCGTATGAGAGAGAGAGAGAGAGAGAGAGAGAGAGAGAGAGAGAGAGAGAGAGAAAAAATATACTAGTTGAAGAGGAAAGGCGGAGAAAATAGTGTGAGAAACACAAACAGGAAAAGAAGAGTAGATTAAATCAATCGTCCTGACGTTTCTCGGCAAAAACGATAGAGGAAATTACATGAAAGCGAAATAAGAAAAATAAATATGACACGCAATAAGAAGTAAATAATAACAATAATAACAAGATTAAACTTTACATGTAAAAAATTGAAAAAATTACTTCGAGTACTATGAAATTATACAATTAAAAATATTTATGAATTTTAATGCAAATCTTATATAAATAATGAAAAATAAAATAATTTAAAATCTTCAAAATAAAATTATTATATTGATGACAGAAATTATTTAAACAATATTTAACATTGTTATATTGTATGACAATAAAAATATTCAAATGTTTTAGGAAAAATTTTGAGTTATAATAATTTTATCATATCCTTTAATCCATGACTTCTTGCAAATATTATTGATGATTCAAATATACATTTTTAGCGAAGAGGTGACATTCGATTTCATGACAAATCCATTTACGATTTATTCTATATCAGAGATCTATTCCATCAATCAATCCTGTTATATTGCTGACAGAACTCTCGATATACAATAAAATAAAAAATTACAAGTGTCCTTTTTGGTTGCTCACGTTGTTACAATATTTTTTATTAATCATTTATTATTCGTAATTGAGGTTCTTTTTAGAATATTAATATACATAATATATGTATTTAATTCTATATTTTATTCTGTACAGCATCTTTGTAATAAATTGTTTAAACGGTAATTTATAAATAAAAATATTCCAATAAATCAATTCATTATTTAACAACACCCATTGTTCAAAGCGAATGGAATAATTTTTATAAATCTAATAGAGTAAAAATAGACATGTTAATGTAAACTGACAATATTTTTATAATTTTTTCGAATAAATTCAAGTGTTCACCGAATCATAAAGTACTCAAAAGCATTCAAAAGAGAAAATATTAAGCATGACTAAAGGTAGCCACTCCATACTTTTATAATAACGCGATCCATTCTCAGTCTCATAAATATATCCACTTAATCCGATAATTACGGGCGCGTCGCAGGTACCAAAAAGAAAAAAAGAACGAAATTTCTAATCTCTCGGAGATAGGTCAATTTAGCGAGTGTGTGGCGCAAAACACCAAAAACGAAATCATAGTTTCAACTTGCGAACGGCCGCTAATTTCTTTTTACTCGAAAAGGTGGGCATATAAGAGACCACCACCGATGATTGTAGCCGCACAAAATAACGGCTATTAGAATTGTCAGACCCTTCTTCAAAGAAGTATGTATGTGCGCGGGTGTCTACGCGTATGTGTGTCGACGCTACGATTGTAATTATATCGTATCGAGTGGGTATGAATCTCGAAATATACTTACGAAGAATAATACTTCAAGGTTGCACTTTTTGAACGCAGTTATTTCAATTGTAATAAACGCGTGGAATATGAAAGCTAAAGTTTTTATTATTATTTACAATGTTTGTCGATAAGCACAGAAAGTAGTTGAAATTTTCCTTTAATTAGAGTAAAGTGTATTCTGCATAAAAGAAAATATTATTTTTCAAATAAAATTCAATGCAGCCGTTAAAGGAATATTTTTATGCCATAAAGTTTTAACTTTAGAAATTGATAAATTTAAATTCGTTAAATCTTATACCAATTTATAAAAAATTTCGAAATTCGTGAAGAATTTAAATTCTTTGACGTTTTAATACTTATTTGTTACATACGGACCTTAATTATTTTTTCCAAAATGAAATTAAATACAATCGTGTTATTTGGCCTTTTTTTCTTACACCAGACTGTTTTCAGATATTTAAAAGTAAGACGAAATATAGAATGATTATTTCTCTGTACAGAATACCGAGTCTTGCAATATCAATTCTATAAGTTTACGTTTAATCGTTGATTAAGATAAACAAAGTAAATGACTTGGGTATTCATTAGAGTGGAACAACCATGATAATTTGTTATCTTCGCAAGAGAATACTGCATAAAAGAAAAAAATGAATGTGAAATTAAGAAAGAATGCTTAAGGAATCTACATATACATATATGTATTTAAAATTCTTTAAATATCTTACGTTGAAAATATGACAGCTTTTATGAAATATGTTTAGATCGCTTGTATTTTTTAACCGCTTTAAAATAAAGATACTTTAAAATAAACTTATATTCATTTTATTGTATCACAAGGGGATAATTTTTTTAAAGGTTTATAAATTTTATCCATTATTGAAGACCGATGTATTTTTTAATAAAAGAAATGATTTTAGAAAATAGAAAATAGATGAATATTTATAAATAAATTCTTTTCAAAACCTTTTAATTATAATAACAACAAATCTACAGTTTTAAGTTATGTATAAATGTAAATTAACTTTAAATAACCTACTATCTCAAGGATACTTGTTGATATATGTCTCTGTAAAAAAATATTTAAATTCCCTTACATAAAGATACTAGTTCAATCAATATCAATCCAAATTTATACATAATATAATACGGCCGAAAGAATTTTTATGTTTGTATTTATAAAAATTTTATTCATGGATTCGGCATAAAGTTTTTCTTCTTTTGAAAAATTTGTTTGAAAAAATTCTATATTAATTAGTTTAAATAAAGTTAAATATAATTAAGTAAAAACAATTTCATTATAAAATAATAATATTTAACTCGGAGAATTGAAATTTATTTTCATAATAATGAAATAAAAGCAACTGTATCATATGAGAAATGTATTGCATTTTCAAAGCTCTTTTATTTATTTAAATACTACATATCTATATGTATATATGAGTATATATAAATATGATGTCACGAGAGCGATAAATTCACGAGAAAAAGTGTT
This sequence comes from Dolichoris vasculosae, assembly GCA_018907195.1. Taxonomy (NCBI): domain Eukaryota; kingdom Metazoa; phylum Arthropoda; class Insecta; order Hymenoptera; family Agaonidae; genus Dolichoris; species Dolichoris vasculosae. The sequence goes on from JACCHY010000001.1 coordinate 1,049,534, forward strand.
GGATTTACCGTATATTCCAAGACGTGGTGCAGATAAGAGCGCGCATAATTTAAAAGAAAAAGCCGAAGAACGACGTTGAAAGAAAGAGTACGAACGAAAAAGAAGAGGGAGGTCCTTATGAGTTGGAGTATCTCGAGGTTTATCTCCAGTTTCAATTTTTGCTTATCGATGTTACTTATTATAAGTGTGTTGTGAGAAACATAATTTTTCAAAAAGTTATTTCGGATTTTTCTAATCACATCATATACTCATTTGTAATGAATATGTTTTTGTTGATTCGAATTCATTTTTAATTCTGATAATACTCGTTTTTAAATAACCCAATTTAATCAGTTCAATTGGTCAAATATAAATTATATTATTTCATTAATTATTCAAATTTTAAATTATATATGAAAAATATTCTAAAGTAATTTAGCTTGTGTACATTAGACATAGTGATATATCTTTTTTTGATATATTTATCTACTTAAATTACACATATTATCAATTATTTATTATTTTTAAAACTATCACATTTAGAGAAACGCCTTTACTATTTTTCATGTAAAAATATATCTCTTCATTTTATCAAATTCTAGTATATACATCATTTTTATATTAAAAATAAGATATTTATATAAATTTTTTAAAATACATACAAACTCAATAATAACAGAAAGTATTTTAACTTCTACCATTTTATTCTATACATAATTGTTTTATCTTCCATTTAAAATATTTTTAGCATCTGTTTCTCAAAATATCACATATCCTATATACAAATTTTTAACCAAAAATGAACTCGCGGTTTACACTTTACACCCTCGTGGAATAGTAGGGCACGATGTTGTAATGCGATGCTATAAGTCGTAACACGTGTTTATTTCTTTTCCCCTTTCTCTCTTTCATTCTTCGGTTCTTTTTATTGCTGTTTTTAGCATCGTTTTTTTTTTAACTCAATAAAAATTTCGTTCATGAATGTCTCAAATAGCAACATTTTTGGATAAAATTACCATGAGTCACGAATTGCGAATATAAACTTGTACCGATACAAACAAATATTCAAAAGAAATACTCAGGATAATACGTAATAGTATAAAGAGAATTCTAAAGATTATTTTTCTTAAAAGTATAATGAAAACAGTAATAAGAGCTTGAATTTAGCCTTATTTTTCTATACCAAAAAGTTATTGTGCATAAAATTTCAAAATTAAAAACATTATAATTTAGACAAGAACAACTTTTTATGCTTATGACACCAGTTAAATTTTACAGCTATTAAAATCGATTAACCACGACATTTTAATTAATTCGGTACTGCAACATTTTTTTTGAAGAAGAGTTTTATTATCAATGTAAGAGTTTTTCCAACAAAGTTTTCGGCGTTCATCGATCGCTAAGACATATCGAAATAAAGTCTACGATTACGATACAAATGTGGATAAACGAAAACCACCCTAAATTTTGGATTACTTCATCCGGATGAGGCCTAAAAGAAAAGTACAGTAAAAACAGAGATATAGAACAGATAGAATATATGTCTCGCGCCTACAATAACTCAACCGAGTCTTGACGCGATAATAGCTAAGGGCGTGAGAAATAGGCGTTTCTAACTTGGCATTCCACGAGTGTCGATTATACGAGCTCGCTCCTCATCTCCTCGAGCCCTCCCATCGAGAGACTCGGATGCAACAGCCCTCGAGGATTGTGCGCTTCAAGGAGCCCGAGATATACCAGAGTCGAAATTACGCACGTAACTGCACACGGCCAAATGTTGCTGACGCGCTATCAAACGCTAAAGTTGAATTCGCAAACAAAACGGGGATTCCAGAAGATTCTAAAACTCTTTTTAGAAGGCCGCGGAAAAGAGAGAAGTACCGAGTCGCGAAGCTGCGATTTCCGATTTTTCCTTTGCTCTAACGACGTCGTTTTCCTAGCCGAGTTTACAGTGACGAATACCAAAACTCAAAATAATCTCAGCCGGAATAATTTACTCTCCTCCGGTTTACGCGAATTCGAAATCCATATAAGCTTCGATTAAACGAAATAGATGCTCTCGATGTAAGGAATGCTACGTTCATTTCCCTACGCGCATATCAATTTCGAGCGTATTTAGTCGAACGAAGCCGAGTACTTGAGATCCATAACGTAATGACTAAATTTTGAACGTTATTAATATGCAAAATATACTTTGCGCGTTGAACACGTTGAAAATTATTCAAATATACGTAGCACATCCCTATAGGCATAAATTTTATTTATAGTATTTTGAAGGTTCTTCTAAATAATAATCATGAGTCGTGTCTTCATTTAAAATTTCCATGATAATTTGGTTTAATTTTTAGGGTTAAGTCGTTTGTTGCCGCTATAATGAATCTTTATGATAAAATTTATTGCGCTAATTAAATACCTTACATTCTAAAGTTTTATCCTATCTTGGAAATAGCAAATAAATTATAAGAATTTGATGACTGCTGTCTGTTACCGATGTTTAATCAGTAGTAATAAAGATGACATTAGGGTATTAACATATCACATATATAATAAAAATGCCTCCGTTAACTCATATTAGATTTTATAGCTAAATAAATTATGCTAGGGTTAATTTTTTATTTTTATTATACACGAATATTTATAAGAATTGGCGAATAGAAACTTGCACTCGTGCAATGAAAAAAAAATTAAATATTAAAAAGAGCATAACAATTATTCCTATATTAATTAAAATAATTTACATTCCATATAAAAAAATAACTCGATACGTAACAGGTGTTAATAAGTTATTGAAAAAAATAAAACATAACAGTATTTAGTGTGTACGTTGATTCTATCTCAGTCTCTCTTTAGTTTTTAAAAAACTGTAAAAAAAACAAACAACAAACAACGAAAATGAAGGTATTGAGATGAAACAAAATTAATAAGATAAGAAAAAATTGGAAAATGTAAAGCTGAAAGACAGTAGTTACTTTCGGCCGAGATAACTTCGAACGAAAGGGAACGGAGGCGGATTTATGGGCATCACGGTAGGTTGATATATGCTTCGGTGCTCGAGTCTCTTTCACTCGCTACGTGATTCTCGTAAGCGTATTTGCCCGTGTGCGTGTGCGTGTGCGTGTAAGTGTGTCTTCTCTCGATGGCCTCTTGCGCTTTTGTCGCCTGTCGCGCAGCTTCATTGTCCGTCGTGTACATACGGTGAACAGTCGTCGTCGTTGAATTTCAAAGTCGAGGTCTTACGGGCATGAAAGCTACTACTTCATGCTATGTAACGCGTCTACAATGCGCTAGACAAACCGAACATAATTAATTTGACTCGTACAACATGTGCATGAATTTTTAAGAAGATTGACTGCTCGGTTCATAAGTGTCAAAGTACATTCTATAATTAACGCCGGTAATCGTCGCACCGCGTTCAAACAAACTATAACCGTATTAAAAGTTTCATTACCATTAAAAACATGTGTATTATCGTTTTTAATTTATAATATGGTAAATATTAACTTTTTGATTCATCTACGTTTCGTTATAATTGCTTAATTTTATTATACGATGGAGCTTTGAAATAAAAATAAAATTGAAAACAAACGATTAATTTCTTAGTAAAAAAATTTGTTTACTATATTTTTTATGTTTATATTTTTAGCGACAATTACATTTTTCCATTTAAGAAATAAGATTTTATTTCAAGATTCGGAAATAATCAAAATGATCATTAAAATTTATGATAAATAATATTATATTAAACGAAATGCAATAATATCTTTTAATCGATAATTGATGAAGGTTTAAATAAACGCTAAAATATAATTCAACTCCGATGATTTTCTTCATTTTAAATATAAATATGAGCTAAAACATTTTAATATTTATCGTAACCAATTAAAAATTATGAGGGTTGTTTATTGACTTATTTTCAGCTTTTAATTTCATTATTACAAGTATTTTCTTTCGTATATTTATCACATAGTGTTTTTTGTTTACTTTTTATAATTAGATCAGAAAAAATATACGATATATATATATATATACGTGTTTAAAAAAGAAATCAATTTAGAGTTAAAATATTAAAATGACAAAGAAAATGAATAATGGTAAAATAAAGAAATAAGTCGTGAATACCGATTTAGTCAAATGGTTTAAAATATGACAAAATAAAAATGACAGAAATTGCTATCGATAGTATATAAATAAAAAACATTACCTTGAATACAAAAGAAATATTTCAGACAATCTATTTTCTAGTTATCAAAATGGGCAATAGAAACTGACGTAAACGGAGTACTTATCTATTTTCTAATTTATGATCTATTAAACAAAAAAAATAGATAACCATCCACCAAGATGTTATTGTTTCGCAGTCAAATAAAACAAAAATATTCAACTACTTTGAGCGGAGAATGTCTCTGTCTCTGAAAGAGTTTAAGAAAACTTTTGATTCTCGGTTTAAGCACTGAATTTTTGAGTGACTCGCAAAAAGCCGATTGGACCAGAGAAAAGCAATTGAAACGAAATTCCTCGGTAGATAAGTGGAATCTCTAATTAAATTCTTGTTATCAATCAGAAATAGAGTTTTAAGAATATTTCAAAATAAAAAAATTACAGTTGACGAATCGATAAACTTCTTAATTAACTTCGCGTCGAATCAACGTATGCAACAAATCGTACGTCACTTATTTCGTCCGACAACGAATGAGTTTCCCGTCCTCTCGGAGAGCCGCAACATTCAACCTACACCGACGCATAAAAACATACTCCGTCGATTTGCAGCGAGATATAAATAATGTAAGCGTTTACCGAGATAAGAAATCTCGAACAATGATAGTACAAATTACAATATCAAAGAGTTTTCTCAGGGGAGTTCCAGAGTTCTTCATCGACACAATAACTCCATTTATCCCAGCGCAGCTCGTGGAAATGGCAAGACGCGCGCCCATTTAATTATCGTTCGGGCTTTTCTCTCGGCCGGGTTCACCGAGTTCGCCGGGTTCGCCCGGAGTTTCGTAAGCCCTAGCAGTTTTAAGACAAGGCCCGCGAGGAATTCGCGGTTGCAGCTTCGCACGGGACGCCTCTGCGAAGGATCGATCGACGCCGACGCCGTTGGTCCGACTCGCCCGAAACTGGGGAGCGCGTATAGATCGAGCTCGAGACTTTATCGGGATGGCCAGGCGTTTTCCCACTCGGCATTTCGCAAGGCTCGCCTGGTCTCGATCAGCCGAGCACCCACACCCACACCCACCCACACATACGCGTTCTGTGTTCTTATTCAGGCTATTTCTTCAAAACTGAGATTTAAGTGCATCTCCTTCGTGTACGGCCGACTTTTCGTGTTAAAACTATCGCGTCGCTACGAAAGGACTATTTTCCGATATACTTTTTATACTTGATTTACTCCGAGACTTTCATTATTGTTAAAGTGCAAAATATTCGTGAAAAACTTACTCTTGTACGATTTAATGATATAATTTATTCTTTATAATTGTTGATAATTGCACTTTTTATATTATGTAATATATTCCTTTAACACTTTAATTTAATTTCTCGTTGAAAATGTTTGGTCAACTCATACGTATTTGCCTTCGATGTAGTTTTTAATTTTATGCTTGAGCTTTGCATTAAATTCTCTTTTAATCCCCTCAAAGAATAAATTGTCAACTATTTGAAGTTATTAAAAATTTAGCTTTTTATTTTTAAAGTCGATTTTATTTTATCATTTACATTTAAATATTTATATAAATAATCGAAAAAAGTTTTTTTAAATTAATTTGAAGTCGAAGTACTTTCGTTACTCTTACAAACTTTGATAAAAAATTATCATAAAAGTGATATATTTAATTAAACTAAATTAAAAGTATTAAATTACTTGTATTTAATACATTTTGTATAAAAATTAACTTTATTGTAAAAATATTCTTGTTTTTTTTATTTACAAAAAACTTTTTTTAGTATAATATTTAACATTTTATTTTTATCAGGTTAAAACTTATTATATTCTTTTTTATTAGCTCAGACTAATGAATTACATAAATTAACCGAACGGAATTACTTTATACCCAACAAAACCAGAAATTAATTAATTGAGAATTTCTTCGTAAAATCAAATGATCATTCAGAATATACATCAATAAACATAATACTATTCTTATCTTATTTATTTTTCTGATTCATTATAAAGTTTTAAAACAATCATCCTCTACTTGATTTAAATAACATTCATATTTATGTAACAAATATATCAACATGCTCTAGATTCTAATATTAAATTCTAATTTTAATATCTGCTCTAACTCATAGAGTTTCGAATAATGCTGATATATTTTTTCTATTAGTATTTTAGTTAGATTGATATGCATATACACATACGTGGATATTTTATTAGCTTTTGAATTAAATAATTATATTTTATTTCGGCACATTTTACGAGGAAATGTTACCTCTTCACAAAATCTATAACCAGATACATAATAAAATAATTATTTAACTATATTTATTATGGTCGATTCTACTAAATATTTAATTGGTCATTAATCATTAATGAAAAAAATAATCGCATAACGTGGAATATTATTTTTGTAAGAAGATAGCCATCGATCATTCCAATAACTATAGAACGGCTGGTGCAACCGAGCCGAAATAGTTACCCAAATGGTCTCATTCGTAACTATTAGTTTACAAGCCGCTTTAGTATCATATTACGAAACTTATCGTAACAAATATGTTTATTTATGCTTGTCACGTGCCATTCAAATTTTCATGTTCTATAAATGAATTTAATTAATTTGATTTAAGTTGATCAGAAATTTATATAAAAACAAGATTAAATCGGAATTTGGCAATATGAAATTTTTGAAACAAAACCAGAGGATAGAAAAAAACTTTGATAGAAATTATTTACACGCGATAGATGCTGATTAATATTAAATTTTTTTTAATAGTTATTGATCGGTTCTAAAACTAAATTAAAATTTTTAAATTTAGAGAAAGTGTTTATAAAATTAATTAAAATTTTACTTGCAGTGATGTTATAAAATTCTTTATAATAATGATCTATATTTTATAATTTTATCCACATAGGTCATAATGTATTAATAACATGGGTTTAAAAAAAAATTCGATCAATTTAGTAAGATAAAATAAATGGAGCTTTTTAGAGGAATTTCATAATATTGTATGAAACTCAAAGTCAATATGTTAATAATATTTAAAAAAATTTTAAACATAAAATACTTAATATAATTATTTTGGAAGATTTTATATAAAATATGTGTTTTATAAATTAAGACCAATTATTAATACGTAGTTTAAATAAGAGGTCATGCGATGAAATATAGTAATGTACGCTTTTTTGGAAATTAATATTAGAATCACTTTTTCTTCATTTTATAATTTTCTTCTTAGATTTCTATTAAATGCTATTTCTTCGAATGTAATTAATTATACAATGTAGGAAGTTATAATTTATTATTTAACTTTTTAATTATTATTTTTTATTATAATTTTCAACAAGTATAAGTAAATTTTTGATATTTTTATAAAGTAAGAATTTCAGAAACAAAAGACACAAACTTACATATAGATTGACGATATTCTTCTTTTTTTACTTTAGTAATCTATTCGTATGTAAAATCACATATTTCGTTTCAGTGGAATTAGTATTTTCGTACATTGTGTGAATACTGTTATATGTCACGTATCCTTGGACATTGAAAACTTATTTAATTTACTTTAACCTTTCTCAGTTTTAAAGATTTTAGCGAATTTTTTTGATTCAATAATGCAATGGGAATAAATATAAAGTAATCGTGGAATTTATTTGTAAATTGTTAAAAAGAACCACAACTTAAATATATTGTAAAAATGATTGCCTGTAAAACTTGATACAGTACTTCGACATGTACGTAGAAAAAACCATGGAAGTAAATGCGTTACTTACACATGAATTTACGAATATGTACATAAAAGCGGTATTATCTGTACAACCGGACCTGCTGCTGTTGTTCAAGGTTTAAAATGTGTATACGTTGTTCGGCTCTTGTGCCGGAGGACAAATCACGCGATGTCACAGGAGTTTGAGAGAGTGGGAGGGAGAGAGTGAGAATCGGAGGCAAAGTTCTCAGCAATCTATTGTTATTACAGGTTTTTAACGGTATGCTTGTATATTTGTTGGTTTCGTGGGTTGATCTATACATAACAATACAATTTTATTTGCTTTGTTACCGATTGAAAAAGTTTCGATTCGTGAAAAATGAAGAGAAAAAAAATTAATCATTTACAGGATCGAGATTTCTATTCAAATTTGTGATAAATATTCTCTTTGAATAAAAACCAACACTCAAGACCGATATTTATTCAATAATCGAGCTTCGTAAACACAACTTTAGCAAAATTTTAACGTAAATTTTAATAAATGTGTAGGTACGTTGAAAAAAAAAAAATTAAAAATGAATCGTATTTTGAAATAAAAATTTTATAAAGATTTGCATAGTATACTTTGCCAAGAGTTAGCGAGGCAGCCTCTGTTAACTTTGCATAAATGTACAAAATTAATTCCGAGTATTAATGAACAAACAATAAAGTTATGATAAAGTGAGGTGAGTAGCTTTTACACCGGTTGTAATTTAAATTTGTCACGCCACATGGCTCCTCTGCATTTAATAAGAAAAAATGAAACCTTCCGCGAAGTCTCCACAAAACTCTCCCCATCAAGGGCCAATTCCAGCAAGACTCGGCACTCGAAAGTTAATAAAAAAAAACGAAAACTAGAACCTCCCTCTCACCCCTGACTCCTCAGTTCTCGATCTCGCGCCTCCTTTTATAAAAAAAGACTCATCCTCAACGAAGGTTTTCGTCTTCGTTTTCGTCGTCGTTTTCGTCTTCCTTTTCGTCTTCGTTTTCTCTTTCAGGGCCAGCGGCTTACCGACAAAGTTCCGTATCGCAATACAATATACTTTTCCGCGAGAAGCAAACTCGCACATGTGCACGGGACTTGGATGAATATGCGTCAGATGCAGGTGACGCGTTCGAAATTGAACGGATAATGAGTGGCACTTGGAAACGTCGGTGAATTGAGATTCAGTCGTGCGCCCGCACACTTGGAAAAATAAACTTGTACGTTTTTATATGCACGCGTGCGACGGGATTCCTTCTCTCTCTCTCTCTCTCTCTTTCTCCGATGCGCGTTCGCTACATGTGAATTCAATTTCGTAGAATCGCGTTATCGTATTATGCACGTTCGTATACACGTTGATACAGCCGATTTTAGTATCCTTTTTTCCTTTTTCCTACGGTCCTGCAATATACAGTCCTCCTAACGCTGATGCATATAAAAATTCACAAAGTTTGAAAGCCCCTTTCGCAAAAGGTGATATTCTAATATTCGATTTTGACAATTTTCATTTTAATTTAATACCGCGTACACGTTATAACAGTCGATGTACCTTCCGTAATACGATTTTTTCAATACTCCGAGCGCTTCTTTTGCAATTTGCAATAACAATAAAATCACACGAGAGCCAAGTATTTTGCAAATAAAATTATTATTACTGGCTGTGCAATGCTTTGGAGTAGGTCATTCATTTAATAAGCTAAAAATTTATTTTATGCAGCGTTGAAATTTAATGTTAGTATAAAGATTTAGACGACATCGTTTTACCTGCAGAATTTGAATAGTAAATAATAATTAACTTAATAAAATTTAATAAAAAAATTATTAAATTTATATTCTAGAAACCATTAATTATCTAAATATCCAATAAAATAGCACGTTCACCGAGATTTGAAAAATTTAATGATTTACGAATAATAATTTTAACATTAAAATACATACGTCAATAATAAATGTTGCTATACATTTACAAATAATAATTTAATTAATTTCGGTTTACATTGAATTCTCTGAATAAAGTTTTGATTTTTTTTTTAGAACAAAACAAAATGCTCGTTAAATGAAAGATCTGTTTTAAATGACAGAACTAATAAAAGAAATATCTCGGTAATTTAAAATTCTGTCCGAATTAAAAGTTCTACGTCGGTGAGTCAAAACATTTAAAGCGGAAAAATGTGTCCTAAATTTCTCGAATATAGTCGTTTACTACTATTTTATCGATCGATCGTTATCCATTCCTAAATACACGATACAGCTTTTAGAATTTAAAATAGCTTAAACTATCGAAACATTCCAAATTTTAATAAATATTGCATTATAAAAATCAATTTGATCACACTTTTAAATAAACGAAGCAAATTGCTTGTGCATTTAATTGGTATAAACAAGAAGTTGTTTCACTCGATAAAGAAAAATTTCGAAGCGCGGGTTTCGTATAAAATATTATAATTTTAAACGATTCGATATCGGTTACGTAGCTAATCGATAAAGCAATCGCTTATTGTCCGAATCGCAAAAATTGAAATTTTCGTTGATGCACCTTGGAATGCATTTGTAACGAGGATTAAAAATATACGCAGAAAAAAAAATGGTTTTTGTGTCGCAATCCTATTTGCATTAACCGAAGGCGAACCAATTGTAAATTAATCGTTGATTAATATATTCATTTTGCGCGATAAAAAAAAGTATTATAATTTCTCGTTTTATTATCATTTTCGTTCGATTCGAATATCGCTTACAGTCACTTAGTATGAATTTCAAGTAAAAAAGCGGAGAAGTCGAGAATCAAAGGATTCGTTACGAAACGGGAAAAATCAATTCGCGCTGGGTTCGGTGAGCCTCGACGGAAAGAAAAATTCACGACGATACGGTACGATATAATAAATTATAAGACGGCGAGAACAGCGACGGCGTCGGCGGCGTCGGCGGCGTTAGGCCTCGCAGGAATACCACCATTCCATTTACAAGCGCGAGAAATCAATAATTCATGGCTTGTAATAATAATTTAATAACGCCGATAAATTCGTTAGCATCTATCAATCTCCCGGCGGCGCTCGTTACCATTATTATTACCTTCTTGTGTAACGAGCGCGTACGGACGTACATCCTTAGCGCGGCGCCGATAATATTGCTCGTCGTGACTCGAGCCACGCCTTTACGAAGCTTTTACGAAGCCTTTACGAAGCCTTTACCAAGCCTTTACGAAGCCTTTACAACCGACGATGGGACGTTTGCTTTCGTACATTTTACAGAGACGGAAACGAGCGCGACTGCACGAGCTATTCCGAACGGTTCGCTGCTCTCTGGTGCTTTTTACGAACTCGCTCCTTGGGCTCCGGATGAAAATGCGAGAGAGGACAGTTGTTGACGATCAGCTGGGATTCGCCGTATCTTGTTCCGACGAAGCGAAAGCTCGTTTTGCGATATAGCGTTACGCGGTTGTGCCGAGACGTTTGCGATCTCTCTCCGACTTTCGGGAACGAAGAAAAGGGGACGAGACTCTTTCTTCTTTATTGTTATTCCTCGTTTTGCTACTCCTACGGAGTTGTACGTGCATTCTAGAAATGCTAATCAGTTGCAATTACACATCTGGTACCACGAATTGTTTAAAGAATAAGCGAAGAAAATTTAATGACTGGTCAATGTTTCTGTAAACCTTAATTGTCTTATTATGTCTGTGAAGTAACTTGTTTTTAATTTTATCGTTTGTATTCGCTCGCAAATTATTTTTTTTTTTTTTAAAAAAATGCTTCCATTTGATAAACGTTCGTTATAAAGTGAGAAAAACTACGTACTTTGCTGGTCTTGCGAAGAAAATAAAGTCGATATTCGATAAAAAAGCAATATAGATAAGTTAATTTTCAATTTAATTAATTCTTGTACATCGATAGATTGTTTCCTATTCGATTGATAAATGTGCATCGATAATTTTCTACAATATTTAATAATTCTTTTTTCCAATATTATTGATTTTGAGACGTTTCAATATTTTCCAACCGCGTTCAAATATTTATCGTTGGCTGTATTATAATCGTAAAAACAATATTTACAAAATAAATTATTATTTCTTAATAACTGTACAATATGTTTCACGATACCCCGACTAGTGAAACGATATTTGTAGGCTATTAAATTATTATTTAGTCATCGATCCATCCAGTAGTACAGATATTTGAAAATTTGCAAATTAGAATTAATCTAAAATACTCTACGGCAATCGATCGATTAAATTTACAAACTGCATTTTGATTATCTTACCAACATCGCTGATTAAATTTGCATTATTTATCGCGATATCTTACGATTGATTAAGAAGGTTGAGTAATAATGTATTTTTTTAAACAGCAAAAATAATAAAGGACATAAAAATAATTCCTCGGAACTATATGTTACCCGCGATTAACGTTATATCGCTCGGACCAAGTTTTCATTAAAAGTTCGTGACTAACCCTTTAAGACGCCGAAAGCATTAAATACGCATTCTTGCAATTTTCGCGCGTTCGAAAATTGTAACGCGACCGAGTCTGCAAAGCTGCGAATTTAAAAGAAGGACAGACGCGTTAGATACACGAGTGCGCGTAAGTAAAATCCGGCGTACAGTGTTTCCACGAGTCCGAGAAAAACCGGAAAGGACGGGCAAGGCAGGAAAAATATACTCGAACCCGAGAGGACTCGGTATGGCCGTCGACGATCTCTTCGCGGTCGTTTCACGCATGAGAATGCGCCGACAAAAAGAGGCACAGACATCGAGAGCACCGAGCCAGTCACGCAGTCTGGCTATTCTCAAGTTCGCGATGCGCCGCCGCGGTCGACAGCGATGACAGGACCTCGAGGATCAGCTGCAACGGCTGTGCTCTTGAGCTCTCGACCTTCTCTTTGCTTTCCTCCGATCGAGTGGACTCGCTGCAAAGGCGGTCACTCGTAAAAACTCATCGGTGCGCGTTTTATGACGAGTCCTGTTATGTTCTCGGTACGAGTATGTACTCTTCGTGCAAAAATTGGCCTCCTCGAGTAGCTGCCGTAACAATTAAATCTTACGTAAGCGAACTTGGAGGAACGACACGCATCAAAGACATATTTCGCGCCTATCCTTTTGCTTACGTATGTTTTTGCGCGGTATTTTATATTATCTAATAACCAGCTTATTTCGACTAAATATATTCGACTAAATATCGATGTTTCCTTTTAATACGAAATATATTTATTTAAAATTGAACCGAAAATTTACGTTTAATATTTATGAAATTTTTATCCTGTAACTGAAAAATCTGTCGAGAACACTCGGTTTAAATTAAAAATTAAATTTGTTAACCTAGATAAGATAAATGTGTAGTTATTAATATTTATAATAAATCATAAAAAGTTTATTGTTCGTTTCGATGCACTTGTTTACTCGTTTATCTCGTTCGTTATTTCTAACGCTAATTTCATTTAATAATGTTTTATTTTTGTAACTTTCTCGACTAATTTGTCATATTTTTTCTCGACTATTTTGTTAAATTTTTACAACTTTATTCACAAGTAATTAACTTTTGACATGGATCGCGCAGTCGAAAGAACTTCGAATTTGAACGGTTCTCTCTGTCTCTCGTTTGCGCGCACGTTTAGGATGTTTTCTTCGCTAATTGCTCTTAGGGAGGCGTGCCAATTATTTTCATTGACTGTCTTGAAGAAGAAGCGTGGACAGAATAAAAAAAGAAGTACGGGACACGTCACAAATTCTCTTCTCTTTATATCCTTTAATAAAGAGCTAACGCAATTGTAAGGAATAATTGACAAGTTTTTAAAATATTTCATCAAATGTATCTTTTAATTCGTATTATGTATTTCGGTTGTAATTATAAATAAATTTCTTTTTCGATGGTGTAAAAAAATTGTCGTTCGATAAATAATTTTTACACAAATAATTTTACTTGATTATCCAATCAAGAACTTTCACGTATTTAAATTTTTTTAAGTAATATCGTATATTAAATGTTTCATTTAATGTACTGAAATATAATATGTTTTTACTACTATAAATATATATAATTATTCAATAAATATCGATATCATAATTAACAATAATTTATATTTTATTTTACTAAATATTCTCTTAATAAGTCAATGGATCAATAAGTCATGCGAAACTATTTTACTCACGATTTCTTATATACGTATTATAATACTAATCATAATTTAATGAATATTTCAAAGTAAATAACGAAAACTTATATGACAGCAGTTATAATTTGAAAGTTGTTAAATATAAAACTATAAAAGAGAAAATAAACTCGATGAATTTAAAATTTATCTATATAGCATATTCAATCAAATAAAGATTAAGTTTTTACAATTAAAATTTTTCAAAACGTGAAAAGTATATAGTATAGATAAAATATTATATTATTAAAAATTATGTGATTATTCCTGTATCTTTAAATCCTTAAAAACTATCGAAACTAAGATTAAGATAAGAAATTAAATACTTATACTTAAGTTAATCTCTAATAAGATTCTATGAAGGATAGACCATAAAATAATGGATTAAACTTTATTTCCGTATATTCATTTATAATTTATATACAATTAATAAACGCAATAAGTATTTCCACGCATCTATGATATAAATTATTCTTCAAGGTATATTTCCATTTTCTTGTTATTAAACTCAACAATTACTGCGTCCATGATTTAGAAAAGCCATTTTAGCTTACAAAAAATCAATTTATCTAAGTTTATATCAAAATTTATTACATCGAATTACGTAAATTCCCTCTTCACTTATAATTAATTTAAATATAAAACTGAAATTAATCTTACGAAGTATGCGTGGAATAAAAGTTTTGATACAAGGTTATATATTTCTCTTAATAAAAAACAGGTACTATATACGAACGCGTTCACATGTGAGAAGAGCGAGAGCGAAGAGCGAGAGCGAGAAAGAAAGAAGAACGTCAAACTTTATCAATCGTCAAAGTTTCTAATCGTCCAAGTCGACAATCCGATATCGAATTCACTTTTCGCTCGACACTTCACTCGGAACTTCCCGCTCTCGAGTTATCCTCCAGCTTTAGGACAAAAGTTAGTCTCGAAATGAAGTGAAAAAGATCGCGTTTAACCTGAATTTGCGCGTGCAAATTTTTCAAACCCACACGCTGAACTCGCCTATGCGTCGTTTTAGCGCCACTTCGCCGTCGCCTCTCCCACGCAATCCGATTACAATTTTCTAATCTCTTCTTCTCCGACCGCTCACTAGTACGAGCGAGTGAGAGCGGAGAGTGAGAGCAGAGAGGGAGAACGAAAGAACGAGAGTTGTGATATATCGCGCATTCTGCTCGCCGGGAGTATAAATCTTCCGAGTTATTTTCACGGCGCTACGAGCACTTAACGCTAGCGCGTACTTTGCGTAATTCGATACTGCGGCGCGTTCGCGAGATGACGATGACGAGTTAGTTGCTGCCGCGTTTCAGCGCTAACGCGAGAGAATCGAACTTTTTTTCAATAGGGGATAGCAACGCCTTTACGGAACAGAGTCAATTGATTTATGGAAAAGTGTCCGTTGTCGATGGATGCGGCGATCTTAGTTTTCCAAGGGGGAAGCTTCGAGCGTTTCAGTTTCTCTGCAGGAAAGGCTTAGGGAGATTATGAATTTATCCAAAGATTTTACGGGGGCTTTATAACGCTTATGCAGGGTTGAGGATTTTTCGCTCGACAATTTATACTACTGCAACAGAGTACGAGAGCAAAGAATCGAATCTTATATAACTATTAGGCAAGCGGTTCGAATCGACTGTAGAAATTTTCACAGTGGATTATAAAATTTGACGGGCGATCGGTTCGAATTCGATTCTTTGATATCGAGCAAATAATACGTTGCTCCATCATTGATTTACGCTATTTATATACAGAATTTTTATTTTTGTTTAGCATGTTTGATCAAATTTATGATTGCTGTTGTGAAAATTCATACGGAAAATCGATAATACTTTCACACGAATTTAAATAAATTACCAATTTGATTAGAAAGCGATAACATTTACGCGATTGCTCCAGTGATAAAGTTTGAATTGTAGGATCGTGTTTCACAAAATTGAAGAATTCACATACATCTTTTCATACTTTTAAAAAATTTGACATTTACGATTAATCGAATAAAAAAAAATTTGATTATATTTTCAAGGAAAGGATAATATATCAATTAGAGATTACATTATCTGTAATATTATGTCTTAACGCTCGCAATAAAATGGTTTGACAATAGTATGAAAAAGAACTTAATAAATCATGATAAAACTAATTCTTAATTTCTTAATCGAAGAAAAATGTGCTCGGCAAATCGATTTTGTACGTAATAAATATTAGAAATTTATATATGATTACATTTGTGTTACGGACGACTAATTATATATACTTTATAATACATACGTTTCAGCAATTAACTTTAACTTACACAAGAATATTAATGATGTTAGTGTAAAAAAAAAAATATAAAAAAGTGAAAGTCGAGGAGAGATAAGATAAGGATCTGTATCAGCATCCGGTATAGCTAATGCCACTCGTACAAAATTATACGCGTAGGTAACCCTCCAGTCTTCTTGAAGTTAACGCTACTATGCTCCACTAATGCTCCAACGTAATATATATTTTCATTTAAAAAATGGTTGTTTTGTCAGCGTTTTGCGAGCAACAAAAAATATGTACATGTTACGTAATAGGTGTTATTTTTCATACCATTGGTAAACGTGTCTAGGACCAACGTCATCTTACGATGGAAAACGATTCCAAGTTTATTTACTAAATACTAAACTTTATTAGGCGTGGTAAAAGTTTTTTTTATGGAATAGCAAAAAATATTTAAAACCAATTAAATTTTATAGCGTGTGTACAGTAATAAAGTATAATTAATTAGCTTAGCTGCTTGTGAGGCAGTATATTCTCTATAAGCTTGTAAATTCATGGAAGAAAAAAGAGTCATTGAGAAATATCATTTTACAAATGTGGCGAGTGTTACGTTATCTATATTCGGCGTGAAATCCGTACATACGCTAACCTTCTACAATAAATATTCAAAATAATCTGCAATGATTTTACCCATTTATAAGATTTTACTAAGAAGCTAAGTGATTGCGACAAAAAATTATAAACTTCATAAGATACTCAACGAATAAATAAATGTTATGGTCGTTTCTGCTTTTGAATTTCATTAAATTTTACAATCCTATAAATAACATGCTTATCTAACATGTTAATCAATGTGAGTGAAATCATGCTATCCACATACTCGTAGGTATAGTAGTGGAAGCCTATTAATTTGAATTCTGGTCCAGTTAAAAATGTTTGACATTTACAAATATTAGTATCATAATTGAAACGTATATGTTTTTAAAATGTATACTGAAAACTATTCTCTTGAAACATAAATTATTTAGCTAAGATATCGCAATGGTATATAACTAATATAGAGTAAAACCGTCCTTTATAAATAAAAGGTTGTTCGTAGAGAAGCATAGTCTTTCATATTGGTAGCTTTCATCTGCCACAGAATTACGAGCTTCGAGATAAAGTTAAACGATACGTACGTTCGAAATGCTTATAGTTTATATCATATATCCACTCAAAGTTTTACCAGAAATCCGTATTTACCGTATTAAAGCGAATGTGTAGTTAATACTTCCGTGTATCGGTGCATTTTAGTTTAGATTATCAGAAATAACATTTAATTACGTAAATTATTAGAGGACGATATATTTGATCTAGATCTAAGTGTCTGACATCGATGCGTTCTCCGCGTTGCATAAGAAAATCGTTTTAATCACCGATCGTTCGAGGGGCAATCATCTCGAGAGCACAGAAATATAAAGTTACAAATTCCGAACGGTCGGGATATAAGGAATTGAAATTGACACACTTTTCTCAAGTGCGTATCGGTTAGATCGAGACTAGAGGAAGATTTCGCGTTTTGATATCTCCGGTTTATATTCTCTATGTGCGCGTTTCTACAGGAACGGAGAGGAGGGCGAGAAAGGATCAACGACCCGCGGCCGCGTCGTTTGACCACTACCAGCTCTCGGTATAAATCAATAAAAAAAGAAATCGTATTATACGCCTGAGCTCTATAATACGTGTGAGCCTTAGCGGCTCCCGTGGCGAAACCAATGACGATGATGAGGGAACGGAGCCTTTTAAAAGCCTCGACGCGCGCTTATGTGTTCGAATGCACCTACATCTTTCTTTTCTGTGTCGCGCGCCGCCGAAACAGCTTTTAATCTATCCCGAAGGATCCGTGTCCGAAGAGAATGCGTCATGTAATAGTGTACCTATAATGCGGCTATAATGCGTCCAACGGAAAGTGATAGCTGTACATTGAGTCACAGATGTGTATTCAATGTAGCGTGTGTACATCTTCGGCCTCGTGTCATAAATTTACCGACTTATGAACGTAGTTAATTTTTGAAACTTTAATACGCGAGACCCTCGGCTTATGTACACACTGTTTACGAGGTTTCGATAGCCGCGAGTGACTCTAGTAAAGTGTGGGATTAAAAGAGAAGATTCTATTTGGAAAAGTTAACGTTTCTAACTTAATTTCTATGAAGGAATATTTTACCTTTTGTTTTTGTTTGCGAAAGAAAAATGATCGGTTATTCGTTATCGTAGAGTAACCGTATCGATATTTTCACTTCACGGAATCGAAACGCAAAGATCGTCGCTGTAAAGAAGTATTTAAATTTATTTTTATACTTCACAGTATTAAAAAGGCGATCGAAAAATCGAGAGCTAATTATAAAAAAATCTTCCATTCGTCCGATCAACGCGAGCTTACAAAATAATTTCTCCTTTATTGAATTTTGAAACACTAAAGCTTTTTTCTTTATATTCTAATAAAATTTTGTTCTTTTCGTTTATACTAGCGTCTTGAAGATTAATGCTAGTACTAAACGGGAGTCCTTTTTAAATTATATTTTGAGTGTAACATAAAATCAACGTTATATTGGTGTATAAGAGTTCGATAAGCGTTAAATTTATACTTGAGGTTATAGCACATCTCTTTTCTTAAAAAATACGCGTCTCGAGCTATGAAACACAGTCCTATAATATTTCCGATGTAGGTGTACAGTTCTATGTAAGTTCATCGTGCTTTATCTTCACGAATGACTACGAATTTTGATTCGTTCACACTTTTAATATCAAACGTTTCGTAATTACGCGTTCGCTAAGCTAAAGATTGTTTGTAAAAATATGGCGCGAGTTGCTTTTATTAAAGTCGGTCCTTTCTAACGCCTATATTATGTTCATAAATGCCAGACGTTCTTCGAAACGATCATCATTACGAGGAGTCTTTGACGCAACAACTTATATATATATATACATCGCGTTCCGAATATCATCTTAGAAGTCCAAAAATATGATGCGTCTTAGAACTGCCGCTTTTTTCTTTTCTTTTCTTGACTCTCATTATGACGCTGTCAGTAGATATTAAACTTAGTTGAAAAGGTGATCGTCTCGTGTTTTATTTGAAATGATTTCGGTATCGGGAACCGACTGTTTTATATTCTACAAACGAATTATTAAACCCGTTAACCAACCTTTTATGAACTTGGAGTTGAATAATAAAAACTTGTGTAAAAATCTCGACAAAAAACTACGGTTTGAAGAAATTATTCATATATATTTATTTACTCGATGAAAGCGATAAATTTTCTATGAATATTCGAGTAATAATTTAAGATATCCTAGATAACTTTAAATACACGCTTTGATAGATTTTAAATAACCAGGTACTTTGATTATATTGTTATTTATTTTCGTTCGATTTTCGCACCGAAGTTACAAATGTTCTCGATGCCAAATGTCGTAAAGGACTTGAAATAAAATATATTATAATATAATTCCATCAATATCTTTTACCTTAAAAATATCAAATTTACGATTTATACAATAATGTATTTCTTCTTCTTGAAAGTATCCATTCACAAGACTTTTATTGGATAGTAAAATAAATTACAATCGATTGTTCTAACTTTCATAATTTTTAAGTCGTAAGATAGCGAAGAAAATCGCTCCTTGGAAAAACAAATAGTCCTTTAACATTAGACTTAAAATACGGGATGAAATATATTAATAATTTATACGTATGGTCTTATCGTGAACATTTTATCTTTAAATTCGCTTGGAACTGAATATATTCTGAATCGATAAGAAGTAAGGCATTACTTTTCGTTATAGAGGTATCCTATGATTTTTCAAATAGAAGTTTCTTTTTACTCAGGTTTAATTTCGAGGTAACGTGAAAAAGAAACTATCACTTGAATAAACAGTATAACGATTGTAATAAAATCCATAAATTATTTTTCATACTGGGTAGTTGTACCCGTAACTTTACGAAATAAAATAAACAATCCGAAACCAGAATTTCATGGAAGCCTAATCATTTTCCGCGTTATTCAATTACATGTTACATATCGAGTACGCGAGAGAAATTTGCATTATTTAAAAAAATTATTCACCGATATCCATTTTAAAATATTTAATCGTGACAACTGTACCGCCGTCGAGCCAACTCACACAAATATCGATCAAACAGATATCGGTACATTGTCTGTCCGGTGCGAGTTAGTATCGGTAGATTAGAGGACGCGTGTCAGTGATGACATGAGCTACATGACGCGATGCGCGTGAAGGCAAGGAAGATCGGGCATTGTGAATTGTCCAGTGCCATTCCGACACGATGACTCGATTCGAGAGACTCGTCCCGAGAAATGGACATGCAGCAAAAGTGACTGCGTGACTGATGCAGCGCTACGATGGGATAATTATACGCTTTGATGGATAACGTATCTGCTATTGTCTTGTAATCGCAGAGATGTGCGAAATACTTTGGCGCGAGCAGCCTTACTTTCTTATTAAAAACTCTTTTTTGCGCACTGACTTTGAGGCTGTAATTAACCTTTTATACGTATTATTACGATTGTATTATTATTAAGGGATTTTTTAATATGTTCGTTAGCGAAGGAAAAGTTTGCGTAGTTACCACTTCTCAACGATTTGTAGCTGTAACAGATTCCTTATCTATATTTAACAAGCCGTCAATTATTTGTTTTAATTTTTAATTTACAGATGCTATTACATTATTTTTACTTCTTATCTGTACACTCGATATTACGCAGTATTAATCGATCAGATGCTGGATTAACGATCTCAAAAATTTTCTATTCGTCTTTGCGTTTTATGCAAACGTTGCGTAAAAGTTATTTCTAATATTTGTATAATTAGTATTGCTTATGTAATATGTCTAAAATCAATTATTTGAAATTTTGAAAAAATATTCATTCTATTAAATAGAGCTTGTTTTATTTTTAAATAAACTATATATAAGTTTTATTAAATTATATACAATTTACAAAGATGTTTAAAAAAGTATTTTCAAACGTTATTTGTATATAAAAAATTTACTTTTTAAATATTTTCGTAAAATAGTTTTTAGTACAAAATATTTATTATTAATATTACATGATATTTTATATAAATTCTAATGAGATTTAAATTGAATTTCTCGTTAACTAAAACTTGATTTTATAATTTACGAGTAAAATAATTTATGAAATCGAAATTTCTTATGAATTACATTCGACTTATTTTTATTAAATTATTTTGAAAATTGAAGATACATTAATTCTAAAGAATGTATTCAACATATTATTCTTAAATATTCACTCTAAAATTAAATAGAAGATTGTACCAATAATAATAGTTAACATTTAATTGAAGTTGATGAATCGATGGCTTTTGTCTAATAAAATAATTATATTTTTTCAGTAATTAATATATACTCATCGATTATTATAGACTTAAAAACATGAAAAATTAATTTCTGTGTCAATCATTGAACTATTTTCCAAGTACTATGCTCCAGATTCCGAGAGCTTCCAAATGTTGCGCTTCATTTAGTATGTTGATTTGGAAAGGCTGCATTATTTTTTTACACATCGAATCTTTTATTTATAAATTTTTAGAAGAGTCGTTACAATTAATTAATTATACATATTATATTTTTAAAATATTATTTTATATATATAAATGTATAAGTAGTTATTATTATTTTACGTTACTATTTAAAGATTTTATTCGTCCCTAATTTAATTATCATTTGCTAATATTTAGAAGTTATAGAAAAGTTAATCATTTTATTTCATTTTTGAGAGTAAAATTAAACTAACACAATAAATTTTTTAAAAAAAGACATGATAAAATTTATCGAGACGGTACTATTAATCAATAAATATAATTGTTTTTATATATTTTAATTTAAAAATTTTTAAAAATTTCAAATTGTTTCTAACTTTTACTGTAAAATGTTTTTATGCTTTTTTGAATCATAAATTCAAAGCGTGTCTTTAATATTTTAAAAAGGTAAAAGCACTGAATTATTGAATAAAAAGCATAGATAGTAAGCGAAGTTTTATTTTAAATGATATTTATGTTGAATATTTAAAAGCATTTTTTCCATTACCAATGAAAAGAACTAAGGTCGAAGTTATGAATCAGCTTTTAATATCTGAAATATCTGTTTTGGACATTATAAGTATTTCCAAATCATCTTAAAAATGATTTGAAAGTATTTAATATTAAAATTGATTCATAGAAATCAATTTTGAATGAATGAAATTTAAAACAGGCAAAGCATCGCATTACCAAACGTCAAACGAAAATGTGTATAACTGCATTCGTTGTACCTTTTAAAATATCATTATCATATTCATTTTCAAACCTTAAATGTCCTTCATATAACGGCTGCTCTTATTTTAACCTCGATACAAACTTTAGTATATTTCTTTCTAGTAAGTCAATAAACAAGGTCAAGTTTTTTGTCGGTAACAAACTATACCTTAATACTAAACAGTAGAAAAACGAAAAAGGTTGCCCTCGATCACAAAACATATCATTATTCACTTCTGAAAAACTCGTTAAGCTCCTCTTTTTATGTGACTCGCAAGGACAAAAATTACGATCATGTCTCGGGTGACACGCAAAATAAAAGTAAATATTAGAAGAGAAAATCGTCAAAGGACGGAAGAGGCTTGCGGGACCAAATACCGAACCGAACGTATACCGAAACTTCTCATAAGAAGTAAATTAGAGTTAAAACGCGTCTTATAGTTAGATGGAAGAGTTGTTACTCGAGGAAGAGACGCTTTGTAGCCTCTCGAGAGGCACGTTGAGTGATGTTATTATCCCAAATATTGTCTTTAGAACGTCTGTATCTTTTTTTACCTTTTAACTTTTTTCTATTTTCCACGCGCGACTCATTGCTCCTGGTTTCACTCGTGACTCGCGCATCGCTTGGCTTCGACGCGCGCAAAACACAAAGCTTAGATCCGAGTCGAAAGACGAACGAGTAATAGAATTTTTTTAGTAATAGTCTTTTTATCGGAAGGGGCGAGCGTCTTATTTGTACTGCTAACGCACGGAAACTTTAAATATCGAGAGCGAAAAAACTCGAAACGTTTTAGTTAAGTAATGGAAAATACTGGATTTAGCGAGACGCTCAGTTTGTAAAGCGGTCTCGAGATCATCCAGAGAAAATACGTTTTAATCAAAGCCACCGTCGACAATTTTACAAAATAATATTTAAATAAGAAAATTACCATAGCCGAATGCAAATTTTGGACAACAATGTTATTGACCGCGAAAGAGAATTCTAAGTAAAAATAAAAATGGAGATTTTTCGTGGGCTAAATTCGTATTCAGTTGGGTTTAAAGTAATGATCGTATTCCCGGAAGCAAGCTGGAAATAATATGACTTCATAGACTGAGTTTTTAGGGTATTGTTAAATCGCCACACTGCTTGGTTATTCCTCTTTCGTAAAGGACGCAGCGTCCGATGTAAGCTTTCCAAATCTTCAGGGTTACGAAAAGCCGGCAACCTTTTTCAATGCATAGCCGGAAAATCTCACGGCGGAATTAAGAAACGCATCTCCCCCTTCTCCGATTCCACCGCCACGATAAATAAACACGTTGGTCAGCTCCAGTCTTTTTCCGTACACTCGTTTATACCACTCTCCCACCCCGCCATAAATCTTCTCCGCTCGTTCTCTCCTCTCCGTTCTTCCTCTTCGCACACTCGAATTCTTTGTCGCTCCCGCCAGTTATATTCCTTCTCTATTTATTCCTCGCTCTAGGCAAATTCTGTTTCGCACCGTGCAGCTTTTAACGATATATGGTGGAAAAGAAAAAGAAGGAGAGAAGGAGAGAAGGAGAGAAGGAGAGAAGGAAAGCAAGAGGAGGGTGTTTCGAAATATTGCGCACGTGCTCAACGGGAGATCGAATTTCAAAGCTCGAGTTCTCCTCGAGAAGGTGCTCTTCGTTCGTCTCCCATTTCCATTTGTCGCGCGTACACCGAACAAATATTCCTTCGGCCACTCGACGGTACGGACAAGCGGACGCTTAAGATTCTTCTGCGTTCGTCTCACCATTCGCGACTTCTCTTTTTATATTCCATTCCTCAGGAGACGTCGCATTAGCGGCGACAGGTAGTCGAATCGGAGATAAGGGGGGATGCGAAGATGGAACTCGGGTGCTTTGTTTGTACAAGCGGAGTCGGGGCACCGCAGCTGTGCCTCGCAAACGACGCGAAACAGGTGAAATTCACCCGAGACGCGCGTCGATAGTGATTAGAAAGTTAATTTGGCCATTAGGCTTTACGACGGTTTTCACGCCAACGTTTCTCATGCGCATTAATACGAAAATAAGCGAAGAAAATAAGCGAAGAAAATAAGCGAAGAAATTAAGCGAAGAAAATTAGCGAAGCAAATAAGCCGGCGTTTATACTTCTCGGAGTGCTAAGTGAAAGGAGAGAATTATCGAGGAGCGTCGATGAAACTATGAGCGAGACGAGTGAAAACGGAGAAAGAAGAGAGGATAGGTAGGAGAAGAGGGAGACAAATTGGTATGGAGAAAAAAAAGAGAGGACGGAAACGGGAGGAAACCTTCTCGTGTGTACAGGTAGCGAAGGAGTTTATCTTATTTTTTCATCTGAGATTTCGGAGACGCGGTGGGACTTTTTGCTTTTCGGACACGTGCGCTCGAAGAAAAGGCAACGAGCGTTGGAGAATTTTACACTCTACGCACGCGAGCTCTCCTACGGCTTTAATTTTTATGCGCTTTAACGAAGGACCGGGATGTACGTCTCTTATCTCTTTTTCTCGCTGGTGCTTCGTTCGTGCCCGCTTTGGACTCTCCAAGAGTCGGCTGCCCTTTGATAGACCCGCGAGAAGTTGAATTGCCTTATTTCCTTTTTCGATGATTGATGCTCTCTAAAGGCAAGGGTTAACGAAATTTCTTTTGGTTAGTTTTTTTTCTTAAGTAGTCGTAAAAGCGTAGTTTCAAGACACCGTTTATACTAATTTTCTCACCTCATACCTGTTATTTGACCGTTTACTTTAGTTCCATGTAGGCAATGGTAAGAATAGTTACAAAAAATGCTTAAAGTCAAAAGTAAAGAGTTAAATACTATCCTTAAAAGCAATTGTTTTTTGTTATATAAATACGTAATATTCTTTGTAAACATATCTTTACTTATCGAAGTCGCGAGTACGTACATTTTTACAGATAATAATAATAATAATAATAATAATAATAATAACAACCACATTCATCACTTTCGGAATCAATTGTGATTTAACTCACGGAAATAGCAATACTGTTACATTTAAGTACATTTTAGTTTTTTATTCCATGCTCGAATGATTTTAGCCAGAAACGTTGTGCCACTCGATTATTCAAAGTCAATCACATTTTTCTTCAATTAGACACAACTAACTAATCGGCTTTTCTTTCTTTCTGCGCATAGGAAATTCAATGGTCTACCTTCCATCGTTCACTGCTTTCCACATAATTGAGTGCATGTTTTTTCTTTATTAACCGAAAGAGTAGCAAATGCACCGTAGAAAACCTAACCACTTTGTTCGAGGTAGAAATCCCAAGCGCATACACACACATTTCATCATTAAGAGAGTGAACGAGCTTTTCGCTGAGGTTCGCTCAATCAATTTTCGTCAATTCAGCAGGCCAAGAGATTTCCTACCGTTTTTTCTTTCTCTCTTCTTACTCAAAGTGTCTATGTGTACGGCTCCCTTGTCATTTAAGAACGAATTTTCTACCTTTTGCCTCTGTAGACATAAATGAACACCGGAGAGGTTCACTGTTTTGTAACCAAAGAGTCGGATGAAAGGACAAAGTTTTTTCAATTAAATAATTTAAAATTGGCAGTGTTTAAAACTTTTATTTCTTTTATTTTAATAGCAGTGGAATAAATAAAACACAAAACTCGTTTAATATAAATTATGAACAAAATTGAATTACGTAAAAAATTATAAGTTTCGTTTTTATTATAAAAAAAAGTTTTTACAATTAATCATGATTCGATAAAAATAGTTTAAATATTTGTTATCGGTATCACCGAAATTTATTAGATAAAATAATCTGAGTTAGCGATTACCTTCGGTGAAGCTTATATCAGATATTCTATTTAATATGCGTCCGAAGAAAGTCTATAAAATTGAAGGCCACAAGCCCGAAGAAATTAATATAAATTGGTGGAATCAAATACGAATATATACGCGAAGAAAGTTCAACAATTGAACGCATAATAATCGCGATCGTAAGCAAAGCAATTGTAATTGTTACAATTTCTTCATCGTTAATTTAAAAATTCATTATTTAATGCATACATTAATTATAATTACGGATGAAATAAAACGCTAAAAGCTATTGTAGATAAATGGACAAACTGTTTATTCTATCGTTTATCTTGTTTAACTTTGAAACATTGAAACACTGTTCTGTTTAAATAAGGAAGACTTGTCTACATTGATCTATAGTTTTTTAAAGCATGAAAGTCGTCGAAGTTTAATGTAATTAATAAATTATGTATTGTCTAAAATTTATATTAAAATATAATAATGAAACATACGTGATGTTATTAAGATTAATTTGTAACTATATATAGAATTTAACTATTTTTCTAGGTACATTAAAAATATTATTACAAAATATACTTATGCATTCATAATTAAAAAAATATTTCAATATTATAATTATTAGACCTGAATGAAAAAGTAGTGAAAATGTGTTTGCTCAAAAAAAATTTTTCTTGTTCGTCTATAAAAAAACAAATTAAAGAAGAAAAATTCACGAAAAATTTTCATTTTACGTAATAAAAATTTTAATTTTAATTTAAAAATGTGCAGTGTTATAAATATGTAAATAAACTAGGAATATTTTGATAAATTCTTATCCACTCATTTTATTAAAAAAATCTTATTTATTCAGTTAAATAAATAATTAATTATTTCATAAAAGACTACAAATAAAAATAATATGTGTTAAAAATCATATATGCATATTTAATCATAAATTGAACGTTAATTTTATCTAGTATATATAAAAATCGAACAAATTTGTATTCGATTCATATTTTTCTAATTCATAAGCGCTAAGTTTATTTTTCAAATATTTTGAATTATTAATGTATCATATTGAAGTATTTGTAACATTTCATAGGATATTTCAATTTACTATTCGTGAAATACATGCTATTTTCGATATTTATGATTTGTAAAATTAGAAATGTTATCAGTCACTGTCCACAAAATCCAAAAAAAGATCTTTACTCTTTCAATAGAAACTATATATAACATGTATATTTAACTTCAAATAAAATCGACAAATTTGTATATTAATTTAACAGACATGATTTTGACGAACCGGCAGAATATATATTACAAAATATAAATTATGAAATTTAGTAAGAAATTTAATAAATATTTATTATAGAATAGTGTAAACTTACGCATCAAAAACTAACGAAACTAATAAAAAAAAACGAAAAAATAACGAATGAAACGAATAGGAAAAGATTTATGTAATTTCGTTTTTCAACCAAGTCTATCCTTGAATTAATATTAAAAACGCGGAAATTCGGTATAAAATATTTAAAGTATTCGTACATTAAGTAAAAATAACGACCTTACCGTTAGTAATATTCTTTATCAGAGTACGGAGAGGAGGAGGCGGAGAGGAGGTGGAGAGGAGGTGTAGAGGAGGTGGAGAGGAGGTGGAGAGGAGGCGGAGAGGACCTCTAAGCTGTCACTAAGTAGGATAATATTCCCCATTAAATTTCTCTCCGCGTTAATCGGCATTCCGTGAAATAAATTTCCCGTCCAGTGGACGCTCGCGGTAAAAGTGACGCGCGAGTCCCGAAAAGCGTACCTCGCGCGTATTATTAAAAATAAAAAAATCAAGGAACGAAAAACGAAAAACTCTTTGGCTTTGCCGAGGCGCGTTCGGCCGCTCGTTAAAGATTATGCAAATGTGACGTCAGTCAGGCTAGAAAAGAGGTAGCTCGGAAAGCACCGGAGGACGCGCGTCGGGAGCCGAGAAAAACGACGGCGTCGCTTTTCGAATGCCCTCGCGAGTCAGTGGTTGGGCAATTAGAGAGTCGCGCCGAGTATAAACAAAGATAGCCGAGCTCGAGAAAAGTGCGCGGCCGCGTCGGAGGCGCCGTCTGTTCCTCGCGCCGGCGACGTCCACGTGCTTTCCTCGCCCGGAGGATCGCCGGAGAGGGGAGGGAACGCCGGCGGTGGCGTCGGCTTTGCGTGCGTATACGCGCCGGCGATTCGGCCGCCAGCCGTGAAAAGAGAGCGAGACGTTTCAGTAACGCGATGGTCATCCGGCTGGCAGGTCGCGTGGGTCCGAGCTCCTTAGCTCGCCGATTTTCCCGATAGAGAGAGATACGCGTGTCATGGGGAAGAAGAGCGATGCCGACCAAGAAGGATCCTGCGCTCGCAGCTCTGCACACCGTAAGGCATTTTATTTTCGGATAGTGTCATTGGTTGATGTCGTTGTAGATCGCGTTCGAGTGATAAGTTTTCCAACGATACCGAGGAGCTAAAACTAACTCCTCGATAAGTCGTTAAGGACGATCATCGACCGAGCGAGCGGAATTCGTTTCCACCGGGTGATGTTTTGAAACATTTTTTTACGACGCGCGATGATACTCTTGTATAATATTACCCGATATATTCGATTAACCTTTCGAAATTTTTTTAATTTACACACGAAAGAATTCGTATGTTAATAATAATAATAAATATACAGCGGGTTTATTATTTTACACGAACGAGTAACGATGCAGTTGTCGCTCCCATTCGCGAGGAAATTTTCTAAATAACGGACAGGTTTCTGTCGAAAGACATAAAATACTCGATAGAAAAATATCGAAAATTTCACAAAGTGGTCGACCGGTATATACAGCCTCGAATAGTGCAATTTATGACGGTGTTCGTAAAACTTCGTCCAACTGTTTACACCGCCATAAAAATATCATCCACGCGCGCTGGACTTCCACGTCCAAGTCGTTTGTATTTAAATTATATTCCAATTAGCGCTTGCCCAAGGCCTTAAATTTCATGAAAGAAAGAAAGAAAAAAAGTACCCGGAAAATTTCGCAAACTCCGACGCGCTCATCCGGAACTTGGTTGATTGATATCGCGAGGTTTAATTATCTCCTTACTTACCACAGTTACGCGCGCGCGCGTGTGAAAAGCGTGGGAGCGATCGACCAGCCTCCATCGAACCATTAAGCCGTTTAATTTTTCGGTCTGCGATCGGCGATAGTTCTACCAACGCACTGAGAGGATTCGCTACGTTATTCTCAGGATAACTTGTCCTACCCGATTATTAATTTGCGAGTGCGCGTAAGGGGTTGGAACGTCGAGCTTTGAAAGGTTTTACGGAAGTGAGTCGAGCGGAAGCGACGTCGACGTTTTTCTATTACTTTCCCCTCTGCGAACGTTGAAATACCGTCCGACCATCCTTACGTCTGTACCCTCGACTGATACATCCGACGTTCGATGCTTCTTCCCTTTGCGCTCGTTGTGTACACCAGTCGAACGTGTGCTTTATTTCAGGAGCTTTGAGCTCTCGGTCCGCCTCTTCAGCCCTTTGCCATCCAAACCAGTTTTAAACGTTATTCCGAGGACTTGGCGTCGCGAGTATTAACAAAAACGATAACGAACAACGTAAAACTCGAAGAGGCGAGTTGGACTTTTTCCATTATCCGTATAATTTTTTTATATTTTATTCCGATTTATATGTCTTATTGCAATTGCATAATTTGCCAAAGCAAATGTTTACCCGAAGGCATCGAAGCAAAATAATTACCGATTACTAATAGATAAAACGAGTTTCGCTCAAACTTTAGTTTTGAATTAAAAGTAAACTACTGGCGATGTTAAACGAAAAATCGACTCAAATACTACGAATCTTGTTTATCAACCACTTAACCTTTTTAATATGATTTTAAGGTCAAATGATTCATTTAAAGATTAGCCTTTCGTCTAAGCTATACGTTAAATATTTTTTACGCAAATGCTTATATCTACAATAGTTATCGTTTAAAGATAATCAATATTTTATTTGAAAGTAATAGTCAATAAAGAAGATTTCAATTTCATGTTCTCGATTTTTAAAAATGTCTAATGATCTTTAAAATTTAATAAAAAAAATCAAGTTCGAATGTGATTAGAATAAATAGCTTAATTGTAAGATTAAAGCAAAGTATACAACGTCGATTACTGCAATATAAATATTTACTCAAACGTATCGTATAAATATGTAATGTGTTCGGTGATAATTTAAACAAGCATTTGTCGTGTGTTTTATAATATTATATTGTTTATAATGGAAAGAAAAGTTACCGATAATTTATCTGTACGTCGGAATCAACGTTTAAAAAAAATTTGTTTTTAGAGTTAACTCCTGCAAAATTTTAAAAATAATTTTATCTTTGATAAAAAAGAATTATTGATAAATTAGCGAATTAATAAGTACTAAAGATTTAAAATTTTCAAAATATTCATTAAAATTAAACGTTCTATTAATAAAATAAAATATATCGAAACTTGTGAAATGATTTGGTATCTGGAATATAAAAATAAAGCGTTTGTTGTGAATACGAGATCGAAAAGTTGGTGGTACACTGGTTAAAGTTATTAGAGCTCGAGTATATGACTCAGATCTTTCCATTCATTAATAAACACTACAATTGTAATGAAATTTTTTCAAAACAAGTGAAGCTTACTAATGCTTTGAAACTGTTTGACGTCATTAAGTACTTTGAACACATGTCTACTTTAATTTCAATATTAAATGAATTTTTATTTATTGTAAAATATATAAGAAAATTATCTTAAAAAGATCATTAGATTAAAATTATTTTTCATCGTTGTCTGAGTTTTATAACTTAAAATATGTTTCATAATATGTTTTGGTAAAATTTCATGCTCTCACGGTAACGATTAATCGATTCGATATTTTATTACAAAATTGAACCGAATATTTGTAACGCTGAAAGTTTAAAAATATATCGAACGAATACAACCAAGAAAGATATTTTCGTTGACAAGTTATAAACTTCAATCTTTAAATAAATACGAGTGGATAGCTTAGAAGAAATTTAAATTTCTTTATTACTTTATTATGAGTTAGGCGACTTCTCTTGCTTCTATCCTAAACGTCATTTCGATACTCGATAAAACTAAATACGAAGCATATTTTAAAAAATTTTTACGTTAACAAAAACTTTATTTAAAGATAAAAATTTAATAGTACTACTACCGAAGAATCATGTCAAAATATTTGTGGGACTACGTACATGTAACGAGAACGTAGTCGTACGAAAAAGAGGCGTCGTGTTTTAACGATGTTGTTCTCCACACATTGCACACGCACAAAGATCCATTCAAACTTCTCTCTTCTTCGCCTTTCTCTCTTCGTTGCTCTTTCATTAATGTCACTGGAACTCGGATAATTGAGAATAAAAATACATTTTGAACGTGTATTTACCATCGGTTAAAAACAGAATACATTCTTATTTTATTAAATTAGAAGGAATGCGATAATAAGACGAGAGAATCGGAAAATTTTTATTTTATAACGAAGCGCGAACGAGAAAAGAAAAATAAAATTCAAAAAAGCTTTTGAATTCGATCCCCCTCCCTGGATTATTCTTAGGAATCCGTACAACTGAAATTTCTATTGCCAGTATGATTCGCACCAAATTATAATAAAATATCAATGTTTACACGGAGTATTTTGAAATTTTCACTTTGTTCGATGACGTTCGAAATGCAGAATGTCAGAAAATTAAAAAAAAAAAAAGCAAAAAAATTCAACAGCGTACATTTATTTTACTCGATTTGACGCAAAAACTGCTAAGACTTGGGCCGCGGTGACATTCTTGAAAATTACCAAAACATAATTTTTAATTAACGTAATAAGTTTGCGCGCGAAGGAAAAGAGACGATGCGGTCAAAGCCTACCGGAATAACGCGAAAATCCAGTAGCGAGACAATTCCTTGCAAAATTCATGAAAGTTGACTGAAATTTCACAACGTAAAATCCGAATCGAGAACAGTTGCGCGTCGCCTCGATATAAATAAATGAATAAACAGAGGCACAAGAGCTAAGCCGATTTCGTAAGATACGCGGTGCGTCCGTTAATAAATTCCTCTTACTTATCGGCGAAAGAAATCTTAATCTCGTGGCTCGCGTAGGCGAAGGCAGACGCACGCGCGCCAACCGATTAAGCTCCGAGGTTCCAAGAGGGAATCGCACGTGCGTTAATCGACCGGCGCGAATTCTCGTAATAGGTGCGAAATTCGCGCGCTTTTATCCTCCCCTCGTTCGCGACGCTCATTTGCGCGCCGGTGTTTCAAACCAAAGACCAGAGATAATGATTTATCGGGAATAAAGCCGGGAAACGATTCGCGCGCTTCTTTATGCGGAAGAGCGCGGCAAAATCCAACTAACGATAAATCCTCGCGTTTCGAAGCAACATTTTCATTGTTTTAAATTTCTCTTGTCCGCGGCAAAGTGCACGTAATAACGTTGCATTCCCTTAACAATGGATAACGCCGAGTCGAGGTTCCGATTTGTAAAATTAATACGCGTATCGCATTATTCCCTATAAAAATGACGTTCCTTCGAGGTAATATTTTATTTCGTTATCGCGTATCATTTGAAAATTGAATCCGAAGCAAAGCGTAATGCTCTTTTCTTTTCGTTGCTCCACCTTTATCGTATATTTCCTTTATAAATCCTTGTTCGAATTCAAATCGCCAAGCATAAAAATACGTGTCCGTACGCGTGAAATATCGATACGACAATTTCGCATAGAATTAATAACTTTGAAAGCCGAGATTCGGACGGTTGCTATCGGTTTAAAAGTAACTCGAAATAAATCCAGCGAACGAGTCTGGAGGGACTGGAAAAATCTTGTCGGTGGAACTGATCGCGAAGGCCTTTTCGAGCATCCTCCTAACGGAAACGCGAATAAAAGGTTCGGATCGAGCGGCGTGGGTAAAAGAACGGAAAAAGCGAATTAATGATCGGCAAGCCGTTACTTTGATTCATGCGCGAGCGGAAAAGCCATTTGTCCAGGTTCGTTGTCGGTCGGCGCGCTTCTTGCGTCGGAAGAGCACCACTCGGATATTTCGGTGCAGACGCATCGGCGGGTAACGGCAACGCGTATCGGGAGCAGTCGTAGATCTCGCTCAAACTACTGTGCACAGACTTACGCGGGACGCATTTGTAATACGTGTCATCTACCGCGTAAGTTACACGCTCGAGCGCTCGACCGTTATGGAAATGAAGCGTATTTAGAGACGGCGAACGGTTTATTGCCTTTGTCTTCGTAGAGCACTTCCAATTTTCACTCCCGCTCGTGTCATAACCTTAGGCACGCACGTTCAACCGAAGCGCATCGCTCGGGTGCCGCGTTCGAATAATGCTCATCGGCCTTCTCGCGAAACCGTCGTCGAAACAAGAGCGAGGAGAGGAATTCTGGTATTCCTGCAGCGACGAACGACGCGCATAAACAAACGGCGTTCCTCGGCCCTCGTTGAAAAAAAAGTTGTTCCCCGAGCGTCCGGCTATAAATTTCCGATAAAGGAAGCGGTCGATCGGTTTTTTCGCGGGACTTCCAGACGTCGACGACGACGACGACGAAGACGACGACGAAGACGACGACGAAGACGACGTCGAGCGCGATGCAACCATGCGATTCCCAATGGTCTTTTCGCGTCTATTGTTAGCGGGGATGCTCGCGAGGAGACGCAGGTGCAGCTGCTGCGACTCGCTCGCAAAAGTCTCTCGAAATTAGCGCTCGGTCGTATGGAAGACGCGTGACTCGGCGAGCTAATCCAACACCCGGGAGTGTAAAACGCGCCGAGTGACGCCCCGAGCTCGAGGGGAGCGGCTAAACGGGCGCGATTAGACATTCCTCGAGTTTTTTCTTCCCCCGTTGATTTTTCTTCTCTTGCTCGCTCGCTCGCCGGAGGCTACGACGCCTCGCTCTTTTTACCTTCGCGCGATCCTTCCCCGAGACTCGCTTCTTATTTCCGCGAAAAGCGAAAAGTGCCTGGGAAAACACGCGAGGATGAGTCTTTTCCTTTTTTCTCCGGTATCATCTCGAGGCCTTCCTCTTCTTCTCGCTCGATCTTTGCTTTTCGATTTCCCTTTCTGCCTTTTCGGGACGCGGTTAATCTTACGAGTCTAATCCGTTAGTTTAATCTTGTAAGGTTTAATAACGGCATGTAAGAAAGTCAAAAGTTATTGCATCCTCTCGCGCAACGACGTCGTTTTTACCATGAAATAGACTTTGTTGCTTTTAATCCGTAAGCTATAACGGTTCGGGTAAAGCTCGGCAAAGCTATTTTTGTAGGCATTTAAGGAGAGATTTTAAGTGCAGCGCGAGTACCTACTAATCTCAGGTGCGCATCTTCCTTGTGATTTTCCGGCTTAAGAAGCGCGTATCGCCAAATTTAGAGTTAAGGTATAAATTGCGAAAACGATTCGAGACCTGCGCCTGTAATATTTTTCGAACCGAGTGTTTGATCAACGTTTAGAAAAATATAGCGGTATTTTTCTTAGACGCTTCACAATTGTGAATGCGTTCGATAGTTTTTTTAATAGGTTAATATGTACTTAAGCTGCTTTCCATTATAATTTATTTTCATTAGAAAATACACGGTATTGAATGAAACGCCTTTCGAATAACGTTCGAACGCTTAAAACACTGTCTATTTTTCGCTCGTAGAAAAATATACACGTGCTCTTTTACAAGTGCTTGTTTTTACATTTTTCGGTTGGTTGCGTGCAAAGTTGCTGTTTACGCGACCTTTAATTACACATACGGCAAAAGAATCCTGAAAATCTTGGAAAGACTGTATTACAAGTTTCGTAAAATTGTATGTTTGTAAATAATCACCGATATTTGTAAATGTTTCTGTGAATTTTCCTGCAGTTTAATACATATTTTTATTCAATTAGGAAACAAATACGATATTTATAGAAATATATTTGAATTATGCAAAGTTATTTGTAATTCCAACCAACGCCATTTATTTTTCATTATGTATGGTACAATAGGTTTTCTATGCGCATTGAAAATACAAAAAACGAATAATATTTGAAAATGGTTTAAGTCTTCCGTAGTCTTTGTTTCATAACAAATAAGTCGCAATTGTGTAACAAAGCTAGTAAATTGGCTACGCGTCCTTCCAACATAGTCAATTTTACGACCTGTAATTGAGGCTCGCAAATATTATCGGTGACAATGGGCACATCGCATTAGCAAAAGTAAAAAGGGTAATAAAAGAGCAATAAGAAAATACTTTACGACGGCGACGTTCCCTAGCATCTGGCTTCTATGTCTAGCTTCTATTTTTGGTAGACAGCGCGGCTTTTCTCTCTTTCCCTTTTCTCGCTTCTCCTTGTCACAAGTGTAGCGCTTGTCACGTGTTTGCCAGAATGATAAAAAACCGTAGCCCGACTTGTGAAAATGTACGCAGGTCGTAGCTGCCACTGCCTTCGTAATTATTAAAGTCCACCGAGGACATTGTCTTGGACCTATAAGTTTGTACGAATCGCTATCTCGTTTCGGACGAATGAGTGCAAAGCGAGACGAGAAATATTGGGTGTACGTTATTTTTTTTTTACTCGGCACGCGTCTCGTTCACTGTATTTATATGATCTCGCGAGCGGTAAAGAGTGACTTTTTCGCTTAAAAAGCTCGTAAATCTAAGGCCCCCAAGGAAAAGGTTGCCAAGCAGTCGAGCAGCTTGATCTCCATGTTTCCTTCCTCCGACGCTCTCACGAGTTCTAGAAGTGCCACTTGAACTTTTTGATTATGAGAACGCGCGAGTTAATTACATCGTCGAGACCTTTCACTTTAATGCATTCGTTTTCTTCGAGTTCCACGATCTTTTCCGCTAGAGCTACTTCGGTGAATTACGAGGTGATAATTGGTTTTAACGATGATAGTCTTACTATTTTAAAAGTATAGGGGTGAACAAGGTTAAGTGGCACATAGGCCAAACGGTAAACGACTTGTTTCTCGCGTCTTTGTTTAAGAATCTCGAGTGCAAATTCAACTTGTTTTAAGACATCATTACTTATTTTGTATACAACTTTGTCTTTATAAAAATACGTTTAATGCCACTGAAATATTATTACGGTATATTTTTTTATGTACTATTATTCATACACTTTATCGAGCGAATATAAATTATCAATATTTAAAAGATACTATTTAAGGAAATTGATTTATTTAACGTATGTTTTAAAAATATTTCACCTTAATATATAAATACGATATTTCTATAAAAAAGTAAATAATACGTAATAAAATACGTTATTTATAATTATTATTTAATTTAGTGTTCTAGTCGTGAAAAACATGATATTTGGAAATTACGGATACGATGTCATACGATGCATACATTTATAACTTGTTTCATATATAAATTATAAAATATTCTAAAGTAAAATTAATTAATGTGAATTTTTACGATATTAAAATTATTATACGAGAGAATAACAAATTTTACTTATAGATTTTTACATTTTTTGATAAAATTTATGTTATAAATAAATTATGAATAATTAATATATTTTTAGATTATTCCAATTTTTAAATCAACATATATATATGTAATTTTTTGAGTATTTTCGAGTAGGTTATAATAAGTTTGAAAAAATGTCAAAACAAATTTTAAATAATATTATGAGCGAAAACTTTTATTACAACTATATATAATAATGTAAATATAAAGTCTGTCGACAAGCACAAATGGCGAGTGGAAAAGAAAGTAGCATGAATGAAAGACAGAGAGAAAACAAATTGCTTTGGTATTTATTATTGTCTAATGTCAATGCTCTTTGTAGTCTTTCGTATTTTAATGACTCTATGCGCGTACTTCCTACCTCTGTTTATAAACTGCAGTCTTAGCCACGCTTTAGGATAAGAGAAGGAAGAAAAAAGTGGAACACGTACCGAGACAAGATCCAGAATGCGTACACACCTTTTACCTATTCAGTAGTTTTTTCCTTTTTTACACGCATCGACGTACACAAAGCTTTTCCAAAAACTTGTTTTATTTTTGACCGCATATATTCGTGCGTAATCTCATTTTTCTCTTTTTCGTATTCGTCTGGATCTTAAGATCTATGTTTTCATCGGTCGACTCGCTACTAAAATATTTAGCTTTCGCGAAAGTCTTTTTTTTATTTTATAAAAATTTTTCAAAACTACGTAACGGTAAAAAGAGAACAAATACGAAACTTGTTGTCTCGGCGTTAAATATTCATGCAGTATTTTCCTTTGTCTTTCGCCATTAGCAATAGCATTTTTCAGCGGATGAAATTTATAAAAAAAATAATATAAAACAATTTTACATTTAAATATGTTAAAATTAAGTAACGGTGCGTGTTCACTCTATTACGTTGAATTACTATTACCTAAATAACGAACAATTTAATTACTTCGTTTAACGTAGATTTTGATTATACGAGCTAAAGTGAAATACCGACCTCTGTCACGCGATTTGCTGCGTTAAT
Organism: Dolichoris vasculosae; assembly: GCA_018907195.1. Classification (NCBI taxonomy): domain Eukaryota; kingdom Metazoa; phylum Arthropoda; class Insecta; order Hymenoptera; family Agaonidae; genus Dolichoris; species Dolichoris vasculosae. Next base: position 1,087,335 of record JACCHY010000001.1, read on the forward strand.
GGTGCGTCAATAAACCACTCCAATTAATTACGTAATTCGATTTTTACGAAATACGAAGTTATACATTTCCGTGGTAGACCAATGTAAAAAGTTTCTAATAAATAATCTCGATACTCCCTCCCCCATCCCAACCCTTATCACATTTTGTAATTTCAATAAATTGGAGTGAAACCTAAGTTATGGTAAACATTATATTTTCATAAAGATCCATTTCAGCTAAACTATAAATTATACTTTAAACGAGTTAAAAAGTAGCTACTCATTCGGTTGAGAAGTAATCACCGATACTTTTTTCTAATGCTTGACCTCAAAACTCTATTTAAAATATTTCTGCCCTCTTCCGAGAGGCAAACGAAAGATAAGCTTAGAAAATTTATCGCCTATTTATTCAATGGCTAGGCTTTCGTTTACGGAAGTATCTGCAGACGTTAGCCAGACGATATTCGGGTTTTAAAGTTTGGTAAACAAAAAGCATTTTCATACGCGAAGCGTCGAAATCGTCGAAATCGTCGAAATCGTAATAGAAATCAACGCTCGGAACTATCGACGCAATCAACGAAAGACGGTCCGAAGCTTCCGTTCGTCCTCTGGGAAAATTTCCACCGCAGAGGATTTCTCGAGCGCAATTTGCCAATTTCACGGACACACCGCTTGTCATAATCGAAAACAGAACACAGAGTTAGCGGAGCCGCTCGAATCAGAGAGGGAAGGAGTTGGAGTTCTCCCATCGGTCATTGTTCAGACTCTCGCGGCTCCGTAACGCGACAATGGAATCAGATGTTTTGTCGGACGCGCGCGAACTCGGCATAATAGAAGCGCGTGGCCTACACACTAATGAAAGGGTTGCACCTCTGAATAAGTCGAAGCCCCGAACGAATAAAGAAGAGAGACGGACCGAGTAGACGGCGACAGTGGTTCTCAACCGGTGAGCCTGTTCGGACACTGTCGTCTCCTCGATCAATTCGCGCGCGCGCACAGTTGTAGGCGCGGCGCGCGCTTCCGTGGGAATGGATCGCTTTAAATAGGTTCCGTGTGTCTGTGCGCGTGTGCGTAATACGCGCACGGGCTATCTTTTTAAGCGGGCTCGCACGCAGAGACATAAATTGACTTTACGTCGGGAACTGCGAGAGAAGCGCAACGGCAATTGTGATGTCTGGGATGAGACAGTTTGACGCGTCGAAGGGAGGCATTAATTATCGTTCGTATGGAATCGTTCTTTTCGTTCGTAGAATTTCGTAGAATATATCGTACGCGGCTAATGCGATTAATCGTCCTTGCGAGCCTTGTATTTCATCGGTATTGCGTAATTACACTGCCTCGAAACAAGGCCGAAAACAGGTTTTCAAATGAACAATATACTAGAGCGCATCGATATATTTCCTTGGAACAATTTGAATCATTTTCCAACCGCGTGAAATATTAAGGGAGTCCGTAGAAAGTGAAACGAACACGAGCACTTTCCGATGGATACGTAGCCAATGCTTAAGATTTACATTTACAGATATATATTCGCATGGCAAAATTTACATTTAAAAATGACTTCGCACAATAATTTTACGTATCGAATCTAATTTCAGATCATTAATAATGTTTTATATCGGGCTTCTTTCCAACTCGAAAGTCGAAAACAAGATTCAATTATCCTTTGAATTCTTGCACATTACTCACGACGTGCTTTTTACATCGATTCCTTTAGTCCTACTTACATATGCATTGGTTTATAAGAAAGCAATTTGCCCGATTATTTTCGAATAGGTTCGTATCAATGTTATTTTTTATCACGGCTGCATTAGACAGAAGTAGATTACAAAAACAGGTTAAGTCAAGCGGATGCGAAGAGGAAAAAGGGTAACGTTGAAAAATATAATATCTAATAAAAATCTATCTAACGGATGCAACTTTTTCGCGATCCAAGTCCGTTTAAAAGTCCGTGAAAAAAAGGACGAATACGGAACATTTCGTACGCGAATCGGATGCACTGCCATGCGCAAATAAAAGGTTACAATAGGCGACACAGATAAACGCAATCGTACGTCGGGGACGAGACGCGGAGTCTCGAATACCGGATGCTGGCGAGGAAGTTGTTGTACGGACGTTGAGGCTAGAATCGATAGGCCGGAAGTGGACCTATGCCGAAGGGCTTCCGCGTATTGACTTCTTTATCCGCGGGTGGACGTGTACTTGACCCGTGCGGAAAAACAACGAGTTGGCCCTTGTTTTCGGGCGAACCTGGATGTGGATCCGCTGTACGAATGCACCACTGTTGAGACTATCGACCGGTAAACGAGGATTTTATTCTCTGCAACGAGTCCAGCTCCAGGACGATCGGCTTTTTGACTTATTTGTTGTTCGGCTGGAGAGGGAAGAGATTCTTTATTTCACGAACTGTATGGATTACTGAACTGCGATAAGCAAAAGCAGAGATTTAGTGCAAACGATAGTTTTTTTGAAATATCTGTAAAGCGAATATTTATGTTCTGATAAAGTATGCGCATCCGCGATAAAATAGCGCTTCTTTATACATGATATATATTATTAATTTTATGTATGCAAAGTACAAGGATTAGGATATTCTCGGTAGATTCAGAAATGAAATGAAACTACTTTATTCTAATTTATGCTTTGCATACGGTACAATATGATATAAAAGCCAATGTTATCTAGTATAAGTATTTTTAATTAAATTTTACCTAGTTTTAGATTATCTAAATTAGCGGGTTGGTTTATAAGTACCTTTATACATTTATGTGGTTGAATTTATTTACCGTACACGTGTAAAAAATTACTGAATTATCGAACAAATATCTTCATGTATAATTTGAAAATTTAACTTCTTTTCTTTGTACTCGTTCTCACGCAATTAAAAAGACTATCGATCTTCCGAAAAATACTCGGTGATTTAATGCTACTTTTAATTAGTTTTTTTTAACATTTTACTTCTGATATTAAATTCTAAAAAATATTTTTTTGGAGTTTAACTTAATCTAGTATAAATTAAAATGTAAAATTATACTATTAATTAAATATAATATATCATATATCCGAGCTTTTGAAATAATTCATATTTGATAATTTTTATTCTCAAATAGCATTAGGAGATTATTTCAATATTAATAATTAATAATATTTCTTTATTCTAAAAATTTATTAACTGCAATACAATATTAGTTAATTTTTATAAATTAAACTTTGATTTCTAATCATTGAAAAAATTATAATGTTTGTGTAATGAATTTCAAATTATACTATCAAATACATTAATGTACTCGTTTTAGTAGAAATTTTTATTATAATTGCACTATGCATTTGTCGCTATCTTAATAACTGTAAATTTAATTTTGAAATAAACAGATTATAGTAGCAAGATTTCTTAGTGGATAAAACATTTTTAATTATTGCTTATGTTATCTAGGCGAGTAGATCTAAACTTGTCGTTTAATATTTTATAGCGTAAAGGAGATTTCGTTGCATTTCCAGTATTTCTTTTTCTTCTTTATCAAGTAATAAAGAGAATGATAGTTAAAAAATCTTGTTACTTTATTATAATAATAAGAAAGACATTTACGAGGATATAAAGAGCGAGCAAACGTTTTATAAATACAAATACCAGATTTCCAGAGAATATTAGTTTTAGTATTTAAAATTATTGTATCTACAAAGTACAAATTATTTTTAATATTCACGATAATTTGATTTTAAAATCTTGTATTCGATACAAGATATTTTTATATTCTAGAATTTTTATACACGTACATTATCATAACTGATTTCGTAAAAAAATTTTAAGATTATTTTTTATTGTACTAAAATTGAATTGGCAATTTTTGCATACAATTAAAAAAGTCTAAGTGAGAAAAGATTGAAATAACCGAGTAAAAAATATCAATTTAAACATAGTAAATTGCTGCAAATCATCTAATGGTCAACTAAGATTCATTAATTAAAGCTTAAAGCATAAATCATAACAGTCTTCGTATTCTTTCGCTTTATGTATACATATATATGTAAAATTCATCATATGGTGATCGATCCAGAAAAGAGGGTGTGCATAAAACGACATGCTGCAGAGCTTTATTTACTCTGTATAAATCAACGGGCCGTTACTGCTCCTGATCCAATCCGACATGCGTAATGCTATTAAATGCCGATCGACCTTGTTCAGAGTCATCTGCTAACCGAGACTTTTATATAAGCACACATGCACAAACATTGTCGGTCGATAATTTTAGGGGAAAAAATATTCATATGAATCCTTTCCTTTTTAATATGATCCAGGTGTAACGAAATTATAATTGCAAAATTTGAAAGTGATGTTCATTAAGCACTATTACTAAATTTATAAGAATTTTGTTTCGATTAAAAATATTTAAAAAAACGAATATATATGTGTGTGTGTGCGTGTGTGTGTAATTATACTTTGAACATTCCAGTTAATGTAATTTATTATCTATGCTGTTAATTCATTACCTTTATTAAGTTTCATATCTTATAAATTTATAAACCGTAACAGATAATTATAAATAAATTATTTTGCATAAAGTTTTTGCGAAAAACGAATTTTTTAATTTATTCTCATTAAACGAATTAATTCAAAACAGATTTTATGGAACATAAATAATTAGTAATCAGACGCATACTTCAGGAAAGTAAAACGTAGACACTTTACGCTATAAAATATGTTTAACTTTATATTAGCGTGTGTATAAGTTAGAGAAGGCAATAGGACAGTGAAATTCGCTAAATTCAAAAGCTGACTTACCAGCCAAAGATTTGCTCCTCGAACATTCCATCGTTTTAGATGTCTTGCAAATATTCGAGCAAAAAGAGCAAAATATAATTTTAGATCGTTTGCAAATTATAAGTGATATCCGGCAAGACATTTTTTAAAACTTTCTCATATTTTTATTTCAAATTTTTATTTTTACGAAGTTTAATTACAATGTAATATATTAAAATACACCTAATATAAAGTATTGCTTTATATTTTATATTTACGTCGTATTGAAAGTTATTCGAGAATCGATCTCCGTTTGTTCTTCCTTTCAATTAAAACTTTCTCTAATCCTGACTTCTCAGTAAAATTCTACTCGTTATTGTTACAAAGTACTTTGCGATACAAAGTCAAAGAATAAGCCAGACTTCGCCTCATTAAATTTATCCTTCGAGACCGAAATTTCTATCTTCGGCTTTTCTTTGTCAACTAATTAATTCTTCATCGTTATATAGAATATAATTATAGTTTTGAAACAAAGTTGGCTATTATGCAATATTTAAATCATTTCAAAAAGTTGATATTAAATAAGATAGTGTATCTTACCAATAGTTTATTATAAATTAAGAACAAAATAAAATATATTTACCCAAGATTTGGTTTTTTAAAAATATTTTCATAATTTCATAATTAATATATTTTATCGCGGGCTAAAATCAATTCAAACTCGTCGTCCGACGTATCAAAAGTTTCGGACCAAAGCAAAACAAGATTAAAATTGATACTCGTGGTCAGCGAGCCGAGTTACGAGGCAAAAGCAAAAGCGTCCAGGCGGTTAAAGATTATTCTTCACAAAGAACAACTGCGGCGAATAGTTAAAGACCCGCTTGAATCGACGAGATTTCTTCGTGTGCCGGAAGACAACGCTTGACAGATGCGAGCCTATTAGCGCTATTCCTCATCTTCCCGAAATCAGTACAACAGCGTGGTGGAAGCAAGAGGACCGACGGGGAGGACGACTTACCGTACGCACCGACTGGAATGAGAATAAGAGAAGAGGAGCGCGAGAACCATAAAAGTGCAGCGGCCGTCCGGCGACGCATCAGTGTCGAATAAAGGTGGACACGCTTACGCAAAAGCGCGAGGCCCGGACACAAGTCAGGTTTGGTTACGTCGTGTCGTGCACCCGGTAACCGATACCCGAGGGTGTTTACAGGTCCGGCTGCGTACGGCTTCTTAGCTTCCTCGCATATCTCGCCTCCGAGGCTACTTTTGACTTTCTTCTTCCTACTTTCACCCTTTCGTTCGCTCAATTTTCGTCGGCGGAGAGGCTGCGTCCAGATCAATCTCTTTTCGCGAGCGTGTATTCGAATGAACGGTCTTTTTTTCATCGAGAATGATGAGATCCTAGTATTCGATATTGGGAGAACTGTATCATCAGCATTATCCTGAATGCTACTGTAGCGGCTTGAATCGCTCAGCCTCCCGTAATTGAGGGTAACAACGTAAATTCGGGTTTGTATTTTAAAAACATTCATTACCTCCGAGTGGATAAGAATCAATTTGATCGATACTTAGTATTCAGGAAGACATCGATAATCTTATGTTGTTGAAAGTATATCACACTATACGTGATAATGAACGTTTTCTTTATCGTTTCCAAAGTTACGCATTAGTTTAGAAAATTGGTACGATTAGATTTGTTATATGTTGAATTAAAAAATTTGTATCTATTTATAAAGGCTAATATACATATTTTATATTTAACAAATAAAGAAATAAGTGTAATATAATAATATTTTCAATAATTTTTAAATAGTATTATGACCTCTTAATACAATAAATTTAATGCTTTGCTTTCGGATATCAAAAATAGAAAAAAAACTAAGCTTATAATAATTTAATTTAAGTGATCTTTTTTGAAATTTATTCAGGTAATAAAAAGAAACTCAGACAAACTTTTCACTTTCCTTATTTTTAGTGTATGTAAAAATTAGATTTCTAATTAATAATCTGTCGAAAATACTTAACACGAGTATTGCAATTTCAATGTGCAAGAAATATCTGTGAATTAATATATAAAATTTAAGATATTTCATATTAATTCCAATGAATATTTTACAGCTTGTATCTAGCTCCGAAAATAATAATCTAGAGCCGAACTCGAAAAAATGTGTGATCCTAAAAAATTATAGATTCTCATGTATCTATTATGTATAATTCAAAATTGTTATTAATCAAGCCTAGATATAAAAGCGATTTATCTTTCAAAGTACAAAAATAAATATAGAAAAATATATACCGGTGTATTTTTAAAATATTGAATAATCTGTTTTGAAATTTAAGAAATTTACGTTTGTTGAAATTAGTTTGACGCAATTTATTATAAAATATTACGAATATCGTAGAACTTTCTAAATTTTGATGCAAAAAAATTAATGTAAATTTTCTGACTGACGCAAAATAAAATTTATTTTAAATAATTTAAAAAAAATAGTTATAATAAGAAATTTATAATTTTCAACCGCATAAGCTACAACTAATAAATACATAAATCATAAATTAATTAATTATGTAATGGTTATAAGAAATACATTATTTATATAAATAATAACTTAATCATACGCGTGCTTATGATTTATTAATTTTTAAACTCGCTAACATAAAATCAGGAGAATGTACACTTTGATAAAATAAGACAAAATCTTAAAAAAAAAAAATACAATCAGTTTCATCGGGACTTCATTTTTGCATGTTGTCAAATATACAAATATCACGAAAGTAATTAATGTAAATCTGGCTATTCTTTTTGATTGTCGAACTTCACCAATAATTAATTTCGACCCGACGACGCAGCGTAAAAATTGGACCGCGTGCGCGGACTGGAATGGAAAAGAAAAAAAAATAAATACGAAAAGGAAGTAGATGAACTCCCGCAGCCTTAGTGACTCTTGATTAATTGAATCCGCGACGAGAGCCAAGCTACAAAATAGAAGTACACGAGTAAACGGACGAGAGAAGGAGAGAAGGAGAGACCGGAGCTACCAGTCGGTCTGCTTTATATACGCATGAGCTTCTTGCGGGTGAAACCACCAAATGCATGCGAATGGATGTGCACAGAGACACAACATTAGTTAAATTACACAAATGAATTTATTTGAATTTCGTCTTATTTATTCAAGAATACGTTTGGTTATTTTGAATTAACATTTACTCAACTTATCAAATACAGTAATGAATATTTTTATTTATACTGCAACATTTAGTATTGCTATTCCTATAATTACGAACATTTTTCACTTACAAATATAATAAATGTTATACAAGACAAAACACGATAGAACTCTGCGTTTATTAAATGTAGGTCATTGTTTTAAATAGAAAACTTAAATAGCTTTTAACACAATTATATAAATCAAATATATTTAAAGGCGGAAAAGAATTTTTTTAGCGAGTTGAAAATACAAATAAAGCTCTTATTGGTATTGCATAAATGGTATCTCCATTTCAATTTATGACAAAAACATAAGAAACGTTAAAAAAAACTTATAAGATCTTTGATATTTCTTACGTATAGTTTTACGATTATTTTTATCAAATTTAAATCGACTTAAATTTCATCGTTACGGATCTTTACGACTACTATTATTCTGATTTTATATTATTCATCAATCCAGCATTTATAATACTGAAATTATATTTGAATTAAATCATTTGTTTTTTAATTTAATACAAATATTTATCTAATTTAATTAGTATAATTTAGAATAAATATTAGTTATATAATTAAAATATTATATATCATTGCAAATTTCGTAATATCAATTCGTAATAACTAAATATTTGATTCATTTCATGAGCATTGCTTCTTAAAATATGTCTCTCCAACACGATTAAAATGTCTATAAAGCCATTTTATTTAATTTAAGCGAAAGCTATCGCTACTTTCCAGCAACGCTTTCATATTCAAGACGACCAATATCGGTGAAAGCTTTAGATTTTGTATTTAAAACTGATGGAAGCGATAGCTCATAAATATATTTAAAAAATGGCGAAAATACGTAAACATGACGGAACTTACTAGTGATTCGTAAAGGAGTAGTCAAAACAGATAAATGAACTCAAAATTGAATCTTAAAATTATAGTACAGGTTTGAACCGGTGGCGGTGACTCGTAATTTAGATAAATGGCGCGAATAAGAAGTAAAGGTAATGTGTTTATATTTATAGATGATATGATCTAAATTATAGATTAATAAAACACTACGTATGTATCGGTCGAATCTGGCAGTTAAGTTGTGATTCCTTTTACCGAAGTTTAAGGCTTATATAACTCTTTTAAAATCAGTGCTATAATTTAGTACGAAATGTATCTACTTTATATAAAGTATCGCATAATTTATTCGAATGGCTGTCGATGTGATATTTTTAATAAAATTGTAACTATCGTTATCAAGAAGTTTTACTTATAAAATGCCATTAGTAACGTTCAAATAATGAAATAATAACAGATTTTCTAAAGAAAATTAATTTTCATAACGTATAATTCACATACTTAAAAAAATTTGAATTTAACATATTTTACTTAAGTTATAATAAATTTAGATAAAATTAATCTCAACTATGAATGTTTTGAAAAAATTAAATTTTCACTATGAATAAATTAAACATTTTCAAAAATACGTATACGCAAATTCTCGAACGTATAAATAATTTTTTCGTTTTATCAAATCTAAAAAATTAAATCATCGATAGCGAAGTTTTGGTTAAGCATTCCTTTAAGTGCTTATACGAGCGCATATACATACAAACTTTTTATATCTATTCCATGAGCTGCTTTCCAGTAATATAAATTAGTTTTTTATAGTCGAGCCTTACATGGTTAGAATTCCCACTCGATATCCGGAATACGTGCGAAAGAAACTCAAGCGATAAAACATTGCGATACCGGTGAATCCGAAAAGGAGTCAATAACTGCAACAGAAGTGTTAGAATCGTTTACGCGGCTTTTCAGTGTTCGAAATCACGGCGCCATAAAATTCGCAAGCTCTGTCTCAGACTAAACAAGTGGTCCAACCGATGATTTTGATTTAACGCACAAACGATACCATCTTCAAAAGGTTATCCGTTTGCTCGCTTCTCTTTTGTATACGGTCCTCTTTCGTTGCTTACTCGTCGGTGTAATGCCGAGCTCACGGAAAAATAATTAAGGAAGCTTATACTCGTCCGTCGTCCGTGCCAGTTTAAACGTACAGCATTTCATATTTTTATTGGCGAGTCGACGAGGACAAGGTGTACGCGTGAAAAAACACGTGTTTACACAAACCGAGAGTCTTTTTTCGAGGGGGTGTTTCTTTATATGCGCTGACAGATGGTCTCCTTGAACGTTTGGTTTGAAGTTCTATTATTGGACGTATATATCTACGCGTTCGAGTGCAAGTGTCAGAAGCAGGGGATTTTATTTAACCGGTATCTCGGTGAAATAAAGCATTTTATGTCTTACACGCTATAGAACAGGTCGTAGTACACAAAGCGACTGCAGAAGTAACATCGATAATACATCGATAATAATCTGCCAATAAAGTAACAAGTAATACAAGCGTGTTCGCGACATAAAATGTCGAATGAGCATCGAGTACCGGTATTATACAGCTTAACAAACAAATAAATTTGTAAGGGTAGAGACATAAAGAAAGAGAGTAAAAAGAAGAAAACGAGGAGAGAGCAGCAAGAAAAGTCGTACGGCGTTCGATGAAAAAGCGTAATCGTGTGGATCGTCTTTGAATTTATCGCGTCGATGAGCTCGCGTTCGCCGATCGCGACTTACAAAGCCGAGAGAAGCCGGCCAGTTTTTGCGTGCGCTTAAAATGCGCTTGCAGTGCGCACCGAACTAGAAACTAACGATGCGATCGTGCGCTCGAGGAAACGAACGATGATCGTGTTTGGGAGAATTCGCGTGCGCCGGGAGGAATCAAAGGAATGCGGGAGATGTTTCTCTGTGTCTCTCCTTCTCTCTCATTTTGATCATCTTTTTCCTTTTGATTTCACGCCGAAGACTCAAATCTGGGTCAGCGAGTTGATTCTTTTTCGGAATATCAAACCCGAGATGCTTATATTACAGAATACTACATTACTCTTAATTAGGTATGTTTGATTTTCATTTTCTTCTTTCGTTCCTGGAATGCGCCGCTCGATCGTTAACTTTGGACTTTTAATATTTTTAATAGCCTCCGGCGATTGATAAACTGTCATAACTGAGACTCTTGTTACTTTTACATATTTCCTTTCATATTCTTTACGGACGCTATTACGCTATAATTACGTCCGTCCAATCCGATCTAACGAACCACCAAGCATTGGAGTTTGCAACCTTTTCATCGTAATTATCTAAATAGATCTTTTTTCATTTGAGGAAATCCAGCTATAAATTGATAGTCGAGGATTGAAAATTAGTAATGTAACAGAATTACTACAAAATATAAATGTAACATAAAGTTTGCATGTTTATTAGATACGCGATTGACATACGTCGTTATAGTTTTCTTAATTGTACTTATGCAAGCAATGTTGAAACGAAACGCCCAACAACGTTGAAAAATCCGAATGCCTAAGTGGCGTTCAATTATGTTTTGATTCCAAACTAGTCGATTGATATTCAAGTTTTTTTTATGAGTTAGCGAGAAAACCGAACGATTTAAAAATACAAAACGAAAAGCTCCGCGAAACCTGGCCGTAAAAAAGAAACAAGAAGAAAACAAGTCTTACAACTACGTCGGTTTTCTCTCTCTCTCTCTCTCTCTCTCTCTCTCTCTCTCTCTCTCGTTTATCGCTCGGAGCGTTTACTTGGCGCGCTGCTACATAATACGGCGCTTCGAAAAAGACATCATCGTTCTCCGAGCGCTGTCAACCCGCATAAAAGCACCCACTGGAATTCCCAGGCGTGTGCCGAAGGAGACCGAGAAACCGCGGCCCATGACGTAAGGGGGGTCCGAACCCGCGAGCACTTGACCCCGATGGCCCAACGTCACGCGCAGGGTGATCGTAAAACAGACCAGCGATCGTTTAGCGTCCATTCGACGAATTAATAAGACGCCCGATTTATCGAATGCTTACCGAGAACTTTTCCCGAGATCTTTCCTCGAGAAGGCATTTCCAGTTAGCGTTTTTCGCGACGTCGTACCTGTGCGTAAATCAATTCGATACGTCCGTATTCGTGTTTTATCCTTCATATTTTACGAAATAAATACCTTTCGTGCTTTATGGAAAAGCATAAAATGTACATTTGCGAGACTCTCGAAAGTTTTAAAGCTTCCTCTACTCTTTTATATATTTTACAAAATTTATTTAAACGCTTTTCCGTGCAATGGAACTACACATTAGATTTATTTTACCGTTCGTTATATTATTTTAACATCTATAAAACCAATATATTATTGTATTTAGTGCGGATGATTAGTAAGCGAAAATTAGAACAATTTTTTATCGTAATATAATAATTCATTGTGCTTTTGAAGGATAAATTATGGAATAATGCTCCAAATTGTATTTTTAAAATATGACATAGACACGCGATGACAAAAGCTCAATTGTAGTAACAATTACCAAATATTATTAAACAAAAGATTGATTATTTAAAAATTTTTAGATTATACTACGTTCTTCAAACTTGTTGTTTCGTTAAATAAACTATGCAAAGTTGAATTCTGATATAAAACTAATTTCAAGTTACGAATTCAATTGCTCTAACTTTTATGTGGAAACGAGGAATTACAACAATAACAATTAGTAGATTATGTCTTTTTAAATCTGATATTTAGGCTTTTATCGTTTCTCTCCAAGTTGCACAAAAGCTCGAACGTTTTTTTTATTGTCCAAAAAAAACTACTTAAACAACTTCTGAAAATGTTAAATTGATTATTTTCGATTTACGTCGTAAAACAGAAAATCGAGGACTCGTTTGTCCATTTTTGCAGTAAATCGGACGAGACTTTTCAAGTAGGTCGTGAAACTCATACTCACCGACAAAAACTCAAAGCGCTTGCAACCTCCCGAAAAAATCATTCTCGAACTTTTCTCTGAAAAACTAGTTCGCTATATAATTTAAACTATCTTGTCAAATACGATTGCAATGGGCGAAAAGATACTTTTACGACTCTTTTGCAGTTCTATAGGGCTATGTTTTCTAGTAAAAGTGAAAGTTTCTTGAATTTAAGGAGCGAACGAGATCTCCTATCTTTTTAACGCGATCGCGTACATAATGCACAATCGAATGCTTATACAGAAGCCGAGACGTGCGCAACTACGCATAGATATTATTTCGTATTGCATCGCTACCGCGACTCGGCTTCTTGTTAAATAACGGCACTGAAATAATCGCGTAACTGTACGATTACACAACGCATCGAGGGAGAACGACGATGTTACGTTTCTTCCGGAAGATAAAATGCTGGAATATTAATATATTAATGAAAAGTAAATATAGTTTATAAAATTGCGAGAGGTTAAAGCTTGATAATATATTAAATATGACGTGTTAAGTATTTAATAGTTTTGGATTTGATTTTAGGCTATTACTGTTTGATTTAATAATAAATCATTTATCGGTATATAATTTCAAACGGTTCACTTGTTTTATTCTTAAACGTATACTCTCGCAACTTATGAAACTCGATTGAATTTTGAGTAGATAATATAAATACGTTCGATCGTGTTTGAAAGATACGTAAGATGTATGATTTGAGATATATAATTATAAAAATTATAAGAATAATACACAAAGGATATAAAAAAATGAAATTCTTTTAGCAATATCTCAAGTTTGCAAGTAAAGATTCACAGGATCGATTAATTCAATTAAATTTCTATTCAATATTGAATCCCAATGCTCCAATCTCCAAAGAAGGAGGGGCGAAGTGACAGAGAGGAAGAGATGTACAAAATCGAAAAAAGGGAATATAAGTACGATGCAGCTTTCAGACACATCTTTTCGTGGGTCCGCAGGACTGGCTTTTTCTCCTCGTGATTATCGACCGTTAAAATAAGAGGGATGGGGCTGAGGGTAGAAGAAAAAGAGATAGACCCACTATGGAATAACTCTGCAGGGGTACTATCGCGAAAATCTGTAATTAAGTTCCATTTCCCATAGAATGAAGGCACGGTATGCGTGAGAGAGAGAGAGAGAGAGAGAGAGATGATGCGACAACGACTACCACTTCTACTACAACATTGTCGGTCTAAAACGAATTCAAAGCTTGTTGGTCGTTGGTTCTTCTGCTTGCTCACAGGGTGTCACATCTTCTTATTAAATCTTGGTTCCATAGTACTTACACGCTGGTATAGCTATATATTTCGACCTCTCTTGCGACCGAGGAGGATACGAGCGAATATTCCTTGTATACGTTTGATTGGGGTTCGCATAATAGTGCGCGGCGTCTTCGCGTTGAATATGTAATAATTTATATCCGCGCCAAAGCGACTTCCACCAAGATGGGAAAGCCGTATCGCGATTCTACGTTAAATGTGTCTACTGACTTTCTTTTTCTCTCTTCTTATTTTCGCAACAGAATATTGCGTTGGGACCTGCGAGCGAGCTTAAAAAACGAATGCACCGATAAGGAAAATAGCTATACAGTTCCAATATTCTAATGAGAGAATGTTTTTCATATTTTTTACGCTTAAGGTATAATATCGTTTGTTCGAGATTCGAGGGAACTGAGATTTTATATTGGCGTATCTTAAATAAAGAATCGATGCTTATATTCATATTTTTTTTTAATTGCAAAGAGAATATAAAAACCCTGCACTGATAATAATATTTATTACATCGGAACGCGTTGACTATTGAAATATATGAATTTTAACCGAGATACAGTTTTAACACAAATCTTCTCTACTTGTTGTTTTTAAAATAAAATTACGAACGCACAAAATTGCAATTAAAAAATTTTTGCTCGGAAATATACATCAATTTTTTTTAAATTATTTTAACAAAATTCGGATAATATATTTTTAACAATGTTTTGAATCGATTTCGATTTTTAGAATATAGCTTATGAGATTTAATTAAAATGTGGTTTGGCACCATTACCAAAGTAATATGTCTACACTTGCAAAATATTTAAGTAAAAGTCAGGTACAATAAATTTTATATAATCACAGCTGTTAAAGATTATTAAATTTACGATTCACATAAAGAGATTTACTTATTTGAATACACTCAAAGATATCTAGAAATAATACTGTAGGTAATATCTGGAATGTTTGAATAAAGTTAGATAACTATCTACTTTATATTTTTTGCGGTATATAAAGATGTACATTTAAAAATTTTTTTAACTAATAATTGCTGTAGTACAAATGTAATTTTAAAACTATTAGTTTTGGTTAAAGATTAATCGAGAATGTAAATAAGTTTCAAATAAAGTTTTTATACATAATTTAAGACGATTTTTTAAGATAATTTAACTTTATTTAACGATATTAAGAGAAAATTTATAATATTATATGAAAGTTTAAACCTTTTAACGAAATTTGTTAATACAAACGATTAAATTACAAGACAAGATGCTGTTTTAGAAATTAAAAAATCAATATAGTAGTCATTTTGTATTTGTTCGCAGATCTATAAGTACGTAATCTTTATTATTTGAGTAGCAAGTTAATTTTCTTTATCTTTAGATACTTAGCCACTTATTTATTCATCGGTATTTATCAATAGATAATTAGTTATTGGAACGGCACACTGCACAGATCCGTATAAGAGCTTCATAATGTAGAGTCTGATGCATCGTATTAATAGCCTTGTATACTTTAAATAATAATGTAATTACGTTTCAATATTAATTTATATTCAACGTTTATTTTGTTCGAAATATAATCGATTCGCACGCGCTGCGAGAAAGTTATAATGAAAGCAGCGCTAGAGAGATAAACGCTAATTTATACCGAACTCTCGCTATATATAGAATTACATATTCATAAATGCAGACGCAACTGCAATTCAATTTAGTCACTAATAACGTATACTCGTATATATGAACTATCTTTACCGGCGATTAATTGAAATGCTGCTACTTTCAACGAGGACAACTGCGCATGAATCGCATTATTAAGCGCTAAAACTTATTTACCATCAAGGAATTACATTTATAAAAGTCAAAGGACCTTTGAAATCCTTTTGTACTAGTGCAGGACATTATTTGTAAAGTCACGGTTAAATTACAAATCCTTGGTACTCATGAATTTGCGATCAATGATTCAATGAGCTGTTTAGAAATCTAAAACTCGTACGATCACACAATGAGTACTTATTGTTTTATTTCTCTCGTGCAATTATTATTTACCGTTAAATTTTAACAGCAAAAAACCAGATATGAATGCGAATGATACCAATGGTTGACAATTTTTTGCTTTCTTTATTTTTGCAGTTGTTTTTAAAAAATCATAGAAGTAGAAGATAATAATCGTTCTCGATTATATTTAATAATCAAAAGATCTATAAGGATTATTAATATTAATAATCGATTCACGCGCGTAACGAATAATCATTTATTTTGAATAATGCATTAGCGGTATTAATATTTTACGAAAATCTAATTTTTTTGAATTATAATAATTACAATTAATATATTTATCAATAAAAAAAAATTTTAATTAAATTTTCTAAAACTTGTTAATAAAAGAATAAGCTTTAACCCGAAATCCAACAAAATATCTTCTCGTTCTCGGGGAAGCGGTCATACCAGTTGAACTACTAATAATTTCATTTATATTTTCATTGACTTAATTATAATGCCATCGTGCTTTATAGTGCAAGTATATTGAAAAATTTTTAATATCCGAATGATTTTATCCCTCGTTACTGATCAGTAAATTATTAAAACTATTACTTCACGGATAAGAGATTCGTTAGCATATTTAAAACTATTATACTGGATTATTCCAAATTACAGTACATACGAAATAAATTTTTATGAATATTGAATTTTCATAGATTAATATATATATAGACACATTTAATCAATTTAGCAATTTCATTAAAATATAACTAATTATATAAAAAATAAGAAAAATTCTTTTCTTAACACATATGTAACTCAAAATATCTGCGATACGATCGTAATTATAGTGTTATCGAAACGAAGATTTGTTTTTAAATAAAAGCTTTTAGTTTATAAGTGTTAACATAAAGTTTGGGTATAAAAAGACAGTCACAACTTTTAATACTAGATTATAGATTTTTTTTAAGCCTTCAAAACGTTAAAAATAAAATTAATTGTTATGTATTAAATTAGTACAACTTTACGAGAATTTAAATTGTTTGAAAGTTGTTTTCCTGTAAAATAATCATAAATAGTATCTTTTTTTAATGGATAGTCGGAAGTAAAAATCATTACAAAGAACTAATTTCAATTTGTGGTTTTTATTTTATAAATATAATAAATTTTTAACTTTTATTACTGATTTTCATATTTACATTTCTAACGTCTTTAAATATTTTAAGCTAATATTCTAAATGAATTAATTAAATAATTGAATTTTTCAAGGTAAACGTAAATATTATACAAGACTTTATTTAATTCTTAATATACATTAAACTATATCTTTTGAAAAGCTTTTAAAAATTTTTTTGTTCTTTTATTCTCTGTATATTTGTCCCTACCTGATAAACAAGTAATAACGTCATTTAATGTATTCACATTGTATCTAACATATAATGTTAGTATAGAAATTTAAGATAAAGTATAATAGCTTCAATGATATTAAATACGTTTTGAAATGTTATTTCAACCATCGTATTTATAATGTAATATTTATTTTTAAAAATAAGATATTGTCTTTTAAAGGTTCAAAAATCCAATCTTTATCTGAAAATTTTAAAGCAAAGATAAACTATATTTAGCTGGTATTATCAACAGACATTTTCCATTTCATCGAAATTTGTTTGTCGCCCTAGTGCACACAAAGATTACCTTTTAATTGAAAACTGTAGCGCGGTCGAAGAGACAAAAATTCGCGCGACAGCTCACCATTAAAGTCCATGCTCGAATTAATGACGGTCGTTGAACAATGATGCGCACTCGTTAAAATCAGAAGGTATCGTAAAACCAGACTCGCTCTCAGCTGCTTTGAAATTTCAGGTACCAGCGCCATTGTTTCCTCTGCGCCATTGCATTACGAAAATTTCGCGATCGACGAATAGTTACAATTATTCATTTCACCTGAAGCTTTAATATATGCATCGTTAGAGTCGCTCTTAATATGTACCGATGGTCGAAACACCGCGAGATAATTGATTTTCATTTATCACTTTCTATACTTAAAGCACTGAATTTCGTTGTTAAAAGAAATAGTTACATAAATTTATATTACAGCCCAAATATTGTTAAATTACCCAGATATTATAGAAAATTAAAGGCTTTCCAAATTGATGGACTTTTAAGTCTATTAAACCACTTTCGATTAAAAATCAAGTGTCTTAATGATGATTAACGAAGTAACAATCATGATTACCTTCGAAAATATATAATTATACGCAATTATATTTAAGCAGGTCAAAAATAATATTTTATTAACGCAGTGTTTCAAAAATTGATAATAAATTATAAGTCTATGGGCTGATTTGATCAAACATTCATATAAATGTCGAAAAATGACAGCGATCATTATAAATTACGTCAAAATTTATAAATTACAAGTCAAGCATTATTGCTATTTTTGTAAGCATAAGAATTTATCTTAATAAGTATTTTTAAATCTAAATTCTTTAACATGTATCTTTAAAATGTATATTTCCATTTTTTAAATACAAATGTAAAGTGCAGTAAACAAAAGATTAAGAGTATTATAAATAAGAGTTAGTATGATCCATTTGATTTTTTGAATTTCAGAATAATTATTAGCTAAAATAAAGATACATTTGTGAAGTAAAAAAAAAGGAAAAATACTTATTTTTATCTTTACTATCTTTTTTAATATATTTTTATATAGCATCTTTTTAAATGTTCTAAAAATTAATTTTTAAATTTATGAAGTTCTCCTTACATCACTCTTCAAATATAGAGTTTCAGTGTACAAAGAATTCGAGACTTTTGTCAATTTCGTTTGTTTATCCTTTTTCTTAGTTACTCGAGAAAAAGTAAGAAAGCAATTACTTATCCCATATTTCTTCGAGTTGAAAGCCTGCGACCTCTCCGTAATTAATGATCGCTCGAAGATATCCAAGATATTCTCAAAATATTATATATTGGAATTTTCTTATCTACTAAGTCCTTCAAGATCTTTCGAAATGATTATAAATTGAAGCTTATTGCACTTCACCACTATCTCGTTTCTTTTATAATACGGCTGAGTTAAATTTTTAAGAAATGACGTTATTTTTGGTATAATAAACTTTTTTTAATTCGGAATTTGCATGGAATAGTAATAATATCTTATAGCCAAGATAAAAGATAGTATTTTTAAAGTTGCAAAGTCGCAAACTACATTATTTACTTTATAATTTTCTTAATACTCGGTTCAAAATGCGTTGCATTTCAAAGATAGATCTCGCCTTATTAATCAGCGGTTGAAACTTTACCGTCAATTTCTTTCACATAATTCGATATCTCCGATACGAAAACCCATAAAAATATATCAATGTCCTTAATCGCTCACGATGCAATGCAATAATTACGTTGCGATAATCAATACTTGGAACGCCAAAAAGCAAAACGCGAACTTTCCAAAATGAAAAACGACGAAAAGCCCGAAAGGAAGCGGATCATATATTCTTATGCTGAACTTACAATGTAGTAGCGATTATTTTTCAGGATGATACTCTTCGACGATTAACCGAGCGTCGTACGATTGATTTTTCAGGTGACAACCGTACCGGACGAGACCGAGAACAACTTTAAAGTCCCCAGATCAACAGCCGTGCACATGGCGTCGACGGCGACGAGACCTCAGCACATGTCTCAGGTGAGTGCGTCCGTCCAATGCTATCGGGATTTCCGACTTTCGGTAAAGTCCGTTTCGAACGTGTTTACTATTATTTCGGAGAATTCGGGACGAAAAAAAGATTCGCCCGTTTAAAGCTTCTAGCGATCGGAATGGATTCGTGTATCGCGCCTTTCACGGATGTAAAATCGACGCCGTGACTCGGTATTAATTAATGCTAACTTCCCGATTTACGAAAGTTAACGATGAAAGCTACTTATTTTTATACCGGATAATAGGAAACCACCGTTTTGCACAGTAAGGAATTTCTCGTGCCGTTGAATATGATTATATGTATTAAGGTGACGAAAGCGAGTACTTGGCGTTAATTTATAAAAAAAAGAAAAGAGGAGAAAAGAAACTTGAAAAAACCAATAATACGTTCTCTTTCTGAAACATTCTTTGCACTTCCCAAGGACAAAGAGAAAATCAAAAGTCGAGGCTTCGATTAAATTACGGATCGGACGTTTATTTACAAAGTAAATCTTAATTATCTCCTAGAATACGTATAATTTTTGTAAAAGACGAGTAACTGATTAACTATTTGTTAATGGTACGAAAAGTTTCCGAGCTACCTTTCTGCCCTGCTTCTTTCTCTTCCGTTGGACCGCCCGCGTCTTCTAAAATGAAGACATCGGATATAATGAACGGTTTGGATGAATAATGCACGAAAGAACAGAGCCAAGGGAATTGAGATTCTTATGCACGCAAACGTTTTCACGACTATGATTTACCCATCGGCGAGAGCGTACGTACTATTGGTTCACATTTTAAAAAGAATTTTCGCTTGGAGCTGGTATACTTTTGAGCTAATGACCCTTGGTTAAGTTTCGGCTTTAATATTAACCGCTTTTTCGACGCTCTTTTTTGCAATCAAATCAGCTCCCTTTTTTCCAGGAATATTATTTAGCTTTCGGATTCTTTTATTCGAGAACTAATTTTTAGGAAGTAAATTACTACAACACTTTCAACAAATTGTGCTCCGTTATTGAAAATAAATTTAGGTCCGCGGAAATGAATTCTCTAAAATTTCAAAATATATTTTTTTTATGTTTTTTCAACTAAAATATTTAAATTATTGTAGGCTTCGTATTTAAAAAGAACATTTAGCAAAACATTGATTAATACGACTTTGCGAAAAGAGATTATTTTCATTATTTATTAAATTCAATTTTTACAGTCACTTTTTTATCGTTTATACATTATAATTTAAAACATAAATATTCGTGCAAATATTATTTCATTAACGAGAATATTTTCCAATGACTTGACACGATCAAAAACTCATACTACTTTTCAGCTGATTTATGAACATTGATTGGAGTGCTATCGAATTTGCACATAAAGTTAGTAATTCACAGGCGGCAAATTAGATATAATTCTTTGAATAGTTCCGCCTATATAATTTAATCGATCTAACTTTGACGTGTCAAAATTAGATCGAGATTAACAATATTATTAATGAAAAAAATAGAAACAGCAACTGCATCGATTTTCAATTTTTAAATTAAAAAACAAGAATGTACGTATCGAATATTATTTTATTAAGTATAAGCTTTATATTTGATAAATAAATTAAATCCATATATTTGATCTATTAAAAGGTTAATAAACAATGTATCTTAATAAACTACAAGTTCAATCATAAAATAATATTTATATCACATCTTAATTACAGGAATGTATAAAAATCTGATTAATTAGAATTAATTAAAAACATATAATTATATAAAATAGACATTTTTTATATTTATAATTAATTACGGTTTCATTTCAAAACATATTTTTAAAACATTATAATTACATAAGGCAGCCTTTGAAAGATTTCAAAATTAACAATAATGTATTTTTATCGTTGAAACATTAACAGTTCTCTTTAATTATAATGAAAAGTTTATATTTAATAATGAATATTATTTAAAATTCAAATTTCTTCTATAAATTTTACCTTTCTTAATTACATCTCTTTTATATAATTTTATTATTCTACGTCACTAAAATGCTTACAATTATATTCACGTTTTAATCTAATTTAATGTGTAATTTAATTAAACAATATATGCAAAATGAGTGTGTGAAATACACGTGATGCTCTGTATTTTAGTCAAAGTAAAAGTCATGCAATGTTCGAATACATTTCAAACAGATAAATCCAATCCAAGTAAAATTAAAGCCGTTAAATACACACGACCATAACACCAGAGACAAACGACGCATGACATGACCCACAATACAAACAATAAAGTACTATTTTATATAAAATGTAGTAATTTCTAATTTCGCGGGGATGCAGAAAATTGCACAACGAGGGTAAGAGGAAAGTTCACCTACATAAGATCGCGCACGAGACTAAGAATAAAGGAAGGATGCGTTCTCAGTCAAAATTAGTATTCCCCGCTAACGTTGGGCTCGGCTTGACTTTCAATTTGCGGCTTGCAATTTGCTCACGCGCAAATACCACAGAACCGACAGGACCAACAAAAACAATGTAGATCATAAGATAGGTATAGAAAGAGTGAGAGAGAGAGGGAGAGAGAAAGTTGGAAGGGTAGGATAAAGAACAAAGTATAGTATGATTTAGATCAAAAATTAAAATTTGCATAATATTACTTAAGTATTATTATATGACTGAGGATGCATTTATTTATTTATGATGACATTGATTTAGAAGACTAATTATAAGTTAATATCTTTCATTGAATTATTGAATAAACAAACGAGAAAATGAATGAAAGATCTGCGTGTTGATATTTACACAACTTTACGAGTATTTACTAAAAATTTAAAACTTTTAAATATTTATGATAATCAAAAGTTAATAAACTATCTGTTTTAAAATTAGGTTTTTATTCTTCGTAAGAAAATAATGCTTTTACTTAATTATAATATTTTACAGCAAAAAAATTAAAAATTAATTAACCGTAAAGATAAATATAGAATTTCATAAAAAAATTAATTTTATGATTATACACAAATTTTTTTCTATTAAATCACTAATTGTTTACTTTTTATTGTTTAGGTTTATATATAGTTTTTATAGATTATATTTTACTATATGCAATAATGATTTAAATAATTCCCAGTAATTATTTATAAATAATAGAATAATAATAAATCATTGAACTTCGTGTAATCAATAAGCTTAAACTATATATTTTTGAAACTCTAAAAATAATTGATTATACACAATTTAATAAATAATAGTTTTTTATTTTTATAATTTTCCTAACATGGCTATAATTTGTGAATGATGGATCGTCGATTTATATTAGTTTTATATTTAATTAATTAAATTTTAATATAATATCAACTGTGTAATTTTATGTTTAAAGTTATGCATGATGATTAAATAGAGGAATTTCATTTAAGATTTTAAAGAGGTCAGCGATCTCGATCAAAATATAAATATGAATAAAGAATAAGTTATGGAGGTTATAATTGTATAATTTCTATACGAAATAAAATGAATAATTTGCTAAAAAAAATTCGTAATTGCTTATTACCATATATCGTGTTACTAAAAACATTAGCATTCATAATGTATAATCTTAAAAAAGGTGTATTATAAAATTATTGTTTAAAATAATTTCTGTACATATTTATTTAAATTTATTGATTATATTCCGTTGGATAATCATTATCGTTTAATTTAAAATTATACCATTTCAAGAAGATATAGATAATCAAATTTATAAATACTTCCATAAATACTTTTAAAAAATGTTCATATATTTGAAAAATCAAAATTTTTTCATTAATCGTATTCAAATTTTTATTAAATTTAAAGTAATATTTCATGTAAACCAATCGTAAAATTATTTTATTCATTTAATTCTATAGCATGTTTGAAACTTAATAGACAAAGAAATTGTAAACATAAAAGATAAAGAAGAAAAAAAGTAAATTGTAAATTTGTATGTAAGTTTAATGTAGCAATCGCAGGTACACGGAAAATTTACATTTTTCTACGTATTCGATTCGAGAATTTGCGGTATAAAATTACAAGTGTTAGTTACTCAGTTGCAAACATTTTTGTTTTCGTGTTTATTCAATATGTTTTTACTTTTAAACTCTTTCGAAACGAACGGTTCTGCGTGATTGGAAGTAGTTGATTAAAAACATTTACGATACTGTTATCGCAAAAACCAGAGCGTTCGATATATTGGTTATCAATTTAATGCTTTTCATAAAACTAATTCATCTCATGATTCATTTTGGATCGACATATTTTAAATATATGCAGGCTGTTAGTTCAAATGTAATTCATAAAGTAATGTATGCGATACGCATATTTTGAAAACAAAATATTTCAAATTAATTTGATTAAATTTTTATTGTGGCTTGGGAATTCGGAAAGAAAATTAGCTGTGTAATAATTGTCATAAAAAGATGTCGCTTCATCGTCGTAACGATATTGTTCGATAATAAATAACAAAGATATCCGATATACCAAGGACGTAAGAATGTATCCGTTGAATCAATAGAAAATAAAAGCTTTTATGATTTAAGCGATAAACATAAAAGTCTTTCCAATAAATAATCAGAATTAGTAAAAAATTATATATTGTGATGTAATACGAACGAAGGAACAAACGGAAAAAAATCAAACAGAAACTACGTTTCTGGACTTTATGCGCAATGCAATGACTCTGATTACTTTTTCTAATTTTAATTACAGTTGAATTGGATTCGATTTCTCAATCGTTCTCTTATTATCCGCGTACATTCGCGTATAACGAACATATAATTGCAGGTCCTGGCGACTCTGGCTTTGTCGATGGGAACACTGTCGTCGGGGTTGGCCAAGGGTTACACATCCCCGGCTCTCGACTCAATTCTAGACAATCAACCACCGAACCTCTACCAATCGAACAACAACGGCACTTGGTGAGCTCGTAATATTATTAAAGAACGAACGTAAAACTTTAACGTATATTTGTTTACTTGGTACGTTATATTATATCTCATCGCAATTGCGTTGGAGCTTATCGTAACAGTCGGCGGCGCTCCTTCGATACGCTTTTGTAATACTTTAATCTCGCGCACGCGCGCATATGTGTGTCATAAATGCATAACAAGGTCAAGCGAAAAATCAACGAAACGGCGATTCATGCCCCCGGAAGAAAAAAGGGGCGGAATAATAAGAAAAATAAGGAATTTACAAGAGGATGAATAAGCGGTAAAGAATGCAACGATTAACGTTCGTCTGTGCATTTGTAACATTCAGGACGGCGTTCTCGGTAACCCTGCAGGAAGCGTCGTGGGTAGCGTCGCTGTCGATGTTGGGGGCCTGGTTCGGCGCCATGATCGGCGACTGGATAATGCGAAAGGGCCGCCGGCTGGCCCTTAGACTGACCTCCCTGCCCTTGGCAGCGGCCTGGATCCTCACCGGCGTCGCGCCCTGGCTCGAACTCATCTACACGACGAGCTTCATCGGGGGCCTCTGCTGCTCGGTCATTACGATGGTCGCTCAGGTATGAATAGCTTTACGAATACCTGTACGAATACCTATACGAATACATATGCGAATAGTAACGTAGCAGGATCCTTTCGTCGACGAACTTGCACGACTAACGCTTTCATTATTGCGCAACGCGATGCGACCGAGCGTAAAGCCAAGGTAATAATTCAACGCCTAAGCCTTCTTTCGACTCGTTCGAACGCGCCGAGTCTGCCACCGAGTCGCGAACTTTATATTAGCTCTCGTAGAAGGCGAGCAAGTTTTCGACTCAGATTTGAAAATAGTTTAACGCTTGCAACGAAAGATCTAGAGTCTCGGATTCTGTTTCGTTACTTTCAAAGTATCGCGATAACGGAAATATAGAGAAGAGAGCTTAAAGTAATTTATGAAAACGGAGGATTCGGGAGGCGTGAAAGCGATGATACCGTTAGCGTGTCTCAACCGATTTCTCTCGACAGGTATATATCTCGGAGATCTCGCTACCGGGTATCCGTGGATGCCTCTCGGCGATGCTCAAGGTACTGGGCCACGTGGGTGTGCTGCTCTCCTATATAGCGGGCTCGTACTTGAACTGGCGACAAAGTGCTTTGCTCGTGGCTATCGCACCCTCGATGCTCTTCCTGGGGACGCTCTTCATACCGGAAACGCCCTCGTATCTTGTGCTGAACGGCAAAGACGAGGAAGCTGCGAGCAGTTTGCAGTGGCTACGCGGTTCTCACGTCGACATCAGGCACGAGCTCCAAGTACGTATTCGACCGGGCGACGATTTCACCCGGATGGAGGAGGCTGCACTGGTGCTACCTACGAAGCGCGGTCCTTGGTCGCCTCCTCGTACGCAAACTTGCTTATCGTTACCCGATTCGATCTCTTTCCTTATGCATCTCTTCCTTCCTCTCTTTCACCGTCCTCCTAACCACTTTTCTCTCTCTCTCCTTCTCTTACGTGACTAATCGTTCTTTTGTTTCCTTATCCAATATTACCTTTTCGTATTATTTCCTACCATGTTCCAATTCCACTGATAAATTCAACGATGCGCAAGATATTCCAAATTAATACACTCCTTGTTATATATACGAACATAAATAACGAAATAAAACGGCATTAATGCTATTCCTTATGCGATTCCTTACGTAAATATCCTCTTCTTTACGCTTGGATCTTTCGAGAGTTTTAAGACGGAAGAAAGTCTTGGAAAAATAAGTTATTTCGTTAAAAGCGGAAAGATCGACGCGCGCCGATATTGCATCTAGACATTTTTTCCTTCTTTTAGGTCATAAAAACGAACATCTTGGCTTCACGAGCCAAGCAGTACGAGCTAACGTTCAAGAGCAGTATGTTGGCACCACGGTTGTACAAACCAATCGGTATAACCTGCGGCCTGATGTTCTTTCAGAGATTCTCCGGGGCGAATGCTTTTAACTACTACGCCGTCAATATTTTTAGGCAGACCCTGGGCGGCACGAATCCTCACGGGGCGACGATAGCTATAGGATTTGTCCAGCTTTTAGCATCGCTTTTGTCAGGTACACAAAAATTTTAAGTGCCCTTTTGTTATCAGTCGTTGCGGTTCTCTTTCCGAAACTTTCGACATTTTCATGGCACATCGTAAATTTCTCCTTTTGCAACTCTACCTTTAATTGGCGATCATGATTTTACACGAAACTTTCATTAATTTTTTTATAAATACCGTTGAAAACACTCTTCGTATTAATTATAATTTTACATTTATGATTTCTTACGTTAGAATTAATTAAAAGCGCTCTAAAAATAATTCAATAATGAAGTAACCGTAATCGATTTAATTCCTTCGGCTCGAGTGCGTACTATTACAGCGACGCATTACGCGTATCACTAAGCATATTTATACCTGTATCCTGCTTTTTTTATTGCTCACTTTGAAAATAAATTGATGGCGCTCAAAGTTAATTTGCAACAGAAATGTAATACGATTGCGAGTTTCTCGAGAGTAGATGTGCATAGCGGTAAGTCGAACGGAAGATTTTATTACAATGTTACGCTTATTCTTTAATTTTCGAATGTATATCGATAACGAAAGGGCGAATAATTAAATTGAGTCAAGAACGAAAACGAATCTTATTCGAATTTCGCAAAATTATTCGTTATTAAATTGGTTTTCAATTATTTTAATAAAAAAAAAAATGAAACATTTTTGCTTCGTCGGTTACGTGGATAACATTTTATAAAATATTAAAATATAAAATATTCGATCTTACGTTAAGATCGAGCGTGCGTATAATGTACCAAGCGAGAAAGAAAATGGAGCTACGCAAACTGGGAAAAATTCCAATTCTTACGTATGAATTCTTATAACGTGACATAAGAAATATCGTATAAATCATAAAACAAGATATTCGTGATTTTACAACGGGACACTCTCTTTAATTTTTTCCCTCGTTACGTATAAAAGCTATTTAAAGGTTAATCTTGAAGTCGTTTCAACACTTTCAACACCTAATTTAAGATTTTTCAATTTATCGATATTTCTAAAGATTTGTTCGTCTCACAAAGCCTCATAAATAAATACATCCTACGAATAAACACTGCGAACTTGTAACAAAACGCAACAATGTAACACTTCGATGAATGAACTTTGAATCATATTATTTTATTATCCTTTCGACTCTTGTCAAAGATATAAATACACGGGAAAGACTACACCGCTTAGCTACAAGGCATAATATTTACTTATGCGGGGAGAGTTTGAATGCACTTCTACGGGGCCGTAAAAATACAGGCGCGAGTCGAGAGACGGGAATAAGAAACTTGGCTAATGCTAATGGAACCGTCGCTCGTTCGCAGGTTTCCTCATCGACATCGTCGGCAGACTGCCTCTACTCATCGCCAGCACAGTGTTCATGTCGCTCGCCCTCGCGGGTTTCGGCAGCTACGCCTACTACAATTCCATGTCGCAAGTGCAGAGCTTCCCGGCCTCGTCCTACGCCGCGGAAACGGCCGCAAGCGTCACGGGACATCACGACTGGATACCGTTACTCTGCGTCCTCGTCTTCACGACCGCTCTCGCCCTGGGCGTATCTCCGATATCCTGGCTCCTCATCGGCGAGCTCTTCCCCCTCGAGTACCGCGGGCTCGGCTCGAGCATCAGTACGAGCTTCAGCTACTTCTGCGCCTTCGTCGCCATTAAGCTCTACATGGACTTTCAGGAGGTAAGAGGCTTAGCTTATTCTTTCTATTCGCGAGTAAGTTCAATCTTGCGGTGCATCGACTTTTTTCTTTCGAATGTAACTGTCTTACGCTAACCAACGAAAACATCGCTGAATAAATACTACCCGAGTGTGTCTGTCTGTCTTGGAGGCTTCGAATTTTAAACTTCTATTTATACTTATCAATTTTGTTTTTCTTTGCGGAATATAATTAAATTCTTCCTTTTTTTTTAAACTACTCGCGACATACGCTTAACGTATTACATCGATGAAAAATGTGACCTATTTTATAATGTGTATTTATTACTATTTTCGTGTTTTTTTTCTTCTAACTATTTAACTGTGTTTAAGATTGTATTATCCTGTAATATATTACTCTTGGACGTAAATAATAGTGACAAAACTGTTCTTTAGTTATACTTACAAAACATTTTAAAAATACCATTTCCCATTCAACCGAATACATATTTTAATGCAAATTCTCATTTTACGAAACAAAATATTTGGAACGAATTTCAAAGTAAAATTGAACAGACCGATAGGGATTTTTCGCGTGTATCGAATTCTAATGTTTTATTGATATTTGATCGAAAATTCAAAATAAATTTAACGAGTCCAAAGTTATTTTAGGTACGTTTAGTTTAATTTAAAATTAAATTTTCGTATATAGAATCTCATCAACCGATAAAAATTGTATCCATGCAAGTTTAAAGGTAATTTCGTTTCGATTAAAAAATAAATTACGGTATTATCCATCTATTGTTCTGTACAAATAATCTCTTTTAAAAGATCTCGGTTCTTCCAAAGTCTTTCTCCTCGTGTTTCGAGATTTGACTCAATCATGTGGCGCTCCTCACTCGATGAAAGTATCCGCGTTCCTTTCAAATTACGATCTTATACACACACACAGCGGGAGAGATGCAAAAAAAGAAGAAAGATAATTCAGCAGCTCTACTCAATAACGTGTTCATCTACTTCTCGAAAATATAAGAAACGCCGCGGCTGCCTTTGCGAT
The DNA here is from genome assembly GCA_018907195.1 of Dolichoris vasculosae. NCBI lineage: Eukaryota > Metazoa > Arthropoda > Insecta > Hymenoptera > Agaonidae > Dolichoris > Dolichoris vasculosae. The sequence goes on from JACCHY010000001.1 coordinate 1,116,683, forward strand.
TTGTGGCAGCCCTCCGTTTACTTTCCTCATTAGTTTAATTGTAGAAGCCGAGCTCGAGTGCAAGAGGAGTCTTTGACTCCGTAATTTTTGCTCCCAAACTCCGTTGCGGATAGTCGTGTACCGAGAATTTACGTCTAGCTACATAACAATTAATAATTAGTCACTGGAACCTTCACTTATCACCGTTTTACACTTGTGTTTAATACACGTCTTACGAAGGTCATCCTTCCGTTTTGTTATAATAATCTCTGGTGAAAGGTCAGTGGATATTTTTTCGTTCGCTTTTTTTTTCAAACGATTTTTCTAATCTAAACTATAATTATATTTGCGATTATACACAGTTTTTATTGTAATAAGATCGCAATAGTACGAGATAATTCAAAGTCGTTTTTTAAAATAATTGAATTTATTAACTCGATAAATTGCATTCTTGAGTAAAGAATGTTTTTGTTGAAATAATTCCATGAAACTGTTGCAAATAATGTGTAAATAAAACTTTTTTAACGATGGTTGAACAATAATCATTTTTATTCGTTTGTTATTATTTTCCTCGTCGGTGGCTTAGAAATTTTATCGAATCTTTTGTAACAGTCGAGTGTTTTATATTCATGGTACGTAAAAATAACGCGGTAAAAGCTGTTATAAAACTTTGTAGAGATTTGCAATCAATTTTACGACGGGATAAGTAAAGATTTTAAGTACTTTATCTGATTAGTAGACCAACTAGACGTTTCGAAGCCATTTCCGGGTAATTTTATCGAATCGATTTTTACAATTCTTACCCGGAATTCCCTTGCTCCGAGTCACCCAAACAATTTCCCTGGAAAAGAAATTTTATCAATGAAATAACGACTCGTTGTTGCACTCGTTTCAGACGCTGGGTTTGCACGGGGCATTTTGGTTCTACGCTGCCGTGGCGGTTTGCGGACTCTGCTTCGTCGTGTGCTGCGTACCTGAGACCAAAGGCAAGCAACTCGACGAAATGAACCCGGAATACGCACAAGCTCGGTAGTATAAGGCCTCCCTCACGGGAGGGCTGTCGAATCTCGAGAAGACAAACAAGCCGCTGCCAAGCGGTGCTTATCCGAACCAACACGACCCACGCACCGTTTACTTACCCTCGACCTCGCTGCAACATCCGATTCCCGTTGTTCTGCCCGCAGCCAGTGCTTTCGACTGTACCTCCCTCTTTCCGAGGTACGAGCGGCGTCGACTCACGGATTACTGCACCGCTTTCGCTGAAAAGACGAATCGAATATCGCGCAACTTCCGTGGAAAGTTGTCCAGCTGGAGGCTTTCCGCGATTCGAGCCGCGCGCGGTTCTAGACGCGCTCCTTTTTATCGGTACACCGAACCCGGGAGAACGACCAGCGACGATATGTTACACTCCTATGGAATGAACTACGAGCACGGCGAGAGATACGAGGAGCTGACCAGTCGAACGCCAAACCGCAATGCTTACAGCCAGGACATCATGAGGAGCTTGGAGGAGCTCGAACTCAATCGAATCGATCGCCGTCGTCGGTACGGAACTATGCATCATTCGCAACAACGTCTTCACCCGGAGGCTGATATCGAGGAGGCGTATCCGTCGAGTTCGTGGCCTAACGAAAAACCCTACGCCACTCTACCTAAACGTGGTCGAACTATTAATTTGGAAGAGCAGTTCTTGCCACAGGATTTGCAACGGCTTAGCAGATATCCCAAGAGTCTGCAGGATCTCAAGTATTTGGAAATCGAGGCTATTTTGGGTAGAGATCCGAGACCTGTAACCTGTTCATTGGAGGAGGAGAGATTTCCAAGACCTTCGAACGTTAATGCGTTGAACGATCGATCGTTGAGGGGTAGGAGCAGGACTTCGAGAATGAGAGACGAGAGGCGCTGGGCAAGAGGAAACGATGAGATACAAAATAGGTTACTGATGGAAAGTTTAGCTGGTGGCAGCCAGATCGAGAGATACGAACCAGGAAAGGTGCATTATGAGCGAGAATATAGAATATACGGGAAAGACACCGTAGCTCTTATTTTTTACAAGACGTGTTACTTGTGATTGCCAGGCTGTAATCATAAGTGGCAATAAGAAAAATCAGTCATAGATCGGCGTGAATATTTTTTCATTCGTTACATTCAACGCTCTACGATTCGGTCTACACGAGTCATACCAATCCTTTCAACTTTTTGCTTTCTTTTTTCTCCTTATTATTTCTTGAAACTGTTTAATAACACACAGAAATTAATCTTACCTAAGATCTCGGTTTTTTTCTAGAAAGTGTGGCTGTTCCAATTATCGTGAAACTTATTATTTTATTTATATAGTTGTTTTAATTTGAAATATTTGCCGAGAAAACTTTGTTTTTTCTTAAACAATTTTAAAATACAATTCAGCTTATTTTTTGTAATATACTAAAATGAAAAAAGTGATGTCGGTAATAAGAATCGTTAAAAATCTTATGATCAATACGTAAACTATATTCGTCATGCCGCGAAAAAATAGTTCACTTTATTACATATGTTTAATTTCAGAAAATATTTCAAACTACAAAAAAAGGCAGAACTTCCATACATCGTGCCTTCTTTGAAACATGACAATACAACTTTAAAATCGTTTCAAATGATAACAGATGTATTAATTAAAAATTATATATACGATATAAATAAAAAATTAGGGAAACTGACAAATAAGGAGAGAAAGAGGGAGAGAGAGAAAAAAATAAAGAGATGAATCATTATGGTTTGTCATCTACGATTATGCTTCTGTAATATCAATAATAATTATTCCAGGGACCTTAACGTTATTAGTGTCATTCTAATCTAAAAAAAGATCTTTTCATTAAATTTTTGATAAAAAATTGTAATTTGAATCATACATAATTTAGTTTAATATTATGACTAGCATAAATTGCAATTTCATTTTTTGTTAATGACAAAGTTGATTAGAATTCTATTAATTTAAGATATGATGTTTTATCCTTTAAAATTATATGAATTATTGGTCCAGACGGATATATCGTATAAATATTATATACTTATACAATTGATGAGGCCTGAATATTTTTTATTTCAACTATACACTTTTCAAATTAAAACGAATAGATAAGATGACAGAGAAAATGGAGAAAAATATCCATTGATTTTTTTATAGCATTTGGGCCTCGTTGATCTGCCTAAAAATAATGGGCAAATAGACTTCTATCACGACAATACCGATTGTAGATATAAAACATACTATATATATATATGATAGAAATTTAAGCATATGTCGTCTAAAATATATTGTATATTTATTCAACAAAAAGGTAACTATAATTTGAGAACAAATTTCCGACAATACTAAAGTATTGTCAAAAAACTTCAATAAAAGCTTTATTGTTTCCTTCGAGTGTCGATGAAAAGATTAGTGTGGGCATTTGCAATTTTTATAAATATGATAGTGGCTAGATCTGTAGAACGATTGATAAATAATTTAATAATTTAATCTCAAATATAATAAAGGTTTAAGCTTTATATTACCTACAAGAAAACTTGTGGCGAGTAAAAGCCATTCGTGCAATTACTTTATTTTCCCTTTAACGTTCCATTAAAAATTCTCCGCGAGGCATTTTTTATTTATTTAGGAAATACTTCAAAAAATTAAGTGGTATTAAAATATTTAATAATTTATTTCAAAGTATTATTTTTAAATTTTGCAGGATCGAATCGTTAATTTACAGATCTACGTCGAAATTGAAATTTTAAAAATTAAAACGGATACAAAAAAGAAAAAATATATAACGAGTAAATATTACTATCGTTGCAAATGATAAAATTATTGGTTTAGATTCAATGATTGGAAAAAAAATGGTTTCAAAGGATTCTGTCATGTGATTGATTATTGGGAGTAAAATATAGTAAATTAAATTAATTATATTATCAGACTCCACGGAAAAATGAGCGCAACGTTTGTAGTGTTGTACTATTTAGGATTGTATTTTGTATTTTTATATAGTTTGTAGAAGAAAAATACAGATCAAAAGAGAAATTGAATAAGAGGCATCGAGTTTGCCATATGTCAGTATTTATATGTCGATGGATGAAACGGCTTCGTATAGAGAAACGTCGCGGATCAAAGTACTTTTAAACTTGGTAAATTATAATACGTCTTTTTGTATGTTTCAGCAATCTATACATATAAATCATATCCTACGTGTGCGAATACTCGATATAGGTTGACGAAAAAAGGAAAAATACTCGCAAAGTGAAACTAAGCTTTTGTTTTAATTTTTTGAAATCACAAGGGCCATATCTTGCTTAATATCCATTTTCTACGATTGCATGTACAGAAATATGAAAAACATACAAAAAATTATTTCTATATGTTATACAATGGAGAGAATCACATGATAACAATTATATTTAAAATATATGTTATAAATGAATTCGTAATGAAATCAAACACATATAAAATTAGTTAAGTTCTATTTGGAGACTATTTATTTATAGTCTAAAGAAGTATCAATATTAACATATCTTGAAATGTTAATTGAAACTTATCATTCAATTACTAAAGTGATATTCTCGTGTTTATAACGAAGAAATCTGAAATGTGCTCATTTATTCAATTTATTATGTATGATCAAAAAGTCCAAAAAATGTAAACATTTTTAAACGTTCTAATATTAATATTTATAGAGAAAAATTAAAATGTTAATACTCCTATATTGAGTTTAAATAAACAATATAATTTTGATATTAAAAAAAAACAACAGAGTAAAATTATTACAAACGCAAATAAGAATTAATTCGTATATAAATCAGACACACCGGATTTCTCAGAATCATATAAGATCAAATTTATATCTGAAAGAAATTTATATCTATTATAAAAGAAAAACGAAAATAATGCATAAATATAATGTATTTTGTATATAATCTATGTAAATTAAAAGAAAAATTAAAAGTCGTTATCATGAATTTCTCTTATGAAAACGACACTAAAATAGTTGGGTGCGGCATCAAGAGATCGAAAAGGATCAAAAAGTCCCAAAGGGGAATAGTTTATACGTAAGAAATTATGTATGCTGATCTCGAGAGACGCGGTACCTAATCGTCACATATTCACACATACAGCCAAAGCACAATTGAAGAGGACAGTCGTATCGACGCGGAATGTCTGGACATTCCTTTGTACTTTTGAATAAATATACATACTCATTACTTTACATTACATTAAAAATCTTCTCTAAACATTTTTTAGAATTGAATGAAAATAATGATATTCTGCACTGTGCACTTTTAAGAATTGAAAATTTCATGTATAATCGTAGTACGAAATATGATTATAAGCGAGATGTAAAAGCTATGCAACATATATACATAAACATATGTGTACACACCCGCATATATATATAACTATGAATACAAGTATTAACACGTAGGAAGTGTTTAATGGTGCTCTCAATTTTCGAGATAGTATATTTTTGACTAAGATAGAATTCGACAGTTCTAAATTATATTTTAATTAAGTTAAAATACAAAAAATTCAACAAAGTAAACATTATAAAAAATCTATAGTTTTCATTTCTCTATTATTATTATTATTATTATTATTATTTACTAATTTTTGTGTTTGGATATTTGAATTTATTGGAAACTATATACAAGTTGAAAATTTATTGCAATGGTAATTATTTCAAATTAAAATAATTCGAATTCTAGATTATTTTCAGATGTACTTTTCGAAAATATCTAAAATTGAAGAGCGTTAACATATTTCTCGTACTTTAACGCAAACACTCATCCCATTAGTGGAAATGACAATTTTTTCTTTTTGGAGTCATATTTTATTAGAACAAAGGAAATGTAACATTTTAGACTTATTTAATATGTATAATTATCAAATAATAATAATCATATTTATGAACAAGAAAGGAAATATACAATTATTGAATATTTTACAGATGATCAATATTTGACATTACCGTAAATCAAGACCAGAATATTTTGTTGATCGTAGTATTACATATATTTTTTTTCAAAGATTCGTACTTCTAAAAAGAGAAAACTGTAATTTCTAGATGAGAATAGCAGTAGTTTTAAAAACCCATGCAGCGTGTACATAATAAATCATAGATACATACATCTTATATATTAAATCGAATAGTGTAACTCTAAATAAACAAAAAAAGAAAAATGAAAAAAAACACGCCAAAGCTCCAATTCAGAGCAACTCTTGTATAATAATATATAAACGAACGAGAATAAGTCGTTTATACTTGTCGGAAGCGCTACAGCACCGGAAAACACAAGAGGAACAGATGAATGTTTTCGTATAGTCGCCGAAGAACTGGAACTCCTTTAATTACAGTTTAGGAAGTGTTTCTCAAATTTATTTTTTGAGTTAAGAGTTAAATTAAGAAGAAAAACATATGACCGGAAAATTAACTCATTTTTTGTATATGCTATGCGAAGTTTCGATCGAATCTTTTAAGTAAATATTGTTAATTTCTATGAGGGATTGTCGCCGCTTTTTCGTTATGAGTCGCTATACTTTTGTGCATTATACGTGTAAGAATTTGTGATTGTGCAATTTTCAACTAAAGCAGAATAAATATGAAAAATAAGTAGATAAAAATAATAAATAAGTAAAGATAGAAATATAAAATACTGTACTTAAACATTTTGATAGATGTAATCAATAAAATCTTTCATAGTTGAAAAACCTTTGAAAACATGGCGATACTGCCGTTTAGACTAAAAGAAAAGACTTGAAAAAATTCGTCTTCGAACGATTCTATACTGTATACAAAATAAACATATATAAAATGTAAATGTAGTAACCATCGACTTATGATTCCAGCCGGAGATTGCGGTACTAAAAATAATGAACTAAAATAAAAATAATACATAAATATCTATAATAATAAAGGATAATAATGAAACTTTACGACAATAAAAACGAATGTTTAAGAGTTAATCGAGTAACGACGGAAAGAGTAAAAAAACTTGAAAAAGATATTGTATTTTCAGAAAGTTAAGAAAACTAAGAAAAAAATAGACTAAAATTCAAAGGTTCGACAGCCTTGTAAAAAGGCCAGTCCCTTCAGTTTCGCTTGCTAGATTTAATATTTTTGTAATGACGCCTTAGACATAGTTTATTTATATCTTTGTAGAATTTAAGCGAAGATCTTGCATACTTCTTGTAACGAAACGTAAAAAATTTTGTGTGGAACGCAACGTGTATTGTACGATGATAATATTTTGCTTATTTGATACTCGTGAAGGATCGATATTAGCTATTAAAAAGATGAAAACAGAACATCTTTGACGCGTATCTATTAACGCGTATCAAAAGGATTGAAAGCACGGTTATTAGAGTTTTTCAATAATAATTGCATCAAATGTTTTTCTTGAAGGAGTTATCAGGAAAGTTCTACTTTACCAACTGTGTCAAGTAATCAACTAGTTTAGTAACTGGTAGTACAATACATTCATTACGTATTCTAGATTTCAAAGTTTGAATCCTAATGGAAGCTTTTTTATTATATGCTTAATTGTAACCGGTATAATTTAAAAAAAATTGAAGTTAAAGGTTTAAATTTATCTGATGCAAATTTAAAAATTAATTTTAACTCACTTTGATATAATTATTAATTTCATCTGTATAACTAAACAGTGTTTAGTCTTTTAGAAGAATAATATAAAAAAATTGGATAGATAATGTATTGGCTAACTAGTTAAGAATATACCGCTGAATATCGACTAAATTTGAAAAATGCTTAAAGCTTTGCTTGCCTGAATTCATTGTGAAATATACTGCTTGAAATTATTTTCTATTATATACTATTATATTTTAAAGTTATTTAAAATAAATGTTACTTAGATCGTGCCAATTAATTATGGAACTGTAACACTATAATAAATGAATATCGAGAAAGACTTACGTTACTTTAGCAAACTTTAAAATGCTGTATTTTGCGTTGAATCATGTGTACTTAAATCTTATCTACAATGACATAATTAAAAATCCGCCTTTGTACCTTTGTAGAAAAGTGTAATACAATACATGCCATATATGATTACTAAAAAATGTCGCCAGAACCAAAATGTTGTTTATTTGTATAGAATTATACATATTAGGAAATATATTACAACTAATAGATAAAAATAGTTAAAAGTATAATCGTTGTATTCTTTAATTTCCAACTTAGTATATTCCTATTTTAAAAATTTTTATTTTCTTTTTAGTAAGTTAAAATAGTTACTAATATTTTCTTCTGAAAATAATACTAGCGATATAAAATTAGTATTAAAAATAGATATACTATATTATTTTTATCAAATAATATTTGCATTTCTTAAAATCTTCAAATTAAATTAAAGACCAAATAGAAATAACTATTTAGAACAAGCATTAGTAACGAGCATTGATAATCAAAAAAACTATACGTACGTACACTAACCATATGTTTTTAAACAAATCACACGCAATAATTTATAAAATCAACTCTAAATAAAATTACTGTTAAACGTAAAAATTATAAAATTAAAAATTAGGTACTTACCAAGTTGAGGTACCGACATGTAAGTATCGCAGTCGACTAGAAATTGTCCACATTGTACTGCACCCAACGCAACGATCCTCTTCATTAAAAAATCAATAGTTTGTGGACCTGTTCTATTTTCCGTCGTAGGATATTGAATTAGCCTGGAAAAGAATTTATTTTAAATAGTATTATAAGCGTACGAAAATTTATAAATAAATATTAGAAAAATAAAAATAATATTGATAAACATTAGATAATATTAAATAATTAAATTATTAAAATTAAAAAATTTTCTTAAATAGTATTTTAAAATATCATCGATTATTCAAACGGTTATAATTCGGAAAATTAATAAAATTTCAAAAAAACAAATATTACTAACCAAAAAAGTGACAGAAAACAAACTTAAGTAGTTCCGAATATCAACGATAAGTATGACAAACAAATGTTCTACTTACACAGTAACACCCATTATTTCCGCAACTTCCAGATATGTTGAATTTTAATTTAAACTAAAATTTAACGAAGAATTCAAAGAAAATTCGTCAATGTTTACACCGGTATTACCAAAGAACACCGGCAGGATAAGGAACAATTCGTATGTTCTCACGATTGTTGCACAAAACCGCAACGTCGCGCCATCTTAGAGAAATCGAACGAAAAATTTAACTTCAAAAATTTTACTTAACGGTTCCGCGGTTGCTTTATCCAACGGTGAAAATGTAGAAATTCTTCCGTTTTCCGATTTTTCGTTCGTCCTTTTAAATAAAACCTTCCAAAACGAATCATCGTCCTATCATAAAGTTTTTTTATGATATTTCCGAATGTACGAATATCCGTGGAATGTACGTAAGGATATCCGTGGAAACGGAAAGTGCAAATTGTTTCCACCAGAGGTCCCGGGAATAAAATTCCAAAGTCCTGCGTTGTTTCATATTCAACAGGTTTTTAAACGTATCGCTTTGTTCGCACAGAACAAATAAACAGCAAGAGGAAACAACGGCATCGAATTCCCAGCGAGTCCTGCTCGAATCCGGTCCCCGGTCTGAAAAATTCCTCCTGTTCTCATCCCTGGATCAACACCCGCGGATCCCAGAAACACCGGAAGACGTCGAACCCGCAACGAGGTAAGACACGAGTTGCAACAGATGTCGCTACCTCACCATCCGACCGACGGAGGCACATACAATTGCATAGTCTTGCTTTGGAAATGATTGGCGATTCGGTCGTGGTGGGCAACGCGCGCCTCCACTTCTGAGTCTAGTTGCCGTCGCTGGGTGTGTTGACTTTTGAAACGCCGCGTTCCTCGCGTCGTGGTATCCATCCGGGTAACCTTGGGGCGGCCCTCGGAAGCTGATATCGCGGAAGAGCGGCGCCGTGGAAACGAGCTGGTGTAAGCGGAGGCGAGGTCCGGGTTTGAGTTTCGCCCGGAGGAAAGCGGTCGAAGGATACTCGACGACAGCCGGCGGTGATCGAGTCACGAGTCGACCTTTGCAGCTGCAGCGGCTCCAGGCTTACCGAGCAGTCGAAGGTGAGTCACGAAAAGAAAGAACCTGCTACGTATGCACTCGCGGAGTCCTGCTTATTTTTATACGTTTAAACGGACGCCAATGGTTACCGCTGTTCGAGCGCTGGTTGGAATTCGTAGGAAGCGATTAACCTAAAAGTTCCTTTTTTGTTTGTGTATCTATCTAAATAGCGAATGCAGTTCGAGTCCTGTACGGACTCGGATTATTTAATCGAGTCAGTATGCTTTAAAGACGCGCCGAGAGTATCTGGATATCGTGTTTTTAAAAAATGCGCTTCGTTCGTTATTTCTTTTGGAAAACGTTAAAAACTTTGCGTTTGATCCAAGGGCTCTTAACCTATAAATGTTATTAAGTTGATTATTTTATTTATCTCGTTATCGAAGGCGCTTAAAATTTTCAAATTTTTTTCTCAACCTTTCCATGTGATTTCGTATATAATCATCGAAAAAATATTACATTTTGATTTACCGTTAATTTTTAAAATTCGCGCTGTTATTTATTAGCGTCGAAATAAACAAAAATTATTCATTGAAAAATTTAAATAAGCTACGTGTCATTTTTTTCCTTTTGTCATTTTTTCGTTTTGTCATTCTGTTATTTTAAAATTAGATAAGATCGACTCGGGAAAAACAAGAAGCTGTTTTTAAAAGTCCCCGAGCCGATGAACTCTAACGCGTATAATGCGCGTGCAACGAAATTTGACATTTCCATTTAAACGAAAATTAATTTTTCACCGCAAAAATGCGTTGCCGGTCGGTTGGCAGTGGAAACGGTCGGCGGAACGATTTGTGATAAAGGCGAAGGCGAAAACGCCTGGCGCATACGCGTAACTTTTGCATGGTGCACACATGTGTTTAACGCACGTATAATTCCACGAGTGCACCAGAGAGAATAAACGCAACCGCAAGTGAAATGCGTCGCGCGATTTCTCACTCCATATTCGGGCATTCGCGTCCTCGTGTGCCCTTAAATATTTTTCTCGCTCGCTGAACGTGTTTATTGCGTGGAAGCGAGTTTCTAGCTGTTTTTTATTTTTTTAAATATCGGGATTTTGAATCGTTTTTAAAAACCATTATGGGAACTTTTACTTTGCGCTCAAGTGGTTCGCGTAGGTTGGAACTTATTCATGGGCTGATGGTTTTTTAGGTTAAGTTTATTCGGTTGACATGCAGAATGCATTTCGAGTTCTTATTTTTTAGATCTTTCGAGATGAAAATTTTCCTATATTTTTTTTTAATTATTTATAATTTGCTTATATTTTACGCAAGGAAATCATTTTACTCATTATTTTCATTCAAATATACCAATTAAACGAGTAATTCGCGAAGAGGTAATAATAATTATTTCTAAATCTAATAATAATCGTATTTTAATCACCATATTTAGTGTAAGATTTTAAATTTGTAATTTAACCGATTTTAGAAATTTTTGATACGAAAATAATTAATTTAAACACTTTAGAAATATTAATATTCTTATATTAACAAATATTTTAACATTTTTAAAAGAATAAAACAATTTATACATAAAATATTAGTTGACGATACTTTTAAAAAATTCAGTAAAATATGTATTAATTCTAAAGGAAAATAATCCTGAACATGGGCTCACTGAAAATATGTATAATAAAAAACTTTTTGGATGAATCTTTAGTTTTAAAATTATTACTTCCAACAAAAAACTGACGTGACGCGACACGCGATATTGAAAAAACACGTATTAGGTTAATTTTCGAGGGTACACTCGTATAGTATGAAGTTTGACTGTTATTATATATTTAGTCTAATTTGATAGAAAGAAAATTTAATATTTTTTTATAATTAGTATATAATTCAATTAGCTATTATAAAAGTTAATGATAACATACATAAGAAAACAAGTTTTAACCGAACCGATATTTAGTCATGTGAAATAGGATACCGGTATGAAATTAGATTTTGTTTTACTCCCTTTTTGCAAAAAACATTTTTACCGAACCCATTTTCATAATCTACTTACTTCGTTACCATAAAATATTTTGTTTCAAAGAATAAATTGATCGTTCTTCAAATAAATTACTACAAAAATATTCATTATGTAATTAATAGAAGTTGTGACATTTCTGTATTTGATCAAGTTTTCTATTAGGAAAAAAAATAACGCGTTGATAATTAAAAACATTGAGATTATAAAATGTTTTATTCTTTTTGTATTAAATTAATATATAAATTTTAAATATTAATTTGAGAGAAATTTTCATAAATCATCTAATTTTGAAAGTTTTTTTCTGAATAAATTGAAAAGTACTCAAAATATAAATATTATATAAAAACAAACATTCTTATATTTTATAACATATATAAAATATCTTGGTGAACAAATGTTTTATTTTAAATTGTCAAGAAATAAATACATAAAATATCTTTTTTCTAGATAATCTAGTACGTTAAAAATTTGAATTATTCGAGTACTTTTAGTCCATCTTTTTTCGATTTCATTTATTTACTTAAGTACATTTAATGTTTGATTAAGTTTCTCATATATAAAATAAACTCATTAAACTGACTAAGGGAAATTCGGTCATGAGAGAGATTTTTATTTATAATTTATCTATATAATCTTAATGATTCTTCATAAAATACATTTTTGACATTTTAAGAAAACTGCATTTAAGATTTTCATTATTTTACCATTATTTAACGTAGAATTTTTGTTCTTTAAATTAAATTTCATACAGCTTATCCTTTGAAAATGTTTAAAGATTTTGTTTGTTTAGAAAAAATTAAATTAAAACCGGCAAGTTTTAAATATTTTAAGATACTTATCGTAATTACTTGTCAGCACTTGAAACAGAGGTGTGAAAAATAAATATTACAGGCTCAGTTGCAAGTTTGTAATTACATTAATTTCTGAAAGTTTAGGTATTCCTTTTTATTTTTGAATAAGAAGTAATATTAAATGTTCATTTTGTATGCGTATTAAAATATTCATTAATTTTAGATATAGAAATAACTAAAATCTTATATTTTACGAATAAATTGTAATCTTCAATTTTTTTGTAGTGTTCAGAAAATTTTTTTAGTTGAGTTATTTTATAAATTTATTTATTTTCTTGATTTTCTTTTTGTATTTATTTTTTAAATCAAACGTAATATATTTACTTAATTTTTTGTCTTTTATTATATTTAATTATTATGTAGCTTGATGAGTTCGAAAGTATACTGTAAATTATGTATTATGTAACAAAAATGAAAATAATATCTTCTAAATTTATTCATAAATAAAATATAATTTATGAATCTTTTAAAGATTCGAGTTATTTGAAAACATAATCAATTTAATACAAAATATTCATCAATATATTATATTTTTAAAATATTTAATTACTAATTTAATTGCTAAGGCAGATAATTATATATATATGTATATTATTTATGAATAAATACATTTAAATATTGATTTTATACTTCTCCAATAATTAAAATAGATTAAATATTTTGTTTAAACTGATCGAAAATAAATTTATATTTATTAAAATAATCTATATTTATTATTATTATTGAATTACGAAAACTTAACTTTTCTTTTTGTTTATATTTATAATTAATTGTATATTATGAAGAATATAATTTTAAAAAATCGGCAAACAATCTATTATTGATGAAATTAACAGATTTTTGTTTTTAAAATTTATAATAGTACATTTCCTATTCTTGAAAAAGAATAAAATATTATATTTGAGAATTCAATTATAACTACTCTTTATTTTTGTCCGTAATTATTTTTTGATACATTATCAATGTATAATTCGTTTTGTATTGTAAAAATAAATAAAATGATAGAAATTAAGATACGATTCTAAAGGAAGTATAATTATAAATGTGAATATAAATATAAATCTTTATATCAGAATATCAGTTCATTCAAGTATTTATAAAATTTATTCTCAATTATTTGATGGTATTATTGAAAATTTTCGCATAACTAATTGTTATTAATATTAAAAAATATCTTTTATCGGATGGTTTTTTTTATGAATATCAAAGTAAACATACACGGTGATTATTAAAACGGCGAATTGCTCATCAAACGAAAAAACAAAATTAATTGAAACATCATTGGAAATCAGTTAATAAACCTCTAAAATAGATGCACATGAGTACGTACAATTTTTAACGAACGAAGTCGTTATCGGACTCATACTCTCGGACGATCATTGAAAAACGCCGTGTACGATGTTAATTCGTGAAAATGACTGAAAAACATTTTAGCCGCGTTAATCGCACCTGAAATTCCAATTTACCTAAGCTACTGCTGTCGTTGTTGTTGTCGAATTACACGGTTACTAACCGGTTGTGCACTTGCGACATATGCGACGTAATTCGGCATCTACAAACCCGTGGGTATACTCAGGCACGTACCAGTAAAAGTACATTTTACCGTAAATCAGAGTTGTTATGAATCGCCTTTTAAGGGGATGTGCCTTATAAATCTTTAAATACGAGACCTGCTGCACTGATCGTGTTTCGATGAATGCTTTCGGTTAAAACAGCGCTTCGATTTATGCAAAACCTAAATTCGTTGGCTGTTCATCATGAAATAAAATAGAATGGCACAATGTTTAAAGCTTTTATATCAACGGACCTCTATAAACCATCGCGAAAAAGTTATTAACTTTTTAATGGTTTCAATGATTTCATAACTTAAAATATTGCACAATGGTCTATTTTTGCACTGGCATAGGTTAATATATATGATTTTTGCATACGGAAGTTTATAAATATTTTTAAAAATCTTTTTTTCTTTCTTATTGTTTGAAATTTTCTTTCGAGACGAATCAATTATATCGTTTCTTTATATTCCTTTTTTATTAAAGTAAAATTCCAATAAGCTATAGATAATCAGGACAAAAGTATTTATATTTTAGAAATTCAGGTGAAAGTATAAAAGTATAACTTAATGTATATTATTTTGATCTTGTATAAAATAAGTCGTTATAAATTTACTTACAGCACTTTGGTTTGAAATAATTCAGAGATACTAGACATTAATAACTGATCCGTCCTACTCGTTAAAGCGTGTAAATTTTGTGCATGTGTATGCACATATTTGTGTATGGCTGTAATACCATAGCTGTGTTGAGTGTATGAGGATACCTGAATATGCATATATATATATATATATATATATATATATAAATACGCGCAAGTTCTGTGTGTGTGTACACCTTTATATCTCGAAAATTTGCTTGTAAATATTACCGTGAAATTCGCAGTAAAATTACCGTACAAATAGTAAATGTGAGACGTGCTATTTCAAGAGATTTAATTGGTGACGTAATTTTACCTCGTGGCACGGCAAAATTTACTGGCTATTAAACAGAATACCCCATCTACCTACCTGATTTTAAAAATCTTAAGTATATTTATAGATTAGATGGTAGAAAACCTTTAATTTAACAAATACATATTAATATCGATAATTAAATAAACATTAAAAATAAATGTATAAATTTATCTATTATTTTATTAATTATATTTATTAGGAAACCTATTATTTGTTAAAATTAACTTATGATTATATTGAATATTACGGTAGCTGAAAAATATAAATATACATAGTGAATTTATTTTTAAACGATGAATGAAGAGATGTTTTAAATAAAATACAAGAAAAGGTATCATATATTATAGTTTGAATTATTATACAGATGAAAACTGTGGTTATAAAAATGTGCATTTCGCGTACGGGAAAGTTATTGGAAGAGAATACAATAAATTAAAATATACATATTGTATATATTTTATCAGTGGGAAATATAACATTTTAATTAATACACATGACTCATCTCTCAAAGTCAAACTAGGACGATTCTTATTCTCTTTTTGTCTTAAAGTTCAAAGAGACAATTGCATTTTTTATAAAACTTCACAATTTCAATTTCACAAAATTTAGTTCTATTCGCTCGTTCTCTGCTTAGCTTCTAGTCGTAATCTCCAAAATACAGAAAGCCATCATTTCCAACTCTTGCACGTATGAAAGTTCAAACTAAAAAAGAAATAGAAAAAAAATCCGTAGAATTTTTGTACTGGATGCATTTTAATAAAAATAGACTCGGAATATTCGTATATAGGTTTTTTATGTAAATACAGTCGCATTTTCGGAAATCTCATGTTATATTTCTGTCGAAGCAAATAATAAAAATAATTGTATTTGAAAATGAATCAAGTTTTTATGACCTTTCAAATTGGTCTTGTAAAGAAGAACTCCCCGAACCGACTACCTTTAGTAATTACGGAGTGTTATTTTGAAAACGCGTACACGTAAAAATGGTATAGCAATAAATAAAAAAATCATTAGCATATGTGTATGCTTCAATCGTAAAAAAATTGCCCTTCGGCTGTTCGAGTTGCACAATAACTGAATTATCTTGAATTGGAAAATCCGAGCTCGAAGCTAAAGAGATACGAACGCGAATACAAGGAAGCATCGCTGTTTGCACCTGCCTCGCTTCTTTCCTACGCAAGAATGTACGAATGTGTTGTTTATGCGCGCGCGTGTGTGCCTACCACACACACTCTATAAATAGAGTGCAGGCATGACCCACCGAACTGTGGGGCGAGAGTCTAAATAAGCACTGCAATGTCGATAATGCAGAAAATACGCTGACCGGAAGATGCGACCGGATATGCATAAGGAAGCGCGTGCAGTAAATGCCAAGCGAATCGTTGCTTTTTTCTCGTCTTTCGCACACCTCGTATGTCTGGGCTACCAGAAGACGGTGCACTATTCCTTGAAGCGCCTTCGCTGACTCGCGCGGTTAATGTACAGATCTATTTCCGTCTGGCCGAGGGTTGGGGGCATCCGTTCGTGCCCCGCGCTCCACATGCGACTCGCGAGATAAGAAACTCGAAAGATACGCTGCACTTGAATCCACAAAAAAGTCTGCCGTACTTTGTAAAAGTATTTCTCGTTTTGTTTTTCTTGCTTCTCGAAGATACTGGTATGAATTCTCCAGGAGTTGATCGAGATGGTTTCGTTATTTTTACGTGACTGTTGATAGTTTTATTTTCCTTCTTGTTTCATTTATTTCAGAGATGTGCCACGTGCCTGTGCTTTGGTACAACCGATGCATCGCTAAAAGATTCGATATGCATTTGATTTTTTAGAAAGGAATGTATAAGACTGAGTTACGTTACATCAGTTTGTTTTATCGGTAGTGTCAAAATACTTTTTAATTCTGTCTAAATGAAATAATACTTTGTGTCTGGGTTCGAGTTTAGTTGCCATAAATATCAATATGCTCTGCAGCAAAAATCAATATAGGCTTAGTCGCTTCTTTAAAAAAGAAAGTCTTGTGATTTTTTAGAGTTAACAAAAGTTATCTTTGGTGATAATTAAAATTAATGAACATTTTTTTATCTTCAATGTGAAAATGCTTAAAAAGATTCATGTTTAGATTATTCAGTTATATAAAAAAATGAAATGAGAAAGTTAAATTTTTATTTTATTAATTGTATAATTTAAAAAAAAGCAATATTCATGTATCTTTTTTTATCATAAACTATAGAAAAATATTAATTTCTAAAATGTTATATCTATTTTTTTAAAATAACGTTTATTTACTTAATAACTCAAAATTATAACGTTATATATTTAATAATAATGTTGAAATCGTATTGTATTTTTTGAGGATAATTCTCTTTAACATACAATATATCGTATCATTTAGAATTACTGAAATAGCTTTTGATTAATATTTTCTTTATATTTGAATCAATCCGCGATCAAATATGTACATTAATTTAAAATCAAACGTGTATATTTACTCCCACAATATTGTTGTAATTACAAAAAATTACGTTTATTGATTTGTGTTTTTATAAAAAATTTTAAGAAAAAAGCAATAATATAAAATAAATTAAAAGAAATTGTTCAAATTTTTTGTTTTATTTTCTATTTTGCTTATTTTCTAGCAATTTTTGATATTTATACTTGAGTTTTTATGATGTGATTACATTAGATAACTTTTAGTTCCAGTTAATGTAAACTACATTTCAAACAAGTTTAGTACAATTAGTATGGATATGCAGTGAGACGGAACATTTTATACTTTGATTTTGAACTTTATGAGAGTGTTTTATACAAAAATATTGAAATTAGTGATCTCTATCTAAATAAATGAACTTTTTTATTCAAAATAAAACTATAAGAAATTATTACTTAAATTAACCCATTCCGATTACTTAAGTTTTTAAATATTGAAATAAAAAGTTTAAATTTCTGTAGTTTAAAAATCAAAAAATTTATAACCATCTTATTTCATACAAGAAAAGAAGTGTTAAAAATCCATATTCATATGATATGTTAAATTCATTTCTGATATCCATGTAAATTTTTTAAAAAATCTATGAATTAATTTTTAACCAGTTTGTTTTAATAATACGTCAAAGTTTTATTAGTTTTAATACTTATTATTTTAGGAAATATAGAGGATACGTTTTAAAATTTGCACACAATGATCGTTTATATTTAAAAGTAAATTCTATTCAATTTTTGTACATTTCTTTAAGCTCTTAGTATTTATTTAATTATATACGTAGTTATATGTATTGATTTTTTGAAATATCCAAATGAAAGTTTCATGAGATTAAATTAAAATTCATTAGAATCAAGAATAGATTTATTTATTACATTATACAAAACTATATTAATTTTAACGCTGTTGAAAATAGATAAAATATGTTTTAATTTGAAATTTTAAGAAAATGTATTTATTCTACTGTAAAACTTTATAAATTTAGATCACACAAAATATTAATGTCCTTTTTCTTATTATTATATTTGATTAAGAAATTATTAACTACTTTAAAAAAATCTTATTTTAGAAATATTCTATCGATTAGTATTACTCTACACACCAAAAAATGCGTAATTAAAACTTTTTTTATTTATGGTAATTTATATATAATTGATTTATATATTATTGATTGATTTATATATTATTGATGTTAGAAACATGAATTATTACATGAATATTTGGTATTTGTCTAGTTAATATGTCATTTAAACTTTTTTTAAACTGACATTTCCTATACATGATGTAGCATTTTAAATAATACTAAATATAAATTTATCTTTTAGTATAATTCAATTTTTATTATCATTATTTTTAAACAGTTTTTTAATACAAAAATCACATTTTCAATAAGAGAGGCAATTTTTTTATCTATTACCATATATTCGTGATATTTTTACATTTCTTACCTGATCCAATAATATTTTGTATTGATAGATACGAAAAGTTTCATACAGTAAACTAGAAAAAGAGGTTGTACTTTTTGTAAACGATACATAATTGTATATGCCCGAAAGAAGTTTTACTAATATACATTATATAAAATCTTTTTACGTTTTAATAAAAGAGATTAAACAATCGAATTTTTATATAAATTTATGTAACTCATATAATAATTTTTAAATATTTCTTTTATAAGCATTGTCTATATAAATTGCTACAAAAATTGATAATTTTAAGAAATTAATCGATTATAATAAAAAAGTCATTTTATATTCTTAATTCCATTTTTAATTTTAAATATCTTACGTTACATCATTTTATACATCTTTTAGATATTTTTTATACATTAAAAATTTTTTTATAATGTTGTCGAAATTCGCAAAGAAAAAAACAAATTATGTCATTAAATTTATTTCACGCAGTAAATTAAATTTTATATAAAATTTTTTTTTTATATAGTTGTTTAAATATTAGTTTAAAATAAGTTTGCCAAATGGGAAAAACTACTGAAAAATACTCGATACTATCAAAATAACGATCTCGGCCTAATTACTGCTTAACTCGGGAGAAGATCAACCGAAAAGTAGTGACCGCATATTCCTATAGTCAGAGATATTCGGTATTTTGGTCGAGTCTTATTTCTTGTCTGTGTGTTGAATGTTAACGAGGCGTTTAATAATTAATACATTGCTTTGGCACATGTCAAAGTGTAGATTTAAAATTGTACGATAAGTAAGAAATTTAAAATAAGATAAAATATCTCAAAGCTTTCAATTAGTTTAAATAGTAAATATACTCAGGATTCGTTTGTACGAATTTAGTAGAAAATATAATATATCTTCATTCTTTCTTAAATCGTTTCATTTATGCTTGCTTTAATAAATTTCGAATTTAATTGCTGAATGCTGTATAAATACTATACCGTTAACATATAAATTTTTGAATAATCAAAGTTTATAGTCTAATAATTCATTGTAGCATTTCGTTTTATTCTAAAAAATGAGTTTTCTTGACATCGTATAAAAATCTTTTGTATAATAACATTCAAAATTATCTATTTAATTTTATCGGTATATCTGACAACGAAAGTTTATATCGTATATATTTATTCAGTTTAATTTTTAGTTTTCATCCCAAATTTTATTTTTGTAAAGTTTAGATTATTTTTAATAAAAATTAGAAAACGGAGAAGTTTGCGAAGTAGTTTGTCGACTTTTTCTAAATGCACCCACTGAATTTCACGGTTCAAGTAGTTCTATGTAATAATGACGTTTCTTATGACTCTATCTTATGAAAGATAATCGACCCGGTGAAATAAAAAGTGGCTTCTAGAAGACTAAAAACCCAAACTCAGAGTTTCGGCACGATATCGTTAGATTTTCATTTCAACGTACTGGACTACTTTAATTATAAAAACAAAATCCTGTTAAAAACTTTTAATGCACTTACTTAATGATAAATTAATTCATTAAAATAAATACACATTCATTCATTTAGGAAAATATTTTTGTAATTGTAATATATATAACGGTATTTATTTGTATTACGTTGCATTCACGTTTTGTAAATTTAAGCATTCGAATTCAAAGTAAATGTATTTGAATTAAAGTATTTTGCTTTCCAATGAATCACTTTTTATAATTAGATGTTCTTTTTATCAAATTCATCTCTACCTGAAAGCGTGTAAAATATCTTCGAACGTCACCATTAAAACGAACTTAATTTAATTGAACTATTTTCGTATCGATCAAAGTGCGATATTTCTATTTCATTAAAACTTCATAATGTATACCGAGAAAAGTAGCACTTAAAATAAACGAATAGTCAGACTGGGTATAAACGTACTCCGAAAGCGAGAAGCCACTGTTCGCGCGAACTAATTCATAGTCGCGCGTCACACGCGCAATTATAAGTGAGTGTGTCATACGAAGATACGACGAATTCCCTTAGGCTCGAAACTATTATTTTATACGAATATTCCCATCGCTAAATCGCTGATGTTTTGAAACTCATGCGGAGAGTATCAATTCCGAACGGCGTTTGAACATATGATTAATTTTATATCGTGTTTCTTCTTCTCTTTGGATAATTTTCGTCTTGATTTTTTGCATATTCATCGGGAAGATGATAAATTAAAATTGTTTCGAGAATGTTTATACGAAAATTGAGTACACACTTACATAAAATTTTTTTATTCTTAGTGTTCTGCTTATTCGCATTAATGTTCATTAACAGTAATAATGAAAATATCGCGATCCACTGTTAAAATTTGCTATTAACATCGTTAAGAATATTCGCTTACGAAAAAAAATGTTCTTCATTCGAACAAAAAATGTTTCAAAAAAACTTTATTTAACGTACAATTTTATACTTTTCTATTCTTAAAGCGACTATTCGGTAAATTAGCATTAGAGCTAAAATATTTGTTTTAATAGATTTAAATTTGAATTCCAACAAGCATATTTAAATTCTCGACAATATTTCAAGAATAAAGGCTTGTAATATTTTTTCGTATTCACATAGTATGCACGATTACCTAGTTTTGAATGCTCCAGTTTTGTCGATTTTACGACTACTTTATGAACTAGAGTATCTTAAAATATCATATGAAATACAAACTAAAATAATAAAATAGCAAAAGTTTTCAATTTTTAAAAAGTTTTTTAAATTACTTTTTAATTCGATAGATATGTTTTCTTAAAACAAATATTAAAAGTATAAAAATATTTCTAATTTTACTTTTTTATTCAAAATATAGCGCAAATTAAAAACGGACGTATGGAAATAAGAGCTGCATTTAATAGTTCAAATTTTTGTAGTACGTCAATATTCAAATTCTATTTTAACGGTTAATTTTTTAATCATACGGTATATTTACACGTTGGTTAAGGTATTTTTTTATATGCAACGGTTACGAAGGAGTAAAAAGATAAGGAAACGAACCAAAAACTATATTTACGAGAAACTTTGCTTATTTTTTAAAATTTGATTATTCCGATTGCCTAAAAATGTGTTGTTGTATTAAAAAAATGAAAGAAGAAAATTGCCAGTAAATTTCAAAGCTCGAACCCTGATAAAAAATATACACATTGTTTTATAAAAGTGCGCTCTCAAAGTATTTTAAGACTATTTAATATATTATATATTTGCAATCAAATGAAAATACCTTACATAAAATATTTCGTTGGTCTTGCATCGTAACACGATTTCCTGTATGAATAATGCAACGGCTTTCTCTTGTGCCTCGGACAAAAAGCAATACGAAAAATTCCTAGCATTTCCCATGCATTTCTGACCTTTTAGCGTGTGCAGTCTGCAAAGTCGATACGGTAATTTTCGTATCTCAAAGTACAGAAGCGCACGTGCACTCGTTCCCTCTCGTGGATGACTCTCCCTCTGAGGCTGTCGCTTCCTTCCGCCAACATATATACATACATAATGTGTTCTCTCGGCTTATGTACCGACGTGCTTCACGTAAAATCCTCCAGATTACGTAGATCGAGATCGGTCTTTCCGAATTTCCTTCATAAGTCGACGCTATCACATCTTTGGATATTGTTAATTAGTTGTGCGAATGAGAATCGCGAGAATCGCGACGAAGACTAATTTAGAATGGCTGTTTTTGTGTCACTTCTCGTTCATACTATGCGAAGACGAAGCAAGAAGGCGCGGCTGGATTATAATGGAGTATATTAGCTGGGTGACAATAACTACGGTTTTCTTAAATTTATAACACGAATTTAGCGCGTCGCTCCAATTGTTTACGATAAAGATAATTAAATATGTATTTTGAGTCGCGTTGTGTAACATCGTCAGCTTATTTGTTTCGTGTACAAAATTGAAGATGGTGATCCTAAAAGCGTGAGCTTAAAACAGGTGGTTGCTTTGCGAAGGCTCAAGCACGCAAGAGTTTGCAAATACGCGAATTACGCGAAAAAAGAAACGAACGATTAATCAATGATTTATACCCACGAAAAATTTATAACAAATGATAAATAAAGAAACGCAAAAGAAAATAGCACCCGGTGACTGATTCTTTAAACATTACATTGTTTATGAAAAACTTATTTTAGTTTTATTCTTGACACACATATATTTTTGTTTTTATATGCGCTCTATAATCGCATTACTCGAATAATAATTAGCTCTCTTTTATGGCCGAAAAGTAAGCTCGTAACATTTGCAAAGTTATGCGCGAGCTCTTTTACAGGCTGTCTCCATTACCCAACATCAAAAACAGACCGCAGCACCAATTTTCGATACATGCATCTTTTGCTTTGAAACGAAGCCGCGCTCAGTCGGTAAATGAATAAAAACAAACAAAATTCATCCTCTTGGATCATCCAAATGAGTGTAGCATAAAGCAGGAAGCGAAACAGAAAGCGAAACAGAAAGCGAAACAGAAAGCGAAACAGAAAGCGGGAGAAATGTTGAAAAAGTACATCCAAAATAGGAAGGTATAGAAAGAGGAGATATTAGAGTTATGATGTCATTTTGCGATGCGCGCGTCAACCAAGGAAGTTATTAAAGTCTACGTGGTTCAGGTTTGACTGCCCGCAAACGGGGGAATGAATGAAATTCGAGATTGCCGAAAGTTCGCTCGGGGCTAGAACGGTAGCAGCACCTGAGCATTGCCGAACCGGCGACGTTGCAAAACTTAGAGAATCCATTTGCGAGGGGTTGGGGAATGCGAATAGGAAGTTCGCAAAATAAGAGAGAAGGAATGAAGTAGAGTTTCAGTGGGCGCGGCAGTCCCATTACACTCCAATGGAACTAGTTGATTTCGTTCGTTTCGTCGGCTCGTGTAATCACGAGGGTGTTAATGTGATTCGCGCTCCCGATATGATTTTCCCGGTTTTGTTTGCACTGTGACGGTAAATTTTGCCAATCTGCAAAGGTACGGAGAGCTCAGATTCCAGTCGAAGCTTTTCACCAAGATATTCTTCGATGAGCACTAAAATTGTAATTTTAAATCTCGAATGCCGTTCGAATACAAATATTTTCTTTTTTTTAAATAATGATCGATTTAAAAGAATATTAACGTTATACATTACGTTTATATACAATTATTCGACGTTTATTTTAAAATGTATAAATAAAATTTAAATTGTAAAAATGATATGCCATATCTCAAGTTATATAACTTTATTAAATAACTTTTACATTTTTACATTTTACCGGTTTTATTTCAAGCTTTGTACTCTGAAATAAATGTGAAAAATGATAGATATATTTTTTTTACATCTGTTCAAAATTTTAAGCAAAAATTTAATGTATATTTCTTTAAAATGTACTTTTGTGCATTACTAGATTAAAAAATAAAATGAAAAATTACTTCATTGCAAACAGATGATCTTTAATGATTCTCTAATTTTTCACCCTTTCCTTTTGTCCTTTTGTACGCGTTTTGATTCATGTACATTTTCTTATCCCTCATTTGTTAAAATATTTTATAAAGATAAATATTAAAGCGTATAATGTAAATTAACATAAACATTTTTTAACTTTTATTATCAAATTGAATCTGTCATAATTTTTATCCATATCGTAAAATAATTATGTAATATTTTTTACGAGAATCTTAAAATTTTATGAATTTAAATAATTTAGACGAAGTATATATGAAAGATGTAACATTTCATTTTACCATTTTTAAGCATTATTATCTTAAGTATTATTTTGATTATATGTTATACACGAGTACGTAAAATATTAAATACATTTTTAACGAGTTAACGTACCTTTAATTTAAATTTAAATTATATCCGAATTTAAATGAATATTAATTTATTGCTGCTTTAAATGTTTTCTATAATAATCTTTTAACGAGGTATAACTATTATATGTAATTGGATAAAATATTGCAAACTTTACTTAAGAAATATTTATAATGAAAATGTTATCAACACATTCTGTTTCATATGGTCTGTAATATACAAAATATTTTTAAATGAGTTTTTGATTTAAATTATAAAATTAATTAGAATGCACAAGAAGAAAATAGGCTATTAAAGTTGCAAAACATTATTGGCGATTTATATTTAGCCTCGAAAATTCAATCTAAATATTTATTTATAGAATGGAATTTTATATGGAGCGTATGAAATTATTCGATAAACTGTTTATCGAAAGTTTAAATGCCAAATAATGAACAGTTTGCTGAATATAATATATGAAATCGTTTTATAGTTGGTTACTAAAGAAATGTATATTTTTACATAAATTAACCATTAGTTCTTTATATATTTAACTTATTTTTAATTTAAATATTACTTTAATATTTTTTAATGTAAGCTAATATATTTCTTAATATAGTACACATTAATAATTCATTCGATTTCTGAATAGTCAAATTTTGGTTTAATTGAGATTTTGACTGTAAAATATGAATAAATTTGGTAAATCTTTTTTCAAAAATGTTTTGTTGAAACTAGGACTAGATTTTATATAAAATTCATTTATAATTCAAATTTTTTGCTTTCAAAGTTTTAACTTCTCGTAATTTCGATATAATCTTTATTCAAATAGTTAAAGAGACATATATTTTGAAGTATTTTCACAATTTAATGTAAAATACATTGCTATAAAATATCCGTGGATTGTCAATATTATGCAATCGTATAAGTTACAAAGAAAAGCTCGATACAGAATGCAAACTCAAAACATGCGAAGCAAATAACATATACGGAAAAGGTGTACATCCAATATATATGGTGAGGCGCATGAGTCATATTTTTCTACGTGACAAACCTTTGGACATTCAAACAGGGATACTCGATCAGTGGCAGCGACCACTTCTAGGATTCTGTACATATGTGAGCTTGAAAAATATATGAAATAAGAAGTTGCACTTTCACATAAATATAGAAGAAGGGAAATAAAATCGATTCCAATTGAGTTTTCTTTGAAAATTATTAGTTTACGAATTCGCAAAACGAATTATCGGAAAGTATTTTTCAACCAAGTATAATTAATCAATTGACGGTCAATCTTTGTTTAGTTGAATGAACCTGTGAAATATCCTGATGATCCAATATATCCTAGAAGATTCATTCAAGTTTAATACCCATTTCTTATGCTACCGTATCTTTAAGCATTTTTCTCGATCGTGTTCTGAACTTGTATAATATGAAAATTAAAGCTTTTGGTTGATTTCAAAATACAATATCATTTACGTAAGAAAAATATCTTCTTGACTTAACCTTTGTTCTAAATACAGTTAATTTATTTTCATTTAAGATAACGTATATTTAATAAGTATATCAATAGTAATATAAATAAATATAAAAAATGTAGAATTTTATTAGAATATATTTATGTAATATTAATTTATGCTATCATTTAATTAGTGAGTTCTTCTACGGTTGAAAATGAGGTTATCCTTATTATAAGTAACCAGTACAAACCGTTTAACCAATTTTTTCTGTATTCAAATCGTAATTCAATTGCTTTATAAAATAGTTTTATTACATGTAAATTTTCAACCATTTTTGAATTAATTCTAAAAATTCTGAAAATTATTACTTTTTCAAGCTAGTCGATTCAAAGAAAATGAATAAAAAGTAGCAAACTTTTTTATTACAATAAATTAATATATGAAAAATGTAAAATATTACAAGTCATATTAAAACTGTAGCCTAGGATTTTATAAAATTATGTAATAAATCATCATTTGATCTTTTTTACTGTTATAAACTGTACATGGTATATAATAGATTACCGTATCAAAATTAAATTTTATTCTATACTTTATATTTTAATAATTCCAACATGTGCAAATTTGAAACTAAGTTATAAAATTTAAAAACTGCTTACAAATTATATATAAAGTAATATTTGTAGATAAATAAATATATGCATTTGATAATTATAAATAACTATAATTCTTATTATATCTCCATGAATACATAACTTTTGATAATCATGTTAATGTAGCAGCATTATGAAATTTCGTAGTTATGAAGATTCCAGAGAACTGCGTCAAAACTGAAAACAGCAAACTAGGGCGTTGACAGTACTGAAACCATTTCTCCCAGTTCACCGTAACCTATTTTGTTCTTCAATTATGTTTCCTGACTATAACATGATGCTTAGTGCACTGGGACGACATATAAGAAGATATGGAAAATTTCATCTGAATAAATAGGCCATTATATTTTCTAACGAACTCAACCTATTATCATTCTATAAATTTTCATGTCAAAGTTTTTAGCTCTAATAACAAGCTTTTATTTAGTCAAATTTTATTTTGCAAGTATAATCTAAACTATTTGCTGAAAGTTATTTTTACGAATGTCATAAAAGTTTGCGAACGAATACCCGTGAATACTTTTCTTATTGTTAACAAATACAAACGAATATTCGAGATAAAAATACTAGCTTCTAATCTCTTTTGCCAATACTAAAATATTTTACAAACCTTGATATCTGTGTATAGATATAAATTATAAGCTTACATTTATTTTTGTTACATTTATTCTTGTTAAAGCGAAGATAAGCTTTTTAAATCGAAATGCTGGATGTATGACATATTGACCAATTTCTTTGAGCGTCATGGGAATGTTATAATTAATGGTCATATTCGTACATATATATTAAAAAATATGTATCAGAATACATTTTAGAAAAATATTCTTTTTCTATTATCATTTGTATGCGAAGAGAAGATACTTTCAACCAAGGTATTAATACAGTATTAAATTAAATTATCTAATTTAAATTCAAATTCACCCTTGATGTTCACCCTTGTAGCATAAGAATATAGCATTTATCATGGGATTGTACATTCATTGTGTATTCCTAATGTGGGATTATTTAAAAATCTATTTTTTTGTAACGTAATAGTAAAATATAATAAGTACCAAACATAACAAGAAATTTTACAATAGTGTTTGTATCGTAATTTTAGCAAAACATTTTGTATTGTTCTTTGATCTTATTAATTATAATAATGAAATAATTGAAATAAGAAAATTTGATTATACTTATATCTCTCGAAAAATGGTGTAGTTGAAAAAGCTTTCTTATGATTTGATCATGATTTTTATAAAATAACTTTTTATATACATCATACAATATAGTCGAGTTGCTCGATCTTCTTCAACTATCTCAAAGCGGCGAATGTGGGCATTCACGACCGTCAATTTATAAACCGCGTAATTCGAGTTGTCGTTAAAAAAAAGTATCTCTATTTATCATAAGCAGAGGCATATACATTTCTGCAAATACGTCTAAATGCTACCTATATATGATAAATAATCATATCCAAACGTCCATAGAAATCGGGCGAAGGAAGGAGCTGAAGAAAGGGTACGTAAGCTGACGACGAAAGTGCGTAGGTGTGTGTACATAGGGCGAGCGTATATGTAAGTAAGAGGGGAAGCTCGGAGGGTCACGTCTAAAAATAAGCGAATAAAAATTTCGAATTTCGCTTCCACGAAATGATTGCAGCAGCGCAACGTTGGTAGGCCAAATGGCGAGACGTCGCGTTCGCCTTCTTTTGAATTACGACATTCGGTCGAGCTTTTTTCCCCGTCGCAAACGAACCTTCAAAGTCACGCGTTTTCTCTCGTTCTTTCATTCTTGAGCAATTAAAAGTTAACGCCATTGTTTAGAAAAATGATTCTATGGTTTCTTAGCTCGATCGAACAACCTTGAACAGTCTACAATTCGCTATCGAGTTCGAGGATTGCTAGATTTATTGAATCGCCCGCGATAAAATTATCTGCTAAAGTCTTGAACGCTTCTGCTAAATTTATAGAATTAATTAATTATATTTTTTCGCGAACTGACGGGCTTTAGAGACGGCGGAAACGTTTCTTGCAGCTAGCAAAATAAGATTACAGCTCTATAGATAAAAATTATAATAGATAAAAATTAAATAATAATAATAACAATCTAATAGATAAAAATTATAAAATTTCTGTATTATTCAAGCATATTTTTTATGTAATTTTTACGAGTAATTTTTAGTATTAGTAACGTAATGTGATGTTATAACTGACAAAAATAGTATAACGTTTACTTTAATAAATATTACGATTAGAATTTATCGCACGATACAAATTATTTACAGAAACATGTGATATCGTACATAAAAATATTAACAAACTAATTTTAATAAAAAACGTTATAACGTAAAAATGATTTTTGAAGTGGATCAAGGAAATAATATTATGCAGTCTGTCTATTTGAGCGAATTATTTCCTTTATACGGATCTGTAAAATCTTTAACAGAAATTTTATATGAACAGTCATATGTATTCTACGAGTCTTGTAGTTAAAGGAAATCATGGATTTAATTCGTAGTCTTTATTGAAAGAGATTCAGAATTTTTGCGAGGCATCTTGAAAGAACTATATAAGTTCAGTGACTAGAATTTTTATACCATGGTAATGTAGACGTTACAGGAATCTTATTCTATATATCCAGTTATTTGAGATAGTATTATTCCTTCCGTGTTTCAAGATGGTTAACTTGTGTGCTTTTTTCACGTCTCAATTACTTATGAAATTTAAATTTTAATACATAATTATGATTTATTGAAGAAATAAAATCTGATCTTATAAATTAGATAATTCACGTGTATTGATATAATGATCTCAATTGGTAAATTTTCAGGCGTGTAATATATTGTTATAAATATACTTGTTTTAATTACAAAATTTACATTTTATTAAGATAAATATGGTACAAATGTAGTTAATATAATTGATAAAATAAACAAAAACTACATTTTTAACGAGTTACTTTACATTGCTCATGTTTCAGTGTCTAAAAAAAAAAAATTAACAAATTTTATATATATAAACATTATTTAATACTTATTCATATATTAAATATTTATACTTATATTTTCCATTCTTATAATTTATTCTTTTTCATTCAATTTAAATTATTTACAAGGAAATATAAATTATTCTTAAATTTGTTTTTGAGCTTTTAAAAATTAGAGGTACGTTAAATTTAAAATTTTTTAAAAATATTACTTTTGTATGTGAGATAGTATATAATAATAAAAATATAATAAATATTATATTATAAAAGTTGTATGTATTTAAATTCATATTTAGCCTAATTGGAAAAAAATAAAAAACCAGATGAATAAATGAAAGGAAACATTTGTTTTGCTTATGATCGTTTATTAACTTAGCAATTTATTACTTCGCGTTACATTTTAATCTTTTTACGTCTGTAAGACTATTTTTATTATATGCATGAAGTACATACAGTAAAAAAGGAAAAATTAACGAGAGAATTAATCGTCAGTAAACAATCAAGTATTTTTGTCGGTTTGCTTTTGAGTCGATGACGGAAATAATTCAAAGTTAATAGTGTCTAACGCTTTCAAATGGATTTCAATGGGCTATGCATCCGGCGAATCTTAAAAAAGGGGCATCCGGTAGTCACCTTCGCTCCTAAAAGGGCAAAAAATGCATCCTGAACCATTGAACTAATACACTGAGAACTAATTGTAACTAGACGTTGTCAATGAATAATACTAATGTGCTTAATTAAGAGATAACATCAAATCTGACCGCGATAGTTAATGAAAGATACGATAATGAATCAGATAATTAAAATTAAAGGAGGATCGCAGTAATTTAGCGATTCCATGCATTAAAAATTATTAAATTATCAATTTTCAACAATAACTATGAAATAATTTCATTTATGTAGTAATGATAAAAAAAACATTCTTGTATAAATTGAGATTCAAATTTTTTTGAACATTTATAAAAGGAATTCGTTCGACTTAGTAAGATTATAAAAAGATTTTTTTAGTTTATTCAAGTTAGCTTTAGAATTCCTTTCTATATCAATGTATAATGTGCAAAAATATTTAAAATAAAAGAAAATATAGATAATTCTAAAATTCAAAACAATCCAAATATTTTATGTTTCGAGTTTTATGAATTTATATAATGCTACTTAAAATAAAAATAATTTCCAGTAATCTAAATTAGAGCATGATACTTTAGAATTTTATTCAAACACTTTTTTAACGAACGCTCTTAGCTTTGTGATTATATCTTAAAAATTACTATTACAGAATAAAAAAAGGTCTTCCAACGAAATCTTATTAACTTTTAAGTAATCATAAGTTGCGTTAATGATCTATTCTGTACTTGAATATACAATGTATACTCGTAAGTATATGTCTATTAATATATTATTTATATTTTGTATTTATATTCATCGCAAGAAATGCTTTTCAATTATTAATATGCAATATCAACCTATCAAAGATCAATGGTATATATATAATAAGCGCAAATCTTTCATTTATCATAAAATTATTAATTCCTTCACGTTTTAAACTTTTAAACTTATTTGTTCCTTTTTATTATTATTTTTATGTAATTTATACATTTATTTACTAAAATTATATAATATATGATAATATGTGAGATTTTTAATTTATACGTAAAAAAAGTAAATGATTTTTGACGTACAAATATATCTTTATTAATAAAACGTGAACTTTCTATAAAAAAAGGATGATCCTCTTTTTATATGAAATACGAACACTTTCATCAGAATAATAAAATATTTCTTTATAGATAAAAATAACATAGAATAATATATAAATTCTCCATTTTTTTTCTATCCTGCAGTACTTATGCGACCTGCATGAGAAAGTTATATTTAATTTAAAAAATGCAAGTACTATTCTTCCAAAGTTCCATATACTCTCTGGTTATATGTTATAAATTAAAGTATGACATAAAATAAAAATGTACATTTCTGATTTAAAAATAAATTATAATTTTCTTGTTTATTATTTCATGTATCGATTTTGATTTTACTATAGAAAATAAAAAATATATGCATATAAAAAATCTATCTATTTTGATATTTGTTATATAATTAAAATTATAAACATTTGTAGTTTATTTTCGTATAAAGACACATTTCAATAGTAATTATCTGGGTCATCATTTTTTTAATATTACTATTTTAAGACTTTTTAAAAACATTTATTTACTTATAAACAAATATTTTTATTAAACTCTTAACGGATAAGATTTATCTACACAATTTTATTCGGAATAAAATTTATATAATAAAGTTCTTTACGTAATAAATTTTATACAGAATCTACCCAAAGTATTATGTGTATTTTTCTAAAGTATATTTTACATATATTTTATACAATGCATTAAAATTTTTCGCCCGTGCACCAAACAATTGTAGAGGATTTCCTCGGTCCAAATACTATACACTGATAATTCCATTACTGAATTAGTTTAGTTTAAGCTTCTTGAAAATTTTATACTGCATACACATATTTTTCTACTCTAATCTTTTGCTTTCGTACGAAAGACCTAAAAAGATCCAAATTAGTTTAGTTCGACATAGTAACAAAATCCAAATCGAGTAATTTCTTTAGAAATTCGTTTTCCTCCGTTAAGCTTCAATGAGTTAAAAGAATCGATTTAATTTATGGCATAACATAAAAATAATTATCAGGCAAATGCAAGTTTTCTCCAACCATTGATATTATCGAGAGTACAAAAATATCGAAAGGTCGTTCGAAACGTCAGCAGCAGCGTCGAAAGAAAGTTCGTTCGAATAAAGTATCTAAACCAAGGCTCTTAGACTTGCGAAAGAAAAACATCTCGGTAATAATAACCGGGGAAACAAATCGTACAATCTTAGAGTTTTAAATTTTAGAGTTTTGGGGCTTTGAAATAAAGTGGAGGCACGTAAGCAAGTACCCGATACCAGAAGCACACTTGGGTGTGCGTGAAAACTCTCCGCATAAGCACACGTACACCTAAGATCTCGGCGCACCTTCGCTGTTGCTTCTCCCTCGTTTTATCCTTGTTTCTTTTTTCATCTAACGGTGCCAGCATCCCCGTGGGTGTTCGGTGCGCCTCGGTTTAATCGCTTCGCTCTGCGCTCTTCATCTCTTTTTTGGCCTCGAGTTGACCTGCGTGCGAGAAAAAAGAAAGAATGTCTGAAGCAGAAGCGTCGAGCGTACGCCTCTTAACCATTTTCTAGCGTTAACAAGAATTAATGCGCGTATATTTGCCCAGAAAAGCTTCAGCGAGGCCTGCAAAAAATTACCGAGATGTCGCTCGTGCGTTCTTTTCCTCATCGTCGTCTAGACTCTCTTTTACACTTTATGTTAATGTTCTCGTAGCCGAGGAAAGCTCTCCTTCGTTTTCGCTTTGCTTCTTCTTTTATCCTTCAGTCGTTCTTTTAAATTGTAAAAAATTTTTTATCTCAATATTTGATTTCAAATTCTCACGAACGTGTACAGAAGATACGAGAGGTCACGGGATCTTTTATTTTTACGTTGTGTAAAAGGAGTACAAGGTTAAAATAATTATTACAAAATTTTATTCCATTTCTCCTACTGTGGATGAAAATTATTGCAACGTTTTCCCAGCTAATTGTAATATTAAAAAACTAAAATGTGTATTCGTCTTATTAAATTTATTTATAGATACGAACTAAATCTAGTCTTTTGAAAAATTATAACTAGTAAGATGACACTGTATTTTGTAAAAGATGCAAGGCTACATTTGTTTTAATAATTAGAATAATAAAATTATGCTTGGAACTAAAGTTAATAAAATTAAAATAGAAAAATACGATCGACGTTTAAATGGAAAATTATTTTTTATAACGTTGAATTAAATGAGTTTTGTCATAAAATCAGAAACGCGTTATTGGCGATAAATCACACAAAATCATAAATCTTGACATTTAAAAAAAAAGTTTTATGATATTTATATATTTTTTAAATTTTATATGCAAACAAATTGTAACTTTAATTTACATAAAATTTTAAATACTGAAATATCTGTATGACAAATATTGTATTCAAAACAATATCAACGTACCGATACAATTAAAAATAAAAATACATAATGCATACGCATTCAAAAAGTATATAGATACTCGTCATAAAAGACATATGCTGAATAAAAAGCAGATCGATATCAAAACTAAAAGTTTCTTTTTCCAATATTGCGATTCTCTCTGCTATTCTATCTCCGACTACCCATCCAAATGAGTCACATGCAAACTATTATGAAAGATTCGAAGTTGTAAAGAATAGATGTTGAACGATTCCGTAAATGCTCTAGTCGATGACTGCATTGGTCCTCCGGGTAAAAAGATTTTATTTCCTTTTATAAAATTATAAATTCAGAATTTATGTAAATTTTATACATAATTGATTCGTTTATTTTATCTTGATAAGTATAATTAATTCTGATTAAATAATACAACGATGAGAGTAACTTTTTTTAATTCCATTCTTTTCGTCCAATCACGAATACACAGGTATAATTTCACGAATATCAATTGCTGTTTTACTTTTAATGATTTTTAATAAAACTATATTGATTATATTTTATGTATTATCGCAAAGTGAAAAAAAATCAAATGTCTTATACATCGGTGTTGCAATCGATTATCATTAAATTAGAAATGACATATATCGTATGAGAATAACGTATCATTCCCATTATTTTAAAAATCAGGTTATTTAACCGTTCTTACATCATTTGTTAGATGTATATCATACTAAAAGAGAACCGATTAAACGCACAAAGCAAAAGATTAAAGGAGTGTATAAAACTAGGCAGAATAATTGAAAAAATAATTACTCAAGCAGAAATGCAATACTTCAGAGAAGCGAGACTGTCAAAGTAATTCAAAAAGTTCGACTCAATAGAGTATACATAACAGTGAGTACAAAACTTTCGAGTACACGCGTGTACATGAATTAAGTAAGAACGCAAACGGATAGAAGGGGCGCGGAACGAGTCTGCAGTTATTCTGAGATCGTCGGGGTGAATGCCCAGTTCTCTCTTTCTTCCTCTCCTTCCTACTTCGTTTCTCGCTCTCTTATAGTTTTGGACGTAAGTTGCCAACGCGCGATTCCTCGGCTGTCTCAAATCAAAACGCTCACTCATGCTCTGGCAAGCAACTCGTGTTCCACGAGGCAGTTTTCAACTGGAATCTCGACCACGAGACGTTACGCGCGGATTTGGAGGCTGAGCTGCGAGAGAAAAGTGGATTCGCCATCGGTCAAGGCCAGAGGATCCTAAATCAGAGGGAAGTAGTCGCTGCTTCTGCTTTACCGGAGAT
This sequence comes from Dolichoris vasculosae, assembly GCA_018907195.1. Lineage (NCBI taxonomy): Eukaryota > Metazoa > Arthropoda > Insecta > Hymenoptera > Agaonidae > Dolichoris > Dolichoris vasculosae. The sequence continues at coordinate 1,152,124 of JACCHY010000001.1, forward strand.
TTTCATAAATGTCGGATTCCGAGTGACCGAGGTGAACCTTCAAAGCTCATCGATTTGAAAAAGAGAACTTAAATAATTTATGAAAAGGTTGGATTATTTTAAGACGACGATGGAGCGACGATGGATGTTGGAAAGCTTTTGGAACTGCGAAGGTCTTTTTACCGCTTACTCGATATAATATTGCATTTTCGCTACACTTCTATTTGTCGTACCGTAAGTAGTTTAATCGACGCACTTGGCATTAATTGCAACAAATAATATTTTCGTGTTTCGAGTTTTTATTGTGTCTACTTCCTTGAAATCGCAGTGAGAAAACAACAAATTTTTCAGAAATCCTTTGTTAAAAATTTCATTGGGAAATAATATGGAAAGAATAGATTTCATCGTTAACAAAGCGAAAACTAAAATATTTCTTTTGTAGCGTATAGCGAATACTTTTTAATATAAAAACGGAAAGGCTTTAAGGGTAAATAACTATTAAATAGCAAAATTGTTAAAAAAATAAATTTGAAAGTATTTATGAATTTAATCTTTGACTAATAATGCGTTAAATAATAGAATTTTATCCTAATCGACTTTCAATTATTATTTTTTATTATTATCGTTATTGTTATCTATTTTATTTATGAATATCCAATATTGTCGAGTTCTATTTAATCATTTATGGGTATTGTACAATATTATTATCAATAATTTGATATAATTTTAATTTTCCTTTCGCAGTCCTCTTGTTTAATGTTTAGCTCGTTGGTTTAGTTTTATTTAATTTATTTGTAACTATTGTTCATTTAGTGTGAAAGACGTCATTATTTTTCAAATTTTCAACAAATATTAATAATTATAAGCAAGTACATCATAGGGAATTTATGTGAACTCTAAATCAATATTATTCGGTTGTCGAAAGCCAAAATCTGATTAACGTTATTATTTTATAAAATTATTGTTATCAATATTTATACAGATTCGTTGAATATCGTATTTTTAGTTTTGACGTTACTCGTGATTCAGCGCTTACACTTAGTAATCAAAAAACGCGATCTCTCTCATACCAGTTCGACGATTTTCGTCGTTCTCTGATCCTACCGCAAATAAAAGCATACACGACTTACCCCAGGCGTTGAAACCGCTAAGCGTCCGTATAAATTCGCGCAACGAAAGTCGCGGTTGACGGATGAAAAAATCTTCAACTCCACTTCAATCCAGTCTGCGGTTTTTCTCCTAACTCGCGATGCACACCCACGTCTTTTTTGCTCATCGTTCCGTCGGGCAATCGCGTTGCAAATATTGTCCGGTATTTCCATCCTTCCATTTCCTTTGTCTCTAGATCGGAGTAGTTCTTTTATTCGTTTGTCCATCGGCATATTTTAGCATTTTAAATATTTTACCCACTTATATTGCACCTTTATATTTTTACAAATATATATTGTATGTATGATGACTCTGGTCAATAAATAACATTATTCTATTCTAGGCGCAGTTAAGTACATTAAATACATTCAGCAAGTACATTACGTATTGTATTTATACAATGTATGTATATATATTACGCATTTATAAAGAAAGTATTTTTTTTTATTTGATCATTTCATATTACACATTCGAGTTTCTCTTTGAATCGCTTATTTAATATTAATGGATGAGTTAGTTCTATATTTATTTAAAAATATCCATAGAAATATTTTATCTTTTAAAGTCAAGATGGACTATGATTATATTATTTTGATGTATGCATTCAATATAGAATTATTAATCTTTCGAAATTCAGTGAGAAATGTAATATTATTCATCAATTCTTTATCAAAAAATCGATAATTTTAAATGTTATATTGAATAAAAGCACTCATTTATTTATTCGCATATTTGATTAATATTGTAGATAGTTAATTTACTTAATTTATGGGTTGAATATTAGTTTTAATTAATTCTTAAAAGCATTGTTTAATAAAGTGTTAACTCGGAATATTTAGTCCATATTTAATTTAAAATTTAATTACACATTACTACTTCTACCGTGTTAAGTATACATAAATGTAATGAAATTCAATTGCTTTCAAATTATTGGATATATTTAGATAATATATTCATTTTGATTAATTTTACATAAAAAATATGATTATATAAGCAATAGTATTATAAAATTAATTTCAATAATAATTCTACAAATAATTTTGTATATAAAATTTATAGAAAAAAAAATAATATAATGTTAAATGTTTTACGAGTCCCGTTTCTAATAAAAAAACCTTCAAAATGTGTTTAAAATAATTTTAATTCTCTAATATTTAGCACATATTTAGCAAACTATAATATTTTTTAAATGTTTAATAAATCCTATGAAACGATCAAGTATTAGTGAGTAAATGGAATATATCTGTTAAATTCTAAACGTATTGTCTATTATGTTATAGTTTAGTAAATAGTTTAGTAATAAATCTTAAATTATATCAAAATTATTGATTTATTTATTCATATCAAATTGACATTTTTATACTTAACAGAAATTTAAAAATGATTTCCTTCATTTTAAAAATATCACTACGTGACGAATTTACATTCTATTCTTTTCTAAGTAGTACATTATGATTTATAGATATTTTAAAATAAATTATTTTACAACTTCAAAATAAAATTTTTTCTATATTCGAAGTTTTAAAATAACACGAAAATTATGAAGCAAACGAAAATCATGAATTACTTCAAGAGTATGATAAATATTTTAAAGTATCCTTTTTTAGAAGCAATTTAAAAAATTTATAAATACTAGTTAATTTTCATTTTTGTAGTGTAAGAATTAAAATGTTTCATATATTAAACGTGCGCTTAGCTTTTTATATAGTTACTTTTATAAAGAATATTGATCAGAAGCACAAGCTAAAAAACTTTTAGTTATTTGATGAAATCATCATAAAGAATGATAACTTCTGACACTTCTGAAAGTTAGATATATTATTTACACTTATAAGCTGCAAGAGTTTCAAAGAATGTATAAAATTTATCTGTATTCGAGCGCATATAAATATTTTTTTTTAAAAAATTTCCACACGCTAATTTTCAATTACTGGTCGCATTGCTTATTAAAAATAATATATTTTCATCTTTCAATTTTCTTCCAACACCTCTAACTCTCGATCAGCTCTGATGGATCTCTTATCCGCAATGTTGGGGACGAGTCATACTCGGCACTTAACTCATGACTTGTTGGCACTTTCGCCACACAAAAGGATCCATATATCAAAATTTAATATTAATAAAGGTCAGACTACCCGTACCAGTCAGGCGTCTATATTTAGAGTGCACCAAGAGAGGATGAGTTCCGTAGCTTCGATTTCGCGTCCCGTGGGAATCGTTATAGATTTATGGCTCTGCCAAACCTCACCATCCTGCATTCGCTATCAAAATTGGCTTAGTTCGAAAGGTTAAAATCACCGGAGCTGATTTGTCGTGATGAATCCTGAGTAGAGACACGATCGAGTGCATATGTCCAGCAGCATTGCTTCACGATATCCTGATTCATTGTTCATCCACAGCTGGTCATTTTAATCACATAATAATGGCGAATATATAAATTACCTTATTTATATCGATGCTTCCGGTTTTCGTCGGCGTGTATATTGATTTTTTCAAATTTTATTGCAACATACTCATTTAATCAGTAAATTGAAAATAAAACCCAAAATGAATCGGTTTTAATTATCCCGTATGGAAAACATAAAAGTTAATGAATAATGTTATAAATGATTTTCAATATAAAAGGAAATTTTTTTCAAAATTTTAATAAGAAAAATTAACTTTGGTCTTTAATGTATTCGCGATAAAACACGTTAAACTTTTATTATAATAACGAACTTATATAGCTTAATTAAATATTAAAGTTCGTATCCACATATTTTTATGATGGTTTCTTAAATATAAAAGTTAAAATAAATATTTTATTTATTAAAATATTTTACATTCTGCAAGGAGAAAAAAAGTTTATTTGAATAAAATCTGTTCTGATTCGAAAACGAATACAATATACGTATACTTCAAAAATTTATGAGCCCTTTATTCAATATGACATCCAAAAGCATTGATTTTTTTATACGGATATCTCAATATCTCTAAGTCTATTTATTTTTTAACTTCATTTTTTGATCGTATCAATTAGAATTCATACATGTAGATTAATGTTTTAAAAGAATATTGCAATAAAATTAAATACGAGAGATTAAACTATAAAATGCTTGAAAAAATATATTTGAATATTTTTTGAATTGCATTAAAAATATTATAAATTACGTAAAATTTGAAATATTTCGTATAACATTTTATTAATATCGTATCATGAAATATCAGTGTAAATAATTACATAATTATATGAAATTTTTAAATTTTTAATAAAATGATAATAAATATTAGTCTTTAATCGCTATTGGAAATTTTAAATTTACATTTATATCAATTCAAAAACATAATTATCCCCTATTTTTTGTTAAATCTGTATTCCAGATATTTGTTTATATTTATCTTTTTTTAATTTAAATAAATAAATATATATATATGTTATTTCACATAAATGTCTTAAATAATCTTTATTAAAATTGTCTAGTTATATTTTCTTTTCTAAGTGCAGTATAAAAAACTTTTATCTTGTAACTATGCAATTTACTATCTTGTTTTGATCAAAAATTTTTATTAAACTTGAATTTTTGATACATTAAATGAATTCTGGTAACATTTTCGTAAAGAATCACGACTAATATTCTTTTTAATAATTTTTTAATGAAATAAAAATATTACCCTCGAAAATGATGTAATATCTAATTTTAATTTCTATTTATCTCATTACTATATCGAAATATATAAATGTATTTTCTTTTCCAAAGAATTTATTTGATTGTATGAATAACTTATAATTATAATGGTGTAAGCTTTTTAACATATAACTTTCTTTCAGTTTTGTTAATTATTTTGCCAGTTACATATATCAGATTTTTCCCCTACAATAATTACTTTTTTCGCATACAAGGTTACGGTATAATTTAATTGAATAATTAATGCATACTACAAACGTGTTGATAGATGCAATCGGTTCAAACAAGATAATACTATTACGTTTCGCGCATTTATTTGGGTTACGAATTAGCGCGTAAAATAAAGAATGATGTTGTTTCACATACAGTTGCCAGCATTCGAATAATTACCTATGCCATATGTCCTTTTCGAATGACCATCATTTTACTTGTGGTCTAGCTTCTAGCTCTAGTGCACCTCCATATAAATTCAACAATAGCTCGCCGAGGATACTAACTCGAAAAGCGTTCCATTTTCATGCCCCCCTTAACACGGCGATAGTTTCCAATTTCCTTGTGGTGCTTTATTTGAAGTTCCTGCTTTGGGATCTTATTTCATATAGGTGTATTATAGCGACTATCGTTTGAATTATTCCAATCTGTCGATATTTAATTGAGAATGGTACTTTCGAAATAAACTGTCGAATTACGTTAGAAATTATTGCGTATTAAATTTTTTCGATGTACTCGGCTATTATGGAATAATTGATTACGAACAAAAATGTTATTACTTTATTTTATAATTTATAGAACACAGTATTTTGTATGCGCAAAAATGCTCAAAATTTTTAAATAGATATGGATTTATAAAGAATATTTGATAAGATTTTAATAAAAGAATATAAATTTATCGATGGAATAATCAATTGTAATTGTGAATAAAACTAACAAAGAAAATAAGTGTTTGTATTATGTAAAATATTCAAAAAGGACTTTGAAAAAAAATTGAGTCAAAATTTATTAATTATATGAAAATTTTAATATACAGATTAACTTGATTTATGTTTAGTATATGAATACATAAATTATAAAATAAATTTTATTACAATTATAATATTTAACTGCAACTGATAATTTTTTAAAAATAATATTTATAATATTAATTAGGTACACTTTCTTCTATTTCATTTTTTATTTTAATTATTTGGATTATTGTGTACTAAATACTATAATAAAAATATCCTCTAATTTGAGTATAAAAGTAACTTGATAAATTTATTCTTTTTTAACGAAGTACAACAGATTGATTTTATCCATTGATCAATGTTCTTTTTATCCAATAAATACGTAAATGCCGATATCAAACTCATCAAAATTCTTTTCTTCTGAAACACAATTTTATCTTCATCGGTTATAATTTTCGATTTTATCAAATTAAAAATATGTTTCCGCGTATCGTAACACCACATTTTCATATTATTAAAAGAATATTAAAATTCAAATCAAATTTCAGCAAATATAAATTATCTTTTTCATACAAAAATCATTTTAATCAAATTAAATTTTCATACTTTACGAAGATGAATCATTATTTTACACTTTCGTGTTCATTTTATATTTTACGAAATTTTGATAAATATAAAATTCAGTTAAATGGTACTATTGTATCAAAATGTGCGTTTGTTAAATTTTAAATGAGCCGAGTACATTTTACATTGCATTTTGGATGATTACCTTATTGTATTTTATAAATGAGTGACTAATAATAACCAGGTAGAATTAATCCACCCCAAAATTAGATTTCTAATTTTAAAATAAGCAAACGAAAATTATGATCAAAAATAGGTGTAAGATCGCAAAAAACATTTTCCGTTATCTTAAAAATTACAGAACCCACGAATAAAGATGATTGTACCGATCGATGCATCACCTTTAATATTAACCACTCGTGCCGAAAGAAACGGTACGTTTTCTAAAAGCAAGTTACTATTTAAAACAGCAGCCGTCTCAAGCAAATATGATTATGTATCTTAAGCTCTCACACACGCGCGTCTCCGAGTGTCACTTAGCAGGAATTCCTAGATTCAGGAAGCCTTAATCAAATTAACATAAGGGATATGCAGAGTGTGCAAGGCTGTGTTCGTAGTCCGGGCGAGTGGCGCCTTGATGCGCCCCTGTATTTGCAACATGCTAATGACGTAAGTTTGTCGCTCGGTTTTCTCTTCGCAGTCGACGACAGTAGTTGGAAGTCGTACGCTGTTGTAACTGCCTCCGCAGAAACTGTACGTGTTGCTGCCGCTGTTGCTGTTGTTTCTGCTGCTGTTGCTGCTGCTGTTGCTGCTGCTGTTGCTGCTGCTGTTGCTGCTGCTTCCGACATTGACGAGTCTCTTCGATCCTATCCCTAACGTTGCACAATGGAATTTCGTTAATCCTTGAAAAGTGATACATTTATTCGAGCCTTGTCCTAACGATCGAAAAATAATTCTACCCTGGTAATGGATCATTTTTGACGTATCGAAATAATTCTTAGTGCTAAATAAATAAGACGTATGCACGAAGATTTTTCTACGCACACATAAATAAAACAAAGTACGTTCGACAACACATTTTTGAAAATTTTTTAAAAATACATGAAAACGTGCATTTCTTCGATAATTTTAATACAAATCTGTTGCAATCGCAAAATTTAGCTACGTAAAAATAACTTTTCCAATTTTATGGCTTCGTTAGAAGTAGAATTAATGGTTGTCCAATCGCAAATTAATATCTAAGAGAAAAAAAAATTACGTTTAAAATGTCTGCACTCGGCGAGAAACATAAAAGGCACCATTACCACGTAAGAATAGTTCAATCGTGCTTCGTGAGACGAAAAATCGCCAGGTACTTTAATACAAAATCACCAACCATTCACGGATTTAATATCATCCGTTTTTCTGAAACAGTGTTAGTCGGTGGCAGTACACGAACCGTGGAAATAGGAAAAGACTAAGAAGCTTACATCGAGGAGCGACATTCAAGAATGAAGATGGAAAAAGCGCATTGCAGAAGGTCAGCGTTGCGGCGAAAAGGCCCTTCGGGTTCTTTGTCGCTCCGCGCTCAGATGTACCTCGTAAATGTAAACGTCCATTCTCGTCCAGGAATAACCGCCGGCCACGGATATTTGAGGTCGCTTACGTATGCGAGAGCAGGAGCGGCTTAGAAAGCGTAGCAAGTCGTTGCGAATTCTTTCGCGGTGGTTATAACAACGGCGACGGCGACGACGGCGACGGCGACGACGACGACGACGACGACGGCGACGACTACGACGACGACTGCGACTACGACGTCGGTGACTTGACGCTCGATAAAAAATTGTTTCCCGCAAGCTGCACTTGATCGCTTTTCAATTGAAATGCAAATGCGTATAAATGTAGGTGGCTGTAAATTGAGCCTCGTTATAGCACCTCTATTTAATTAAGAACTGACCTCTCCTAGATTTTAACGACTTACTTAAGAGTACTAAAAGTATTATTATCTCGTAAAAAAGTAGTTTTTCAGGGTGAAAAATTCAATTTCTTCTGCGTGGAGCCAAGCCATTACGCATTAAATTTTTACAGAAACCATTTTAGAGGACGACAGCTATTTTTTTGAAAAATATTTCATTTTTATAACTCAATTGTAAAAAAATGGAAGTAAGTTCAGATATGACCTTTTAAAAAATGCTTATTGATATTTTATACGTTCAAATATACTTATAATTTTTTTTTTCTTTTAAAAAATTATAGTGCAGTTTTCGTTTTCGAACAAAAACTTTTCTAAAATTAAAATACTCATCTGTATTAAATATTTATAAAAAAAAATAAATGAAACGTTGAAAAATTTAAAAGTTTTAAAAATAATTTTGAGGTAAATGCGTTAAAAATATTTTTTACAATTTAAAGACAAATGATTTGTATGTATGCTGTGTAATATGATTATTTAGATCAATAGAGTACTTTTGTTATTAAAATAATATTTTAAGAAATATCTTGCATAAAAAGAAAAAAAGATGTAATTCTATTTTTCTAGTATATTTAGTTTTTGGTCATCGTCACATTTTGACATTTTTTTTCTTTTAGTAACATTGATGTAAGATTAGGATCGAACTTTTCCATTTTATAGAATTTAGAAGTAACTTTACAGGAAGAATTGGAAAAGTCAGTTTATAAAATGGTAACTCTATAAAACTATTCGTCTTTATTGGAGCAGTAGAATGTATTCAACGATGTACCTCGACTTTTATGTAATTTTAAACGGAAAGTTCTTTCGATTATTTTTTAAACGTGAAAAAGTTATAAAATCCGACGAACAATTATAATAATATATTCAGATTTTAGTAACGATATTTTACAATGTAATTATTACTTATAGACGTAAATGTGAACATTTCTCGATCATTTATAAATTGAGTTTCAGTGCGCAATGTAACATAATAAAGTAGCAATAGAGGTATCAATGCGTACACAAATTAAGCCCTATTATCAAAGTACGTATAATAATTTTCATAACGAACAGCAGTATATAAAATACCAATTAATTGATTGATTTTCGTAGCTCATTCGATACTGTCGCTGCAAATACGTAGAAAACACTTCCAATTTCCAAATGCGAGGCATCCAATTAATATAAATTCCAAACGAATTTTAACAAGTATTCTGGATACGATAAGTATAAAGATTAAGTTTTAAGAGTAATTCGGATTAACTTAAACTTTGTTCCTAATTCAAATTGTTCTTATTGGCAATTAAAGTAAGAACAACTTTTTATTGCGCATTAATCAAAAGCCGACGGTACATCTATGCCATTCGCGTAGAGGTTCGAGAGTATAAAATGGCGCTCGCGGAACAAATGGCACGCGTGTACCACCTACAGCCCTCGGCGATAATCAAGACCACCTTCACCCCTTGCCTTTCTAACCGAGGCAAAACCCGGAAAGTGGCTAAGTGCCCCTCTTGCGAGAGATAGTTAGTCGAACTCCCAACCACTTTATCGTTGGCATCCTGATTCCGTGCAAGTATGCTATAGGTCGTATATAGTGCAAAAGTAGGTGGCCGTAGGAGCCGAGAAGTTGAGGGACTTCCGTGAGGGCGTTTTCGCGCCTTTCCCCACCTCCTTCTATCAGAAAACAATTGGCATAGAAATAGGTACTTGTCGCGCGACGAGCCGAGGATCGCGGTATCTTAGCATATGCAAATGCAGTTGCACGCCAAGTCACGTGTTCAACTTCCAGCGGCGCATTTTCGATTTGCGCCTAATATTTATTACGTGCCATCGTTGAGTGCAGTTTGTGAGATGCGGTTCGTGAGATGCGGTTTATCGCCGAGTTTCCGTCTTTAAGGAATTCCCCGTTGGACAATGTTTTGAAGTATTTTTCGTTGCTGTAGACGTGGTTGGTTACTTTTATGGTTGCATACTTCAAACTTTGGTCTATAGTATGTTAGCGGTGCCGAGGAGCTATTTTTCTTCCTTGACATCTTTGGAACCTGTGGTATCGAAGTCACTTAAAATATTTCGACAAAGTGGTTTCCACGATCAAATTATTCGATATTAACTTAATTTCACTCGGACGTAGACGACAAATATTTCAATAGTTTGCAAACGACAAAGTTAAATACTGAAGAAAACGAATCGCTGTTTTCGGATATAATATTGAATAAAAAACTTAATTAATGTGCTTTCGATTTATAAACCTCTGCTTGGGAAGGTATCACAAACAAAATGAAATTCAATGGCCCATTGTAATGCAGAATTAAATTCGTTGTGGACTATCGTGGACAGTATAAATTTAAGCATGCCTTATCTACTCCCTTTAGTTCTGGCAGCTTCTGTATAATTATCTGCTAGTATCTTTGAAATTTAGAGAATAGCTTAATTCGGGTATTAAGAGTTGATACGCCTATCCTTTATTGTAAATAAAATATGGTGCATTCGGGAAAAGTCAATTAATGTTGATAACGCTTGATAAATTTTATTCTTAATCGTAATTACAATGATTTTTAAAACTATAACTAAAATAATTATATTTCTTCGTTCAAATTATAAAGTGTTTTTTTATAATACTGCATAATATAAATGAGCGTCGCTTGTTAAATTTGTAAATATAGATATTGTAAAAAATTTAATAAATTAAGAAGAAACACGAAAAAGTTACACTGAATTTCGTATAAAAATTTATCATTTATTTATATGATTAATATATATACATATATTTGTTTAATAAACGAAAAAAACTATATTATCCTTAAAATATTTAAGTTATCTACATACATCCTATTTTATTTTTTACGTAATTAAAGTCGTAATGTATATTCTACTTTAAAAAACTTTAATATCTTAAAGTATTTGTTTCTTTTTACTTTTCTTTCCATTTCATGTATTAAATGAAAAATTTTTGTTTTCATAAAGATTAAAATGTTTAAAATCCTAAAACTAAATTTTTCATAATTTCTTCTTACAACAGATTTATGTATTACAAAAAATAAATAATCATAAGAAACTGCAGTAATAATAAAAACTACTTTTTCAACCTTAGTTTATGCTCAAATTGAAATGAAACATTGTTTCTATGTAAATTTGTATAAGGATAAAAAACTTAAATTAATTCTAAAACATTTCGTATTGTTTCCCATTATTCTGAATATATATATATATATATATATATATATATATATATAAGATAAAAGATGATCGAACTAAAAGACACTAAATTTTAATTACAAACGTGAAATAGAATTATTGCTTCCCTTTACTTAGTCATTATATTTAATCATAGCAGTAAATCTTATTATTTAAGAAAACGTTATTAAAACTTAAGAAGATAAAAATTATGAGATTAAAATGCATCGATATACAATAACAATGTTTAAAATAGTGTTCTAATTTAGAGATTAGAAAACCTAGTTTTAATATCAAGTTTCTCGTTAAACTATTCAAGCGTCGATTTTCAAAATTAAAGAGGATCATACAAAATAGTTTAGAAGATATGAATTCAAAAATACGAATACATTATAGAAAAAATATGTGCATATATACGCTATAAAAAGTATTACTGTTATAATTAATTAAAACATTATTTATTAAATATTACGTTTATTTTAATATATTCTAATGTTAAATAAAAAGGAAAATAAATCATGATTAATTATATTATATATGATCTTAGGTAAGAAAATTATATTGTAAGTAAATTAATTTTCAAATGACAATATAATAAATTTCAAAATTAAAGAAAAAATTTATAAAATGATAAAATTTTGAAGATAATAACTACAATTAACTTAGAAATTAATTTCATAAGAAATAATTTTTCTCGAATTACCGATATCTCAAACTGTTATTATATTATATGTAATTTGTATAAAAGATAATATTTATGGTAATTTATTTTAAAATATTTAAAAATTTACTTAATCTTTTTGTCACGTAAGCTCTTGTTACTTTAAATATAATATTTAGTATTTATATTTCATATCAAAAACTTTTAAGAACAACTAATATACATTTTATACAATATTAAATATATTCTTAAAACTAAGATTATCAAATTTATTTGTTAAAAATTATTTAAAGAAAAATATCCAATGAAAATCTAAATTTAGATTTATCATTAGTAAGTACCAAAAACTAGTTTAATTTTAAGTTCTGATATGGGAATATATAAAAATAAAAATAACAAGTAAAAGATACATTAATATCTTTTATTAGCTTCTCACAAATTTATCAAATCTATACTTATTTTTACCGAATTTATCGGTTTCTAAAAATGTCAGTGATTCTTTTATTTTTAGAAAAATAAATAAATAAGAATTTCAAAAACTATTACTTAGAATATTACGACTATTTTTAATCTTAAAATTTTATCCGATTTTGATGTACAATTCAGATCGATTATAATATATATTATTTTATTTTTAATATTAATGACTCTATTTTTGTTGTTATATATATTTTTATATAAGTTATATAACATATACAATCGTTTAAATAAAAGAAACAATATATTTCAAACGATAATTTATTATATATTAAAGTACCCGATTCATTAGCACAGTAACATTCGTAGCACTGAATATAATATGCATAAAGCTCTTATTTTTAAATATCATATTAATAATGCTTATCATATATGACTCAACCTTTTGAAGAATTTTTTTTTTTCTATTTATGTAAAATATATTTATCTCGATATAAAAAACTTGTAAATATGACTGAATTTCTCTATCGACGAAAAAAAGAATTTATTAGACATACGTTCATGTTAAAGCGCAATTAGGAAATGAATAATTTTGCGGAAAATCTCTTTTTTAACATTCACTTTACTAAAATATTGTTTGTTTAACTTTCAAATTCTTATCTTTATGCTCACGATAACATAACAAATGAACAGTCATCATGGATGATATTGAATTGACTTCGTGTACATGTAATTCATTGATCATTTCATTTTAGTGGATCATAATTTGGTAGATTTTTTATCTATACCCGATAATGGTGTTAAATGATTATCTCGATCATATCCTTAGCTTTATATATTATTGACGTGGATAGATATTATTACATGTTACTTTCGATAATATCACTTATACAATTGAAATTGATATTGAAAACCACAATTGTTTTATAACGTTATAAATGTAATTTTAGCTGGAATTGATGCTATTATTTGATGAACTGTGTATTATTTTTATAAAAAATTTTCAATAATATAACCACGTATTAAGTTTCAATGCTAGTTTTTTATATATTTTGTTTATCCGTATTAACATTTATTTATAATCATAATTTTAGTATACATTAAAGTAACAATGCTGGCAAAAATAATGATTGATTTAAAAAATATATACAAATTTAAAATTCATATTCGGATATCCTCTATATCATAAATTTAAAGCATTCTATATTCGTACTCTCAAGCATAAAAAATTTAATCTAAAATTATAATAGATGTTTAAATTGTTTAAACATTATATTGTTTATCGATAAAAAATTGCACAAATAAATATAATTAGTGATTTTAACAATAAATCATTTATCAAAATTACGAAAAATAAATTTTTAATATTGGAGTAGATTTTGTATGAAAATTTTAATAATATTGGACAATGTTATTGTTATATTACATAAATATTATGTTTTCAATTTCAATATTTTTTCAAAAGTTAGCAGAATGCTAAAAAATAATTTATTGTGTATAGCCTTAGACTACACGTGTTACTAATAAATTATGTTTATCTTAATATTACTAATGTATAATCTGTGAAATAAAGAACAATTTTAATGTGCGAATACATTGAAATATTACATTTAAAAGTAAGCATTTTAACATTAAAAAAATATTGTGCAGTATCGAAAAAAGTATAAATTGATGCATTAATTACAATATTTTAATTATGAAAGGAATTACGAACAGCTTTTTTATCTCTGTGGTTCAAAATCAATCATTTTGATAAAACTCATTTAATTTTAAAAATTGAATTCACATTAAATTTAAAAATTTTAAATAACGAAATATATTTTATGGATTAAAAGGAAAAATTCATATTTTTATTTTAATAAAATTTTTGATGAAGCATAAAGTTTATTTAATAATCCATATTTATTGCATACTCAGAAATAGAATCACGAGCTAAAAATTAAAACTAATCTAAGCGTTAATCCTTTTTGCTTTCAATAAAAAGACTCGGTTACGCGTTATAATTATTTCTATAAAAAGCGACCCTGTAATATCTTGATACCAATTCAAAGTTTGCATAATAGAGTAATGCATCGTTAATATCGTGGAAAGTAGGACATCGTGCCCTTAATACTTGGCATTATGGAGCTAAACGAATTAAATAAAGCATTTTGCGGTAAACCAATTTTCCCAAAGATGACCAGTACATGAAAAATGACTATGGGTAAAAAGAGCGAGGAGTAATTTCGCAGGTGTATAATGCAATTACAGGGATACACGCACATTTTGTATCACGCGGGCTTTGGCGAATCTGCACCACTGCGTAACTTAGGCCTCCCCGGATGTTGAAAATTATCGATTACCCCATGTGCCAGCAGCTGAATACATCGCCATGAAGCTATTGCTCATCCTCCCTCGCATCCCGGACTACCAGACTCGTAAAGTAGTTATAATTTTCACCAGCCTGCACCTACAATATTTACACTAATTCCACTTATTTGAATATTTTGTGATGTTACTAAGGGCTAACTTTGAATTCAGAATCGTCCAGTGATTTTGTATTCTGTATGTAATTCAAGTTATTGCTTTGGACAAGTATTTAGCCGCTGCGCTTCTAATTACGCGTGTTTTACGAAATTTCATTTATAAAGTTAACAACGGTTAAATACAAAATATTTCGTTATGTTTTGAAAATCTTGTTTTTAAAAATCAAATAAGCGTATATTTGATTTTATGTTTTCTGAAATACAGAAATGTACTTTTAACGCGAAATAAATTGTTTAATCTTTCGTATCCATTAATTTTGAAGTTGTTAATTTATTCATTATAAATCTTTGCATTAAAATAATTTTTTATCGTTCGATTCAATTTTATTAGGTGTTTCAAACTATATTTTAATAAACGAAATCAAAATTAAGTAAGCAATTTTGTGCTTCGGGAGCAGTTCTCCGACTTTCGTAAAAATAACTCTGAAATTGAAGTGAAATTCTCGCCTTGCTTAGGCAATGTTTTAATTATTCTTTGAGTCTTTGGAAAAATTTTTTGAAATGTAAATTTAATCCAATATTTGAACTTTTCTTAATTTTATTAATTCATTGAAATTATTTAATGTTTAAGTAATACCAATCATTTTTTTTCGAATTATAAATAATTGCTTTTGAAATGAAATTGGTTTGCGAAAATCATGCGACTAAAATATTTTGCTACGAGTAACATCCATAAAAATTATAATTTTTGTACCTGAAAAGCAGACTTTTCGAAATACGGTTTCTTATTCGCATAATTGTTGTATTTCTTCTGTGCTACGTGTGACTCAAATTACGTTTCCACGATCTCTTTTGAAATGTAAAAATTGCGCTCGCAAGATGTCAAAGGGTGTTTGAACGAACCAAATGTAAAAGTCAGCTAAAATGGAAATCAAACTTCACAACGTCGCTTCACCTTGAGTTTCATTATTTTTACGTCCCAATGCTTATGGGCGGGGGTGGGGGGGAAGGAGGGACCGAAAGAAAATATTTCCGTAATTACTAGGGATGTGGAATTGTGACGATATCATGATTCATGCGCGTTTTTATGAATTCTGATTTATCGTAGATGTAAGACAGAGAATTTTAGCTTGGTAAGTGTTCATTGAACGGTCAACAACCCGCTTATACGAGTGTATATTATAGTGTCGTAAAAGCTTGCGGTTGCCATCGCCCATTAACACGATTGATCGCGCGCTCGTTAATTTCCATTTCGCGTTGCGACTTTTCACCCACTACTCCCTGAATTAGTCAACACATGTGCAATGTTTCACGTTGCATAATGTAAAAAGCTCGGGTTACTCCACTGTGTTCTAAACGTTAACGGTGCTGCTGAAAGTTTTATCAGTGTCAATAATTATTGGAATTATCAATTATGAATTCAAGGAACATTCCAAATTTATATTTCTACGATTATGCATTATTCGACTCGCAGTTCATTCTTGATATTTTTGATTTCGAATCGAATGTAATATAATCCTTGATGCAATTTCGCGTGGATAGTTCGATTTTTTTTCAACATTGTTATAATAAGATAATGAAAATATTTTCAACTACTTGAAATAATAACGTTTGAATCGATCTAACCGTGCTTGCAAAACATACTCAACTTCAACATAAAATTTATTTTACATTTCTCTAGCGACAAACATTACAGCTTATTGAGTCTATGAAAGCGATAATTTCTGGGATGCATTCTTTTTGATTCTTTTATTGTTCTACTTCTCGGTCGTCGTCGTAGCGATAATTATCGTATTTTTTATATTCTTCTTCTTCGTTCACCAACTTTCCTGCATGCGTGTTGTTATTCTCTCGGTATATTTATCTTGTATTCTAGTTGGAATCCTCTTGACCTCAAACATTAGGTACTCGTCTAGAGAACCGAAAAAGAAAAAGCAAAGTAAAAGAAAAATGAGATAAAATTAAGAGGCGATCAGTCGCCGCCTGTAAGTGTGTTTTTTTGTTTCGATGTATATCTTGCAACCGACATAGAGACACTTGGCGATGTACCGATATTTCTTCTTGCTTTATTTCAGGCAAAGTCAAAAGAATATACCTACATGTATACATGTATACGTACATACACACATATATACATAAGTATAAATGGCTGTATAGATGGAAATATAAAACGTACTGCAAGCGAACGAGTGAGTAGGGGGGGGGGGATTCGCTGGTATATTCATATTGTGGATCCGCCAGTTGTTGGATTAGTTGGCTGAGTTTCGAAGCTCTCTGCTTATCCGTTCCGTGTCTTTGTCTTTCTCTAGCTCTCACTTAGCACTTTCAGATTTCCGGGTGGGACTGGAAATGAATGGCCCAGCGAGAAATGAATTTGCTAGCGTGCAGTAGCGTGGTATTGTTTACTTTTACGATGGGAAATTGAACGGGTAATTAAGAGGATTGCTGTATTCAGAACAGAGATTTTGATTGCAATTTCGTTAATGTCGAGAAGGTTTAAAGAAAGCCGTTTTATTTATACATGACAGTTACTATTTAATTCTTAAAAGTGCGTTTATTACTTTATAATTTAATACAACGTTATTTTTAATATCTATTCTGTTCATGAAAATGTTTTAGTAATTTTTTGTATCCAGTGTTTTTCCTTTTGACAAAAATGTGAATTAATTATATAAAATAAATTTATCTGTCAATAAACAAAGAAAAATTTGTATTTAAATTTTTTTTAATGAAAATCAATTTTTGTCTGTTTTGATTATGTTTATAAGTACACAGTCGTTGTATATATTTCGTATATATTGTATTAATATATATCATGTATAAAAATAATACTTTATCAATCCTAATAATATTTTTGGAAAAAATTAATTTTATTATTTCATTATTATTTTATTAAAAAGAACTCGTAAAATAATAGTAATTAATAAAGTAGTAAGAGCCATAATAACAAATTTACATTTTAAATTATATTAATTTTATCGTCTGTAATTTTTAATATGTGAAAAGTAAATTAGAGTAAGCATAAAATGATCTAACTTATTGATTAAAATATTAATATTTTAGTATTAAATTCTAAATAAATGCCGGTAACCGTTATTCAATATTAGTCGAACATAAATATTTAAAATATTACTATTGTCTAAAATTCCAATCGATATAGAGTGTTTGATCGACAATATTCTATTATTTATTTATTTACTAGTTAACAATGAATTTATTGTACTTTATTATTTTATAGAATCATCTGTTTAATCGTCCCAAATTTCTATATAAATCCAACTGTTTTGATACAAAGTAACACGAGTATTACATTTATTTGATATAAAAACGTATCTTATAATTATAAAGAAGAAATAACGTTTGTCGATTAAAAATTGTACTAATTCGATAACAAACTTTTAACGAGGCTATGAAAAGGAAGACTTAATCATAATAGTGTGATATTACCAATCATTTAATGTCGTAAGGTTTTAAGATAAAAAGCGTCAAATTCCTTTACGTTCGCAACACTTACAATGATTAAATCATGTTATATATAATAATTATATGTACTTTAAAGTTTGTAATTATCATAATCATATCGGATGACTAACATTTCACGAATACTGTAACGTTAAAAGTTTGATTCACGAGAAGCTCGTGTAGCCAAAGTCAAGATTTATCACTAACAGAGTTATCTTATATTACTTAAGCAGGTACAAATGCACGTTTAACACGAATAAATTAATTGTATTAATGATATTATTCTAATAATATTTGTGCTCGAATGTCGTTGTAAGAAATATAATACGGTATTTACGATTTGAAATTATATCTCAAATTATAAAATGAATTCCAATATTTCAGAATAAATTTCAATGTAAATTTGTTTGCCTTACATTTAAAAAAACCTTTCGTTTAAAAATAAAGTTCTGAAACGAACGTATCACTAAAGTAAATCTAATTAAATTTTTGAATAAATGTTAATAATGTAAAGCATAAATTACGAACCGAGAATTTCATTTATTTATTTGTACAGGAACATTCCAAACTACGATCCGATCTTCTTTTAAGTCTTGCTCCTCTCGTACGTACACTAAAACATTAATTAAACGTAATTATAAAAGGTCAATTTGCTTGTTTAAAATAGTCCTCGAGATCCTCTTTCTCTTCTCTTTGCTCGGAAGACCAGCAAAATGCAAGGCACTGGCCAGTTGCCAACCAACGGCAACTAACATTCAGTATCGTTTGCTCAAAGATCGCCGTCGGCTGCTGTTTGGATTCCTGAATTTCCCGCGCGTAGTCTGAGGATGCATTCGATCGATGCGATATCCTGTGGGATCGTTTCGTAAAGCCGCGAGGCAAAAGCGGCCTGGAATTTAGCCGATATCCGACGTGAACCTGCGAATAAAAATGGGCACGAAGTCGTTGGTTGTATCGGCGCTTGAATCTCTGACGTTTCATCGCGATTGATGAATTTCTAACATACGCCATATAACTTGGTAAGTGTTTGCTATTTTGAACAGACCAAGTTCGACGTTACGATCTTTGTAAAGGATTTATTTTTGGAACGCACTTTTGTACGTTTCTCGGTTCTGGTCTGTTCTCCATTCCCTGTTTCATTGCCCTTTGTGATTTGAAATAATCATTCATTTTCTGGGGAATTGGAACTCGTAAGTTTGGAATGCTTCTCTTTAGTTTAACGATCGCATGCAAAAAATGTTGAATTTGTCAGTTTTTAAAATGGAAGTCTTGTATCCAAAAATTTTTAATTAAATACGTTTTTTATTCGAAGCAAATAGAAAACAATTAGAAATTTTTTAGTTTTCTTTATTTTTTAATTTATCCGTAAAATCGAATAAAATATAATAAAAATTCCATATACTTTATTATTATTTTTTTCGCATACCTGTCTTGACGTAACGCATCATTTGTTTCATATTAATGTACATAAATAAAAAAGTAAATATTAATAACTAGATAAATGTTAAAAGTTTAGTAAAATTTAATTCTATTTTCTTCTTATATTTTATAATCAATTTAAGGTATTGATTCGTATTATAAAGTGCTTTATAACTGAATTTTTATCGAACACTATATTTGCAATAGTATCTAGCTTTTTATGAAATATGCACAGTTAAAATTCAGTACCGAAATATGGTATTTAAATATTCGGTATAGTCTTTATTGATTTTAGGATTAGTTTCAGAATCTCTTTGATAAAAAATTTACCAATCTTAAAATTCCACAAATGAATGTATAAATTTGTAATCAATCATTTTAGTTGTATAGCATTATATCTATTATTGTAATTTATTTTATAGTATATATGTGTATATATTACATATTAGGTAATCTATGTATAAATAATTTATATTAATATTATCTGAAAAATTGCTTTTTATCCTTACTACATTTAATTTATTTTAGATAAAATTATGTCACGGGGTATAATATAAATTTTGATCTTATTTAGTCTACAATCTTTCTTAGTCTAAATAATTGACCTAATAAAAATGAATTATCGATAAATAAATATGAATTTTGTCTTAAAAGAATCAGCCTAGGCCTCGTTATGTTCAAAGTTGGCTCTGAGCCTAAAATTTAATCAACCCACCTAATCACCTCATTTAAATTACAGAACTTTAAAATTAACATTTTTAATGCCTTAATGTAAAATAAAATTAGTTGAAAAAAGAAAAAAACATTAAAAAAAGATTTCTTTAAAATATTTATTTAATTAATCGTTTTAAAAATTTTCAAATTAAATTAAATTTATGATAGTATAAAAAGAAAATTTTTTATTATATTTTGAATAATGCTATTTAAAATATCATTATTTATCTTTTTCCAATTGTTTTCGTTCATTAAATGTATGATTAAAAATAAAGGAAGAAGAACGGTACAATTTAAAATATTTACTTAATGAAATCGTTTGATATTAATTAGTTTTAACTAAAACATTAGTTTTGTTGAAGTTATTTGCATTTATAGAAAACATACATGTTTATATTTATTTTTTGTCGTATTCGTTTTAAACATAAACATTCGATTCGTCATCAGTATTCTGATTATTTTAATAATTTTTTCAAATTACGTAATACACGAATAATTTTTAAATTATTAACTAAATTTAAATCCTACAAGTCATAAAATTTATGTATTTGGAATGATTGACATAAAAGCTTTAAAAATTTTAGTCAATACATTTTTTATAAATCATTTAAAAATTATCAAAATGTAACAACAACCTGCAATTCAAATTTTTAATACATAAATGTAAATTTTCAAATATATATTTTTGAAACTTGAAAATTAGCAACTTCACTTTTCCTTGTTTGTTTTTACAAATTATGAATTATGAAATACTAAATTGATCACATTGAGTAAGATACATATTCAATTTTTATTTTGAAATTGAAAAGAATTCAATTTATCGATGCGAGAATTAAACTGTCATGAAGATATTTTAATAAATCAGGTATTTTAAATTAAACTGAGCAATAAATAATTGAATACAAAAAATATTTTTAAGATGATCAATTTTTAAGTTGTTTTTAATAATTTTTTAGTTTATAGAATAATTAAATTAAATGTGATATACGAATACTTTAAATGTTACAACTTCTTCATTTTTCTACAAATATAATATTTAAAACTTGAAGAGAAAATAGTAATACTGTGTGTGGAATCGATAAAGCACAATATTTCTATTGTTTTAAAGAGTATTAATTTTATAACGAAAAACTATCATCGGTAAATAAAAATAGAATAAGAATGCTTTTTTCTTAAAACAAATTTTTGTCAAAAATTTTTATTTACTTTTTAACATTGTATTAAAATATATATAAAAAAGGAAAAAATTTACTTTTACTTTTTAACGAATATAGGTTTAAATTGAAAGAAGTTTTGTTTTTAATGCGACAAATGAAAATTTCCTATTTCGATGTTTTAAATCCTTTGAAATGTTCTCTTCCTTAATGATCATTACTTTTAAGAATTAATATATAAGCTGAAACGATCTCTCTCTGTTAATTTACGATTAAGCACTTAAACAGAGAAAAAAAGAAACGTTTGTACTTATCAACGAATTTAACTTTATATTCATAAAACTTTCTTCTTCCTTTTCAAAGTCCATTTAATAACAAAGCTCTAAGGAAGAAAGTGAAATGGAAAACCTCACCAAGTTAAACTGACAATATTTTATTAGTTTTCGTCTCACGTTCTCAACTTCCACGTGCGTAGTTTCTAACTCAGGACTCATGTCTTGCTACCTTGCAAACTCAAAAAGTGCGACGAGAACGCGAGAATGAAATATCAAAGAAATAAGAAGAAAGACTGGCCGCTTTTTCCACATAGTGGGAAAACGAGGCACTAAGACGCGAACTCGCGAGTGCTTACATCTCACAAGTCCTCCACAGTTTTAGATGACGACTAACAAGATGGTCTTGTTTCATATTTCTCTATTTTGCTTTTCGCTCTCTCTCTCTCTCTCTCTCTTTCTCTCGCTTTCTCTTTCTTACTGCACTTATCTGTGTCTCTTATCTTATCACACTATCTATTTATCAATGTTACTATTTCACACTTTTTTACGAGTTCGCAGAGCGGAATGTAAGATTTATATTCTTTCATCCTTTTTGTTACTTACCCGCGCGACACGAACGAAAGCACAAAGGCCACCAGTCGCCTCACCACCGAGTCAACTTTCGCGCTTTGATGACAATCAAGACTTTTTTCTCTACTTTTTTTAGACACCGTTACTCCATTTCATTTATAAAAGTATTTTCGCGATGTAGCGTATTTTATATTTTTTAGTTGAAGTTACTCAAGAGTTTATATTTTATACGAATATCCAAATTAATATTATGTCATGAATTTGATTTTCAGAATTCTCTTTAAATCGTTATTTGTCATAAAATTAAA
The DNA here is from genome assembly GCA_018907195.1 of Dolichoris vasculosae. NCBI lineage: Eukaryota > Metazoa > Arthropoda > Insecta > Hymenoptera > Agaonidae > Dolichoris > Dolichoris vasculosae. The sequence continues at coordinate 1,174,974 of JACCHY010000001.1, forward strand.
TACTTTTGAATTGAAAAAAATGATAAATCGTAAATTAATGTTCAGAATATTTTTATTTTTAAAATCATTCTTATTATTATTACTATTTTATTCTATTAATTACGTTCTTGTCTGTCTAATCATTGTTTTAATATAAATCTGTTAAATATTATAGCCATTTCATAAAAATGTTTAATAAGTTCAAATCATAAATAATATTATTTATTTATATATTTGAATAATTTACTAAATTCATAATTTTTTCGATTTTTTCAATTTTTCATGCTTTTCTGTTTTTTTTAGCCTCATTAACAGCAATAACTCTTTATGAAAATTATCGATTGATAATTAATGCTTAATTAAAAAGTAGTTGTTGTATCAATTTATTAAGTAATTTCATAAAATATATGTCAGTTATTATGTGAATATTATGTTATGATTTGATTTTGCTCAAAACAAAGAAAAGTTTATTGGAACTTATCAATATTTTGCGAACCTAAACATAATGAAATTACAACTTCATAATTCATAATTGAAAATCAGAAATTTATAGATTATAATATAAACACCAATTTTCTCCATTTTAGTACTATTTTATTAAATTAATAAGGTACATCTATCAAATTTGTTTCAAAAAAAATTTACAGTATAAATTTATTTAATAAAAGTCATTCAACAGTTACATTTTCAGTATCTATATGTATAGTGTAAAATTTAATTTAAATTAATGCTTGAAATGACATTCTATTCAACTCAAAATCCGATTAATTAAACATTAATTTAAGTTTCCAACTAAATTAAATCTATTTTCTACTACATAAATATATTTAGTATATAATTAAATATTTTGTACTTGAAATTTTGCTATTTCCTCCTCAAATTTTCTAATTTAGTAAACCTAAAATCACTCGTTCAAACTAAGGATGTGAGAACACGGATGCATTTATGACCTTCGATCGTGTCGTGCGTTTCCATAGCCTCTGGCTTGTAATAGAATTTCGAAGCTCGCAATTGTGATGAAATTACTAACATTTATCCAATCGCCATAATTGCAACTTCATCCTCTGTATTCGTGCAATTGCATTGAGTGAAAATCGACGTTCGGTAGGACAAATTCGATGCAACATTTACGAGAATAAACCGGAAAACCGACCATATTGATTAGAGAAGTGGGGATAAATATTGAATTATGTACTTTATTTGTTGTAAACTAAGTTTCATCAAAAGTTTTTTGTACATATATAGAGTTCGATAGTTGAGTGAAAAAAATATTAATTCTTAATTACTCTATGTCTATGATTTTGCAAGAGATTCGACATGTTTCGATATTATCAATCTGTTGTATTTCATTATTATTTATTTCTTCGTATTATTCTACTATCGATGAACATACAATCGTAATAAATACATTCGCAAAAAAATGTTGTCTGCTAATGAAGAATTTTTAAAGATTTATTTTTAAATTTTTATTTTTTATAATAGTATTATGTTTTAATTGAGTCATATGTTTTAAAATATTAACTATCGAGCTTAAAAATTTTATATCTATTTTACTTAACCAAGCAGTGCCGTAATTGAGAATTAATCAATTTTTGATAAAGCCTTTATTCTGGATATCAAGTATGTGAACCATTCAATTTCGAAATACTAAAATATCTCCTAGTATATGAAAAATTTAATAAAGGAAAAGTATTATCTTCTATTTTCCAGTTAATATTTATTTCTTATATCATTATCCATTTTATGCGTATCTATTATTTTCAGCAAGAATATCGATGTATCATTTAAAGCAGATTATTTTTAGGTGATATCCTTCTTTAATATTTTTAATATATCGAGCTAAAGTTTTTTAATTTGATTTACACGTAAATTTAAAATTTTAATGAAATTTTCAAACATGAAAAACTAGACATCGTAATATCTATTATCAAACTTACGATGAAGCATCCGAATAAGTAATAGACTTTAAAAAAGCCAGAATTTCTAAACTAGTCTAGGTCATTCGATATGGAAAGTTTTATATATATGCATGTGCATGTTCATCGAGCATAATATAACGCCACAAGGAGCAGTATACGATAAAAATGGCTTTAGGGTGGAGGAACGTGTATCGAGTTGTAATAGGCAATGGAAGAAATTTCAGAGTCGAGTTTTTCACAACTCGACGAGTGTTCGAGTGCTTACGAGTACGCCTATATTCGTCTACAACTTTCGATATATGTTTTTATATTTCTGTAAAGAAACGTTGGATCATTATACGAAAACGTTTGGTAGTATTTAAAAGATAATTTCTTAATAGAAATATGAATTCATTATTAATTCTTAGAATTTAAGTTAAGCTTATAGAAAATAAATTTTGTAAATTTTTTTATGTAAATTTTCAACGAGCAAAGAAGTTTGTTTTAATAATTTTTTTAATTGGTTAAACTTTATGCAAAAAAAGCCAACAAAAAGAGAATTCGTGGCAGGTCCAATTTTATTTTTACTTTATGAAAATCGCCGTTTAAACAAATAATAAATAAAACGATTAGATAAGGAGAACGAAGTCAACTTCTCGTTAAGAAAATCGCTTGCGTGCGCAAAATGACGTTGTCGCTTTCTTTGATGTGCAGATGGATAATTCAGATGTTCTGAAAGAAAAAAAGTATTATTTACTGCAATCATAGACTTCTTTTGTAATCTGGAATTTAGATTATACGTGAAGTAAGGTTAAATTAAAACTTCATATTTTATATTTAAAGGAAAAATTCTTAAAGCGATATGTCAAATAAGTTAAAAGTTATCAACGACGATGATAACTTATTTTATAGTTTTTAATATTGAAGCGATCTTTAAGAAAATAATATTTCTATGCTTAAATACTTTAAATAGTAGTTTCATCCCAGTATATATACCCATAAACATCTTTAGATTCATCATCTTAAAAATAATGAAATAAGCAAGTATTAATTATTAAGTAACGTTTAAAGTTTTTACGGGCCCTTTATCCCCATCCTATTATTACGTCGACGTAATCTGTGTATATAAAAAACATCCTTAAAATCATATTTCAAAATATAGAGTTTATAACGAATTTTATAATTTAAAAGTTCATTTGGCCGCAAAGCCAATGTGTTTATTGAGACATTATAAGGATGAAAAATAACTTGCTCTAATTCTTAAAGTTGATATAATAACGATCGACAAAGCAAATAAAGCTCCGAGGCAGTTTTAATTAGCAAAGAAAAAATGTTTCACCTGATGCGTAGAGAACAACGGGTGTGATATCAATGAAAAATGCTTGCCAAGCTTAGGAATGCGGAATTTATGAGTAAAAAATTTTGAAAAAAAGTGCAGGAACGAGGTTAGCTGAGCGAAAAAGTTAAGTTCTACCGAAAAAAGAGAGAAAGCGTCTACCACTTACCACATTGAGAATTATGCGAAATGCATCGAGCCAACGAGCGGACTTAATTAAATTTTTTCGCGTTGCGAACTAACGACCCACTGTGACACAAGGAAGAAGTAGAAATTGACTCTGCTCTGCCTTGTTAAAATCTTCCGACAAGTGTCGTTGTCGTTTTCCGTGATATGCGCACAAGACTCAAATTGCACTTGTAAATCAAAGCATTCCACAAGCTTTAAATAAATCTCTTTATCTTGGATCTTCTAGTCGCAGCTTTGCCTCTTATAATTTTAACCGAGTTAAAGTTTTGTTCAATAGCTAAAGGTAATAAGCTAATAATATAATAATGCGTATTCATCGACGATATTTCCTCTTAAAAAATATACAATTTTATAAAAAGAAATAATCAGGAAAATTCTTATGGTTCTTCGAACGATAATTATATTCGTGTTCGTAAATTCGTAACACCTTGGGTCTTAAAGTTTATTTTAGGTGAAATTATCATTCGAGGAAAAATATTAATCTTTAAAATTTTGATATTGATCAAGTATTGTCGAAATTACTTAACTATAAATTTTCTTATTTCAGCGTTTTCTTTTATTTGATATCATTTTTAGTATCAGATTTTACAGTTCGTTGCAAGAATAAAAAAGTAAATTCCATTTTCAGTATGAAATCTTTATAAACTTTTAACGATATTCTTTACTAATATGTATATTGGTAATGAGCCTATACGAATCTACCGAATTGAAAAAACTAATCTCTACAAAGTATGTAATACTTTTAAAAGTATGTGTTACCGGGAAGCATTTAATTAATTTAATTACAACTGAGAAAAAGTGTTCGAGTAAGAGACGGAGAAATATTGTACAAGTTGAACCTTGGATCGATCGAGTATACCTGAAGGTAATTGGAGGATGGATGGATAGAATAAAAGAAAGAGAAATAAATTAAATTTACTTCAACAACCTGGTCTACTAATGCGTATAGTTTTGCAGATTCTGGTCTACTGATTTACTTTACTTCTATCGCTGGTCACGTTCGAAAAAAATACTGTACTAATTTCTCGTTGAGTAGTCGATCGCTTTGTCAGCATGTTTTTTTAATGGTAATGAAATATATAGGAGTACAATCGTAGTATTTCAAGTTTAATACTTTTCGTATCTATTCTGTTACCGAGAATAAAAAATTTATGATGTATCAAAATATAAAAGTTTTAGTGATTCAATTAAAAACGATGATAATTAGATTTTTTTATAAATTCTTTATTATAGAGTTATATAAATAATGATAATGTAATAAGAACTCGATAAAAACTCTGATGATAATATTAATGGTATAATAATTTATTATCCAAGAATATTTCTTAGTTATTAGATTAAATACTTAAAAAGACTGAAAATTGAAGTGGAATTTTCTATAAAAGCGTAGTTGTAGCTTTAATCAAAAATTCATTTTATCCATATAACTTGGCGTAACTTAACTAAAATAATGACAGTCAATGACATTAGTTTCTAAAGCATTTTTATCGTTGATACTAAAGCAAATCGCACATTGCGTGAAAAAAAGAAAAAGATACGACAACACGCCACATCTGAAATTGCTAAAATAGCTTGGATAAAGTGTATGAGCAAATTGGTCCGAGGGGTCATGTAAGATAGAGGCTACGAGGCAATCATATGTATAATATAATGGAGGGTCAAAAGTTTACGGATAGAGGAAAAAATCGAGAATAATACGAAACCAGGTTTGCGTGTGTATAGCGGAAACGGCAAATGGGAGAAGCCATCACGAGTAAAAGAAAAAAAAAAGTAAAGCAAAGAAAGCGGGTGATGGAAGGATAAGGAGGTAGGAAAAGACGCAGCTGGTTTTATTATACATGTAGTCTCTGTTAATGTTGAATATTCGTACACAAATATTAATGTTCTATCAAAATTTACGAGCAACTCAGTTATTCTTGATGCTTAGCGTTCGGTTGTATATACACGATCTCCACTCCAACGTCCTGTAAACTCTATAAATTTCCAACGCGCTACTTTGATCCACCAGAACAACAATAATTGTCAACGTTTCACTACTTTAATATTTTGCGTGACTGTGGTTTCAATATACGTTTTATTCTTTAAGCTATATTCTGGAATAGGTCGATTATCGTTTAAAGTAAGAAATTTAAACCCTGGAGAAACCCTAAGAAATTAACATATTTTATTAATATAAATATAGGTGACCCTTTATGGAAAATTCTTGAATGAAATTTAATTTGAATAACTTGATAATAATTAATTTTGTTTTGCATTTAGTATTTAATTAACGATGGTAAATTATTCGAAGTTAAATTTAATAAATATTTTTAATTACGGTAAATAAAACTGTGAGTTTCAATAATATAAAATTTGAATTATATTTAAAGCAAATTTCCAATTAAATTTCCAATTTAAAATATACTAATAGTCGAAATAACACTTTTGTTAAATAAAAGTATTATGATTTATCGAACAACGTTTGTATTTCGTTAATTCTTCAAGCGAATAAAATTTTAAGGCCTGCTTTTTACGTTATAAAAGTTTTAACAACTTTTTAGAATATCTAAAAGAATAATACAGGAATATATAAAAACTAAAACAATAAAGAAAACATTATTGTTATTTTATATAAACCTTTGATTACATATTAAAATTTAAATTTAAAAATTAGAAACCGTGAACTCGGAACACTGAAAAAAGTGTAGAAAAAAATTTAATGAAATGTACGTGATATACCGCACGGATGTAATAAATATCGATTTTGTACCTATTTAAAAAGAGTAACTGTATCCGATAGATATTTTGTTATGCGTTACAAGTACATTATTAAAATAAACATAAGTTCTTTGAAAAATAAACTATCGAAGTGTTTTGCGCTCCGACTGCAGACTCGTCAAATCTATCTCCGCATGTAATTAGAAAAACATTCGAACTGTTGAGTACAAAATTTATTCACCGCACACGCATTATCCAACAAAGCACTACAACACCACACAAACGCCAAAGTTTCAATACAATAAGAGAAATAATGAGAGGCTATTCGTTATCCCTATAATCAAGGGGCGCCGCTCCATACACATCGTTCACGCGTTTTTTTTCCATACACATATGCGCCCACATTCGCACGCGTTCATGCTGAAAATTCAGTCGATCGTACAGAGCGGAAAGTGCATCAAAACGAGTCGAGAAGAGTCTATGAGAATATCGCATTCACTCGGCAATCCACGGCTTAAGCCTCGGGCGTTTATACCCAGGTTTACAGTGAAAAGTCCATTAATATCGACGCACGTACGGAAGGATAAGACACAAGGTATATAATCTTTGAGGGAGATATGACGTTCGAGTGATTTTCTGGTAGTTGGAGTATTCAATTCGCTCGAGGTTCGAGGAATCGAGAACGTCCGCAGGATCGGTCAGGCCGGGGATGAAGAGAACGACACAGTCCCTATGAAAGATCTCATCCCAGGCGACTTAGCCTTAGTTTCGGTTCAATCGTGAACTTGTGTCGCTACATTGGATTCGGGACGCTTTCTATTAGCCCAATGTTTACTGCTCCTACGGACTTGGCAAAGAACTTCGTTCTATCGCCCTCCGTCTTCTTCTTTCTTCTTTTTTATCTTTTATCTTCCTCTGTTCTTTCGTCTTTTTTTTCTCTCGCGAAGAAGCGACAGATACTATATATGGGAACAAAAGAGTGTAATTTCGCAAAGTGAGCACGACTGCGGATGAAGAACAAAGTGAAAATTTTCTTGGTAATTCGGCGGAGTTTAAGATGGTTTATTTTACGATGTAGAAAATTTCGTGACTAATTGCCCACTCTGACTCGTTACCAAGATAATCTCGTTGCACTAACGAGTGTTGCACCAAATAATGAAAGACTTAATTTCTTGTATGAATTTCGTGCATTACACATGGATTTTTATTATTTTGCGTGGTATTTTCGATCAGGCACGGAATCGAACGTAGCGTATTACTATGAATAATTAGTATAATAAATTATTGTCGTAAAAACTTGTTACGAAACCGATAATTTTACCTGCTTTGTTCATTTTTTCCCCAAAGAATATTCTTATGATATATACGGTACTATGAAGACTGTGCAATGGACGAAGAGAAAGTGGAAAAGGAGAAATATCATTGTAAAGCAATTAGTTCCGGATATTAAACTGACTTGGTTTATACTAATAGCTATTCCTACTCTGATTACCAGCTTTTCGTATTTAAATTCCTATGTACAAAGTTTTGGTTGAGAAGTCTCGTTGGAATCACGTCGTGTATAAAGTATCGACAGCTCGATGATCGTCGACCGGAAGAATTACAATAAACTGATAAATTTGAGGAGCACTTTCTACAGCGACTCGATAATAATTATCGATCGTGATCGACAATTAACCGTATAACCAACGAAGTACTTATTATGGAAGGGGAGGGAAACGAAGCTCACGAACAAGATCGAAGACTCGTTTGGTAAAATACAGTCAACTGCAACGATGGATCACTGTAATTTCATGAGGAGTCGCTTGCTAAATTATATTTTACGTGTCAATGAATTGCCGCAGAATTAACATAGTCGCGCACCAGAGGTTCGAGTAATCATTCTCGTAGGATACATAGTCGAGGAGTCGATCGAAACGCATGCATATTGATTAATTGTAGTTGTAAAAATGTATGTAATGCAACTAAGTATCTTGTTTTTATATTATCGAAGCTCTTTTATTAAGATAATAGTGTTAAATTTGAGGAAGAAAATAATTTGCTTGTAATTATAACGTATAATAATATATAATTTATGCTAAATTTGATCTAAATTTGAGTAAAAAATAACGTACTATTCTTATTACGAATAAATTTATATTGGTAAAAAAATTAGCTCAAATTCATAATCTCACATTAATATTTATCTCTAGTATGAAATTTTCTTTACGATAATATTAAAGATTTTAAATATATAAAAATATACGTAATCGACGAATTTTTTGCTTTCCAGATGAATCAAAGAATATCTTATCACAATTCTTCAATAGTATTCGATTCATATAAGAAATTATATTTTATTTCATGAATACTTAAATGACTGTAAAGGATTTGGTGATTTATTCTATATTTTAATTATTTTCAAAAAAACTAAGACTAACATATATTTATCCAGACTGAACATAATGAGTCTTGAACAAAATAGTTAAGAACCAATAACATGAAACAAAGTGCACTTTGACTCTCTCAATTAATGTGAAAAAATCATTTTTGTTTTTCTTGTTTCTTCTTTCATGAAAGTCAGATCTTGGAAATATTATCACTTGGTTAAAAAAAGCAATAATGAATCTGTTTAATATTCCTTCATTATAGAATCATTTTTCTTTTATGTATTAAATTACTGAAGAATTGCTACTTCAGATTTTAACAAATTAATTGTGTAATTGGATAATTAGATCAAAATATTCATAATACATATTATAAATATTTAATGGTACTAGTAATTTATTTTTCTAATAGTAGAATAATTATTCTATACGATACAAAGATTTTATATTTATTAATCAAATTCATTTTTTTAAAGATAAAATATTTGAAAGATAAAAAGCTTATCCAAATATTTAAATGGTTGTATTTTAATATATTTTACTAATTTTTATTCAATTTTATTCAATACAGCTTCCAATCTATTTAAATTTAAATCCATTTAAGATATTTTACCTTTTACTTAAACAGTCGATGAAGAATTTTACTCTACAAGTACAATAGTTTACTATTCATTTAAATTTACTGAAACGACATTACAGTAAAGTTACTTTATTTTTCTCTTTCACACAGTCTTTCGATTCTCTTGAATTTAACTTTTCATTCGCTGTTAATTTAACGAGTTGAAACGAAGAAATTGGTATTATACGCAATAACATAGCAATGCAAGTCAATCCCTATATTTCACTGCAGCAAGTGACCTATAAAGTCATAAATTTATATCTATTCTATAATATAAACATATGACATCTCATCCATGTGAGTAGAGCTTCTAATCTTAAAAAATCATATAAATCGAATCTACTATTTCTCTTCTTCCTTAGATTCCGATTAAATTTAAAATGAATATTGATTGGTAGACTTTTGAAAATACGAATTTATGAAAAATATCAATAATTTTTATGCACTTAAATTTTTTAAAGTATAAATATTATGTAAATATAATTTATTTCTCCGTTATTTATCCTTCTTTAAAAATCGTTCCTTATCGTTCGGTCAATATCAATATAAAAATATATTTATAAATATTCATTAATTTAAAAATTATTTATTAACCGTTTATAATTGTATTATTATCATTCTATGATATTCTCGTATATATCAAATAGGTCAGTTTTTCAAATAAAAAAGCTTTGAAAATAATGAGTACCATAATAAAATAATAAATTTTGTTAAAAGAGAATTTTATTGCTGAGATTACGTATTTTAAATAAAAAAATGTTTATAAGAAAAACTGAATATTCTTAGAAAAATGTGTATACAGAAATAAAAATATGTATTTTATGTAAAAAATATTAAGTTTTAATGCAAAAGATATAAAATTTAAATCATGTAAAACTCATACTTTATGAAATAATGAAGTGGCATTAAAAAAAATGTAAAATATCTGACCAATATATAGTTAATAAAATTAGATTTTAAAGTAAAAGTATTTTTTTTAGGATATAATAGTAGGTTTAATAGAATTTTTAAGTCACTTAAGAAAACATTACCTAGAGTGCAGTAAGAAATAGAAAAATCATATGATATTAAATTAAATATATAAGAGAAGAATAGTATTAAATTGATTAATATATTTCTCATAAATTAAATAAATTTAGTTTCCTTGCATTAATATTGCATGAAAATATTTTAATACATATCATTAGCTAAATATTAATAATAATAATGTATGTTATGTTAGTTTAAAATATTGCAGAGTAAAATACTTCTCTTCTCCGAAAAATATTAAAGACTTAATTTGTAATCATTAGTAATAGAGAATATATCTTACGCTATAAATTAATAATGCGTTTATTCGATGGCACAATATTTCTGTTCAAACGTCAATTCTGAAAAATCATTATTCAATTCAGAGATTATGTGTATATCTGTAGAGAAAAATGTAAATAATTGACCTTTGATTATTTTTACAGGTTTTAAATTTTGAAATAATGACGTTGTAAAGTTATGTACAAAAATTTCAATTAAAATGATAAAATATGTTGTATAATTCGTTAAAAAAGTAGACGGATTTGCGTTTCAAATTTTGAGCGGAATATTAAAAAAAATTTTTTTATGCATCTCTCACATAGAAACGGACACGAATAAAAAGTATAACCACTCTCAAAGTCAATTTTCACAAAACTATATAGACTCACCGACCTTACTGACTAAAAAGCAAAAAATGCGAGCATATTGAAGTTTTTTTATTGCATTGGGTTCTCACTTTGGAGTTCAAATGAAAAACCTGGTACGCGAATCCATATATTAACCGTAGCCGATATTTTTGAAAAAGAAAAATCCTCCGCTACGCTATACGATTTCAAATAAACAGACTACACGCGGCTAATTAACCGAAAACAGACGCGTTATAACATTTTTAAAATACGAGTCGACGCGAAACGCGCCTTCACCTCGTAATCTTATAAAATCTTACGGCTGCGAAAAGTCGCTATCGACGCACGAGTTTGCACCCACGCATGCCTGGGGCGGACAAGCCACTCAGCTGACGAGTAGCCAATCACGGAAGAGAGAGAAAGAGCGAGAAGGTCCCAATGTTATCCGGATGAAGGGTCGCTCCACTCGCTCACTTTTCCGTTTTCTTTATAACCCGTACCTGCGAAATACGTCACAGCTGCAACCTTCTTTTTCAAAATATTTTCTCAACATTCGATAGGAAATTGAGAAAATATTAATGCACTTGTACGTGTATCGTAAGACTTAAAAAATTAATCAAATAATTAAATATACAAACACGTTTCAAATTATATTTCCAATTTGGGTAGTCCATAATAACGTTCGTTCGATAAATCAAAAATATAATTATTTTAATAGACGTCATTTGTCGGCATAAATGATAAATGAAAGCCTCACCGAGGAACAAACGCAGTGGGTTAAAATTAAAAATAAAGGATCAACGTCTTTTGTCGATTGACGTTAAACTTTCTTCCGAACTATGCTATTTTTTGAAAATTGAACTTTTGCCTTTATACATTGAGTTTAAAAATTAAGCTATTCAATGCACGAAAACTATTTGTAACTATGTCCGAAGCATATTATCAAGCACACATATGGCAAAACCTTGTAACGCTTAGAAACGTAGTCTCGTAATCATTGTCATTAAATTCAATCTACGCTGAAAAAAGTTTTGAAAACTTTTCTAAAATATTCACATTGTCAATCTCCATATGTTAGAGAAGCGAAGAAAATGTGTAAAAATATAGGATTTAAATGTGCCTAGATTACGTGACAGATTTCTCTCCCTCTCTCCCTCTCTCTCTCTCTCTCTCCTCCGTCCATCTCGCGTTGGGAGCCCGACGGGAAACAACCATCGCCGTTGTCGTTTCGCCTTGTTCCCCTCGACGCCTCTCCCACACAATATCCCATTCTCCGAGTTTCTTTGTCTCTGTCTTGCACGCGAGCGAGGTTGAGCAGTCGCCCCAAGAACTTTCCGTGGACGTCCCTTAGAGTCGTATGCGCAAACCGACCGATGGCCGAATGCGACGTGCGTCGAGAGGAGCATACACACAAGTGCGCTTGTGGCGTCGATTTCGCACGCAGGGCCATGTTGCGGCGTCGACGCGGTATGGCGCCCAACTCGCTTTTGTCGTTTCACATCTGTTAGTATCTTCGGTTTCGATACGCGTTGACTGAGCTGCGATTAAAATGACCGATCCCTTGCGGTATTTTTTATTTAGCGAACTGAATCACGCACCGCTTGTTTAATCTAAGTCGTAATGTACGGATTACGCACCGAATGCGGACGAAGCGTCGTTTTAATGAAATTATATTCGTATACGCGATAATAATACCTGCGTGTACGTAGTTTCGGAAAGAACATAATTCTTTATTGCAATTTATTTATTTAGGATGTTAAAGACGTTAATTTTAACGGCTGTTTACGCTAGCCGTAATTTTAGAGAGATTTCAAAGATAAAATTGTCTTTACAAAAATATATTGTAAATTATGTTAACGTAATTGAATGTAATTTTCGAATAGTTAATAGCACGAAAATAAACGTTAAAGGCGGATAAAATAAATTTCTTCGAGTTAAAAAAACCTCGAGTATAAAATCTTGAGAATACAAGTATTAATTTTGTAACCTTGTGTATCATACCATTACTAGAAGCTTATATTCGAAGATAAAAAGAATATTTTTCTCTTGGAAATAACACGTGTATATTTAAGTTATATCAGGTTGCACGAAAATGAATTTTAAAATTAAAAGTTTATAAAATTCATGATATACGGCTTATCGATGTAATTAATACTTTTATAATTGAACGATAGTTCCGACATTTTTAGTTGTAATATTTTAAGAGTTTTAAAGTTCTTTCAAAAAAGTGAAATGACAATTGCCGTTAATTCGGGAGTTAATAGTATTGTTTTAATTATTCGTAATGCCTTAACTTAACTGCATAAATATACTTCTCGAATCATAAAAATATATAAAATTTTATTTAACACTTGGTTATTAAAAATCGTAATAAATAATTTAAAGCAATTTACATAAGAATGCGCTTGCATAAACAATTAATTTTGAGACTCGAATTAAGGAATTAGCAACCTCCTGTTGCTTCGTGAAAGTTTTTTAAACCATCCCCACGAGTACATTTACTTGGAACCCTTCCGTAAATTATCCCAACCAAAATTTCGTGCGCTCCGAATTATTTAACCATTTTCAAATTCACGTATCTACATGCTTCTCTTTCTTTTGCAGGTAAATCATCTATTCTCGCTCTGGAACAGCGCTTCGCTAAAATCGAGTTTGATTGCTGGCTGGGTACGAATTCTACAAATTATTTTATTAATACAGGATGTAAGAGAGCGAGAATTAATTCAACTATTTCGAGACGCTGCTTCCTCTCTCTTTTCGGCGTTAGCATTTCGCGCATTTGCCTAACAGGCACTTTATTGATTCAACGCAGCCACCGTTTCTAATATATAGTTTTAGAAGTTACCTTGCTCAAAAAGCAAGCTTAAAGTTATTTGACTGAAGCTACCAACGCGTTTAGAGTTATTGTAAAAAACGAGACGGAGAAAACCATTTACAGAATATTACGCGCGCATCTTTCTCTAGGATAAATCGGATGAAAATCGGAGAAGGAGTTAGAATGTAAGATTGGGAGAGAGAAAGAAAAAGATAAGACTCCCTCGAACAAACTTTAAAACATTTACTGCGCAAACACCTTAAAGCGAACCCATGCCATAACGTAAAAATTCTTATTGAATAGGAATGTTTTGTATGATTTTGCGATACACTGCTTCTCCCTTTGTCGTGTGCCTGATTTATCTTGATTCATACCCCTTTTATATTTTTGTCAATGTTTAGTTGTATATTTTTCCATTTATCTTCTTCTCTGCAATCTTGTAGAAAATAAAATGTCGTTCGAATAGTAAAAACTCTGCATTTTATTTCTAATGCGATTTTTTGTATATTTATATCAATTACCTTTTCACTTACATTAATTATATTCGATCGAATAAACAAATATTCCATGTACAGTACATAATTAGCATATAAAAAGCATTATCACGGTATGTGATAAATATTTTATACTGAAATAAGTAGAGTGAATACACTAAGCTTGATTTTCCATTCTATTTATTATTTTCCAACCGTATTTGTAGAATCGCAGAATGTGTGAAATATAGTCCAAAAACTTTCTTCCACACTGTCGAATACATTTTTATAATTTTTCTTTTATACGTTATACCAAAAATTTATTTTACGTATATTCTTATTTATAGATTAATTTCATTTCAAACGTATGCAGTTTTAATCTAAAATTGATATAACATACACGAAAATCTTATTAATCTTTATGCGAAAATTTATCGGAATATAAATTTTGTCTAGATGCGTACAAATTTGCATGTAATTCATTTTAAAATTAAATAATGAAATATTTAAATTAAAATATTTAATACCCTTTAAATTAGACTTACCACTATACAGTAAATATTTTTTGTTTTAAACTGACTTTTTCGCACACCAAAATTTTGTTTGCGTTTAAAAGCTGTAATTACTTAAGAAAAGGTAGGAACTTGCTTCTAGTAAAGCGATAAGTGCCAACTCAGAAGGCAGATTCTCCTTTTTCTTCGAGCACTGCTTGATTCTAAAAAATAAAGTTTCTTCTTTTATTCGCGTTAAGTGTATTGTTTATAAAATAACTGGAAAGTAGATATAGGTTAATTTTCCATTATTTCTCATTCATATTTAGGTGTCTATGGAAGCAGAAGAAAAATGTAAAAAAATGTAATATTTATAAACATTATGTTCCTTCGGGTTACTCGTTAGTAATATTACTCGATGCTTTTGTACTCCCGCTTAATAATAGAAATTAGAAAATATGTATAATATTATGTATAAAATAACTTGTAAACTAGAAACATACTAAAAAAAAACTTGGTAAAAAATATAACTAGTGCAGCTTTTAATATCATCACGTGTAATCTCAAAATAGATGCTTCTTTATAAAGAGTTCGTAGCTCTCTTTGAATTATTTTATCGTGTTTACGTATCTAAATGAAAAACAATCACTTTTCATTTAATATATTAATCGTTATATTATTTATAAGGATTTTTATATTTTATTCATGTTTTTTATCGCTCTCAAACGTTTTTAATATTTTTAATAAAATATTTTAATAGTGACATTTAAATTTTTGCTTGAAAAACGAATAATAACCTGATTCTAAATTTAAAAAACCTTTTAAATTTCGTATGCATTAATAATGTGATACATTTTTTTTAAATAATTATCATTGATTTGACAACAGTTGCGAACGGGATTCGAAAGAACAAAAAAATTGTTAATGTCGTAAAATACTTTGTATTATACATATACTCTTTTTTACTAAGTAAAGATTCCATTTTTATTCTATATAATACTAAAAATCAACCTTTCAATAATTTGTTTTACCGTTGCGACATAGATATGCATTTTTCAACTGAAAAGGGCATTTGTATTTATCTAAAAAACGCTGAATATAATCGATACATATAATGTTACCCAATCAAAGACTACTTTAAATAAATTTCATAATGGAATTACTTATATCTTTTAAAAAAAGTAACCGATTCGTAGTAAAATAATCTCAATCCTTTCGATACGAAACAAGGTATTTAAACGAAAGCCACACCTGCGTGTCATTGGTCGCATGGCTTTGTAAGCGTAATAAACCAATATTAGAATTTAATTTTTGAGGGGCTATTTTTAAAATGTCTAAGATACGAGGTGGAAATATAATTTTAAATATTACGGTCAAGTGTATATATATAACTCGACGACATTACGCGTTAATTTTCCGTATTTATAGCGAGGGTACCGATGAAAAAGCCGACAAAAGTACAACAGCCTGACGAAAAAATTGTACGGTTGATTCGCGTGTAAAACAGTGCAGGATTTGTCGAAGGAAAAGCGCCAAAGCGGAGAGGCTGTATAGATTAATGAAAGAAAAAAGAAATAGTTCATGGTTATAAGTCTCCGTCTCTCTTTTATTTTCGCCGGCATCTCGTTCTCGATCGTCTCGAAATATCGCGCTCTTCCAGCAACTCGAGCCGAAGGTTCGGTCGCTCGCACTTTCTCGACGTAATCCAGAAAGAAAGAGAGAGAGAGAGAGAGACAGAGAGCGAGAGAGCGAGTGAGAGCGAAGGAGAACGGCGGGGGTGCCGGGTTCGAGCGAAGAGAAACAAAA
This sequence comes from Dolichoris vasculosae, assembly GCA_018907195.1. Taxonomy (NCBI): domain Eukaryota; kingdom Metazoa; phylum Arthropoda; class Insecta; order Hymenoptera; family Agaonidae; genus Dolichoris; species Dolichoris vasculosae. The sequence continues at coordinate 1,191,280 of JACCHY010000001.1, forward strand.
CTCTCGCCGACAACGCTCCCAAAGACATCTAGCGAGCGAGCGAGGAGAGGACACGAACCGAAGAGAAGGACGGGACGAGGGAAGACGGAACACAGGCTCGTATTATTATAGCAGGAGGCCTGCCACGAGAGCACGGGGGAACGTTCGCTGGCCCTCGGTGTGTATACGTCGGGCGCCATGTTTCCCCTTCCTCCTCGTCGGCCACCTCCACCGACGCCCCCAGGCCGAGCCGGCGAACGCGCGCCGTCAGTGCGAGCCGCGTACGCGCCCAGTCGCCTCGATTCGCTCGCGCAGACGTCCACGAGGACGAGGACGCGCACTCCTATCACCGATAGCCCCGATCACCCCTAGAGCGGTGCGCGCGAGTGTGTTTGGGGCCCCACGTCCTCCTTTCCTTATCCCCCGGGAGGAAGACTCTCAGCCGTGCGCGCTTGTGCGGGACGTCCTCGACGTCTTCTCGAATTCTATCTGTCGTTCCCGGCCCCTGGAGTCAGCTCTTGGAGTCAGGTCTGGTTGCACCTCCTCGACGACGTCGGCCGGTTCGTCGGGACTGACAAGCCGATCGGAGGTTTACCATTTGGTGAGTTTTCGAGTTTTCGAGTTTTAGATGCGATGCTTTTTTCCTCTTTTTCTTTTCTTTTCTTTTTTTTTTTTTTCATCTTCCCCGAACTTCCCGCTTCCCTCGGCAATTCCTTCGATTGATCGCGGATTTCGGCTTCGAGTTACTATCGCCGACGCGAATATTGAACGCCCGACGATCGCTTATGCCATAAATTCGGATTTCTAAATTCTTGGCGACTTCTCTTCTGGAGAAAATATATTGCTTTTGCGTAAGTCACGGATATTCGAGCCTAACGCTTTCCATCAATTTTATGTACGTATTTTTTTTTCTTTAATTATTATTAGTATATAGCACGTGTTATATGGGATGAAATGTTTTGCATTTGCTTATTTATTGTTTAATACGATGTCCGTTTTCAACCGCACGCTCGTTTTCGTGCTCTTCGATCGTTGATACAATTCAAAATTTTGGAATGTCAGCGAAAAAGTAATTAAAAACGGTTCGGTATTTCGTCAACAGTTTATCAACTTTCACTGCTTCGACAAAAATTTTTTAGCTGTTGTAGCACGAAAGATATCGAAGCGGCGTATATTTCAACCTTGCAATGTTTAATAACGATAATCATTTCGATTCAAGTAAGTTGTTCTCGTGCTTATTGTGCTTTTCGAAAAGAAACTCGTTACAAGAATGCCAAAGAAGACTTACTTTTCGAACGAAAAAGATCCTTTCCTCTATTTCAAAAATATTGTATTTCAAACGATGTGTAAAAATACAGAATTGCAATTAATAAGATACTTCGCGTTCGATTAAAATTCTGTACATAGTCGTAAGATACACGACAAAAATGCCATTTCCTTGAAGTGTAATAAAATATTTTAAAATACGTTGTTTTATCTAATCACTTTCGATACGATATAAAAATTAGAACTTTTCCGTTTATCGGTCGCTTTGGCATTAATTGGACGTTAAATTATAAGACTAGTTTCTATTTTGTTTTGTAACGTTTTTTTTTATTCGTGATACTTAGATCATTAAACCTACCCTATAACGCTCTTTATATAAGCCAATCAATGATTTATTTGCTCGTGGATGATAGCTCACTAAAATAAGATATTACTTATGCGTGGGTCGATTCCTTAACTATCGAGCCATCGAAATCGAGATACGACGAAATAAATATTTGTTTTCGTCCAATAAGAGGCGCTTTGAATATATCGGAGGCTCGTTTTTTTTTTTTAAATTTACTCGAAAGTTTTAAATTTAAAACTCTTTCTTTTTTTTTATTAATAGAGATGAAGTTGATTTGACGAAGAGTGAATTCGCGTATACAGGCCTCGATAAAGCCACAAACTCATAAATTTCTTCGTAATAAATAATACATAACATTCTCGGTGCAACCTCCGCGATAAGTCGATATAGTTACTCGCGTCTATCGTAAGATACACACGGACGCACACTGACGCACACGAGCGCACGCACACGCACTCACACACGCTCGCACTCTCTCTCTCAATATGTGTATCGATCGAACGTAGGTGCAAAGGACCGAAAAGAACGGAACGTATTTCGTCGCAACGACTTCCTGCAGCTCCGCATGCTTTTGAGTAAAGCGCCTTTTAGCGTTAATCACCGCAACTAATTGTCCAAGCAAACACAGTGAAACAGCTCCCGACTAATCCGGGGAAAATCCCCTCGAGGGCTCGAGGCGCTCCTCTCGCGCACCGGTGTTAAAAGCTGCGTTCGAGAGTTTTCAGGCGCGTTATCCCACATTCATCTCTATTAATAAGTATCGAGAATTCGTTGCGCTCCAACTGTGAAACGACCGGTGGCAGGTGATCGCACGACCCGAATCACGCGCGTGAAAAAATACGCGTAGGAGTTTCGCTCGCTTTAACGAAGTTGATTCGAGCTTCCCTCGAACGACGGCGAGCATCGATATAAGTCACCCGAACGTCGGGCGACCGATGCATTTATAAAGTAGCGAGCGAGTTGAATTCTTGGATTTTCCACGCTCAGCGTTAAAACCCGTATAAGCGTTCGCGCGGATTTACCGTATTGCGAAATAAACGCTCCGATGAATATGCAATAATAAGGAGAACTTTGAGCGATTTCGTTCCGATTAACTTTCGTCGTTAAACTATTATAAACTTAATAGACCATTGAATGACTAATGATCGCCCAACTTTTATTCCTTTTATATCTCGTTTAATTTATCAACCGATTTTCAACGTCGGAGTTATTTTTATCAAAAACACGAGCGCAAATATCGCCGCGTTGAATTTTAGCTAACCATCCTACGATTACGAATTCTCGAAAATGTAACTGGACGAACGGAATTCGAAAAAAGGTTGCAAAGTAAATTGCAAAGAACTTACTTCTCTCATCCTGAAATTAAATATATGTGTCTATTGAAAAAGAGGACAATGTTTCACTTGTAAGCCGAGCACCGATCTCCGATTCAAAGAATCCATCCCGTAACGCTCCTAATGCCATTATCCAAAAACTGGACAATGAATCGTTAAAAAGGTAATTATTGTCGAGCGCACTTTCATTATCGAATCTTTCTATGCTCGCGGAACAATCGCTAAAGCCTGTCGAATGCGCGTGGGTGTAATGACCGAGCGTATCGTGAACGAGAGCTAGTTTGCGGGATAAAGGAGGAGCACAGCTGGTTTACTTACGTAAAGCGCTGAAAATTGGAATGGCACGCGGTTTATTAGTCCCTCGACGGATATCCATCATTGATAAGCGCGTGAAAAGCGCTGGAGAAATCGTTTATTGATATCGCTCTTGTTTTCCGCTGAATTACATTTTACCCAAGTCGACGTGTCTCGACCGAACGGGAATAATTTTTCTTTTATCGACAAACGTGTTTTAATTCGAGTATTACGAATGCTGATTACGAATACGTCATTTTCTTAATCCATACATATTTTTTTGCCAATCTCTACACGCAACAAGTTGTGTATATTTTATTCAATTGCATCTGCTGCCGGTTATCGCTTTTGTTCGATTACCATTATTCATGAAGGAACTTTTTCAGGCATCCATTTTTCGCTTCGATTTGGTTTTAACTCGTTTCTTTTCTCGATAATAAAACAGGATTAACGCCAAAATTCAAAATTTATCCGCGCTCGCGACTTTTTCGATACAAACGTCTCAAAGTTGTTAATTTTATTAATATTTCTGTTGCGTTTCAAGACCAACTCGCGAATATCGAAAGAATTTTTAACCGGTGAAAATACACGTAAATAAAAAATGTCGAAGCGCATTATTATACAGTCGAAGATACAAGTTGGGAAAAACCAAGCTAAGCGTCCGAACTCGATGGAAGTAATTTAAATGCTAACGAAAATTCTAAATATAAGACCAGCGATAACCTGATGATTTTTTGTAACCGTTCATTGTAATAGCCAGTGTCACCGCTGCATTAACAGCAATTAGGAACGTTGTTGATCACTTTAGTTATGGTGTGTTATAACGGTTGTACACAGCCCTGACATTTCATTTGTGTAATTATGTTAACATACATTATCCATGAGTACACGTGAATAAAAAAATACGAAGATGAGATCACCGTTGAACCGAGGGGACTCGCAGACTCCAGTCTTGTAAAATATGCGTTTGTTTTAATACCGTAGCCTCGTTTATTCCATTGGGTATACAGACAGGAAAGATCGTCAACGAATCGAGAATAGTGATGGAAATATTTTCGCGCATCGAAAGTATTCTTTGTACGTGTGCGGGTGCTAGCACAAACACGAGGCGAGGGTAAATATGAGAAAAGGAGTAAAACCGGTGTATTGCCGGGCGGATGGGACTCGCTGACGCGTATGACATTGATTCCATAGGTGTTGAATGACTCCTTCGTATGCTCGCTTCGAGCATTTCTCACGAGTTCTTTTCGTTTTTTTTTACGCTCCACCTCTTCATCGAAAATGTACACTGTTGCGAATAATATTGGCTGCGTGTTCACTGGTCCGAAATAATATTTATCGTGGGTGGTATTATTTAATTATTTATTTATATATTTATGTATTTATTTATTTATTTATTTATTTATTTACTCTCTTCGACGAGGTAGAAGGAAACATTTGCTTTATTCCGTAGATCACGGGAGAATATCAATTTCATTTTGAAATGTATATCGGTGTATTTTACAATGTAACTAGAGTAAATATTGATTTCTGAAATTTATTCTAACATAACGTAATACAGAAATATCGAAAGCTATCGTAGATAATGTATAAAGTAACATAAAAAATATGATTTAAAATGGAGATTTATAAGGGATTAATGCATCTTTACTTTTTTTAATTAAACCATTCAGTGACATTTACCAATAAAACTAGAAAAAACATATTCAACGATTGTCTCTGAATTTCTTCTTTCTATTTTCTTAAATATCCATAATTTGATGCCTATGTGGAAAAAGTAATATAAAACTAAGTTTAAAATTGTAATCTGGTAATATAAATACAAGAGACTTGGTTCGTTTTAAATTAATTTTAACTTTGTCGAGTTACTTTTACAAATAAATAAAATAAATAATTAACTCGAAAATATAATTTAAAAACTTTTAGAAGTTATATATGTATGTAAAACAATAGTGCAAAACTGCTAATTAAAAATGAACATATCTGTAAACGAGACTTTTAAATTTTTTTCTTTTTATTGAATTTTATAAGAAATTTATATCGGATATTTTATAACGTTTTATGTTTTACGTTTAGGCTAATTATTATAAAGCTATAAATGATTGGTTTTTATCCGCAAAGTTTTTGTATGATTTTACGTAATAAGAGTGACATTGCAGTCTACGGATAATAAGTATGAATCGGTTCTATTTGGAACAGATTTTCGCTTTTTACAATTATCCTCTACTCTATTCGATTATTAAGTAATGTCTTGAATTCATTCTTTTATTTTTAATGTCAACAAAGATGCGTAATATATTAATTTTGACAAAGATAATTTCTAACGATCGATCAAAAACTTCACTTATATAATATTTTTATTTAAATCTCTATGAATCTAAAAAATAAATATATCAGTAATTTTATCTTTGGTCAATTTTATCAAACTAGTAGAAAATCATGATCAATGATTTTCGAAACTCACTTAAGTTTAGAGAGACGATATTAAGTGAAAGTGTTAGAACAATAATATAATCGTTAGCGTTCAAAATTCAGTGACCCGAGTTACTTCTTTTCGACTTAAGATAACATGATTTGAACAAATCCTGTTGAGTATAACGAACAAAAAATATTTTTGTAAGGTACTGGTCTCAAACGAAAACAATATAGTTCGAATGAACGGTGGTAAGCAAACAGATTATTTTCGTAGTAGGATTCATACCGAGCCAAAACGATTAGCCACGAATTTTGTCGTGTTTACGAACCAAGAAAAAGGAAATTCAAACAAATCGATATAAAATACCAGATTTGGTTGTGATAAACTATATTCGATATAAAAAATCTAATTTAAATCGTGCAAAATCATATTATGCGTCACCTTATTCAATATATGCTTCGATTCCGCAGCGTCACAATACCGAAGGTTGTAATTACGTGAAATAGTTTGGAATTGATGAAGAATACAGTCTCGCATGGCGGTTATGAAAGAGCTTCATACCGTATAAATGATCAACCACATTTATTGCAAATAATGCACGTAGAAGAAAAAGAAGAAAAGAGGAAGAAGAAGAAGAAGAAGAAGAAGAATGACTGCAGCTAGTGTCGTTGAATACATAGAGCCAGGATGTAGATATAAGTATGAACCGGGATTCGCCATAGACATCGACGGCTGCCGTCGTCGTCTTCGTCGTCGTCGTCGTCCTCCTCGTCCTCCTCCTCCTCCTCCTCCTCCTCCTCCTCCTCCTCCTCTGGTACGTCTCGATTCGTGCAGCGGGGCTCGGGCTTCCACGCGAGGGGAACTTTTGCTCCTTTTTCCTTCCTTCCTTCGAGCCTCCTCTGCCCTCACCCACGCACACACTTGGGGCACGTGGATCCCACATACATATGCACGCACTCACGCCCGCGCGTTCCCGTTCATAAACTCGAGAGCCGAGTGTGTCGCATCGGCCTCGATGACTCTTGGAAATCGGGGCTCAGCCGCAACGTTACTCTTCGTTTCTCTGTGCCTGCGCATTATGCCGTTACGTACACTAGCCGAGAGTAGATGAGAGACCGACGCCTTGCAAAAAGCCTATATATAAGCCTATGTATAAGCCTATATATGAGCCTATATATAAGCCGCTCGCGAGGCTTAAATATTACACTTTTTGCCGCCTTCTTTATTCCCGTCGTTTTTTCGCCTCGCGCTCAACACCGGAATTTTCTCGTTTGCGTATACTTGCTTTATTTGCTCCTTTCGGAGTCGACTCTTTTGGCTCTCGTTTTTTTTTTATTGGTCCGATATGCGTATTACCCTTTTGACCCCGTCACAAAGCCCATTGACAGCTCTGACAATAGCACTTGGAGAATCGTAATCAATTTGCGCGCTACAACCAGAAAAGTTTCGTATCGAACGAATGCACCAAGTACGCTTGTCTTCTCTATAATGTTCTTTTCAATCAACGGGTCGCGCATTGTTCGGGACTTCTTATTAGAGATTGCTCGTTGTATAATGATGCAAGATTGCGTTACTCGAGTTTTTTTATCTTTTCGCTTATCGATCGCGGTATTGTCTTGTAATATTGTTTCTCGATGCTCGGCGAAAACATTTATTTTTAATTTAATGCAATACTCGTACGGATATCAAGGCTCTTTAAAAACGAATGCATAGCTTATAAAAAAACGGTTGCACCTGTATTTTTGCACCTTGTGCATTTCTTTAAGGTTCATCATTTATATCTTATCAGATTTTTACGAGTTCCTGTTTTCATGAGTCATATCGCTTTTTCTTAACCAAATGACTCATAATCAGATTGAAAATTCCGCTATAAAAATGGGTACTGAGCGTATACTTAATTTTAATATGTATTCATACACGCGATTACGAGCAAGGGAATTTTTTCATAATATTCGGATAACTACAATATCGGTACTACGCAAACTAAAATTCTGTTATTTTCTCGGGTCAATTTATGAGTTAAAAACTAGTAATACGATACGTGAAATGTTTGCGAAAGGAACAAAGATATTCTATGAAATATAAATATAATTCTAACGACTTGATTCGTTAAAATATGAAACTTACGATACCTCGAAGAATTCTGCGAATAAGCAGGACAATTATACCAAAAAATGCTTTATCGTGTAGTATTTATAGTTATTTATAAAATATCCTAAAATCGTTTCTAACGTAATTACACGCATACCTCAAAAAAGTCACGTACACGCGAGTAGCCGAAGAGCGAGTTTGGTTCGTCGGTCGGTAACCCATTGTATATCAAATATACCGTAATTTGCTGGAAACTCGAAAAAGTTATTTAGAGCACTATTACGTTCGCTCTACCAGCGACCGAACTCATATTCTTATATACATAGTTATACGGATGCAACGAAGGGTCGATATTTCATAACCAATCATGGCGACATCCGATGAATAATTTGGATAGTTTGCAAAATTTACGAACTTAGGCGTTGAGCTATTCGATAATCTTCGCTGCAAAATATTTCCTAAATAGATAGACCTATCGATTCGCGAAATCAACCCAACTTTTCCTCGGCGAATGATTTTTCCAAAGCTATCTCGAGAATCGTCTCCTTGGCCATCGATTACCTCCAGCGCAGCATCAGCGCAGCATCAGCGCAGCATCAGCGCAGTTATAACCTCGGTATAAAACGGGGCCTACGCGTCCTCGAATGGTCGTGTCGGGGAAGAAGATAGCTTCCTACTTAGCATAATTATCCAATTTACGGAACTGTCGCGATGTCGGCCATTACACCCTTCTTCAGTTGGCGTTGAAATCGGCGCGCGAACGCTCGGATTTCCTCCCACCCCTCGATCCTCTTCTCGCTTCCTCTCTCCCAAAAGCCCTGCGCGCATAAATTGCATCGGCGATTGCATTATGCAGCATCGTCGCGGTCGCGCGCCAGCGGTGCGCCAAATATTACCATAAGTAGTCCAGAGACCGCGAAGGATTGCGGGTGTATACTTGGCTCGATGCTTCTGCCCATCTGCGTTTCTCTTCTCCTCTCTCTTTATTTTATTTTGACGCTTCGTTCTCAACTCGACGATTCGGCTGGTTCGCTCGTAAGCTAACTTTCCTCTCCATCGTTTCAGCTTTGGGAAAGAAGAATCAAGATTGAATAAAGCCTGCGATAAGAAATCGTGATCGATACTATTCGCTTTTTTACAATGGATAAAGTGATTTCACGTTTTTGTGGATTATAGTTTTTTCGAGGAGATAAGGAAAATTAGAATCACCGTTTTCATACGAATTCTATGAGTTTAACTTTCAAATGTTTTATTCTTAGTTTACAAATTTCTTTTTTTTTTTTGCAAAATTATAAATAAAAATTAAGACGCGTCGAAAAACAAAATGTATAAGACTTCGATCAAAGTTCCTTTTATAGAATTTCAATTTTACGAATTTAAACTTAATTATTTATTATTCATTTCCACGTAGACTGAAATTGTTTACGAGATATCTAAAATAATAATAAAATAGATATATTTATCGTTATACGAAATTCGTTAAAATATCTGAAATAAGAAGTAAAAATATCTATAGATAAAAAGACGGTAAACTAGTTACACGTAAAAATTCTCGTTTTATCAAAGGTCTTTATATATTTTCTCGAAAGTCATTTCGAATGCACTTCACTTTATCGCTGCATCCAGAAGTTCATGGCGCACTACAAACTACGTCTATGGAACGCAAACGACAAAATAATAAAAGCCGAAATGCGCCTACGTACGCTCTTCTCAAAAGACATATTTTTTTCTCACGATGTCGCGTCTGTCTCTCCTTCCGGTCTGGGATTAGGTTCACCCGGCCGCCATTTCGTTTGGTTCTCGTTTCCGCAGTTGTCACGTGTTGGGAATGCCACGATGCACATGACCGAAGATTTCTGGAAAAGGGCCTGCAGTTTAATTTCACCGAAAAGTCGGAAGTGAAGCAGTGGGAGAATTGAAGCTGGTGGTGCAGCGAAGAATACAAAATTAGCGGCTGAGATTAATTAACTGAAATTAAGATTACCAACAATTAAATAGATAGATGGGGAGAGATAGAGATGGAGAGATTGGATGGAATAAGACTGATTTTTAACGTAAATTTATTTATAACGTTACATTTAAAAGATTTTTATACAATATTGATAATAATTAGTATTTATTTTAAATATTTAAAGAACTTTATCAAATTTAATAATAATAGGAAATACTTTAATATCCGTAAAAACTTTGATCATTGTATTGGTAAAAACAAGTGAAAAATGTGTATTATACGGATGCAAGGATTAAGTTGCAAGATCGAGTCCAATTAGCGCTTCAGTATATTTGAATTTGGACCAACTAATCAAGATTTATTTATATTTCACAATATTCTTTTATTTCCAATTTAAAATATTTCACGATACAAACTTATTTGGAGAATTTTACGAAGTTTCTACAATATAATAACGGTATGTGTACATTTTTTGGGAAAACACAATTATTTTCTTGTTAAAGAATGTAAATGCAATGCGCATTTTGTTGTCAGAAAACCAAACAATCCCGTGTACTCGTGTAGCTGACCAGAAAGGCTGTAATTCATCCGGAAGCGTCTCCTGCGTCTCTTGGACAAACAATACCATAGCGGTTCGTTGTCCCTAAAAACTCCAAGGCCAAGTTATATTTTTGTTCTTCTGTCTGTCTGACTCTCCCTTTCTCTCTCTTTATCTTACTTTCTTTCTCTTCTTTGTGGTTTATTTTGTGGACGGAGGCTCAGCAAACTTCACCGATTGCCTCTGTTATACGAGAGAAAAAAATTCTTACGATGTATTCATGTCCATTTCATATATTGAAGAATACTTAAATGTCTTACACGTAGACAAATAAAACTACGACCAAAGATGAAGTGCATGCAGAGCTATTTTTTCGTATAGTAGATTATCAAATATAAGAAAAGACATAATTTTAGATTTCTATCTCATTTCTTGAATTCAATATCGTTTTAAATAAGTAAGAAATGCTATAAATAAAAGCAACGTTTGTTTGAATTGTGATAAATATTAAATTGTGATTATTTAAAAAAATAATTTATAAATAAATATATAAATTTATAAATACAGTGCGAATTCTTCCGAAAGAATCGTGATCAAAAGACATAGTTATCCATTAAAATTTATAATAAATATTTATCCTTAAATCTAACGATTATAATTTCATTCGTTGCAACAAATATTGTTTTATCATCGTTTCCTAATTTTTGTATTATTTACATGCTATTTTTGACTCGTGAAGCCTTCTATCTCTTTCGATGTTCGATTAGAGCGATCGATCAATTTATATCGTTTATTATTCACATGTATACAAGCGATCGTTGACTAACGAGTATGTCTAATACAGTTTGGCGTTTATTAATTATATTGCTGCAAGATAGACTTTAGCCTACATTTCATACCGATCAACCAGTGTTTAGGAACTTTGAGCTATTAAACTAGTTGCTGAAACTTAGACATCTTGTAATTAAGATCTTATGATTAATTTTTGACAAATTAAACAAAGTTTTATAAGAAAAGGATATTTATTAAAGTCTTGCAATGCACTGTCATGTGATATTTAACTCAAATAATACAAGACAATCAATACCAATTAAAGAGAATTGAGTAAAATTGACGTTTATTATCTTTGTTCGAACTTGTTTTTATCGCTAACAACCAAATATTGTAAAGGAAAAAGAAAAATTTAAAAGATTATATTACATACTCGGAGAGAAAATTAATATAAATCTGCATCGAAAAAATATTCGTCTCGAATGACCGATGAAAAAAAAATGATAAAAAGTATTTTCACGTAAATTCACTTAAAAAATCCAATTATTTTAAAAAATAAATAATAGGTGTAGAAGCTCTTTTTTTATATTAAGTAAACGACGTTGCTCATCTTACACACTCGCAATCAAATAATCCATGGAAAAACGAACACAAATATTTGGGTATCTCACCAAATAGTTTTATATTACTTATTTTCTTATCTACATGGATATAACTCGCAGCACTTTTTCTTTTTAATTAAGACCAATTCCGAGCGGCGAGAATTTCCACAAAAGTATTTGCATGAAATATCACACCTAAACTTTCTCCATTTTAACGGATGAAAAATCGTGAAAACAAAAGCACCGAGCAAATACAAAATAAACGCTGGATCTGGCAGTTGGTCGTATCAATCAAAATAACGACTTCCTTTCATCGCATCCCCTCGATTTCAAGATAAACAGCATTAAAAGCTTCGATCGTGTCCGAACGAACGCGATAAAAGATAAAATGGAGCGAACCGCGATGCGGATGTTGCATTGCGCAGCATCTCTGTTCGGCCACGAGCTTTTCGGGTATCGCGAGGATAAAGAATAAGGACAAAGTCCAAACGACCCTCGACAATAGCCGGACGCGGCATCTGCCGGCAGTGGTTCGCTCAACGATCCGGATCAGTTTTAACAATTCGGGCTCCGCCTGCGCCGTGCTAAACGCATCCGCCTCCTCGCCGAGAGGAGTACGGTTTTACCTCGTAATCGCCGTTGGATTTCTCGCGTAACTCAAGCGGAACGTGACTCCCAGCGGGCAAAACCGGACGAACGCGGTGCGAAGAAGAGGGAAGATGGAAGCGGTGGAATAGCAGAGCTCGTCAGTCCGTGCGTGGAGTTCGCGTGCGCCGTGTATATATTTCGCTGGGACTGTGCGCCGGTACCGGTGACCTATCGCTGGGAAGGATCTCCTCCGGTGCCGCGGGTACGATGCTCCACGGAGTTGTTTGCGCGTTTAGGGAATTGCCGTCGCGCCGATAACGGGAGCGACGTCGTGGCATTCCGGTGGCTTTTTCCGCTGCGGTGATCATCCTTACGTTCCCTTACGTTCCCTTACGTTCCCTTACGTTCCTTCTTTCCTCCTCGTCCTCGACGTTTTTGTCGCTCGCTGCCGTCGCCGTGGGTTGTAAAAATAATGTTTTAATGAAAGCGAGTCGACGCCGTTGTTCGCGTTACGACACATCTGGGAATGCTTTTTACCGCGATATTAAAGCTCGCGATAACATCCCTTTCGTTCTTCCGAATGTTTTATCGCTCGGTTATTATTTAAAACAACAAACATGATTTTTTACTTTTTAGTATTAACAGCGATTTTACATGCTTTAATACCGAATAAACGATAATCCCTGGCTCGATTAACGTACTCCGTTTAGCAGTTCTCGTTTTATTCAATGATATAAAATATCGCTTTTTTTATACCTTTTATATTCGCGTAAAAACTATCGATTGTGAAGTATAAGCATCGTTTCGAACGATTTTCGATGACGTAAATATTTTCGTAACTCCAAATAAAAATATTCCGATGATCGAGACCGCGATAAATCCGTATCGGTGAATTATGCATAATGTGTTTTCGAATCTTGGTAATTAATATGTGTTTTTGCAAAATATCAAAGAACCGATAGTACCATTATTAAGTGTAATTTTCTATCTCCTGACACCGTTCTTAAAATAACAAGATATCTTACTCGTATCGTATTTTTAAAGCAAAGAATAACCGAAAACGCTCATTCCAGGAATTGAAATTTATGCCGCTGAATAAGAGGAGAAAACAACACTCGTCGGTGCATTATTACTTTTCGTATGAATAATATAATCGAGGCTCCGTCGTATTTCTATTTATGACGTATCCGTAAATAAGGTGCAATCCAAAATTCTGCCCATTGTGGTCCTTAAGCCCAAATGAAACCCTAAACTCAAATTTCAACTCGCGGTATTCTCTGCATAATGAAGCCAAATTTCAAGCGAGCGTCCGATTCGATGCTGCGGGAATCGATTCCGACCGCTCGTAGACAACAGTCGGTGTAACGTCGAAACAACGATCGCCGTCCTCCCGAGCCGCAGACGTTGGATCGTCGACGAGGGAGATGATTTCTAGCATTACGGAAATGACCTTGTTATGGATTCGACAATGACGTTAATAGTTGTTGCTCGATGTGGTCGATAAATCGAATCGCGTTTCGTAATTTTGCGCGACGCCAGTTAAAATTAATCCGGACTGGTTGGTTGGTGCGAGAGTACGAATTCGACTATCGTTTTGGCTACGTGTCCATGTCGATAAACGGCCTTATCGTACGCGAGCGCGTCGAATCGATGGTGCGTTAGAAATTTTTGGTCGAAGTGGCTTCATCGACAAAGGGTGAAATGCGTTAACCAATGATTATCTTGGATTTTTCGGAGAAGCGTATACTGTTTTCTATTGTGGGATACACCTTTTGATGTTTGCGGAACGTTTAAAATTTACATCGATAAAAATATACGCCCACTTTTCTCGTTCGTTGATTGCAAAAGTTACGATAATATTTTTTAGCGTATAAATTTATTTTACAATCTTTTTAATACGTTGGATTATGCGTATTTTCAAATTATTATTGCTTCGATTTTTATTATTTTATTAAATACAATGTATGCAGTTCAAATTTATTCGACCGTCTCTATTGTATTTGGCTTTTAAATATTTAAAACCTTTTTTATTAGCAATATTAATATCACAAATACGGTAACATTTGTTATTTATAATATTTATAATTATTTAAAAATAAATAATTAGTAATGCATTATTTAATTTTAAAATAATTTTTTTTAAATGTTTATTGTATTTAACGTATTGAAAAAACTTTAGTATGTGAAAAGCCACGTTGAAATATGATCGTATTCCTGAGTTAATCGGTAAATCATATTACAATAAAAATTTAACACGCAATCATTTTTGTAAGACTTTGTCTCCGATGGGCTACAAACTTGCATCGGACTTTACTGAACAAATATATCTAAGAAAGTAATTGAATTTAAATTTTCTTTTTGAAAAAATTAAACACGTAAAGATTTTATGGCACATTCTTTAAGATTGACTTAATGTGGTATTGTTTACATTTTTAATATCACAAGCATTAATTTTATTTATATATTACTTCACAAGATTTTAATAAGAAAACCTATCCTTAAAGACTTTTCTATTGTGGGAAGAAAAGTGATTAAAAGCAATAATCAGAAATCTAAAAAGGAATACGTGGAATTATCTTATTGAAAAGTTATATAGGAGTGATGATAATAAAAATAGAAGTAAATGCATTAACAAAACTAAAAATTTATAACTAATAAAAAGTCTATAAAAGTTCAAACTTCATTAAAATATTTATTATTAATAAAAATAAGTAATAAGCTTATAAAAAGAAGTTTCTTTCATTTGCATAGAAAAAACTATTCGGTTTTAATATTATTTCAATCTTAGTACTTTTGAATAATTTGTTTACAATTGAATGCTATTATTATTATTTAATTTTGAATCCATTAAAGGTAAATTAATAAAATGCATCTAATAATATTAATACTGTGAATTGAAATCTTTTATATTGCAATCGACTTTTATTTAAGATATTTTAACTATTAAACTAATTTAAATTATGAAAATGAAAATAATTACTTAAAATTGGTAAAAAAACGATTAATTAAGAATCAGCAAGGTTTCAATCGATAATAAAAGGTATTAAGTTATGTGCCGTGCTAATGTATTTTTTGTAATTCATTTAAATAAAATTTAAAATCTTCCAAATGGCCAGTGGTCCATTCTTGAATCCACTTACGAGAGAAAAACTTTATCCAGAAAAGCTCTCTACGAAAGAGTCTATTTCAATTTGTAGTGAAGTAGCAACTTTTTCTCTCTTAAATAAATGATCGAGTCCGCACAGTCGATTTTATTAGGGATCGGTCCAGTGAATCCTTTAACCCTTACTCTAACCTTAGTAGTCTGACTGAATCATGTGTACTCGATGTTGAAAAAGTGCATTAGAAAACATCTCTTCGAGAAATGAATTTCTGCTTCATCAATCAATGTCTTTTCAAATATAAATTGTAATTTTACTGCGAGTAAATGTCAATTAAAATTTAAATATACATTTAATGCTTTACAATCTTGCTTTTCTCAAACTTAAAGCATGAAGATTATCTACTTAATATCTTAGTACTTGTTATCTATGAAATGTAATTCTTTTTAATTTAATCATATCTATGAAACTTTTGATCTAGCCTTGTATGTCCGTAGCTATTTTAATCGATTTCTTACAGTTAATACAGTTAATACAGTCGAGGTGTATTTCGTCTTAATAGATGATTATAATCACAGTTGCGTGCAAAGTGACTTAAATACCTTAATCAACATAATTATAAAAGTTTTATTTTAATCAACGTGCCAGTATCATTAATAAATTAAAAATTATAGTACTTGGACAAGACATTCGTGTAATATAACTCACGCGATTTACAGAAATTTTATATCGTATTTAAAAAGTTTAACATTGCTCGAAAGAGGAAAAAGAATCTCAAATATCTTTTTAATGTACAGTTTATCCGTTTAATCATTCAGCAAGGTTAACGTTGAAAAATACTCAAGTGGATCTTAATAAGATTTTTTATAAGATTTCAGTAGACCGAAGTCTCGGTATTCTGATTTTGTCGTTAGCGATGAAAAACGACTAAAATCGAATCTTCCTGAAGTATTCTCTCACAGTCTTCAAAGTTAGTTGTATTCCGGTATCAGATTCACGCCGTATTCCTGACGAATAAGAAACGAGAAAACGAAGCCGGTGGAAAATGCATTTCTTTGTGAAGCGAGCCCCTTTGACTAACGGGTAAAGTTTTTTGGTTTCACGAAAATCGACCAGTTCGAAAATGCCGTAAACCACTGCTCTTGGACCATAAATCGATCCTCATCACTCGAGACTCTCGTAAAAGCAAAAGACTCGATGCTGCAGTTTCGGTGTGTACGTTAAGATTGGAAGGAGAGAAAACTTTTTGATATAAAACAGAATATGAGTACCGAGTGAGATATTTCTGATTATAAACGTAAGATAAAATCAAGAAAAATTAAAACTAAACTTTAGAATTATTATAAGTTGAATCAAATTTCCAGGGAAATTCGTTAACGCATTTCAAGTGCTAAGCTTACACGACTATTTCAAGATTAAATTATACTTATATTTGCACACGATTGTCTTATTAGACACGTAGGAAAGTAATATAACAAAAAAATATTTCTTCGCTTTACGTTTAACGTACTTTGTTTCAACTCGGTCGAATAACGAATAGTACAAGAAACACGATAACAAAAAGAAAATTTCAACTCGATTCGCGTTCGAAAAAGTAATCATGGTTTAATGCGCGCGAAAACAGAAGTAGCGAGACATCCAATTCCGCCCGATCGAGTATATTAATAAAATCGACAACCCAGTGAATTCCTATTAGAGCGGATTAGTCCAAGAGAAATCTTACGAGCGAACGGAATCCCAGCTGAGCTTACCCCATGGAATTGAATGCATTCTCAAAGAGGCAATGTTTCCAAGGACTACGAGGACCAATGCTCGCACGAACCAATACCCAGCGTCACTCTGTACTTTTGAAAAGAGAATAGTCACGGTTGTGCTGATGCGGTACCAGCTAGTTTCGCATTCGTGATATTTGCAACGCCGGAAACGCAGAGAACGCAGAGAACGGGAAGTGCTATACGTGCCATGCACCGAGTCGGCCTCTCTTAACTCGGCGTATTAGAAATTCAGCATGTGCAAATGCGCTTTACAGAAGTCGTAAAGTTAAACACGCTGCGGGTCAGCTCGGGAGTGTTTCGCTTTGGATGCTAATAAGTTGTAGCAGCAATTCTGCTGCGTATCTATGAAGAATATTACACGCGCCATGAAAAGGATTTACACGGTTAGCTCGAACGCTCGATGCACTTTCGCGCAAGGAATTACTCGGTCTTCGCCTCATCTTCGAGCCTGCGAGTCGGAGTGTTTGTTACATGAATTATTAATACCTGATTACATGAAAAATATGGAATACTTCGTATATAATGATCTCGAGGCGTGTTTTGATCGTTTAAAGTCGTTCCCGGTTTGCATCGGTCGAAACAAACGTTTTACTTTGGATTGCTAATCGGACGAACGTTAAAGTATTTATAACGTGTGCACTCGTGAAGTAGGAAGTGCATTTTATGCAGTTATTTTAATTGCAAATTAATTACAATGAAATCAAATTAAAATTCTCTTTTTCCAAGCTTTTATATAATACTCGCGTTAGAGTTTATTTTTCAATTTGTATTAAAATTATTCACATTGATTGAAAATTGTATTCGTACATTCTTTGTTGGGTATATGTGATTCGTTACTTTTTAATCTCATCAATTTGTTCAAATGAACATACTTAATAAAAAAATCTGATTTTTCAATATTCTATTGGTAATCGATTTAAAATTCATTTTCATAAATATTATTTAGCGGTTAATTTTTTATTATCGGTCTTTTAACTACGCACTGAAATTTAAAAATTATATAATTTTAATAAAATATTAAAAATTAAACGATACAAAGAGAATGTTATAGTTATTTTTGAGAGAAAATTATAAATGAATCGCGTATGTAATATTCAACTATTAGGAGGTTTGTAATAATTTATGATATTCGGTAACAAGGCGATAATTTACGTTCATAAAAGAATATTTATTTAAAATATTTTAATGATTAAATTCAAAATATGGACATTCGTATTGTTCTTAATATTAATTATATTAATATATTTGTTATATATAACAGTTAAAAATATAACAGACTATTTTTTTTCGTTACTTATACTTGCGTCTATTTAAAAACCTGTATACCAAAGTTTGTATTTATTTATTCACGATTAATCATATTTAAATTGTCTAAAATTTAAATAATACAAATCCAATAATTATAATATTTACGTCAAATACTATATACATATTTTGACAGACATAAAAAATAATATTTTGTAACGTATTTACCGACTATAAATATTGTTTTCATTCTAATCGATAAATATTTAAATTTAGTTCAAAATAAAACCAAGTATTTATCGTTACATATTGATATCAAATAATTTATTTTCTGTTTCAGGTGAGTCTTGAAACTGTTTATTATTCGTCTGCTCCACTGTCAAAGTTTCTACGTAATTTCAACTCTAACTTTTTGCAATAGGTACATATATATGAAAGTATTCTTAATTAATCATTCATAAAAATTAGCTCAAGAAAAACGTTAATCTTGATTTTATAACATTCTATTTTAATGAAAATTTAAAATACAACACCAGTAATCAATAATATTTTTTTATGCGTAAGTGTAAATACTGTTTAAATCCAACGCTCGAATAAATATCAATTAAAAATAAAATTTTTGAAACATTGAAAACCAAAAAATGTTAAACGTTAACATCATAACAGATTCAGAAAATATGTTCAATTAAATACAATGAACAGTTGAAATGGTTGATTAATGGTTTCTTTTAATATATATATATTACTCGATTATGTTCGGATAATTTAATTAAAAGCTGTATTAGACCGAATTAAATTTTATTTTTAAAATTTTTGTCGTACAAAAATTATCTTAAACGAATCAATCGAAGAAAGTATGTCTTCGATGTTCATTACTCGCACTTTTATTAGTTTGCAAGCCCTTCGTCGTTCCTTCTTCAACTGATTATTTCAACGATCATTCCCATCAATTGGCTTCATACTCGCTCCAACGATCAGGACCGCCATATAGCCTCGTGATCCCCTGTGGATCAATTCATATATCAATAATCTCAAGGCTTTATCGTTCAAATTTACATTGACGCGAACAGCGTAGTTCCGTATCAATAATCGAAAAAACGTTCGATTAACATTTTTAATGGAGTGTCACCTGTTGAATGATAATAATTAGCCTGTATGTCTCACTATATCGTCATCTCACCTAGTAATTAAATATATGTTTTGTGTTGTACATAACTGATATACGTACACCTTTTTATACGTATAGTGTTTATCAATACTCTTGAATTAATTATAAATTGTTTAATTTTATCTGCCATCGATATAATGGATATATATATTTTCTTTTTGTTGTATGTAAGAGTATAACGTTTTTGTAGTGTTTACTTTATATTTTAGATTCAATAAATAATTATTTGTGAATCATCGATAATGTGCATATTTAAATATTAATGCCACTATCAATTGATCACCTTTATATAAGAATCAATCTAACTTAATAATTTTGATATAAGGTAATATTATAAAATGAAAATTGTGTTAATTACAAAACCGGATATTACTTTTCTATTCAAATCGCTTGAACGATTGCCTCTCATTGTCTTTCTTTTTATATTAGATTTTTTACTTTTACTTCTTTGCAATATATTGTATATTTAAGTTAAATTATGATTACATAAAGAAATATGATGTATTAAAATGAGTTATTGGCTGAAAAACGGTATAGTATATGAAAAAATATGTTCTCAGCTATTATTCAAAATACATACTTTAAGGATTAACTAGATTCTTTTGAAAACGAATATTTTTACAAATAAAATAAAATCAATTTACAATTATATTTATCCAAAAATTATAATAAATAAATATTAAAATGAGGTTATAATTAAGTATATCCTATTACTTTGAGCTATTTGTTTTATTACCATGTTGGATATTTTAATGTTGTCTATAATTTATTTAAGTACAAATTTATTTATACATATAAAATATTTATTAATTATGACTCAAGGAAGGAATAAAACAATCGTGGGCAATAATAAATAACCGTTTATTTATTTAAAATTATTGAGCTATTCTGCATATTACATTTGTCATGGATGGCCACTTTCGAATTCCTGATTCCCCTCTCTTTTCGCTCAAACACCTACGCCCCTCTCTTATCCCTGAGATCATCCCTGGGACTCATTTCCTTTTCAAATATGTGCTTCCTCTCTCATAGTAGTTATATTCCCCACACTTGTGATGGTAAATACATTAAACGATTATTAGAGCTTGTTTTATTTTATATCAATCTTAAAATAAGACTTTTTTTAAATACATCATAAATTAAATTTTTTGTATACACTGACTCGTTATAATATTCTTTAAACAGATTTTTTCCTGCTAAATTAAAAAATATAATTGCTTAAAGTCATTAAAATTAAACAATCTTTTAGTCTCAGTTATATTATTGAAAAAAATTCAAATTATCTCGCTCTTGAGTGTTATACAATATTATATTTAAATTCAAATAATTTATAGATTTTAATGATTTATGTTTGTATTGACATTATATAAATTATTTATATTAATATGTATTTATTAAAAAAAATGGGTAGGTGAGAGTGTAAAAAATTTTATGTTTTTAAAATATTCAATTTTATTTTATGAAAAAAATTCATTATTAATTGAAGTAATATTCTATTTTTAAGCTTGTGCAACAAAATTTTTGAAGTGTAGCGAGGAAAAATCGATGACCTTTATGTTCATACCGAACTAATAAAGGTAAAAAAGTAATCGTTCTATATATTTAAGCTTTCGAAATAAGAATTTAATTTAGAATCGATATAATTCTCCTATTTAGTCTTGTAAAAAACTTTCCGAATTAAGTTTTCATGATCATCACAGCACTTATATACTTTATACAAGAACGAGTTTGATCTCACTTGAAAATTCCAATATTTATTATGCATGAAATATTCAAACATATCTACGATAATTCATCAATTGTTTCACTGTTGAGATATTTAATACTTGAATCATCAAATTCATAATGAGATAGAGCAACACAAAAAAATATATATAGAAAGATAGTGAGTGAGTGAGTGAGTGCGAGAGAGAAAGCGAGAGAGAAGAAAGATAAGCGCGAGTAACAAACAGAAAAGAATAACGTGTGTAATTTTATCGAAAAATTTGTAGTCGGGCATTTAACTTTTAGATTTCTGTTTTATCTAAATTTAATTTCATATATAAATATCGTTTCTACATCGTTACAAATACAATTCAAATTTACAATCGAATCCTTAATACGTCCATAATTCATAATTTTAAATAAATGATACATTCTATAATCTACGTAATTTACTGTAAAATAATAAAACTATAAAAATTATACTACTTAAAATTTTCAGGTTTACTTTTAATTAATGTCTTAGACGGACTACGTGAGCAATTAAGGTTAAATATGTTCTATACAGTTTCAAACTTCTGTGCTCATCCATCATAGAAAACAGAATTTTTTTAAACTATTGTAATGCATGGAAGGCATAAATTTTCTGAAAAGTAAGTTTAGTATTTTATATAAATTAATAAATTTATAAAACAATTCCTAAGTTTGTACGTTCATGAATTTTTTTTTTTTATTTATGATAACATAAATTTGCTTACCTAAGAAAATGTAATTTACAAAATGTCATCATTTAAAGTAAAAATATTCATACAAAAATCTTACTTCGCTTATTTAACTGTATACTTTATTCAACCGTAAGGAAATTGTGCAAATTATTTTTTATCCATCTTTTAAAATCTTTTGTTTTAAATTAAAAGTACGGGAAAACAATTACGTAGATTGAAATTTAACAACATATTGTTAACTATTTTTATAAATATTTATAATATATATTCCGATCAATTTTATAAAGAACATTAAAATAAAAA
Source organism: Dolichoris vasculosae (assembly GCA_018907195.1). Classification (NCBI taxonomy): domain Eukaryota; kingdom Metazoa; phylum Arthropoda; class Insecta; order Hymenoptera; family Agaonidae; genus Dolichoris; species Dolichoris vasculosae. The sequence continues at coordinate 1,213,474 of JACCHY010000001.1, forward strand.
GTTTTTATTCAATAGAGTATGAAAAAATTATAGATTAAAATTTATTAATACAATATAAAATATAAAATAGAAATGTTTTACTTAAGCTCATAATTTAAAAAAACAATATTAATTTGAATGTAAAGATAAAATTTTAATAGTTTGAAATATAAAAAATTTTATTTTATATGTATGGTTCTCATTTTAATCATACATATTTATTTTTTATACAAATGTATTATATTAATAAATCTATCCGTTGCCAAATTTATTATATTAACTCAATTAAGTATATCAAATACTATGTAAAAAAAATGACAACTTTTAAACAACTGTAATAAAAAATTTCATTTTAATAAAATGTTATACAAAGATTACCTAAGATTATTTATGAACAAATAAATAAAATTTTATTACAAAACATTAAAAATATTTATAGTTATTATATTCTTTTTTGTTTCCATTTTGTTTATTATTGCTTAAATATAATTATTTTTTGCACGTGATGCATATGTACGTATATTTATGTAACACTTATCCAATTTTATTCTTTAGTCTTAACGTCTTAACGTCTTAACGGAACATAATAATCTCAAATTTAATTCTTTCTTTATTTTCTTCTCGATAAAAAAATTAATTTGCAAATATCGAACTTAGTACAATATATAGTTTTTTACTTTTTAAAATTAATTTATAAAATCTCAACGATTTCATAAAAATGGAACATTTATGAATTATAATATTTAAATGATGTATATATTATAATGTGTACAGATATAATTATCGTATCAGAACATAATTTTCTAAAATATTATTACGCTTTATACGTTGTTATATAGTGAAAAACTTTGCTATAATATACGCGATATAATTAATCTAAATAGCGTTAAAATTGAAATTGAAACCACATTAATGCTTAAATGGAAGAAAATCCTCGAGCTACAATCGCCATAAAAAATGATTATTTTATCGTAACGCTCGCTCTTCCATGAAATAAAGTTTAAAAAGCAAAGTACATAAAACGATTCGCCGATAATAATATTCAACGTTTTAATTCAGTAAAATAACGCACCGAGGAAATTCGGTACGCAATAAACTGACTCCTTAGGTGCGATCGAGCAGGAAAAGCAGATTAAAAATTGCGAAGAACAAGAGAAACTTGTTCGCTGCATACGATAAGTCAATTTCATACATTAGCATCACGCAGACTCGCTCGTTCGAGTGACCAGGTATCGCCTGCAACACGCACACGCGTTTATTCACCGGTCGACTCACCGGTCGACTCACCGGTCGGTGCCAAGCCATCGCCGAATGCTCTTTCCGGTGCTGCGTTTATAACTTATGAATGGATCAGCAGCCGAAGCAGGCGAGAGTCTTGTACGGCTCCTCTACCCACGTACGCGACTTAGAGTTTGCTGATCTCGCGTACGCGTTCGTCTCCCGGTAAAAAATCGCGGGGGTGTGTGGGCGATCGAGACTGCCGTAGGAAGCTACACGCACACTTTGTACCTTTTATCTGTCGGGTGGCTTTCGTCGTTTCTTCCTTTCGTCGCTTCGTCGCTTCGTCGCTTCGACGTTGATTTAAAAAGGCCAAGTCGAAACTGGAATTTCGCCAATAGATAGAAATAGAGAGCTGCCGAGAGAAGTAAAGAGGGAAAAGAGGGAGAGGGAATTTTGCGCCTAATGAAAAGCTCGTCGCTTTGGTTTGGTAGACGGTGCATAAAACCGTTGACCGTAGTGCCGGTTTTAATTCGCGAGTCTGCGGATCAATGGATTTTACCTACAGTCGGTTAGTTTGGCGTGGTTATTAGGTCTTTGAGCTTTTTTATACTCGGCGCTTTCTCGATTTTTTGTTTTTTAATCGTTTCGGCAATATTCGTTCGCTACCGGCTGTGAATAATGGTTGCGGTTGAATGGTATCTGCTCACTCTGAACAGGGAAAAAAAGATATTGACGTTGGTAATATAATGAAATATTGTTACTTTGCGATCTAATCATTGATTTAATCGATTATTCTGTACGAATAATGCTTTAAAACTATCCAACTTTTTATGAAAATTGACCGTCGTATTATAATTTTTAATCCGTTGATAATGATTTGAACTATTCATCGTAAAATCTATTTTCGGACCTTAATTGAAACACGAATGAAAGAAAATTACTAATGCTAATAAAAATTTTTATTAAATTTTATGATATATTATTACTTCTGCCTATCTATAGAAGAGTTCACGTAATATCATTGGTTTAACTTATAAAATATTCTTACTTTCACTTTAGTTGTTATTAGTATCGATGAGCTCGTTACTTCTTCAATTGACACATTTTGATACTGATATAATTTAACGCTCCGTTAAAGAAGCTTTTGATATTAATTTCTTGAAAATAAATTTTTATATAAACTTTTTAAAATCATTTTCCAGTTTTTTAACGAATAGTTGTATGACAATTAAATTTCATTTCTATTTCACAAATTTTTTCTCTCAAATGTATCGCTAAAATCATTCATTTTGTTCAAAGAAATTATATATACAGAGATTCTAGAATAAAACTTCAAACATATTTGTATTAAATATAACCGATTTATCAAAGATTATTTTACCATAAACGTAACATTTATTCGTGAATATTGGATATTGATATATGATACAAGCATCGATTTCTTTTATTTATTTGAAAACTTTAGTGTGGAGTATTCTAAAGCTTTCGATATATATTTCTGATTATTCAATACCTACATTCATTGCATATCTCAATAATGTTATTTCTTCGTTGGTTAATTAAATATTAGAATTTCTGCAATCTATTTGTTATTAAATTTCCTATCAATGGGAGTTTAAGGTTACGAAGCGAAAAGGATATGGTTTTTCTGTATCATTTTTTTTGTAGTACTCTGATAAGTTTAAGCGTAATTACGTTAGTGATGATGCTTTTGGTCGTACAAATAAAAGTTCCTATATTTTCAAAGGCTTCGCTAACTTATCCACAATTACATTTCTCATGAAATTAAAGTGAGCGGATATCTATAAGTATATTTTTCTTCGACTGCTCGAACAATTATAACACTAAATTATCAATTTAAGTCGTATAACTTTATTAAATACTCATAAAATTCCTTTAAAATATGAATATATATATTTTATTTTCAAGTATATTTTATGACTTTGGAAAGATCATCGATATTTAATATATTTAATTTTATACTGAAAAAATATTCAAAGGATTGCATTCTTTTAATGTTAGTAAATGTACTTTCACATTTTCTAGAATAAACGCTAACATGAGTATTAGAATAGTTTCGAAATATATATATTTAGTACTACATCTTTCTTTTAGCAGAGAATTTTCCCAATACCGTAAAGAAACAATACCGAGCAAATGTGTTTCGAATTCATTGAAGAACTTAAACGTGTCTATTATATATATCGTTGTATGTAAGACCAGTAAACGATTTGATGCTATTTTCTAGGTTTCATGACTAAAATTATTGTATATCTAACTTAGCTATATATTTATCTTGATAGGTTATCCTTAAAAAGTAATATAAATTATTCTAGTACATAAATTCGTGTATTTTTAAAAAGGACTTGTTCATTTCTTATTACATTTTATGATTGTACATGGTTTTCTTATTAGGATTTTTAGAATTATAGCAATTAGAAACTTCACATTGATTCATCGTGGCCTTACTTATAGATTTGAAAAGAAATAATAATGAAGACTTGGACTATAAACTTAAATATAATCATAATATTATAACCACCTTCGTTTCTAATTTAAAAACATTTTTTTATATAATACTAACTTTACAATTCTTGAAATATATAATTATACCTTAATTAAGTTTTTGCAATGTATCTAAAAAATTTTAATTACGTCAAACAGAAATTTATTCATTTTGGCTCTAGTCATCTCTTACTAATCGAGTTACATTGATATTAATTTTACGTATAACATAACAATATGTTTAAGAGATAAAAATATTTTTAACCTAGATTCAGTAATTAACAGTATTAGGGAACATTGCAGCTTAAAGTAAGCTAACTTTATTTCTCATAGAAATTCCAAATATTTACTCACATGTTTATCGTAAAGATTAAATCCAATAAATTCTTTCAAAACTAATCGCGAATTCATCGAAAATTCAGGTCATCCTGTTTACGATTCCCTGGTGTACTTTGTCTGCATTTACTTTCAACGCAGTCTTTACCAACAATCCTTAAACATCAAAATTCTAAAAACATTCCTTGATTATAAAAGTACAATGCCTCTAAAGTCTCTCTCAATCTTATAAATTCATAAATTCTATTCAGAGAAATTAAAATATCTCGCCACCATCACATTGAACCAAAGTTAACTCAAATTTCTAATAATACGAACAAACCATCGTTTAATTAATTACGATTATTCACGAATTTATTATTAACCTAGAGCAAAATCAACTGAATCATCTTCGTTAAAATTAATCGTGCATTGCATTTAATAATAAAATTTAAAAAGTTATAGAAAAATGTGTCACCGTTTCTTTTTTTTCTTCATTCACAAAAATCGTTGGTAATTTCAGAATTAATTTTTCTACATTTTTTTTTGACGTATAAAAGATAGCCATTACTCCCTTTTAATTTTTTACTCACAACAAACTAAAAAAGTTTAGAAAATAAGCACCATTTTGGATCTATATCGGTCTCCTGCCTTCCCTAGAGAAACCTTTTTAGGTGAGTGATTTATTATTATTACTTTTTTCCATTTATTCTGTTTATTTTTTTTAATTATGCTTCAAATATATATTAATAAATGAAGTAAAATTTTCTTACTATAAAATAATATTCAAACAAGTAAATTTAAACTTTATTCGAAAATAATAACTTTATTTAGTTTGTATTTAATACTACACTTTCAAAGTATTCGGCTATTATCTAAAGAGTTTATTTAATGAATTTTAGTAGCTTTCTATTCTTAATTTATTACATGTTACCCGTATAATTTTATCATACAGCTAATTCTTATTTGGTCTATTATTTATTGACATATTTGTTACACTATCACAATATTATATTTTTAAAAATATAGCATATTTTTAATATATCGTATTTATTACGTTATCGATAAAAAAATAAATTAACAAATAAATTAAATTTATCCAGACTGTAAACGTCAGTCTATTCAAATAAAGTCACTATAATAATACACTTTTATTGAACGGAAAATATAATTTAATTGAAAATTAATCGGACGAAGTCAAATATATATATATATATATAGCAGAAAACAATATAAAGCAATCGATTCGAGAGAAAATTTCTTATAAAAATGTACGTGGAAAAATTCAATGGTTAACTGTAGAAATCGAACATCAAAATACGAGACATTGTAGAACAAGCGATGCAATTTCCTTTCTCAAACTATCTCAATGTGCACAGCTTCTCTTCCTCTAATCGCGTCCACATCATCTATTCACCTCGCGATTAAACGTTCTTCCATCTGTTTCCTATCTACCCATACTATGTATACGCACACGCATATGTCCACGGTATCTTTCGTAATCCTTTGCATGAATCATCAATAACAGTCTACTCGAAGCGTAGGAAGGTGTATATTGCTTTTTGTACTTTGTTCAGTCGCAGGACGATAGAGACGTCCAATAATCCACTACTGCGATACGAATTATCGAAGAAAAAGCAGAAATGAAAAAAAGGAAATATATGGTAGAGTGTAATAAAAATGTTTAAGAACATTATAGTTAGAACTACATCTATACTCATTTTTACATTTTCTCTATATCGTACTTCTTTGAGCCGAGAGAAACGAGAATTTTGCTCGTTTGCAGCGCGAAAGAGGAAGGCGAGAAGTAAATGAAAAAGTTCTACTACTATTGGTATGTTTAGGATTCAATCCTACAACGCGTACAAGATATATTCAACTGTTGTTGATTTTCCATTTCACTCCTTTCCTAGTTCTAACTTGGATAAAACATTGATTCTCATTAATATTTATATTCTTCGAGAAAGTTAGATTTATAAAGTAAATTTTATACAACTTGTAACCGAAAGAAGTTGAATAGAAGTATAACCAAATATCATTTGCATTTTCATTTCATTCAATTTCTTTCATTATCTTACAACAAAATGTTATTTTATTTGAATTAATATTTCATTGGTAGTGTATTATATTTATAGGTGAATTTATACCATATATACATTTAGCCAATTACTTATGATTTTTGAAAAAATATTAAATTTTTATTACCTTATTTCTCTTTTTAAACAGTAGATAAAAGTACTCATTACCATAACTTTTTTTATAAAGTAGTACTTTGTTAAGATTTATATAAATTTCTGATAGACTAATTTATTTTATAATACGATATTCCTTATTCAAACTTAATACTTCAGAAAAAGTTTATATCGTTTTAAACGTATCAGACCTTTGTTCTTGATAAAATTACAGTTAAATTGCAATTTAATAAATGAAATTTTTATATGTAAGTAATACTTTACAAAGAATTTAATTTTTTAAATATTTTTCTTTATAAACTCGTATATTGATATATCGATACATTTTTCATTGTTTATACCAATATAAATAATAAATTTAATTAAAATTAGAATTATTATAAATAGAAATGAGATATATTTATATTTTATGCATTACAACTTCTTTACAAAACATTCATGAATAATTAATGTTTTAATAATCTTAATTATAATCGTGTATTCTTAACAAAAGTGTAAAGAAGCTATTAATCTTAATCTGTCTTAGATCAAAATTTACATAAAACTAATAATTAGAAACAAAAAACTTTTAAGTAGATTAAACAAAATTACTACTTTTAATTTGATAAAAACTTACAATTTGTTCCATTATTTTAAAATAAATTTTAAACATTTCTATTTTGATTAACTTTTATAGCCATTTAATTTAAATTCATATGATTTCAATTGAAATTTACTTGGCTATCATGAAAACGTACTACATAAGCTATACATCTAATCAACTGAAGGGTGTGACCGAACTCTTAGCCAATAAAAGCTATGTATGCATAATTATTCTACTTACCAATAGAATACGTTTCTCTTCCTGATGCATTAGTCAGAACGTCTGACATTCAAAACGAAAACTAGATAATTTTGAAAGTGTAAATGGCGTAACCAATTACAACTGAATATACATATATACAATAGGTACTTTTGGTAAAGACTATAATGGTAATTTTTAATTAAAAAATCAAACTATATTAAAAGACCGATAATTTAAAAATGAGCAAAAAAACTAAAGCAAGAGTTTATATAGATAATATTATTACAAGAGCATATTTTTGCAATTATTTCCTTAATGATTCATTAAAAATATTTATAATTTCAAACGACTAATTTATATCAGTGATATAATAGATACAATTAAATTGAATTGTATAATTTTCTGATAATATTAGGTGCATCTTTTTTAACGAAGTACTTTTTCAGTTTGGAGGAAATAAGAATTTATGAAAGATAAAAAATGAATAAAAAACCTTATTACGACAAAAAGATATTTGCCTTTCTATGAAAATAAAAATATGCACAAACTCATATTTGATGAGCTAATTTTCTCATGTATTACAAAATTACGAGTAAAAAATGTAAAAGAATATAAAAACGTAGAATTAAATAAAAGTAATACTTTTTACAAAGTTAAAAACAGAAAATAACATAAAATTAAAGACAAGAAAACAAAATAAGCCATATCTAGTATATTTTTATATTTAAAATACAGTAACTATAATTTAAGTTTTTATTTTCTTATATTTGTTAATGTTACTGCAACGCTAATCGTATATTAATTATGTTGATACTATCGCGCACAACAAAGATAAAAGTGAAAAGATTGAGCAAATAGTAAAGACTACAAATTTTATCATTCAGAAAATTTAACTACATTTTTATTAGGAAATATAAATTTTTTATTATACGATAAAATGCGGTCTTTATTTGTAAATTTTTAAACTCTTTCTTGATCCTTTGTACTAGTCGCATTATAGAATTTGAAAACTGGATAAATTAATACATTGTTAATTCAAAAAATATTTGTTTTTACTTTAATAAATGTAATATTATGTATATTGACTTTTTAGCTTCCAATTCATCGAGTTTGTAAGTAAACCTTATAAAAACTGATTGAAAGCGAAAAAGTTCTATATTAAATATAAAACTTCACTTTTACAACAGTTTTTAACTACAAAAAGTTTTTAGTCTTTTATACATTATGCGAATAAAGTCTAAAATCGATAAATTTCTATGGATCATTATATTCGATTTAAAAAATATTCGTATATTTAAATTTTTTTTAAAAAAAAAAACAGAAAATATTTACTGAAATGAATAATTTTATTTTGCGATATAGTTATATTGTGATAGATTAGCGTGATCATATTTAAATTTTATAAATACGTTAAAATAAAAATGAAAAAATATTTTTAAACGATCAGGAACTAAAATAAAAGAATAAACTCATTATTTTACTTATGCAAGTACAAACTTAATACAAACGATTACTTTATAAGTTCACGAACTATGAATTCATCATGACTATACTAAACTTCTTTAATAATTTTAAAACTTTTTAAAAAATTTAAAAACGTACAAAATATTTGATTTTAAATATTCCTTTATTTCTATAATTTTCTTTTATAATTTGTTAAATTTTGTATTAATGAAAATCCAATTTCAAGACACAGCTCTAAAATTTATGTTTTATAAACTTTGTTATTAACAAAATATGAATTTCTAGATTATTACTATTATTATATTATTGGTTATTTACACGTTTTATACTTTTTAAATTTTTTACTGTTGATCCAAACCTTCGTTTTAAAGTTTTAATCTTAATGAATAAAAAAATTTGAAGAAAAAAGGTTTACAAAGTCTTTATAATGGCTAATTTTTATGACTACAAAATTAACGATCTTAAAAAATTTATATATACCTAACAGAATTAAATGCGGGAAGTATTTTACTTTCAAAATTGATTAAAAGTTAATTACTCTTTCGACTGTTTTATTCTGTTAATAAAAACAATGTTAAAAATATGTAAACGAAAATTGTTATGGGTTTGATAAATTTCTTTTTTAGTAAAGTGCCCTTGAAATATTTTTTTAAAATTACTTTCTATTCTTAATTACTGTAAAAAGAAAAGTGACTGTATAAATTTAATTATGAAAAATTAAGAAGTGTATAATATTGTTTCGGTCTTTTTGTATTCAATTGAAGTATTTTTAAGAAAGTCATCATAATTATTAATCATGTTTCTTTTGGCTTATTCAAGCTTAACATAAACTCAGTTAATTTAAAGATAATTGAATTAGCTTTTATGTTCTGTAAGTAAATATAAATATAATTGTTGCGATTTTTTATTAAAATTTTCAAAACCTAATTTTATTTTTATTCAAATAGATTGTAAAAAATTTGTAAAATCAGAAGCTTATTTTATTTTTTAAAAAATGCGTTTCATATATTTTATAAAAACTATGTATTTATTTAATAAATAAACGTCAAGCAAATTCTTTTACAGTTTAAATATAATAAATTAAATTGAAAGTTCCATTTTTAAAACTGGATAGAATATAATGCAATTGCTAAAAATTTGCGAAATAGTCAAAAAATATAAAAATAATGTGTCGATAGTTGCGTCGATTCCAGAGAAGTCCGAGTCGTTTTGCCTTTATTCTTGCGGTTTTATTTTTCGTATCAGCGATGGCTCCAATACCGCTTTGAAAGCTCCGACATTCACCGACATTTCTTGGATTATCCCGTTGACCCTGAATGAGTTTTACAGGCAACCCCAATGGAATTGGGACGAATAAGGGAAATGTCGACAATACTTTGAATCGTGAGAGTAAATTTAAATGAATGTTTAAGGGATTGCACATAACCCAATCAAATATTTAAGGTTGGTTACACCGATAAATTTGCATTTATTTGCAGTTATTGTTATTTTAATGCAACAACAATTTATACTCGTAATAAATATCGATGATATGTTTTTTATATAAAATTAGTTTTTCATTTGCAATGGAATCACACATTTAATTAAAACATTTTTAATTTTATTTGAAATAAAACTTTGTACTTCGATAAGGCTGAAACATTATTTAAAAGATTGAAAGGTAAAGCTAGAAAAGAGCAATGGATGCATCAAGAGAAACGAGAGAAGAGAATAGCGCTTGGAAATTCCATTGCACCTATTGTATCTTTTGATACTGTTCGAGACTGAATACTTCATTCGAAATTGACCGGTAATTAAACTACCATACTGGAACATGCTTGCACGCAAAGTCGCATAGATGCATAGAGAGAGAGAGAGAGATGACGATCCAACTGAAATCTAGACATAGTCTCTTATCGACTTAATTGCAAATAAGTAAATTCCTTTGTGGTTGTTTTCTTCTTATTTTACTAGATATTTTTTTTTATTCTAAAGTCATCGCTTCGCGTGACTTAAAACAATTTGCAAAATTTTGCCTCCGAAAGTAACCGACATTACCAAAGTAATTGTGGTATTTTGGCAACAGTTCGTGATTTATGGAACTAATAAATTGTTCCTTTTCGACGTAATGTATTACCGTGAATTCAAATTCTACTTTCACAGGCTAATAAGTTACTCGTCATACTTGTTTTTTTCTTGTAAAATCGCGCATTTGTTTATGAATTAAAATGAACTTTCTCTTCATTAGTATCAAAATTCCATGCTTACTTTTATGTAACTGATTTTTAATCAATAAAGTTTGAATAATATTAGCTGCAATAAAAATGATCAAACTTTTTCATCAAATTCATTTAAAATAAACTTATTGTACAGAAAGTGTAATGTAATCTTATATCATACGAAACACGTCCACGTGTTAAACTAGTTTGCATCCTACTTTCGATGTGTTGTAGTTCTAAACAGGACTCGTAGGTGGCGCACACTTGAGTCTATTATGTTAAGACATATAATGATGATTGCACACAAGTAAAAAAAGCGAACTTGAATATCGCCACAAAGATCTCTCGCATGCAGTTTAAACAAAAAAAAATAAATAAAATCACTATAGGAGGTGATTAAAAAGTTACGAATATATTTGGAATGGATAATATTAACGGAAGTAGTTTTAAACAAGTTATTTTTAAAATGTGGGTCAAGACCCATTGAAACTCAACGCACCTAAAGTCTCGAAATGTAGCAATGTTTACGATAAATCATTGAAAATCTAAGATAAACATTGAAGGTGTTGAAAGAAAAATACATAACTATAAATTTCTACACTTTAGATTTTTTATCTGCTTTCTTTATACTTTGTACTGATGAACTGTATATGATCGACAACATTGTATCTGATTCATGGTATGTGAACTCTTACCAATTTAATTAGATCGATACGAATACTTTCTCTTAACGAATATTCGAAAACGTGGGAACCGAATAATTGAAATTGCATCATCTATACGTGCGTAGATAAATATAATCAAAAATTATTTTTTTGTTATTTAATAAAGTGCTCTATTGTTCACAATTGGTTAACGTGAAAATTTTCAGGAATGTAACAGCATTTGAAACGTTTAAAATTGATCCTTAATAGCTCGAACATAAATTTGTGTGTTTTATTCCGTTATTATGTTCGTAATCAAAAGAATTAATAATAACTAAAATAAAAAATTTTAATTATTGAAGGTATTGATTATTTCTGTAAGACACTATATCTATCTTATTATTAAGGCAATCGATCCAAACTTTACAGCAAAGATCTACTTTGGTAGTTTAGGTCGAAGTGACATCTTTCATATACATCATCTCAGCCAAACAAGTAAGTTGTTTATATCAAAAGCCATCGTGACGCGTTCAGTGAGGATAATGCGTAATCTTACGGTGACATCGATGAACCGCGAAAGTGAAACAGCTTTATTATCTGGTTTGGCTTTGGTTTGATGGTCACAACTTGTATAGTTACCTTTGGTATCACCGTAATAGTAATATAACGATTATCCATACTAACTTTGAGATCAGCCATCAACTGGGAAATTTGTTTATTATAGAAAAATAAAAGCAAATAACCTATGTTTAATAAATAGATAAAAGACGAAAAATCTGTTTTTATTAACGTTGAATAATACGATCCAAACTCTTCATCGCTCCATCCTTTAAAATTTAATTACATAAAAACTATTTATAAAGATGAATGTTTTCCTTAAATCTGATAGATTATTAAAAATCTTAAATTAAAAAATATGGTATTTTTTAAATAAAAATTTGGTTATGTATTCGAATTTAGATTCATTTATTCGTAATATCAAAAAAGTATCAGTAGTATTATTTTCACGAACATTTTATTGTATAAAATTTGTGACAAATAACTAAATTGTTAAAATATTGTTTATAAGTTTTGATATATTTTCAAGCTCGTCAAAACGTCATGTCAATCTTTATCTTTTGTGTACATATATGGAAAATATAAAATAATTGACAATTGATACAAAAGTTTGCTTCATAACAAAATATTTCAAATATTTCAATATAAACTCAATTTTTTTTACATCACAGAAAATATGTAACATCTGCGATGTCTGTTCAAAAGAGCGAAAGTAAAGATATAATGATAAAAAAATGATACAATCAAGAAATTTACGTATATTTTCATTATAAAATGCTATATTTTACCCTACAGAGAAATATATAATTCATTTAAACAAGAAAATTTTATGTATATACAATGAGTCCATTTATTTTCTACTCTTGTGTATTTCAAATCTGATATATTACATTTATTTATTAAACAGATAATAAAATATATATTTATTATAGTATTTTTCATTTATTTAAACTCTAAAAGTAAAATCTGTAGAACTGTTTTTTCAATATTTTTGAAATTCATGTATGAAATCGTTGATAATTCTATCTTGGAGCAAAATAATTATAGTACGCAACCATATTATGGTAATCATATTAGTCGGTTCTAGACTGAATTTTAATATTTCAAAGCTAATAAAATAATAAAGGCAAGTATTACGCATATACTAAATGACAAATTAAATATTACTTTATTAAGATTTACTAAAATTTTTTTTAATTTGTTTGTTTTATTAGATAAATAAATAGATGAATTAATATTATAATATTCATAGTTACTGTAGTGTTCTTGGCATACATTTGATGCATCATTCTTTCAATTAAAAGTTATTTAGGCCAATCAACTTTTGCATGAATTCTATAAACTTAAAATTACTTCCAATCTCATCTCCATTTTTCGGTTTATTGTTTTTAATTTTGAAGTTATGAGTTTCTCAGTTAAATATTTTTATCTATTTTTCAAGAAACTAGAGAAAATATGGCTTCATAATCTATAATTTTATTAAAAACATAATTTATATAAGTTTGTACAATAGCTTATAAAGTCATCTTTTTTTAAAATAAACATTTTTTTCATATTTTTTTATTTTGAACTTATTAATAAAATTTAAAAAATTTTCTTTATATAAGGTACAGAATAAAATCGATATTTTTATAAAATCAGATATTTTTTATGAAAAGTTCACTTCTTTAATATCTAAAGCAACTGATTTCGTAGTAAAATATAAAATATTACTCATCTTACATTTTTGAGATTTTGATATAAATGATATGATGGAAATGAATTACAAAACAAATTATATTCACGCATGTTTATGCTTTTCTTGAGTGTTACACCATATTTATATCTCGTGTGATATACTCGTACGAAACTAAAAGCAAACACTTCTTTTATTCATGGAAGATTCAACTCACCGTCGTGTAGTAATATAACCGTACATCGTGATAGCGATATACGAAATTCCTTATCATCTTACAATCTGAGTATACCTAACTATCGCTTCTCGTTTAGGTATGTTCATTTTTTCAAACAAAATAAGTGCTAACTCTTCCTTGATAATTGAATCTTATAACTACATACTTCATATTTGAATGAACTATTTTTACTGTTTCGTCTAAAGAAATTTATGAATTTTTAGTATTCTGAAAAATTCTTCGACTAAAATAGTTCACTTCGTTTCATTAATTATTTTTAATTATAAATTTATGAAACTAAAGAAAGAAAAAGATTAATGGGTAATGTAAATACTAAAAGTTATCAAATTTTTATTCATAATTCAAATAAGTACTTATATAAAAATATTATAAGTTTAATGTTCTATTTATTAAAAAATAATTTCAATAATTTAAGTTTCTAAAAATTTTAAAATACATGACATATTCCAATATAAAATTTTGTGAACGCGATATTTTAAGTTATTGCGATGGATTTAAAATTGGATTTAGTTAAAAAAATTTTTTGTGGAATATTGCTTTTGTAATTTATTTGTATCGTTGAAACATACATACGTTATCAATATATTCGTTAAAATCATGATTAAAATTTCAATTTTATTATGAATAGTAAAGCGAAATACACGGAAATAATAATGTAATTTGTTTTTCTTAGTAGTGTTTATGTAAGTTGAAACGAAGGTTAGTAAATACTTAAATTACTTGACTCATCTGTAATCTGTGAAATTCCGTAAGTAGGTTGGGAGTTTTATAAAACACCTGTAAATATAGATAAGTGATTTTCATGATGTAACAACTAAACTCGTACAAAAAGTACTTCACGGAATAAAATACGATTTTATTTTCACGAAGATTGAACGTTTGAGATTGCAAGATGATTAAAACTCCAATCGGTAAATTCAGACATCATCGCGAAAGTTTTGCAATCAAAATTAATTAATTAATTTAAATAAACGATCCAATTTCTAAACGTCGTACTATAAACTTGTTTCAACTAAAAACGTATCCGAGTTACGAACAAATATGCGATATGCGTATTTGTAAATATGATATTCGAGATGACATAGTCTATGGTTGCTCTCTTTAGTCCGAGCGACATTCGTGGTTCTCATTGTCGTAGAATAATAACAATTTGTATTCGTGTGGCTTCTGAAACGCGATACTCTTTTCTTTACATTTGTGGGACTGATGTCACTTGCTGTAAAATGGATGCACTTTACAAATCAGGCGATGAGGTAATTCGGTGACATTTGGCACAGTTATTTTTATGGGAACATTTTATATTACCGTTGAAGGCGATGAGAAGAAACGGACGATGACTATAAAGAAGCAGACTATTGAAATTAATGTTGTTACTATGAGGTTTATAATGGGTCTGTTTGCACAATACGACAAGTGGAAACTGCCAATGATCGAAACAAGTTATGCGTAGTAGTGACGATTCTATTACTTTCACATGACTATATAGATACATCGTTCTTCAAATTTATATTCATTACGTTTAATCTTTATCATTTTAGTTATTTTAATTTTTTTATGATTTCAATCGTAAAACGTACGGTTACATTTTATACTTGCTCTGATTCAAATATTCACCGTATTCGACATTAAATGTATTATTTGCATAACTTGGGATTTTTAATGATTTCACAATAAAAATAATTGCTAACTTTATACCAAAGCATTTTGTGATCAAATAAAAAGGTTATACTAAGATTTTATGCATTATCTTACAGTTTAGCGTTACCTTATTATCGACCATCAGAATAAAGTAACAGAGGAAATTTAGCATTTACCACGGATTTTAATCTATAAAATTATATCGTATTTTTATTATAAAATTTTAAATAAAGTTGTATACATTGTGAAAATACATATTTAATATTATATTGTAAGAAAATATAGATAAATTTTTTCCACGTTAATTCTTAAAATGAAAATGTTGTCCAATTACTTGTTTTTTAATTTTTAATTACGCTTCAAGTAATAAATTAAGAAAATTGTAAAATTAAAGTTACCGTAAAATTTATTATTGTAAGATCACGGATGCATTGCAGCTTCGTTTTATAGTTTTATCGAAAATGTTATTGTGTATCGTTCTTTTGGCAACGGGATGTTTTGTGTTCAATCCAAGCGAATATATACAAAGGATATTTTTTTTAAATCGAAGTATACTAGCTTTTGGCATTAAAACGAAGATGACTGTATACATTTTGAACAGTATTCGTTCATCGTTCAACAAAGGTTTCTTAGACGAATAAGCATTAAGAAATAGTGCATAAAGCGCACGAAAAACTATAAACGTCGGAAAATGAGAAAATCATCCTAATGTAGCGTTTATCGAATATAAGATCGAACTGCTTTTAAAATTATGTAAAACGAGAGACAATTAAGCAACAAAGTAAGTAGAGAAAAAAATCGGAAAGCCGTTGACACTGTTCGGTAACAATGTCTTCCGTTTCCCTCATCCGTGTTGTTTTTTTTTATCTCTTTACGGCGACGAACCGGCAAAGCGGCCCACTCCTTTTCGCGATCCCTGTTTCTCGGGAAGAGGAAAAGGAGGAGGAAGAACAAGAAGAACAAGAGGAACAAGAGAAACAAGAGGAAGAAGAAGATGATGATGATGAAGAAGAAGAAGAAGAAGAAGAAGAAAAAAGCAGAAAAAAGAACAAGCGCCGAAGAGCCATTAATCCCGAAAAGGACATTAAGTTTCTCCCTCCCTTTCGGTGCTCGCGAGCGTTTTCCCTTGATCGATCTCTCGCCCTGCTAGGAAAGAGCGAGTGGCGCGCATGCCGGGTCAGATTGCAAAAATAGACGGCTTTTACCTGGCTAACCAACAGGAGAACCTATACTCTGCCTTGTAAACAAAATGCAAGTCACGAAGCTTCCCTCTTCTCTCTAGCTCCGTTTATCTTTCTCTTTCGAACCGAACGAGTGCGCCATTCTTGGATATAACTTGTGTTTTATGCGTTGTGCGAGCAGCTGTTTTTTCTCTTTGATGTCGTGCAATTGCATCACTGCCTCGGCGCAATTAGCTGATTCGCCTAGTCGATGTCGTTGAAAAAAAGCTTTTGCTTTTCTTGCGCTTAGCAAGAGTTAGAAACTATGAGAAACGCCATCTTCAAATAAGGGCAGGAATTTATTCTTATCAGTTAGGCATGCGATTAAATATTCTTCGCGCGTCATTGCAATTATACTTTACGTAACGCAAAGCAACATCGTGAAATGACCATTAAATTGTTACACCGATACACTATAATACAAAGATACTCTTTTTTTCTTTACAATTTCAAATTAATACTCGATGCGGTAATTTTTCACCATTTATTTATTCGTAGAACTCGACTCGGATGCGGTGTCTAAAATTTACATCGCGTGTATATATATATATATAATTCGACATTTTATTTTCATGATCATTCGCATATCGATCTTATTAACAAAGTTTAAATAAAAAACAAACCGCGAAATTTGTTGGCTTGAGTAAAATAGCGAAAGATCGTGTAATTACGTGGTTTCAAAAAATGTTACGAAATATCCGTTTGCGTGTTCCATTATTGGAGAATATTCAAGGGAAATTATATCTTTCGTATCGACTGTGGGCCGTTAATGAACTAAACAGTATCCTTGCAAGATTTATATCAGATACAAAGTTAGTTGTCTGGGCATAGCGACGGTTATCTACTGATTATAATAGATAAACGTTTTCTTCGCAAACAATACGACGCCTAAAAAAGGACGCGAATTTAACGTTTTGAATCGCAAGGTACACACATTCCAGGAAAGTGTAAAATTAAACATGTGAATTTCTTTTATAATTTATCGAACTTTAAAGCTCAATTAGTCGATCCAAAATTAATTAGTACCGCTGTAGATCGATAAAGCGCATAAATCATCATCGATTAAAATGTTTTCGATTATTCGAAATATTCGTTTAAAATATGTTATCGTTAGACCAATGATTAACGATTATCTCGTTTGATTTAGATGTCAAAATATCTAATGTTAAATTTAGAAAACCGTTCGAATCATTATCTCTATTCCAATCGCAAAGACTCGCGCAATTTATCTATATTTCAAGCATGGTTTAGAATTATAAGCTATTGCATTACGAATTCCTGTATATCGCATTGCTTATTGAACATTTTATAATCATCGATGACATATCTCAATGACGTTAGCGTAAGCGAGATTATAAATGTATAAATCTGAACGGTATTCCGTTTAGAATTGAAATAGCTACTGTTTTGACTCGGCTAATCTCACGGAGATAAAACCATTAGAGTCGGTGAAACGAGAAAAATGGTAACGAGCAGAAAAAGCTTTCCCCCTCATCGTTGTAGCAAATAAAGTCTCTCGACGGAAAGCGTCGAACAAGAATCGTGAAATCAATCGTAGCTACCAACTAATTCAACGGAAACGAAGGGTAAGAGGCTTCGATCGTTAGAATCCACTGGTTGTAAGTCATGCTCTTCCCTCCCCGACTGTAAACACCGCAGTTTAACACGTAACGAAGCGTTCGACGTTTTTCCAGTTGGTCGCAGGCGACATTCGCCAATCCACGTACGTTTGCTCCCCTTTTCCCGTGACTACATGCATACGTAAATACCGAAATAAGAGCGAAAAGCCCGACGAGAAGACTCGGACGAAGACAAAGAAAAAGAATCGTTCGAAAAGAAACGTCCCCCGACTCCCGCATATTTTGTGCGGTTTTATGCGGTTTTATGCGACGACTGTTTCAGTGTTTCAGGTACGTTCGTATCGTAGGTGTGTATAATGTCTTCTCGCGTCGCTAATGCGTTTCCGCCGGCGACGATAGCGATCCGCTCGCTTGCACGGGCAAAGGCGTCGTTAACCTATCGGTCTTCTCCGTCTTCCTCTACCTCCACCCCCTTCTGCTTTGGCGCGCGTACGCGTAGGTGCGTCCCTCTTTCTCTTTGACTCTGCTCCTGCCTATCTGCCCGTGTGTGGAGGCGTAGGCGAGCAAACCGATCTCATCATGAGCGCGAGCGTGACGAGCATTTTCTTTCCTCCGAGTCTAGTCCTCCTCTTAGTATTCCTAGCTTTTGTGCATACGTGTTTGCGCGCGCGAGATAGTGTGCGAGATGTGTGCAAGATAGTGTGCGAGCGAGTGTGCGTGTGTCCGTGTGCTCAGGCGCGCGAGCTTGACAAATGTATCACGCGCCCTGAACTTGGTGCGATTTTTCCCCTTTTTACAGTGCTCTTTATTTCGTTCCGTTTCCTCGATCGTTCTCCTTGTATATTTGTGTGTATGCAGGGGACATTTGTACAAATGTGCTGGGATGTGGGAAAAACAAATTGATGATGGAGCTTTTTTTAAACGTTTTTGTTTGCAAAGATTCTTATTTGCTTTTTTTCTAAAGAACTTTCTTGAAAAATTGCTCGGTATTCGTGACAATTTCATTTTCGTTAAAATTTAAAACGTAAAGAATGATAAGAAATTTTTTTGTTAAGCTTTATTAAATATTGTCAACGTTGTATGTCTATTATTTAAAAATCATCCCTGATTTAGTTTACGTAAATAATTATCTATTGATCTCTCGATTAATTTCGAGTTCTGGTTTGCTTAGGAATAAATAGTTTTCGATGATCGATTAAATAACTAATTTTTTTATTACAGTAAAAACAATGTTAATCTACAATATCAATAATTTAATGTTTGATATTAAAAAGAATGAAAAAACGAGGATTGAGATATCATTTTTTAAATTATAATTGTACAAAAGAAGTGATTTATATTTAATTACTATAATCTCTTTAAAAGTTATACTTGGTTTTTTTTACATATTTTATACAATTACTATGAACTACATTGAAATAAGTCTTAAAATTAAGTTCCGTGTATTAACTGTTAATTTGTGAGAATTTTGAAATATTCATCTGTATGAATATTTTAGAAGTTAATGTAAATTTATTTCTTTTGTTCTGGAATAATAAAACGCTTTAATTAATCTTCTAAAAAATTTTATGAATCGAATGGCACCTCCTACAATATTAAAAAGTACTCTCGTAACTTTTTTTATCGTTTAATCTACAAGGTTTATCTAAACTCGAAAAAGTATTACTAGCTTTAATTATTTTTATGTTCGATTTGTAAAAAATGTATTTCTTTGTAGGAAAGAAGCTTTTTTCTACCCGTGTACATTTAATTTGTTGGATACAGTTTGCATTATAAATATCATTAAATTTTTATTTCATAGATTTAAAAAAAAATTTATACGGTATCTTCTTTAAGAACAACTTATTCTACTTCGATAAATGGATGACTACCTGTAATTACAGCCCTTTACCTTTTACCATGTACACGTAATGACATACTCTTGTTCCAGATTTTTCGTTAAATATTAAGCTCTGCAACTCTACATTCTTGCGTTTTGCATGCAAGAGTACATACGTATTCATTTATGAATATTTTCTAAAAAAATTCTTTTCATATTTACGATAGAAATATTTATAATACAAGTAGCTTTTTAATATACTGGTAGAGAGATAAGAAAAAAGGACCATAATTTTGTATGTTTATTTGATTCTTATTTTAAATACATTTTTCACTTTTAATTTCCAACTATTTTGTATTCGTATAATTTTAAAATCATAGGATATTATTATTCAAATAGCTACGGATTTTCTTATATAAATTTTATAACGCATTTATATCATTTTTCTTCACATATAATAGTCATTCCTGTTTATTAAAGTAGTGAAAATTTTTCTGCTTACGTTGATCTTAAATTTCTATTTCCTGTATTCAAACTCTTGTATTTCTGACTACTCGTATAAAGAAAATTCTTAAGACTTACTTTAATCAGAATTATATTTTAGTCCTTAGCATTTTGAAATAGAATAAATTTAAAAAACTTATCATTGATCCTTTAATAAATCGTCAAAGAAACTGTCTCAATTTTGGTTTATGAATATATAAATCATTGATAAAGTTTTATCAAAGCTGCGTCGCTTAACAATTTTTTCGAATGAAAGTCGATCAATATTGGCAACTTCTCATAGTTGTTTTATCCGAGAATTGGAAGAAACTGTTTGGCGGAAATATCTTTGGAAATTTTATAAGGCAAGAATTGAAAGGAATCGCTGATGATCAGTTCAGTTTTGATTCGAAAAAGAAAATATATATCTAAAATTGAGAAAGAAGGAAAGATGATAATCGACATCGAAACGAAATGATATTCTTTCAGTGGCAGTATTGTAAGAATATCCGGGCAAAAATCGAAAGGTCAGAAGAATCTTTAAAATTTGTTTCCTCGATTCTAACTATATGATATTTTCCAATCATATTTCGGAAATAGTTTTTCAAACTTTTGAAATTCTTGAAACTCGGTAGAAGATGAATCGAGAACAACATTAAGGTCTGGTACAACTCAGTTGATAAAGTTATCCTTCATTAAAATGATTCATACTTTGCACATTTTCAAACGGAAATCACAATAATAAGTACTTATTTTTGTCACCGCGGTAAATCCTGAAATAATCTTTTACATCGCGATTAGGTTACCGAAAAACATAATATTCCTCTGCATATTTTGGTTAAATTACCGAGATCGCTACGAGAAATAAGCCTCTTCTCTGTATGCTTACTTTACGCTCCTTACGGTTCATAAGAAGAGACGATTATACAGCTTTGTCATTTCTGACAAGGGAACAACCTGCTAATGATAATCAACCAAGAAGTTACTATATGCAGGCTCCTTTATGAATTCAAGACTATATCAACCCGCTTCGCCCAATCCTCCCTATTACAAATGTACCCCAGTTTACTCGTGCGTATTGTGTTTTGTTACCCTTGACGTGTGATGCTTGTTTCTTTCTCCCCTCTCGAGTCGGATGCTTTATTTCTAAGAACTATCAGCCTCGTCGTCGACGAAGGAAATTACCTTGAAAGCAAGCTCTTCTGCTTTGTGAGCCTTTTTGCTTACGATTCTAAAAGAAAGCAAGTGTACGTGCATCTTTGGTGTAATATAACGTTGTTAATGACTTAGGAAGATCAAGATGCTCCAGCCCATCAAACTTGAGAAATAAGAACTTTTACTTGTTAATTCCATTCACGTATAGTAGATAAAAAGTCTTACTTTTTGTCACTGTTGAATTTAAACTTATTATTATACCGTATTATTTCAATGGATAAAAATTATATAATCGTTATTTTTTTGTTACAGGTGAGTACATGTTCCGGATCACGCAATTCTACTTTTCATTTCTTTTTGTCAGTGAGTTAATCACATCGTTCGGAACAGTGTTTCTTCGTGTATAATAAGTAAGGTATGCAATTAACGTTACGAAGCTTATTAGTTTTATAAAAAAAAACTTGTAACTAATTCTACTTTCAAGAAGACGTTAAGACTCGCTAAAGTAAAAAGTGGGATATTAAATGTCAAGAAAGATTTTAACTTTTCTCGATTATCAAAATTGCTGTTTTATGACTTACTTATTCCAAATTAAATATACATTTTACTTTGAAAACTTTGTGCAATGCATTTTTTAATGATTTATTTTTTATAAAATACGTATTAAAAATCTATTAGACAGAAAATTTAGTATTTAAAAAATATACTTAAAACGCAAGAGTAATTACAGTAACGTTATTGTATTACAAAAAGTAAAAAATTTTACTTTAAAGGAAAACATCGTTCAGAGTATTTGAATATTAATTTTAAATAAATTTAAGAAAAATGATAAATTAAAAAAATAAATATACAAATTTATAGATACTAATATTTACGTGCATAATTTGTCACTCATTCGTTAGAATAGAAAGTTTTATCATTCGATATTTTCATGTAAAAATGAATTATTCAACATTAATTAGACATATTTAAGCTCGGTCTATACATATTTATAAGTTAGAATATCTATACTTAACTATCGGAATTAATATTAGTTGAATTTATAATATCCGAATAAAAAAAGATAATTTTTTATATTGAACTTTTTTTTATCTGCAATTACGTTAGTCAGAATTCGTTGCATTCATTTCAATATAATAATAGCGGGTTAATTTATTTAGATTAGACGAATGTTAATAGTGAAGCCACATCAAGAAAAAACATTTAATAAATGAAAACAATAATTTCCATCGTTCATGTTATAATATACTCGAATATTATCGAATGTATACGAAATAAAAGAAAACAAATTGTATTAAAACAATATAAATTTGATACTTAAAATTCTAATTATTTTAAAAGAATGCACAGAAAATATTAAATTAAATTATACATAAAATTGATTTTTGAAAGTTAAAAATTAAACTAAAGTAACTTTAACAGAAATAAATATGTAGTTCAAAATTACTTTTAACAATATTTGAGAAATTTATTCAAATTGCGTAAAATAAGAACGAAATTTTCTTTTAATATATTATGTAATTTCTGTTCAACAGAACTTTATGGGTCTTATAGAATTAAATTAAACTCATGCATAAGAATTTTGGAAATTTTTCATAATATATGATAAATAATTCATGTGTTCAGTTTAAATTATCATTATTATGATTATATTAAATTTATCTAATATATATGATAGATAGTGTAAGAAAATATTTTAATACAAAATTTAATTTAAATCTAAATTATTTATTTATTTAAAATTGCTCTAACGAAATTAACGTTTATAATAAATTTATTGAAATAACACGAGAAAGTTTTGCTAATAAGAATGTAAATATTAAATCCGAATAATAATATCTAGAAAAAAGATTTTTCTTATTTTAGGTGACTACAGCAATTTAAATTTTGAATTTAAATAAATATTCCTTTCAAATAGAAATGATGTACATGCACCTAATTTCGAGTTTTACTTTTTCTTTGTGTATTTACGTTTTCAAAAGAAGGATAATATTAAAATAAAATAATTTACATAAGAACATCTTAAAAAGAAAAAAGAAAAGATTAAATGTATATTTATTACTTATCGAATATTACGTAAAGCGATTTGTAAAACTTTTCCGTATCGAATAATTTTTTTTTAATTTAGGCAACATTTTTAAATGCATAAAAGAGTAAAATAAATAAATCATTCATGCCACGTTAAAAATAAATTTGTAATTATTAACGTGAAATAAATCATTGAGTAAATTATAAAAGTTATAAACGATGCGTTGGTTGTTACAAATGATTGACTCGGTAGCTCCGTTATTAATGAGTTTTAATGAGCTTCATTTTGTAATTTAATTACGGTGTAAATAACGTTTAATAAAGATGGAATCGACATTACGTACAAATGAAGTAAACTACAACTTAAAGTCTATAAAACATACGTTAATAAAGAGAAAAATAAATGTGTTTTTAAATGTCAGTAAACGTTTAATGTATATAAAATACGAATGATCGCATGATTAAATATTTTACGCGATAAAACCCAATTAGAAGTATATTTATTATATTTTTATAAGAAATTTTATTATTACTAATTGTTATAATATAACTAGATACAATAAATAAATAAATGAAATTTTATCTTAAACAGGGAATACTTTTGAATATCTATTTTTCCGTGTATAAGTTTAGTGATTGCTTACGTAGGTAGTAAAGTCAAAGTTTGCATAATTTTATGAAAATCGATACCATTCTGTTTTCTTGATATGAATATAAATACGTTTTTCATATCTGATGTACAATGATACTTTTATCGATCGATTTAAGTGATTTTTATCTTTTTCGGAAATACATAATCCTAAAAATATACTAAATTTCGAGATCAAACCCTAATTTATTTCTTATTGAGTGGACAATGTAAACCCAACAAGTCGAAGTAAAGCAAATAATAAAATGAAAAATTATAATTGAGTTTGAAAAATTATAATCGTAATCGGTTATCGACCGAAAATTAAACTTTAAAAGTGTAACTTATCGAAGCCTCCCTCTTGTCCCCCTCCTCAACACACTTGCACTTAAGGAAAAAAATAACAGAAAAACCGCGATAACGCGCGCATCCGGTGTACTAGAAACCCCAGCATGTGTTATGCATTTTGTACGTGCGTTCAAACACGCACACAACATACCCGATACCCTTGATAAGGTACTTGCGCACGTTTCCAGGTGCCCGCGACAATTTTCTATCTTATCGCCGAGTAGCGCGAGCACTCGGTTCGCCGTCGGATACAGACGCATCGCCATTCCCGATGAATATTCATGGATGCATCTCGGTCGTAAGCGTTATCTCCGGTGCGCGCATCCCGACTGTCTTTGAGCGATCTCCCTTCTTTTTCTTTTCGTCGGCTGGTTCCTGACAGCGCAGTTAAAATTTTGAAAGGAAAGAGAAGCGAAGGTGTGAAAAAAGACTGCATATTTATTATACGCGCGCCGTATGTGCTCTTTTGTGTACTCAAGAGAGTCCGATGTAAATCACGGTCGAGACGCTTTTAACCGACAACGTCTCTTTATTTCAAGGTGAAGCTTAGAATGGATGTGGGTACGCGCGCGTGGGTGTAAGAAACGAATAAAATCACAAATACGTGGATTCATTTGTAGATTGATTCGGGTTAGGATTCGATGGGAGCGGAGTTACGTTGAAGCGCCTGACGCGTTTGTATTTTCCCTGCTGCAAAATAATACTTGTAAAGATGCAAGACGTTTACAGGGATAACGATCTTACCGCCTGTTTTCTTACAAAATTAAAATTCAACGAAGAACGACGTTTACTATTGGAAAGAATCTTATTTCTTATTACGAACGAATGATTGCTCTATCGATACAACGAGAGAGAAATGTTATTTTTTAATATGGAAAGTATTCTTAGCGAATGGAACGTTCCTTCCTAAAAAGACTTTTCAATTTCAAACCAATGGATAAAAAAATCCAGCGCCGTCATAAAAAGTGGCATTTACGATTCGTCGGTTGTTTAAGAAAATGATTAAAATTTTCGATGACGCGTATCGGCGACGATTGCGATAAAAAGTTAGTTGCAAAAGTAACTTTGTGAATCATAGGAGTCATCGCGCATCGATATCGATGACGACAACAATACAAAATTTAGCACACCCTCGTATAATCGGTACGCGCGCGTATGTCTTATTAATAGAGCGACGATGCACCAAGTTTCTCTACTCGACAACTTTCCCAGCGCCCGAGTATAGGCTAATCTTGCTTTGCCATCTTACGCGCTGAGTAAGCTGAATGTCGAATTCTGCTTCGATAAAGAAATTTTTCCTACTTTCTTTTATACAGAATTATTTCCATAGAACGAAGCGTGGTTATCGTATTTTATTTTATTTCTAACGACAAAACTTTTAAGTTATCGTCGCAATTACTTTTTCTAGAATTTGAACGAAAACTCTTATTTTAGTTTTGTTTACATAAATTTTGATAACTTATTAAACATTTATAACTATATAGAAATTTATGTAAAGTTTGGTTACATTTATCGTATAAAATCGTAAA
This sequence comes from Dolichoris vasculosae, assembly GCA_018907195.1. NCBI lineage: Eukaryota > Metazoa > Arthropoda > Insecta > Hymenoptera > Agaonidae > Dolichoris > Dolichoris vasculosae. Next base: position 1,239,675 of record JACCHY010000001.1, read on the forward strand.
AAATTGTCTATTCCATGAATATTAGCTCTTGTCTCTGGCCATTTGTTATACATTGAGTCTGACTATGAAAAAAATTAGAAATGTCGATTTTGTATAACTTGCGAAAAAAATTTAATTTATGCCATTCAAGCGTAATTCTCACTTGTTAACGATTCAAAAAATATTGGTAAACTTTGTACATGCGGATTATTAATTTGAATTACAATTATGTTGGATTAATTAATTTATACAACAGTTCAAAAATAAGTCAATTTTCTCTATTTACTTAAATTTTTAATTGTTAATATTATAATTGCAAAGAAATTAAACAGTTTCTCTCGCAATTATGAGGAAATATTTAAAAAAGTTTAACGCTTTAAAATTTAAAATTTTATTCCACTCTTTGTTATTTTTACTCCGCATAATTATTCTCATTTTTTAAAGATATTTCAGCATTATGGAAAAATGCAATTAATAGATTTAAATTAAATTAAATTACTTTAAATTATATCAGTAATTTAATTAATAAAATTAAATATTAAATAATAATTTAAATACATTAATTGTTGAATTAAATTTTATTTGTTACGTATTTTGAGATTAATTTTTCGTGGGATTTTATTGTTTAAAAATTCCAACACAGTCTTATTATTCTATGAAACGATGATTTATATTTTTAGGTATAAAGTTTACTAAATTACTAAGCTACAATTATTTTTCAGTCTCATATTAATTTCACACTATAGAATTTTATTATTTAACAGTGAAGCTAATATGCTTTAATATCTACGTTTTGGTTTTGTTTCTTTACTTTGCACTTCTTAAGATTTTTTAAAAATGTAATTAATTTTGTATTTCTTTTACGATCGGAGAATGTTTTTTAGTATCAGTGGTCGATAAATTAATTTATTATAGATACTTATATTTTAGTTAATTTATTAATATTAAATAATAATAATTAGTACTGCAAAACTTTTATTAAAAGTTGGTTTAATAAATTTTGGAAAATCATTGGTAATGACACATCGGAAGAATATCATTCAAAAGAACGATAGATTTTTATATTTTTATATTTTTAACCCATAATACTGGATTTCATTAAACATTCAAATATCCTATATTTTATATAGTATTCTCACTGCAAACTATAGAAAAATATCTTTATATTCGCATGAACATGGCAATAAATCTAATGGGACTCAGGGAGTTTATCTGCCCGGCAACGAAGAATCGACGAACGAGAAAACAGGGATGACTCGAACTTCATTCCCAGGCCCGACGGATATTATCCTTTGGGAGGAGTATAAGGGCGTCACTTCAATGTATTTCCCCGTCGCTCTCAGGATTATGACACTAGGATATTTTTTCTTACTTTTTGCTCTTTTATTTTCACGGCAAAGGACAAATAAAACTTTTCTTACTCTTCGAATGCAATGAAGTACTTCGATGAATTTTATTTTTACGTTCTTTTCTTCGCTAAGAAAATATTCATTTATCTGATTATTAATGTCACATTTAACTTACTGAAAAAAAAAATCCGTTTTCACTTTTCTTATGAAATTTTGCCTGAACTTTATTTAAAAATTTCTATCATTTTAATTTGTTCTCTTAAAAATAAAACATGATATATTTTCACGTCGTAAGTTTTTTGGATTAACTTTTGCTAGTAACAGAGTTACGATTAACGATCTTAATTAATTTGATTATTAAAGACATTACAAATTTTTTAAAGTTTAGCAAATACCAATATTATAAAATTCAGTACTAAATGTATAATTGCACTTTTATCGTATGATTTCAGAATATAAAAGACTTTTACATAAATGAATAAAGGTTTCATGGATTGTTGTTTTATTTTCTTATAAATATTATAAATTTGGACATTTTTATACAAGTTCATTTCATAATATTTTGAAGCAATTAACTGTCATTTTCTAGTACACAGAAATTATTTATCTTGGAGAATTAGGGCAACTCTTATCCGACTGCACAAAGATTTAATTATTAGTCAAATAAAAAAACTTTGATTAAATAAAAACAAATGACAGTATTTTCTTATAAACAAATTATTTGAACTTAATTAATAGTAATGTATTGATTCTTAGATAACCAATAAACCTTGTTTCATAAATAAAATATAAAAAATCTGTTAACCTTCGATCGTTCAGGAAAATATTGATGTAAACATATGCAAATTTTAAGATACTTCATAAGTAAGTAAAAAATCCGAAACAAAAATATACTTTCAATGTTATGTATTCAATCTGTCCATCAACTAAAGTATGATACGAATTTTTTATATTAAAACAGTTTCAAGTACAGTAATATCTTTTAGAAACAAAAAAATGCAGATATTAAATTATATTTTTCAATATACAGTTTTAAAATAATTTTGATTGCAATACATCTTTCCATGTCGAATAACCTTAATAACTTATTACGTAGCGAATATATTTATCCATTTTGAGTTTTATGCGTCAAAAGAAATTGACCTTTTGTATGTATTTATGTAAATATAACGTTGTTTACTCTTGTCTATTTTGATCTTTGTTTATTCTGGTCTATTTTTATCGTTGTATATTCTTGTCTATTTTTATCGTTGTTTGTGTAATATCTATACTTCAATATATTTTTAAAGTTAGAAATAATTTAATCTAATTACATATAAAATTATGTTTAAAATTATACACTTTACATTTTACCCTTAGAATAATATTGTTTCTAAATATTTAATATTTTCTATAAAATTTTGTCTCCGTATCTTTAATTTTAGTATTCCTATGGAATAAATGTGTAGCTACGAGTATTTTATTTCTTTTCGATACATCGTAACACTTCACATAGATAATTCAAAATGAAGTCGATTATTCGTTTGGATGCTGGATAACTATTGTAATCCAGATACATTTAAATTAAAATAATGATTATTTTTTTATTAAAATTTTTATAGACATTATTGTAAAATATACAATGCAATTTTGTTCAATTTTATCCTTGAATAGTGTATTTACAGCAATAATTGCACTCTTTTATTTTAAAAAATAATTCATTCATATTTTATCCAAGAGAATAAAACTTCTGAAATAGCCTTTATATACATAGTTTTTGTTCCTCGCTTTATCAAAGCTCCACGGTTATTGTGAAATATCGATCTGAGTCAGGGTGAACATTTACGATAAACGACGTATATGCAAGTCCAGAGGCTTAAATTTATTAGTTATAAAGTGCATCGAATAGGTTATGTACATTATATTACTTTCGTAACACATTAGTTATTGAATTGTCTTTTTCCTATAACACGTTCCTATTACGCATAAATACATATTTCATCTACTATTTGAAGTTAAATGTACATTAGGTTTCATCAAGACAATATTTCAATCGTTTTTCTATCTATAAAATTTTTCATCAATTAACTTTTATTACAGTTATCACATTATTTATATTACAAAGCAATAATAGTATATGTTTTAAATACGTTGCCTTACATAGATTAAATAATGTTTTCCACATTTAAATACAATAACCTACATTTATAATCTTTGCAAAGGTCTTATAAAATATTTTTTTTCCTTTCAATAGAAGCTATAAAAAATATATCACTCTCTTCAAAATTTGATCTTATACTACTTTCAAATAAATATTAAAATTTCTATTTGTAGAGTCTCGTAAAAGTGTATTTGAAAAATAATAGAAAAAAAATTTATTATAAATAAAACGATAAAAAGTACGTATTGTAATTGTAAATGTATTATATTTCTTTAATACAATACATCTAATTTTGACAATTATTCAATATAATATTTAAAAACATTTTGTATCACGTATATACTTAAATTCCCAATAGTAACATGATATTAAAAATTCTTTATTTGCTCGATTGTCGCAAGTATCTCATAATGTGATATATGTGTACACAGATATGTATATTTGATTCTGTTCGATTGCGTGAATATTATTCTAAAAATTCGGTGTCTTTTTGAAGTAGCCGACCTCATATTTCATAGTACGTAAAACTCGATTTATCTACATCCATATGAACAAGAGATACAAGATATCTTTAACGAGTACTTATATGCTTGAATTTACATCAAATATTGTATAACAATTGCTTAGTTAAAAGACATAATAGTCCCAAATAATATCTCATTGTAGTTTCGGTTTACTAATTTAAGTACAGCAAAGGAAATCGATTGTATCATTTAATTTTAATGAATTTATTTTTAAATAAATTATAATATTCTAAAATTTTGTAAAATACTTCAAGTAATTAATATTTTTAAATAATTAAATACTTGATGTGTATAAATATTTAGCTCGAAAAGTCTAAATTAAAACAAAAGATGAGCTTGCTCAAATTTAACTTAAATAATTAATATTTATGAAAATGTGGTTATACAACACCGTAAAAATATCTTATTTTTTAAATATTATTTTATCATACAATATTGAAATAAAAAATACAAAGAAAAATGAAATGTTTTTAATCAAATTTTTGGATAAAAAAAATTATATATTTACTTTTTAAATCTATAAAAAAATATTACATATTTTTACAGTGATAAAAAAAAGATTTAAAAATTCATTTTTAGCAATAACTGATAGTCTTTTTATTGTATACTTCTGATATTGGATTTGAAATAAAATATCAAAATACTTTTAATTAGAAATTTTAAAACAGTAAAATATAGTTCCATAAATATTATTATCAATAATAGATTGAGATAAATATTGTAGTTAACATTATTTTAGTTTTTATTAATAAATCTAAATAATGTTAAATTCAACAACGAGGCTACTAAATTAAAAAGTACAAATTAATTTATAAGCATACCTTTTTGAATAAATAATTTAAAAATAACTTTAAAAATTTAATTTAATCCTACATCGTATGAAAAAAAAAAAATAATTAAAGCCACTTGTGTACATCCTTTTTGTAAAAATTCACGACCATGCAATCACCTAAAACTTCGTACAAATTTTTTACAAACGTAATATCTTTCATTTTTATTTACGAATTTGTGATCTATTTAAGAAGTAAATATAATATATAATATATATATATATATATATATATAACTTCTATATAAACTTTTTTAAAACTCAATTAAAAATTTTTTAATCTTTCCGATTTTAATTTAATATGATAATTTTTAATAAAATTTTATGAAAACTTTATAAATCTCAAGCAGTCTAAGTCAATTTCTGTAAATGTTTTTATAATTTCATTTAAAATATAATTGTATTATTAAAAAGTGTTTTATAAAGAAAAATAAATATTAATAAATTTCGGTTTGATCTTTAGAAAAATAAAGATTCAATATTTTTTGAAATGTATAGTATTTTGAAAAATATATGAGATTTCTTTCTTACAAAATTATACAAATATATTATTTTTTTCATCATTTTACAACATAAAACAATACGAATTCTTAGAAGCATTTGTGTATTATATATAAAATAAAAATAAAAATTTAAAAATTCATTGAAATATTTAAATAATTAATGACAATAAGACATAAAAAAATAAAAATGAATAATTTGGTTATAAAACATAATAAAAGTGTCAGGATAAAATATAAAAAGAGAGTCATAATACAAATTAAAACAATTGTTTTTTTATTCTTAAGAACAATGTTATTTTACTATGACTTTAACTACTATTATTATATTATTATATAATATGTGATTATTAATATTAACCAAATAAACATTATAATGTTAATTTTCATGAGTATAAAAGTAACTAAAATTAAAATTCAGTACTGGATAAATGTTTCGTTAATACATATTTGCTACCTAAATAAACTTTATAATAATAATACATAAATAGAATACTTAAATGCACTATATTTTATTAATAAAATCAATATTGCTTAAATTAAAATTTTATAAAGTATTAAAGCGTAATAAAATATTTACTGTTCTATATTAAATTGTTTCTTTTCTTAAAAATGTTTGAAAAAAAAATTTGTAAATAAAATTTCTTTGTTTGAATAATTTGAAATTGTTAATATTATTATATTACCTACTTTAAAGATTTTTTCAAGTGTTTGAACGTATTTGTTATTATGAATATATATTTATTTATTTGATTATTTATTATGAAGTTAAATGCATTTTGATTTGCTGTACAAATTTAAGTGGATTAAAATCATTTCACATTTACATTTTTTATACTGAATCAACGTTAAAGTTGATTTATAGTTTTCATATTAAAATTTACGCGAAAAATATTTTTCTGCTTTCATATAAGTTTTTCTGGTGTAGCCAATTTGCATGTTAACACTTTTGGAGCTAAGGTTATTTGATATTTTTCAAACTTTTTATTCAATAATAAAATATTAATAAATTTACATATAAGTAAAATTTTAACGAACCAATTTTCAATTGATTAATAGGTTTCAGAAAATTTAGCTATAACTTCTTTGAAATATATACACAATAAATTTAAACAGCTAAATGATGCTTCATCCTGACTCCACAAAAATCTATATTTTATTGTTTTTAATGATTTACCATTTTGAAAAGATTTTAACACTAAATCGTCATAAAATAATAGTTACAATCAAATGTAATATAAATAATGACGAGATACAAAGTCAATCAAAAGCAACTATATTACTTACACATTGTATATCATGATTCTCAAAACATTTCTCTGAATACTTGCTTAAACAAACAGAAATTATTAATGCGATTAATCAGGCCAAATTAAATGCAGTCAAAACATCAAAGATATGAATAATAAAACTGTTTTCAATTAAATACATATGTGTTGCATTTCTTTCATTTTTATAAAATGTTTCTTTAAAGTCTTCTTTTATTTCTTTACGAGTATATGATTTATTTCTAAAATATTTTAATAAAATTTTACTAAATTTTATTCCATTGCAATATATCCATTTACATAGAAATGCCTCACAATCTGATTCTGGTTCAAATCCATTTAAGATACTTAATCATCTTCCTCCTAAGTCCAGTTTAATATTATCTTTTCATATTCGTCTTAATCTAGCTAAAGATCTTCTGTTTTCTCAATTTCTTAATAAAATCTTATGCTGCCTTACGTACCACTTTTTATCTTTTAATTAAGTACGTATTCAGTACTGAGGATTAACAGATAAGTTTTTTAATTGCACGGAAAAAATCATCTTTGTTAAGCATTTGTACAGATTGCGATGAAATAAAATTTAATATATGTGTGTATAAGAAAGTATAGACGTATTTATTGTATTAAATAAAAATAATTTGTAATTGAATATTTATATTCACATTATATTTTTATCGTACTAATACCTATTAAGTTTTAAAAGTCAAGAATATATATTTAAAAAATAATAAAATAGGATCGAGTGATTATTCGCCTTATTGTTAGTTTCATTTACAATTATGTCAACAATGATATTAGTCACTATTATAAATACACGTAAAACATTAAATATGAGATTATCTTTCCAATTTATTCCAAGAATCTCCAAAACATACACTGATAATATAAGATAAAACGTATAATGAATAATTTCGATTCACGTAGTAAATTATATCAATTTGTTTTTTTCTATTTTAATATATTAAACGCTTGTTTAAACAACTCGATAGCCTTTATAATTTACAATTTGTGTAAAGGCTATCGAGTTATTTAAATTGTTTACAAAAAACGAATATTTAATCAGATTGACTCAGCAAATTAATATTTAAGAATATTATCGAAATGTTAACAAAGTTTTAAAGTAAAAAACAATGATATATTCTATAATAGATTTTTAAGGAAATATATTATAAATCATCATAATTTCCTTGTTTAATTAAGAAAATTCATAAACATTTAAAAAAGATAAAATAAGTTTTTTTTTTTTTAATTCAAATTCTGAGTAATTATAAAATCTGCAACAATTCATCATTTGTATTTAATGAAAATATAACATAATATCGAGTAAATTGGTTAAAACAATATTTGTTGATATCGAAATACAGAATAAAATAATATTTTTTATAAGAAAATATATTTTAAAAAATGATCCAACCCTTTTATCAAATTTCTTTCGCTCGCCTGATTTATTAAAATAAATTTTCATCAACGAAAAAAATAATTGTGCAATCTAATATTAATAAAATTAACATCAACAACGAAGTAAATAATGAAGTTCACAGGTCACATTAATCAAGTATCCATTCTTATTCAAAATTTGAACTAAAGCACCCTTGCATTTAATAAAATGTGTATATATATTCTTTATATTTTACAAAGTGGAAAAATCTGAAGTATTCATTTCAAAAACGTTGAAGCCCCGCTGCTCTTGGGCTAAAAAATTCGAAGAGCACGAAAATGCTTTCCAAGTTCTAATTAAATTATTAAATTTCTCAAATAGGAAAAAAGTTGGTTGAAAAAAGCAGAGAAGCCTCCATGGCTTAGAGATACTTTCACTCACGGAGAAGTGTAATAAGATTACAACGCTGGGTTATTAACGACTTTCGCGTGATGTTGGCGGAACGAAGGAATCAAGAGGGTCGACTCGAGCTGAAAGCTTTACGTATCTTAAATCGATTATACGTACGAGCCGAGCTTTTGCTACGCGCCGAAGCTCACGTCTGACTCCGTCCGTGCCATCGGCACTAAAATAGATGTGGACCGTTGTGGTAAGAGCGTCGTTGAAACACTAGGGCTCGTGAATTTACCTCTCGATGAGCAAGTCGAAGCTCGCGTTAACACTTCGCCGCGACGTTGGCAAGTTTATTATGATAACGAACAAGTTCACCGTTGATTGGCTTTGTTATAAAATCTCGGGCGTATCTCGAGTCCCGGCGCTCAAAGAATCGGCCTGGCTTTTAATAATTTCGTCTCGTTGTTGAATTCCTGGGCGATTCGTAAAATCATCGCACGGTTTACGTACGTCAAAGGGCTGCTAGAATTTTAATGTGGATCGATCGAGGATAGTAAAGAATTTTATGGTTTCTAAAGGAAGTCGTTATATGAGGGAAAGCTTGTTGCGTCGAATAGAAATGTTATGAGCTCATCGCCGCCCATACATCGATGAGCTCATAAGAAATCATTTATGAATGGTAGTAACTGGAAAGTGTATTCCAAGAGTCGAGTTTCAAAAGTGATTTACTCCGATAATATAAAAATTGATGCCGATGCATTGATGCTTAGCTTTCGCTCGCGTTATTTTTTGTCCTAAAAAGATAATTCTTTTCCTGTATCATTTTAAAGCGATTAAAAAGTATGTCAATAAAAACACGTAATCTTTAACATCGGAGATACAGAATCGAAATAACTTTGACTATTCGATACCGCATAAATTAATATCGTACAAGTAGAAAATTATTCAAGTCGTATTTTTATTTTTATGTTTTTCCTATTAGAATTTGTAAATACTTGATCCAAATGTCTGTTGAAATTTAAAATTATTCGCATCTGAAATATACACGAATTAAATGCGTACTCGAAGAATAATGAAATTATTCGAAACAATTAATTTTTTTTAAAGATAAACTCTATATCGTTTAAGTAACACTTGAACGATTTAAAGTATCAACGAAAAAAAATTGCTATTCGTTTTTTCAAATACCAATTAGTAATTAAAGCTGCGTCTCAATTAAATCCTTATAACTGTTCTCAATTAATTGCAATAAAAAATTGGAAACTACGTAACCTCAAATATCTTTGACACTTATAAAGCAAATGAGCTGCGCAATGAACTTGATCAGCAAATACGAGTACATAAAAATGTCATATCTTAACAAAGTTTAAAATGGGTTGCTCTACTTTTGTTCCCGTTATCTTTTCAATAATTTATTTGATTCGTTTTTATTTCTCTGTAACTAGAAATAGTAAATACTTAAATGCTCGATTCAATATCCTTTTTTTTTTCGTAATTATTTCAACTTTATCGTATCTCGGTATGTAATAAATTTCAAATTATGCATAGATTAAAAATAGAAGTATGATTATAATTATATTTGTATTTTGATTATACAAATAAAATTGATAAGAATATATATTTCTAAATTCTTAAAAAAATTTTTTCGTTATGATTAGAAACAATTTGTTTCAAAATTTGAAAGATTTATACCTTAAAATTGTAGAATTAGTCTAGTATTTTCTACTTATATATGTTTTTCTAAGATTCAGCTATACTTTAAAAGACGTATAATATCAAAACATATGAAACTTGAAGCTAATATTTAATATTGTTACATAAAGTTTTCTAAGTGCCGATTTAAAGAAAAATCTGAGGCTTATAGTAAAGATCTATAAACGACTTGTATTGGATAAACTTTTTCAATAAAATTTATCCAAACATATCCAATAAAGAAGCAGAGTAATTCGATGCAAAAAAAAATTCTTGCTTGAATTTCCGTGCACGTCCAAGCTTTCACGGACTATCTTCGTTATCGAATTGGATATCAATTTGACGCGTTAACTGTACAATATACTTTAGGAATAAATAGTAGAAAATTCATTGAATTGTCAAGTAAAGTTTTTTCTTGCGTTACTTAATATTTTACTGATTATTCGTTGTAGCGAATGATAAAAAAAAAGAAAAAGTCTAGGAAAATAAGCAGAATGAACGAGTGGATAAGAATATATATATACATCATGTGTACATAGATAGATAGAATGAGGAAGGTAAGAGAAATAGAAGAAGAGAAACAGAAAGAGAGATAGAGTGAGAAAGAACGAAAGGTGCAAATGAAAATGAGAAATAGACTTCGTTTCAACCTCGGCTTATTACTGTCGGTGGTAATTACGTTAATTGTTTAGTGCGCAACACCTTCGATTCTCGTGTGTAGAACAACTTCAAATATATATACATACGCTTAGGTATAAATGTAAATATACGGAGCAACAGATTCATTTTTTAGTTCTACGGAAATCGTTTGCGTCTATTTGACGAAGATCTAATTTCTCGCTCCGAAGTCTCTTTGCGAAGTGATTCTGTACGTCGAGTGTTTTCTTGGACCGTTGAACTTTACGACTCACTGAGAATTGTGTGCCAGATATTTTACGTGGTAATTTTAAGGAAATGTTTCTGTGGAAAATGTGGTTTTCCTTTATTTTTTAAAACTGTCCATAAAACAAACGTATGCGTACAAAATTATAAATATATAATATGAAAATCTATTGATTTTCATAAGTAATTTTAGTGTAAATATTTTTCATAAAATTAAGTATTATAAGAATAATATAGTTATATACGGTATTTAATTTTTCCATCTATTCTATTATAATTTCATTGATTCGATATATATTATAATGAATTAAAACCTTTGAATTTAAATTATTAAAATTATACAACTATTATATACCATTCAAAAATATGATTATCTCCAATCGGTTATATAGAATGTTGATTTCATTACTGAATAAATTAACAATTTTGTATTGTTATAAATTTTTTTAAAAAGTAAATAAAACGATTTCAATAACAAAAAAGAAGTACACGAATATTAACATTCTTTATCTGTTCATAACTATCCGATAAGTATCAAGTTATTTACTATTGAACGGATAAATGATTAACAGTTAACCTATAAAGCGTACTATTGACTGATTAACATTAATTAATCCATGTTACCAAATTTTTATGTATAGATACTATTTAGAGCACGTTCGTTATTTAAAATGAATATTGTAATGTATATCATTTTAAAAAATACACTTTTTTATTATGCATCTTAAATCATTTAAAAGTAATAAAAATTATAAAGTTTTATACTGTTATTTATTTATGTAATCAATAAAATTTAGACAAGAACATTTTTATAGTTTTTACGTTAGTTTTTTACGACAAATAACATATATTTAAGATAATTTAATATCTTTTAAATATTAAAAAAAATGAAATATAAGTTTATTACTTTTTTTTAATCAATTTAAAAAAAACAATAATTTTCAAATAATTTTTGAAGAATAAAAGAATTTGAAATTGTAAATTTTCAATTTACTCGTTTATGTAAAAAATAATTGCTATATCCAAACCATTGTTTCAAATTGTACAATAAACAACGAATAAATGAAATTCAAATCATCGATCATATTAATAAGAAACAAACGCAACAAAGTATTTAATGTTTAAAAGTTATTTTGAATTTTTTATTTAAAAGAAGGTACATTCCATGTGCATAATAAATAGTAACTTCTTATTTTAAGTGCGTGTTCATTCTACTTACAGCGAAAAGGGGAATTTGTTTTTTCAGAAATTTATAGCCTTACCAAAAAGAAGGTTTTACCGTTATCGAAGTACTTTTAGCTTTTAAGCGAAAAAACAGTTTTGGGCGTAGGTAAAAAGTAATTTTAGAGAAGAAATATTTTCAATGTAACTCAAAAATAAATTTAAGAAAAATAGACAAGTTAACTTGTACACAATATTTTACGATGGTAACGTGTTTGAAAAATCTTACACGTCTCGTGCATTTAAAATAAAAACCGAATCGATTTTTCGAGTGCAGAATCCGGTATAGAATTTCATTAAACGATAGGCAAAGTCGCTGCTTTCCATCCTCGAGTTTCTCAACCTAGCGATACTTTCAATTAATTCAATATCACTCTACATATTTATTCGTACGTATATACGCGTGAGAATGTATTACGGAAACTCGGCAATCCCATTAAATTGAAAAGAAAATGGAAAAAGCTCTTCGACGTCGATCGTATTATTCGCGAACTCTCGTCTCGTCCTTTTGCGCGTTCACAGTGGTTCCATTGAATCGAGTATTGGAACAACACCATCGACTCTTGTTATCTCGATACCGGAGGCCGCTTTGACGACACGCTCATAAGCGCGTTCCCGATCGAGATGCGATGTCGCTTCCAGCGCTACCTTTTTAATTACCGAGCGACCGTTAACGCAAGTATCCGTAAAACCTATTGAATTTGGCGCTTTGGTGCACACGTGTGGCCAAGTGTTGTTTTTAGAGGTTTTCGTTTGATATTTCCTACGATTTCGCTTCTTCGTCAGCCCGCATAGTTTTTATTTCATTTCGCTCGGATTCTTTAATTACGGAAGTGCCGAAGAGAGTAATTTTAAAGCGAGAGAACTCGACTATTTAAATTCGTGCGGTCGGTCGACTTACGTTCCACGTTACATCGCTAAGGTATTTGTTTTCGAAAGTTTCGTTTCGCGTTCGGAATCGCTTAAAGAACTCATTGAATTGAAATTTATGATTAGATTTATTTCCGTGGAAAAGTTTTTACGAGTCCCATTTAACTGCTCGGAGACCATTTTTAGTTTAAAAGAAAATTATTTACGATGCGACTACGACCGCGTTATTCTTTGATTAAATATTAAAATATTTCGATGGAAGAAAGACGAGCTTTGATATATTTAGTATCTCTAATAGGTGATTAATGACGCGCTATTATCGGATATATCGGGTATATCGGGTATATCGGGTATATCGCGTACATCGCGCACTTTGCGAATATTTAAAGAAAGAGAAAAATATTGATCGGAATTGATCGGATACAAAAAGCATTTACGTAGTACATATCTTCGTAGTTGTCAACTTTTATCGAACTCGTTAGAATGTTTTAATAAATGCACAACATACGTCGTAATAATCGTAACAAATCGATTGATAAATCCTCGAATCAATCATCGGCTACTTGGAAGTAGGACAATAAGCAATCAGTAATGCGCAAACTTCATTTACAGTGTTCATTGTAAGCAACCATAAACGATTCTTTCGAACCCTCGAGATCTTTCCTCGGAGCTTCGAGCCACGACGTCGCTCGCGTTTTTGGTACGCGAACGATTCCTCGTTAAATGTAAATTCGCTAAGCAGCTCGAGGTAAAGTATCGGCTCGGATTTCTCCGGACATGCTTCTCTCTCCCGTCGGATTAAATCCGTCCACCTCGCGCGCACTTGTGTTCGAGGCAGACGTTATCTCGGGCAGGTCCGACGCAAAGTAGAGGCGTTGAGAGGACTCGGATCTCTCGGATGGACGCGGAGGCCGATCATCCGAATAAGGATCGTAGCTCCGACGGGCGCCGTTGTCCTGGCTACCTCCGGCAAAACCGATCTTCCTAATATGGCTAGTTCGCAAATGCCCGAGCGACTCGTCCCGTCTTGCGGGAATTATTATTACGAGGCGCTGCAAGACGGGTTTACTAAATCGTAATCGATATGCATAGCCGGTGCGCCGTGTACGAGTGTAGTAGTAGTGCGTTAGTAGTGCGTTAGTAGTGCGAATACGTTAATAGTGAATGACTCGGGGAATACATCGCAACATCGCAGGTACGAGATCGTTACAGGCGCCGCGAATCTCGTGTATCTTTTTACCTGTGTTACATGTCTGAGGATAGATTAGCGCTCTTGTACGCGTCTCTCAAAGTGTCTGCTTCTCTGTATAAATGCTTCTAATAAGTGCGAGTGACACCGTGTTTTATAGCCGCGACGCGGGATCGCGAAGGGTTTGAAGGTTTGGTTTTGAAGGAAGCTCTTGCTGCGGTTAATGAATACGCAAGACTTTGCACGGCAGATAAATTATTATACATTAAGGATAACGTATGCGCGTCACGATGGTTATGGCTTATCTCGCGCGTAAAATGTAACTTTTATTGGAGTTAAAGGCATTTTTAAATAATATTTACATTCTAGAGCAGAGTTGATTAGTAAACGATGTTTAAGTGGTCGAAGCGTTGATCGATAGTTTCTTCCGTGGGTTGATAAATTTCTCGTGCACTCGCGATCGTTTTCTTATTGAGTCAATTTGAAAACTTTTTTCGACTTTAAAGATTCATTTGAATACTTTAAATACAACAATTACAAATGAAGTACGAATCACGTTTCTCATTTATGTGAATCTGCTTTATGTTACACAGAAACCGCTTATTCAAATTTGAAACCTGTTTTCGAGACATAAAATTGTAAATTAACCGAGTTTGCTTGTACCGTAAAAAGTATAACTTATACCTTATGAGTGAAGAATAAAAAAAATTTTTTAACGTATTTTTCATTTTGAAAACTTGCAATATACGAAACTACTAACGCAGTAAAAATAAAAACGATAAAAAATTAATTAAATCTAAATTATCGATGTTTTCTTTATTACGTTTAAGCGACTTCTTAAACGCGGTTAAAGAAGTTTAAAATGTATAAGATAAAATAATAAAATTTATTCAAATTATTAAACTTTAAAAGTATAAAATTATTAAACTTTGTTGTATACCTTTAAAAACGTTGTTTTGTATAAGATTATATTATTAATATGTCGTAAGAGATGATATTTATATTATTTTTTTTCTTTACAGGTGAGTACGCGAACCTTGTATGCAATTCTCTTGTATGCAATTCTACTTTCATTATCATCCGCTAATGAATGCTGGGTAAAATATCAATCATTTATTCAAAAGTATTATATAATAAATACGCTCCTATTCGTAATTTTAAATGAAAACGTTGTATTTAAATTAGCCACTTGAGAAAATGGAAGCTGTAAAATTGAATGAATTTTCAACCGTAAAGGATTCGTTTTAAAATTTATATTTAATACCTGATTTGTATCATGAAATGTAAAGTTCTCAACGCTTTTATATCTTGATCTTGAAATAAAATGTCAGGTTTTCCACAACTAATGGAAATCTCTCAGAATATAGAAAAATCGAAATTCACGTGTCAGAAACACGAGCACACAAAAGTAGAAAAGTTCAGCAACGATGAAAAACAATCAACGTATAATTCTCGAGACGTGGTAAATCTACTTTTATCCTTTTCTTTTTCTCATCTATTCGGTTTTGTGATTTGCGAGCTCTCATACTTGATCTGCAATAAAATACCAAATGCACAGATCGTAACGTCACTGCTTACCCTTCGTGCCTTACCTTCAAAATTCACTTTCACGGAGACATATATTCGAATAACCGATAATGGAATGAGGCGTATAAACCGATGGCCAGACTACGCAGTATAAGCATTAACTTTTGCTTTAGTGGAGAATTGGTGGTATATAAAATCTAGATTTTTATTTTCAAGCTATCTTCCTTAATATCATATTTGATACTGTATTCATTCTTTTCGATGTATTTGAATCATGAAATTTATGAAATATCAGGATAAGAAAAAATTATTCGGTAATAAATCTGTCGACCCAATGATTTTATTTCTTTTTTTATTTTTATAATGATATATTTCTGCGAAAAAAATTTTCGTATTCTATTTTTTATAATGTAACCAATGTTTTTGCTCTTTAAAACTCCGTTTCAGTACGGAATGTCTGAAATTACGTACAAGTCTATTCATTAAAATAAGAATATCAGATACTAACATTTTTCCAATAACTTTGCGTCTTTGTAGGCATTTTTCTTGTTTTTTAATTCCTTAGACGAATAAGATTTATCGGACGTTAGACACTCGTTTTACTAGCAAACATTTGTGGAGATATTGATCAAAGTAATTGAAAATATTTCGTTTTCAGTCTTTTTTTGTTTCTCAAAAGAGTACAAACATTCTGTAGTTCACTTAATAAATTACTCTTCTATATGTTTTAAAAACCGGTTTTAAATATCATCTTAAACTCTAGACTTAAAGTCTACAAATTGACTGTTATTTAAAAATAGTAAAACTTTGAACTGAGTTTATTAAACGTTGATTTGCATTCAATTTTTTCTAATTAATGGATATACACATCTATACTAAACAATATACATTTTCGATTATTGTTTATTGATCGATAAAACTTTATATAAAGTAGAATATTTTAACCAAAGTTAATGAAAGATAAAATAATATTATTGTGTAAATCTGATGGATGTTAAAAAGTAATACATTTTGATTGTTACTCGTTAAAAAAATCGTATATAAAAATTATCAATGATTTAAACGGATTTCTATTGGCTACTGCAAGAGTTTGTTTTTTTCTTTAGTTATTTTTAGAGATATTATCAAGCATTCGTGTAATCGTTTTTTCCCAAGTTAAAATATAGATTTAAAAATATATAAATCATTATTTTTCAAGTAATATGAAGTTTGAATTTAAAAATACGTATATACTCTTAATAGAAATTATTAATACGAAATTCATTTGAATATCAATTTGCATTTTGAACATATATTTGTCATTGTAATAATTTTATTTTGAAATAAAGTTAATAAATGTTATATTTACATTAAATTTTTAATCACGAAAAATAACATAAATTATAATAATATTGCTAACTTTATAAGTTCATCTACTTCAACTATATTTTTATACTGCAAGAGAGTAAATTAATTTTTATTCCAAGTTTTATCGCCACACTCTATTTTTACGCTACATAACACAAGTCTTGAATGATTCATTTTTCTTTTACTTATATCCTTATAATAAAGAATTTCAGTATTCTTTATACTTTTTTTATTTACACAATTTCACAGACAAGCGTTTGCGTAGTTAAATTTAGAAAATATTAATTCTGAAGGAAGTGAGCATTATCACTTTTCGATACACGTATGCAAACTCAGAAGAAATAATCTACCCACTAAAAAGAGAAAAGAATTCGTCGTTAGGAGTCATAAGATTATTTTAGCGCTCTTTAAGAACTAAAGCGTATGTGGGGGGGGGGTAAGAAGTGCAAGAGTGTACTTTATGAGTTCATGGGGAAATTTTACGGCTAGCATTAGTGGAATGGAGAACTTTATTCTCAAGAGGATGAAAAGTGAGAGAGGGATATGTACGTTGCATTTGAGGCTTATATCGCGAACATTCTAGGAAAATAATTTATATCTGAGTCTATTTATTGAACACGTATCACGAGAAGATTACTTATTAAAATCCAGATTCAAAGAGAACAAAAGACTCGAATAACTGAACGACTGCTTTCAACATTTTTGTACGTCTACGACTGTTATTTAAGATAAGAAAACCTTTTGTAAGTTTATATCTTCAAATGTGGATGCATTACCTCAGACTTGGACACTTCACGTACGTTTGAATTTCTCGAGTTCTCGCTGTTGAAAAAAACATTACGAAAGTATTTTAAGCATGATTTTTCCAGAAGTAGAGCAAACAACAACTAGGCTGATAAAAAGTACAGAGAACAAAATTATGAAAGAAATTTTACTCAAGGTGGCATTGTCAAAAGAGTAAACGTCGTTGTGTCATCCTATCGTACGAACCGAGGCTCGGTATTTAAAAATTTAGCGATCACAAGCGAGAAAAATTGGAGAAAGAATAGCAATTTTCCACCAGAGTGTTTCTCGGATCGTCGTAAACGTAAATAGCTAAAATAGAGAATAGGTAATAAATAGATGTTGAAGCTTAGCTCAGCACTAGAGAGAGAAAGAAATGAAAAAAAAGGGAAAAGGGAAAACCCACTGAAGCACCCGGACTAGACGATAAACTTTTCGTAGGAAAGGCGTAGTCAAAAGCGCCGACGTTGGTACTAGAACGGAAGACTTATGCTCATGCATACACTTATACTCGTACGAAATGTGCGCACATTGGGGTTATTACTCCCGTTACCCTAAGGTACAGCCTCGAGGTGTTGGTTGACTGCGTATTGACAGATCCCTCTCCAAGTTCTCAGGATATAAACATATTTACTCAGCGTCCATTTTACGGGCGAATCGAGTTCCGTTAATTTCAGAATAGCGGGTGGTAATACATTTTGAGTCCTTTGGTTGTACGAGAACAAGGGGTGACTTTGGCTGCAGAGCGAAAGGCGTTGTTCTTTTTATGAACAGGAAGATAGTAAACGAAGCTAAATTCAGACTAAAAGAAATATATTGAAAATATACAAAGTTATAAAATGTAATTTTTTTTCTTTATAAATTCGAGCATTCTTGTGTTAAGAATACTATTTTTATACAGAGATCGACGATATTTCCTAGGCGTTCTTTATAGACTTCGTTCTTTACTTTCTTTACTTTGAAAAGAAAAACCTAAGCTTCTTCCAAAGTAGTTAAATGAAGAGTTCGCAGTTTGCATATAAGGACGTATGCGTTTCTGACTTTGTTATTTTAGAAATAAATAAAAACATTTTATGGGACTGACGTAACATTTGTTGATCCTATTTTGCAGTAGTAGCTCATAATTTAGAGTTTTCTAAAAAATATTCTACAAAGGAATGTAAATTCTTAATTAACAACGAAATTGAAGAATGAATTTAAAGTTTTTAATATAAAATAAACGTGTGTACTTTTGTATTTTAACATCGTTCTCGGTGATATAGTTGGTAATTACTTTAAATCTGAGAGGATACGTTTAATGTTGTATATTTTGTAAACTTTGATATAAATTCAAAAACTTTTCTCACGGTAAATAAGAGAGAAAATTCTTCTAAATTTACCTTTTTTTTATTTTTATTTTTATTTATTTAAACAAAAATTATTTTTAATTGCGTACTACGTATTTTTAAAATATGCAAATATGCTTGAAAAAATATTTTCCAAAATTATTAACACGTTTAACTGAATTAAAATTTTAAATATTATGATATTACAATATTATAATAGTATTTTAGTTAATACTTAAAATTCGTAAAAGCATTTATTATTTAAAATATTTTGTTCTAAAAGCAGAATTATGATATAATATATTCATTGTATGTGTCGAGTAAACTTTACATAAAATATTTTGATGTGCTCTCAAGAATTTATTTTCAAGATCTAAAAATCTTATAAGAAACGATATTTAAGAAATAAGTATTATAGAAAAACAACGAATAGATTAATTATTCTACACAGTTGAAAATTATTCTACATAATTTGCGTTTATTAATTTTATACCAGAAGGAAAATTGCGTAAACTGTATTTTGCTTTATACTAGAATCCGAAAATCTCCCTTTAAATTTCTAATAGTACATCTCATTATTTAATACATCTCGTTAAATGCAAAATATCCGACATAAATGAAAGAGATTATTAACTGCATACTTATAAAGAATACTTGAAATTTAATACCCGATTTCGAAGATTAGCTCTATTGTGTATTATTTTTAATCTTTAATTTTAGATGAAAATAGAAAAGGTAACGATGACACATCATTTTTAAGAAAATAGATTGATTTATTATATTTTCAAATCAATGAAATAAAGAGTAGATAAAGACATCCCTAGTATTAAACAGTAAAATATTGCGCCTTTTAATCGAAGACGCAAATTTTTTCTAGTAAATATTTCATTTGCTTCGATTACGTTATCTATCGATGTATGGACAAAACTATCTCGGTCGATGATCATCCGACGGGAAAAATACACGTTATATTTTTTGCGCAATAAGAGTATTTCATTTTCAAACGAGACAAAGAAAACTAGTGATGCATTGATTCGAGTTTTAATAAATGGAAAGAACGAGGAAGGGGAATTAGGAAGTGCTCGTAGGTATATCTGTCAGGGCAAACACAAATCGAGAGCGGTTCGCAATCAAATCGGTGTTTGTTACCAATCGACCACACTCGTGCAATCGTTTGTACACACACACACACACATGCATGCGATACAGAAGGTGGGGTCATTTGTACGTGTATCTAATCGAGCGGCCAGACGCCTTTCTGCATATCCGTAACGTATATTCAATCTTACAGTTGGCCCTAAGCCACTCCCGAGCTCTTAATAGGATATATCTCGCGAATAATTAAACAAGCATTTAGACTACTGCTGATGATCTATTTTTTCCGACAGGAGATTAAAATTCCGAGTTCGGAGTTCAAGGTTCTTCCCATCTCGTAGCGAACGATAAAGTGCCTCTAGTTTAATTATCGGGCGGGAGAACTTACGATGAAAATCTAGAACGGAGCAATGCGCTTTGCTGTTACGTGTACTTTATTAGCGTTTGTTTACGAATATTTATGCTTCTTGTACTCGTGAATACTTTTGTAAAGACGGAAACTTTGTTATCCGGTGATGAATGAGACTTTTGAAAGTTCCACCAGTCTTCAATTTCATTGGAACAATCCCAGACAGTAAAGAGCAATATAATGGTTTGTTGATTTTATAAAAACTTTTTTCGAACAATTTTTTATGTTTAGTTAAACGATTCCTGTGACGTAATTTTTCCTATCGAACGATAATAAATATAAGTCATCGATTATACAATACGATTTTATTACTAAGCAAATTAAATCGTTTAGAAATATTAATATAGAAATCGGCCTTAAAAAATAAAAATAACATATTTGTAAAGCTAATGGTTATATATAGAATCGAATACTGACTAATTCATTTCGATATAGAAGAGTAAAACCTTATCAATAAAATTCACAATCAGTGCGTCTGTGTCATAAATCATTTAAAAATAATAATTTAGCTCGCGAATACTGACATATTTTAGCCAATTTTAAAAACTTTTCTCTTTACATGTTACTTTGATCTAATTATAAATTTCTCAAATCTTAAATTAATAATAATAAAAAATGAAATTAATAAGAATTTGACTTTTTCAAACCTTTCTGAATATCGATTTCGATATAAAAATTATATTTATTAACACTTTTTCATTATCGATAAAAGAATAAGTTTTAATTAGTTTTAATTAAAACATAAGCATTATTTTTTATATTTCATAAAAATTGTAAATTGAATACTTAAAAATATTAATGTTTCATAATTCTTTTTGAAATATTAATTATGAAAATCTATAAATTTTATTCTGACTTTTACAAATAAAATTTAATTTAAAAAGTGTTTCGCGTATTCTATAGTAGTATTTTTTAAAGAATTTTTAAAATTGCTAATTATTACAATAGTATTTGATTAAGAATTACGCTTATTGTTATATTTCTTTTTTTTATTATATTCGATATTTAAAAAGATATATTTTAGCATTGAAAAATAATTTAAAAACACATTCAAAATAAATATAATATTTTTTCCGTAATATCAACTATAATTTTTTATGCAATGTCTCAGAAAGGATCAAAGAAAAGACTCACATTTACTAAGAATTAAGAATTCAACTTTCGACAAGATAACTAAAAATCTAAATGGATATTTCTTTTTTTATGCAGCTCTGGTTCCTGTCAATTTTGTCTTAGTTGTATTTTATGTACATATAGGTTTAAAAAAGAATTAACATGATTCATACCTTTGGGTGTTGTACACCGAATTAAAAACAGACTCGCGATGAAAAAGAATTTACTGTCTCAAGGAAGCTTATAATACTCAGAGAAATACGTTTTTAAGAAATTTTTGTAAAATAAATTTATTAAAATGTACATTATGATAATTAATAATGTTTAAGATATATAGATTATTTTCGATTAATTAAAAAGATATATCATTTTCCTATATTTTAATAATACGTTATCTTTTATCGCTAACTTTTAATACAATGTACATATACTTTTGTTTTAAATTCTTTATAAAAGAGATTCTTGAAGCAAATTTGTAATTTTGACAGTAGGTGATTTTATAAGGAATTTTAGAAGACCCGAACGAAATTTTAAACTATAATTTTGTAAGAATACTTTACATAATTTCCTCTTTCTACACAATAGAACATCGATAGCAATACAAGATTTATTCCTCTTCCATCATTTTTCATTTGAACATTTTGTCCTAATTACAAGTAAATTAAATACCTCGTTTCAACGAGTAAAAGTTAATTTAAAATTAAATTATTGCCAAATGACTCTCCGACTATTGAAAATGCAAAAGGCGCGACGAATACCAAGGAAAGTTAAATTACGCGTATTTATTAACGATTAAAAGATAGACTTATCCATATAGGCATACTCGAAGAAAAGTTCGAGGAAAATTTCGTTTCCTCCTAGTTTTAATGAAGCTCGCAAATAAAAAAAAAGTATCTAGCGTCACATCGCTGAAAAGACACACAGCACCGCGCCCTTAATAAGAACAAGCTATTAACATAAAAATGGAGACTCGACTGTTCGCGCGAATTAGCATAAGCTCTTTCGTTAGTGCCTCTCGTCCCACTTACTTCTTCGTTCCTCTTCTCAACCCTTGCACTCCATGTCATATTCTTTAGTCTCTCCGCTCTTATTCCCTATTCTCCTTCCTTGCTTCTCCGACACTCATCTTCAGCGACAGAGAATTTCGGAGGAAACCCGCAGCTTTGGAGGACGGTGGAAAAGGGGAACGAGGGAACGGGGGATAAGAAATGGGACGAAGAGAAAACGGTACAATCTAAGAAAAAGTCAAATGGTTTTCATTCGAGCGAAAACTTCGCTTCTCTCTCCCATTTTCTCCTTTTCTCGTTCTATCTTTTTTTGTCGACCTGGTGGATGTGCTCCAAGTCCAAGGATAAAATGAGGCTAAAACGATAAGTGCGTTCTCCCTGCATTAATGCAAGGCGCATTAACACGTGCATCGTTTCTTCTTTTGCACTTGGTCTTGTTTATTTTGCATACGCGTGTCTCGCTTCGAACATTCTTCTTATTATAAGCATCGGAGACAAAGGAAAAAAATGAAACTCATTTAGGCTTCCGAGACAATGGACCATTCGAGCGAATGGTAGACTCGTAAAATTCTTTGGTATGCGTATAAATTTAAGTAGACGCATTCTAATGGTGAATTATTACAACTTTTTGAATGTTCGATACTTATATGTGCATAAAATTATGTAAATTTTTAATTTTTAATTTAATCTTTTTGATAAGAATACGATTTAATTAAAGCGTACGGATATTTAACTTTTTTTCGTTTCAACTTGTTCGTTTATACGAGTCATTAAAAGAAAATAAATTTTAGAAAAGATGTGAAAAGAAATATACTAACTCTTCGTTTTACAAGATGCTTTCATTATTTTACAAGATAATTCTTCAAGGAATCTTAAAATCGATATTGATTTCTTATCCAACGACGATACATATTTTATTGCGCGAAGATAGATTTCTATCAAGTTCGAAGGTAAACGTAAACATATTGAAATTAAATAATTTATTCGAACGAGTTGGGTTCGAAAACCCAAAAAAATTGAATAATTAATAGCAAATAGAACTTTATATAAAATAAATATAAAGCTTTTGTTCGTGACTTGAAAAAAGTAAATAAAAATGTAAATTACGTACGATATACGAACGATTTCTTCTTAAATAAAATCTATAAGATTTATATCGTACTTCGGAAATTCGTTTAAAATTTAACAATTATTAATGCCTTAACGTTCAGAAATGGTGCATTATCGTAAATTTTAGTTATAGATCGATAAATTCGAATACTTATCCGAGAAATGAAACCAATAAAATTAGACGGGGAAAACCTATTGTATTTTTAAATTGGTAGCAATGATTAGCAATAATTATATCAGCGAAAAAATAAACGTTAACCCCGTGAATTCCAATTGGAAGAGACACCTAATTTTGAAAACTCGTTGCTTTTGAATTATTAATTGTACATCTTAGTTACGGGTGTAAAAATATAAAAACAAAAGTGTGAAAACGAAACGATAGCACCGAATAAATACCATGAATGAAGAGCATGAGACGAGTAACGTATCTTTAAACGAATGTATCCGCGAGTAGTCGAGAGAACGCACAGATGAATTGGCAGTCGGCAGAAACGATAACATTTTGCGGTTATTCTGGAGAGCCAACATCTGGTTCTGAATAAACCGTTCGTAGAGCTTACGCAGCTATATGGAGAAGTTGAAAGAAGAAAGAAATAAAAAGGAAAAAGAGTGCTATATATATCAGTAGCAGAGTTGGAGGCCAGCAGTTAACTTGGAGCAAACAATTTGCTGAATTTTCAATTGTGTCTGAAAATGAGAGGGAACTTCCTTTTTGCAACTCTGTTTAACTTGTGCGATTTCTTTATCTTGCGAAAGCGCTTCTGCCGCTTCCCCTCCCAAAATAACTATATAATATAAAGGAATCAAGTACAATAAACTCTACAATTGACGCGTCGAACGAGCTTTTCACGAGCTTTAATATCATGGCATTATGGTTCAGAGGCAAGGCCATTATTTTATAAACGTCGAAACGTTGAAACGTCGAAATGTCGAAACGTCGAATAGCCCGCGGCTCGTACCTTAACAAAAAGAATGATTATTCTAGAGCTGCACACTATAGATCATCCCGTTCTAATTCGGCGGGGCTTAATTTTTTTTTTTTTTTTACTTACCTAGAGTTTTACTTTTATCGGCTTATACATTTCTATTTAGTTGCGAATACTCATTATTTTATGATAATCCTAATCCTAATATCACTTTTTATCAAAGTATAATGAAATGAAAATAAAAGTTTTTTAGATACCTTTGAATACTTTTTTACATGGTTTTATTTGCGAATGTGTATTTATGTTTAGAAATACTTGTTTCTATGCTATAATTCACGAAGGAAACTCATAAAATATTTTTTTCGGTCTTTTCATTTGAATTTGTACATTTCTTACATTTTTAACAGCATCTTCTATAACGAATGAAAGTACATAAAACATAGATGGCTTATAAATGTCAAATTGAAGAAGAAAATGTAAGCGCTTTGCGTGAAAGTAAACTTCCGAACAGTTCTCGACATTATTACGGAAAATTTTCTTAATTTTTCATGCGAAATGATTATTCAATGAAAGCATCTATCAATTCCAGGTACACAGGAAATTCTACAAGTGTCAATTCAATGTATTTCTACTCAGAAATATTCATTCTAAAGTTTGAGGATGAAAACGAGATTAGTTAGGTAATTGTTAAGTTAGTTTGTATATACATATATATTTCTAATAAATTCGTAAATTATATATAAACAATTGCAATTAATATTGAAGCATTCCTTTATCAACATGAAAATGCACGTACCCAAATATTAACAAAACAATATTGAATATTCAAAGCAAGAGGGAAAATATTTTACCGCAAACTTTTGCTTTATTATAAGTAAAACATATAATACAAAATTCGCAAAGATAAATCCTTTATTATAAAAATATTTAATTTTAATAATTTTACTAATAATAATAGTAATATATAAAATAAGAAAAATGTAAATTTAAAGGTTTTTAAATTATTAATTTTTATTTATTGATTAGAATAACATTTTACGGATTATTTTTTTTATTCGATAAAAAATGGTAAGAAATGGATATCCTTTAATTTTATAATTTTTTAAAGTAAACTAAAGGTTATCTTCTTTTTTCATTTAAAAATTAAAATTTTCTACTCTTCCTCGCGCGTAGTGATAAATTGCCATTATTTTATAAAGTAAATCCTTTTCTCAACGTGTGAAGAAACTTAATGTAATAGTAAGGAAAAATAAATTTTCTTTTTACTTTTTTGCTACTCGTTATATAATATGTTAACTTGTATTATATAATGAATAATTGAAATGTTTTAATGTCTTCAGTCCATGAACGTATTTATACATCGAGCTCATTACTTGGAATCATATCAAGTAGTAAACTTACACCATGAAACGATCAACCAGAGCATGACAAGTTTATTTCGAGGGTTGTCAGAAAGAATCTTTCATCTTAGTAGCATGAGTCGCATAACGTTGAAAATTACACATCGTTACGTCTTGAATTAATTACAATTACTTTGGTTCATCGTATTATACAATATTTATTTTGCTTTCTTACAAATAAATTTAAATATTAAAAATATCACTCATTTTTATTAAGAAGATTTTAGCCAATTATAACATTTTTAACAAAACTTATTACGTCAAATAGAAAAGAATTACATTATACTGATTCAATACATAATTAACCATTCTAATAATTTTAAAATAATACTAGAAAATATGTAATTTTCGAAAATTTTCGTTGTATAAATAGTAAAGATAACATTTTTAAATTTTTATGCTTTGATTATATATTTAAAAAAGAATCTTTTAAAGTAAGATATATTCGTAATGCAGATGTATTAAAAAATATAAAAAATTAAGAATTTTACCAAGTTTTACTTAATAATATAATTTATTTTGAATAAAAATAATTAAAGGTGAGATTTCTTCATTAATAATGTAACCTCTCACTTTTTCTACGTGCCTTATGTTTCATTCAGAGTAGATGCAGTAACTTATAGTAATCACCGGTGTATCTTTGAAAATGCTCCGCATCCCAAATGTATAAATTAGTAAATGGAAAGCTTAATGCTAGAGGTTCGGTACGTCTGGGGAACGTATGTGGAATACATACTATAACTGGAATTTCTCGAACGTAGACATTCGTATAAGAGGATTGTGATTTAGACTGCAGATGTTTGATATATATATATATATATAAAAGGATTATCTGAGATTGCTCTCGTGCGAATGAGTAAAATGATATATGTCCAGAAGTCGGAAATTAATGAATACGAAAGAATGCAAGAGTAAGGAAATTTCCTTAAATGTAAGTCTCTATAAAGGAAGTTCATTTTACGTCAAGAGGTAATGAATGATGATCCATTTGAAATATACCGAAGATCTCGAGGTAGTTGGTAAGGTTCGCGACCTCTGTTGAATGCATTGTCTCTGATTCTGCCTCTGATTCTGCCTCTGATTCTGCCTCTGATTCAGCACTAAATAGGCTACAAGTCTGGACATGACTAAATACAGTTGATAATCATTAGCAGCTACAATTCGTTGAAGTACTTTGAGTTGGGATCGCTTGTCTCGCTGGTCCTGAACAAGCCTCCTACGTGCTTGCTTTACTAGTGTGCGCTCCTGGTCTATGATTAGAAGTTAGCTATTCTCGGTTTCGATCAGGTTGCCTGAACTCGACGCAAATATCTGCAATGTTATTATTGATTCAGACAATCGCTGAACAATTCATATTGGCGTTCGTGTTTTACATTTTGAAAGGGATTAATCTTACCTGGGCTACCAAAAATTGGAAGGTGTATTCGCTCGATGTGTACATTTTTTTATAAATAAACTATAAATTTTTAATTTAAGCTTGTACGATAATAATTAGTTCGTCTTTACATCGTATTGAAATTATTTCATTTTTTGATATCGCATCGAATATTCGTGGACATTTACCAAGTAAGCTTTATAACTATTAAATTTTTTTGTTTTCTATTTAGCCTATCGAGTAAAGTAATATATTTTCAAATGTTTTAAAATTATATACCCATAATTTTTAATTCATGCGATACGAGTGATAACACGTCAACAAAACATTACTACCCAACTTATCGTACGATGCAAACAACGCATACGTTACTCATATACATACCGTAATAATATTATCTTTTTAAAAATTAACATTATTAATCGAGCTTATGAATTTATTAAACAGTGTAAGTTTGAATCAATCTTTATAAAAGTGACTTTACATATTTCACGTAAATGCGCTACGCTAATTACTTATATCGCTAATTTTTAACGATTAATAGCTCGTTAACAATTGTAAACGTAAAAGAAAAAATATCTATCAGCAAAACATCGCTTACGAAATCAATAATGTAAGGCTGTAGCTGATTATACTTGTGAGTTTTATTGAATAGTTGACAATGACATAATTTTAACTAGTTTAATCAGGGGCTATTGATTTTAAAGCAGTGAATTTTCACTTATTTAAATTCAGACAACGAAAAAGATGCTAACGAACCGAGTCAATGAAATTTACATCGATGCAAATTTTTAAAGAGCGTGCGTCGGTGCTTGACCTCAGCCATTATTCCGAACGATTCCGTGACGATGTATGCGAGAGAGAGAGAGAGAGAGAGTGAGAAAACGAAAGGAAAAAAGTAGACCCGACCTCGGAGAGTTTATCGCACTTATCCTTGCCTCGAAGAGTATCATTCATCACCCGCAAGCCCCTAGGGTTAGACTTGCGCCGTCAGCAATGTCCCGTTGAAGAAAGGAATATAGAAACGTTCGGGCCGATACTTATTACGATGCGCCTTGCGATGTTTCTTCTTTGAAAACTTTCACGGAAACTTGGGGCTTTTCGTGTCGACATGTTTTGCGTGGCTGATCGAGTCAGGACTCTGTTTTAATGCGGCCCGTGCGGTTGTCCAAGACAAAAGTTTCGGAAAATTAATATTTCGTTAATATTTACATCGTTACGCGGTGATTATCTTTCGATCGAGTTTTATTATTTGGTAATTGGATTTGAAACTTTATTTTATCCTACTCGTTTTTCAATTAGGCTATTCTTCTGGTATAAGAAATAATGCGTTTTAAAAGGGTAACGTTACGATACTCTCGTTATCTTAGCCTCGTTATATACTGTACGGTATACAATTTTCATAACAATTATTTAATTACGGAGAAAAAGAATCGTTGCTAAATGCGAAAAACGGTGATCGCGCGAAAGAAAGCAAAGAATCGATTAAACTATTCGAATCGTCGAACATCAAAGCAATGCTCAATAAGCAATATTATCTTGAATCCTATTATAGTGTCAACAATGGTCGATAATGCATCTCGCGTTACAAATACATTCGTAAACACGCGAGAGAACAAAGGCGTACGAAATGCAAATAAAATAACCCGATACTTTTCGCCCTTGTTTCTATTCATAATATCACCAGCATAAACTTTAGACTTCTGTCGGTATGATCGACTATATAGTAAATTAAAAGCGTTGATTTTTTTATTTAAAAACTAAAAGAATAATATATAGTATAATATAGTAGAAACGTTCGAGTGTGACTCATTGAATTTATAGGAGAAATAAGTAATGCTAATTCGATTATAAAGGATTTCCATAATATTTGAAATAATTGAATTAAACGTCGATGCAGACGTATTTATACGTGACGTTATATTATTAAAATATTTAATTTTTTCGTATACTTTATCAAAAATTTAAAATGACTATTTAAATTCACGAATAAAAATCACGATTTTATAAGCGAGTAAAAAATTTTATCTGAATTTCAAAGAAAAGTTTCTTCCACTATTTTCTTTCAACATTTTGAATTTAGTATGTAAGATGTTTTAGACGTACCAATTTATTTATATATAATATTTACTAGATAAATGTAAAGAAAAGAAGAAACACGAATTCAATAATCCTATAAAATATCGTGGAATTCCTAAATAAAAATAAAATAAAAATAATCTTAACAAAAGTGAATATTTACACGTATAAGGTAATACTTTTTATTTAAGCGAAAAGTTCTTGTTGTGAAGCGACAGAGACTAATGTCACTGGGCATAATATTAAGAAGGATCCCAAAGGTATCATCCGTAACCTTTCCCTCGCTCTTCCCTGAAATTCGAAACTCTCGAAACTCGCCAAACCACGTCTGTGGAATTTAAATGCGCGAACTCACCCTTACAACCCAATATTCTCTGTCTCCCTTCCTTTCTATGTATCTCTATCTCATGATCAATTTTCCATTTTAGCCTTGTTAATTGAGCGTTATTACATTTCGCAGCGAAGCATTGCCACCATAGCATCGCGATTCGCGCTCTTCAAATTACCTCCAGACACATCTTTACTTTGTGCTCGATGGTTTCTACACACACACATATATATATACACATATATTTGATGTTAGATATTCGTTTATAGGATGTAAGTAACCTAATCTGTACCCATCTTAGAAGGATTGACGTAATTAAGAAAATAGCGTGACTGAAGGTCGTTTTTTTATGGGAAATAATATTTCACAAATTTATAGACAACTGAAACGAACGTTACATTAAAATTGAGTCAATTTATATATCTATTTATATAATTATCGCACGAATATTTTTTTAATTCTCTATTTAAAAAAGCACATTCTTAATAAAATTTAAATTAGTAATTTGGTATACCACCAATTTAAAAAACGCTAAGTTTTTTTAGCGCTTATTTTTTATTTATAGACCTAATAGAACATTTAATAGAAGTGAGAAATATTTAAATTATCGGTATGATTAAATAATTAAGCATAATATTGTTAAATAAAAACATTTAATTTCCAATTTTTTTAAGAATATTAATTATCTTTTTTTCTTTTTGGATTTAACTTATATGATAGAATTTGATATTACAAAAATAATAAGTATGTGTGTATTTTTTTCTATAATACCGTTAAAAAAATTTTTTTAATTTAGCGACGTTATTATATATGTACGGGATTTTTATTTAAAGTACATCGATAATATAAAATTCATATTGTGCTATTATATTTTATCATATATATATTTTTTTACTATTATATTTAATTTTTATTATTAAGATAACAAAAAAATCTCGAATAATCCAATACTGGGTAAAGCTTTTGTGATATATTCTATAGATTTGTAAATTTTAATTTATTGGTTTATGCATTGTACTCATGATCAGACCTAATTAAAACTTAGAATTTCATTTAAAAAAATTTTAACTCGATTTATTTTTTTAATAATAATTAATTATCGTGATGTTTTATATTTTATAAATATAAATATTTTTGAACTTAATATTGTAAATTATAAATAAATGTATATTACAAACTTACTTATAATTAAATTTTAATACAATATTTTTAATTAAAATACGTCGCATTTCATCCATGTAGAATATTTATTTTAATTTATAGAATATTAAACGCTATAAAATGAAACAAATTCACTAATTGAATGTTGAAATTAATTTGAATCACTCTATAAAAGCAAGTTAAAAGTACTTCATCCTTCTCTCAAAATCAGATATTTCAAAAGTTTAACCGAAAGTATAAATTTGTTCTTGATACATCATTTTATGATAGGTAAATGCTCGAGTGCATTTTCAGTTTGTAATAGGCAAACATAACAAGAACTATTTGTAGTTTTGTCAGTGTACTCTAATTACATAGAAAACATATAGGATGCTTCAGAGTACACAGAAGCATCCTCTTGTCTACTTGCTTCGATAGCATTACTCGATAATAAACCT
Source organism: Dolichoris vasculosae (assembly GCA_018907195.1). Lineage (NCBI taxonomy): Eukaryota > Metazoa > Arthropoda > Insecta > Hymenoptera > Agaonidae > Dolichoris > Dolichoris vasculosae. The sequence continues at coordinate 1,271,314 of JACCHY010000001.1, forward strand.
TTGTCGATTAAGCATGGCATCATATGTCGAATAACTTTCAAGGTATGTTCGCAGTTGCGCGAAGATCTAAGGGAATACAGAAGTAGGGAATACAGTAGCTCCAGGCACCTGAAACTTACCTCAAATACACTCGTTTGTCTTCGTACAACATCGTATCTCTTCGAATCGTTTCTGCAGAATCGCAATACTCTAGTTTTCATTACCTACATAAAAATAAACATTGTTATCGTAATATTTAATATATTGGGTCTTTTGAAATCTATTCTGATTGTATTTATTAATCTTCTATATTCGATGAACAAAAGAAACGAACACTTTGTATTAATAATGATAGAGCTGACTGAAAATGGAAAAATTAATTGATACACTAAATATAAACTATACAAAAATAGATTAATGGAACTTTATATATCTTTTTGTTTTATTAGTTAATCTATAGTCGTTAATAAAATTCTAATGTTTAACACAAATTAAAATTTTCTAAATATATAAGATCAATGTTTTATAATGAAATTACATGTAATTTATAAAGCACTTATATATTTGTCGTACATTTAACTTACATGAAATATAAATTTGCTGTTTCATAAAAAGATATAAATTTACCATTAGTACTGGTAATTTTTATATCATGTTAATGAAATTCACGTAGAATAAGAATAAAAAAAATATTTTTCGTTAAGTATAAAAAAATTGTAAATGCAACGTTAATATGTCTACGTATTTGTATTAACATATTGAAAATAGTATCATTAGAATAAGACTCGACTCGACTTATCCCGTTAAACTGGTATACGTACTCGAAAAGACAAAACAACTAAAAGCGGGAAAATTTGTTTTATTAACTTATTCGAATGTGATTGTGGTTCTATCTAATTGACAGTACTAATTAAACGCTAATGTTACGGATCAATCGAGAAATGTCAGAACTAAATAGTCGAATGGAAGAGCCTTATTGTATTAATTTACCGTTGATTGTTATAATATTGGTAATTTAGTTCAATTAACTCAACTATTATGAACTCGATGCTTGATAATTCTTCGATTAAAGTACAGTTTTTTATATATATATTTATTAATAAACGTAACGAAGTTAGTTGCCAAAATATCTTATTTTAGACAATGTATAATATTCTCGAAAAGAATTACGTATTTGAAAAAACTATTTAATAGATTATGATTTAATTTAAATTATCTTTCCTTTTATTAATCCAAAGAGATAAAAATAGTTCGAATGTATGAGTTATATTAAACGAGATTTTAATTATTTTATTTAATATTTTATAATATCGTACAATTAAATTAATTTATCGAAATTCGTTCGATTCAATTTTATGTAGATTTCCAAGGTTTGTTTAGATAAAAGGATATTCTCTATTTTAAAGCTAAATAGTAAGTAGCTAACATCTAAACATCAGTTAAGTCAAGCGACTATAGTCCAATACTTAATCTAAATAACGAGACTCGAACGAGTCCCTTTAGAACTAACGAAAGATTAAAATTAGATTAAAATGGTAATAAGATTAATGTTTACAATAATAACAAGTTTTTTACAATTTATATATATATAATGTTTTTGGTGATAGTTTTCATTCTAATGTGTAAATAAAAGATGTATTTGGAAAATAATTCTTTGAATTATTATAATTTTTCAAATTTCTTTCCTTTAAATATATTTCTAGATAAGCTCGGATGTTTTTTATTAAAATCGTAATTAAGTTGAGATCATCATATTTTTAATTGAAATAAAAACTTAAACTCGAGAAAGTGTGATTCTTGTAATTTTTTTTGCAGTTGTCGGAGAGCACATAAACCAAATTTTATGTAAAATTCTTCGCACTATCTCGGCGAACAGGACTTGTAGATACCCAGAATGTATGACGAGCAAATATAATTTCTCAAAGTTTCTCCACGTCGGTATTTACACGGAGAACTTCTTCATTTCAACTTGGTGGCATAAAAAAAAAAACTAAGGCTTACCATTTTAAATAATGTGCATAAGGCAGATCATTACTTAGGAAAAATTTTTACGGATGAATTTAAAATGTCTCTCGACTCGTACACCGTTAAGCTCTTTTTAAGTATTCTAACCATTTAATATCGCGGATAGTGATAATCGACTCGATATCAATCATGTCAGGAACAGCGATAGAGTTGGTCGGTATGACAGAGGATGAATGTAAGAAGCTTTATAAACTTCTGGACTAGAAGTTTAACGACAATTCCACGAAACTCGTTTTTGCAGACCTCATTGAACACGAAATGAATGAAGATGACGCAAAACATATCGTAAAACGTTTCTATCAAATTTTTAAAGAGTCGAAGAAAGACTTACGCCTTCGAACGTGAGATATGCTAATCGCCAATATAATTAATTTATAAGTAGCTTTTAAACAGTAAAGTTTGAAGCTAAAAATTATACCTGAAAGGAACGTTCGCAAATTTTTCAAAGTTAATTTCAAGTGCTAAGCTTTAAAGAGATAAGATAAAATAATTAAAATAAACGACTACGTTTTTAAAATGGCAATATATCTAGTATATATATTTGCATAATTGATTTTGCGTAATTATATAGTTCTTTTGTATCGATACGGATTAATTTATAATTTTGAAAATGCAAACATAAATTTATTCGGTAAATTTAAAATCAACATCATTTTTTTTATTCGATATCACTACGAGTATCTTAATACTAATTAATTATAATATAATTTCCAATATCTTATTACAAAATCAAATTATTTCATTTTTTCTAATTTGCCTCGATGCATTTTATCAAAAAAAGAATTAGTTTTTATCGCAAGCTTTTAAATGCATCGTTCTTGAGCTGCTTTGCATATTTCGTAAATGCGAGTTGTAAATTCACGAGTATTCCGACTAGGAGAAGACAAAAACAAAATTTCCATGCAAATCATGCGCGAAGAAAAACCGTCTTTATTCTCTAGGGGTTAAAGAGACATTACCAAGGCTCGTATGTCTTGCTCTTTAGGTTTCTACAATGGAAACATAACAGAAAAAATGCCACAGGTTAAATCCTCGTGTTCCGAGAAGCACTCGTGTGAGGTCTATTCGTAATCGGTGCAGTGCGTAATGGTATATTCGATTCCGCGACCGAATAGGACGAAGATGTTCTTGCACTCGAATCCGAAACTCGTTTACTTCTCCGGTGCATTCGAGGTGTAGACGTAATAAAATACCTTTTATGGATCGATCGAAAGTAGGCAAGTTTAATAATGAAAAGTACATTTGAGTATGCACTCGATTAAGTATATAATCGTGTCTCTTTATTACATTTATACATATATCGAGTGGGAACTTTACACTCGCTCAATTAGGAACTCGCAAATTACTTTCTCATCGATTGCATTCGATCGGATTGGTTTGCGGTTCTATCGCATCGCCCGAGTCATTACGTAACCAGAGAAATCATCGCGTCGCAAATATTCAGACATAACAATTACCGTCGCGTAGATATTGAAAGGTATTGCGTTGTACTCGTTTTGTAAAAAAAAACTCCATTGTACAATAGCCTTATTTTCCTACGATTAACGCGACGCGTTCGCTACATTAAACCACGCTGTCTCTTTGTATCGCTAGTTTACAAGCGGCAGCCTCGAACAATATTCTAAAACGCGGTAGGAACGAAAAATAAGAAGCAAACTAAGAAAAAAACGCCCGCGACAAAATCGTACGTTACATCCTCGTACTCGACGCAACAAGGAACGTAGTCATAAATTTGATTTAAAATTTGCCGGTGTTCCCAAGCAGGAGTTATTACGTTACCCCGGGAGGAAATATAATTCTTTGATCGACGCTTAAAAGTCGAAAGTAAACAACCACCGCGTAAAAAGAAGCTCGGACGCGCATCAAAAGAGAGTGAAAGGACAAACGGAAGAAAAAGGGGTAACAAAGAAACTCGGGAGGTTATATCGGTAGGTTACATCGGTAGGTTACATCGGTAGGTAATATCGGAGCTTTGTCAGGCGAGGGCGAAAACTCATGATCGAACGAACGATTTCATCGCTCCGTCGTCCATTTGCTCATTTCATTAACGACCGCCTACGATAAATGTTTGCCCAGCACACGTTTCTCGCCCGTCCTACAATGGGCTGCTACGTTTATTCGCTTTATTTTCTTTCCGCGACGAGGATATCCCAGTTGGCGTCGTATCGACCGATCGGATCGAAGGGGCGCGTCCCTTTTCCAACGTCGGACGCATCGACGCGGTACGATTGTACACTCGCCGGATGTCGCGGTCAATGTAACACGCGCGACGATGTAAAGGATGGGCCTTTGGTTTCTTTATTGGAAATTATTATCGGTGGGGGTTGCGGCTCTGGCGGGGACGTTGAACGGACGACTCGCTTCCTTCCTTTCCTTCCTTTCTTTCCTTTCGTCCACGAGCGCCGCTACCGAACCGCTGAGCTTACCTTCCAACGTAATGGAGGTATCAAAGAGCCGCGGTGTCGTTGCCTTGCGAGCGGGACTGCAATAATCGCGTTTAACCGCGTTTAACCGCGTTCTACTTGGATAGAGTAGAAAAGTTGGAGGGAAGGAGTATATTTTTACGTAATGCGATGATTTATCGTTCGATCCTTATCGAGTCCTTGGGCGTTGTAATTCGACGACTCGTTTAAATCTTTTTTCGATGGAGCGTCAACAACGAATCGTGCTTTTGTTGCGATAAAGCCGGTAACTCTCGCGGTATAACTTTGACATAATGCTCCAGCAATTTTACTGTTCTTTGGCGAGTAAACACATCGGAATTAATATCGACGTTCGCAACTTTTCAAACTTCCTGCACGGAGTTTTAATTCGTAACTAATTCCGCATTGGCAAGTTTCTGTAGATGATACAACTTTGACGACGCTTTGGTTAAATAACGCACTTGTAACCGTTAACTCGATACACGAGTTTACTTCTCAACAAATAAGGAAATAATCTTCGTTTATTTTTTATGTTATATAATACACATCGACCATTTATCGATTTTAATATACTAATTTTGTACATTAAAATTCAATACTCGTGAATCGCGTTGATTGAACGCGAAACAAACTTATTTATTACGTATTAACGTAGAAATTTTTAAATAAAGTTTTTTCGTTAAATCAATTTATAATTGACGTGTATCGAAGTAGACTTGAATAAATGTTTGAAAAACTAGAAATTATAAAGTCGAAAGAAACTTTGCTCTGCAACTTTCCGTTAGTCAAAACGATCGAATAAAAATAATAACGTAATTTATTGTAAAATATTTATCGGATAATTAATCAACGTATTTTCCATTATTAAAGTAATACCTATAATAAATAAAGAAGCATTGTATTACTTTATATTTGTTGTTATTAAATTAATTGATAATAAATTATAAATTCAATGATCAAATATTTTTTCGAATACGATAAAAAATTATTTACGGAACAATTTTAAAGAAAGTAAACGTAAAATAAAACATAGAATAAATAAAGTCCTGCATTCTTTAAATTAAATTATGTTACGTATTATAATATTATCGTATAGGAAACATGAATTGTAATACACAAATATTTATACACGCATTAAATTAACTTTAATACTTCTTACCGTTTTTTAACCTATATTTTTTAATTACGACAAAATCTACCTCAATTTTTCTTGCTTACTCATTAACGTAAATAAAAAATGATTAAAACCACTGCTTACCTTACTTAAATTTTATTGCTTTCGATAATCATAAATATTAATGTAATAAATTCTCGGTATTTTTTTACAGTTACTTAAATATAAACAATAGGAATGGAATTGTCTTCAACGAAACAATATAAATTGATTAAAGCAAGTTTTACAATATCTATGTCTGGAAATACTAGAATTCGTTACGAAGGGATTCTAAAAGAGTATCCCGTTACCATTGTGTTCTTAGTTGCGTATTCGCTACTCTTGTTTACAATCCGAGAGATTTCAGAACGAGGCTTCGATTTTGGAAAAACAAAAACCTTTTTTTATTTAATTAAATAAAAGTAAAGTTGTCTCGATTACGGCGTATTTTTTACAGTTTGCACGAATAAATAAAATTAACTTATGCGAATTCGTTTGGGAAGAATGCGAAAGAAAATTGCGTCGAAGGAAAATGCGGTATAATCCTTTGGATTAAGATCGTCTGTTATACGCGGGAGGCGATTATTTTTCGATTAGGTGCTGGATTTTCTCGATGCCGCTATTCCGATACCCTAAACCAATGATTGCAGCAGTTGGCGGGCGATGGCCAAGACTTGAAACGAACTAATTCTGAGATTGCGGCAGAGATATAAGGTCCGCTTCGCACTATCAGCCTTTCATATCCTATCGTTAATCGTTTGCACGAATATATATACACAAGTGCATAAGGTGCACACATACACTCGACTCTAATTTGAAATCGTTTGCCTTCCAGATTACGGCTTTCCTTCTACGGCGGATCGATACAGTTTTTTTTATAAAACAAGTAGTTCAATTCGCACTTTACTAATGATTGTCGAACACTTCATCGTATAAGCGTGTAATTTTTTACTGCAGCTTCTTCAAAGAATTTTAAACAGTAAAAAATACTTCTTATCGCATAATGCATTTTTTTATCGAAACGTCGTACCTAAGCTCGTAATTTATAGCTTTGCTTAAAATTTCTTTATTTTTAATTATAAGAATAAATAAATTGTTTTAAAAAAATAAACCTAGGTAATTTTTATTTTGGTCCGAGAAAATTGGAATTTTCTTATGTACATATTTTAAGTCGTTTTCTTATCTACGTGCAGCCACTAAAGGTACGAGCCTTAAAACAAAAACTTCTTACAATATTTACCTCCATCTATAAGTTTTGAAACTCGTTATCCGCTATGTTTGTATAAAATCGCACGAATAAAATCTAAGCGCGTATATCCTTTATCCATCGAATTTAAAATCTTCCTCCATTATACGCTACAAGCTTATATCGCCAACTTGCTAAACAAAAGAGGCACACATAAAGATCTTTTGTATCCCGTTCGATGTTTCAGGAGACACGAAGTATGGTATGATAAGGCGCAACCGCGATAGCCTCCATCTACACGATGAAGAAGATGAAGCCAATGAAGGTGCTGTTCCTGTTGCTCTTGCCGGTCTGCTTGGGACTGAGTCTGCAAGAGGATGACCTCGTGTTCGACGATGTCGGAGAGGAGACACCCACGGCAGGCACCGCCGAGTCCGAGTCTCACCAACGTCAACATCCGCACGATACTACCACGATGAAAGATAAGACGACGTCGGCGACCCCGTTACGAAAAAATATCAAAAAGTGGCAACGCGTCGAAAGGTTATTACCTATACGCGATGCCATTGCAACCGTTGGTCGAGTCTTTAAGTTTCATATTCCTAAAGACGCGTTCACCGGAAGCATCGACTACTACGAGGTGAGAATTTTACAAGAATTTTACCGTGGTTTTCACTCCGTTTGGAGTATTCTTTGTTCCGTAGGGGCGTTTTTCATTAAAAAACAGTTTAAACGCTTAATTTATTGATTTGTCTTCCGTGTAATCGTTTAATTTATTATTTCAATTAAGGAAATACAACTTAAATAGGAATTATTATGCAAAAGCTTGTGAAAGGATCTATATAATATTGTACTATTAATTTTTAACGAAGGAAAAATTGATCGATGCATGCATAACCGAATAGTTTAAATAAGTGAGTAATGTTAAGCTTTGATAAAAATATTTACTGCTTTAATTAATTCGGTTTCCTATGACGAATATCTTAAATGGGTCGATAGCTATCGTGATTTCTTTAGAAATTATTACTTTATATAATTTTTTTTTCGTTCCGTATTTATACGTGCATGTAATTACTAGAAATGCAGATATGGACATTATCCAGTTTGTACGTGTATACGTATTTAAAGTCGCTGATGACTAAATCTAAATAGACGGCTCTTCATTTATACTGGTGCAAAAGTTTTAATTACCAAGACTCGCGAGACTACGGCTTAATGTATGTAGAATTCATCGCTTCGTACTCGTTTAAACTTATATATTTTATAAAATAAAGTACTTTGCGCAAGTTTTTTAAAAGTAGGAAACGTCGTACTTAAATATCGCTATCAACGGCGTAGTAAATTAATACGCCGGACTCCTAATAGTATACGGAAACTTATAATTAATTAATGGTTCCTTCCAATTGCAAAAGTAGCCGTTGCTCCATATTTTAAAACCTGGCAGACTCTCTTTTTATCATCGGCAGTGAAAAATCAAAGTTCCTGTTTTATACGTAATCAGTCATTTCCTAAGAAGCTTATCTTGTAAAAGTACACGGTATCTTTTCGACGCGAGATTACGGAACAAAAGTCGCACGATTAGCCAGCTTATACAAATCCGGTTGAAGCTAATAAAAATTTCTGGAAGCCTTCAAAGCTAAAGAGAGAAAAAAAAAAATCCACGTAAACACTCGCTAAAAGTTCCAACCCCCCGATGAGACAGACATCTTGGAGATAAATTTTTTAACAAAGTACCAAATCCATAGGAAGTACTCGTCATGCTTTTTATCGTTTAAATAGAGTTCGGTTTGAATATAGAAGCGAGAAAATTCATGGCGGCATCAAAAGTAACTATTTTCAGACACACATCTCTCATTCCAACCATTCGCCGTGATTTTTTTCTTTTGCCCGGTCTTGTAACGATAGTTTACGTCGAGCGAGACTATCTGGACGGTTGCCAGACAGCTACTTCATTGTCGGAAAAAGCGACCCGACGATTCCTCGTTCTTTCAACCCTTTCGTTATTCCTACATAGCATTCTAGTCGTCTCTCATATTATTACTAGCTGTCTTCTCGAACGTGTCGCTCATAACTACGTGTACGCGCCTCCTTCGTTTTTAGATTCTTTCTAGCGATGCGAATGTGATCTATATTTATATATAAGTTTGCATGGTTATGTAAAAATAGAAATACAATAATCTTACCTTGGATATGAAACTTTCCTTTGGTCTCCCAAGTCGGTAAAAACTTTAATAAATATCGCGCTGGTTTATTTCGTACTTGATATTAGGATATTCTTATACGTTATATTTACAAACCTGTAGATAACCGTTTTTAATTTAGACTACCGGAACAAATAAACGAGTTCGAACTTCTTTTTACGATAAATAGAATAGCTTACGAATTCGATTTGAATCGTACCACTTCTCTTATATTTGTTTCTGTACCTTTTTTTACTAAGAATGGTAAACAGCTTGACAACGGAGCGAACGAGAGCAAAGAAAATTCATTTCGTATATATGAAATTTGATACCTAGGCTTTAAACGTTTTATAGAACGTTAAAAGTTTCATCGGAATTTTCCAGCTACGACGTAAGTTTGTCAACGAATACGGAAGACTGTTGTTTATATCTCAAGAAGCCTATTCGTCTGTCTCTAGTTTTTTGGCAAGCATCGGAAGGAATACTTCGAACGCAAGACAAGATTGTTTCTCGCATCGGATGCGAGTCGTGCGAGGAATTTTAATGTAACGCGTTGTCCTGACGGAACTGACGAACGCGTATAAGAAATTATTGCAGCGATGGCGAGGAATACATTTCTAATATAATGCGCTTAATTGCTGATTGCATTTTTTTTTTTTTTTTTTTAATTACAACATTCTTGTTGCGCTAATTGACTGTTTTTAGTTCTCGAATACAATTATAAGATTACGCGTATCACTACTAATTTTTCGTCTACTACTTGCGGTATTAAACGAATGTTTAATATATAGCATTAAAATTTTAATTAAATTGCATTTCCTCTTTTTTATAAAAAATAAAATTTTAATACATAAAACGTGTGCGTAGAAATAAAATAATTTTTTAATGACTTTTAATAAAAATAAATAAAAAACGATAAAAATATGTTTATCCGGTAATTTAAATTTTCAAAGTTTACATCTGTGGTAATAATTAAAAGAAGTTTTGGTTTAATTTGGTAGCATTTCGTAAGCGAAACTTCAAAGATATCTTTATCACTATAAGTATAAATCCTTAATCACATACCAACAATCATTAAATGATAGCATCTACCGGTAACTCAAATATAAAAAATGTAAACGATTATTACGTGTAAAACATTTGTATACATGTCGAGTGATCAATATATGTCAAAGAAAGATAAAAATGATAAAACATAAAAGATATTATACAATATTGGCATTTGATTTAAACAACATTCATAAGTTACATTTAATACCATATATCAAAATAAAATTTTATAGTATACGAATAAACAAATAAAATTTCAAGATACGATCGAATAGTATACATTCAATATATTTATTCGTAATGATTTTGTAGCGCAGTAATTTAATATCTATACAAATTTCATATTATTGACGATTATCTATTTTACGTTTTTTTAAATATTAAAATTATACCCGTTAAAAATATTACATGAAAAATTTAAATATCTTAATTTTCATATCAACGACTTTTTAAACTTTTATTATTTTAAATCATTCTCTCGTATAACTTTTAAATTATATAAAATACTTTGAATCAACAAAAAATGTATTCGGAGGGATGAAATAATAAAATTTTATTTTAAAAAATCGTACTCGAATTTAACGGAATAAATAATATTTGAATCAATATTCGACAAATCCAAGAGTGCAAAAACCTTCAATAATCGTTAAAGTTGAGTTAATGTATCTCTACTATAATAAAAAATATAATCCGGATTAAAATTTATAAAATGCAAATCGATTTTCTTTTCGCAGTACATTAAAAATCGACCAGGTAGTAAAAATTGAAGTATCTTTTAAGAACGGCGATAGGCTAGAAGAAATGTTCGCAAAGTTAGTTTTAAAACATAAATAATTTCTTCGAAACGGACCGCGTCATCCATACTTTATAAAATGTCGAAGAACTTTGTTGGGAATTAACGTGGCACGGCCAAATATACGTGTCTACGAAAGTGGCAATACCGAGGGGAAACGAACGTGCAAAAGTCCAAAGCTGAAACTCCCTCCCAAAGCAATTGAAAAGAGCGGCAAGTTTACAGGTGGAATCGCTTCGAATGCATTGCAGGTACGCGGTGTCGGTGGAAAACCTCTTCCCCGTTGGTTACGATGGGACGAACCCGCTTACGTTCTGTACGGCGTACCATCCCGGAAGGACTTGGCTCGCAACCGCGTGAGCGTCACTGCTTACGGGAAGAACGACGACGTCGCCCAGGGTTCCTTCACCATCCACGTCTTGCCCGAGAGCCGCGAACGTTTCAAGCACAAAGATTCAAAGGTGAGCGCTCAAAGTTAAACACTCAAAAATCTGGAACTCTTTAGCTGAAGTTTCCGTCTTCTCCCCCAACGTATTTCAATGCGGTCGTTAATCTCCCCCGTGGACGGATGCGTTTTAAACGAGACATTCAATGCGGTTGTGTCACGCGACTATAATTACACGCGCGCGTTCGGGCGATCGATCAAAGTCTCCGAAAATCCGCCCGCGAGCGCAAATTCGCGGTGCCTCGGAAACTCGGAGTGCACGGAAGACGCGAGACGGTGGGTAGGATGAGACGAGAGCGGTTACACCCACCGTCGAAAACGGATTCGCGACATCGAGGCCAGACGAGGCCAGACTAAGCCGAGCCGCGAGAAAAGGAGAAAGAGGAAAAGCTCGCGGCTCGACTCGGGAAACTGTCGCCAAGACGAAATCTACGAAATCGCCTCGACCTACATCGATCGCTCCTTCATTCTACGTTTTGCGTTACAGAAAAGCTGCCGAGAGGATCAGGACCGCACTCTGCTGACGATCATGATCGATGCAAGGTACGACAGCCTCGGTCCGAGCGCTAAGGTCAACGCGCTCGAGAACCTCGCCGGATTCCTCGGACTGCACACGGTTTGTACTCGTAATTCAATCGGCGTCCAACTTTCCTTGCTCCTTCCCTTCACCCCTTCCCCAATCCCTTTCCCTCCGGCCTTTCCTTTTTTCATCGAACGAACGCGACTGCCCGCGTCTTTCTTTAATTAAGGCTCCTCCGTCGTTTAACGAAGCCGAATTGCCGCGCTTTATTGAAGCCTTTTACAATTTCAGAGGATTAGTGTAAATAGTTGGGTGCAACGTTGCCGTACGTTGGTGTACGGACGATACACCAAATCTCGAGTCTGGACTACCCGTCCGCTCCAAGTTAACAATTTTCTAAATATTGCCGGCCCAATTTATAATACGTCGTTCTCGAGAGACTCCGTCTAAGCCATCCTTTAAGTTACGACTTGGAGGAAGACCGAAATTTCGCGGATACGTCGACCCACAAAATATTTTTCGAGACATATTTTACAAAGTAACCAAAGTTGACATCGTTGATTAACAGCGTTATTTATTTACTTGGAAAAATATGTTACGAATTTTACGGAGCCCTTTCGTTAAACATTTAACGGTTTTATAACTAAAGTAAACTAATCTCGAGTCCGACATTGGCTTCGTTGCGCGAAAGAAAATTTAAACCCGTGACGTTTCTTCGAGGTGTTAGACGAAGCGTCGTATATCATTTGTTAAAAATATATACGATTACGGATAATTCGACGAAATTAAATTTTTTATGCTTTTCTTACGCATTTATAATTCTTTGGAAATTTAGTGCGCAAGCCTTGGATGAATTTTAAAAGCGTACGCTAAATACAATTTTTTTTTCATTTTTAAAATTAAATTTCTGTACGACTACTTTTCCTCCCAATATTAAAATGTATTCGCGTTAAAAATTTAACTAATGGTACTGAATATTCAAATAAGATCGTACGATACTTATAGTTATTTAACCGACTAACAAAGGCAATTAAAAAAATGTACTTATTATTCGTGTTTCGTTTTCTTAAAATTATCAAAGTCAAATATATACGTTTCATGGACTTCTACAATACACTTTTTTAATGTAAAAAGATCATAAAAAGTATTTCTTTCCCGTTGAATCCAAAATAATCATAGCAAATTACATTATTTATCTATTCAAAATCTTTCAGATGTTTTTACTTCTTTTTGCCTTCATTCTATCTATAATGAATAGCATCAAAAGAAAATAATCCTTTCAGGTATTAAATTTCTCCGAAGAACTCTTATACTTGGAAGTTCATTGATTTAGACATCGCAGAGACTTGTTTGCTCCCTAAAAATGTTCCAATTACACTGCGATATATATATATATATATATCGAATTTCACGATACCGAACCCCTATGAAACGCCGAAAACAAAGAAAACGATAATTGTACACGTAACGTTGTAAGCGATATCATCTCTAAAGCTTATATTTAATTTATCTGCTAATGGAACGATATATCAATGTATAAAAATCAAGTAAAGCAAAACTTTGGAACGAAAAATTTGCCTAAAACTTCGCCGCGAGCGAAGAAAACTCGATGCTCGCTACCAAAATTAATCACGATGAATTCCGTTAAAATTAGACGAAGCTTCAAATTTTTCTCAGCGCAACGGCTCAACGTTTAATTATACGAATCCTATACGTCCATAATTCTCGGACATATCCCAGATCTAAATGGTAGTTAGATAACAAATTCTCTTAAACAGCGTCAAGTTACGCTTTCGCGTAAAAATTAGTTTGCCGATGTAGCTGCAATGTTAACTGATATAACAAAAACTTTAGCCATAAACCAACTTAAAGAAAATGTAAGTTAAAGCCCCTCCGGCTTTCATAAAAACTTCGTTACATTCGTTCAACTGCTTAAACATCAATTAATCACTATAGTCGTATCTGTCTTTGCACTTCATAAACTCGAATCTTCGTTAGAGCGCGGATCGCTTTACAACATTTACAAGATTGTATTCATTAAGCTCGAGAGGTGAGTCATCAAAGTAAAATAATTTAATAAGTTTATCGCGCGAACGCACATTTTTACGACGTTGGAGTAAATTCCACTTATCTATTCGCTCGTTTGGTATTCGCGTCCGTCTATCCGAAGCTCCGCTCGTTCCTCGAGTCACTGCATTCTAAACACACAACTTTACGACACGGCCGTCCATCCTATTCGAATTCACGGAAACCCAAATGGAAAAAAAGGAGAAAAAAAGAAGAAAAACAGGAGAAAAACAGGAGAAAAAAAAGGAGAAATCATCGTTCTAACGCGTTTGTGTTCTCGTTCGCAGAGTTCGCTCTCCATGCACTCGGATCTCGACAAGGAGTATACCAACGGTGCGTTCAACAGCGCCGGTTCGTCGGTCGTACTCTCGGGACCAGGGAATGTCGGCCGCCGCCGAGAAAAACATTCGACGCTCGTGCAGTGGCAGGTGAGTCATAGAACGGGAGATTGAAAAAGAGCGAGGAGGATTCTCGCCGTTGGACTGACGAGAGCTCGACGTATTCGCGGAGGCGCAAGAAGGGGGATTTTGAATAAATTTTACGGATTTCAAGCGCGAAGACTCGAGCCCTCGTTAATCGCCTTGTCTTGAAAAAGGTGGTGGGATGGGTAGAGGTGGCGTTGAAGGAGGAGGGGGAAGAGAAGAGGGAAAGAGAAAGAGAAAGCGAGAAGGCGTACGAGAGCGGGAGATAGAAAGAGACGTTGATTCGATGCTTCGGAGCGTGAGCAGAAGTAGGTTACTTTTTTGTGTTGAGATTGGAGTTGCAAGATGCATACACGGACGAACATGCCATTGTAAGCGCTGGAAAATCTCTTGTATTTTACTTCGTATCAAGGTTCTTTAAATACGCGAAGCACTTTTCCGCGTTTCTTTTTACTCGCTCTATACGCTAAGTAAATAAAATAGCAGCCAGGTAACGTTTTAAATGAAATTTTTAAAAGTGTTTTGATCGCTACTCTGAGATAACTTTTCGATATTTCGCGAAACTTTTTCATTTAGCTTAATTAAGTCTCGTAATTCCCACGATAACCGCGTTTAAAATTGACAGTAAAAACTTGCATAAGTTATAATGCGATCGAAGATGGATAGATGCCACGTAGATTTAAAAATAAAGTTTACGGGAACGAAACCGCAACATGGGGCAAAAAGGAATTTGACGCGAAACTAAAAAACCGAACGTAAGACTGCAGTGTATACATGGAATAAAGAATCATTGAATATTTTTAAATATTTTACGCGTTGTACGTGCATCGAATCCTTGTCCGCGGAAACGTAACGTTGAATTGCAAAGTACGATGAATCGTTTGGATTAAATTTTAAAAGATAAATTCAGCTTTTGCCGCGGAGTAAAGAAAAACATTTGGTCTCGTAGATCGGCTGCGACGGTCACTTCTGGCCGCACCAGATCGATACGATCAAGCTAATACCGGAACAGGCGATGGACGGTACATTGACGGAAGTTATGCAGCTTCCGGTTTACAAATGGCGCGTTTGGAGCGACGCGACCAACTACGAACGTAACCGTCGAGACGCCACGGGTTCGGGCGATGGATTACTACCGGACGAGGAGGACGAGGAGTACGACGAGGAGTACGACGACGAGGACTACGACAGCAGCGAGGGCATCACCGAGTCGCCTCAGCCGCCAAAACCGAAGCCCGGCGTTCAACACTATGACATCGCCGAGGAACATCCGCACAGACATCATCACGGCGAGGAGAGTATCGCCGGTATCGGAGCTGATGTAAACGTGAGTACATTTAAGCGGTTGTACGTATACGTAATCTGTCTACCCGACATAATTTCCTTGGACGTTAACTGATTATTAACGACGTTTGATAGAACGAAGAGAACTTTATTTGGAGAAACGCAGATGGCAACAATGCTATTTTCAATTCTACACCGGCAGCATCGTCGACGTCTCCATCCGTAAGTTTAACGAGATTTTACGGGATCGTTTTTGGCTGTTTGATAGTTATAATCTATATAGATGGCTTTCAATTTTCATTATGATCGTCGTTACTCGAAAGTTCAGTTCTTACGAGCAACGAAAGTATATATTTGTATGTATTATATCGGCTGCACAGAAAGCTCTAAGATCTTTTTCTAAACGCTTGTGAAAATATTTATAAGTGCTTATTTCTAGTGTCTGTCTATAATAATAAGCTTTCAGAAAATTTGCGCTATATCATATGGGTTAAAACATTTATTGATTCATATCCACTGTAAAAAAGGATACCAAAAAATTTAAAACTGTACCGAGAAAAATTAATCAATTCGTGAAAAATTAATAATGTAAATGCAATATTTTGTATCGCGCTATTACGAAAATATTTATACGCATAGCAAAGAGCGAAATTCTATTCGCAACTGTCGTGAAATTATCCTCCCATAGATTTCTATATCGAATCGAAGAATGTAAAAATGCCTATTCCGGTAAAGTAGAGTAAATATTTTCTCGGTATACGGTTCTACAAGGAAAACGACCAAAGAGGAACGAAAATTCCCAAATTTGTAACTAACAATAATTTCTGCCACACATCGCATCTACTAACATTTCGCAGACTATAGCCGTTACGTTATCGTCATCATCGACAATATCATCTTCCGCACCCACATCGATATCAACATCGCAATCGTCGTCGCCCTCGACAACAACAACAACAACAACAACTGCAACTATGATTACCACAACGACGACGACGATCGAGCCTCCAACGTCGTCCTCGACAACAACAGAATCAGCGAGTTCGAATATGTCGGAAGAACCGTCGAGTCCAACGAGCAATAACGATACATCGACAACCTCGACGTCGACGACGACGACGACGACGACGACCGTCGAACCAACGTTCAGCGGCACTATCGAAAGTTTAACGACCGACAGCGTAACAACAACGTCAACTTACACGAACGCAACTCAAGTTT
This sequence comes from Dolichoris vasculosae, assembly GCA_018907195.1. NCBI lineage: Eukaryota > Metazoa > Arthropoda > Insecta > Hymenoptera > Agaonidae > Dolichoris > Dolichoris vasculosae. The sequence continues at coordinate 1,288,062 of JACCHY010000001.1, forward strand.
TGAGCAGCAACTCCGTCTTCCACTCGGCCACGAATAACGTATCCACGGATTCATTAACGATAGACAACGAAGAGTCGATGACGATCGAAGAAGATTTCGAGAACGAGACAGAATCCGATGTTACGACAACGCTGCAACCAAACGTCTTGGTCGTCTCGGAATCGTCGACGTCGTCGGGTGCCGGGGTGTCGAGTTCGAATATAAGCATCGCGGAGGGTCTTCCTACGATAGAACCGAATGCCACATCGATTCTCACTGTAAATTCTACCACGGAGGAGGTAATGCTTATTTGCAAGCTCCGCTTCGCGCGCATTCGTCGCTCATTACTTGAGACGACTTTTCCTTTTGTACATTTTCGATCGGCTTTTTTATAGTTGGGCTTTATCACCTTTTGTTTTTACATATAAAATGTATATTTTATACATTTCGCACAAGCAGCAATTCATTCTCGCACATGTTTATTTTATCTCTAGCGCAATACTGTAAACATTTATCGCTTAAAAACGAATCGTTATTAATTCATTAACAAAATTTATGGTACAAGAACTTCTAACATGGAATAAATATATATTAGGTGAACCGATATAATTATTTCTCTATGTATAAAGGTAAAGGATTATTCTATCGTATCAAACATATTACATTTAATATTAAATTAAGTTTATTTAATATTTCATTTTTCTTAACGAATCGATTGGGGAAAGTGATTAAAACTAAATGTCAATTATTCCGCATAATGGATTAATATAATCAAGTATATGTACTACAATCATAAACTAATTATTCATTGTATACTATTGACTAATACCTTTGTCATTTAATCGATTTAATTTTTATTCGTAACAGTATGTACGAATAGAAAAAATAGCGTTAAGTAAGTAATCTTTAAAATCTTAAAAATCCCATAAAAAATACAAAAAATTCTAACCACCGGATCTCGAAATTTTTATCCTCGTTAATTTAATCAATGAAAACAGACCGTCGTTACTTACAATATTGCACTAAAGGTATCATATCTGTATAATATTTGCTTTTATTCGACACGCGAAAGAGTTCCAACGCACATTGTGTACTCACCGATCACCCTTACGCCTTACGCGCGCACATATTATTTTGTATGTACTTTCCCGTTTGTACAGTTCGTATTGTACAGTTCGTATTGTACAGTTCATTGTGTCATACGACGTTTTATGTTTCTACAGGTATTCTTTCTCAAGTTTTATGTTTCAAAGTTTACTTTTATTACACATACGTAATATCATAACAGTTAGCGAAAGTCAAGAGCGATACGAAGCTTCGAAAGGTTTCGTTATTTACACGTATTTATTTTTTTTCGTATTAGTACACGGACGGCTCCGTACCTACGAAGGAAGCAACATCAACGGTGAACTTTACCACAACTCAATGGAGCGATAACGTAACGGAAAAAGAGTCCGCAAGATCTTTCGATCCCTTCGAAGCTATTCACGTACCCGTGTATAGTTCGACACCTAACGCAACAATAAGGTATTTCATATCTAGCTTTTATATCTATAATCAACGTATACTTTATCACGAGTCGCAACTTCTTCCGTTCTCTATTCGAACCGAATGGGCTCTCACCGAGTCTCTGTTTTTAAATAAATAAAAGTAATTGCTTTCTCATGGAAAATATACGATACGACATGTTTTTATTTGAATTTATTCTCGTCCGATATCAACGCGTATTTATATTTTTATGTAGATAAAGAAATAGTTTGCATTAAATAGAATTTATACTTCGTTTCGTGACATAATACGATAAGAATCATCGTAATTGATGTTCCCATTTGGTAATCGCGACGAATGACTACGCGCTAGAAATTTATTTTACAATTCGATATGCGAATTGTGTTACAAACGTGTACGAAACAAAAACAATAAAAATTAAACAATTTTCTTATCGAATAAACAGCGATCTAATGTTACTGTATTCTATAAGCACAACGATACCGTTAACAACGATCACGGTCGCCAATACTACCAGCGATGACCTCGTGACTAATCCAATCGACACGGGAGCTCCTTCAACCGAAGTCTACTCGACGACCGGAGAGGCCACGTCTACGTCGACGACGACGACCACGACGACAACGACGACCACGACGACGACCACCACGACGACACCGCAACCAACAACCACCTCGACGACCGAGAACATCGAATACGGCGTGCATAACGCCCCACCTAAAGTAGAGAAAAGACTGAAGAAGATCGCGATAGTTCAAGGAAAGCTGCTGAGTTATACGATACCCGAGGATGCGTTCAGCGATTTCGAGGACGGCAACACTAGGAATCTGAGACTCAGTCTCACCGAGAAGGGAGCTCCCCTTAAATCAACCTATTGGCTGCAGTTCAACGAGGATACTCAAGAAGTATACGGATTGTAAGTTTACGTTGATGCAACCGTCGCCAGTTCTTATCGATTTCCATATCAATCGCTTCTGCTAAATTTATGTTTCGTTACACCGATTTAAATAATAGCGGTGGATTTTATTGGTATAAGGATATAAGGATATAGGGAAATAAGGAATTTCTACTCTTGGTATCATTATCGTGAAAGACCACCGTTTTATTTTGTTTTCTTATTCGAAGTAAGGTTTGTTACGTTACAATTACTCGATAAACAAATCAACGCAATGCGTGATGAATTTTACTTATGAATATATAATTTTTAAGCGAATAATTTTATTTCACACTGTTACGCGAAAGCTATGTTTAAATTATGTAAAGAAATGTAAAGTCGGTATGTAAAAATGTATTTACAATTTATTCATTAATATATTGTACTAATTTTAAAATTTGATTTGGCATACTATCGATAAAGAAGATTGCTTTAAAAGTATCGGTAATGTAGATATTTTTAATATTCTCGTTCCAAAATTAATATCAACGTTTCCAAAATTACAAAAAAAAGTTTTATACAAAGTATTTTTGATACATCGACGATTAAAAAACTAATTATTTTTTTGAAAATAATATTAAATCGATATTTCTAAAATATTAATTGCATACAAAGAAATAATCTGATACTCTCTTTAAATTAATTATTTATACGCTTAGATTATTGTTTATTATAATATTTAATATAACCACGTGTAATTTAAAATACGAACTTGTAAATATTTAAATTTTTTATGTATTCGTATATATTTGTATTTTTGTATTAAAAACATGTACATTATCCATTTTTAGACCTCTAGAAGAAAATTATGGAGCTTTCTCCTTTGAAATTCAAGCTGCCGACAGTGAAGGACAAACCGCAAGTGTTAGGCTGGACATCTCCGTTCAACAACATAAGCAAATTCGAACTATGAATCACGAGTTCCACGTTTACCTAAAAATTGAAAAGAAGAGTGAATTCCCCAAAACCGTAGACTGGGAACTTAAGGTTGGCAGTATTTAATTTATCAAAAAATGAAAAAAATTTTGATACGATATCCATCTTTAAGCATTTATTATATATTGAATATTTATACAAAAAATTAATGAATTCTCAATTGATAAAACTTAAAAATTTATAAAAAAACAAACCTTTTAAATTGAATATTTGTTTATATATTAATTTAGTAAATTAATACATTTAGGCCTGTTTTTTAATAGTTTATAATAATATTAATTATTTCTAGGTGATGCGTAGTTTAGCTGAATTATATGGCGACAGTGATATGAGTTACATTACCGTTAGATCCATTGATATCACTCATGATCAAGCGATTTATACATGGACCAACGACAGCTTAGCAGGATCAAACAACTGTCCACAAGAAGAAATCAATAAACTTTATCGAGTTAGTTTATAGTTTAACATTTATGAAATTTTATTAAATATATTTCCAGTGTTTGATTTAGCATTTTTAATCAACTATTTTCATAGATTTTTTAAATTTACATATGGAATTAAACAATATTAAATCAAACCTTACGTGTCAATAAATTTAATTTTGATTTATTGAATAGATAAAAATAATATTGAAACTTTTTTAAACTCGCAAATAAAATATATTTAGCGTCATTGAAAATCAATTCAAACTTGTTTTAATAATCTTGTCGATATGCATCGTAAAATTTTTAATTATATAAAAATATTAAGGCAAAATCACGTTATCTTATCGACATTAAGAACTTCAAATATTAAATAAATCTGTGTTTAACAGGTACTTGTTTCCGACCCGGAGCTAGAAGAGCCAAGCGAAGGTTTATTACGCGTTTTGGGTCCTGAAATAAAACCCAAACGAGTAGTATACGAAGGCCTAGAACAATGCCAACAGTTGAAAGCAACGCAAGAAAATAACTATCCTTTGACTAGAAATCAAATTGATCAATTAAACGCCACTGTGGGTCAACTATTTATTTATAGAGTACCAACGGTAAATAATACTTTTATTTTAAAAGAATAATTTATGTAAAATAAATTTTTAAGACACTAATTTGTTTTTATATAAAAAAAAATTCATACTTTCAGATAGATATATTTCTTAATATTACATCTTTTCATCCTATTTAAAAATTAAGCTCAGATCGATATTTAACCGTTGTATTTACATAAATATTTCTATTACGTTTTCAGGACACGTTCTTCGACGAAGAAGATGGCGATACCGGAAATATGAAAGTGTCTTTGTTGACTGCGAATAGGACAAATATACCACAATGGAATTGGCTACAATTTGACACCAGCAATCAAGAATTTTACGGTGTGCCTTTAAAGCAAGATATCGGACGAAAAACATATCAACTAATCGTTAAAGATAAAGAAGGTAGGCGGAAAAGTTGCTGTAAATCATAAATTTAGGTGACGTAATATCTAAAAACTCGTACGATAACGTAACGCAATCTTTTATAACTCTCTTACTTGTTTTAAAAATAATGTACGAATCGATTGATTTAAGGTTACATAAATCTAAATACAACTCGTTCTCGTTTCTTCGTAGGATTGGAGGCGACCGATAGTTTAGTAGCCGAGGTGCACAATGCACCGATGCTGAGTCACGTCGTCGAGATATCGATGACCTTGGATTTGCCATTCGAAGCGTTCGCTCACTCGGCACAAAAGAAGCGCGAATTCATCCAGAAGTTGCAGAATCTCTACGGCGACAAAACTGCGAGCGCCATTTCCATCTTGAACATCACCGGTAATCACGACACGACGACCGTCACTTGGCGAAATCTCAGTTTGCCCGTGTACAAATGCCCGCACGAAGAGGTGAGACGACTCGGCCTCGTCCTCGTAAACGAAGACAAGACGTTCACGGAGGAGCTCAACAATGAATTCGACATCGACAAACAACAATTAGGACTTATACAGATATCAGTGACGAACACAGGCGCTTGCAAAGAAGTCGCCTACGGAAAACCAGAAATGCCGCCGGTGGACGACTCGACATCCATCGGCGCGACCCACGACGACTATCTCATCACCTTCGTTTTGCCAGCGATCATCATCGTCGCGATGATAATACTCGCGGGAATAATCGCTTGCATTCTGTACAAACGAAGAAGGAGCGGAAAGATGAGCGTCAGCGAGAAAGACGACGAAAGACAAAGCTTCCGTAGTAAGGGTATACCAGTGATCTTCCAAGACGAACTCGACGAAAAACCAGATCCAGGTAGGTCACCTTGTATTCGATCATCGAATCGGTTTTAATACTTTACAGTTTAATAGTTTATTAGTAGCGCCGCTTCGCTAAGAAAATATCGTCCGACGAGTGCAATTAGTAATAGATAAACCGACCTTCCAGGCAACAAGTCTCCCATAATTCTAAAGGAGGAAAAGCCTCCGCTGCCGCCTCCGGAGTACCAACGCGCGGAGGACGGCGCCGACATCCCGATGCTCTCGAAGGAGAACTCGGAAGAGCCGTACCAACCGCCTCCTCCGTTCGCGACGAACCGCGAGAACAACCGTCAGAACCGGCCCAAGCCCACCCCGACGTACAGGAAGCCGCCCCCGTACGTACCGCCCTAACATACCAGCCGTCGTAACAACGTCGCCGCAGCCGCAGCCGCAGCGGCAGCAGCAGCGGCAGCAGCAGCAGCAGCCAACACGACGGTCCACTCACCAACGCGGAAGTATATGCTAGCGATGCTCGGGGACTCGCCGACGCACCTCCAGCATCACCAGCATCACCAGCATCACCAGCAGGCGACCGCGAACTCGATCACGACCACGACCACGACCACGACGCTCGTGCCGGCGCGTTTCAAAGGGCAGCTCAACAATGGCTTCCACGAGCCTCGTCTCGTCCAATAAACTCTTAACTCCAATCTTCCTCGCCCAGTGCTCCAGGACCACGAGTGCTCCAACGCTCGGCGACGCTTGTTTCTTTTTTCTTCTGTCCTTTGTATCATGTTACATTTCTTACGCGGGAATACTTAAGAGCGGGAGTGCGTGTGTGAGTGTGTGTGCGCGTGCGAGACTGCGTGCGTGGGTGGACGGGTGTTTGCGGGAGTGCGTGTGAGAGTGCACGAGAGTGGGAGGGAGAGAGAGAGAGAGAGAGAGAGAGAGAGCGAGTGAAAGATTGAGGGGGGCAGCTGCGAACTGAGCATGTATTTATAATTGAGCTCGAACGATTCGTTGTAAACTTTACGGGTCTTCTTTTTTTGCCTACTTGGGCTCTCGCACTTCCGTGCTTCTTGCCGAGGGAGAGGGAAATTTAGATTTCGCGAGCTCGATTATCTGGATGTTCTTACAAACGAATCGAATACGCAATTGTTGTAAACGTACCGACGCGTACGTATGATCGTGTTCGTTCTTACGCAAGGAGAAAGCAATTATATTAAATCGTGTTGAATTGTCCGTTTTGATTTATTGACTATTTACGTCTTACGTGATTTATATTCTTGAATTTTTAATTAATTTTTTAACCAATGTTTGCGTTGATTTTTATTTTATTTGCGCGAGAGCTCATTGAATGTATAAACGTATAAAGTTTACGGTAATTTAAAAAATTTGGATGATCTTTCGAGGGTACGTTCGATACCTATTTGACTTCGAAATACGCACACACGTAAAAAAAAGAATCTTATTGAAGCTTGTCGATCACGCGTTGCCTTTCGTAACGACTTCCGCGTCTAACGTAGAGAAAAATCCGCTGTTCTCGTATCGAGACTCGTGTATCGAGAAGATTAGAGAACCTGTAGAGAAAAAAAACATAAAACGCAAAAGAACAAATTGCAAGTTCGAAGTAAGAGGGAAGAAGGGAGATGGTGACGGCGGAATTTTTAGCGCATCCAACGATACTCGAAAAACATATATTTCACAGTAATCAGTGCCATTTTATTAAGCAATAAGCTCGCCTAATTGTGAATACTGATTTTTTTACATGGGTTTTGTACATCAAGTTCTTTGAATTGATCGAATAAGCGATTGATTTCATCGAGTCTCCTAATTATATAGACTGTAACGTAATTTGAAAGAAAGATAAAGAACACTGCCAGAGCGAAGATGCAACCTTCGTTCGAACGTTCAACGCGCTTTTGTGCCCGTCAAAGAATTTCCAGGAATGAAAATAATGAAACTGTGAATTGATCGTGAATAATTTTGTTCTTTGAACGGCTAATTATTAAGAAATATGTTTTTTATACTTCGATTGGCACGAAGTATGCCAATTTATTACGAGAGTAAAAGAAAAATTTAACGATTGTAAGCTACGAGTATTTGTATAACGTAATATACAAATGTGTATTATGTATAAGTACACAGTGCATATTTAATAAATGTTATTGATTCATTGTTTGATACTCTCTTGTCAGTGGTTATATTTATAATACGGTTATTTAAATGTACCGTCTAACGATCTTCAAAGCATTTACATTTTTAAGAATCTTAATTATCACGTTGATTTTCTATTTTTTTTTTTTTCATCTGTATCATCTTTACCTTGAAATAAATAAAAATTATAATAATGAACAAAGTAGCCGCTGTACGAATAAGGAACTCTTATCAAACACGAATTATCATTGAGAGCTTTAATTGCAAAACACTTGTAAACTAACGCGCACTTTTAACTGAAAAACTATTTAATTTTAGAATTTACACACTTAGTTACCAAGCCAAAACTTGACTAATATTAGAAAGAGAAAGAGATGAGGAAAGAGCATGAAAAATGGATGGGGAATGACGTTAAATAATATTGTAATATCGTATATGTCAAGGAATTTTAAGAACGTTTTATCATCGTTGTATAGGTGAATACAATCGATATCGAAGGAGTAAAAACGAATTTTTCGCTCCTCGGTGGAGTGGCGACCTCCGAGGTAATACATTGTTTTACTTATGCACACGTACGTACGCGTGACGCGCAAAAATTTTACAATCCGATATTTTAAAGATATAAAAATAAATGAACGATAATAATTATGTAGATGATACGCATGGAATCGTGCGAGTGAAGGCAATTTTCGTTTGTCTTATAGTGTACGTGAAAGAATTAAAAAAATAAAATATAAAAAACAGAAAATTCAAGCGAATGTTCGGTATGCCAATATAAAAAACAATGGGGGAAAAATTAAATTTTTAAGTATAAAGGTAACGAATTAATGTTTAGAAATTAAGTCGCCGACGATTACGAATGGAAAAAGAATCGTGTCGCAAAATTTCGATAACGACATAAAATCGACTTTGCTTGATTTTTACATCGACATCGATAGTCTTGAATTTTCAAATCTGCGAATAATGACTAAAAAAATATAAAAGTGTAATAATGAAAATAATGTTCCTTGTTGTTTTCTCGAATTGAAGTTGGTTCATAGTTTTTTACAACCATGATGAAGTACAGGTGTCGATGTTACAAAGTTGAGTAAATTATCGATAAATTTTTATACTGAAACTATTCAAATTGTATATTATTAATAACGCTCGATTCTACTTTTGAATTATTTTCCGATTTTTGTGGTCTTCATTGATTATAAAAGTGTATAATTAACTAAAGGGTGATTGGGACACCTGGATTTATAATTAAGTGTAATATTGTTAAGTACGAGGCGATGCGTTTTCTGCGATTTACAATAAAAGAAAAAAAAAGAAAACAGAAGAGAAAGAAAAAATCTTTAAGATATTGTACACTTAACATCAATTCTCTCATATCACGCTTATCTCATATCGTTGCTCCTCGCGTATTTGCCCGATGTTGCTAGGCAAAAAATCTTGTATTATATACATGTCTACGTTAAATATATTAAAATAATGTTGGAAATAAATGCTAGAAAAAAAAAGTTTCTGAAAATTCTACAAGGGACCGAAGTAGAGGCAAAGCGATCCATAGATCGAAAAACAAGTAGATTGTTGGCTTAAAGGGGTACAATTTTGAGTAGGAAAAGAAGAACCAGCAAAGCGGTAAAGTTATTTTTTACTCGTATTAAAGATGAATAGAACAGAAAAGGGAGTGAAATTGGATTTGTAAAAAATTAACGTTGGTCTCTAAAAAAAAGAAATAATACATTATAAAGGCCTTTTTAGTAGTTTTATAGAAGTTCTTAATAAATTTTTTAAGTGTATGTGAATGTCAGTATATTTTTAAAGCGTATGTTTAATTTATATATTCGGAATACGATAATATAATAATTTATTCTTTTAGCAATTCTTTAATCCGATATATTTTTACATCGTTATATATTTACAAGAATAATTGATTACGATCGTAGCTTAAAACTACGACTTAAAGAACGTAGATAAATAATTTGCATGAAAATCTGTATCGCGCGATATACATTTTGTAAGATGAAATTGAGTGAAAACAAAGTTCCATCCCGAATTCACTCCCTAAGAGAAACGATAAAATTTATAATAAATAGAAAGAAGGAAGTAAAATAATGCATTGCATACCGTTACATCACTTAATAGACGAGCGAGGAAGTAAACGTCATTTTTTTCAAATGGTACGATCGAATGAAGCATTTAAAGTTCCAATGATGACGGAGAAAAAAAACAGAAAAAAGCGCATTATAATCGCCTGAATTTTTAAAATTATTTTTACTTATAAGTCGTAACGCTTCGTTAATATCGTATAACTCGTAACGAGTATACCCATGTGCACATACATACAGAAATACAAATACACGCATACAAAATACATTGGTACTCCTGGATGGTACCTGAGAGATATATTATATATAAATATATATACACACGCTCAACTCTTTTTCCTTTTAGGAACGCGAGATTAGTCAATCGGTAAATTTATAGAAAATTTTATATATATAAATAAATGAATAAACATATATATATACACACACAATATGGATAAGTATAAAAATTTGACCATATAAGATAGTTAAATACCAACGGTTATAATTACGGCAAAAAAATTAATTTTATATCAATTTAAATACACACATGATTATTTGTATATTTTATGATCGAATAATTATCGAATTTCGCTACACATATTACGGACAATGTAACATGGAAATTATCATAAGGTACGTATGTTGATTTTACATACATTGCGCGATCAAAGTTTAGTCTATCGCAATTTGATGTCCCTCCTTGGCTTGGACTCCTCGAACATGGTCATATTTAATATTAAATTATGGACGATTGTGTGTAATTATACACGAATATCAATAAAATTTACCTCTGGAATATTGTAATGTTTGTAGTTTAAATCGTGCCGATTGACCGATTTTACGGGCCTTGTACATCCGCATCAATTCTCGCGACTCTATATGAATATGTTGTCAGTAATATATTGAAAAAATAAATAAAAGGAAAAAAAAGTATCAAAATAAAATATACATACGTGTACACAAATATTAGATCTGACAAGTATATATTCGACATGTGTATAAGAATAAGAGTTAATAAAGTCATTTTAGGATATAATATGCTGAGTTTATTTTGTTTCCTTGAGAATTTTCTGTAAAAACTCGTTCACTCCAATACTATTTTAGTATTAAATTTAAATTTTGCATATAAACTGGTCTTTACAAAACGAATGTGATATCTTTGATTGAATTTTTCAGTGTCATTTTTATCTAAACCAAGACAAGTAATAATTCAAAAAATTTTAATAATTTTTATTTCTATATTTCTAAATTTCTAGTTGAAATCACATCTATGGAATTTTAAAGTCGATTGGTTCTAATTACTTTATGCTTTATAAATGTAATATTATACAATTTTTATGAAATTATGATAAATTTTATGTACATTTTTTAATATATAAATTCTACGAAAGTATCATAAATTTATAAAATTATTCATTCCAGTTAATTCCAAAGCCTCAATATAATTAGATTTGTTGGTTTCGATATACAACACATTATCTATTATTTATTGATATATCGACAAATTAAACGTAACTGATAAAAGGAAGATCCGCGCTAAATTTTTTAATTTCCATATAAGAATAATATTAAATTAAATTATTCACAAATATAATATTTTCCACTTGATGATAGTAATATTGCTATTTATTATCGAAATAACATTTTCACGTTATTTATTAACATTGTTATAACATTTTTTTATTTCCAAGATTATAACATATTTATGATTAATTACGTTAATTTGTGTAAAAAGCCGAATATATAAATATTAAAATTAGTACTTTTCATACTGTGTGGTTAACGTATACATTTTATGGCCCATTAATTATCTTTTAAGCTCATACCTATAGAAAAAGAAACTGAAATATTCATACTTTCACAATCACTGATAAGTAGTTATAATACGGTGTACGACTACACCAATGGTTAAGAAAATATCATCGAGTATAACTTTTATTTAATTTTCAATCATTGAAATCTTTTGTTAAATTTCCACTCTTTTTACAAAATCTTATCGCAAAGTTTCGAAACTGAGCAAATTACCTTATTTGTACTAATTTAATAATAAATATATGCAGCGTAGATTGAAAATCTCGCGATGTTATCACAAAAAACAAAGTTTGCTCTATTAATCGACTTATCTTATTATTTTAAATAAATGGATCGCTCGAAAAAAAAGAGTAACGGTGTTACGTTAAATTTTTTCATCTTCAACTTCAAACCCGAATAACATATTCAACGAAAGATCGACTTCTCTGGTCAGGTATAAAAATAAGCTACCGATGCGTTGGACACGGCATATATCGAAGAAAAAAATTATAAACGTTCGCTGCACAGCCAAAGAGTAAAAATAACATCAACGACGTACCGAAAGCTACAAACTTCTAATTTTCCCATTATAGGTTCGAAAATGTATTTCGCTTCTAGCGAAAGATCCAGGAACGGTCGTAAAAATTATTCTTTCGTCGAGTCGGTAAATTACGCGCGGATTCGTTTACATCCCATTAAAACTTGAATCCTTTTGGAAACGCGGCTTTGACGCAGCGACGATCCAAGCGATCGAAATTTCGATCGTTCGAACCGAGGCGCATCGAAAACTCTCGAAGCCTCCGACCGAAAACGCGAACGTCGCCTTCGCTGGAAACGAGAAGTTCGCACTCGTTTTCCTCGGACGCGAAAACGAGCCGCGATAATTCCCGCTAGGATCAGCCATTAAGGATAATTGGTCGAGAGTCGCGCATACATTACGGCCAAGGAGCGGCTGAAAAAGGAAGCCGCGAACAACCAACCGAGCGCATCGACAACGTCCACAACAGGTTTACTCCCGCTCCTCGTCGAATTCCCGGGCGACGCTCGTCCCCCCGTTCCCCGACCCCTCCCGAGTCATCTTTTTCCGGTGGCGGAAAGCGCATCGACGTTAATAACACCGGCGACTCCTTTTTCGTCCCTTTCTGTCCCTTCACCGCGAGAACAAAGAAAACCTGACCGGCGCCTCTCGAGGTTCGCGTCGCGTGGGTTACGTCGTTGATCGAGCATCGATTTCGCGATATATCGGTCGTCGAGTCGCAGACGACGTCCGTCTCGACTTGGAGCCCACGATTTTCGGGTCGAGGAACTCGCGCTCATTCAGGATTAATATTACTGGTTCGCGTTGGAGCTAATTTCCATTCCGCAAACGAAGAGTAACGTTAGACGAAATACCGAGAAAAGGTTACTTTGGAAATTGTTTTAACTCTTACCGAGAAGGAATTCTCGGACGTAAAAAGTTGAAATAATTCCGATCGGGCGCGAGTCCATTATCTTCGATCGCTCGAGAAGCCGTTGTTGAATCTTTGGTTCGACGTTACGTTTGTTAAAAATGAACCGTTTACAATAAAAATCGCTTTATCGTAAAAAAATCCAAACTGCGAATTCGATACCCACCGAATAAATTTTAAGAATGTTTCGTTTATATTTTACATCGTTGCGCGATAAGCCGAATAATATTTTACGCGAGTGGAGCAACAGCGATAATAGAAAAGGAAAAGTCGTTACTCGAGAGATTATCAAGGTGCGCTAATAACTCTGAGGTAATTGAATGAAATACGCCGCATACTTGGCTGTAATTTGGTACATTTTTAGTGCTGTAAGCGATCGTCCGGAATACGCGTAAAAACGCGTTTAGCGCAAAGTTGTTCGATAAGAAAACAAACACTGGTTCGTTCACCGTTTGTACGTACGTTTTTTTTTTTCGAAGACGTATCGCGGAGATATCGATAAAAAGTTGCACCGAAAGCTAAAATATTTATAGATCGGATTTGTAATCGAGTCGCTGTCCTACAAAAGATAGTAAGTACGTCCAACGCTAGCGGAGAAAAAGAAAGAACGAAACGGGGAAAAAAGGTCGTAACGACAGTCGTAAATCAAACATTCCGAAGTTGCGATTTCCATAATCCGTGATCGCAGCGGTGGAAAAAAGTCGCGCAACCTCCTCGTAGTCGTAGTCGCTGTCGGCGTCGTCGCCGTCGTCGTCGCCATCGTCGCCGTCGAATAACCTCCAGGAAAATTCGGAATCGATGCACTTTAAAAAACACGTGCTCGGTCGCATCAACGATCGGAGCGACGTCCTTTTAAACTCGATCGCGGATGAAAAGTGCGCGTCGTCGCCGTCGAGGATACAGTCGAGGTCAAAAGCGAGTCGCGGGCTAAACTGGTTCCAAAGCCGGTCGGCGATATGATTGTCACCCCGACGGAGGCGAAGAGTCCCCGGTTATTACCCAAAATCCTGTTGGCACGGTCGACCGAGTCACCCAAGTCATCCGTACCAAAGGCAAAACAAAAGCCTCCCGCTGCGATGCCGACTCTGAAAACCGCGACCGGGTTTTCTTCGGGGTCTGTACGTCGGGCGAAAAGCGGCGCGAGAAGAAGAAGGAAAGAGCGCACGTGTAAATATTTACCGACGCATGCGCAGCGTCTCCGGTCGCTCCAGCTCCGTTGGTGTCACGTGACCCGTCCTTGGCTCGGTTATAAACGGTCGCCGCGCGACCGGCCGGTCTCATAACGCACCAGAGGCTCGTTCGCGTCGGCTGTCGTATTGTCTCTTTTCTTTTGTTCTTTCTCTTCTCTCTTTCTCACTCTCCCTCTCTCTCCCTCTCTCTCCCTCTCTCTCTTCGTCTCGATCGCACGAGGATCCAAAAGAGCGTCTTCCGTTGCTGCGACGGCAATCGAACCGCCGATTCCCCGGAGGAGGTTCCAGGTTCCCGAGGCGACTATTGCTCCGAGAGAGGTTTGCGCGCGCGCGCACAGGCGTTTCGATACCCGTCCCGGTGTAGAAGAGGTGGGCAAAACGAGCGGGAGTAAGCCTTACTCGGATCTCAACTTCTCGGACCTCAATTTCCGATAAGCGTCCCCCGCGATGGCCGGCTTTTGGGAATGGGACTACTCCAGTCAAAACGGTAAGTTCATTTATTTATCACCCGACTGTTCTTACCCGAGACCAGCGAACTCTTTTTTCCCCTTTTTTTTTTTTACTTTTGTTTCTTTTTTTTTGAACGCGCGGCTCGTCGCTTTTTACGCCGATAGAAAGTATCAAACGGGGCTTTGGAAGCTTCGACTCCGTTCGATTGGAACATCGTCGCTTTTGCACTTAGTAATTGTCGCGCATCGATTTGTTTGATTTGTTTGTTGTTGCCCGCAATTTTTCGCACATACCTCAATTTAGAAAGTTTAGCGGAGTGTCGCGATTCGTAGGCGACGTTTAAAAATCGTCGACCGCCGTCGAAAGAAGCCGACGTTTCGTTCTTTTGTTATCTATTTGTAATTCGTTCGCTTTTCGCGTGTATCTTTTCTCTCTCTGTTGATATTTCTTTTTAACACGCAAATATTTCCACGCACGCGTGAATGCGACGAATATTTTTCACCGACTTCTAGTAAAGCGAATCCTTTTTCAATCGTTCGAGAAACGCGCGGACGAAATTCTGTCGTTCGAACGTCAAATCTGTTAAAAGGCGGTGCCAAATCTTTTTTACGATGAAAAAAGCTAAAACTAAATTATCTCTCGAATTAAACGTTAAAAATTAACTAAATACCAACTTTTAACTTTTACCGAACGAAAGTAACGTTCGTCCGGGCAAATAAATAGAATGTAAACACGTTGATATTCGTTTAATTATTTCCGTACCACTTCGAACGCATTCCGAAAATTACGATTCGTTTAAAAGTTGTTTATATTTGGGCAATTTTGACAGAATTGTTTACCTGGCATTTTACGAATAACGGTGAACCATAGTTCGATTCTTAAAGCCAGCTGCATTTTTTTTTAGTCCTTCTATTTACTACGTACTCCGTGTCACTTTACGCGCTCTTG
The DNA here is from genome assembly GCA_018907195.1 of Dolichoris vasculosae. Taxonomy (NCBI): domain Eukaryota; kingdom Metazoa; phylum Arthropoda; class Insecta; order Hymenoptera; family Agaonidae; genus Dolichoris; species Dolichoris vasculosae. The sequence continues at coordinate 1,303,693 of JACCHY010000001.1, forward strand.
CCGAAGGTTTATAACTTGGCTAAGCGGAACTTGACGTTAAATGTTCTTGTAGCTCGAGTATGGAGAAAGGATCGAAAATTTGTTGCATTTTGTAATACGCGTATAGCATTTTAAGCTGACGAGTCTGATGGATTTACCGCGTGTTAGAAGCGTTGCAGAGAAATCATCGATGCATAATTAGTAAGCTTAGAATTTCCGCTACTCCTCGGATAGTAGCTTTCCTTTTTATTTACTATTCTTATCGCCGGTAATTTCTACTTTTGAAGGGAAAAAAATTCCTGCTCGATGTTTTCGATTCAATGAGATAAGTAAAAGTTTGTTTATTAGATTTTTTACTTGTTTTCTATTTTTTGTTGTCTTTTATAAATATCTTACTTTCCCTGTCAGACGTCGAAAATTATTGTATGTACGAATTATTTCATCTAGATAAATTAAAAAATACATACCTATAATAAACTTTAAGTGGATGCAAACTTCAAAAGAATGAAAATATATATCGTGCGAGATTTCAAAGAAAAAAATTCTTGAAAGAAATCTCGAAAGGTTTGTAAAGGATTTACTATTTATATCGAAGCTTTCAGAGCGATAACACTTCTATTCACTCTTCGCTTATCTTGAACGCGCACAGACGGCAAAAATTTATAGAATTTAACGATATATTTTATTTCGTTACTACGAATGTTATTTGTAAATAATAAACTGTAATAACTCGTCCATTTGTATATCTTTGAAGCTCGTATTCGGTTCCTATAAATATTTTACTCGAAGAGTATACGTTACATTATTAAAATTAATATCCAAGTGTAATATTACTTTCCTTTTATGCAATTTTATACGTTTCTCTTTATCCGCAAATAAACTTTTGCTTCAACGTCCGTCTTTCCTTGTAAATTAAAATAATATGTATTTTGATACTGTTTGCGCGATTGATAAATTATCTATAATGAAAAAACTAATCGCTACCTTTATTCGATCATAGTTTTAAATTAGATCGATCGAACGCTTTAATTTTACTTCAATAAAAATTTAATTATTTAAAAAAGTGTACGATCGAAACGATTTAAAAAAATCACGGAGACGAATTAGCAACTGGAAATCAATCGTAAGTTTTCGATTTTTAGCGAATTACACGTAATTGACAAGTAAAAATATAAAGGAGCATCCGAAATATCGAATTTCAATTTTAGCGTTGCATTCTATCGGTGTACCGTTGACTTGATTTCCAACACGAGATACAAAATCATTGTTCTTTCTTTAATCGAATGCAAGTTGTCGATCCATTTTCCGAGTCGCGGCTGCAATACGATCGTGCCATGAAATTCCAACGGTGAAAAAAACGAAATAGAATAGCTGCAATTCGCGTCGGTGCATCCAAACTATTTCCATTAAGAATCGAAGCGACTAGTCGGCGGTAAGACAACTTGGAGCACGAAAAGACACAATGTGAAAAGTTGCGAAATGCAATCGAGGCAGGTACGAAAATAACGATGATTACACGGACGTTTGTGAAAAATTCAGTAGCCACACCGCGACAACGAGAGAATACGAAACGACCGCTTAGAGAAAAAAAGAACGAAAAGGAAGGAGAAGGCACGATAAATCGGCCCGACTGAGTCACGCGATCGTCTCGTCGCCGATTTCGTTCGGCCCTTCCAAAGACGTCGTCGTCGTGTTCGGGAATCCCGACCTCCACCGAGTTCCCGAAGCGCGCGATCGATTTACTTTTTTTCTTTTTCTCCTTTTTCTCTCTCTGTTTTTTTTCCCTACGAAATCGTGACTCGCGGGAGCTGCGACCCCGAAACGAGCACAAGGTAAGGAGAGGGTGTGCGGACTTTTGCGTTTACCTGAGCTCCGGCTTTGGTTTACGCGCGACTCATCGGCTGCCGAGAGCTCGAATCGCTCTGCTTTTTTTTTTATGATAACCGATCCCTCGCGTTGGTTCAAGCAATGAACTTTCTGATTTTTGCGTTCGTGCCTGATACTTACGGCCAATCTGCCATTGGTTTGCCATTTTCTGCGTCGAAAAAGTTTTCTTTCTTATCTTATCGCAGACGGATGGGAAAATACTTTGTTGTACCGAATTTTGTTATTTATACATGACTATAAATACATTTGTAGTAATTATAAGCCTGCCGAATCTTTAGTTTTGATTTTATAAAATATATCTTATTATCGTCGATTATTGTTATCTTACATCATTAGCAGACGGTGTATTTATAATTCAGCTTGCTTTTAATAATAAATTTCTAACTAAGCGAATTCTCTGATTTTATTATTAACGCAATGAGTTTATTCATTTCGCTACTAATAATAAATTAAACTTTATAACTACAGCTTTAATTCTCTTTGCAAATTATAAAAATATATATATCGAATACTTTACTTTGACTTTAAATAATTTTTTCTACTTTTTTTTCATTGTAATAAAAATGTATTTTTTATTTTATTCTCAATGAATTGATATTCGATTAATTATTTCTCGCGTGTAACATTAAAATGTATATTTAAATTATTCTAAAATGTATACTTTTAAGCGTTCATTCGTATAGAAACTACGTTGCTTTCATTTGTAGTTTCAGTTCATTACCATAGCATAAAGTAGAGTATAATTTATGTGACTCTATGCATAATGATGCTAAAATAGTATATCTGACGGAAATCGGTGAATATTCAATGAAAAAAAAAAAATTAAATGCGGTCGTTTGAAAACAGTTAGAACAAGGTATTGTTTATGATCATTATGTATTTTTTTAATTTCTCAGTTTAAAACATAATTTACATGACAAAATATATTTATCTCCATCAATCGTAACTGTACTTTTATAAAATTAAAAAATTTTCTTATTCAAGTTTCATTGATTCAAAATGAAATTATTAATCGCGCGTTTCACTTAATATAATATCTAACTTTCTTACAGAAGCAGTTGCGTTATTTTTTAGATTTTAAAAGTATTCGAAGGATACCAGTTATTGAAAATATTTTAAAAATACTTTATTACAAGAGTAGTAAAAAATATAATAAAAAATGTTTTTTTAAACCTAATTTGTTATTTAATTATAGATTACTTTCCTCGCTTCCAGCACTTATGTTATATAATTGTAAATACATTTACTAAAAAAAAGCATAATTTAAAGATATGCTATCTATGTTAAAAAATTTATAAGCAACTTAATATTTAACGCATTATTTACTTTTGTGGAAGAACTCGTTATAAATTTGAATAGTGTAATAAAAAAGAATTACATCGTATAACTTGTTAAATTTTTTAATATCAAATTCATAAATCTCAATTCTTTTTATACAAGTTTAACGCGTTCAATCGGACAATATTAATCATTTTCATTCATAAGCGCGTATTCAAATACATTCGCACCTAATACTTTTTATCTTTTCTGTCATACCACGGTTCGCCTTACCCGATTTATCTATTCTTGAAAGTATTTTAAAGATAAATTTACGCTCACGGAAATAAAACCATGTACTTGGTTTTCATATAATTTTACAAGAATACAAATAAAAATAAAAATATAATTATAGAATAACCATATTCGGTCGAACGTATATTTAAAAACAGATAAAATTTACGTGGAATATAAATTTCATTTTTACTCACTTATCAAAAAAAAAACATTGATTCAGAGTTAAATCACCTTAGCAAATTAACTACGAGAAGACGGATTTATCGTTTATTTATTTTAATCGCGTGAAAAATTTACAAGTTTTATATTTTATATATAATTCAATCTTAATATTATCCGACATTATTTACAAATATAAACTTGCAAAATTACAGGGATTATCCTAACTCTCTTGCAACTATAATTATACGTTTAAAAAAAAGTCGAGATTGAAATACTAAGGCATCGGTTGCTTTAAAAGATGGCAATATATTTCATTCTTTGAAAAGGACTTAAAATACTCTTAAAATACTCTAATATTAATCAGGAGAAAAGCATTTATCGCGCGAAACGTAAGAATAAATAAGATACGTTCTTGGTTCTACGATAACTTAAGTTCGCATTATTTCGTACAGGTTCATCGATAGCTAACTCGGTTCTCTCAACCGAGCAACAAAAATCGATCCCGATCAATGGGGGGAAAAGTCGAGACAGCCGGATACAATAAAGTAAGCGCGAACGATCGAAGAGATGCCGAGTTTCGAGACACACGAACGATAAGTGAAAATCTCCGAAACTCGTTATATTCATAAATCCAATTAAACGCAAGAAGACGGCAATTTACCCGGTAACCCAATTCGGTATCGCTTCTCAACCAAAAGCACACGCGTACAAACGCCACTCGGCGACGGCGCCGGTGAAATTGATCCGGATCCAAAAGGCTGTGGCAGGGCTGCCGCACGGAAGCCGGAAACACAAAGTGAAACTGGGTCTACCGAACAGACACGCCGATTTAACGCCAACGACGCGGCGCGTATCATCCGAGGGCTCATCGATCAGGCATTAAAAAGAAATTACCTTGTTATAAATAAATTGCCTTCGGGCTTGAGATCGAGATCCCTCGAACCGCTATCTAAACTTTCACCGTCGAAAGCACATCACATTCGTAACGAGGAATTGCCTTATCGCGAACTCACTAATGAGTTACTTGCATTGTGTGGTACGCGAACCTCGTCAGTCGATTATTCGTTTATTTAATTTTTTTTTTAATATTTGCGACTAACGGTAAAGCGAACGCAGAAAAATAGTTAAGGAAATATCGTCCGAACGGTGTTTCAATTTTTTATCGATTGAAACTGCATTATTTTTTTCAACGGAGTATAAATTTTATTTCGTGTCCCGCGTTTTATGCTATGAAATTATTTATCGCGATAGAATAGCAACATAAAAATTAGTAAGGATTTTTAAAAGCGGATAAACGCTCAAAAATAATAGAACTTTAATAAATATATAACCGATTTATTATCGCAGTCAATTAAATAGAATATTACTTTTGACACAGTATGTAAATATATGTGCATAAAAATTTATTGTTATGCGAAACTGAAATATTGCTCTTCCCGTAACCTGCGATTGAAATCGAAGAGGTTTATTGCTATTGTTCGATGTTGTGAAATCGGCTACGTATTTTGTTTCATTTCGACATGTAACTTTATATCGTAAGGATTCCGTGCTCTCGATGTACTGCTATATGAAAGTTACGACCATTAATTATTATTATATATATTCTCACGATATAAATTTATCATCGTTCGACGATTATTACGTTGCTTTAAACATAATTTTATCTTTCTTGTAATTTACACAAATTTTTTTTCAATCGGATGTATCTTCTTGTTCGATAAACGGAAAGATTAGAAAAATCGATGCTAAATTGAAAAAATCAAGGATACCGATAAAAATTATCGTTCGGTATATTACGGTAAAGAATATGTATAATTGGCACATAAATAACAGTCAATTAATTTTACGGTGTTACCACTTAAATGGAGGCCACTTTCCGATCGAGAATCTGGAACCTTTTGACTTATCTCGTCCCTCGGGGAAGGTCACATTTTCCGAACGTAATCTCGTGCATTTATGAGCTCGTATTATATTAGTTTGCGTATATACGTGGGTTATCTGTCACATTTTTTCTTATTTATTATTATATTTATGCCGAAACAAGTTAAAACTTTACTTAAATCATCGGGTTGTCGTAATTTTTTTTTTTTTTGCTTTACGCGCATTTATTTAATTAATGAATATTACCCGAGAAAATGAATATTAAAGTACGGATTTCATTACGATATGTTAGAAATGTATCCTAATTCATTCGAGCGAAACCTAAACGATTCATGCATTCGATAGCAGTTCAATAGATCACGTAACGAACAGGTGTAACGTTTTATCTTTAAAAATGCGACTCTAAATTACAGCGCTTGTTTTGGAACCAAAGAAAAATTCGAATTTCTTGTAACGATAAGTTTGAAAAAGATGAAATTTCATTATTAGTAATTTATGTAAAAAATTTCTTTTTCTTTAAACTGAAAAGTTCAACGTTGATTCTCGATACGGAATATATTATACGATAAATTATAAGTACTCGCAACGATAATTGACTTTTTAAAGATCTTTAGTTAGGGAAATTTAAGTAGTCGATAAAACAAAAGCGCGATGACTTAAAAGTAGATTTTCAAATTATTAAATTAAATGTACATACAACAATATCGGTTTATCTTGGTTTTTTTTTAAGTACCAAAAGTTTTCGTAACTATAACACAGAAGAAAATTCAAATTTTTTCGTACCTTCGTACCAGATAAAACCGGTTTAAGCCGACGATCAAGCGCCGTATAACATCGAGTACTCGTAATCGTTACGTCGTGTACTTCCATACATTGGTCTCTGGTGCAAAGACAAGTCTTGAACTTTAAAATATCGATACTATACCCGAGTATAAAATCGCGTTATGTTGTTTGCGCCATGTAAGGTGACTCGATTTTCGAAGGTTAACCAAGAATATATTCTTCGTAAACATTTATGAACACGCGTAGAATTTAAAAAATTGTCTACTCTCCCGTGGACGGAAAAGACAATCGAGAACGTTTTTGATTGGATTATAATTCGAAAATAAATTAAATGCAATCTTGACTGTATACATAATATATTAATGATAGAAGTTTTTCTTCGTGCATGACTCGCATATGGAAAAAGCGATATGAATTAAAAGAGAATAAAATAGTATAATGCAAATTTACCGTGCATAAGTACTTTTTTATTGTTTTAGACGCATCATAATTAGATATTTTATGTAACTTATGTGCGTTTAAATAATCTTATGCGCAAATTCAGTTATTCCGCAATAAAATTTATCCGCAAAAATGAAAAAATACTTTCAGTAATGACGTAATTTTTGTCACAATTTTATTTTTACATCAAGATGGCGAGGACAAATCGCTAATTTTAATTTAAACAAAAGACCAAACCAAATTTTTCATTTTTTACAATTCTGAATTTATTTTTCTATTAGTTTCGCTCGTACTTGTCAAATCCTTTCATCTTTGCCTCGTGATTCATCTGAAAATGAAAACAACTTTTGTCAAACAAACGATTACTTCCAAGTACATCCACCATTTTTATTTAAAATTCAAATATATTCAAAACACTTTTTAGTATTTAAAAATTTTTTTAAGAATATTGACACACGTAAAATAAACAAGTCTTAATATAGATAATTAGTTTTGAAAATATTAATTTAGTGCTACAGTTATTTCGTAGTTTAAAATATTTATTTTAAAATGAAACATTATTCATTCTAAGTATTAACAATTGACATAAAAAAATATTATAATGTATAATTATTAAGAAATACGAATGATTTTTTTTTACAAATTGTAAGTATAAATAAGGTTTAAGAAAATAGTGCAACACGCGGGAATTAATTATCCCTTTACTCCTTGATAACCATTTGTACTATATTTTTATCGACGTTATAATAGAGAATAAATAAATAATGTTTAGATGGATCGAATAGAATAAAAATACTACGATCTTATAAAATTTTGCAACGGTTATAGTATGAAATGGACAAAGTTAAGCTCAAGTACAAAATAATCGAAAGGTATAATTTTGATACGCACTGTAAAAAATTAATTTGTATTTTAGCAGTAAAAGAATACATTACCTTATTAAAATTACGCACCGATTCCATTTGATCAAATTCGGGTTATAGCTACGTAAAGAATGACAATTATACTTACACTGTTAATCATACTTAGTTTTATATATATATTAAATCAACAAATTATCGATCAGTTTTTGAATAGTATATACCTATTGCAGTTCGTTTGGCATTTGCTTCGAAGTCGTTGTAAACATAAATAATTAAACGATTTGTTTGACTTAGCTCTTTATTTGCCATTGCATGTTTTCACTGCAATAACACTTCGATATAACGATCTTCCACAGATAAATTATTAATACCATCACTCGCGAATAAAAATAAAAGATTTAATCATTGTTCGCATTATTATATTTACTTTCGAAGGTAAAGTTTTCTTTAAAGTTTATCATTACAAAATTCATTTGTAACAAGTTACTACAATTTGCGTTGATACGCGAATATAACCTTCAAGAAGAAAAACGTAAATCGACTTTTAGATGTACAAAACCGCTTCTTCGATATCACGAGGGAAAGTTTTTTCCTTAATCGTATTAAAGTAACCCAGTCACTTTTCAAGTTGTACAAAGTCCGCGAGCGATTATAATGATTCCTCTATACTAAACCGTAGGTTACTTTAAGTAATTTGCGTCTTTAACCTATCGAAATCCATACATATATTTTATATTTTATTACGAATACTAGTTAAATACTATTTAAACAACAAATTACTTTGTTCGAGGTTATAAACCTTTTAAACAAGATGTATAATAATTATCTATAAAGCAAAAAGCATCGGTAGAAAATTATATTTATGAAAGGGTAAGAAATTAAAGTTATTAATCAAATACTTATTTTTATACGTTAAAGTAATCGCGAGTCACCGTTGCGTATAAGCTTTTACATCGATACGAAAACACGACCAAAATGTCCTTTATCTCGCTTTAATCTTAATTTTGTAAATTAAATAAATTAAATAGTATAGTTTTTTGACTTGGCACACACGTGAATATTTATTCGAGGTTCGCAAAGCGGTTACTCCTTAGAAAATAGCATTCGAAAAACAAGTTTGCGTGTTTATAGAAATTAATCACCAAATGAAATAAATAGTCGTAAAGTTTTAATTAATTTAAAAATAATATAAAAGCCGACAAATTTCATCGCACTGGTTAAATAGGAAGCTCGATGTTTACGAATTGTTTAAATTCGTCGCAATATCATCCAACACCGGCAATTTCGGAGCAAAGGGACAATCGCGAAACCGTAATTTATCGCAAACAAAAAATCCGGACTCTCGCTCGAGTTCCGAATTTGCCCCGCGAGTCGATTCCTTTGTCCCACATTCTCCCGTACATCGGAAAAGAAAGACCGCGAGTCTCTTTGTCCTCGTCTGCCTTCTGCGCACTTCTTCTCCCCTGCTTATATCCCCGTGGCACGTGTGTCGCCCGAGCACCGCAAAACACGCACACGCGTCAAATAATAACGAGTGTCGACGGGTGTGGCTCTCGATTAGCGCGCGAACGGAAACCAATGCCTCGCTCTTCTTCTCGATCGGGTTCGAATCCGACGCGCGTCGCTCTATTGTATTTATTTTTTGTTCCAAGCCATTTTACACGAACGAGTCTCGGTCGCTGAATCAACCGCGGTTACTTTTTTTATTTTTCCGGAAAGCATTCCTGAAATCTCCGATCGATCGGCTTTGCTCTATTACGATTGATTTTCTCGAGAAACAACGCCTTTTTTTTTGCTCGTGGTGCGAAACATTAATTCCTCGCGAGAAGCGCGTGCAGGTAAAATTTTTAGCTTGTACGGTTTACCGAATGCGAGCTGAAATCGGAAACTCGCGATTGTTCGCTGATATTTCATTTTGATAGACGCGTAATATCCGACATAACAGAAAATTGGCCAACGTTCCTATTATTAAATACAGTATAATTTCGTGGTTATGAATGGATTCTTTATAGTCCAATAGTTAGTTGCGAAAATCTCTAATAAAATCATCGCTTCATCGAAGCATTTCGTAAAATGATACGTTTAGAAAAAGAGGAGAAAGCTTAGCAAAGCCGCGTGTAAATATAGATAAGAATTGTAAAATGTCAAATATTAATAAAATATCGTTTAAAAACATATGACGTATCGTTCACGATCCGGAGATCATCATCTTCGTAACATAATAAATATGTATTAGCGCGTAATTGCACGTAAGCCACGTGACTTTATCTTATCAAGTACGTCGGTATAAACCAATTGTTTTCTCCGCATGCGCTAATGTACTCATTCGTCGATACGTCTACATCGTATCTGCATCGAACCGATTTTTCAAAGAGGTGCGTTTAAGAATATTTGCTCCCGTTTTCGATGTAGTTGATATCGCGCTCTTTGGTATTGCACGCTTAGGGTGTGTCGACGTCCATCGCGATAACTGCTTACAGTGCTCGAGACAAAGTAAACGAAGTTAGAAATAGGATAACCTATTTGTAGAAGCTAAAATAAGAAACTGATGCTAGAAGAAGAAGATTATGGTTTATACTAGTTTGAGAAATCCTGCTTGATCTCAAAATAAACTTTGTATTTGTATTGCGTTTAGTGTTTATTTTGTATGATGAAAAAGTGATGATGACGAATGAGTTGTTAAAAACTTTTTGAAATACTATAGAAAAGTTTTTTTTAATCTACGATCGATACATTTTATTTCTGTGGTAATACTTGAGATTTTGTTTTTAAATTTTACATGTTTGAATAGATTTAAATAGATTTCTATTTTAATGAATAAAAACTTTTTTTTAGAATATAATTAATGTTGATCGAACATAGAATATTCCACGTCAAATTATGAAATAGAAAATTATATTGAATAGATAATTTTGTGAGTGATTTAAATGTTTTAAATTTACTATGATGGCTACAGAAATAATTAAGCATGGCGAATAAATATCGTGTCGATAAGTTTTATAAAAATTTGATCGAAGAACAATTTTCTTATCGCAAAATAATAAGAATTAAGTCACTTTGGATGCATAAAATAAAACGATGTGTTTTTTTTATTCTCGGGAAGTTATTATAGAAATTCCTATAAAATAGTTTCAAGATATGAAATTACGACTGCGAGCTTTATTCGAATTCATTTTTCTCTATTAATCTATCTACGGTAATTCGCGTTCTTTCCATTCTTTCGATGTGCGTAGGTACTAAAAAGTAGCACGTGCTTCAAGATAATAGCAACGATAAGGTTTAGCGTAGTTGTAACGTATTGCAAGAAATTTTCGGTTTATTGTACAGGTGTGCGACGTTTGCGAGATAAGTATATCTTACGCGAGATAAAACAAAGTATATCCAGTAACGTGTATTAAGCGTTCACTGGTCGAGGACTTGACTAAAAATCACAATTGAACACGTTTGATCTTCATAGTGTTTCTTTAGAACCTCTTTTACTCGCTTCGCAGATTTTCCAAAGTTTTGAATTACAAGAGGACACTTTGATATCTAAATGAATTATGATATTCAATGAGTTATTTCTTTTTAAGACTTTTATTAAGGAAGTTATCGTTCGATATACTTTACTTCGAAAGATAATTATATTTTGAATCAATTCTCATATATGCAGCGAAGTATATTACGTGTTATCTTAAAAGTAAATATAAGATGTAATTAGTATAAAATGCGTGAATAAAAATCTTTTCGAATATTTACTTAAAGATCGATGATATAATACAAAACTCATTGCAGTTTTTGTACACTTAATCGCTATAACTCGTTACACAACTCTAAATAGTTGCAGCATTAATAGTCAAGGAGAAATAATTTTGCTTCAATTTTATCAATTTTATCTTAGTAACGTTCAAAAATTGGATTAAGATCTAAAAACGTTTAGTTTCTCTTTGTACTTTTGTTCAATTTCACAACTTCCAAATAAAATATAGTAAAACTTAGAGTTCGACTGATTTTTACTAAAAATCATGACATTCGGTAGAGTAATATAAATTACCCTCGTTACGAAAAAATCACCGTATAGAACACATTTTACTCATCAAAGCATATTTTCGTCCTCTTCGGATGTTTCGATTTATGATACATTTCAAACGACGAACAGATTTTTCGTTGAGAGTATTTTACGATAAGGAAGAAAATGCATCGACCGATCTTAGTTTAAAATATGCCATAAACAAATCTGAACGTAAAAAGAAACACAATCGTAAATATTGCCGTTCGGTAAAGCTTATGCACGTGTTCGTGAGGAGCTGTAAGCCGTAGTCTCAACTCCGGTTGATGCTTCGTCGTTTCAGTCTGTCGTCCCGAAGAACTCGAGCCAATTGCAATGCGCCCGTCTCACCTCTAGTCAACTGCTAATCCGGCTAATAAAAAAAATGCAATTACGAGAACAATGAAATCGATTAATTAAAATCCAGACGTCTCCGCCTTTCTTATGTTTCGCCAAACAACTCCGTTAGATACGAACGGCTCATTAAAATTTTAAATGTCCGTACCGAACTGTTACAATAATAAATTTTTTAAAATAGCTAAACGAATATTCTGTTATATTATTCTTTGTACTCGAATTACCTATCGCTCGAAACTAATACAATGTGGGTATTGGTCGGCCGAAATCTCAACAGACACTTGGCGATTTATTGGATTTCCCGGGTTCTCGCAAAAAATCGTCGTTTATGTGATCCCACATTCGTGTCTTCCACTCCCTCGCGTCTGTGAGGTCCGTAATGTTTTACTCTCGCTTTTATTTGGAAGTCTACGACGTCTGAACGTCGTTTCAGGGGCGACCGAACAAAGGACCAAAAGTCGTTTACCTCAACTTTCTTTTTCGTTCTTTTTTTTAGGATTCAATAAAAATACACGCGTTTCGAACCGATACATTAACGATTATTTGACAATATAAAATAGTAATTTTAATCACAATGAATTTTATTTGTATCTGAATGCGATATTGAAATTTTATAATGTGCATTAAGGAAATAAGATAAGATATCGTACGTAATGAATATTTAAAATCTTAAATAAAAAAGCACGAGAATCTATCCGATAAAATGTCACTTTTTAGTTCAGATCGATAATTTTTAACAAATATAACTAAGTTTCTTAAAGTATTGATAAACAAGCAAAGTTTCGTTTCCTTGGCTAATACTATTAACGATAAATACTTTGATGCAAGCGATGTATTCGATAAACAAAATTCTATAAGAATGAAAAAGTATTTTTACGAATATATTTCGTAAGTATTTTAAACATTGCAATATTTAATTTTTAATATTTTAAAAATATTGCTAGTACGAAAGAAACTATTGAATATAACTGGTTAATCTTTTAAGTACAATTGATATTGTTTACACTAAATGATGTCGAGTTTATTACCAATTTTATGCGGATTGTGTTTAACCATCGAGACAATTTCAAATAATTTACTGCTAACCTACTTATTTAAACTAAAATAAAACTCGATATACTATATAAATTAGAAAAGACAAAGCTCCGAATAAAAATATTTACAAAGATAATTGATAATCGCAGTTAACTTTAGTGATATTTATTTTAATATCTATTAGATTTTAACCATTATTTTTAGTTATAGGATTAGTTATTTTTTTAAATTACAATTATTAAAAATTTTTAATATTTTTAATATATATAATTATATTTAGTTTTATCACGAGCATAACGTTATAAGATTTCGAATAAACGTAAAATACGAATTAAAAATATAGTATCACTAAAGGATAAGTTAGTTTAAAATTTTACTATTATTACACTTATAACTTTTTATTAAAAAATTTCCAAGATACTTTAAAAATAGAAAATAAAAATTAATAAAAATAAAAATGCATTGTCATTAAAATCATATTTACCTTTTACTTCAAATCTATTAAATCAAAAATTAAATATTTACATGTTAAATTTATTTATAAAATAGAACATTTGATTAATCATGATGCGAATCGATTAAATATTTAAAACAAAAAATAAGAATTATCTTATTTAGAATATTTTAACACCTTAAAAATTTTTATCTACTATAAAATACTAAGTCAATTAAGTCGTAAGTAATAATTATTTAAAAAATTTAGAATTTATAACTAATTTTTCACAATTAAGAATTGATAATTAAATTTTTTATAAAACGTACAAAAATTTGTTTTATATATTTTTTTTATAGTTGAAAAATTTTTTAATATAAGTTCAAATGTATTAAACCAAATCATTCAGAGATACAAAAAATTAAGTTTTTTTTATAAACTATGTATTAATGTAAAATTTAAAAAGTAAAAATTAATTGAAAAATCTTTTAGTATATGAAATAATTATTATACACGAAACTTTTTAGTATAAGAAACACATATATAAACTTTTAATAAACTACAGTAATTCTATTTAATTGTTTTGATCGTTTGATTTATAAAAGAAATGACCCTTTGTCAGAAAATAATATTAACGTATGCTATATTTTCGTATAAATTTAAGTAAAATTTGGATTGAAAACATTAATGAAACAATAGGAATATCATAAAACTTGTGATGATATATCGTTACAAAATGTCTTATTAAAAAGAAGACAGCCATTAATTGAAATGATAGACAAGTTGATGGACAGTAATATACTTTAAGTGATAAAGAAAGAGAAAAAGTCAATTCATATATAGTAATATCTTCACGCAAATATACCATTATCGTTAAATATTATTATCAACTAACAATAAATGTTAGTTATGTTGTATGAGTATTCAAATATGGGGGATTTTTGAATTAGTTTAAATTAGATAATTTGTTGCTAAAAGCTTATGCTTTACATGCTACGGAGTTCGTGTAAATTAAAAGTAAATATATTAAATTAATTAATCTAATTATTTCAAAGAGCTATGATATATAGTTACTACAAAAAAAAAACGATAAGCATACAACCAAATAGCAAAATTTATTCAGTTTACCACATGAGAGTAAATATTTAATATTCAACTCACTCGAATAAAAATATTAAATAATATTTATCGATTCTATTTAAGTTTCGAGATACTTCGAGATTATAAAATAAATAGTTATAAAATAGAATAATTAGCATAATATAAAATATTATAGAATATAGTAATAGCATTTAAAAATATTATATACATAGATTAATGTTAATTATTCTATTTTTTTCAAATTTATGTATATTAAACTGAAAATGAAATAAAATATTCTGGTAATAAATATATTTTTAGTTAATTAAATGACTGGCGTATTGCATCGATTGCTAGTAAATTAGTAGATTATATTATATATTATTATTAATATTGAGTTATAGTATTTTAAATTTCATGTAGTACAAATATATGACAAATATGTTTAGGAACAATAATTATGATGATATTAAAACTTGAAGTAACATTATTTATTACAAGCTTAATTAATTAAATAAAACTATTCGTTAAAAAAATTAGTGAAAATATATTTATTTCAGCTTATCTCCTTTAAATTAGAATTCAAAATTCTCTTTTATGATTATTTTATCTCTATTATTTATCTCTTTTATTTTTATTTTTGTAAAGTAAATCATACAAATAAAATAAACTCATTAATGTATCGCTCGTTTCATTATTTTTTTTTATTACAAAATAAATAACTTAAAACAAATTAACTTCATCTAGAATAGCTATTTATTCTGCATTTCCGTGAATCGGATCAGCTATCTAATCGTTTAAAAAAGTTATAATTACAAAAACATTTGTTTAATGTGAAAAGATGCGATTTATTTATTAAAATTTTCATTTATTATTATTAATACAAAATTTCTAGCAATGCACTAAATAAATAAATAATTGTAATTCATTAATATAGTTATTTGAATTATTTATTAGCGTATAATCCACTACATAAATCAATCAAAAAATTTCCATCTATAGTTTTATTATCAGGTGTTAGATAAAATTTATTTATTTACTTTGATTAGTATTTTATATTGCTTGTAAAAAGAATCTACTTGTATTACGATTTACAAGTGATATAAATGTTAAGCGACTGCATTTCAAGATAAACGCAAATAAAATAAAAAATTATGGTATCCAAAAATGGTAGCTACATTTACTTAAAGTAGAAAAGTAATTACAACTTTGGGCACGAATGGAATTTTAACAAAAGGTATAACTTTCATTGTCTTTTCATTATTCTTAAGATCCTTTTAAATTAATAATGACGTTTTTAGTCAATAAAGATATAAGTATTAGACAAAAATAATCTATTTGACCACATAATGTCTATATATGCTTTATTATATTGTCTTTATTTACTTAATAATTCAGTTAATATTGTCATATTACTTTCAACGACTTTAATTAGTGCGAGTAAATTACTGGAAATGAGATTGGACAACTCATCGTTATTTATTCATTTATATGTATACCTACGTATGTTCATTATATATTTTATATGTCAAGTATTTTCAATTTAGGCCTAAAAAGTTTACTGACATAAATAAAAGTATATTGAGATAAATAAAAACTTTTTCAAAACATTGTTTTAAATCAATGTGATTTAGTTCAGAGTGTATTCACAGAGGAAGGGATGCATTTCATAGATTAAGTTATTATATTCTTATCTATTATAATTGATTTATAATATATCAAATTTAAAGTCAATACAGCTTTACTTATCATTGAGTAATTAAAACATTTATGCGTACATTTGTATTATGTGAAAATAAAGGCAATATATGACAGTTAATTCAAAAGCTATATAATATTATCATAATTTTTATTATTTTTACTTAAAGATTATTATTACTCTTATACCGATTTAAAATTTTTTAAATATTATCCTTTAATTTTAAGTCGTAATAATGGAAGAAATAAAATTAAGAAATAAATAAACAATTTCTAGTTATTGTACTATTCACAATACTATGATTTTGTTGATACAAAGACCCCTAAAATGTAACCGTAATTATTTCATTATTTTTAAATTGTACACATAAAAAGTTACGGATCATTATTATAGTCTAATGAAACTAGAAAAATTAAAAAAAACTGAATCATCGATCTGTTTTATTAAATAGGAGCATTAAAACTTTGTAGAAATGAAATAATTATTTATTCATCTATAAAATAATAACAGCAATATAATATAATAATAGCAACCTTTGGACTATATTTAATTTATATAATAAAATATTAGTTTGCAATTTTCTTCAAAATAGATTGAATTTATAATGTTTATAAATGTGTCAGATAAAATGATTTATTATTTTTAAAATCAGAGATACATTTTTACATAATAAAAAAAAGGTTTTTTATATTATTTTCGTTTGACATTTTATAGAAAAAAATTTATTTTCTATTTAAAAAATAACTATCATTAAAGGAAACCTTTTCTATTTAAAAATTTTCTGCAAAATAATTTAAAACGATCGGTGTTACCTTCGCAATATGATATATGGTAGCTGTCATATTAAGAATGTTGCAGTATTTAGGAAAATAATATCGTCATTAAAATTGTTATAGCAGAATAAAAAAGGTTGAGAGAAAATTTTTTTATATCTAAAAATTCTATAAAAATAAATACATAACTGTCTTAATTATTATATATTTGTGTCTTTTCATACGCATGTGCAAAACTTGATCTAATTTACCGATGTTTGGTATTACGTACAAATAAAAATATAGAATGAATACTTTGAAGTACTTAATTTACGAAAGTGGAACAAATAAAAACTTCCACTACTGAATTCTATAGTAGTGAATATACGCGAAGAGGTATTCTGTTTTTTATATTACTGTAAGTATGGAATATTTTCTTTGCACATATTATCGACACACCCAGCAAATTATCTTAAATAAGCTAATGATATCTTATAATATATTTAATATAATCGCTTCTTAAAATCATAGTAAACTTATCACTGTAAAATCAATAAAAAAAATCTGAAATTTTTATAATTTTAGCAATTTGATGACTGTAAACAAAATTAATAAAATTACAAAAGATTTTCAAAATTTGATTTTAAAGCGCGTTCCAAAAAATATCTTTCATGATAATTATGAAGCGATGCGAGGAGCGAAGCATATAAATATTATATTTGTAATATATAATTACAATTCGAACTATAATTCAAATAATATTCAGAGTTTAAAATAAATTGAATATAAAAACTTTTTTAACAATATACGGAAATATTGATTTGCTTACACATCGTAGCTTATGTTTTCCAGCATATTAATATTTTCAGCGCACGTTTACGAGTTCTCGAAGATCAAACGTTTAAAAGATAACTAAGAAAGAAAAACGTGCATATACATAGCCGTAAAAGCAATTGAAAAAAAGGATTAGGAGCAGCGTATTTCTTGTTTTTAGTACGACAACATAACTCGCGACATCCACTGCACGAAAGAAGCACATTCGAGCTCTCATGACTTTAATGTCCGCAGCACATCTGCACCGTTAATTCGAGAGAACGGTTCGTCCCCGTTGAGCAGAGAAAACATCTCGCGACGTTGACGTAATCATTACCAGACGCATATACGACAATTTTTTTCCTTTCGCAAATGTTAGTGAGAGAACTTTGTAGCATGTATGATAATTTTTAGCAAACTCACCGAAGCTGCCATTACTGTCAAGAGTATGTAAATTTATGACAGAAGCGGTTTGAAACTATCGGTGAGCAATTTTCTCGCTGTGTTCTTATATAATTAAAACTTTTTGCGTTACATAATGTTTAATATTTGTTTTAAAATAATAATTTTTCGATGGTTTTTTCATAGGAAATACTGATAAATACTCAAATTTATGTAAGAAAATTTAATGATACGATGAGTCAAATTCCTTTTAGTTAGTAACGAATATCAGTTCTAAAATTATGTTCCGAAACAGAATTTATAACTAAGATTCGGAATTATAATTTAAAAAAAAAACTAATAAAATAATATACGGGTTCATTGGAAGGATACGATCATGATCGGTGAGCCTAAGATTGACCTTCTATTCGTTACCTACGTATTAAAAGGTAACCGGAAGTAGTAGTACGTTCTTAGTAAATATGTTTCACGGTCATTTTTTTTTCTTTTAATCCAAGCGGCGAAAGTCTATTAAACTATTAAACGATGAACAAAAACTTTTCTGGATACTGTTTTTTTTTCGTATAATTATACCATTACCGTATAATGTCTTTAAGTCTAATAACTAATAAAAAACATTATTATTATAATTGGTTATTTTTCAGTAGCTTATAAAAACGATATATTTTAAATAGTAGTTATTAAATCTTATCGTATAAATTATATTTCACTTGGATCGATGAATATCGAAGATGGTTCATTTAATAAAACATATACTTTTGCAGTTGTTAATCATAGCCGAAAGAAATATCGTACGATCTTTGGGGATAACTGCGGTTATATTCGCAAGAACCATAACTCAATATGTCCAGAGCAGATATGATTCATTTTGTAATATGTTCGTGTGTACTGTAAATTAAACGACAAGTATTATTTTTATGTGCAGTTTACGAGGGTGAAAAAACTATTTTTCGAGCAAAGGGCTATTACGTATCGAATTTTCGATTGTACACAAAATAAATAAATGCATTTAAAAAAAATAGTCACGAGAAAAAATATAGCATTTTTTCAGAATTTCCAATCGAATTTCGTTATAATTTTATAATATTTATTATAAAACAAAATATGAAATAGCTGAATAGTTCTTTTAATTATCGGCGTTTCAACATTTGAAAATTGTTTTCCTTAAACAAACAAAAATGTTTGCACAATTAATTATGAAATCGGTATTTCACAGTTCGATACGTAGAGTAGGATTTCAACGCCGTAAAGTTTTTCGCACAGTTCGCATCTCACGTTTATCATATGCATAAATAAATGAGATCGGTGGTGGAAACGCGGAGTAATTTCTTGGACAGCAATAACAGTACGATTCCGAATGATTTCTCGGATGAATCGAGTGCAAAATTTAATAAAACACTATCTATGTAAATGAAATTCAATAGCGTCGTCAATTAAATTTCGTTACGTTCGTTAGATTAGCAAATCGGTTCTCAAGGCCGTGCACGCACCTCTAGGCGAGATCAATTGTGTCAAGATCTTTTGGAGTGACTTTGTATTTGTAATCGAGGCCGGTTGATCTTTGAACTTAAGAGTGCCATTGATCCAGTTACCGGCCGTTACACCACCAAGAATAATCGCCGGGTTTTCTCCATATTTTCCTCTTACCTTTCGCGATCGGAGAATCCGAAACCGCGATTCGTAGGCTTACGTAACGAATGCGATTTCCCTATCGGAGGAGTTATCCGACTCGGTTCGTTTGCATGTTCGTTTGAGATCGAGGCTTACGACGGACGCTTCCAAGTTAAGTGGAGCGATGCGTGTAGCTTTGGTAAATAGCACGAAAGGAAGAACTCGTTTGCGAGGAAAGGAGTAACTCGCGTGTCAAGTTCATTTCGTAGTTTATGCAAAATTTAATAAAGTTCGTTAAACATCGTCTCTTACGTGATTCGGCGCGATATAAATCGATAATAATTTATAAAATGTGTATTTAGTAAAAGAGCCGTGCGATTTCTCAATCGAAATGTTTTATTAAAAATCTCGATGTCCGTTAGGTGAAATAGCGAAGTATTACGTCAATTTATTAAATCAATTTTACTTCATTATGTTACATTACTCATTTTTTATTTTAATTAGCATCGATAAATCAATTTTTATCAGAATGCTAATAAAAAGAGTATATTCGCATTATCGTATATTCGTTATTCAATTTTTTTCACCATTATTACAAATATTCATTCTTAAATAAGACTAGGATAATATTTTTAAACTTGTAAAATTATAGTCAATAAAGTTGTATATATTTTATCATTTTTTCATATATGTACAACAAAAAATTTAAAACAACTTATTTATATAAAATTTATTCGATTTTTTTCAATATTCATTCGATTAAATGCGAATAAATTCAGTATATATAATTATTACTCGAATAATTTTAATAATTACAAAATAATTTTATTAGAAAAAAGCATAAGATGCAAAAAAAATCAAGTTGCATAATAATATATTATGTAAGTTTGAAATTACACAAAGAAGAATAAGATGATAAAATTTCATAAATTAAAGTATTTTTTATATTTTCACGAATAAAATAAATCTATTACGGGTGATTCGGCAAAATTGGGAAGTTTGTATCTTCCTTTTTTAATTGTCTCAAAAATATTTTCTCAAAAATTAAGTAATTATTGAAAATATAAACTTGTAGCGTTTGGTAGATCATTGGTGGCAATTTGATTTTAGATTATAAGATAATTTTTTATGATTACTTTTTTTTGGTGTATAATTTTAAGCTCGAGTGAATATATAACTATAGGACAATTAAGTATGAATTGAATAACAAAAATAACATAATATATCCAATAGTAAATTATTTATACGAATACATTTTTCTTCATAATATTTAGCTTTTTTATACAAGATTAAACACGTGATTTATACGAAAATATTATAATTCGTTAAAATTGTAGAGCAGCTTAATCGTAAAAATTTGCCTTTATACATCGACAACGTTAAAATTTCTTATTATTCTAATTATTCTGTGAAACAAAGCTGATATTTCATATTATTTTGCAAGATTTTACATAATTGCGCGAAAAGAAGAAAATCATAAATTTCTCGGTTTGACACAAAATAAATTACGAGCTCTCGCCGATTGTAATATGTGCACTTCGGTTTAATTCACTTGAAATTACACATGTTCGCATGTAAATATTTACGACGAAAAGGCTGAAACGATAAAACACGTGTTTCCCAGTGATACGAGCATTGTTGAACGCAGAAATGTAGCTACCGAAATCGTGTCACATGATTACCAAAATCGACGAAACAAAAAAAAAACGTTATCGAGAATATTACGAGATTATCCAGCCGCTGAGAAAAAAGTTGACTGCACCACGAAATTTAACGCGAGTCAAAGCTCCGGAAAAATCGACATTTGCGCAGTCGATTTTCGCGGACATTTTCGTAGCTCCGTGTTATAATCCAATGCTATAACCGTTTTTAGCTACGACCGTCCATTCGATTGCCGTGCCACGGCGGAAGCACGCCATTAAATAAATTATGCTCGCGAGAGTTGCTTCCTCGGCGCGAACGTATCGCTCGTTTGACGCGCGATCGAACTCCAACTCCTACCAGAAGAGACACGAGTGCGAGACAGACACCAACTGCGCGTCTATCGATCCTTTCCTGAACCTTCTCTCGATTTCCGCCTCTCTCGGTCTCTCGGTATCGAGAGAGTAAGCTGTTCTTTTACGTTCTTCGCAGCCTTTTCACGATGCAAAAATTACTCACGCACAACCGGCCTTTCATATTTATGCGTCTTCGAGTTTCGATCTTCGAGTGGATTCTTCTCCGATAACCGATCCGTCAATAAGTTTCTATTGATATTTTCAGGAAAGCTCGTTTCACGCGCGACTGTTTAACATTTTTTTTATCGAGCTGATACCGTGAATTCGGCGTTGAAAGTTTCATCAATTTTTAACTTGAGTCATTGTATCGTTTATTTGCACTCGTGAATACGACTTAAATTTTCCTCGATAGTTTCGACTACCTCTGATCGCGTTGATCAATGTAAGCTGATCGCGAAACTTAAATTGTCGAACAAGTTTTATTTATGAGCTCGACGTTATTCGTCTCATCGTTTAATCTTTCATCGTGTTTTACTTAATGAACCAAGTGGAAAAATCCACTTACCGTTGTGTTACTCTATCGCTCTTTTTAATTTACATAAAATTTTTCAACCGTAGACGATCAACTTGAAACGATCGTCGGTATTACTTATCTTAAATATAAATGATTATTCAAACGTAAATATTGTCGTTTCTACGGGAACGATTGTTGTATTGAAATTATTTTATAGACTTAATATTTACGTGTTACAAATATCGAATGAAACATCCACGAGTAGTCAAAATATTTTCACGGTCAAGACATTCTTCGTTTATAATTAATTCCTAGTTTCGAATGAATGTTTTTTCAGTCGATAACGTTTATTAAAGTTTGCAAATATGCGAATTCATAAGATTTAATATTTTTCTTTTTTACATTTCGAACCTCTATTTGTTTCTCAACATACGATAACTTCCAACCGTATAATTTCATATTTCATTCCGTTTACATCGATGTTGTGAATTATCGCTTTTTTAATTTTTATTCGAACCAATAATTTGTTTTATGCTTTCATAATACTTAAGCATGAACGTTCGAAGTAAAGTTTATTGATAAATTCGTCGTATTGTATTCGAATAGAGATTTTTAATTTATGTATACGTTACTTGATAACAATCATTAAGTTTTTTCAACGTTAAATTTCTCTTAATATTGTAACTATTTTTAAAACGGAAGCAAATTATTGTTTTCGTTTTTAAATTAGGTAAAGATATATATATATATATATAATTAGTGGATGTAAATAAAATTTCATTTGCATAATTAAATATAATTACATATAATTGTTTTTCTTCGAGTCGAATCGACAATAAGCTTTAAATCATTTTAATTATCATCGCGACGAATCAATCTCAAAGTGTTAATTTCTTTTTGTCTTTAAACCCGGAACTTCAAATTTCAAAATAAAAGAAACACTCCGTGGATATTAGTTCATTTAAATATTAACTTATCTCTAGTGCTGTTAAAAGTTTTTTAAAATATTACAATTGCTATAATGTTAATCTGTACTACTTCTCCACTGTTAGCTTCATTTATCAGTATAGTGTGATATTTAGAATGATTCAGCGTTACGTCCTTGAATTAGGTTATGTCTATCTATATTACGAACATGAGCGACGTTAACTATGACAACGTATCGTAATTATAATTAGAATTTTCACGAATACAGGGGTCTAACTTTTTTCACTTTGTAGCCTGATAATTATTATCAGCACTTTTTAATGACTGACAAGTCTACTGCAAATTACTAATTATTTCTAAAGGAGAAAATAAAATACTTGTTAGTTATACTCAGGAGAAAAATAATAATTTCTTTATTAAAATATCTTTATGTATTACTTATTATTATTTTTACAATATAGACGAGTAAATTTTTATTTATACATTTTTTTTTTTTGAAAAAAATAAGAAAAATAGTATATTGAAATTATTTTTGAGATAAATAAATTGGTTTTTTTTTAATATTGCAATAAGTATAAATATTTTATTTCATTTCTTTACTAAGCTAGAATTTAAAAATTAAATTTTTAAATTAAGTTTACATCATATTATTAATAAAAGAAATTTTTTACATAAAAATCTTACTTTATTGAATTGAAAAAACTAAAAATTCTTCAAATTTAATTTTCTGTATAACTAAAGTTTATGTAATTATTAAAATTAATTATTTTAATAGATTAACTTCACCTGTGAAATGAATCATCAAATTTTATTCATACACTCTAAACTCATTGGATGCTTTACTTATTGTATTGTAACTTTTGCTAATAAATTTATTGTAAATATTTGTTAAGTAAGACTTCCGTTTTTCGAATTATTTTTTAAACTTAATTTCTTATTGGGATCTTCATATTTATTTCTTACGTTTCATTTTTAATGTCAGTCAAAATCAATTTTAAGAGACTTGACATATATCGAACGTTTTTATCGATATAAATTAATTTCTCTAGAATAAATTCACATAATAAAATTTAACGATACTGTAAGTTACATTAAAAAATCCTTGACAATGGTAATGTGTTATCGGGGGACTTGGAACGTACGTAAATGTATACGGAAGTGTAAGATAGAAAGAGAAATCGAATAAGTGCACGGAATATTCGTTTGAAATTGAAAAAAACGTCGCACCTAGAGTTTTTCGCAAATATTTATATTTGTTGTTTTAATTATAAGTAATTTAACAATGATTTATAAATTATAACCTTCGTTGTTATATAATTACCGAATGGCTGACTTTTTAACATTTAATAAATACTTTTCGATTGCAAAATTTTTTTTTTCTATATTATGGTATGGACTTTATATCGAAGTCTGCGAATATTTTATTGCATCATTTCTCTGAAGTTATTGATAAATATTGCATCAAAAAATATGTATTCGTAGTGTATTAAATTGAAATGTTATTATTTAGAATATTACAATTTTTAACCGATTAACAAAAAAGCAAATCAAATATGAGACATCGGTTTAATAATATATTATAATTACTGAAAATAATAAATTTCATCCATATTTAAAATACATCTTATTTTGTATTATCAGTACAAACAAAAATAATTTTAAATATTAATATATAATACAAATATTTATGTTCGAATGACTGAATTGGAAATAACGAAGTTCATACAAGTAATACATATTATAAATAATTCGAAAGAAAATTTACGTTCGCGTTAACGTCAATCTTTTAAGTCCAGTAAGATCTTTCGTTAATGATTCGGAAGACCCCAATTACAGAAGATCAACCTACAATTTTCATGGGAATAATAGTTTCCTTTGTTAAAAGAATAAGAACTGTAACTAAATGTGAACGTGTAATTTTAGGTGGATCGTTATATAAAGTAACAACATATTAACTTCGATAAAAAATTACAAAAAAATAATTGAACGCTGTTACACTTTGGGACTTGTATTCCTATCTGTACACATTCGCATAGCAAGAATCATGAAAAACAAATACAATTATTTGTTACATCGAAAATCATGTACGAAATTCGATAAGATCTTTACATCAATATTTCTTTACGACGATCGACGCGTAGTTGAACCAAAAACTATGTCATCGATACGATCCCTAGATAAACAAGTAAATCCGAGAGTAGAATCCCTCGAGAGTTAGAAGGTACAAGAAAATCTATAAAAAAAGAACGTAAGGCACGATTAGAAAAAAATAACGTTCCACGCTTTTTTCCAGGGCCCAGTACATGGGTGGAAAAATTCCCGATGGCGGCGGGCTCTCGTCAGAGTCCAGTCAACATCGAGACCGATCGTGCCGAATCTGATCACGAGGCTCTGAGCAGCAAGCCTCTCAGATGGAAATATCCGGCGACGGCTTCTCGTAAGCTCGTCAATCCGGGATATTGTTGGAGGGTGGACACCGACGGCGAAGGCACTTGTAAGTACGCTTGATTTTTTTCCTCGTGGATGGAAGCGTTACCGAGTCACCGCGAATACGAATGTGTTAGATGCGATACAGACGGTCTGTAATTACGATATTTCCTTATTCTCTTGTCAAACTCTTTAACTGGTTTATTTTCTTACTCAAATTCTATTTTCTTCCTCTTGATTTAATAATGAGTGTTGTATCGAATACTTTATTTGCTGGAATCGATTCAAACTTCGATATTGATCTGTTTTCGTAGAAAGTAATTACTTTTATGAAATTTAGGTTGAAACGGTCTCCTTTCGAGAAAAAATATCGTACTGCAGCGATATTTAAAAATATCAAAAATTGAAAATTAATTTCATCCGCGTGATTTATTTTTCGTTCGGAATTTGGTATTTAATTGGATTTTATTCATTTCAATTAGTAAGTGTGTTCAATTTTCAGATTTCTATTCTCGTATTTATCGTTTTAATAAAGTTTTTAACTATTAATATATTTTTTTATAACGTCTCTAATTTTAATTACGATAAATTATACTAATTTGTTTTTCAAAAGTGGTAGATACGTTCATTTGTAAACGATATAAAGTTGGGAATCCGCTACATCGGCTCATTATACCATCAGTGGTAATTAAGGTAATCCGAGTGGGTAGCACGTACGATAATTTCTTACATAAATAATGACGAGGAAGTATGACTAAAAATATAAAACATATTTCTATAAAAATATACGATAAACCTTAATTATGTTTACTTTTTGTGACTTTTAATTAATTCTATTTAATTGAAAAGTTACGATTATTTTAAGGTCTTATTACAGAATAAAGGCTTAATATTTCACAATTTGTAAATAAGGATGGATTTAATTATAGACTACTTCTATAAAGAAAAACAAACAAATTTTATTTTCAAAATTTCGTAAAAATATATACCTTAAATTCTTATTTGAAACTTAAAATAGTCTATTTTATTCATTAGATAAAGCCGCAAATGCTGAAATTTTATGCTTAATCGTTAATATTTATAATTATGGTCAGCAAGTAACGGAAAAATATAAATAAAAATTACAATATTAATTTATCTTTAAATTATAGCTTGGTATTTACACCGATCTTGAAGTTATAAAAAAAAAATTTAACCTAAAATTTTTGATTTGATAATAAACTCTTTCAATTTTACAATGAACAATGTAAAAAATTCGGTTTGTCACGTAACAAAATAATTTGAACAGAATAAACCCGAACAAGTTTAAATAAAATAAGATGTATAAAAATCGACATGCGCTTTAACTTCAATTTTTTAGTTTTATAAATTAGTTTGACATTCTAATTGCAATTTCTAACCCTGACATACCGTGTAATTTGCATATACTATTATCAGAATGCAAAAAAAGTAAAAGGAAGTGCAGAGAAAAGCAAAAAAGAATTGTATATGATTGAAATGTTATCGGTTAAATGTGTGTCAAGATTAAACAATATATTCTTCTGTAAAAATATTATTTTTATTAACAGTTTTTTTAAACGTTATAAATCTTATATCATAAGTTTTTACTAAATTGCGAGGAAAGCGAATATAAACATTTTTTTAAATATTTATAATAGAGATTCATTGATCATTAGTACTAATCTTTAATTTGATAAACAGTTTATTTTATAGTTTTCTATTTATTTACCTTCATAAGATATCAAAAATATGTTTTACAGTATTTAATTTTTTTATCGAATATCCGAAGTTTATAAGCACGAAGTATATGAACTTCAATTTGTCTCTGTGGGTCATGTTGTCGTCAAATCAATAAATTATGTGAATTAAAGTAGATTATTAGGCGCCAAATAGATTAAATTGACTGTAGGTACAACAACATTTATTTTTATATAAATAAAATTATAATAATAATATAAATAATAAAATTTACAATAATAATGTTATAACTAATGATTAATAATTAAAATATTAATTATTTTGAAATATTTTGAAACTGTTATAAATGAAATTATACAAAATTTATCGCGTAAAATCTATGAAAATGAAAATTTGCATGTTATGGTATTTATAATGTAATATGTACGTATGGCTCAACAATATTAAAATTATTATTAATTTATACAACTAAATATAGTCTTGCAAAATTTAAAAGTATTTTTTATTTTAGAATTAATTTTAAATTATTTAATTTAAAACATATAGGGCATAAGAAGTAAACAAAATCTATACATTTATAAAAATGGTAGAAAGAATTAATTTTAAAAATTAAGTTGTTTAAATTTGCTGAGACGAACATGATTCTGCAAATATATTACAAACGAAATTAGTATACTGTAAATTTAAAAAATATGTCCATTTTAGTTAATATATATTACAATATTAAACTACTTGATAAATACCGATTTTAAAAAAGTGAAAATATACCTTTAAAAAATAAGCATAAATCAATATTTTCTCATTAAATAATTATATTTACATTGATTTTATATCTGATATTTAACAAGAAAAACATAGTAATCAAATATTTAATATAAGGACGTAATATTTACGTACCGTAAATTTTTTTTTTTGATTTACGAATGAAATTTTGCATTTTTTATGTTAATATATTGAACCTTCCTATGTAATGAATGAGATCTTAATATAACATATAATTGCAGTAATTTTACCCATTGATAAAATGTAACAAATTATGTTATTAAAGTTAAATCCGTGCAAAAGGTCGAGAATGTGGAGAATTTTTTATGAGAAAATTATATGTCATCATCTGTGAAGGTGTTAACTAAAAAATTTAATATTGTATTTAAATACTTAAGAACAATAGAAAATTTCTCTATATAATAAAAACTGTAAAAATAGTTGAAGTAAAATATGTTCTTCACTTTCTAAGTGAAAACTCCAAACACATGCAATAAGTATTTCGTAAAACTACACTTCGAGATTAGTCTTCCGCATTATTGCATTTGATATTTGATTTAAAAAAATATTGCATTCTCACTCAACTAAATAAATTTATTTAGCGGTTCAGAAACCCGTGCGGGGAATATAATTTATGCGCGGGTGTGGACAGTTACAAAACGATTTGTGCTTAAGTTACATCTCAATTTATAATGTAATTGATGACGAAGAAGCTCGAGGAGTTCTTGTGTAATATTACAGTCGCTCGTTCACTTTGGATTTTATCGGCGAAAAATTGAGTTTCTTGTAAGGATAAAAACTCCTCGTAAGTTATTTCTTTTACAAATCTTTTTTCGCTTGACGCTTATCATCACGAAGTGATTTTTTTCAAAGAATAATATAAAAAATTCTTTGCATTAATTGAAAAACAAACACAACGATATCGAAAACCATGTGTAAATATTTATAATTTATAAAGTTACCAAATTTATAAAGACTACTGCGGTGAGTTAGAGATAAATTTTGCAAAAACGATAATGTATACCGAATATATACTTGTCATTAAAGAAGATATTGGAGGTAATATTTTTTTTATAGAAAACTATAAAAAATTTAAAATAGGTCTTAAATGGGACTTTTTTAAATGAATTTGAGATAATCTCGATACAGAACCATTTTCTTATGTAATTCAATCAATTTTACTTTTACAATATATTCACCGATAAGTGATAACCAATCACTTTAAAAAGCTCGCCTTTTATAAGATTTGTTTTTTAAAATATAAGATTAAATGGTGAAAATATAATAATGTTTTAAACGAAACGTCTAGAAATGAAATTTTCTTTGTATAAAAATTTTTTTATTTCGTGTAGAGTACATTTTTTAAATGTGAATTATGCAACTAAGTTAAAATTTAATTCTGTTTCTTAAAAGTAGTATTCAAAATTGTATAAAAGAACTACAGAATTTTTCTTTCGACCGTTCTAATTTTGATAATTTAAAGAGATACACGACCTTCCATCAACAAAAAATACTCATTTTTTTTTACTTTTAATGAGCAAATTTAATTGTGCACAAATACTTTGTAAAAGTGGACTGTTGAACAAACAAACAATGAAATAAAAAATGTTCCATATTGAGCAATAAAAATTGTTAGTGATGAAAATTTATTTTTAAATTAAATAATTATACTTCATGAACGTAAAATTTCAAGTTGATTTATTTTCGTTAAAGTTTATTAAAAACTGTAATTATTCTAAGTAAAACACCATTATAAAATTTTAACATTCTCCGAGAAATTATGAAATTATATCGAAGCCGCTTTTTCCTCGCAATATAAAACAGAGACGAAAAATGGTTATTAGAAGTAAAAAATTCTAGGATAGAAGAGAACACTTTAATTTCTTTTGTTTAATATTCGTGGTCTAAGACCACTAGGATTACACCAAGCCTTGAACGACTTTAAAAAAGAGGCTAAATTCGTAGAGATGATTTATGGAGATAAAACATAGTCCTGCGTCCTTCTTTTAATTAGTATAGAAAAAAAACTTTAATCGCTAAAATAATCCACGCGATGACTCGTGTATTAAATAAATTCGAAACGATTGTTATTTTCATTTAATTCCTTTCTGACGTATTTCAATGACTTTTAAATACGACACTTTACAACAAAAATGTAATTACATAAAGTTATAAGAAACGTAGTAATCTTAACACAAGTAGTTAATTGTAGCAAGATTACTTTCATTACATTTTTTGTAAGTATATATACATAAATTTGAGGAATACTAGCGTAACGATATTCGAGTTAATGCAACGATCGAAACAATGCTGAATATAATTTAGAAACAAACGTTTGTAGATCGTTGTATCATTGTGACGGATATTTTTTAATGCCAAAGAAAATATTCCGTATTCTTTTAAATTAAAATCTAATTTTATTTTGTAATTATTGATAATTTAGTGAGGAAATTTATATAATATTTATTGACATGCAAAATTGTTGTGTATAAAATATGCATTGACACTAAACGCGTTAAATTTACATCTGTGTAAATTTATGTTAAATTGACTTCGATTTAAATTCGATACATATTCTGAATTACTAATTTATGTCATTGTAACAATATTATTCTTAGCAATCAATAATATAATCAACGTTAAAATAATATCAACTTCAATAGTTTTTTCAAATTGCCAATCAAAGGAAATAATAAGATTTATATATTACGCATTTATGTGAGGTATTCGTTATATTCCTTAAAAGTATAAAATATTTATTGGTATCTGAAGGAAAAGATACCATGTTTTTAAATTATAAATTTGAAATTATGTTACTCTATTTCATACAAATATTTTTAACTCGTTGATTATTATCTGACTTTTATCGTTTTTAATTTTTTCGATACCAGTCGATATTTATTTTGAATAAATATTTACATTAAAAAAACTTAATCTTAAAAACTATTTTCATCCCGATGTATATAAAGAAAGAACCCGTTTCTTAACATTATTATGAAAATGTGTACCTTATACCCATGGTTTGCGTCACTGCTTCGACGTCCAAAAAACAACACCAATTTATTTTTGTGGCCATCGGAAATATTCGCTACTCTAATAAGCAGCCTCTTTAGGAAGATCAGACGAGTGGGTGGTTAAAGTCTGGAAAAGAGAGAGAATAACTTGAGGTAATTTATGAGCGTCAAAGTGTGAGAAAAGTTATCTGCTTCGATAGTTTCGGCCATTCACGCACGTTTCACGTGTTCGTACGCATTCGTGACTCGAAGAGGATCTACCACTACGTGATAATTGGATAAGCATTTAGAAATGTATATCTAGAGTTTATGCTTCCTTTTGAATTTATTTTATGTATATATATATGTGGATATATTTTTCATTGATAGCAACATTAACAAAAGCAAGACATTGACTCGTCATTTCATACGACGTTTGTAATTTTAATATTTACTTTTATGATTTGTTTCTTGAAATTTTGAATTTCAGATGATAAAATTTTACCGTAAAACTATCAATTATTATCTTTTATAACTGTAGATTCAAGAAATTTGTAAAGAATAATATATTTTTTAGTCTTAAAATCTTTTACTTTTAGGATTTTATGTATTAATAAATGTTACGCTGAAATAAATTATAATTAATCACTGATCTTTGAATAACTTTTTATGTTCCATTCTTTTGGTATATATTGAAATTAAAAAATAGAGTGTTTTTTCAAAAATTAACCTTTGTTTTTAAGATAATCACCCGAAGAAAAACAAGTATTTAACTCGTACGGAAAAAGTATATTAACTCTTACTTACGATTAACTTTGTTTTTTAATAATTTAGTACTCTAATTATTTTTTTTAAAAAGTAATAAAATAAATTATTGTATGTTTTTCTCACATAATTAAAATAATAATTGAAAGTAATTCTTTATAAAAAAATTGTTATTATTTATTATTATTAACAGTCTTAATATTATAAATATACTATTAAAAATTAATTTATATTACATGAGTTGGTAAGTAAAGACAATTCATTATTTGATGATTATGGGAATGCTATTTTTTCGCAATATTAATTATGACGACAATGTTTTAGTTTGCTTGGCTTAGAAAAATATACTGATTAATTTGTGACATATTTTTCTTTTAATTAAGGTATTTAATAGTTTAGTGTTACATAGAAAATATTTCAAATTTCTTTTAAATAGTTATACATGAAATATATTTATTATTCTAGTTAAAGTAATGTAAATTATAAATAAAAAAATTGATGCTTTTAAAAAATGTTAACATATATTGTAATATTTTATTTTATAAACATTTTTATTTAATACACATTTTTATTACTAAAAAAGTACTAGTATTTTGTTTTGAATGGTGACGGTTTTATATAAATTTATTAATAAAATTTATATACTTTTAAAAATAATATAAAATATCCTCGATATGCAAACATATATAAACAAATAAAAATTATATAATAATATTTTGTAAACACGGGATTATAAAAATTATAAATTTTTTTTCATTCATTCTACGCCTCCAAAACTACTTGGTATATAAAATTTCTTTCGAATGAGCGATGGTACCTCTAAAGGAAATATGAGTATTCGACACTTATACAGGCTTTTACTCCCCTCTTGATTTTGCTGCTTCCTTTGCAGTAAAAGCATTAATAGACTATATCCTGTAAAAATGAAAGAGTTTATGACAGAGAGAACATCGTCAAAGGAATGTCTTTCCGAGAAAACATTTCATACAATTATTAGAAGGAAGTGTAAAACGAAAAAAAATTGCATTTATTTCTAAAAAAAATAGAATTTATTTTTATCAATTTACACGATAAGGTTTATTATACTTCGTGCCATCTTAATTCTCTTTCAAATAATGCTTAGGATACAATTTTCAGGAAGATAAATTTATTATTTACCGTTGTAGGAGTCACGAAACATGCGAATTGTGAACTTGATCATTATCTTTCCGTTATTTTTGTATAAGAATATATTTTAAATATTTTTTTAAAAAATCTTAAGTTTACGTTTTGTTAAAATCTGAATGAAATTCCAAGTTATTCGTAAATATCAATTTACATATTTTTCGTCGAAATCGAATAAACGATAATATAATAATATAAATAATAAAACGCATTTTTTTTTTATCTTCGTGTTTTTCCATTGAAACGTTCGTTTGATAGACAACGAGCACAATAAAGTAATAAAATTATCTCAACAATTATCAAAATGTGCTGCTGCATATTACATTAATGTATTCATAGACGTATCGAAGTATAACAACTGCTTTCTTAATTTCAGTTCTTAGCGGAGGACCTTTAATGGACGATGTCTACAAACTCGAGCAATATCATTGTCATTGGGGATGCAGCGATTCTCGTGGATCCGAGCATACGGTTGATGGCCAAGCCTTTGCAGGAGAGGTGAAAGTCTAAAAAAAATTAATATATTTTTTTAAATCTTCATCGAATAACCTTAAGTCCGAGTATGCATTTACACGATTTCTCAATAATATTAAATTCTAGTTTTTGGAAATTGTACTATTAAACAATCGTCTATTATATGCTAAGTTTTCTAGCGATATTCAGAAACGGTAAAATTATCAAGTTCTTACTTCGATCCTATCAATCTAACTTTTATCGCTATATTTGAATAATTATATGCAAAAGCTATTTCTCGGTTATTTTCATTATCGAAATCGTTAACTTCGGTAAATTTTCACACCTAGAAATTTAACGCTTCGTAAACTTAGAAAACAAATATTTGATCGTTTTGATTATTGAAAATTTCAAGGACATGTATAGAGAAAGAGAATAGAATTGAGTCTATAGAACATTTTAGAAATAAAAAAGTATCGCATCCGAGTTACACATCATCATTTACAAAGCAAAAAGAAAGAAAATCATTGGGTACTTTTTATGCAATTAACGTATCATTTAATTTTCCTTAGCCAAAGTTTGCGTGTTTCGTACTATATATGGATCACGAGCGAGAGGGAGAATCGCACGTTACTGTACATCGTGGACACATGCAAACATAGGCACACGCACAAACCCGCAAGCCAAGCAAAAGTTAATATAGAGCCTGAACTAATAGCCTTTAAATTGCCATACATCTTACTCTCTCTTTTTGTCTCTCCCTCTCTTTCTCTCTCCCTCTGTCTTAAACGGGTGTTTCAAAGTTGTGACTTCGCACATCATGTGACCGGCAAAACGCAACCGCGTGCCTCTGCGTCATGTGATTCATTGAGCACGCGCAATACATCCTGAGTTCTATGTCACTCTACGATTCGTTTTGACCGGCCACTTTTGCGTGGTACTTGCTCGCGTATTTAACTCGAGATTAGTGAATGACGGGTGACAAAATTTATTCTCTAATTCGGTAAATCAATTACAATTGAAATTTTAAAATTCATCCACGAACTTATTTCAATCCAGGTTTCTTATGCCTTGTCGAAAATGAAGATTTCCATTAGTCGAATCGACAAAACAATCCTTTTATACCGAGTTAATATTTTAGAGAATTTTTTCGTTATTTTAGAATTTCGTTCAATTGTATTCTCTATTAAAACTTATCAATGCCAAACGTATAATATAATAGTTGATTTTATTATTATTAAATAATGTTTTTGTTTTTCAACGTTACGTATCTTTTTTAAATAGATAATGATATCGATATTAATAATTATTATTAAAAAGTACTTGGCCACTTATTTCTTAAAAATAAGTGACTATTATAATTATTTTACCTTCACACTAATCCTTGAAAGATATTTCTAGCGAAAAAATTGAACCAGATGAGATACCAATTACAACGAGTAAAAATCACATTAAACTAAAAATGAATATATTTAGTGGTAAATACGTGATTGAAAAAAATAAAATGAAAGTTGATGCAATGAAGTTTAATTAAAAATGTATTATACACAGCTAAAATGACTTAACAAATATGTATTCGCATGGCTATAAGTTACGTTAAATATCACATAAAATTAAATAATTTCACCTTTATCCTGTAATTTCTAAATGCTGTAATTTTTATGTGATTTTCATTGTGATTTAAAATCTTGTATAGCTTTCAAACTAGAAAAGATATACGTCAAGTTTTTAATTAAATTTTATTATATTTACATTTAATTTTAACAAACTTGAAATTAAATAAAGATGGAATAATGATTCCATATTATTTATTTTATTGATGATATATTAATATTTATCAATATCATTAATACTTATTATTTATTTTATTTATGATATATTAAGTATACGAACTTCGAGCATTACATAGTTTTTTCTAAGTAATAAAAAACATCTTCTACAGTTAAATCAAAAGAAGCTATCGATAGATACTAGTCTGTTTAATTATTTTATTATCAATTGCATCAAATTACAAAAGTTTATACTGTTTAATATTTGAACGTAAATATAAGCAAAACCAATTAATATTAGCGGTTTATAATTTTTTTCTACTTACACTTTTAATTATTAATTTTTACAAAAATTTTTTAAAGCTGTACTCTTTTTTTTCTAGTTATTAATATTTTATATTTATTATTTATACTAAAATATATAGAATTAATTATAACTTATATTAAATATTTTTAATTTATTTAAAATGTGTAAAAAGTAATTGTAACTTATGAACCATAATTTTTAACAATTTAAATAAAGTTTGAATCTCGCTTTTAATAACTCAATAAAACTTCGCGATTTATGTAAAAGAGAAGTCTTTTTATAAATACTTAAAAATAAACTTTATTATAATTCATATTTTAAAATATCATAGAGAAACTTAATCATAAAACTTTGTTAAAAACTTGTGTAAAATTATACGTTTAGAAACTAGAAATATTTTTAGCTTCTTTTTGTATTTGCTAACTTTTCTTATGAAATACTCTGAATTCACTTTATATAAGCTTCTTTTTTAATCTTGTATAAATAAAGATTTTAATATTCGAAAAAATAATATTTTTAATTTTAGCACCTTATTTAAAGTATATGATAAATATAAATAAAAACAATTATTGAAATTTTCCAGATACAATAGAGTATATAAAAGTTGGATTAATCGTAAAAGATAAAAAAGTATTGCTTTCTAGTTTTTTCTTATATCAAATATAATTAAGATTAATTTATCCATATTTATATAAATATAAATAAAAGAAGTGATGTTTCTCAGTAAAATGTCAAAGAAATTTGTTTTAAATTCGTATAAATTATAATTGATTTCTAGGATTCATAAATTTAAAATAAAAAATATCGATCAACAGAATCAAGTTAAATAATTGATATACTCATTTATTAGAGAATCGCTTATCAAATGAAAAATTCATTTTTTAGTATAATTAAAATCTGACATAAATTCATAATAAATAATAAAAATAAATACTGAATCATATTGGAAAGAAAAAATTTACGATAATAATCTGTTATTTTGATATTATAAAATAAAAATACAATTTTAATTATATAAAATTAAAATAAGCATCAGCAAGGTAAAAATTTTTTATCTGAATCATTTATTTGCGGTGTTTTTCAAGAATTCGAAACAAACAATTATCATATTGTTCTTGTTTTAATAAAACAGGATTAATACTTATATCAGCAAAATTCCTGTGACTTGTATCAAGGATATTACCTGCTTTAAATTTTATTCGAAATTTCAAGTAATAATACATCATTATTTAAAAACTCAAATCTTCGTTTTTTAAACTTCATTTAATAAAACAAAATACTTTTTAATATTTCTATACATGAAAATCAATCTTCTTTATTTATTGAATTCTTCTACTCTTCTTCTCTTTACAGTAATTCAATTTCAGCGTATTTATGTATCTTTTTAAATATTGTTTTTATCGATTTATGATGAAGAAAGTTTTTCTTAAGTAGGAATAGTTTAATGATGATGCTAAGCCAATTATTTCTCAATACAGTATTTTTTCAAAGAGATCATTAATTTCTGAAAATTCCATCAATGTTTCACCTTGTATAAACTTATTAAATTAATTTATTCATTCGAATTTTTTCTTCATAATAAAGTGTCTCATTATAAATAATAATGTTAATTAAATTTTTAATTCAATAAATATAAGTAATACAATATAATATAATATCGTTATAACCTTTAAAAGTTTAAAAAGAAAAAAATTTTCAAAATAAAATTTAATCTTAGAAAAATATATATCGATGCATATATTTATTGGTAATGTAGCTTTCATGCTTCAAAGGTATCCGTTTGTACAAAATTGTGAAAAGCGTAATAACGTATACAAAGCAAATTTCATTCGGCATTTAACACGTATTTTCCATTCTATTTTATATAAAGTATTTACTTCAAAGAATCACTTGTTTCATTTGTATTTTGTAATTTTCGATATATTTTTCCAAAGTAATTGGAGAATTTAAATATTTAATATATTTTGCATCGAAAAATGGATTTAATTTTGTAATACAAATTAAAATAATGATTTATACATTTTCTTATTAAAACTGACCAAATACTATGTATAATTATTTTTTACAATTTCACTAAAATTTACATCGTAAGGTATTATTACCATTAATTTCGTTACCTTTTATTTGTACAATTTTCTGAAAACGGAAATCTTCTATTTTTACAATACCTTTTTTCTTGGTTAAAATAACTAGGCATTGCTTTCTCGAAAGTGAGAATAGAAAACTAATAGTAGATTACCGTAATGATTAAAGATACAACAAGATTAAATACAATTTTTTGCATTTCTGTTGTTATAAATTGTTATCTTATCTATAAAATCATATTTTACTATAATTACAAGCTTAATTTTTTTAAACAACGATTTTCATAATATAGACAAAATGTAAATAATATTTTCATCGCTGATTTTTGTGCGATCTAATGCTCAATAAACAACATGAATTACAATCTTATCATTTTAATTTTTTTAATTTTCTTCCTATCTCATGTATTGTGTTGATATTACCCATATAAGAATCGCTTTCCATTTCATCATTTAAACTTTCTATACTATTATTTTTTATTTTAGTTTTCAATAGTTTTTTAGCATACAAATGACTTAATTAAATACACTGTATTTACCAAAATAAATTTTTGAAAGTTGTATAGTAATTACATAGATTATTTTAAAAATCCATTCTTTAAATAAATAATTTTAATATTAACAAATGCAAATTATTTTTTTACAATACGTTTTATCGTTTACATTATATTTTTATATAAATTATGAATTAATTTTCTAAAGTTTAATAAGTTTTTTAAAGATAATTAAAAATATAAGAAAATAAATATTTTATAATATACATTTTTTAAAAACTATTTTAAGAAAATACACTTTTGTGTATTCATATTGATTTGTCTTAAATATTTGTTTTTTCGATCGATGATTTATTGCAAAGTTCTGCTCTAAGTCTAATTTAATCTCTTACATTTTTTTTAAAATAAACGAATATTATTATGAATATTCGAAAATGAAATCACATATAATAACTAGAATATGCATCTGTTTATTCACAAGAGCACTTCTCTTTCTATTTATGTGTTCTATATTTTGATTTCTATTTATAATTTTTATAGACTTTACCAAGAAGTGTGTTTCTCTTATTTTGAGAATAAATATTTGTTATGATTTCAGAAGTACACAAGTTAAATGTCATTAATAATATTTGTAATTTAAATTAATTTTTTTCTTTTTAATATTTCCGAGTCATACAACGCATGTAAATAAAAATTGTTGATAAAAAAAAACTCCTTGTTCAAGATACGTCACAATTCTAAATCATTTCTAAATCATTTCTAAATCTTTTCTAAATAAGTATACTTTTTCTACACATTTAATATACACAAATTCAGATTGAATAACATAATGATATCCTCTTCTTTGCACGTAATAAATCACTTTCTCTAAAGTTGACACGCTATCGAAAATAATAAAAATAACGGAATTATTTAAACTCGAATCTAAAATCTTCTATGCATAAATTTTATAAAACACTCATATTTTTACAATATAATTAAGATCTTTATTAATAAAAGCTAGAGAAAAATTATTATATGAAATTTTGTATCAACTATTTTACAAAAATTAATATATACATAGTAGAATTTTAATATTTTTATTATAATTTTATGCCAACGTTGATGAAATGTTCTAAAAATTATTGTACAAGTGTTTTTTTATCACGATAAACAAGTTGTTAATGAAAAAAGTAAGTATATATGAGTTGTAAATAATGACTATTCGATTTTTAATAATTGTAGATTTATGTTTTTAATGAAAAAAATTGAATCAAGATGAACAGAAAGTTAATTTAAAATTACAACAAAGTGCTATATTATGTTGTTAAGTTTAATGTGAAAAAGATTTCTCCATTGTTATTTCCATGAATATGGCTGAAATCGTTAATTTTTATTAGTCTGAGAAATCGAATATGATTGGAAAATTATACTAGTAAAAAAACATAAATAATAAATAAATGCCCGTATTTAATATACAATAATAATTATACGCAGCTTTAAGAAGACAAAGAAATTTATCTAAAAATAACATATTCAATCAAAACATAAATATTGAATATGAGGTAAACCATTCTCAAAAAATATTCAAATTCGAAAAATATTAATTAAATTCCATTTTAAAAAATTAATAAACATTTTAACCTAATAAATCTTGTTTTTCATATTATTTATCAATCGTTTAAATGTTTAAAAATAGTTAAATAATACAAGCTCTAATAATTCAGATTCAAATTTTATTTTTCAAACGATAAATCTATTTAGAATACATTTCTTAGACACTGCACCTAAATAAAATCACTAATGATTGCACTATTAATTAACTAAAACTAATCTTAATACTATTTTTCTAAATAACCTTCAAGAGTATTATAATTTTGAAACGAAAACAAATTACAATCGGAATGGAAAATTGGAAATAATAAAAACTACATTCGCTCTACTTTTGGATATAGGTATTTCAGTCTAAAATATTTTACTTGCACTTACATCATATAAGTGGTTCAACATGTTCATCGAACCAAATTGAAAACCGAATGGTTTCTAATCGCCTAAATCGTATTTATTTATATTTTTAATACGTTTAGTAATGCATCTAATTTAATATATTCATATATTCATAATTTAGCTGTATTTAAGCATTTACATAATAAATGTGCAAAAAATGCGTTAAAGAGATTTTAAAGACGTAACGGTTTCCCGTTATGAGCTGAACACGTGAAGAAAATTGTTCTCGGGTACATTAAAAAATACGATGCTTTTTTTATTGTTACTTTCATGAACCTGGATATTATGGTAGTTTCAAAGAAAATTCTATTTTATTTCGTTAATGCATTAATGTTATTTGATGCATTGCTAAAAGCGCAGATGATAACAAAAATTCTGTTTCCTATTTACACTTCGAAAAGTAAATACTTGTATATAATTCTTCCTTTAGGTTCATTGATCCCAATTACTATATTTATGCTAATAAAAATACAAAATAAAACTTTAATAATATATTATCAAAATTAACCTTGTACTTTGTCGAAAAAAGGAATACTTGGATTTTTAAGTATATAAGTTGTTAAAGAAAATTATTTGAAATTGAAATTATTTATATTTAATAATAAGGTATAAAATTATTTAATAATTCTGATACTTAAAATTTCGTTTTTATTAATTTACATTAAATAATTATACTGAAAATATTAAATTAACAAATATTATAGATTAATGTAACGTTTTTCTTGTACTTGTATTTATGTCACAACCTTTGTTATTGATTAATAATACGTTAATTATTATTAAATCGTGTTAAGGTAGTTTTATTTTATTTTCCTTATATTTCATTGTTACGTATTCTATTGTTTAAAAAATTTATAGCTAAATTAATTGTTTCAATACATATTAAAAATAATATATAATTCATAATGGTATAGTAAACTGTTCGTAATAACTTAAACATTAAATTTAAGATTACATATTAATCACAATATATTATTATTCTCTCAGTTTATATTAACATTTAAGATTGTATATATTAATATTTTAAATTAGCCTTTTAAAACATAATTACCAACACTATATTTATTAATATAGAAGAATATTGTATAATAAAAATGACTCATTTTTCGTATAATACTTAATAAATAAATTCAATAATTTGGCTCATTATCGATATTATTCACTTTATTCCACATCTGTACGTGTGTTAATATTTGCAAGAGATAATAACAATATGAAATTCGTTCGAACAAAAATTTATTTATACATGGAAAGATTTTTATATTTGATAAAATGAACGATAATGAATATAAATATTGTAAAAAAATATTTTATTATTATTATTACAAAATATGACTAACGATAATTAAGAAAAGCTAATAATTTATATATTTCATAACCGCTAATTATAGCTATAATATTGTATATTATATTGGAATAATTTTTTTAAAAAAAAATATGGCGATTTAAAGAATAACATTATTTAAAGAAACTAACGATTCATTTTTTCACGAAAGTCTTAATATTATAGCCAGAACTGGTTGTTTCATATTCTTAAGGGAAAGATACAAATAGAAATCATAGTTAGAACAATAAAGTGAATCATGCACATGAATTGTATTAATCAAAGAGCAAAGGTTCACAATAAAAAAAGTCGCCAGTAACAATATTTAAATCTTTCAATGTTGTCATCATTTAACATTTTTCTAAAATTGTCTGTTATCCTTTGAAACTTCTAACAAATATTTTATAAACGGTATTACGACTTTTTATTAAATGATGCGATAAAAAATGATCGACATCGTTCTTAAATAAAAATTTGATATTTATGATGTTAAATGATATTGTATTACATAATAGACATTTTGATAACGTAATTTTTTTTACAATTCAAATAAAATGTAAATATATCGTTTATTTTT
This sequence comes from Dolichoris vasculosae, assembly GCA_018907195.1. Lineage (NCBI taxonomy): Eukaryota > Metazoa > Arthropoda > Insecta > Hymenoptera > Agaonidae > Dolichoris > Dolichoris vasculosae. The sequence goes on from JACCHY010000001.1 coordinate 1,345,693, forward strand.
TACGTATAAATGAAATTGAAAATTAATTTAAATTCACGTAGATAAACATTTCTCAATAAAACTATTAATAATGAACAATCCGTACTTTCATAATTACACTGCAGAAAATTTACATTAGTATTTTTAATTACAAATTTTTTATAATAATCAATTAATTTTTAACTTTTTTAATTAACATTATTTCTTTAATCTATTTTCAATAAATTTTTTATAAATAATTATACTTCACACATGGAAATATTATTTATCTTATCGGGCTTCGTATATAAAAATAATATTATAAATATTAATTTATTGAATTTCTATTATAATGATTTGGTATTGTTTTTAATTCATTACACTATAAATAATATAAATTGTTTTGCGTAAATAATTAATTACTTTTATATTATACGTTACAAAAATACAGATAAAGTAAATAAATTATGTATTTTAATTAAACCAATTAGATATTTCTGTATAAATATACACATAAATGTTTTAATTATACGTTTATTAATTATATGAAATGTATTGCTTCATGTACAATTTAATCTACGTATTAATGAAAATATTATTAATCAAACCAAAACATGAAATGTTGCATATGTACATTGTAAATTAACAATCTATGGAAATATTTTTAATGTTAATTTTATCATTAATACCGAGAAAAGTTTTTGTACATTTTTTATATGTAGATATAATTTTTACATTTTCATTATTAATAATGTACGATGAATAATAAAAATAATAATTAACTTAAATATATTCAAAATATATATAGAAATTAAATGTATTAAGTTTTATCATACATTGCACTTATTATTTAAAAAAATATTAAAATAAATACTAATAATATTGTAAAAAATGAAATTGAAACTTTTATTTAAAATTTTTAAATTAGTTCTTCCTTTTAATATACTCGAACTGTTTATGAAATTATATTTTAAAAAATTGACAACTAATTTATTTACTCAATTTCAAAAGTATTTCTATTTTTGTAAGACGTTAAACTCCAGTGGTAAAATATGTACCCAACAGTAAATTTCAACGGTTTCGTACACGGCACGTTTGACTTTACTTAGAAGGATTAGAAGATTGCGCTTATTAAATTGACGTTAATACTTTTAAAACATTAAACCGTTCGTCTCTGTAATAAACAAACTCTATTTTATCTTTTTATGGAACATGTCTATTATAATATATGACTAATGTATTGTGTTAGTCTAAGAAATCGTTTTTGAATAATATTCTTTATAGCTTTTTAAATTTTTCAATGGCGTCACAAAAGTAGATAACGAAAATATTTCCGGTCAATGTGAATTTAATCGATAAATCGGCACTTCTTGTATATTACTACTAAATTTTATGAGTAATTTTAATTGTATCATAAAATATTCGTTGATTAATTTTCTTATAAAATTCCAGTAGACATAGTCAATATTTGATATGACTATTAATATTAATGAATTAGCTTATGAAATTCTTTGTCTCATTGTTATTTACGAAATTATAATATTAATTTATTTTCACATATTTTATATTATAATGGTATAATGAAAATTTCTTAAAACGAATAATTTAAAAATTTGCTTTTATAAATCAAATAGTTTTAAAAATAATTATTCAGCTTAATTTTTTAGTTGACATAGTTTATTGTTAATATTCTTATTAAGATATATACCAAAGTACTATTAGAAATAACTTAAGAAATCTTTTTAATCATTAAAATTTGATGTTCTGAAATGACTAAGCTAAATCAGACTTATATCAACTTAAACTAAATTTTAATAGAACTACTATGTCAAGAAATCATTGAACTTATTAACTACGAATTTATTATATAGTTATAAAATGTTTTCCATCTTAATTCATAAGACACAATAATACCAATACATAGTATACATATTTTATATAATAAATCCAATATACTCGTAAGGATATTAATATCTTAATAATGTGCGAAAAAACTTATCTAGAAAATTAAGCCTATTAAATTTAATTTGATTTACCGTCTCTTAAAAATTATACCAAAGTAAATTATATATTATATTTATTTCAAGGCTAATTTAAAAACATTTTTTATTCATAAGTACTTCGATATTCATCGATCCATGATCTGCAATAAGACAACGACTTTCTTTCATTCATTTTCAACGTGTAAGTCAAATAATACCCTAAGCATAGTGAATTTTCAGCGACTGTGCGTGGAATAGACGATATAAATTTCTACACGTATCGAAGTTAAAGAAGTCACTGATATGGATGTATAGGTCGTTTATACCATTCCTTCGGTTATCTAGATATAATAATATCGATTTACACGTTGCATGTATCAGGTCACCGATGAAAGATTATAGTAAATCTTGTATGGCGTAGATTCTGACATCTTATCGATTTTGATACGAACTCATAATAAACCTGATGCACATACATATCCAATTGATAAGATCGAGTTTGTTTCTATACACAGAAACAAGTATTTTTTATTAAATAAGGTTAATCATTAGTCTATAAGAATAGTTATTTTTATATCATTTACATCGGTATATTTTCCCGATAATGTATTATTTGTTACTGAAAAACGATTTTTATTATTATTAAAAGCATTTGTGATTACTTTATTAAACGAACATATACCGAGTCAACAAAATTGGGTTAGCTAAGGAAATAAATTTATTTACCGTCCAGTCATCGATTAAGATTTATCAATTATAATAAAAAAATACGTCACTTTATCGATAATTGATTTCTTCGGAACGCAAATAAAAGTTTCGATCCGACTATATTCGAACGATATATTTCGTTTGTTTCATACATCTTCTTCTCTACCGTATAAATAATATATACAGAAAATTATTTTAACCGTATGTACGTCGCGATAATAAAGTTCAAATTTAGAATTTATATGGTCTAGCAATAAAATATCGAAGCCATAAGAATTATCTGACGTCTGAACCAGTTAAGCATTCATTATTCGAAGGGAAGGAAAAGTGATTTGACGCAATACAGCGAGAAAAGCAAAACTTTTGCACGAAGCCGTTTTTTCTTTGCTCGGACAATGAAGCTCGTCAATATATGAAAACGATTGGCGGCGGGTTACGGAAAAAAGTCGCGAAGAAATATTCTAGTATTTGAATAATAATTCTGGGCTCGTCTCTCGTTTCATCACAGGGACATTTTCCATCGAACTTGTTTACACTTTCTTCCATTGCATAATACGCGTGACTACGGCCGATCAACTCGCGCACGTAGCAATTAACAACTTTACACGGGCGCAGGATGTAGACGTGCGTCAGCCCGACTCTAATTCTCACGTGACGCCGAGAAAGACGGTGACCGGAATCCGACCGGTGAGGTAAACTTCTCGTGCCTTTATCGCCTTCTGCGCGTTCCGACGTATCTTAATGATCGAACACCGACGGTTATGCCTACGATACGAATTTAAATGGAAACCCCACCGATTTTCGCGTTCAATTCGTGTACTCGTATTTGTACCTTTGGAAGAAAAAAATTGTATTTAGTAAATACACTATTATTCATAGGACGTCGACTTCACCGATACTATTTATCATCGTTGCGTACGAATACACGATTAATAAGGTATCGAAAAAGAGTAATCGTTGCCATTCCAGAGGTACTTTTAATAACTTTTCAATATATTTATATCCAGGATTTATAAGCTATCGCGCTGTTTAAGGGAAACGAGGCTAAGATCGTACATGTTTGTTTACCTAGTTATATAAAAAGAATGATTATAATTATTCTACTGTCAGCAAGAACGTATTTGTAGTATGCAGTCGGTAACCTTGCATCTAGATAATCCGTACAGTACAATGTCGCTTATCGAAGTAAAAGAAGATTAAAATATGTAAAACAAAGCTAAGATGTTACTTAAATCCTTTGCATTTTTACAATAACGCGCAAAATATTTATAACTGCTTGTCGATACTCGGTTTACATAACATATTAATACACAAATATCGTTTGCAAAAACTACTGAAACGGCGAGTTATCGAAAAAAGTTATAAAAAAAACATCGAAATATAAATTCTTAAATCCGTCTCGAGCGTTTCATAAGAACGATTGATTACCGAAGGAAATAAATTTTGCATACGCGAACTTGAGAACTTGTCTTGCATAACTACGCTCTTGTCGAAGCGGTTGTTTAGGTAACGCTTACGCGTAATGCACATCCGATCGATAGATCCTTGGATCCTTCCTCGCTCACCCAAAACCCAAACTCTCGCGGGCCTGGAAAATACGTTGTCTCCGATAAATCTATTACCATTCGCTTTTCTTTTTCACCTTTGTAGGTATATGAAGCTCGAGCATGAGATAAGTTGACGTTTTCCTGTTACAGCTGCATCTCGTGCACTGGAATACCACCAAGTACAAGACGTTTGCCGAGGCCGCAAAGGCATCCGACGGGTTAGCAGTGCTCGGGGTCTTTCTCAAGGTTCGTATTTTTTTTCTCTCCTTTTTGTTTTAAAGAAAAATTACGTTCGAGCATGAAAAGGTTAGTCCCGCGAATACAAGGTTTCCTTTATTTCTTTATACGAGCGTATTGAACCGATTCGCTTTGATAATGAATGGGAGAATTTTTGCGCGATATAAGAACCTTGATTTACAAAACTCGTATTGTAAGTATTTACTCATTGTCCGTACGATTCGTGATTCTTGAATTTTTCTAAACTTTTCTTAATATTTCATTTTTTATGAGGAATAATACGCGAAGGAAAAAACCAATGACGGTATAATTAATACCTACGTGTGATAAATAAAGCTAATTAAAATCTGTATTATATCTTAGATAAACTTGGTAATTTTAATTACAAAAAAGCTTATATGTTAATGCGCGGTTAAACGAACTAATTATTCATTACAAGTATTCTAAAATCGGTAATTACGTATAACCAAACTGAAAAATTTTAATAGCCATTCCTCTGAATTAAATTATTTTTATTATTCGTGCAATTAAATTAATATTTATCGTTATCGATTTTTAAAATGCGGATATACCCGTATTAAGTTCTACGCGAACATAATTATTGCAGCATCAACTTTTTATGTTTAAAAGCAAATATAGACAACTCGTTGAATTAGAATTCGATTGATTTTTATTTCTTGTACTAATTTTCTTATACCTAAGTTTTTTTCGAAACGAATAGTTAGTTACACTCGTTGCGATCCGTAATAATATTACATGTCATTTGTAACGCTTGCAACTCTAGAATTTTCTAAATTTTTATTGCATCGAAACGAACGATTTAAGTTTACAATATTTTAAAACGCTTCAAAAGTCGTTAACGAAGATTTATGTATAGCCCCGTTCAAATGTTAGTCGAATAAAAAACAAGACTTGTCACTGTGAAATTTTATTACTCGTTGCATCGTGATATTGTCTGTCAATATGTGTACGAGAAAAATGGACAATATTGTTGTTTTAATACGCAGCACGTGACGCGAAGTCTCAATAACCTCGATAAGTTGATAGTGCGAATTTAATGTTTTGATATAAATGTAATTATAGTTGTCGATTGATAGTATAAAAATTATACAATTCTACAAACTATTTCAAAATATAATTATATGTTTTGATATGTCTACACGATTACATTTCTTTCCAAGTTATAAGTTTCAAATTTCGTTTCTTTTAGTATTTTAAATTTGTTTTTAAAAACGCTTAATCCTGTAATATAATTTTGTTACCGACAAAACGATTTTTAAATTTCCTCTTATTCTCGTATCCTTCATATTTATACGTAAACTATATACAAAAATAAGTAGGTTAAAATTTTTTATCTCGTTTTTACTCGTGATTTAAGCGATCGTCCGAGAGAACTTGAAACCTCCACGAGCGAATTCCTGAGATTCGCACACAACAACGATTTCTTATAATCGTCTTTCGAAAAATTTCGATCAAGATAAGACGTCATCGCGTTCGTTTCGCTTGGAAACGTAATTCGCATCGGGTCACCTTAGGTTCGACCTCGGAGCGCCTTACGTCGGTACCGAAGCCCGAAAACGAGAAACGAGAAACGAGTCGCGTTGCTATTCTCGTCGTTACAGCCGCGACATCTTGTAAGGATGCCCGAGAGTCTTTTTTTATAATCCACCCTTTTTAAACAGAACCCGCAATAGTGAACGAACCAGGCACACTCGTCGTTGCTTGCGTAAAATCCGCGTCGGTATCGATGTCTTTTCGCGATGGAATGAATATACGAGCTACAAGCACTCGATGCTTTCCCCGTTGACTTGTGAAATCGATCGAATGCTCGAGCGCTTTAATTGGCTTTGAGCGTCGGCTTGTGTCTTCTTACTCTGTACTGGCTTCCGTTTGTACTCGACATTTTTATATTAGAGAGGTTCTAAGCTCGTGCTTCTCATGCCTCTCGGCATATACGACCATGTTATAACGTAATTCCATTGTTGTGTCTCGGAAACTCGAGCCTTTCCTATTTTGACGTTAAGCTTTGCGATGAGCGGATCTAGTATTTTATCCGTTAAAAATATGTTGGCAGAAAATAACGGTCAAATCGCTGATTATTTTCCGATTTAATAATTATCCATTTGTTTGAAATCGCGAAATTTATAACTCAATTATTATTTTGATTCGCGTCATACATTTTTGTAGTCTTACGTAAGTTAAATTAAAGCTCAAATTAATACATTGATAACATTCGAGAACAAAATTTAAAATCATAAGTAAACTTCAAAAAAAAAAGAATTTTTTTATGTTTAAAAAAAATTAAACGCGAATGAATCAAATTAAAAAATTCCGTTAAGATTTTTAACTGCGTTTACTTCAATGCTCAACTCATTGTAAAAATCATTGAATCTTTACGCTTCTTTTAAAATCTAAAAAATTATGTAATGTTAGCTAAGCTAAAAAACATTACAATCAAGTTTCTCGTTTGTATAAGAACTATGTTAGCTAACTCTATAATAAGCTAGTAACACAAACATTATTACAACCTAATTGTCAAGACTTCATGATTAATTAACAGACATCTATATTAGGAAGTTTTAAGATTATGTTCATTTTACATAATCATTAATTAATCCATTATTAACGTAAAATAGTCTTGAATTTAGTTATATATTATTTTAAAGGTAATTATGGGTTTACTGAATCTTCAGTTGCAAAAATATCGATAAAATTTTGATGTTTTCACGATAATATTATTGTAATATATCATTATACATGTGATTAAAATAATTATCAAAAATAAGAGAGAGAGTTATAATATGATGATGCGTTACGCATTTGTTTTACGATTCATCAATTTTTAATATCAATATTTCGTTATAATTTAAAACAAATTATTTTAAGAAATGCAGATGTATTATTAAAAAATTTTTATTAGATTTTAAAGTACTTCGTATCTCAGAAAAAATCGTAGAGAAAATAATATATTATAAATTAAAAATTTTAAAAAAAATAAATTTTACAGTTTCTTCTGCTATTTGTAATTTACAAGTAATAAATTTTCTGTATTAAATTGCAGGTCCTATATTTTATATAAAATATGCCATATATGCTTTCTCTCTCTCCTTCTCTCTCTCTTTCCATCCATCTATCCATACAATTATAGACATATTCAAATCGAATAAGCATTCTTTAAATATGTTAATTAGCTTAATAATTTATATCAAATTTCATTGTTTGCTATTGTTATTTACTTTTTATAGTAATATTTATAAAAATCATTTAATAATATATTCATTTTGAAAAAATTCTTTGAACAATGGCATACCAAATTCTTAAGTTCACGATGAAGAACACGAAAAACTGAAAAATACAAAATTTTCACAGGAATGATAGCGAAAAAAATGATAGGGAATGATAATTGCGTCAAAGGTTACGCAATGGCTTTTGTATGATTACAGGTATTCAAAGAAGCATTTAGTTGTGCGACTTTAGAATTTCAATTCAAACATTTTTTATCATTCGATAAATGTGAAATTTTTTTTTAATATCAAAATATAATTTTCAAATTTCACTGATGGTATTTTCCCAATTAATTATGTTCGATTTTTTTATTCAAAGTAAGTACTTAAAATGAAAACTAGATTGAGACATAAGTAAAAGTTGTATTGATAATTTTGGACTTAGCAATGGATAAATACAAGGTAATACTATTAATACATTCTATTTTTATTATAGTCTTATTTCATCGGATTAATATTTAAGTCAACTTTTTCCTTACACAAATAAAAATATAATGTATAAATTTCAATGAAAAACAATTTTAGAAATTTTTTACATTAAAAATATATACTTACTTAAAACAATTTTAGAATTATGAATTCGTAATAAAAACTGTGAACATATAAAATTATGAATGTTAAACGCTATTGACACACTTTTACCAAGAGTAAAAGTAAAAGTGAGCTTGTTTAAGTTAACGAAAATTAAGATAAGAGAGTGTCGGTATGGCTTTCTTTTATTTGCAAGCTTTTTCTTTAAAAACAATTTGAAAGAAACAAAAATAAACAATCACTTTCAAGGATCTTAGAAATACTCCGTATCGTCAACAAATCTTCATATTTACCAATGTATTTCATAATGAAAGTGCTCGTAATGACGCAATTTTTTCTTTACATACCTTTTGTCTAAAATTTCAATATCTATAAGCTTTTAGTCGTGATTTGAATATTACTTAAAATAGATTGACTTGGTAATCGCTAAAAATAAAATGTATACTAAAATTATCTACTGCGTTACATCTTTCTTTAATAAATAAACAGAGTATAATATTCTAATGATAATTTAACAGCTCTCCATCAACATATACGGTATTATAGGTTCGCAATCCTAATGATTAGAAACTAACGATTTTCTTTGTAAAAAGGAAAGTTTATTATACATTTAGATTTATTATGGACACTAATATAAGTACGTATCTCTTAAACGATTATCCACTATTCGAAAGTACAAGAGCTTCTATAAATACTCGTATGTTGACGTATGAAAAAACATAATAGATACCAGCACTTTTCTTAATTACTTATAATATATTTTGCAGGTGGGAAAGCCTCACGAAGAGATGGATAAGATCGCTCGCTTACTTCCCTACGTCTCCCATAAGGAGGACAGTATCGAGATAAACGAGCCCATCGACCCCAGCAAGTTACTTCCTGGTAAGTACAAGACAAAAGGGATAAGAAACCTTTACTCGAATATATATTATTTTCTTATCCTTCTCGTGATTTCTCTTTCTTTTTATCCCGATCTTATCTATATTGTCTTAATTCATTCGACAAGGAGACCCACAAATGTCCTACTGAAGATGCGCAAATAAGTAGATGTACATTTTAAAAATTTATTTGAAGATTGATCGGTACATACGTGACCTTTACCGACAAATTTATATTGAAATATTAATAATCAGGATTGTTCTTCGCATCTTCTCAATGACAACAAGAATAAGGTATATTTCTTCGATTGGATTGGTACCTTATACCAAAGTATAAAGTTAAATACTTGCTCTTAATTTTCTTCTTCTGTGATCTTTTTAAGGTATTGATTCGTTCGATTTTATATCATCTTTCTTTCTTAATGATAATTATGATTGCATAACAATTTATCTCTAAACATTTGAAATATTGCAGATTGGTATTCGATGTTGTGAAATAATTATTGAATTCTATAAGAATTTTCGTGCAAATAATCAAAAATTTTTTATTAAAAAAAACTTCATAATTAATTTGTAATTTGAGATAAATTGCATATCTCTTTTTAATATATTAACTATACTAATCATTTTTGCAATGGATTATTATATAGGATTTGATTTTAAAAATTAGATAATTTTTTAAGTACAAACAAGAATAATTTGACTATGAATACTTTTGTAAACAGCAAAATTTACTTTAAAACTATAAAGATAAATAAAAAATAATAAGTCATTTATTTATGTTAATTTATGTACTCGTGTGTAAACCTTTTAAATTCCGATTATACAATATACGGATAAAATAATCTATTTCATAAAAATTCTGATGATTATGCAAGAAAATGTTTTTTTTAATTTTACATGTTTACGTTATTTGAAACGACGTACATAAATTTGAAAAAGCTTATTTAATCTTCGTGTGACTGTATTTATTTCATAAACAAAGCCAAAGAATGTATCAATATCTACGTTTCTTCGAAATCGAAAGGGATGAATACAAAAATTCAAGTTAATGTACACAAATCATGCATAATCTATAATTAAGTGTATTGAATTATTTATAAAAATATTATCTCATTCAGACGATTATTTGTTATAATATTTATAAATATCATTGGTGTAGGTCAAATTTAACATTTATTATATTTATAAATATTTTTACTTGATCGTACAACCGTGTACAGTTGCCTACTACTATTTAAAGTATGGGAAAAATAATAGAACACATATAAAAGAAAATAATTGTTTACGAGGAAAAGATAAAATATATTTTATCAATCTTAGGACTTACATAAACTTATTTTAAAAAAAAAAAGTAAATGAAAGTTTTGAAAACAGTGTAAAACATTTTGCAACTACTTTAGGTTGATTATAAAAATATTCATTTTTGCCATAACTTACAAATATAGGCATTATCGTAATCCTCAACTCTATATCTAAAAACGATATTTCAGAATACACTTAATCACGCTATGGTTAAAATTTAATTTTTAATAGTAAATTTTCTTGTTATATTTTATAATAAAAATTATCAAAATTATGAGTAATTTTTTTCGTATCTCTAATTTAATAGAACTTCAATAAATATTTTAAATTTGTAATAGTCATATTTTTATAATAATAAAACATTCAACTTTTTATTCGCGATATAACATTTATGATCTTTAACGTGTTTTTTCATAATTTATCAAAAATATTAACATGATTTAATCATTATAAAATTGAATTTATCTCGTTTTTTATATTTGCAAAAATTCACTTTTACATATGAATAGTATATTTATAAATTAACATATTTCATATTAATTGTAAATCACTCAAAAAATAATTTATAATAAATCATAATAATTTATCGCTGAAAATGAAAATCTAAATGATCGGATGAACATAATGAAGACATAATGACGATTCAAGCATTATTAATCAAACAAATCAAACAATAATAAATAAATACAACACGTCTCAAAACAGTTGAATCGTTAGATTTAAAATTAAATGCAACCAAGACTTTGCATGATTTATATAATTCACTCGATAGAATGTAATTGTTACATATGTATTTATATAGAACACATTCGCTAAGTTTCAATGAATTACCTTTGTCAATTTTCACTGCAATATTACACTCTATATTAAATTTTCGGCTATTTTTAAAAGAAAAAAAAACATTTTAGATAATTTTTTCATCAAAAACGATAATAAAAGAATCAATTTTAATTTAAAGAAGAAGAAGAAAAGAAACCTTAATTCTTTGTACGCGTTGTCAGAAATGGTCGAAATTTCTTTAAAACCCTACTTCAACTTTTGGTTAACGGCACTTCGTTAAAAAAAGCCGAATCCAACCAACTTCGCCTCTGCATTTAAAGCTAACGTGCACCGATACCCGGAGAAGTAACCAAAAAATACCATCCCAAACAAATGACCGCAAAAAAGTATCCTCATCCCTAGAGCAAGCGAGAGCCTCGAATCGTTACACCCACCCGATCCCACTCGTTTGCACCCTAGAAAGCAAAGTAAAAATCCTCGCGCACGCAAAATTGCGAAGGGGATCGTCGGTATACCGTCGGTAATAGACGGAGAAAAAAAAAGCGCAAACGGGTGGGCAAGGGAGATTAGACGGGAGTGACGAGCGGGGCTCCCATGCATCGTACCAGCTCCTTCATCTTTGTCTAACCACGTAATCGGGGGTGCAGTTCGCGGCGGACGAGCGGGCAACAGCGGGGGAATGCAAAGATGCGTCAATCCGTGCATGCGATGGGCCGGACGAATCATCCGACCGGAGAACAAGTGCGGACAATGGCAAGGTTCGTAATACGCAGCAGCACAGGTTCACGTAAATCAAGGGGATCTTTCTCTCTCTCTCTCTCTCTTTGTGTGTGTGTCTCTCTCTCCTTCTCTCTGTCTCGCTTTTTCTATGGCACTCCCAATCGCACGATCGCTTCTGTCCTTTGCTTCCTCGTTCCTTCCTTATCTACGTTCGAGATCGACGAGGCTTTGTATATACGACGCGGGTACTCGCTTACCTGGGGAAAATGCATCTCGCTTGGTTGCTGGACGCGACGAGAGCTATTTAAGATTGGAAACACACATGGAAAAGCAAAGATTGGGAAACATAAATAATCTTGCGTTGTGATTGAATTGAAATGGCGGATCGCTTTGCTGTGGTTTTTATGTCTATTTTTATAAGCATTGACGGGAATTCTGTATTTTTGAATTCTGAAAGTGCAACATTGTGAGATGTCTAGGAAGCGTTATAAATGATTAAGTGTTTAGCTTTTCGAATTGCTTTGAAATACGACGCGCGATGTGAAATTACGTACTCGGATCGAAGTTAGAGGACTACCGCAAAGATATGATCCATTGGAGAAGTAAATCCGAATCGTATATCGAGAGTCCAACGCCAAGTTCGTAAGTTTTTCCCTCGTACGCTCGATGAATTTTTATATGAAATACTGGATTCTCGAAGTGAGTTTCGGAGATCTCCGTTCTCAGGAACATCTGTGAAGTAAATTTATTATTTACTGGATCTTAACTTTTAGGACGATGTAACCAACTAATCCGATATTCAGGCTCGATCGTGAATGGAATAATTTTTACTTTGTTGATCTTCGATTATTGTTGAACTTAAATATGACTCTTGTTGTTTAATCGAACAAAGTATGTATTGGTTTAACAATTTGAAACTATTTTTAAATAATAAACTGTTTTGTAAAATGTATCTTGTTGAGAACTATATTTCAAAATTAAAATTCTTATATTTTATATTTGGCAGTATTGTAATCTATGTTATTATTTTAATTCATTCGTAACGTAACTGCTCATTCTGATACATAAAAATATAAAATAAATGCAAATGTATAACGGTTAATTAAAAGTTTGCCTTGTATAATAATTTTTAATATCATAAAACACCAGAAAAATAAATCAAAATGGATATGGATAGGATTTTTTACTTTTAATTGTATAAATATATTGTTAGTCGATATTTTATAAAAAATTTATTGAGCTCTGAATATATAATATGATAATAATCGTTTAATATTTAAACTAAAAATTAACGATTCAAGTTGATGAAAACAATTGGATATACATAAAAGCAAGTGTTACAAGGTAATATCAAAGAAGAAGCAAAGACAGCTCTTATGAACAATAACGGCAAATTTTCTGTTAGATTCTACACATTTCTTTCTCTTCTTTTTTTAATTTAATATTTTTATACGTTTGCAGTTTTATAACGAATATAAAATAATACTCGTAGGAAAAACTTAACATAAACTTTAGTTATGCAATGGTACAATACTTTGCATGAACTTATAAAATACTCAAAGAATGAAAAACGACTGTTTTTTTAAGATTTATAAGATTTATAAAAAAATATAACGATGAAATTTCAATTAATTTATGAAACAATATTGTAAACGTACAAATAATTTTTTCAAATAAAAAAAATAAAAACGATAAGATTAAAAATATTATTACAAATTAACAAATTATTTCTTTCGTTACTTAATTACTTTAATTAAATAACATAAATCTAATTGTGGTAATATTATTTAAATTCTAACAACTTATTGTAATTCTAATTTTCGATAATATATAATAATTGTCTTAAATAAGAAGATTGAACGCAATAAATATTCTGCTGAATCCAATCAATGTCATTTTAGATATTTAACGAATATTACCCCAAATGACGTAAATTTATCCATAATTAAGAAAAATACTTGGTTCAAATACATTGTAGAACAATTTAGTATTTGTTTACTAATTTATAGTTCGCGTAATATTTTATGGAATATTTTGCAATCGGTCGGTAATAATGTTTTTAATTTAATTATTGTAAGAAAATAAGCAAAAGTAATTAAAATATATTTTAAATAAAATGGGAGAAAATTAGAACTCATTTTGTAGAAAATATCGTAAGTATCACACTACACAGACTATTTTTTAAGAGTTGCGCAGATGCATAGAAAATCACGGTTGTATTTTAAACACAGAGTTCCCTGATGTTTCTTGGAAATATCTTTATTGTACCATATAATCGTTCATAAACCGAATGTTCCTATATTTCAAATTGATTCGCATACGCTGAACTTTTTCACTTAAACTCTTCGTTCGCCTCGGGGAAACTTTCATGCACAGCCTTCGATTCACTCGTACACTTATATTTACTTTCTACATATGTGTATGATGCGTGCACACCTCATTCATTAATAACTTCTTTACTGTGCGCTTGAGGTTATTGACACTTCTTCTAGATGCAACGAATGTCTGTTTTCATCATTACTGGTTTACCATCGGTGATCGGAACCTAATAAGGGGAAAAATTATTGATTGCGAAGTAACGACTATTTTGTAAATAATAAATAATATTTAATTGCTTAACAAATGCTTTCTTCGAATAAATATTTAATAACGCATAGACAAATTAACGTTTACTCTTATCACTGGATTTCGTTAAATTTATTACAACTTAAAATTACCGTTTATATATATATATATATATTTCGATAATTTCAATCGATGGTTATCCGTTGCAAAATCACTTTTTAATCATCTCTTACCGTTGTTACCAGTAATAAAATGAAAATATTATTGGAAACAATATTTAAGGTATAAAGTGTTTTTAGAAAATATTAAAAATATCCTTAAAAATATATTTTAAGTACCGAGCGACAATTGTAAATTCTGCACAATTTTTTTTCTAACCATTCGATAAATGTATAAATAAGTACGTATAAATCTTTGAATTCTTCGAACGAGTATTCATTATTCTCTTGATATTTTTATATTAAAAGGTAATCAGATAAAAGTTGTTGATTTATTTAAAAAAGATGCTTTTGAAATATACGATTATTTATATTTTTAGAGATGAAAAATAAGTATTACACGGTAAATCATATCTTCGATCGGAGAATAAATGAAAAGAAAGATACTTCGCTCATTGGAATACAAATAGTAGTAAATATATTACATAAAATTAATTCAAACTCGACATCGTTGAGAAAATAATAAAAATAAAAGTTGTATCGTACTACTGTAAATAACGTCTTAAAATAAACACAAGAACGACGTACTCGAATATCGAAACGGTAGCTTACATCGAGATACGTCGTAATTATCGGTGGAAAAAAAAAGTACGTTACTTACCTCTCAAACGAAATCCCAAAGTCGTTGGACGTCCACTCGTCCAACGATCGCAAGGAGCTTTTTCGCGACCTCATCTAACTTACAAGACATTCCGGTTGATTGCTGCTTACTCACTGTGTATAACAACGAATAACCGATTCGAATGTAGCGAATGTAACGTCCCCGAGAATTAATCACGTTTTTCTCCGCTGCACGCAGATGACAATGGCTACTGGACGTATCTGGGCTCCCTGACAACGCCACCCTGCAACGAGAGCGTCACCTGGATACTGTTCAAACGCTACATCGAGGTTTCTCACCACCAGCTTAACATTTTTCGCAATTTGCGCAAGTTTCCGCGTGGCGAAGAATGTCCCTGCCACGAGAATCACGGCGTCGTGAGTTTGCATTATCGCACGTATTTTTGTGTGAATGGCTCCACCAAGATTACGGTTAAATATTGAGAAATGCATCGTCATTCGTTGCTCGGCACAAATTCATTGATAACGCCATCGAGCCGTGACGTTTTCACAACCCGGATGATCGTTTTTGTTTGTCTTCTTTTTTAGCAACATAGTGTATTGTTCTATCTACACTTTTTTCCACTGTACAATAACAATTTTTTTTATAACTGTTTATAGCTTTTCTTGTGTAAACCATTTTTTTATAAGAATATTTCAACTTTTTAAAATCGACCGTGTTAAAATATTCGATAAAAACGAGATTTTTTTAATTTTACTTTTATCGTTAAGCTTTATTTTACGCGAACGGTTTAAAGTATTTTTTTTTGCATGTACATTCGATCCTCTCGTACAAATCTTGGAACGTCTTTTTTTTTATTACAATGGAGAGATTATGGAAATAATGATGTAACGCTTTAAATCATTACGTAAAATTAAACTGCCTTGTAACATATTATCTAAACAAATTTATATAAATAAATAATTTATGTATTTATTTAATGTCGGATGTAAAGATCGTTGATAGCTCGTTTGCAACTTTATATTACATAGTAAATTTCAAATTGGGTATTAGTATGCACTTTTTTATACGGCAAACTTAATTTTAAACTATAAATTCAATCTTTAAGAATCGTTGATTAAATAAGGCAACTTTTTGTTAGATAATTGATGTTATCGTCCAATTAACAATAGTAATTAATATTAATTAATTTCGTAATGTATTCTACGACGCTTATTTAAAAATAAAAATCCAATGTATACAATACAAAGTTATTTAATCGATAAATAATTTTAAAAAATGTAAAAAGGTTAACGATTGATATAAATCACAATCACGAACTTTATGCAAATGCTTTTAAAAGTATTACTAATATCATTCAATTACGATAAACGTAAATTATAAATTGTTTAATAAATTATATTCAATATCGAGGAAAGTTTCTTTTTCTCTTTGAAATAAATCAATAGAAAAAAATGTATCAACTTTCTATAAAACATTAACTTTGAGTTAAAGTTCGTATGTAAATTTAGAAAAACGTTTTGAAAGCTTAACTTGTACAAATTTGAATTCTACACTTATTTACAAAACTTCATCTTATTCGTTTAAATTTTCAATCAAAAGCATTCAATATTAAAATATATTGAATACATTATCGTAATTTTACGATAAGAAAAGTTTGATACAATATTTAAAATCTCTTTATTAAAGTATGCATAGCATATACATTAACTCCTTAGATAAAATTGTAACAATATTAAACTCGTGCACTAGCAAGGAAATAAGGAAATAAAAATTTACTTGGACGAAAAGCTTCTAAGATATTCATATTCACGCAATGTTTCTTATCTTTTCTCTTATTGTTGCAGGTGATTAATAACTTCCGTCCGCCGTTGCCGCTTGGCAATCGTGTACTACGAGAATGCGGCAGTTTCTAATAATCGAAGAAACTACAATAAATACTGGAGAAAGAGACATCTTGTCTCAATTGCCATTTTGCCGGCTATCACGGGGGAGAAAGGACCAGGGGTTTGGGTGGGATGGGGAGGGTAAAACGTGGAACACAGAAGAAAGCAACGATAAAATTCGACCACGTTAACTTTTCCTAAATTAGATGTCACCGAAATTTAAAATTAATATGTATACGCCGTATATATAAAACGTGCCTTTTCAATTTTTTTTTTATAATTACGATAAATTCATGTAATTCGCACGCCAATAATAAGGACAGAGACAAAATTACAAAAATTTGTAACTAATATTAATTTGTCCTATTTTGTCAAGAAAGTATATTGATTATCAAAATCAAAAATGTATATTAAATAATTAAGAGAGAAGATTTATAACAAACTATTATTGAAAGAAAATAATTATCTAGTCTTAATGTCGATTTATACGTTATATTTCGGAAAAACCTTGCATTATCAAAATTGCAACAACGATTCAAAATAAAAACTAGACCTTGGTAAATTATTACAAAGTAAATATTTCAAATACGAAAGAAACAATATTCTTACTTTAATATCGCGTTAACGTAATAATAAAGAATCGTATTAAGACTAGACTTCCAGAAAATTGATTGTACGACAATTTTATTTTATACAAGTATTCAATGCCCTAAACATTTTCTTCGCACGAAAAAACAAGGCAAGTTTTTGCCTTGCAATGAAAATTTATAATAAAAAAATATATATACACATACAAATTCCGCAGTCGTGCCTGAATATATATTTAAAATTTTAAAACTGCAATTTATGAAACGGAAAGGAATTACAAAAAACGAATCTATAATAATCATATGTCTCATACACATATAAACGCAAGTTAAAAAATATGCACGATGGTTGATTTAATAAGTGCGCGAAAGTCTCGATGAACTCAATTTAAACGATATAATTATCGTATAATAAATTATAGCTACTCATATATTCTGCGTGCGCATAGTTGCTAATATTTAGAAAAAACTTGTTTGTGCGAGAAAAGATCGTAATATCTTTTTTATTCCAGTGATGCGCTAAATCCACGGCTATCCACGTCTTTCCATTTTATTTTGAAAAGATAATCAAATTTATATGCTACAACGTGCACTTGTTTACAAAAAAAAAAAAAAGAAATAAAACTATCCATATAAATAATCTAGATTTTATAATTTTTATAATTAAAAGGAAGAGAACTTTCATAAAAACACCAATCAACATGTTTTGCTAAACGAATTATACTTGCTATATTACGATCTGATGTGCTTATTATAAACATACACACATCTGCAATTTGCATTAAATATCCTTGCTTTCGAGGATTCACGAAACAAACATTAAGTATCTTCTTATAATGTAGTTTGTGTAAAGTTATTAATTATATTTTGCATATTGCAATGCTTAAGGATTTATTATTATTTTCAGTAGCAGTAGTTACTGTTTGGAAGAAACCGCGTTCTAGCGATAAAAATTTCAGAAGATCTATTGCACATATATATATTACAACTTAATTATGTGAAGCTTTCTTCTTTTTGAAATTATCATTCTTTAATAAATGAATACTGTAACACTTGTGAAGAGTAATAAAGTTTTATCGCGAAAGGGTTTTGTTATTTTTTTTAGTGGTGCATTGCTCGTTGTTTTCTATGAGTGAATTATTAACGAAAAATGTTTGTAACTTTAAATGATATAGAATAGAAGACTGCTGGTCGGCTTTGTATTTGTGTCGATTGTGATAGTGTGGAAAAATAAAAAACAATACTTTAAAAAAGATAAAACATTATTTATTCTTATGTTTCCTCCTCTTCATCTTCATCATTATCATCATCGTTATCATTATCAGCTTTTTGAGGTATTTCCATAGGAGATTCTTCTTGATCTACCAAATTTTCTATAGCTACGATCATCGATTCTACTTTAGGCTGCTCAACTTGATTCGGTTTTTCTGCATCCGAATTAACTTCCATCGCGGTAATTTCGGGTACCGGCTTTTCAAGTTCTTCGTCGGAATCGTCGTCCGCTCCAGGATGAGCATGAACGAAATGATCCGGACCCGACGATTGAACATTAACTTTCATCCATTCTTGTTGTTGAGCCTCCTGAAATTTACGAGATCAATAATTATATTCATAAATATATTAATAAAATCTTATCTTTAGAAAAACGAATTTACAAAAAGGCTGCTCTTATACTTTATTTATTTTTTCAATATCCTGTAATTAGTATAATTTAGATTAATTACTTAAGCTCGTAATATGCTTGACGCGTACGTTAAAAGCTATATCACACGAAAGTACATCATTTATTTACCTAACGTCTCTCGCGAACTTATAAAAATGTATTTTAGTTATCTATCAAATTGAAAAATTTTTATTGATTATCCTACAAATACAATACAGATATTAATATCATCCAAAGCTAACTTAAAATTAAAAGAACGTATCCAGTTAAATAAAATATTTTATTCATTTTTCAATGTCATTCGTCCATTTAACATGGATAATAAAAAAGTTTTTACAAGTCACTTAATAGTACGATAATAATCCAAAGAAAAAAATGTTCGTTACAGCAGAAGCATCTTTAGAATAAAACGTTTGTATACCATTTAAATACCATCGTGACTTTTCGTACCTTAATATTAACTTTATTGAGGTAGAAGTCATAGACAAACTTCGCCATGTGCGGCATATCCTGAATCTCCAAAGGTTCATCCGCAGGTTCCTCGTCGTTAAGCCTCGCGGTCGGATAATTTTCCATCGGTATCAATCCGAGATTGAGCGGACGACGCATAAGCTGGTCGAAAGCTGGCGTGAGTTCGAAGCAATTTTTGAACAGCGAGACCCGCGCGAAGACGTAGAGTCCAAGACGAGCACGTGACATCGCGACGACGAGACGCCGGGCGTCCCGGAGGTGACCGACGGCTCGAGTTTTCACTAGCGATAAAAGAATGTAGTCGTTCTGTTGACCTTGATATTTGTCGACCGTCGTTACCTTGTTGGGTCGACCTATAAGCGGATTACTAGCGCACCTGAAAAAAAAAAAAATATATATATATATGCTTCGTCATCGAGTGAATATTACGCGTACGATTTTATCGATGATCAATCCTTGTCGCTTTGACAATTCTTATTTATAATCAAATTCAAATGAATGTTCCTTTCGTTTCTTTGATAACGAATACATAAATTTTACACAAATATACAGTTACTGCCATTCTCATCTTAAACTATCTTATATATAAAATAAGGTTTAAAAAACGCACCTAATATTTATAACGTCTCGAATCAAATGTTTTTGTCCGTTGTAAGTCGTGAGAATACTGATTTTGTCGGCTGGATAACCCAGCAACCTCATGTACATGAAAACGGCAACGCAATACTCGGCCTCGGCCAAATTCTGATAAAAATAAGCGCTGGGTTCGCTCTCTCCTACACCATTGAAGTCCTCGACGTTGATGAGCTGGAAGTCGTAAAGGAAACCCGCGTTCGCCACGAGATACTCGGGACTACTTCCCACGTGGCGGAGATTCCCGAGCTTCTTGTATCGCCAATTGTACAAGTTACAAATGCTGGGCCTGGCACGACCTTGACCATCGAGGTCTACCGTCGGAACTCCCAATCGTACGAACCGCGCGAAAAGCGACTGTTCCATGTTGGAGTATTTCTGGAAGGCCATGTTCTTGATTACGGGGGGCAACTGATGATGATCTCCGATCATGATCCAGCGTTTCAAGCGATTGTAGCCGTCTTGAGGATTCTGCAAAAGCAGTGGTATGAAAGTCTCGATTTCTAGGATCTGGGCAGATTCCTCCATGAGAATGTTATCGTACTTGAAGCCCATATCCACGAGCTCGCGTCTCTTCAGAGCAGCGTGAGTACAAGTCATCGCTATCACTTTGGCCTCTTTGACGAGCAGATACTTCGATCTATCGAGACCCGACCTGAGTAGCTCGAATGCTCTGAATTCTTCGAGTTGGGTAAAAATTCTTTCGATGTACCTGTCGGTAAGTAAATTTTAATTAGTTTCTCATTCGTTTGTTTTCTTAAATTATTTCCGGTTATTATAATATATTAATTATATCTTATATCGAAACAATATATTTATAGATTAAACGTTAATTTTATAAAAAAAAAAAGAAAAGATTTATAATAAAAGTTTGTTCGCGTTAACTTAATGCTTAAAAAACCTCCAATTTTTAATTTATCTTGAAAGCTTTAATAAATTTTCAAATAAATTAAGAAACACGGATATGAAAAATATAAGTATATAAATCTCAATTGAAAATAGTACTTTTTATACAATTTACGTTATTTAGAATACAGATCGATTCCAATGTAAAAACTGAAATGTTTAAATCATTCGTACAGTTGTAAATGCAGTTTAAAAACTATTTATACTATAATTTATCGCATTTTCTAAAAAAAATACCTGTAACAACTTTCAGCAATGGCTAAATTTTCTTCGAAGGTTTTACATTTAAATAATGGTTGAGGCGCGTTGTCAAAAAATTTGTGAAATGGAAATTCTTCATCGACCAAGAAAGACGGAATTTCACTAGCGCCGTTGCTTCTTTGTTTAACCCTCGTTTCAAAACGACTCCACCTCGTCATGACTTGATAAGTGAAAAAGTAACCGGCCGTTTCGCAAGTATACGCTACGTCACCTTGAACCGCAAGAGATTCCTAAAATGCATCAAATTATTGTTTAATCGAGTGTTTTATTAAAAATTTTAATTTTGTTTTATAAATATTTTTGTAGAATAACTTATTTATAAGTTATTTTTATCAAGAATAAATAAACGTGAAAACCTGTTTCCGTAATACATTTGCTTTCGATTTGACTCTAATTATATGAAATAAAATATATTTTAGAATGATTTAATTGAACCTGCAGCCTTTGGACTTCCATAAGCAAGTCGAGTCGTTTGGCGAGGACATAATTGACACGACCGTATCTGCTGAAGTCCTTCTCGGTCTCGAGAGCCTCTTCACCGTGACCGAGACGCAGCAAATGCCTTTCGTCAATATCCAAAGCCATGATCTTCTCGAAGAGTTGATTAAGCGCCTGATTCGAGTGCGTGACGATGAGCGTTCTCTGATTTGGAAAATTGTGATAGAGATTGGAAATAATCTGGACGGCGACGTCGGTCTTACCCGTACCAGGTGGACCGACGACGAGAGTCAAGCCTGGTTGCATTCCCGCCCGGATGGCCTCCACTTGGGTTGGCGTGAATGGAATTTGATTTCTGTAAAAATTTTGTTGCCGCGTGAATATACGAGGAGTGGAATATGCAAATACTTATGAATTCACGAACACGTATTCGTTTCACAAGCATACGCTCTTTGTTCAAAATCAAATGCGCGGATCATCGAGATAAGATTAATGCGTGCTTGTGATTTGAGTATAAAACATCGGTTTAGAATCTCTATTCAGATGTAACAAATGTTTATGATTTAAATATCAAAGATGTATAAACGTAAAAATATCATTTTTTATAGAATTATCAATTTTTTTTAAATATTCTCAAGTCCATCGAAAAATATGACATCGTTTATAAAGATGAATACAAATATTATAAATTACAACTTCGTTAGACAATAAATACTATAATCATTTTTTTTAATATTAAAATTTCCCGAAAAATATCCTTTTCCATTTTTATTGTCGATAACTTTGTCGTTAACGATTACCATTTAAAAATGTATTAAACTCGTTGCGTACGCGCTAAATAAATATGTGTAAAGTAATGAGATTGAACGCAATCTAATTTTCGAATAAAATATTTACTTTTTTGGTTCGTTAGCTTTGTAAGGACCTCGACTAGGAGGCACGTGAGGTTCGACAGTTATGACTTTCCGTTCCTCTTCGTTATTCTGTTTACAGAGTACATCCTCAAAAGTCAGTTGAAAGGGCCGAACAAGTTTCTCCGGATCATCGGTGGTTAACTTAAATTCGTATCCAGGGAAACTCGATCGTAAATGATCGATATCGAGGAATGTATCGTTCAAGTCCATTACTGCAATTTCGTCTTGCATTCTGTGATAAAGAAAAAACGTTTTCAGTTTAAGAGAATGATTAATCGTTGAATAAGAATCGTCGAAATTAACATAACATTTCAATTGCAAAATTAAAAGTTGGATTTAGTAATGGATAAAACATTAAAATACGTCCTTTATCTAAAAATTGTATTGCTTTTTAAGTACAAATAAAAGAATGGGTAAAATTATTCTTCTATCGGTAAGGTAATTTAGATATTTGTAAATTTTACAATAGTTTTCAGTTTGCTCACACTTTATTATCAAAGCGAAATAATAGAAAACTTTTAGTCGTACAATTAACGATACGTTACGTAAGAAAAATTGTTTTTTTAACGATAAAATTCATTTAACAATGCCAACGATAATTGAAACTTGAATTAAATTTCGTTTACCAATCGTCTGCGCTATAATGGAACTCAAGCGCCATCGAGCAAATCGTGTAAATACTTGAGCTTCGAAGATGCGTCGCTACCCGTTTCACATATTAAACATATTAAACATATACATTGTCTCCGTTACGCACAACCAATGGAACGCGGAATAAATCGCGAGAGAGTAAGGCTCGAATTACCTAGAGTATTGCGCGGCACCCGGATCTCCGTATCCCAAGATGATGTTGTGCAGCCAATCGGGGACGACGCATTCCGTGTTCATGAGCTCGCGTATGGTCTCGAGGACGGCCTTGAAATTGTTCTCCTTGGGCTTACGTCTCATGATGATGTTGAAGTTCTCGTAGACGTCATCGCTTCCATGGCTGGCGTTGTCCATGTCGATGCGGTACTGGTTAGAGTCGAGCCAAACCCGGTAGGTCCGAGTATCCCCGGGGAGAACGGGACGAGGCTCCGGGCCATCCTCGATCACGCGACCGTTCGAGTCCAGCATACCCTCGACCTCGCAACCTCGGACCGTCGTAAGCCCGACCTGCGGGACGAACGGCAGCTTGTGGCTGTATTTCGTTCCTGTGGAAGTTCGTTCGTTTCGGTGTTAACTCGGAGTATCGAAGATGCGTTTTATTTTTCGAGGAGTATCGAGGAATCGTGATTCGTCGTTCAATAATTTGTTTTTGAGGTAAAAAATGAAAAAAAGTTTCGAAAGAATCAGTCTTTTCGATATTATTGCATGTATTTTTTATCTCGAAAGAAAATGACGAATCGGTTCGATAAAAATCAAATGATGTGAATCGAAAATAGAAATATAAAAGTATATTAAAATAATTTGAACGTGTTTTAATAATTGTTTTTTAACGCTCTGGTAGGAAGTTAAAAATGTAATGGTCTGTTTCAAATTTTATGCGTGTAATAGTTATCGTAAGAGCTTATGTTTCGCATTGAGTTTTAATTGAAACTGCATATTATACGTTTCAATGATAGAAAGAGTGAAAAATATCTCACAAATATTGTTTTTTCAACGATAAATCATTGCGGAATAGAGTCATCGTTATTTTTATTTAATAGATGGTACGCGTAATAAATTATATATAGGTATGAGTATAGAAGTCATTATACATAAAGTTAACAAATTTTTGTTAGTAAACAAAATTGATGGATGTATTTCATAAATATTACGATTATCGAGTTATAGTATTTTATTCAACGTTTTATTATTATTTTCCTCGGAATGATTTTTAAGTTTTTAGTTCACGGAATTGTATTTTATGAAACAAAAGTTTTAAGCAAATTTTTCTTTGATATACGAAAGTTTCTTATAGACCGTAAGATATAAATTGACACATAATTGTGAACAATTTACTTAGAAATAATATAAAATTCTAAAAAAAGTATAAATAACGGATGCCTTCATCGATTGCGATGCAAAATTTTTAATTTATTTAAAAATCTTTGATTTACCAAGTCCGCGTAGTTTATATAACCTTAAATGTTATATAAATTTCAAATATTTAAAAATAAAAAAATATTTAATTTTAATATAACATTGTATTTATATATGAAAAATCTTAATCTTCCGTGTAAAATTATAAGAAAATATAACGTTCTCAAAACGACTAGAATTATCGGAATTACTTTATACGTTTTGCACTTTCGATTGCATAATTAATTTTGTTTATTCGCAGGATTGATGTCTCTTAATTCTCTAATACGCTATTTATCAGACTTGCCGATCGGATTCTCGGGCTTGACAGTAATCAGGAAGCAGACGTCGTGCTTTCTGAGATTCTCCCACTCCGACTTGATTTCTTTCCTCACGCTCAGATTTATAGTGATGTCAGCGCGAACTCGCGAGGGTCTTTTCTCGCCGATGTTCGGCTTGGCCACTTCCACCACTGCAAACTGAGTAATCGGTTGAGCCATTCGAGCCCATCCGCCAAAGTAGACGCCTCCGTCCTCCGCGTGCCTGTGAAAAACGCCAACGTTAGTATTAGGTAAAGGAAACGGGTGAAATGTGCGTTTGATTTCTATTGGCTCTTAAATCGAATTTTTTATCTTTTTTTCGTCCAATAACTTACCATGGACTGAGTCGACTGACCGCATCCTCGATGTCTTGCCGGATTTCATCTGTTGAACAAGGGAAAGAATTAAGTGCATTCCGAGGAATGTGTTACTATATTTGAAAAATAATTTATTTATTCAAAGAACTGCGATTCGATATGATTTATAGAAGATTATCCCATCATTTTTAAGCTCGCCTACTCAATATGGCTTATCCACATTCGAGTCATTCCATCCTTAATTTATAAATACTGTACCTTAATACGGTATTTTAATAACAGCGGAATAATAATACATCAGTTTTTTCGTAAGACAACAGATTATACGATACATCTACATACGACAAATCTAACTTACAAAGGAAGACGGATGAAAAACTGTATCGAACACTTACACGTAGACTCTAAGCGAAAGAGATTGAAATTCCTAAGAAGGTAATCGTGTAACGTAAGGAACTGAAGATTTAGCTTGGGCAGCGCGAGACATCCTTCCCCGGAAAAATACTCCGTTGGCACTATGCTCTCGTTCCATATGATCTCCTCCGTTGGATACAGAGGCATTTCATTCAGCTCTTCCAACTGAGACGCTCGTCTCTCGTGTCTCGATATCTGTACAAAGATTGCACGGTTAAAACCATCGTTCGTTTCGCTAGTCTTTTTTTTCAAATTGCAATTACTCCAATACAATGCTATTCCAAAACCATTCGGAACGCTATTTTTATTGTTATCGTTTGTGTAAAAAATATCGATCGCGATGATACGTAAATTTTTAAGAAAAATAAAATATATAAAACGTTTCTGCAATCGTCTTTAAATATGTATAAACTATTTCATCGTGTATTTTTTATAATACCTTCACAACTTCTTTTAATAAAATGTTGAATATTTATAGATAATTTAATTAGAAGAAATTAGTTAATACCAAAATGGAGTGTCATCTTTACCAACAATTACATGGTATTACTATCCACAGAAATTTATATTCTGCCTGTAGATTCGTTGCATTAAGATTTTATCGATATATTTTAAAGGTTCTAAATTAATAGAAATTGTATATAAAAAGTTTGTAAACTCACGAGCAATTCTTTTAAAAAGTCCAAATCGAGTCTGTACCAGTTCTCATCCTTCTCACGCTCTTCCGGTGGAACTAAATTTAAATAACTTGCTATGGATCGAAGTTTCTCTTGGCTAAAAACAAAATGTTGATCGAATGAAATAATTGAAAATATATTTGCCCGTAAAGATTTTTTTACTTTAATAGGCGTTTCCTATTCACGATGATAGCAAAAATAATAATCAACGAAAATATATCGGAGTAATATTTTAATAGGTCAAATGAAATGTATAAATGCATTAAAAATTAAAAAAGCTCGTTTATAAAATAGATATAAATTTTACCTGAGGCAACCAAAATGCTTGTATAGAGAATCTCTATTATTGACGCTGGCGACATTAGCAAGTGCAAAAGACCGAAGATCGGGAAATTTGGCAAAGGCAGCTTTTTGTAATGAAGTAATTTTTGTATAATGAATTTGCGTCATGTCGTAATCCGTCAATGGATCGCCTGACTCTTCGCTTATTTCGAATCTGGCGTAGAATTTCAGCATCTCGAGAAGCTAAATAAATTTTTTTTGTTAATGAATTCGTGAATTGTAAAAGAAGTTCGTAGAAATAAATTAAAAAAATTATAGCTAAATTATTTTCATAGATTGTTTTAATATTATAGAGATATCATAAATTATATTTTTTAATTCAATGCTTTCATTCTAAAAATGAAATATCGTATAATAAATATAAATTAAAAACTCAAGATATAATTGTCTTGATAAAGGGTTACAATAGAAAATTATTTAAGGGCTGATTAAATATATTTCGCGTATCATTAACTTTATTGATGGTTAACTATTTTTATTAGAAACTGATAATTATTTAACAAAAAATGCTCTCACACAATATTTTTAACAAATAAAACTAATTTTATAAAATTTTATACATTGATATTATACATGATAATTAAAATTTATGTAAATTACTGTATTTCCTCCAGTGTATGATTAAATAATAGAAACGTCGTTTATTATAAATTTTTTGCGTTGTATTTTATTTTAATCAATGTAAGAGTTATTTAATTGACCGCAACTGATTAATGATAGATGTACTAATTCGATTTAAAATATTAATATCAGTTTTGTCTTATAATTAAAAGTTAATTAGAATTTTGTATTTAAAATAATTAATAATAGAATTTTCGTCTATGATTAACCCAAAAAAAATTTTTAAATTTTCTGAAATTTTAATTATATATATTCTGTAATTAACAGTAAATCCTTATTTAATATAAATTTTTACATTTCATTATAAGATTTTTGCCAATTATAAACATATATAATATAAAATATTAAAAATTTTTAAGCGTAAAGCTTATAATAAATAAAGTGACAACATTTTTTTCTATTCGTGAAATAAATTATTCAATTTCTTTATCATGGTTAAATTTATTCAAACAATATTAGGAAAAAATTTTGATTAAATTTACTGTAAATTTTTTTAAATGAAACGTAATTAGCTTCATAAATACTTTATTATTTATATCAGATTAATTGTGATGTTGGAAATAATTGTAAAGTAATTATATCTAAAAAAAAAAGATTACAATTTAGATATATTATCAAAAGTCAAACATGACGTTAATTTTGCGTCTGTTTTTTTCATTCGCACTCATTTATTATTATATTATTTAATATCTAAATAATAATTTAAACGAAATAATAACTTTTAAACTAAGTAAATTTGCTAATAACAAACAAACATCAAATTTCTGTAAATTTGTGAATTCTTAGAAAATTTTTATGATTTATCAGTAATTTTTATATCTGAATCAAATTAAAAATGAAGATATGTACACGACAATCCAGAATTAAGAAAAGCGATCGAAGCTTTTTTACTTAAGAAATAGGGAAAAATGAAAAATAAAATTACAAAAAAATTATAAAACATTCATGGATCAGTTACATTTCTTTAAGTCAACAATGTATCGCAACTCTTGATTTACATGGAAAAATTAGCGAAAATTTTTTTACATGTGATAAGAACTAACTTCTTTACAAATTAGCTTAGATAAATAAAAGAAGAATATTAAACATAAAAGATGACGAACTGAAAGTCTGACGTCGATTGCGTGGTGGGGAAAAAAGCGCGCACACTGTTGGCGATATCTCGGACTCGCGCTTCAAAAGTGCCTCGCACTCGATCTGATTCACTTCCTATGTAAAGCAAGAGAGAATAGGAGGAAAAAAGAAAGAGAGATTGAGAAAATAAAAACAGAAAAAAACAAAGGCAGGTCTCTGTACTTCCAGCTTGTAATTTGAGTCTTTTTCCCTGTATTCAAATAATGTGAAAAGTGATTTTCGTTTCATTCTAATTTCAACTTCTAGTTTGATCTCAACTTGAATAATAAAATTTATTCTTTCTATTAATAAAAATGTAACTTAATTATTATTTAGTGCACAGAATTGAGTTACGAGTATTTGAATTGATAAATCCTAAATCGAAAAGTAAATAAGTAAATGAATATTTTAGAAAATTTATATCGTCAAAGTGTAATTAGTTTCAAGTTTTTATAAAAGAAAAAGATGATCGCAGAGATTAAGTGATATACAAGTGTTAAACTACTGACTATTGACAGGCCACAGAATTTTTTGTGTATAGCGAGAGCTGAGACAATCTTATCAGAGGAAAAATTTATCAAAGATTACCCGAAGATATTAAAAGTAAACCAATTGTTTGAAATAATTCAGCGAGTGTATCGGTATAACAGAAATGATACAATATTAGAAAACATGTTGAAATCGGTAAAAAACGGAAACAAAATTGAAATGAGGATATTACAAGGTATGACATTACATTTAGATTGAATTAAAAATGCGCAATGTTCTGTTTTCATTTAAAAATAAAATTTTCAGTAGTATCGAAATTAAAACTGAACAATGTTAAGCGAAACGCATTGGTTGAATAATCTTGTTATTATGAATCTAGAAATTCGAAAATTCATCTGAAAATAGCATAATTATTGTTATTAATAGATTCGTAAAACTGCACGGAGTATTATATTTATAAATTCTTGCTCGTTAAAATTATACACATGTAATTTTATTTTAATATACATCAACGATCATTTTTATATTCTCTTGAAGTTTCGTGCAAAGGAAAATATTTAATTTTAATTCGTACATTGTTCTTTCTGCCCTTACTCAGTTTAATTTAAAACAAATATTACTTACTATTATAATAATTATATCAATTTTATAATTATTTTTAAAAAATAAAAAAAAATCTTTTATTCAAATGTAAATGTTTCACTTCCTGTTGATTATGTTAAATTCTCGTTGATGAGCTAAAGGCTTATTTATCTTATTTTATATTTTAATACAAGTTTAACATTGATTCGTATTGAAAATAAATTCGAAGAAAATAAAGATTATAAATTATAAGAAACCGATGCTTTCTTAGCTTCGATAAATCAAAATTTTTATTTACAATAAAAATATCTTAATCCTTCGTTTAAAGAAACTAAAACTAAATAATACAATTATCTTAATCCAAAGAAAACATATTTAAATTACAACAATTCATAAATGCAATCAATTATCAATCGTGAACAACTCAGTCTAAAAATCAAATAAGGCATTGCGCGAATCGACTTTATTTATATATGTAGTAGGTTGGATGGTTCGTAAGTTAATTAAACGACACTTGGAGAGAAATTTTTATCGTTTTAACCAATTTAGTAAACACGAGCAGCGATATCCGTGAAAATCCATATTATATTTTCTCGTAATTTATCTAACCGAATAATTTTATTCTTAAAACTAAAACGAAACTAGAATCAATATTTAATTCGAATATCATCAAAATATCAGATAGAGAAAATATCAAAATAGAGAATAAATGTTTCCATGGTATTTCTTAAATATTTAAAATTTACGTTTTTTAACTTATGAAAAAAGCACAAATTTCTTCGCTGCCACTTCGTAACAATATTTTCAAAATTATCGAAATTAACAGCCTTCATTTCCTGTTAGTAAAGTTAAATTTAAAAATTATAAAGGCGAGTCAAAGGTCGTGAGTATAATTTAAACAACAGCGAAAAATAGCAATTTCCATTTTCTATATCAATTATAAAAACATGTAATTACGCAATAGTGCGGAACCGCATACAAATGTATAATATATAATATCGTATCAATGAGCCTACAATCCTAGTTCTACACTTGAAATTCACCAAAGTTATTTTTATTTTGTACAGATTAATAAATAAATGATCGATTAAAATATCAATTTTATTAAAAATACATTTTTACGGAAAATATTTACAAAAATAATAAGCTACCTTCATTTATTTCTTTGTTCTTTTCCGATGAATAATACATACTTTACGCTTTGATTTAATTTAGAATCGTAATATTTAAATGTTTAAATTATATATTTTCATTCAATTATCTAATTTGATCAAAGTATTTACATTCGTTTATTTTGTTTTTGATT
This sequence comes from Dolichoris vasculosae, assembly GCA_018907195.1. Lineage (NCBI taxonomy): Eukaryota > Metazoa > Arthropoda > Insecta > Hymenoptera > Agaonidae > Dolichoris > Dolichoris vasculosae. The sequence goes on from JACCHY010000001.1 coordinate 1,376,951, forward strand.
AGTAGGAAATATTCTCGTGATTGGTTTAAAAATTTAAAATGTATTTTTCGTTTTATTAAATAAAATTTGGCACATATATATATATATATATATATATATATATATATATATTGAAAATCAATATTTTTTAATTGTATTAATTTTAATAGTACGCGGAATAAGACGAAATGAATTTTCGACGCATCCATCAAAACATAGATAAAATCATGCATGTAAACTATTTACGCCTAATACTATAAAAGTGATATGACCTAAAACCTTCAAATTTAAAACCCACAATTAAACAAAAATTTCTAAAAGCAGGTAACATCTACAAATGCCTCCTCGTAACGTTTCTACTATTCCTTCCGGTAAGCGGATCCGCGCCCAAATGTTGTCCAGGCGAAGCTGCTTGGATTCCAAAATTAAAAAATTGTACCGACGGCAGCAGAGTACAGATAAACTGTACCGATGGCTTCTTCAAGGTTAATCCAGAAGTCGATACGAATGACAGATTTCACATCGAGGATAACAGAAATGTCAGCTGGATGATTCTTGAAAACGATGACAGTCTCTCGTCGTATAACATCAGTCCTAACCAGTAATTTTGAAAAATGAAATATGTTGTCTGATCGTTGATCGTTTGAATTTTTTTTTAAATAAAGTTCATTTAACTTTCTTAAGACGCGTTGAATTAAAAGATTCGTACTGCCTCGCACGTATATAAATAAAAATATATCTTGTTTATCGAAACAGATAAAACTTATCGATTATTGTAAATGGAAATTAAATATAAATTCTTCGTGTTTATTAACATTATCAATATTCAAATACATAGATTTATATTTAAAATACGAACTAAACGTACATATATACAATAATTTTTTCTATCTAAAGATACTGTATAGGTAAACTATCGGAGGATAAAACCAACGGTCAAATTGCGTTAATTTGCTTTCACGAGGAAATCCAAAACTTCACAGCTTGGCGCTTTATTTTCTTCGGTGCGCTTAGTATTCTTTCGAGTTTCTTTCTCGCCCTCACATTGTTCATCTACATAATACTTCCGGAAATGAGAGATGTTCAGGACAAAGCGATGATGTCGATGATGGCCTCGTTCTTGGTCGCCTTTTTTCTCAACGGCAGTCAACAACTAAAGTTTATACCTTTCGAGAAAGTCAGCTGCCTTTTTATCGGTAAATCAATACGACGAAAAAGACAAAGAAAGCTTACCTTTTTTCAAAATCATATTCTCCAGTATTTAATTCGTCGTTTAGACAAAAACTTAACTGGTATTTATAACGAGAGCAACTAACTGAACTTTGGTGTGTTTTATTTATTAAACCTAAGAAAAACATTTCTTTATTTATTTATTATATATATTTGCTAATAATTAATTATTATTCAATCGATTTATTACTTTTACTATTTTCAAAACACTTTTTATAATGCTTTAGGTAAAATATTCGTCTTCTATTTAGTTATTACTAATTAAATAAAATTAGAAACATTACTAAAAAAACAAATTTTCTTCTTGTACCGAAAAATAAATAATTAAAATTGCTGAGTAGTACAAAATTCTAATCATTTATGACTTAAAAATAATTATAGTATTCTGTTTGATTTACAGCTTTCTTGATGTATTATGCTTATTTAGCTGCTTTTTCCTGGTTAAATATAATTTCTCTAAATATTTGGAAATCTGTTTGGTAAGTGAAATTTATATTAATTTTATTCATAGAAATTAATTAACTGAGACAGGAAATCACAATATAAATATACGATATTATCTTTTACACATTATTTATATAAACTAAAAAATTTTCGTTCAGCCTAAATTTTACATTTACATGTAATTAAAACAAGTTGATGCAACTTATAATTTTCATAAGAAATTTGAATACGAGAAACTAATGGAAAATTTTACTTTTTTGGTTTAGAGTTATTTCCATAATAAATAACAACGCGATCTAATCGATCGCGGCATTAAAATATACGCGTCGAAATAGAAATGTAATTCAAAATCTATCGAGTGGAAACTAATTTTTTGAAATTAAATTTTTGTATCATGCTAAAACATATAAATTATGTAAATATTGATTCGATCACAATGGCTTTACAGGTTTCCAACTTTCAAGATACAAAGTGACGTGTTGTTCAATATATACTCCATTATCGGATGGGGACTTCCACTTTGTTTCCTTGCAGTTTCTCTAATAACGCATCACATTAATGGTTTCCATTTAAGGCCTGGTTTTGGTGAAATCAACTGCTGGTTTAATGGTATAAATTTAAAGGATAATTGTTTTTAATTAAAAATACATATGGAAATATACAACAAATTATTCAATTAAAAACAGGTCGTCGTGCAACTTGGATATATTTTTATGGTCCAATTTTAATATTACTTTTACTGAATCTTTGTTATCTTGGTTTTACCAGCTTGAAACTGTGGTATAAATTTAAAGAAAAAAGCTGCAAGCTAAGAGTTTTAAGATTCAAGTGTCTAATGTATATAAAACTTGCTCTTGTAATGGGATTTACGTGGATTTTCGAAGTTCTGTCTTTTGCTTTTGGCAGTGCGAATTATATATATTGGTAAGTTTTTATTCACCAATCCTATTAATTCAACTAAATTTCAACTAAATTTCAACTTTTATTTCTCAATATGTTTCTTCGCTCTGAATCAATAGTCACTTATTATTAAATCATTCATAAAAATGTGTGCATTTCAAACGATTATTAAAGGAACGTACATTTGATTTTAGGATTCTGCCCGATTTACTAAACGTCCTTCAAGGACTCTTCATATTTATTCTTCTAGTTGTTTTACGTAAAAGAGTTAGAAAATTATTAGCGAAACGAAGACCCTTTAACATTCCATTTCCAAAATCTTGGGCTGCTTATTCAGACCAAGAGAATTATGAACCCATTGGACCAGAAGAACTCGAACTTTCGCAAACTTCATGAGATACATTTTTTTATTATTCAAATAACGCGATCTTTCAAATACTTGCAACGAATTTTTATTCTTTCCGATTTGATATCTATTTCTTTTAATTAAACAAAGGGCAAGTAATAAACAGATGATTACACGGTACTCGCAATATTTGTAAAAAAATATATTTAATAATTATTACTAACTGTTACTAATTTTGTATAATTAATTAATTTTTATTTGATAATACATTAAATTTTAAAACACATGATAAATCAAAAAACTTATAAAGTATAAACGTTTTTTAATTTATCTTATACAGATCAAATTTATTAACAATCCAAACTTATTTTTAATTTAAAAATGTTGAAACTAGGTGTTTGCTTAAAAAGAAAATAATTAAAACTGTAAAGTATAAAATTGTAATTATGTACGTATTACTACATTCGTACAAAATTTTGGTAAAAATAGTATTTAAGGTTTCTGTAATTATTTAAATAATTTTTATATATTTTTATTGATACTATTTGAGATTATTAACGGAATAAGATACGAATATTTATTTTAATTAAATTATAAAATCAAATTAGGTTATTTTTATTTTTAATTATAACTATTTTTATAACTGAAACTATATTATTAATCATAATTATGAATACTTAAAATCAACATGAAACAGAAGTTTCAAATAAGACTTAATTTTTAATTCAAAACTTTAATTAAAAGTTACTGAAAGCTTACTAAAGCTCTTTAAGATAATTACCTAACTTTTAAAATGAAATAAAAGCAATAATGTTATTTTCATATTGAAGATTAAAATATTTTTATTTAAAATATATTAGTAACAGTAATATTAATTATTATTAATAACTTTAAATAAAAAAATCATTGTTTATTAATTAAAATTATTAGCAAATTCAAAAATAAGAGTTTAAATTTTATAAAATTTATCGTTCTCGAATTCTACAGAAAATTTTAAACAAATTAAAATTAGTTTAAAGTCTGATTTAAAAAAATTAAATGTTAAATAAATAATGATATTTATTGTACTTATAGAATATTTTTTAATAGTTCAATTGTCTTATGGATATTTTAGTAAAATTACGTAATATCTAATTTTATTAACAATTTCCTTTTTTCTATATTAATCAAGGCAATGGCAATAAAAATTCTGTACTTAATGACGAAGTATAAATATCTAAATATATTTAAAAATAAAATTTTTTACTACTTTTCCTATAACGATACATAGAAATACGGAAATACGAAATTTCACATTTTCAAGAATATTAATTTGTTCCAAGCGATTAACAAATAGATATTTTTATTAATCTTTAAAATAGAAGTCAAAAGTTGTTGCCTGTTAAATAAAAGTAATAAGTTCAATATTATAGTTACATAAATATTTGAAATAATAAAATCTCTTCGAATTTAAATTATATATACATATATATATATATATATATATGTATATATATATATATATATTCATACATGTATAATTGGAAACAGTTTTTATTATATTTTATTAATAAAAATAGAACGATTATCTATCCATCTAATATATTGAATCTTGTTCTATCTAATTTATGTATGTAAAATAACTTTTATTGATAAAGGCAATTGTTCTAATAAATAAAAAACGATTAAATGTTATCCTTAAATTAATTTTTAATTAGGATTTCTTCTGTTTTAAGCTACATTTAAATCAATATATGAATGTACTTATTTTGTATATAATTATAAATATAATTTTAAAAGATATTATTTTTGTGTATTTAATTAAACTAGCGCACCTCTTTTCATATTAATTTTAAAATGTATAAAGCTAAATAGGTATTATAAAGCTTTTAATCTTCTTTAATTATTTACGTGTGACTTTAATTAAACTAATGTAAAATAGAAATGGATATTACTATGGTAATAACACAAGTGCTGCAAAAAATATGAGATTAATATATTTTTAAATGTTATTAATTATATTATATACTTAGAGAATTAAACAAGTAATAACTGCTCAGCAAATATTTTTTCAAGCTATAATTTAATAATGATTACGTTTAATGATCTTCAAATTTTAATTGTATTTCTGCATCTAATTAAAAATATATTATTATTTGACTAATTTATTAAACATAAAGAAAATTATCACATAAGTATTTTTAATTAAATCGAAATAAATAAGAAAATATTGTATGGAATTTTTATAGATTTTTAAATTTTGTATAACGCTTGATAAAATGTTTAAGATATAATTTTAAAGTACTTTTTGAATGAAAATTAACTTTAATTTAACTAAAAGAAATATTCTTCTATGAAATGAAGAATATTATTTTTCATAAGATTATTATTGTTTTGTTTTGATAATGATTTGATTATGGTGCGGTTTTATGATAACATAAAACCATATTTATAATCGAGACTTCTTCAAAGTGATGAATTTTACGGAATTACACAATAATAGACTTTTTCTTAGTAAAACATCTGAATATAGTATTCAAGAATTGTATTAAATTTAATTCAAAACAGCCTATTGAAATCATGCATTTTTTGTGTCACAAGTATATACGTAACATAAAAAACGCCATAAATTCGACCATAAAAAATCGCGCATGTATTTCCAGTTTCAATAATAAACGTATTCAAGTTTTAATTAAAGAAAAAATATTGTTTGAAATATAATTAAGAATCATTTAGTACGATGTTTATGTACTATTAAATTATTCGAATGAGTATGAAAAAATTCACGTGTATTTTAAATGTTAAATAACTTGTTGATCAAAAAAAATAAAAAATAATGACACATAAATATTGATAGTGATATTATATATCCAAAAAATAGTTTCAGTTATTAGATGAATATTATAATCGAATCTCGATTAAATATATATGATATAAATATATCTATCTTGAATATAAATCATATGCATATAAATTGAAACTTATATTGCAATATGATTATTCTCATATTAAATGAAAACTCGAAAGTTTTAAAAAATAAAATCTTATAAAAGTTTACAGAATAAAAAAGTAATATTATAAAGTATGATGAAAATAACTTTGTAAATATTTTATTAACAATTTTAAACTCACAAAAAATATATAACAATAAAATAGAATTATGCAAACATTTAAATTTAATCTGTATAAGATGGTATCAGTCCGTTTCCCTTTTTTCTTTCATGTATCTTGTATACAACCAACAAATCGATATCGAAAGGTGGAATAAAAAACATGAAAGATAATAATACCATTTCAATACACGGAAAAATTTATCGAAAAGTTATACAGAATAAACTAGTAGATTATTTTCTTGCAATATTGGAAAACCTTTTAATATTTTAAAAACGTTCGGATTCGTGAAAAAAATATTTCGAATTTAAAAAGTTGCGTTGATTTCGTATTTGCGATAATCAGAGATAACGACCAGCAGTTTACGACTTGTGTATGAGTTGGCGATATCAAATTAGCCCATACTATCTATTGCAAAATCGATCGACTTTTATGTAATTAATCGAAACGAAATTCGTTGCTTCTATGATCAAATTCAGCACTGGAAAATTCTGAATTTTGCAGTATAGATCTCGAACCAAGATAATTTGACGTTCGACAAGTAACAAATTGGATAGCCTTGATTCGAACCGACAGTGAAAAATTGAACGAGCGAAATTCAGTGCATTTTAAAGACCTTAAACTCGATCTTTTTATTCGGAAATGCTATTTGCTTGATTTTTATACACTGTGAATGTTTCATCGCTTGCTCAAATAATTTTTAAATAAAACGTATTTATATATTCATCCCAAATCGTTGAATTAGTTCGTAATTATAACTCTGAAAAGATGTAAGCGTGTACAGCAAAATATAAAAATCCTAAATTTAAACGGACATTTCAATAGCGTCCATAAAAATGACATAAAAAACATCCTGCATTTCTTTCCACCGAGAATAAAACGCGTAATGTATTCTTCGGTAAAATAATCCAATGCGGTTTTACATAAATTTTTCTTATTTCGTCGACCCAAGGGGTGACAGGATGATGCGGTGCTCGATTCGACCCTATGTACAATACGTAACTCTATAGGATTGTATTACGTTTTTAAATAAAAAAAAAAGACCTTCAAATGTATATTTTTAAAAACAACTTTGTTTTCTTCGGTGCGAGCTATCGATTCGAATACTAATATCGTACGCGATCGAAACGAGTGGAATCGTTTAAATACAACCGAATATGTAAAATAAGCCCTGCTTTTTCGACGAATAATTTAAAATTGAATTACATTCCTTGAAAAGGTCGATTAAAATCAATATTATAATAAAAGAGGTTTCCGAATAAACCGTTGACTCGAAATGTCAGCAAGGATTCAATGCATCGAATCTTGAATCGAGTAAACCAGTAGAAAAATATTTTCTTATAAAATGTAAACTTATCATAAACCGCTTGGATTTTGACGCGTTCCGATTCCACGTCGCGGATAAATTAAAAAGCCTCGACAGCGGCCGACAATCGCGTTAAAAAACCGTACAAATTCCTGAAACTCGTTAATCTCCGCGGAGCCATTAAAACGTTAATCGTCGTTCCGCGAAGAAAACCTCGAGTAATCGATCTGTAAAAGTGCCAAGTGTCCAATGGAGCGGGAAACGAGATCAAGTCACGACTAATTCCATTCAAATCAAACCGAGTACAATACATATTTCTTAGACAATTAAACACGAATCGAGCCGAGGCGGAGAAGCGTCCGTTCGTTATCTCGACGCAGCAAAATACGAAAGCAAATCGAGTTTTGCTCCGCGGCAAACGTAACGCGCCCCGGCGAAAAAAGAGACGAGACAGAGACGCTCGAGAGGGACGAGAAGAGACGCGCGACAAAATACCAGAGGCGAGAGAAGGACGGAGAAGGTCGGACGAGAACCGGCAAGTACAAAGGCAAACGCACCCTTTTACGCTTATTCAACTTACTCTCTCTCTCTCTCTCTCTCGCTCGCACGGCCGACGCGAATTTCCCGGCCCTTCCGCTTTTACCCACGAGTCCCTTTTGTTTTTCCGCTCTCCTCGCTCGGGGCGCTTGGCTGCTCGGAGGGGAAAGTCGGCTCTCGGATTTTCTCTCGACTTCCGAGAAAACTCTCCTTTAGTCTCTTCGCGAACGGAAAATTTCCCAAAGGATAATAACTCGAGTAGGAAAAATCCGTCGACTCCGGGCAGATCGAACGTCGAGCGTCGAGCGTCGAGCGTAAGAGGGGCCGAAGGTGGGAGAGAGAGAGAGAGAGAGAGAGAGAGAGAGAGAGAGAGAGAGAGAAAGAAAAAGGAAGGTTGAGGAGAAGCAGATACGACCGATTTGAGATCCGGGCGTCTCTCTCTTACACGCGTCCAAAGCAACGCGGCGTCTCTCCATGCAAACGCGCGCGCACATCGCGAGTATATTTCTCGTATAGTAAGAGTTCCGAACGCAAAAAAACAACGATTCCAGCGTACCTTAATTGGCTATTATTACGTATTTTCTTTATAACCGATAAAAATTACAGGCACGGAGTCGCCTCCGAGAATCGCGAGGTAAGAGTTTCCAGCGAGACGATCGCGCGGAGGAAGCGCCAGGATACGAGCGATAAGGGACGGGGCGAGGGATACGAGGAGGAAATATCGATAGGTTTTACGTTGCACGCGAGACGGGAAACAGGTAACCCAAGAAAGGAGAATCGACGAATCGACGAATCGACGAATCGACGAATCGAAGAATCAGAGAATACGTTCTCATCGCGGGTGAGAGAAAGGAAGGGACGAGAAGAGTCGTCGTAAATCGTAAATGAATCGTAAATGAATCGGAAGAACGTCGGCCTTTCCCGAATTTCCGTCCTCGTCCTCTCGTCTCCTCTACTCGAGGAGAAAATTTCGAAGACGAGTCGACGCTCGCTGGTTTTCGGTGGCGCCGGAGGAGTGGAAGTAGCAACGATCGAGGCGACCGTAGTGATCAAGAGAAAGTGAGAAGAGCGGCAAATGCCAAGCGTCCGTCGACGCGACGATGAGGCTGTTGCTGGTGCTGCTGTTCGGCGTGATCCTGGCCAAGGCCAGCACGAGGGACAACTACGCGGGCAGCAGCGTCAACGGAGCCGACGAAGACGAGCAGACTAAAATCAAGATAGCCAAGTGCTGCGATGAGAAGGACCTTCTGCTGGACAACGTCTGCGTGCCCGTGTCCGAGACGAACGAGACGAAATCGTGGAAGCCGGAGTTCCAGAGCGAGGACAGCTACGAAGGCGCGAAACCCGTCAAGGAACCCAAGTACCTTCTCAAGTACGGACCGCCTCGTTGTCGGTCTAACGAAAACCAATGGGAGGTTTACTATTATCCCTCCAGTCCGGATACCCTGGTGATGCTGACCACTGGGAAGCTCAGGCATTACATTCCCGACCAGGTGGACGAAGTTGAGAAAGCCAAAGAAATGTACGGGATGGAGTTCCTGGAGCCGGAGGACGTGCAAGCCAAAGCTATTCATTACGATTATCCTTTTGGGCATTACTGCGCCGATAAGGCCATATTCACCAAGAACCATCTTATAGCCACCTACGCTAAGATTTGCGTGCCCAGGCCCATCAAGTGGGCCAATACGGATAACCTCATGAAGAAAGCCATCGATCCTGCGTTGCACGCGATTGCTATGGTCAGTTACTTAGTCGTAGCTATAGTCTATTTTGTCTTGCCTCAGCTGAGAGACCTCGTTGGAAATATCATTACTAGTATGACGCTGTGCCTTATCGTTAATCAGAGTGCCTCTCTCGTCAGGATATTTACAGAATTTGGCAACCACGTCAGTTTCCTTATAGCCGGTAAGCCTTGCTTAAAATTATTTATTCTTTCGTTCGTACTTTGAAAGTAACTTTGAAAACTCGACTTCCGACACTCTTGTGTTTTATTTCAGATTCGGTCATGTACGTCTCCCTGTTGGCTGCTTTCTTCTGGCTCAACGCCTTAGGATATTACGTTTGGAACACTTTCAGATCCAGAAATGTGTTTCTTAGAAGCACGGATGGAAGAAAATACTGTTGCTATTCGACTTTTGTGTGGGGTTCCACGATCGCTATCGCAACGACTGCAATTTTTGCGCATTTTACTTTAGAAACGAAGAAGCCTATCGTCGGTGGCGTCGCGTTCGCCGCTCAAGAAACCGTAGGCTGGTTAGGATTATCAGTTCTTTTTACATCGGTGGCATTCACGATCATCGTTGATCTTTGCTTTGTGCTCACTACGATAAATAAAATAAAAAGGATGCGCACGTACGGAAGAATACATCATAAGATGAAATATAGTTTTCGAATGTTTATTTTAATCTATGCGATCATGAGCGTAGGTTGGATATCTCTTTTACTCTCCTTACTTAAGTACAATGGCTTAATATATTGCCATATAGTCGTCAATGTGTTGCAAGCTCTTCTCATACTTTACGTTTGTGTTTTTGGACAGAAAAGAGTCACATTTTTACTCGGGAAAACGTGCAATTGCTGTACTTCAAATGAAAATGTAGAAGGCTTGGATTGGGGAGAAGAAATGACTGCGATTAATGCTGGATATTAATTTATATGTTAAAAAAAATATATTGCGCAATTTGTCAATATAGGAAAAAATTTTTAAGATATCATTAACGGCAATTTTTAATGTTTAAAAATTACTTTATGTTTATACGGGTATTTTTATAGTTTTTTAAAATTTATTATTTACGAAAAGATTTTTTAAACTATATAAAACTTATAAATTATTATAATTAACTATAATAATTAAAGTTTATATTATTTTATATTGATCTTTTTTAAAAAATGTGCAAAGGATTTTAGTAAACAAAAGTCCAATTTTATTTAGTATTATTAAAATTTAAAACAATATCCCACAATAACAACGTAAACTCAACTTTGTAACAAAGTTTTGAACGAGTAAATACCAAAAATTATAAAATTTTACCGATACGTAAATATATACTTCCATGCATAAAAATTTTTAGTGACAAAATAAAAAAATTTTTAAATTTAATACGAGTGATATTTATGTTAATAAAATGTATGACATTTCCTCAAAATAGTTTAACTAAAAATTTCTTAGCCAATATCTTATATTTCTATTTAAAAGTAACGTATAATTTTATACTAATGAATTCCTAATATACTCAGCCTTAAAAACTTTGTAATACCAGTGGAATTAAAAATAATATGGTATTTTTAATGTGCTTTACAAATAAATGCCATACATTTCTATAATAATCAATTATAAGTTATTTTTAAGTCTAGATTTTAATATTTATACTCATTTAAAAAAGAAATTTAATTTTTGTACAAGCATGATTAAAAAATAAAAAATATTTCAAACAACTTACTTGTCCAAATAATCCACCCTCTGGCCTTTGTAATAAACAAGACAGTTGACATCTAACCACTAAGTGACAATCGTCCATAACGGTATTAAAATATCGTCTAGTGGGTAAAAGAGCTTCTAGATCTATCATTAATTCCAGAAATCTTTCGCAATAATGAACTTTATCAGGAATTACTGGACCTAAACAAGAATTTTAAATTAACGTACATGGAAAATCGACAGAATTCATTTCTAGTCAAATTACATTAAAATTTCATTATAAGAATTTATATTTAGAGTTTTTTTACATATTCTGTATTTAAGTATTATAACAGGCAATATTTAATCAGTTTTAAAATAAAACTTACCTTCGTATGTAATTGTTTCCAAAATCGTCATAAATTTAATCATCAATCTGTGTAAAAATCTACGTTCCCAGTCTAATTTATCTTTTTCTTCCGGTTTTTCCTTTTTCATAATCGCTCTCCAGTACTTTCTCCATTTTGGATATTTTTTGAATTCGAGCTCTCTTCTACCCTGTTGTAACGAAACCCATATCGACAAGGATACGAGTCTTCTAACTTGTTCTCTGACGAGACCAACTTCCATAGAATTAAAACAATGATTCAAGAAAACGATCAAAGCCGTTTGTTCCCTTAAGTCATAGTCGTGCATACTCTCTTCTAAGCAAGCTTCCAAAACATGTTGGAAAAACCCTTTAAATTGCTTGGGTAATTTTTCAAAAGCCTCCCATACTTGCACTCGTTCTCTAAACTTCTCGTTTACCATAACCACGATGGACATAGTGTGCGCTCGTGTAGCAACCGAAGCATCATAATTAGGCCAAAGATATTTTTCCAAATACTGACTAAATTCGAGCATCATTATGCGTCGAATGGAAAATTTGGACACACATATTTCCTCGATGTAAATGTCATCGACTATCTGAGCACTGAATGGAAGGTGCGAGTCCGAAGTATGAGGAGCCCAATATTTATTTGCAAGCTGAAGAATAAAAAAAAGTTGCGATTTGAATAAAGTTGAGCCGTAAATTGATATGCACAACATACGAAATGAAAACATACCTGAGTTATTCTGTCCGCGTTGATTTGCTCAACGGTCGGAGCGGGATTGTTTATTTTTATGGGAAGCAACACTTGCGTTTCCATTTTTAAGCCGAAGTTTGAAAATGAAACGACCGATGATCATAATCAAACTCTTCTTCGCTTTTTCCGCTTTCGCTACCGATATCAACAATAAAGAACAACAAGAGGAAAAAAAATCAACGGCGAACATAACCGGCAATACGCGTGACTCCGCCAATAGTTCGGTGCTGCCTCTCGCGGGAAGCTACGTAAATTAATTAGCGCGTACGGAGCAGCCAAATTGAGAAAAGAGAGAAAACACGCGCGTAGAAACTAAGAAGGAGAAATACTTGTTCGAGTTTGAAGGAAAACAAGTTGAGTTTTCTTAACGAGGTGGAAGACGTTTATAAAAATGTAGAGAAGCGTTTCAGTACGAAACTCGGTAAACCGTAGTACATCTGCACTTTACTCTTTTTCTACGATTTATAAAAAGGAAATTAATACTTTTAGTTGATAATATTTTATTCGTGTGCTTGAAAGAAAGACGTTGATAATTATTTTGGCAATCGTATAAATGGGTTTCTTTAAGAATAGAAACAATTGAAATTATTTATTCGACTTATTTTATTTAATCGTATCTTTAAATTGTTTTTCATATCTGTGTACATTTATTTCTTTTTATAATAATAACTTAGAACTTTAAGTAAAGAGTAATTTATTGATTCCATTTTTTAATCATACCATGTATTTTTAAAAATTAATATGTTTATAACCTTAATTGTGAAAATTATCGATACGTAGTTTAAATACAAAACTTAATTTCTTAATTTAGCCATTTACAACGTTTTTTCGATGTTATAAAATATTATTAAAATTATATTTGAAAATAAAATAAAAAATGTGCGTAAAAAATTTACCATAAAAATTTCGACGTATTTAAATTGAACAAATACTTTTAAAAGGTTTTATTTAATTTCAATTTTTTAATAATACTATATTCTATCTTCCTTATAAATTCTTCGATACAAAATATTTGTTAGTTGCTTCATTCTTCGGAGTTCTAAACGATGCATTTAAATAACTGATAAAATCCATAAAACTTTAATGCGTGAAACTATAAATTACAAAAACATTTCGTCGTACAAGGAAAAAATATTTTAATGTTCGGTCGTTTCGTACTATCCTTGCTTTCTTAAATCTCGAATGTCACAGACAAACAGAGCTTGCAAATTGCCAAGTGCGACGCTTACAAAAAGTTAATTGCCCGACTGGAAATAGTAATGTCAGAATGACTAAGATTGCCATAATAATAAATGCTCATCCTGCCGGTGACCTAACCTTACCTAAATGTTGTCTTAAGCTAGGTTCAAAAATGGTAGCAGTGTCAGTTCCAGAAAGATAGTGGAATCCGCAGGATTTTTTTGTGGATTTAATCCATTCCACCATTTCGCAGTTAGGGATGTCAGCGGGCGTTGAGTTTTGTGAAACTTATACGATTAAATAAGTTTTTCCGACGAATAACTTGTTTCAGCATTGAGTAAGTCATCTTTACATTATTTTTATCATTGTTTTGTTTTTATTACTCGTGTATACCTGCATTACCTTTAGCGAGCTTACGCGTATATAAACTCTGTTAAAATACATGTATGGATTATAATTTACATTGCGTGAAAAAAATGTTTTATTTTTTTTGGGATGGCATTTTGTTTTTTAGTAAAAGGATAAAAGCGAATCGGACGTAAATGGAATTGGTAAATTAACGTGTGTATATACATTAATCTCTAGAGAAATTCGCTAGTTATTTATGTGTGTTGGTGACCAACAAAATCAATAACAATGATGATTTAACTGCTTCTCTCTTTTTTTCATTACAAAAATTATGATTTATTTTCCGAAAAATGCAATCATTATAATAATAGAATATTATTCTACGTAATGATGATAAATTTTTAATTAACAGGAAAATTGTAAATTATAATTAAAAGTATGGAAATTTCAAAAAGAGCTAGAATGGAATACGACGATGTTCCGTTAGACTTGAGCACAAAGAAAACTTCAACGAATGAACATAAAAGAGAAGAGACAGAATTAATGCACTCGAACAAACGTAATGACAGTGATATCTTTGTTGTCCCCAAAGTCCCCCCTCAAACTATTAGTATTTCCGACAGACTCTTAGCGTCCGAATGTGCACTATCCCAGAAACTAAGATATATCAATTTTAATTTCCCCGTCGAATACGTATACAATCCCATCGAGTATGCATTTCAAGTTCACGCGATGTACGTAACTAAATATTGTCGTTCCACTAAAAAAATTCTCTTCCTTGGTATGAATCCTGGTCCGTGGGGTATGTCTCAGACAGGTGTACCTTTCGGAGAAGTAAATATCGTAAGAGATTGGTTAAAAATAAGTGGTTACGTTGGTAAACCGATTCGAGAACAAGCGGACAGACTGATTACAGGGTTTAATTGTACTCGTAGTGAAATTAGTGGACGAAGATTCTGGAATCTATTTCGAGAACTATGTCACGAAGATCCTGAAAAATTTTTTAGACATGCATTTTTGCACAATTACTGCCCGATTGCTTTGATGGATGCTGGAGGTCGAAACATCACTCCTGCAGAATTAAAGGCAATATATTTAACGATTGGTTATAACAATTTCAATGAATAATTTCCCTTGTTTCTAGGGTCCTGAACAGTATACTTTATACGCGGCTTGCGATGAAACTTTAGTGGCTGTACTGAAGCTACTTAAAGTTGAAATTGTTTTGGGTGTTGGAAGGTTCGCTGAAAAAAGAGCTCAAACTGTGGTAAAAACAACGGGTCTTCCTATTAAGGTAACAGTTACTTTACTTAAAGAAGAAAATGAAACTAAAATTTAATAAAAGTACGAATAATGATTATTTTTTAATTAAAGGTATTATGTATTCCTCATCCAAGTCCCAGATCCGTGGGTAATGAAAATTGGAATGAGAAAGCTAAGCTTAAACTAAGAGAGTATAATTTAATGGAATACTTTTCCAATTAACTACATCTTTTCTATCGATATACGAAAAATATTACGATTTCTGAGTATTTTTATTCAAAAAGATCTCATTTTTTATTTCTTTTCTGACATTTATAGAAAGTATCATTAGTTACTTTATTGCATTTGTTATAACATTTTTTACATTTTATGTATACGTAAGTTCGAAAATGAATGCTATCGAATGGATGGATAAAGCTTTAGAAAAGGCAGAGGAATCTTTAAAAAAAGGTGAAGTTCCTGTTGGTTGTTTATTTATATACGAAAATGAAATTATCGCGACTGGTAATAATACTGTGAACGAAACTCGAAATGCCACTCGTCATGCCGAACTAAATTGTATTGATGATGTACTAGTCTACTGCCAGAAAAACAATTATAATTATAAGGAATTTTTTAAAAACATCGACGTTGTAGTGACTGTAGAACCATGCATAATGTGTGCTGCAGCGCTTCATCAGCTGCAAATTCGTAGTATAATATATGGCTGTGCCAATGATAGATTTGGAGGTTGTAAGAGCGTTTTTGAGGTATCTAAAGTTTACGAAAATAAAATAAATGTAGTAGGTAATGTTAAAGGAAACGAAGCAATGCAATTACTTAAAGACTTTTATAAGGGTACGAATCCGAATGCACCAGAAGCAAAGAAAGGGCGCAAGAAGAAAGTGGACAATAAAGAATAATAATTTGTTAAAAAAGCATAAAGCAAAGTAAAATTTGTTTTAATATTTAACATAATAAAAATATATATGAGTTGTGATTAAATAATAATAAATGTTCGTATTATATTTACGATTATTATATTTTAGATTAGTTATTTATCCATAGGCAATAATGTAACCGATATACATTAACGATTGCTTATAATTTTATATACATATATATATATGCTGCTTTAACAAATTAAAATTCAAGAATGGTACTATTGAAAAAGTCAGATGTATTTCTTCTTAAAATATTGTTGCTTGCAACATTTTTATTACATGGATGTAATTTAATTCTAAAAGACTTATTTTGCTTTAAGTTATAGTCTTTTTTTAATTTTATAATTCATAAAGATTTTATAATGTTTCGATGTATGTACATTTTGTAAATTGAATAATAAATCAAGTTATATTTACAACTATAATGTAAAATCTATGAAAGCTTTTACAATGCTCTCTTAGTAAATCGTGAATTGACTATTAAATATTGTTCATTTTTCTTGATATCACAAATTATTGACTGATTTTTCGAAACAATCAGTTTTCGTTTTAAATGGCTCCAAAAATGTATGTGAAAAAAAACTGCTGTCGTTATATGTAGAAGATATATTGTGTTAGAAACAATAACGTTTCTAAAATGATATATAATACTTATCGAGCTATAAATTTCTAGTCTATAATCGTTGCACAACTGTTTCTACAATAATTCAAGAACACCAATTCCTAATTAATTATCTGAAAATGTTTGTGATCATTTTATAATATACATGAAATTAAACCGTCAATAAATTATAGAATTACTTTATTTATCCTTGATACCTCTTAGCATTGTCTTTGTAAAAGAAATTATATTTGGAAAAATTATCTGTATACATCGAACGGATACACATGTTTTCTTTTTTGGAATTAATAAAATTTCTTTTTGTTAAAACTTGTGCACGCGTATTATCATACTGAATAATTATAAATGAATTAAAAGATTTTAAATAAAAACTTGTTTAAAATTTAAAAAAGAAAGAGTATTATAAAATTTTTAATATTTTTCATAATATTAATCGTAATTTTCCCAAGTGTTTTTCATCTAGTATATATTTTTTATTTTGATAATTTATTATTATTTTTCTCTTATGATATTATGATAAATTTATACATTTTTTATATAACATTTAATAAAATTCCCAATTATTTTTTGTATTAAAACTTCATTTTTTAACAATAACAATAAAAACAATTTAAAAATTATTAACAATAAATTAATTTGCATAGGGACTTCTTTAAACAATTATACATTAAAAAATAAAAACGCATATTTAAAATTTTTTGATATTTTTTTTATTAAAATAATAAATATTTTTTTACAAAAAATATATTCAAATCAATAAATTCTTGATTGAATTTAATTATAATTAATTTTTGTTTTTTTTTAAACACTTATTTAATTATAATCAAAACAAATATTTTATTAATAAAAAAATTACTTTTTTTAATAAATTTATTTGTAAAATATGAAATTTCTATATTTTTTTATTAATTTTAGTATCTTTTTTCAATTATTAAATATGTTATTTGCATTATATAAATATTCTTTAATGGAAGATAATTTTTTTTTAAATAAATTTGTTAGTTATATTTTTTAATTTAAAAATTCATATAGATTTAATAGTTTTTCTTTAGTTAAATAAATTAATTAATTACCTTCAATTAAATAATATAAAACATGAAAAATATATATTTTTTCGCATAACTTAACTCTAATACTGAAATGGTACTGACCATTTTATACGTTTTAAATTATCTTAATTTTATTTACACCACGTTGGATCAAGTTCACATTTGCCTTGATACCATCGAGTTAATAACTGATTTCTCAAAGAATAATCTTTCAAGATCATATCTTTCGTCTGTAAAACAAAATTATGACTTAGCTTTTTTTATATTTTTGATGATTTTAATCAAGCTCATAATAGAAGATGAAAGCATTTTACTTACTATAGGCGGTGGGAAAATTCTTAAATAATCCATTTTGTTATGATGTTCCCAATAACTTTGTAATAATGTATGTTTTATTTCTTCGGTAAAACACGGTAAGCATAGTTGACATTCTATTCTAAAACAATCATCACAATTTGAGCATACTTCTGGTAAAACAACTAAATTTTTGTCTGCGATTATCATGTCTTGTTCTTCAGCGTTCCTGAAATAAATAAATAATTATTTGTACAATAAAAATAAAATTTTATAAATTCTGTTCATATTTTTAAATTTCACGTAAAGAATATTTTTCTTAATATTTGAAAACTATTGATTTATTTATAGTAAAAGTTCTACTAATATTGTAAGTAAGATTATTAAGGTATTTATTAAGACTAAACGATGTCAAGAAGACCTTACCTATTTTTTAGAGAATCTTTACGAACTCGTTGTCCAGCTCCTATTAATGCAAATAAATTGTACAGAACTTGTTCGTACAATAGTTGATTTGGTGGGTAATGCGCCGAAGATAAATTTGGCGACATATTCGCCTCCATCATAAATACATTCAAGTTTTCATCAACCATGAAATCGAATCTGACTAGTTCGAAGAAATTTTTACTTCCTTTAAAACGCTTAAGAACTTGACGAATTTGAGACTCTTTCTGGAGAATAACATTCCTAATTGCTTCAAAGCAATCGTCCCACATTTTTTTAGGATCTTTTCCTTGCAAACGAACGTAAGAATCAAAAGAGTCTTTCATGGAAAATCCAAGATTTTTATAGTAATTCCTAAGCGAAGGAACATTCCATATTGGCAAATAATCATCCCCCACTACGTATTTGTCAATAACTTCCGGATCAAAAGGATAGTACTTAACTGGGCAGAAGCGAAATAATACATCACCTTTGTACGCGTATACTCTTAATGGATCTATGGAAGTTATAACGGTGTAGATGCCAATGTCAAACTTGTATCCGTCCACCAAAAAAGGCTTCTCGATAAATTCTTGAACGAACGATCCATCCGCAGTTAAATTTAAATGTTGTATTTTCTGAATTTTTATACCTCTATGAGCATTTGATTTTTGTACGAAAATTTTTTCTGGATTATTTTCAATATAAAGTAAAAGATCCTCTCGATTTTCTGGAATTTTGTAAGCTCTCGGAATAAATTTTCCTTCCGTTGTCGAAAGGTCGACTTTATTAGTGATATAACCGCAGCCGGGAAAGTGATTAACTTTTTGATGAGATTTTAAATTACTCAAAGATGAATACAAAGTTCTGAAGGGATACTCGTGAGCCCAAAGCAAATCCCAGTCGGATTCGTTATTTCCGCGTTCGAATCCGAGTCTTTCTAGTACCGCAAATACGTGTTTCAAATAACCAGTATTAGGATCCTTGGCGTAAACCCAATAAGTCGGTCTCTTTTCTCTAGCGATGACCTCCTTTACTTGTATTTTTATTAAATTAGACTGATAGTGCAAGAATAAAAAAAATAACGTGTAGAGTAATGCCGGAGCAACTATCGCAAAAAAGAAGATTTTTGCTAATACTTTGATTTTGGTGTCGAGAACTTTTGCTCCTAATCCTCCTTCGCTCTGAAAAAAGCAAAAAGTTTGTATAGAAAATGGTAAAAAAAACGATAATAGCAAAAATATTAATAGCTTCGTTAAAGTATTTCATTATAATTTACTCTAAAAATTTTTTTTGTATTTTATCTCATTAAATAAAAAAAATTTCGAAGGAAAGGAAAGTTTATTAAAGAACGTAAATTCATCTATGTTTAACTCGTAAATTTAAAATTTCATTCGACTATTCCGCACTCGACGTTCAAAATACGCTCTTAATTTAATATGATAAGATATATATATGAACACACACATATATATATATATAATATTTTCAAATTCTACTGCCATATTGGATCCGCCATTTTTAATTTTAAATTTGCATCACTAATTTGTCGGTAAACATTCGGTAATATTTGAAAATACGAAACTATAAGAATAAAATCTAGTCTAAGGAAATGCTAAACAATAGTAAGAGTTAGGCCTCGATTATTATTCATAAAATTATAGTTGTACGTGATTTATTTAAAAAGAAACCATACCTTTTTCCCGTTTGTTTTGCTGCGCTCCTCTTTCATTTCGAATGTTTAAACGACTTTCATCCAGGAATTTTTTATCGTAGCACTCATTCCGATCTCTCCGCGACTCTTTCCTGTCCCATCCTGGTATACGCGTGTAACGCGTGTTTCAAATTATATATCTACATTGCATCGGTTCGGTCCGAGGAAAGAAAAAAGTACCGTTGTGAGTTTCATCCCCGCCACACATTTGTTAGCTCTTCGTGTCTCGTACGAGGAATAAGCCACGAAGAGAGAACCTGTTTCCCCACCAGGTTTCTTTTTAGCTTTGATTTTTTCTTTCCCTTTTATATTGCATTGTGTAGTTAGAATTCCTGAATCAGCGACAAACTAAGCTCTTGTATACGCCTGTTTTTTTTTTTCAACGTAATCTTTTATTTTAATCAACAAGCTTCAGCGATCTTTTCTTTATTCGACTCATAGGCCGAATTTTATCATTATGCGCAGTTATTTATTTAATGTTTTTAATAAAGGGCTTTATTTTGGAGGTGATGATCCAGTTTATCGCGCATAAAAGAGGAAAATATTTTACGCGTTTTTTACTTAACTGTTATATTATTGTTTCGCTTTGATATATAGTATTTAGTATTGAAATACTAAAAATGAACTACGTATTTACGCGGTACTTGTTGTATTGAAAAAATTTAATCTTACTAGAAAGTAGATAATAAATAAAATTATCCATAATATTAGTATGTGTATTTTTTATTAATATGAATAATAATTCGATGTACTTACCTTTACATTAATTCTTTCGATATATATAACAAAAAATGACACATAAGTTTTTAAACGTATAAAATAAAATGTTGCTAAGATTATTTAATGTTATTTTAAACAACGAAAATTTTATAAATTTAATACACTCTTATATTCAATATTTAAATGTATTATTAATACAATTTTTATTATAGAAAGATTCATATTTTAGAAACATAGATTTAACTTTAGTTGATTTAATATATTTATTGATTTATAATATTATAATGCACGAGCATAGATTTTATAACATATTATTTCTATTTTATTTTCAGTTTTGTGTGTAATTTTATTCTATTTTTTTTTAATTTATAATTTTTTATCTAAAGAACATCTTTCTTCGTATCAGCAAAAATTATAATTTTGCACATAAAATTATAATAAGAATAGTTAATTTAATTATATTCAACAATGTAATTCTAAATATTAGAATTCATAATGTATAATTTAATTTTAATAAAATTATAAAAATAGTATTTATGTATACGTTATTTTCATGTAACCCAAGATATATATTTGACAATTAATCCCTAAAATTTCTATTTTAATCGTTAAGTAAATTTTCAAATTTTCGTGCGTTGAACGAAGCGCCCTCTAATAATTTCCGGAAAATTTGTCTAGTAAAGTTAACGCTTCCTTTTCCGTTTGATAGTGTCTGACTTTCGGTAAAGTTATTCTCCATTAAAATGGGTTTTCAAAATATTTGGTACTCTCACCCCCGAAAATACGGTCAAGGATCCAGGTCTTGGTAAATATTCTTTTTGCTTTTATTTAAAAAAATTTGCCACTTCAAAAGTTTATAAAGAAGCATTTAAACGTTTTCGGTTGATTACGCCATGTTGACACATGTCACCGAGTATTCTTTAATATATAGATCCTTCAATTTTATATAAAATGTTCAAAATAGATACTTGTTAAAGATTTGAATGTAATGTTTCTATGAATTTTAGATTATAGTACGTAAAAGATCCAAAGTTTGATATTTGGCTCACATAACCTCAAAATTCAGTACTAAAATTTTGCATAATATTATAAAAGCAAATTTGATGAATTGCTTATTTATTCTAATTTAGTAATTTAGTTTTTCTATTTGTATCTTATAAAATATTCATTATCCTTTTTCAGCCGTGCTTGTGCCAATAGGCATGGTCTCATCCGCAAGTATGGCCTGAACATCTGCCGACAATGCTTTAGAGAGTACGCTGCGGATATTGGATTTAAGAAGGTAAAATTAAAAAATAATTATATGATAATTAGAAGGATGTTTTGTTATAGCAGTACATAGCATTTTTCAAGTTTTTAATTATTTATTTACATTTCTTTATTTAATTCTTAAAACAACTGTTAAATAAGTAACAAAAGTAATAAAAAATAAAATATTTTTACATATCGTTTTTAATATTCATGGAGTAACTATTTTTTTCTTTTCAGTTGGATTAAATACTGAAAAATGAGCTGAACTGATTTTATGAAATAAACAGATTTCACATTTGTATTAATCTTCCAATTAATTGTGACAGTAGTAGAAATGTTTCAACTGTGTATGGCAAGAAATCAGTAAAATGGCTTTTAAAAAATTGTCTTTTATATCGTTGAATCAGCAATTGATTCCATATTTCTTCCTTTCCTCAACCTTTAATCAATCTCTGCACAAAATAAGATAAATATTATAATTTATTATAAAATCATAAGGAATTAGAATATTTAAAATGTAATTTACAGAAGTTGCTTGAACGGCTAAGCTTAAGATCGATCTTTTTGGTGGCCTACAAATCTTTTTTGAACCTTCTTGACAACATAAATTTGGAAAACAATCTATCGTTGTATTGCAAGGATGTGTAAATATATCGAGAGCAGGAGGTGGGGCTGGTTGACATTGTACAAACGCAACTAAAGTCTTTAAAGCTGAAAAAATGTTTAAATTATAAAAGAAAGGATAATATTAAAGTTGAAAATATTTTAATATAAATTAGATTTACGTACAACTAAGATTATTTGGTAACGGTAACTCTGACCATATTGGAGCTGCTGTTCGACAATATAATTGTCCATCTTTTTTATCCGGACAGCAAATACGATTTATTCCTTCGCATTCCGTATCTGTTGAACATCTTTTAACGGGTAATCTTTCAGCGAATGTAAACGAAGGACATTTTCGTCTAATTCCAAAAATATCTAAAATATAAAAAAACTTAATTTAAACCAATGTAGATTTTCAGAAAAATTTTAAGAATTAGCGACAGAAATGAAAAAAATGTAGATAATTTAGATCTAAATACAATTGCTTTATTACAAATATTATTTTAATTACTATCTAGTAGCATAAAAAACAACTAAGAAAAATTTTATATTCATAAATAAATAAAAATCATGAATATGTATTATTTTAATGATTCGAATCAGCTTTTATATTAATTTAATATTGTGAAATTGTAGGTAGTATTAACGAACGAAACTATAAGAAATAGAATACATAATAATTAAATATGCAAAAATGATTTTAATAATAATATTTCAATATCTTATTAAATAACGATTGCTCGAAACGAATAAAGTACTAATACTCGTATTATGAATCTATGATTATGCAAATATTTGCATAATTTTTAATAGAAAATTATACATTGTGTGCACAATTATTAAAGCAAAGAATGTATGATGATCAAATATAAACATAATATACATTTTCAAATATTAAATTCGTGTACGCCAATTACATATCGTCTACAGATGGTAGCATATGCTATTATTGTACGAATTTTTACCTCCCAAAAGAATTTAGGTACATGATTTATTTTTCGTAAAAGTTTGCCTAAATTGAAAGTCGAATAAAATTTAAATGAACAAAAAGAACGCCGCATTCTCTTCGACAGCATTTATTTATATTGCGTAGACTTAGAGAGAGAGAGAGAGACAAGTGCTTAAAATTACCCAATAGTACCCGGCGAAAGAATAGCGATATTTTCACGTGTGGCAAATGTCTTTATATCTTTTCCCGGCTAAAAAATTCACTTACATAAATAAGGAAAAGTTTTTAAAAAAACAATTAGCCGTGCCAAAAATTATTCATCCAAGGCGTACTCGCTTAGTTTTTTTTTTATAACCTTCGTTTGGTAAGACGCTGCCTATGATGGTGGCGCCATCATCGACGATGAAGATACCGAAGATCAAACGCATAAAAACCAAAAAAGTTTACCCGATTATGCGACATTGTATTAACAATCGGTCCGAACTTTATTAAAAAAGAAGACGCGTTTAATTTTGCAGCGTCATTTTTATTAATCGGACATCGCGCTCGGTAGTGAAAAATTATTTCCTCGATAAGTAACTAATCTAACGATACTTATAGGAAATGACCTCTTCGAATGCATCGAGTGTTTTTATACAATATAGACAAGCATATTTACAGTTACTCATATTAATAAGTATTTCGCTTTATCCGTGTCACGATCTACCACGCAACAGAAATTGTATTAGGATCGTATCGATAAAGAGATTTTTAGAGACGTGAATTCGGTGTGTTTCTTAATATCGTGGATTTTTTAAAAATAAATTTACTCGTTAATAACGAATGTTTCGTAACTATGAATATTTTATTAAAATTGAAAAGAAAAATAATGTTAATGTTCGTATATTAATGTAGTAGAAGCCGAGCGTTTCAAAATTTATGTACATTCGCGAATGAAAAGTATAAAATAAAACGAGTTATGAACAAAAAATAGTCGATTCGTTTTCATTGCTATTATTAAGAACTATTTAAATTTATAAGATAAAAAACTATCCAATGATTTAGTTGTTACCAATTTAGCGAATTCGAAATACGATTTCCCTTTACTTTCAATGCACAGATTTATTTTAATTTGTTCGATACAAAAAATCCTTTTTCCAACGCGTTTTCATTAATTCGACGTCTAATATAATCAAGTGGTCATTGAATATTAACCGCAGATTGGAAATATTAGATCTGGTTGAAAAATGACGCATCGATCAATGTTGTCAAAAGTTCCTTAAAACCATATTAAGGCCGAGAAGCCACATCCGACATTTTTCACACTAGTAAAGCAAGTCGGCCACTAAATCTTTGCAGATAATTTTACGAGCACATGTTTCCTAAACACACATAAATCGAGCACAAAGTAGACGCATTCTACTTTCTATCTTTCATCGTTTTCAGACCGTAAAGATTTGTCGTACTTCCTTAAAGCGATTCACCCTTTCCCCTTGTTCGAGCTCGGAAAAGCTCGAGAGAAAGAATCAATAAAAAAGAAAGATGAAATCTTAGCTTCAACGCAACTCCACCGGCTAAGTTTTTAATAAGAAAGCAAAAATGATGCGCTCGTAAGTGCCCAAGTTTGTCAGCGGAGGTACGAGAGGCACACGACGGCCAGAAAAAAGTAAGAGCAGTGAACGATTCGCAAAACGAGTCTCGCGTGCACTTTAAGAACGCGGCTATGTACATGTGTGAATGTGGAGGGAAAGAGAGAAGAAAGAGAAAAGAAAGAGAGAAGAAAGAGAGACGAAAGAGAGACAGAGGGAGAGACAGAGGGAGAGAGTCATGGAACCAGTCTTGCTCACGCCTCTCCCGCGAGATCACCTTGAAGTGAATTTGAAAGGTGATGCGAGGGCGCAGGTTTTATGCACTTACGCATATATTCTATTGTATCGAGGCGGTTTAAGATTGCCACGGCGATTTTCTTATTTTTGCGTTCGATCTAGCCGATGGAGCCGATCGAGCCGAGCGAGGATAATCGTGTTCGGACATCCGGAGGGGGATAATCGCGGACGAAAACTGCGATTACGACATTGACTCGCGCTTACTCTTTGCGCCTCGCAATTTTCACGACAGCGGTTCGATGCAGTGGATTAGGGAATTATCGCTGGCTTATTTGATCGAGCGGTTGGCTCTTTCCTTTTGCTTCTCGTTATTCTGGAGGGCTTTTCTTCGCTCTGGGATAAGGAGATTATCGAGATTAGCTTTTTATTATATTTTTATTATAACAATCGAAGTTTACGATATTATACAGTTGTTGTTTAATGTTACGATAAGCGTTGCGCTTTCTTAACTTATCCGCATACGATATTAACACACTCGAATCTTTACGAGCTCTTCCGAACATATTTGATAGATGTTAATCGAAAGTTGATGTGTATCTTAAAAATCACGTGCACGGACACTCGTAATTTATTACGTTCTGCGCCGATGGCTAAGGTGTAACGATTAACCAGTGCCTTGCGAAAACTCGTGTATTTCTCGAATTTTTATTCGTATGATCCATGTGAACGCTCAAAACGTTGCTTAACGGAATGAGAAAATACATCTTAGCATCAATTTTATTACGAGCTGTGTAACATTATCGTATTACGTAACACACATAAAGTTATTCGTTAAAATGTTCCGAGGAGAAACATTTCGGTTAACATATTTATCGTTTAGTTAGAAGTACCGGCAATTAAATATAAAAGTAAATTGTAGTTTTTCTTTTATTGTCTATTAATTCGTAACTCGTTAGTCATCTGTGTTAAAAAAATTTAACGAGTTTATCGCTTGTTCAAAATTTTAAATCGTTGTTATTAATCTTCGTTTTTTATTGATTCTCAAACGAGCAAATGTAAACACGAATATAAAAATATTGATTTAACAATATTAAAATTCATAACATATGAATCGTGAAACTAAATTGTAGGTTTAAACATCCTTAGAATTTTTATTTTGATAAACACGACATTATATTATGTATTTAATGATGCATACATCAAAAAGAATATTATTACAAAATATTAAATAACGAAAAATATACAATTAGTTAAATATACATTTATTGATTATGAAATTGCTAATTAAGCGAAACGTTACTTTAAATAAAAATTTTTTACAAATTGTGATAATTTCAATGGAAAAAATACATTATTCAAGTTCAGCTTGTTTTATGATCGAGACAAAAGTTACCATAGAGACCGACGCCAGATTTGCCATAGAATTTTCAAGACTTTCTTTAGATTAAATTTTTTATTCGAGGAATCTTTTATTCTGATATAATAAGAAAGTTAAATTCGAGTAGATGCGCTTAAAAAACAAA
The DNA here is from genome assembly GCA_018907195.1 of Dolichoris vasculosae. NCBI lineage: Eukaryota > Metazoa > Arthropoda > Insecta > Hymenoptera > Agaonidae > Dolichoris > Dolichoris vasculosae. Next base: position 1,403,976 of record JACCHY010000001.1, read on the forward strand.
TAACATTTCATAAATACTTTACTCTTTGACAAAAGATTTATATTCTATTTATTACAAACTTTGTAGCATCTATTTTCTTATCTTATCTTTTTAATATCTTATCTTTTAAAAATGAAATTATTTATGCTCTTTGTAATATTAGATATTTTCGAATACATATTTCATCGACGATTGAAATGTTATGCATCGAGCGAAATAAGCTCTAGCCCAAGGGAAAATTGATTTTTTTGTAGGTCATTTTAGCCATGTGTGCCTGGTATTATAGTGAAAAAGAAAAAACGGATCGCTACCCCCTGCGAACTAGACCTGGTTTTATTCAATGCACAATTCACATACGAGTATCCAAAGAAGTTGTGGAACTCTTTATCGATGGTTTTACGAGGCTTTAAGAGCTTTTATCCTTCATCCACTTCTAAACTTACTACGTTTATAGAAGAACTATTTTATGTGAACACAGCTAAATTTTGATTAGCTATGCTGATTAACTGCGGTTGACTAAATTTATTACTCTACATTTCTTATTCGCTTTCATAATTTTTCATGAAATTATTTTATGTCTAGGAAATAATATAGAGTCCATATTTAATCTCAAACTTTGCTCGTTTTAATCTCAATTTTGTTCAATCTATATATTTTGTTTAATGAAATTGTTAAATTTTTAATTTAAGTTTAATATATTTTAGATGAGTTTGGTTTCATAAATTTAATTATATAATACTTAAATCTGCTTATAAATTATTTATTACTTTAAAATATTTGTTTAAAATTCCTAACTTATTTTCAGTATATGAATCAGTTCGATATATAATACTTTCGTAATCTCGTATCGATAATTTTAATTTATATAAATATTAAAAATATGAAACGCATGGATACATGCTAAATTGGTTTCTTTAATAACGTTAAATAAGGCTTGAGTAATTATATTTTACAGTAGTTATATTGATTAATGATATTTAATCTTGTCAACTAAAAAAATAAAGACAAACATTACGCACAAAAATCACCTACAATTAAATATAACACGATAAATTATTTCTAATTCTGTATTATCTAGTCGTAGATATAAAATACAATAAGCATAATACAATTATCAAGTTGTTTACTGTACACTAATTATTAAATACATTAGAATTATAAGTATTCATAAGAGTATTTAAGCGTATGAAATAAAAATTAAATGGACGAACTTTATGTAGGTTATCTTTCAAATAATTTATACATGATTCATTCATACGATAAATTCATGATATGATAAATAATTAAAAAAATAATAAAAAATATTATCTATACTTTTTTAATTTTCGAAAGTTCTTTAATAATGCCCTAATAATCTATTGTAATTTCATATAATATTTTACAATAATTTATTTAATATTAATAATATTAAACCAATTTATGAAAATATAATTAAGTTTATTATAAGGAATATATAATTATATTTTATGTTTTATAATGTATTGAAATAGAGATTATCATTTCTACGAATTAAATGTAACAGTTACGATATGTAATATCGTATCATTGTGTTGAAATTTGAATTAATTAAATTGAAGGTTAAATTTTAATCGAGGCAAACTAATTAATTTACTCCAATTATTCTCCAATAAAATATACGAATAAACAGATATAAATCATAATACAATTCAATAATATTAATTTACATTACTTATAAATTCTCAAATACAGAGAAATGAATCACTCAAACGAATGGAAATAATTAATTTTGATTTTATTAAAAAAGAAATAGAATAAATATTACCGTGCAACGAATTTCACAATGATTCATCGGAAAATGACTTCATCTTGAGTTATCGAACGCCGAGCATAATGCTTTGAAGACTTTGGATTAATCTGGATAAATTACTCTCCGCGAAGTCCAAATCGTTTGTCTCACTTTCGAGAGGAAGTATTCGTACAAGCATCCGTGAATTTTCCGAGGCGTCTTCGAGGAAAGTTAGCGCTGACAGTCTATGAGTGCGATATACTGACATCAATTCGCGTGCATTTTCTATATACGGTGAGCAAGGCAACGATTTCTTTCACTCTTTCGTTATAAGAAGAAAATAAAATTGAGAAAAATAGAGAAACTCATTGGAGAGGAAGACATGGAACGAATCTTAAATGTATTCTCTTGGAGGCGGACATTTTTCTTCGTTCGCCTAACAAGGATGCGAGATTCGAGCATTTCTTGTCACTGAACTTTCTAATTGCAAATGAATGATTTGTTTGAACGATTTATCAAATCTATAGCGCCGAGAGAGACGAAGAATTATCCTTTATCGGTTTTTTCCTTTAAGATGTATTAAGAATTTTTTGCAACAATGGGAAAATATAGTACGTAAAATTTAAATTTAAGTTTAAAGTGTAATGGATTCGATATTTATTTTTAATATATCTTCGAAAAACGTCTACTTAAATTAATTTATACCGGTAGAGTTTAAACTTTAAAGTGTATTTGAATAATTCACTTGGAGTTTTATACTGTAGGCAAGATTCATGACTCGAAATTTTTCATAAAATTACGTATCTCTTTTAATATATCACGCGAATAGGAGAAACGTATATATTTTAGAAAAAGAAAATATACTGATTTCAATGTATCACTTTTTATTGATCAAAAATTTTATTAAGCGAATTATTCACAATGTTTCCCGGAGAAATTCATACCCTACATATATGATGTATCAGAATGAAAAATAATTCTATTTCATCGGTTTGAGAAATCCTTTATACCTAAAAAGTCATTTCGGAACGGTGAACAATGCGTCTTTAATAGGAGCGACTATTTCACTCGTGTAAAAGACTGGCTTACTTTCTTCTCACGCGTACGGTAACCTATTCCCTGATACATATAAAGTATTATAAATTCAGTATAATATGGTAATGTTAACATTATAACGCAAATAATGGAATACAAATTAGTCTAATATCTCGATCGCAATGGCTCCGTATTTTCTTACGTGGACAGTTGAATAGATCGACTGCTTATAAACGAAGTAGAAAAAGTATTTTTAAATCGTGTCATGCAAAATTCCATCTATTATCAAGTTATTGCAATTGAAAATATTACGTAGCCTCTCGAATATATCATGTCTACCAATTATAGCATGACGGAGAAGGCGAAGAATTTCGCCTCTTCTTTTAAGTATCTTCTATGTATATATCGTAGACTCACGAAGTTACGAACAAAGCAGATATCGCGACTCCTGTAATGCCAAGCGACTTTCGGTTCGCGTTTCGATGTCTAATATAAAACCAGGATGGAGAAGTTGCACTGAAAAGAAAAGCGAGCGTCGGGACAACGGCGTACGTACCAAACGTACCAAAGAATTTTTCCACTTCCCCGTGTTGATTTAAGGGCTCGGCTCTGTACATACAGACGCGATGATCGCCATAAACTCTCAGGATATTTGATCCATATGACGCGAGGAGACGAACGAAGAATTCGCTCGCACTCTCGATATCAATTTTCACGCAAACTAGATCGAAGCTCGCGTGTCCCACTCGAAATCAGGAAAAACATTCGTTCGCGATCGAAAGAATTATGTTTATGCTTAAAGGAATTCGTTTACACTGGTGGCAAAACCACGAAGTACGGATATAATTGCCTGAGGGAATAGTTGTACGGTCGGATACACATTTCGAATTTGTTGAGAGCATACATTTCATAGCGTCTGTTTTCGCTTGAGTTTCTTTTGAAGATCTTTCTCTTTTTCTTAAAAAGGTTTTTGCTCCAGTTATTTTTTAGTAATATTTTACTAGAGAAGGGTAGATTTTTCATTTGCGTAAGAGTGAAAAACTTGGGAATATCAATTCCATTGCGAGAACTCCCTTGATTGAAATTTTAAATATTCCATATTTTTAATAATTGATTAATTTGTATTCAAAAACGTCGTCAACGAAAAAGGAATCGAAGCGCTGCTAAATTAGAATTTTTATTTAAAATACTTTTTTTATATTTTACAGATTTATCCGTATTCATAAGTCGTTTTAATATGTGCAATCCATTATTGATTTTTTTTAATTTGAATTTACATACTTGTCAAAATTGGAACGCTGTTTATAATAAATATTATTATTATTATTATTATTATTATTATTAATACATATAAAATTTGAAAAGGGTATTAAAAACTTAATTTAAACTTTGCGTATAAGTCGGTATTACATAAATTATTTTATGCGCTTAATGTTTTATGCTTTTCATAACATTTATATTTTATTAATTTTGGATAATCTGTATCCGTTTCTTTTATATATCGGAAACTTATACTTATTAATTAAATTATAATTATTTAAAAATTTGTAATATTTTCATGATTAAATATTTATTGGAATAAAGGTATTCTTTAAACGATTTTGCGTTGTACAATATAAATCTTAATAATGTTTTGTTTTGTAACAAAAGCATTATTTCTGCTTAATAATAAGCGATAGATCAATTATTTCAAATTTCATTCTTCTCTTTAACTATTTCACGAGAAGCGATTCGTCAATTCTTAATTGAAGCTTCATCGTTTTCATTCTTCTAAAAACTATTATTTACCTTCATACTTTACAACAACAAAAAGTAGATTAAAGGTTTCAGTTTATACGTATAACGAAGCAAATGAATAATAAATCGGGTAAAAAAGATACAGAAACGATGTACCGTGTTTTTTGTACGAATGAATCTCGGTGTTGCAAAAAGTCGATGACGTCTCCTGTGTAAAAGGTGTGCAGTTAAAGTTGCCCGTCTAGTACTTCTAAAAATTTTATGAGTTTCTTCCTTCCCATTTCCGTGAAATATATAATTTACCGTCAGTCACTCTCCATACAAATTTTCGTCTCCCTAGTTTTTTTTATTTGTTCATTAAAGTTTTGGTTATATTTCACTATTTTTGAGAAGCATATCGAAGTAAATTTTTACTTTACTATCTAATAAGTCTTAACTACGTTGAATTATCCTTTTAAAAAAATTAATTTACGAAGCATCGTGAATTTAACCCACATTTTCAATTACATCCTTTCATTAAATTAGTTTAAAATAAATATTGAAGCTATCCGTCTAAAAATTGGTGCAATTAATATTATTTGTAGTAGAAAATCATTATTTTACATTGTTTTTATAAATAAAATTTTGATCAAAGCACATATTTTCATTATATTTTAATGATGCAATATTTCATATTTTATATCACTTATAAAAGAGATATATTAAAATAATTCCTCGCGTAATAATATCAAAATAATGTAAAATATACAATATCAACATCAACGCGAACCAATGCAAACTGCATATTAATAAATCTCTCGTTAAAAAAATATTTAGATTTATGCAACGGCTAATAATAATAAACTAATTGAAATTCTTATGATCTATCAGCGAAGAAAATTTTTGTTTAGAGTTTACGTTTTTATTTCTATATCAAGGCTGCAACAAGGAATCATTTATATATACGTATAACGTAATAAAAAGTTGACGTCTATTATCCGTCAATGTGTTAATAGAAATATAATCTAACGAACGCTATCTTTTTTACGTTATCGTACACATAGAATTTTGAAATAAGTAAAGAATTGGTTTCACTCGTTACGTCGATCGAGTGCATTTCGGGATATTTAAACTCGATCATTATCAACACGCTTAAAATATCTTATTATTTCTAATGTAAAAAATTTATTTCCACAGCTCTCGACATCACTAAATATAAAATTGTAGTCACTTTTTCAAATTTTCGAACGGGAGATTATTGCATGGCATATTGCCAGTACGAGAAAATATTTAAATTAGGTCAAAAGACGCAATAAACGATCGTCGGTTGGTTACCACTTCGTATTCCGTAACAACAAAACTTCAATTTTGTAAAAACGTAGCTTTTTCTAAGTTTAAACGTTTCTACCTAAATAAGCGGATATATCAGGAAAGTTTTGGAGTCTGTTTCAGCTTCATCATCGTGAAACCTACAAAATACAATTATTCTCGCTTACTTACAAATTGCATTTCCGGGTAAAGATCTTTTCCTCGAGTGAGCATAATACGGATTATGGAATGACATCCTGCGCGAACCATCGACCGGATCACGTGATTATCCTTCCAGGTTATCTTCGTCGTTTCTACAGCGAACTTTTACATCTTTGCCTGGAAGAATCGAGTAACGTAATTTCGTTGTCGCGCCGTCGGAAAGCTGGAAAAAGCTGGTCGAGATCTCCACCGTAGCTAAGGGCAGTTAACTTTCCGTTCATTTTCTTCTTGAAAAATGACACGCGTGATTGCATAGGTGTACGTACGTACGTACAGCTTTATAAAAGCTCGATTTCAGCGCATCGCTCTGCCTTGTATTTTTCGCTTCGCTCCTTTGCCTCGGCCTCGTTCTTGCGATGTTCGTGGGTCACGGAATCGCTCTTTCGGTACTTCTCGGGCGTTTTCTCATTTTGCGCTACTGGATATCATTTCGAGCATGACTTCCGTGTGTCCGACGACGACTTTAATCTTTTATTCGCATCAAATCCCGGGGATAGGAGGACGAAGCATTATCGATGAAAAAGTAAAATATGACGCTTTATTAACAATTATCGGATCCTCTTTTCCTCCCAGCGAAAAGCTCCACAAATATTTCTTTCTCTAAAATTGAAATCGAAAGAAATACGTAAAGCCTTTTTATCTTACGGTAAGATAAATATTCGTACGTATCGCGATATCTGTTATCGAAACCCATCGGTTGTTCCGGATTATTTATACTGCTTATAAATCAGCTTTGCGTACAATTGAAATGTAATAATTTTACGGACGTTTGTTTACCAGAAATCAAACATAAATGTAAACGTTACACGCAAAATTGACGGTTATTTATTTTTGATAGACAACATTGTAAACGGTTTACGGACACATTTTTATTAACCGCGTATTTATTATATAATTGAATTCAGCATTGAAAATGTTTACAATATATAAAGTAGTAAGATTTATGTAAATCGTATGTGCGCTCGGCGTGTCTTCTCTTCAACGAAAATTTATGATGCGAATGCTATAAGCAGCAGAAAACTAGAGAGGAGTAACTTATTTACTCGTATATTTTAAAAATAATAATAGCTTACATCGTAATTTATAGATTCATAATCTTGAAATCTAAAATGTTGATGCGCAGATGTCGTTACTTTTAATATTTTCTTTTTTGTTGAAAAGTATTTTTTGTTTGATAATTTCTTCGGAAATTAATTTTTCTAGCTGTTATGAAATTTTAATTTTCATCGTTTATTATGCGTTTTCCCAGTTACTCCTTTAAGCCTCGATTTATTCATCGTTTATGATTTATATATGCAACATTATAAATAGACAAATATCAACGAATGATTTAAATAATTAAAATATTATAATTTTATGTAATTTAATAAATAACCAACGTCTCGTAATCCCAAGAAAATTTAATTATTAAATTAGGTGTAATAAAAAAGTTTTAAACGCATTTTGGAAAAATTATAAAAATTCAAATATTTAATTTTGTTTTAATTAGAAAATAATGTACTCGATAAAATTTACACTTATAATATTTCCTATATTTTTAAATAATAAATTCCTTCGAAACCATATATGCGATAAAAAATTAGGTCGCGATTTTTATCCAAGAATAAATTTTTAGTAAATCAATAAACTTCTCATTACACACTTCCCGCGAAAATATAGATTTTTTATCGTGTATAACTTATAGTCTTTATTTTTAATTTTAACAATTAAGAAAAAAAGTTTTCAACGTTAACTAAATTGAATGACACTTTTTAAATTAAGACTTATAATATTTTTGAGTTACGTTAATTATTCGCGTCTCGTAAACGCTGCATTTATTTGACGCAGTATCGAAAATTTTGAACTTTATTTTACTAAGCGCTGATTCATATGATAATAATGATGTACTATATTAACATGAGATAATAATTAAACAGCTTTAAAAGCTGATTACTATCGATAATTATTTTCAAACGTTAATCGTGCGGATGGAAATTCCAAACGAAAATTAATTTTATTAAATATTCGTGTCACCGTAATTCCAAAATCGATGCAATATTAAAAGAGCCTCTACATATTTTGACTCGCACTCCTTTATCATCTTTTTATCTTGCATTTTCCACAAAAGCCTATAAGTTGTAGCTCTCTTTACCTTTCCCTTCGTAATTTCAAATTCCCATCGTACATCTTTTCAAAATTTTGCATATGCCATCCGAATGCGTAAGTAACAGCTTGCAACCATGTCTATATTATTTTATGCGAAGCAACGCCACGTACTACGAATCTTCTAAGTATGCAAAGATTCGCGATATAGAGCAGTCAAACTTTGAAATTAAATATTTCAGAAAGCGTTTCGTGGGAATTATTCGAAATCTTAAGTCTAATTGTACAACGTTGAAGCGAAAAACTCCGCGTCGTCATATTAGATTATACACTAGAATTTTTATACTTAAGAGGATAATGCTGCGATACGGATCGTTGAAATTGAAAAAAATAGTCTCGATACGAAATTGAAGAGGACGTTGTTCGATTTATTCGTTTGCGCGATTGAAATATTTAAAACTGTGATTAAGGATAATCGAAAAATTTGCATTATCACCGTTAATAAAGAATCGAGAAATGATTCACGAAGTTATGCATCGGATAAGTATGGTAACCTGGACAGTAAAAGAATCGTTACAATTGTGCGCATTCACGATCGACTCGTACATCAATCCGTTCGCATTTTAAGTTCTTTCCCAAAGATATTGCGCGTGATTAATTTGTATATCGGATATCGATCCATCCGAGCAGCCGAGCATTAATTTAAACCCACATTTGTCCCCGTGAAGGTATCGATCTCTACATTCGACGCCGATGGAAACCACCCCTTTCCATTTTACGAGATCTCCGGAGATTCCGCCCTTAACTTCCCGAAGACACGTCCTAGCTCGCGACATCGATAAGCAGCTGTGGACTCTTATCCCGGAACACGAAGCTTCCCTTCTCGAGGACGCGTTCATTGTTCCTTTTATCGCCCTCCGGACGATTCTCGTACGCGTAAGCCTGTGAAACGGTCCAAGCACTAATTCACGCTAAATGAACTTTGCTTCAGTTGTTCGGGTGGATTTTCGCTAGGGAAAGGTTCCGATTCGAGTCTAGCGTAAGATGCAGCCTTGGTTTGAGCTAGAGGTGCGCTTTGTAAATTACGGGCGTTCGAGAATTGCAGAGGGCGCATCGACTCTTTGTTTGCACACGATCATTCGGAGATAATTAGTAGTTGACCTGACCCATCGAGTAAACTCTCGACTTAACTCTTCTTTGAAATGTCCTGTCCGAAATTGATTTCAAAGCGAATTCGTGAACAGCGAGTACTCGAAATCATTAGCGTTTAAATTATTATTGAATTTACGTAAAGAAATTTAATATTCGTTCCGTTGTAACGAAGCAAATTTGACAATTTTATTTGGCAAACGAGTTTACGTATTTTAAAATAGATTTCAATGCCTCGTAATTATATCCAGAAAATTATTTATATTTTACATTAATTTTTTAAAGCGAGAAATAAATTTTTTAAATTTTCAGCCAACCTTATTTATCATTATTTAAGCAATTTATTTTTAATTTTCACATGTATAAAAAGAAGTAGAGCTACAATGATATAAATTAAAGTAACCGTAAAAATGTTATTACGTTGCAAGGGGTTAAATGTAATTTATAAGGCGAGTTATGTTTTAAGTTAGTTTTTGTACAAATAAAAATAATTTTGCGTACATGCAAACTATACTTTTCTTACAAGTTTTCTTTGATTTAGTTCAAAACTGTTTACCATATACTTTATTTTTAAAAGAGTGAAAGCTTCTACAAAAGTTGTGATAATACTTTTTTGCTCTTTTATAAACAGAGATAACTTTTCCGAGTATTACATTTTAAAAATTTTATAAAATCTTCTTACCGTATAAAATAAACGTAATTTAAAAACTTATTACATATATGTTGCGTAATAGCTTGAAATAAACTAGAATATATCCAGTGAGCGAGAGGGAATTTGATATCAAGTAGAAGGATACTAGAAAAAATATACTATGAATATAATGCAAATAGTTAATTCGCATATTTTTATTTATACGTGTATTTTACAAATACTTTTCTTTTATATTGTAATTTTACTTTAATTCAAAGTACGTATTCTACTTTTTGAATATTTAAAAATAGAATTAATTTCGAATGAATAACTTATAAAAATAAAATATAAATTTATAAATAGGTATAAAACATAATTTATTCATTTTTACCCCGACGCTTTTGTAACTAAAAGATCTTCTATGCATTTCTCAGTGCGTTTGAATTTTATCTACCTCTTAGAAGATTAAATTTGTCCAATGTACGTTTCACTGTGATAAATTAACACGAATATTAAAGGAAAAAACGCTTTAAAGTACAGATTTAAAACGCCAATGGAACATTATTTCATCCTGATTTATTTAAGAACAGTAATATGATTGAAAACCTTATTTATATTAGAAAGTATACATAGTTTTTTCAGATTTGTTAAAATAAATAATTTATTCTTCTTTCGAAGGATTCAAAAGACGATCTAAATAAAACCAATAAATGGAAACTTTATACAGGTTTCATAATATTTAACCTTCGTTTAAATATTATAAAATTTCAATAAAAATATTAATATATATTTTTCTTTCGTAATATTCGCACTCAAATGCAAATGTATATATTTATATGTTAATGTAAATTACTAAAGACAGAAAAAGATTCAACTATTGAATAAGCAATAAGAGTCTAAATTTTAATAAATTTTAATTTATAAGTGTATTTAAAAGCCTCGTAAACAATATAATTAATATTATGGGCAGAATTAGTTCTACTTTATTCTATTATTATCTCATTAAATAGCGCGTAGTTTGGCAGTGTATAGTGATTCTTCGAATTTTAATAGTCATCTCGTTAAAGAATAGAATAAAATAATTATCATCCATATATTTGTTTATGAAAAAACCTTTTACTATTGCACGAAGCTTATGAAATACAGGAACGATATAAACGGACGTTGTATATATACGTGGCTGACGCGCTTTTACTTTTAACCCAGTGTCAATGCACTGTTCCATTCTAACGCTAAGCCCATTACACAACAGAAAAGCGTTAAGGTTCACAAGAGACGTTAAGCCGATCAAGCATATAGAGAACACGAGAGAAGAACAGATGGAACGATAGTTAAGGAACGCGAAAAAGTCAGAAAGTTACAGTGAGAGTTAGAGATAAATAGAGGGAGAGAGAAGGAGAGAGAGAGAGAGAGAGAGAGAGAGAGAGAGAGAAAATAGAAAAAGGTACGTTTTATTAAACAGACTTAAACTCTGCTCTATATTATTTGACACATTTGATAACTGCGTTCCAGTGGAAACTAGCAATTTATAATTAAATGACCTCGTTATTAATAATGCAATTAATATAAGTTTAAAAATCAATGAAAACTATTATTGAACTTCAAATAATAGATTTCTAAAATCAAATTATCTTTAAATTAATAAACAATATTAGTAACAAGCGTTTCAAAATTTATTTACAAAAATACTTTTTTATTAAATTAAAAAGTCAAGTTGATAAACCGTTAATATTTATAAAAAATTAAATTAAAAAGTTTTCTTCAAACTTTATGAAAACATTTTAAAATTTTAAAATGAATTAACTTTTATGAATGATTTACTAATGTATAATGAGAGTATTTTCTTTTCTAACGAATTCATTTACTTGGTCTAGTAAATTTTAATTTGTAAATGAAAAACGATTTAAGAAAATTATAGCTAGCAATTAATGTTAGATTTAAAACATAATTGAAGTATATTTTTATGCATCTTTGCTGAATATGCGTTTGAATAACATTTTATTACTCGAGCTTGAAGAAATTTGAAGCTTTTGGAAAATTTGAAATAATTTTATAGATACATATATATCAACATACATATTTGAAGATATTACTGTGCTTCAGAATTCGTTGAAATTTATTACCATGAGCTCCTTTGCGCCAAGTACGTTTTCAAAGCTTAAAATCTTATTTATATAGATAGAATTACATAAATGGGAAATTATATTAAAATAATAGTCGACCTTTTACGCAATAATAAAATTCTTGAAATAATACATAACTTACAAAGCGATTTAACCACCATTAATTTCGATTAACTGAATTTTTAATAAATTTATATGTTTAATGTATTACATTCTAAACGAACATTTTAAAGCGAACATCGTTTTTTAATTACTCGTTCAACGTTAACATCATAATATCTATAGAAGTAAAATCTTTAAAGACCTTCAAATATGCAATGTGCTCATAAACTTTGCTGGATTTTGCGCCATTTTACGTTGTATAACTCAAGGTGCTCAATGAAACAAGAATTTTAAACAAGCATTTTCGTACATCATATTTATACTTCTACAAAAGAACGGACGTTTTTGCTATAGAGGAGAAGCTGTTATAAGATAACTTCGACACATAACTCATGATGCACATAACGTATACTTTAAGAAACGAATAGACAGCGCTCCTTTAGAATCATATCTCAATGCGCGTTGGTACGAAATTAAAAAATTATTCCAAGTGAAATTTTATGACCGTGATTCGATAAATCTTGACGATTTTTTTGTCGAAGCGCACAAACGTCACTTTCAAATGAAATTCGTATCGAAAGTAAATCACGAATTTTCCGAAAAATTTGAAAAGAACGGTAAGCGTTTTTTAAACATCCCCCCGAGCGAACATCTATCGCAAGGACTATTCGGGCGAGGTCAATAATATTCACGAGCAACGTATTGCGCGTCGGTATTGAAAAAGCGATGGAGATTCTCTCGACTGCTTCGCTTTCGAACGAAGAGAGTCGCAATGCTCGGAAACCACAAGCTTTCACGAGAGAACGCTTGCGCTTTAACGACTGGACAGAAGAAGACGAAGACGCGGAAGACGAGGAAGACGAAGACGAAGAAACGATACGCGTAGTTTTGCTTGCGACTCGTCCTTCGTATGCAGACGGCACAACGGAACGGCCGAATCGATCATGCAGGCGGCTTCTTCGGGGCGATCCTCGAGGTCGACCCGCGACAGCTGATGAGACAAAGGACGAGCTGCGACACACGGAGGCCGGCCTCTGAATGCCGAAGCCCGACAAAGGAACTTGGAGCTCGAGCACGAAGGAAGCAAAGAGGGACGGACGTTCGAGGAAGGGAGTCGCCGTTGAATAAATCCTGGCTCGTGACGGAAATTGTCGGAGGGGTAGGGAACTCTCAGCCGGCGCTTCGAAAAGAAAAGAAGTTTTCCGAAGAGAAGGACGGAGAGCGGAGCAAGAATGAACGCGTTATTACAATTCGAGTAGATTGTCTATTTCGCCCTGTCGAATATCCTTTTTCAACCTTAGCGTGATTTTTTTTCAATCGTAGCGAGGAAGGGCCGGGAGTAAATAGCAACCGCAAAACTACAACGCATTGCTTACATTCTTCCTTGCCGCAATATCCGCGTTCTATTTTCGTAGCTGAAATTTAATTTATTTACCCCTACGATTTATCCTTGCTTCGCTTTCTCGAGCGGGAAACTCGTAAACGCTACACTTTTCTATTTGCGCTTATCGAAAAATTGTAATACTTGCAGTGAAACGGAGGTTTTAGCGAGAAATCCTTCAGGATGTATCGAGTGTTTCCGATATATCCTACGGAGTTACTTCTAACGGTTACGTCGTTGCGTGTCTTCTTTCTCGATTCGTAGGAAAAATCGCTCTATCATTTCTAACTAATGGTCGAGTCGAATGTCGGAGGTTCTAAGGCCGATGACGTTTGGAGAAAGCGTACGAATTGTATTTTTACGGAAAGATAAACGCAGGGAAAGATTTTGAAGAATCGGATATAGAGTGCGTATGTTTTTGTAACGGGGCTTGTTAAAGAACCTCGAGAAATACGAGCATATCGTGTCTCGGTGGCCAATCGAGCAAATCGCATGTTTTGCACTTTTTATGCCAAGGTTCGACGATTTGAAAAACATTGTTGCGATTCACGCCGGAAATTCGCAAAGTTGTAAAGTTTGTCGAGTGTGCGATTATGTCGTTATTGTCGTTTCGCCTTATTTTGTTATGCATGTTTTATACAAAATCGAAAAAATTTGGATTCCACGACTGTAAATTTTAAATATTTATCGAATCTTATCGTCCGTCGTTCTTGACTTTGGTACGCTTTTGATAGAAGATTGTATTATTATTAAGACAGGGAACTTTAATCTTATTAAAGTATTATGCACACATTTTCGAAGCAGATATTTAATATAAACATTGATTTGCCATTTATCGATCTCGATTTTATACTTGGAACTTAGGGAATTAAATTGGAAATGTTCCTCGTCTTTTGTGTATTCCTTTGGATTGGCTGAATAATAACCGAATTGATCGATCACTTCACAATCAACGTCTTGTTTATATTTTATAATGTTGACAATACGTACATTTCGTACAAGAAATTTCGATGATTAATAGTTTCGTAATAAAAAAAATTGATTCAGCGTATAAATATTTTAGAACGATATAGTTTCAAAAAAAAATATGAATTTTTTATGATAAAAAAATGAAGTATAGATCAAATATTATTTAAAACATTTTTTAATATTTCATACAGCAAAAGAATTTTGTGCGATATTACTACTCCTTTGATTACAAAATCTGTTGGAGTGTGTTTGAACTGTACACATTGCATTACAAGATGTATGAATGCAATAACGTACGCAATTGCATTTTAGTGGGAAGTTAATAGTCGTACAAGCTAAAATGAATCGCTAATCGTAGCTAATGGTTTTAGTTTGGTAAGAATAGTATTTAATGCGAAAATAATACGGAACAAACAAAATTCGATTGCGCGAATAAAAAATAACAGTAGTAATCTTGTCAACTGATTTTGTATAAAACTATATGTATATTTGCGAATCAGTGAATTAGTGCAGAACAGCGGAGCTTCTTTCGGTGCGATCGATATTTTAACGGCATGCAACAGTGGTGCTGCATGCACGTATATAAATGTGTATACAGTACACGGATAGGAAATTATGTATGTGTGTGTATGTATGTACGTATAGGGTTCAAACAAAAGAAGCCAGTCGTGAATCTTTTCGACCCAGATATAAATGCTTTTTTCTGCCAAACCTATATTGTGCTCGATTCAAAATCGATCTAAGGGGAACTACAAAGATTTAATTACTCGCATATAATGCATCCGAAGGTTTTTTTCAAAAGACGTTTTTATCCGCGAAAATATCTTATAACGGTTGGCATGTGAAAATAAAGAGTTGAGAAGTAGAAATGAGATTTAACTAAAGTAAAGTAATGTATGTTCTCGAAATGTAGTTTTACAAGTTAATATTTTTATGTGCATTCTCGGTATGATATTTTATTCTACGTATATTATGAAAGTAAATTGAAATATCTTGTTTAAACTTATTTAGCGCTTTGTACAATTATATCGAATTCATTCGTGAATCTACCGTTTTTTCAACTACGACTGTAATCACTTTTTGTCCTCGAGGTTTTGTAACTGACAACTTAATCATACTTTTATTTATTTATTATCATCAAAATAATACAACAGAGTCTCCAAACCAAAGATAGAAGTTAATGTACATTTTCCTTGTTTTTTGACCTAATTTTCCTAGATCGATAGAAAAGTAAATTACTTTTGATAAATGATTTTATGAACTATAAATATTCTAGTACAAATGTGAAGATGAATGAAGTTTTTTATTTATTAGTAGCTCAATTTTTCCTTTTAATTTTCAATTCCAGATAAAATTGTTTAAAAGAATAAAAGCAAAAATATTTAAAAGAAAAAAAATTGAAATATTTTCAATAAATATCTGTAAGCCATTATAAATATGTTTTTAAATTCATCAATTTTTATAACTGAATTTTACACGTAATTTTTATTTTTAATTTAACTATTTAATATCGAAAAATTATTATGAATTTTATTTAACATATTAATTATTATAAAAAGAAAATTATTATACAAAAATTATTATAATAAGAATATTTCATAAATGGAAAAGTAATAGCAATAAAAACAAGTTTTAATTTTGTTTCAATAAGTAGATTATAATTAGTGCTAAATGCGAACAAATTTATTTACAATAATTACGTTTATAATACTTCATAGTTCAACTGCTACCCTTTCACAAAATAACGGACATTTGAAAATATAATCTCGCTACTTAGGGTAAGTAAAGTCGTTCGTGTGACACAAGGTTTGTTCGATAAAAAGGGTTGAATTGCGATTCCAAGAGGCTGAATTCGCTCCCCATGAAATCCCACGTAACTTTCATGAATTAATCAAATTTCAATCAGAAATGGAAAAGTCAGAACTCTTTGGAAAATCGATATTTATGGCTAGTTGAGGAACCAGGAGACGAGAAATAGAACATGTTTAGCGCGAACTTTTATGCGACGGCGATAATCGATAATCAGTGAGAGCCATTCCTTATCGTCAACGTTTTTTTACCTCAACCGTTCTACTAATTTCATGCGTTAGAAAGAGAGACTATATGCAAAGGTAAGGCGATAAATTTAAACGTCGTAAGCCAAGCACGTTAAATTGGGAAATTAATTAATATACAAGGACGATTGGCACTTGTTTGAGGTTTATCCATAACTCACGCACTGATGATTTTCATGTTATATTAAGCAAGTGGTGCGTCTAGTACAAAAGATCAGTGGAAGATTTATACCGTATATTAAGTTCATTGTGAAGTAGAATATAACTTTTATTTCTAAGCTTCCTGATGAATTTTCAAGCAGTGTTGTCGCTTTTATTTTTTGTATATTGAAAGTTCATGAATACAACTTAAAAAGAATTGCGTAATTTTATCTGTATAATAAAAGTATGTAATTAATTACTTGAATAATATGAATTACTTTATTATATATTGTGTTTAATTGTAATACGATAATTTTATTGCTTTAAATAATTAAAAAGTGTATTATATTCTATTATTAATAATTCAATAAGAGACTAATATTTAATTCAGTATTATTTTAAGTGCAAATTACAAATTATAGTGATTTGTGTGTTCATGTGTGTGTGTTACAATGACATAAATAGATATAGTCTAATATGACGTATAAAAATAAAAGGATATTTCTACTTGGAAAATAATGTACTTTAATAAGTAAGTCATTAATATTTTTTTATGAACGTTTTTCCAATTTTTATCTATTATTGCCTTATTTAGAAAAATCCAAGCACTATTTTATAAATCTCCTTAAATTTAGTTTATGTAGTATTATGTTTTTTTTAATAAATTATTTGCCGTGATATATAAATTTTTTACAATAAATAAAATGTTTTAAACAGTATTCGGTTGAGTACATATATCGATATATTTTTATTTTCTAAGTATCTTTAATATCAATATTTATCCTTGACATAATACTTAAGAATTGTTATAGTTTTTGTATATTTTTAAAAAGTAGCGTTTTTACGTAGAAATGCGTAGACAGCAAATTTTCATCACCGAGTTTATGTCTGAGCTCAATTTCCAATAATGTGACCCGATTTCAGGTATTAGATTTACTAAGAGTATAAATTAAATAAAAAATCAAATTATCAATAGAAGTAGTATTTAAAAATAATATTTTCTGTAAATTGAACTTATTGGTTTTGTCAAATTACTCTTTTTATTACCATATTTATAAATACTTTTTTTATTTTTTAAATACATATATATTTTTTAATAATATTTTGAAAATATTTGATAAAAATTTATCAATGTAATAGGATTTAATCTTTCTATACCAATTAAGATGTGAATGCCTCTTAATAATTGATCAGATACAAGTTTAATTGAATTTTTACTTGAAATTTTTTACTTTCACAATATAATTTTAACGGATATATATTTCTTTAAATTTTGATCGTAAAAGTTTTTCTTAACTTTTAAATAAGAAAAAGAATAAGAAAAAATCAATGAATAAAATTTTAAATCGTATAAATTCAATGCATTTTATATGCTATATACAATATGTTTAAACTTGCAGATAAAACGGTTTGTTTTATTTCTTTTGTACACTACAATCTTTTGTGTGCAAGTTCTATCAAGTGATATCTAATTTAGAATAAAATTTTTTTGTTCTTTATATAAATTGACATTATCGATACAAATTAAAAAAGTAATTTTTATTAATAAAAACAAAATTTAACAAGTAATAATTAAACAAAAAAATTTGTATAACATTTTATTGAAAGCTTTTGATACTTAACAAACACAATACTAATTTCTTCGCGTACATAAAGAACATATATATAACATTTCACTATAAAATCAATAAGTCAAAAAAACCATAAATAATATTTAAAAGAAAAATCAAAACGATAAGACCAACAGTAATTGATAATATCATCAGTAATGTTAAAAGCGAAAGTTTTAGTTACAAAAGATTGTTTTGAAAGTCTGAAAAAATAGCCATTTATTTTAAATGAATAAATTTCAGGGTCATACACAAGATTCAGTCAACTTAGATAATTTATCGTAATGTGTTTAAATGAAATTAAAAAAATATATTAACCGGTTTATAATTTATTATATAGTTCAAAGGAATACATTCATTTATTTTATAATTCACGCGATTAATTATAAAAGCTGTTGATGCGACGAATATATCTTTTACAATAAACAGTTAGTTTGTATAACTAATTTCTGACATAAGAATCATGTGAAATAAGAAAAATATAAATGTTCATGTTTAAACCACTTTGTTTATAAAATAAGAAATTTATTTATGTAGATATATATATATATATTTCTCATTTTTTAGCGTTTCACATTAAATTGATTACATGTTACACATATATGTCAAGTGGTATATAAACGTTCGAGCTAATTAAATAAATGGATTTTCTATCGAATCACCGATAAAACATTTTTATCTAAAAGAAAGTAAAATTTTAAGTATTAAATTCTTTTATTAAAACAGATATCATCATATCGAATAATAATTCTCTTTCTCATTGATAAGGACCATAATTTATACAAATATTCGCAAAACCTATTTTCGCTTTTGTAACAACTTGGTTCTTGATTTTTTTACAACTACACTATAACATTTATTCTTATCAACGTTCTTTGAATTCATTTAAAAGTCGAGGGACCAATAATACTATAATTCTTTTACTAATAAAATATTTGCAATCTTTGATTAGATATTAATTCAAATAATACTAATACTAACTATATTTTTACTTAAAATTAAATTACAAGGCTGCCTTAAATTAATTATGTAGAAATTAAATAAACAAGATTTTAACTTGATTAATTATTATTTTAATTAAGTTTTAAGTTAATTTATAATACATTCTATTTTTAGTTTTAAAAAATATCCTTATACACACAAAATACTTTACAAAACAAATTAAATATATCAATACCATCCGATCAAAATAAAAAATAACAATAAGGCATTATACATTCTTTATATATTATAAAGATAGTTTTATTAAAGTCTTTATTTAATTAAAAAATTATTAACGTCAAGATTTATTGTGTATTATTATTAA
Source organism: Dolichoris vasculosae (assembly GCA_018907195.1). Lineage (NCBI taxonomy): Eukaryota > Metazoa > Arthropoda > Insecta > Hymenoptera > Agaonidae > Dolichoris > Dolichoris vasculosae. The sequence goes on from JACCHY010000001.1 coordinate 1,423,531, forward strand.
AAATACTCAAGTTTAATTATAATATATAGAACTGTTCGTATTTTTTATGAATATCGGACAAAAGATACTGATTCCCTAAGACTTTAAGATTACGAATTTTCTTTAATATACATTTTTGATTTGATTTTATATTTGAGGAATCTTTTGTTATAATAAATAGGTAAATAAATCTATTGTGATTTTAATTTATTCTAGATGGATTTACTTTTGTTAGTTTATGTTTTGCTTTTATAAAATAAAGTATTAACCATTTTTACTGAGTTTTTTCTCGTTCATATTTTATGCTCAAAATATAAAATGTATTTTTTAATGAAGATCTAACGAGATTTTATTTCAAATATTATAATAAAGATAATTCAAAAAATAGAATATCGAAAAATATGTAAATGTTATGCATAGTAATTTTAAAACACATTATGTAAGAAATTTAAATACTTATAGAATCGAAGTGGTATTTTAAATAATATTTGAATAATGAGTATCCTAGTAGTTTTTATGCATAAAATTTATTATTTTAAGTAAAAAAGCTTCCCAAGAAACTTAAATAAGGAAAAAATTTAATCTATTATATTATATTTTATAAATTGAATAATCAAGTATAGGAGAACAATTTTAAATCAATAACGAAGTAAGATTTTTTCAACATTAGGATTCAAGAATAGTATCAAGTCGGTTGAAATGTCTGAAAATATTTATAATTTCATTAGATGATTCAAATTCGAACACGTGATACTTGGTATCGTTAACTTTATAATTGTTCTTATTCAGTTTTATACGAATGCATTAAATTACCTAATTAACAAACGATACTTATATGATGTTCTTAGCGAAATTAGAAATTGATAAGCATATGAAATGTGATAAAAAAAATACCGAGACTGCTTCGCAAAAAACAAATTATATTACTTATCAGTACAATTATATGTTTTACGTGACTTGAAGTTTTTACGTGACTGAAAGCTTTTACGTGACTACGAAATTGAAACTCGAACAGCATTTTGCCTGCTTTATGTGTACATGAAGTTGTCGATGCTTGTAAATCATTTGGAAAATTTACGTTTCTCTAGAGAAGTAGGAAAATTTAGTTCTCTGGAATTTACCTTGAAAATTTGAGGCATCCGTATCTGCAGCAAACGTATTAATAAGAGACTTACAGAACACGTGAAACTATTATGAAAATAATGTACATTCATATAATTACATAGTTTACATAGTTTGCATAGTTACAAAGCTGCAACTAATTATTTCCTTATAATTCTTTTTCATACTAAAATTCAAATATTTAATAATTCTTTTGCTTGATTAATCAGATTATACGAGATGCATTTTTATTTAATATTAAAATGGTTGCCTATTGTACGAGGCTTTGTGCTTTCTACTTTTAAGAGGTTAAAGTAAAAAATATCTGAAAACATGTATAATAAACATGAAATGTATAAGTAACTGACACGAAAGAAATAAGGTATAATTTTCTTTTAACTATTTACAAAAATAATTAGACTAATTACGTACATTGTAATGAAAATTTTGAACGACATAATTGAAAAAATTTTCATAGTATAATGTGGGTCACAAGTTGGTTTTCTTGCATACCAATATAAAATACCAATAATTAATAGTTATAATAAATCACGTAAGTTTGAATTACATAAAATTATATGCGTTAGTATAAAAATTGAATCGTATTTCTTATTTTCGCCGATATATAGAAACAAAATTCTGTGAACTTATCTAATCAAAAAGTTTAAAAATACAAAATACTTATATTTCAAAAGTAAATATTAGACCAAGAATTCGTTGCCATCCATTTAAACTTTGAAAAGATTTATTTTCCACTAAATTATATCAGCATCAAAAAAAAAATAAATATACTTTATGAATACATGATGAGAACAAAGATGTAACCACCAATATTTTTTCTTTCCTTCCTTATTTTTTTTCATCCATTATTATCGCTCTTACATACAGTAACGAATGGACAATTACACGCTTCACCAAAGCGTCGGCATCCGTACTCGACAGGAATATCCTAATTATTGACCAATAATACATTATCGGTCATTCTGCAATAAATTTGCATCATCATTACGAAGAATATAAGCATTCCTTTTATTTGCTAATTTTCTGATAAAGAAAGAATTTAATCGTGAAATTACGATTACAAAATAATAAAAAATTTTTTTATTAATTATTATTATTATTTTCTATAGATTTAATAATTTAATATTACCTTTGAACTTTTTTACAGCAATGCGATATTCATAAAATTATACGTCTTTATTTATTATATGTCATTTTGCACGAACAATTCTAAGATATTTAAAAAGCATTACCACATTAAGGTCATAAATGTAATACATATAGACAGATAATATCGCGGAAAATCGATTGATTACTTTTTATGTATTTAGATATTATTCTAGTTTTGAAAACGTCCTCGTTTGGTTATATGCCAGTGAATGTAAGTTGAAGCATCGTCCGATGAAGATACTTCCGTTGATAAAAATATACTTGAAGATCAAATAAAATCTGTCCAAAACTATTTTTTAATAACTCAAAGCAAAAATTGATAAATGCTTAAAACGTTTGAAATGGTAATTATTTATGGAATAGGATACATTTTAAAAGCAACAATTTTCTTATTTAAAATTATCCAATTTATAGTAATAATAATATTTCTTGCAATTATCTATACATCTGTATTTAACATCTTGTTACATAATAATTACCTATTACTTTGCATGAAATAAGTGTATACCAGGAATTTTGGACATAAGTACATTTAAATGGTTTAGAATGCACACGATAATTACAGTTTGTTCCTTTGCGATCTAAAAATTCAATAACTTATATCGAGAAAATTATATAATAAAAATTTAATTAAATAACAGTATCTGTAACTACGCGATTGATCTACACTACTTAGAATTTCTAGTCAATAATCGTAAAACATTATCGATATGTAATAAATCCATGTTTGTTCTATATATGCTGTGATTTGTTAGTACAATAACTTAGAATTAATATTCGCTTAACGTAATTAAAGCTAACATTAGTATATAATAATAATGCAGTTACAAAGTTAACGCTCACATTGTATCAAAGTAGATAATCTAATCGTAAATAAACATGTTTTACTGGATCAACAAACGAATTTTAATCTGACGAAACTGAAAAAAGCAACGATTCCAGCGAAATAGCTCAATCAAAATTTACCTTCGTGCGGTGGTTCGTAGATCGGTGCCTCGACGCCTCGTCTACAAATGCCCCGACAGCAACGCTGATCTGGTCCGAGGAATTGGCAGTCGACGCTCTTCTCACAGATGATCCCCAGGAGACGAGTCAAAGTATTTGGCTGATTACTCGGACATACGACGACTCTTTCCGGTGCGGATGTCGAGACGATCGCTGCTGTTATTGCACGTAGCGAAGGGATCACTGACAAGTGCATTAAACGTAGGTTAATTTTCAGATATTATGTTCGTATACAATTATATATATATATATATATATATATACTTCGTATATATTAAACGTCGCAATCGCTTTTGTGCTTTATTTTCTAAGCTTGGGTTTTACTTAACTTGGGACGAATTATTACGATTTTCAAACATTTTACATGATTTATTTAACTGTATTCACTTTTGAAAAAGACTCAAAGTTAGTAAAATTTCAAGTTGAAGATTGGAGATAAAAATGTATTTTGGAAACACTAACTTTTATTATATATTTATGATCAGGAAGAAACGAATGTACTTTCTGAAATACTTCCATATAAATATTTTCTGCATTGTAATATTTAAAGATGTTGGAATGAAAATATATTTTATCTTCTTTTATCTTAAATATAATAATAATAATAACTGCAATAAATTAAAGAATTATCCATAATATAATTATAATTTTTCAAGCTTAAAAGTATAAACAATAATAACAATAACTAATAAATAAAAATATCGTAATACTTATTATTTTTAAAATAAAAACCATCCTAGTCGAAAAATTGAGAAAAAGAAAAATTTCACCTAAGTTATCGATCGTACGATGTTTTCATTTTAATAATATTATTACTCGGTATCATTTATAATGTATAATGCACCGAATGGATAGTATATCTGAAAAGATGAAACGAATGTTCATTCTTAAAGCAAAATAAAGTATTTCTGCTTTATAGTAGCAACATTCAAGGGTGCAAAAAATATCGTTGAAGTTTCCATTACATTATTTCTCGGATATATTCTATCGTCTATCTACGTTTTCTATACTTGTAAAGCGAGACGGGTAATGAAGACTTTACTACTGCAGTCACGATGATCGCCTCCTCCATTTATTCCTATTGCAAAAAATACTCTAACACCGTAATCTTGATGTCACGATTTTCTGATTTCCAAAGTTAAGGTATTATTATTATCGTTTCACATTTTGCCTCTAGAAATATCGACTTTCTTTACTTTTATTTTTATTTTTAATGACATTTAAGTAATCAATCCGTTGCGTGTCGGAACCAATATTAATGGTTATAATTCTGTGTAAGAATAAAACTTGGGTGAAAAATAAAAAACGAAACTTTTTATTAGTATGGTCGATAGTTTTCAAATATATAAAATGTTATTTTTAAAAGTAATAACCTATTGTAATTATCGGATTTCTTTTAATAGAATGATAGATTGGATTAAATTTTAGTTGTGGTATTTGTATTTCATGAATATAATAAATTATATTCATTAAGCTATTTACATTTATATAGATAAAATAAATATTGAAAATATGATTATATTTTTCAATAAAATGATAATATAATTTTTTTCTGAAATATACGTTTATTTTGTCTCAATTTGGATAATATCAATAATAAATGAAATATCATTTCCTGTATCTATTCAAATTTAAGAAAATTTTATCTAACATCACAAACGTAATATTACTTTATGGAAGAAACAGTTTAAAGTTAAAGATTAAAAACTAAATTTTCCATTTTTCAAATTAAATTTTTTACGGTCATTAACCATTCTTTATTCATTTTTAAGCGATTTGAATTTAAAAAATTTTACGAAATAAGATGATTTAATAATATGATACATTATTCAAAAGACTTAGTCGTTATCTCGGTTAAAAAAATCCAAATGAAAATGAATTACAGATATTAAAAGATATCCATTAAAACTCTTTAAGGCATTCTAAAAGCTAGTATTAACATTCAAATAGGAAGTCTAACTATATCCTCATAATTTTCAGTATATAGTAATATATAGTAGTAATTTTAATATACAAACGTATATACCGTATTAAATTTCATACAAAAAGTTAATTTGTTACGTAAAGTTAAGTTTATAATAGCTTACTGATTTCAGTCGCTTGTACGATTTTTTTCGGTACGAAAGGGCCATGCATTTCCCCACACTATGAACATGTGATTTCTTTGTTTTCTCCTAGACTCTTAACAACAGTATCGATTTAAATATATCAAGTGACAATCGATTAGTCTTTCTACCTTACGTGACAATGAACATCAAAGCCTCGAAAAAAGTATGATTTTTGAAACATACCATGAAATTAATTTTATTGGCATATCGGCGCTGATTTAAAGAAAATTATGAAAAGTAATTCGAAAGAAGAAAATTCTTTTTACATTTATATGAATAAATATTTAGAATGCCGATACGCTTTCAATACATACTATATTTTGGTCGTCTTTAATTAATTTTAAGTTAATATTATTGGTTTAACATTTAACTTTCTTTAACTGACTTAGCAAAAACTTTTAATAACGATTACAAGTAAAATTTTTTAATGAGATATTCAAGATCTTAAATGAAAAAAAATTTACGTTACAATTGCAATAGTACTTTAAGATAATATGTTCTACAAAACGACTTTAAAAGGTGCCAATTGAGAATACATTTTCTTTGAAATCTGTACTAGTTTGAAATTTTAAATAATGTAAATTTTATAAATTTCAATAAAGTTGATAATCTTTTATTCATACTTTAATATCCGAATATTCTCAACTACATAAAAAGTACGAAATGCTCTGTTTAAACTTTGCCAACAGCAATGCCATTTATCAAGTAAAACAGCAGGTAAGATTCCTAAATTTGATTACTAAAACTGCGATTTTATTTATAATTATAAATCGTATAATCAGAGAACGGTATATCATTTTTAATGTTTACGATTGTCATAAATTACCGTTGTAAATTAATTTTATAATTTTTACCAAATAAATATTACATAATAGTCTTAAAGAATTTTCAGTTGAGATACGACAGCGATTATATGTATAGCGTGAGTACGAGTAATTGCAAAGAAAAAGGATATAAATATGGATACCCATACACAGGTCGTAAGTAAAATTCCATTTTATGGTTAGCCATATTACCGCTTCACACTCGGCTTGAATAACTTTACCGTAATAAGGATACTCATTCTCGAGTCTTTTTTTTTCAAAGGAATTTCAGGATACAGTTTAAAATATTCTTATCTTGCCTTCCGAAGCTTATGAATTTGCAATAATAAGCAAATCCGTAGCCTTGCATTGCACGAAATTCCATTCAACCGTTTGTCTCTGTACGAGATTGTCTTCTTACTAATTGATGTTATCGATATTATCTCTATTATCTCTATAACTAATTATGGTACAGTTTAATAATGATTTAGACTTGTAATACTGCTTGTCTTATAAGCTATACTTAAACGAGGAAAAAAAACTTTATGAATTAGTACATCGGTAGATTATCAAGCAAATCTAAATATGTAATAACGTCAACGTCCATATTTTATTATAAAATACTGGCTTTAAACAACAAGAAATTGATCATATCATTTTTTTGTGCACTTTATTGAATCAATATATTAAAATTATGATGTAAAAAATTTATACGTGCATCAATGTCTTAAGTATACAAGTAATAATTTTTTTCTCGCGTATCTTATCGTATTAGCCTTAAGTAAATGTATATTATAAAAAATGTAGTATATTGTTCACAGAATAAACAATTAAAAATGAATTTCGTGAAATGCTGACTATCGTTTGATTACCAGAATTAATCGGTTAAAATTTTAAGTTTTATGTATTTTTTTGTATGTGCATTAATTTATAAATTTTAACTTTAATATTATTTTTTCAAATACTAATATTTATGGTATTAAATACAATGATTCGTTTCAGATTTGTAACAAGTTCATTATATTTCTTTGGCCTTCTCGAAGTAAAGAACTTAATTTGTGGATTTAAATTACAAGATATTTTAATTAATGGAAAAACCGACTTTTCAATTTAAATAAACAGTTCATTAAAAAACGATAAATATACATTATATCAGAATGCAATTAATTTGCATAAATAGATACTATAACTTTTCAATAAATTTCGAATAAATTTACGATAAGTGATTAATTTTTTTTTTAATTCTTTATTAACAAAAGAGTGAGAAAATTTTATCCATTAAAACTGTTTGTATTTCATCATAATAGATTTTTGTATTCTCAATTATCAAATAAATTTATACTTAGTAATTTATAAAAATGTCATTTAATGTATATCCTAACATATAATAATAATGAAAATATAAAGAAAAAATATATAAAAATGAAATTTTTCATTATTAAAACATTTTTGTTTATATTATTATTGTGTACGATAAATTAAAAATATTTATTTCATCAATAAGTTATTTTCATAGGCATTAATTTTGTTTTATAGTTAGACGAAATTTTATATTCAAATTGTTTCACATTCAAAATACTAACGAGATACAACTGCGTTATATATTGAAGTTACTACCGAGCTAAGTATTCAAAATTGTAAATAGTAGCATTTTACATTCATGAAAGCAAATTTCATTCACATCGGACATGGAATACTTAATAATAATAATTTTTTAATCTAATAATATATATTTAAAGAAGTAACTGTTTGCTATTCGGTATAGTTGCATAAATAATGAATTCAATAAAGTAATGATAATAAAAATATGAAATATTTGTCTTTATGAAATAAAATCTACATTTCATCAACAAGCCAACGAGAAATGTCGATTGGTCATAAACATATTCAGAAAAATATTGAAACCAAAAAAAATCAATTCATAAATAAAGAACGCATAATATTAAATATATTTAACGAAGTCATCTATTGCATCGATTCGAAAAGTAGATATTTAAAATTAAATTAGTTTTTGCATAAAGTATATTTAATTTGCACAAGATATTTTTAAATTAAATTTTCATTAAACGTATTTAAAATTATTTTTAAGGCATTTATTTACATAAAATATTTTACGATATTTAATAAATATTATAATAAAAATGATTTTCCTGTTAAAATATGAAGAGTTTTAAAAGTTAATTTAATGTTTCTTTTAAAGCTATTTTTATAATTAATTAATTAAAGAAGAAATTCAAAGAGATAATATATATTTAATATTAATATGAAAATAATGCTTTGAATCCAATTCAGGCATTTATACATAATCCACCAACATAAATTGATTCGATATGATTCAAAGCGCGTCCCATTAAACGTGATTGGTCATAATATCTTTATACCGAGTATTATTTTGTATTAGAAACAATTTACACCTATTTGTTTTCTATTTTAAAATGATTAACACATTACTGATAATGATTTATAGTATGAAATGTAATGAGACTTCAATTATTTTAGTTATTTTTGTTCATCAGACTTTTAAATGTAGATTACAAACATACTAACATTAAAAATTTAACACGGTATTAAAATTCAAAGTCGTATGATAAAAAATATTTTTTTTAAATTTTTATGAATTTTAAAAATTTTATAAAAAATAAAGTAGAAGAGAGAATAAGGATAATAATCAAAATTGAATGAATAAAAGAGAAAGAATATTAAAAAATTTATAATATTTTGAAAATAAAAAAAATAAAAACTTGCAATAAAAGTAGATTTTTTGTTATAGAAAAGTAAAGAACATAAATGTTAAAGAAAGAAAAGATAGCTTAAAATCTAGAAATTATGAATAGAAAAATAAGGAAAAAATTAATGAAGAAAATAAATGACTGAGCAAAAAATTAATGTCTAGAAAAATATTTCAATGGAGAAAATGTAATATATTAAGAAAGAGAAAGTATTTTACAAATAAATGATTAGAAAAAATATGTAGAATACTTTTTACATATTTAAAAAAATGAATAAAAATAAAAAGGGTCTTCATTATAGAGTAAGATAAAAAGTAAAAGAAATGAAACGATGATTAAGTCCGACAACCTTGTAAAAAGAACTTGATGAAAAAAGGATCTAAAGAAGAATTATAGATAATTATTTGACAGAAAAGGGAAGAAAAATAAAAAAGAGTTGAAAAATAATAAGAAAAAAAGAAAAGTGAAAATATAGAAATTAAATTTAAAAAAGTGAGAATATAATAAAAAAGAGAAATATGAAATTATTAAAGGAAATGTTGTATTAGAAAGACAATAAAAATTAAATAATAGTAAACTAGTTTAAATAACAGAAGAAACTATAATAAAAAAGTAATAATTTATTTTAAATATATCCTAAAATAAAAATAATAGTTAATAATTCATTAGAATACAAAAATACTGTCATATTTTAATAGAAACATAAATAGAATGAAATTAATTAAAATATTTTAAAAAAAACTAAATAATTAAAATACTAAAAATTTCACAACAGATTAAAAAACTGCAGTAGAGACAAATATGATAATGTAAAAAATAAAAGTATATCAAAAACTAAAATACCAAAAATTTAAATAAATTATACAAACGGTAATATAAAATATATATAAAAACAGATAGAGAATTTTTATTAATAAATTATTAGTAATAGTTGATAATTTTAAGTCTCAGTTGTAACAAATTCCAAATATTTTCATTAAAAGCTTGAGAATAATTCAAATATAAAAATAATATATATTTTTTATATCCATTAAATACAACTTATGAATAATTTCCAATATAAGTAATAAAAGTACAAAAGTTAAAAGAACGAAATAAAAAAAAAGAATTAAGTCAGAATAAAATAAATAAAAAATTGTAATAATGTGAACAAGCAGAAAATGATGTATGAAAATAAAAATGAATCTAAATAAAAATATATCAAATTTAAAATAATATGAAGCCTTTTTTAAATTAAGATATACTAAATAGGAATTCATAAAATAAAAATAAATTATGCAAATTTATGTGAAGTAAAAAACATTTCAGTTAAGTAAAGTAAAAAAAAGAACCATCGAATTTACAGAAAGTATGGAAATATAAACAAAATCTAGAAAAGTAAAGAAAATGGACATACAAATATAAATGGAAAAATAAAGATATTCCCTCGTTACTAAAATTAGAATGAAAAGAAAAAATTGATAATAGTTAAATCTCGTGAAATATATAAAAAATTATTTAAAAAACAAATTTAAAATAAAATTTGTTATTTTATATAGATATAATAAATACGATAAAAACTATAAGAATCGAAAAGATAAGCTTTATATCTCGAAGCAAAAAATAAAATGATGAAATAAATGACGTAAAACAAAAATTGCTCGATAAATCTTAAAATTTATAAAGTAATAATTTTAAAAGAAATGAAAGTAGAAGCACTTGATAGAAAACTAATATTCTATGTACGAACTTCTCAAATAGTAATCACGAAATATATTCTTTTTAAGCACGTAGGTCAAACCTGCGGATTCCCGTTAGTTATAAGAAAACTTAATTCTACGTAATTTCAAAACAATGACAATCTTTATGATCGAAACTCTGTCTGTACTTTTCTTCCACCTCACCAGATAACTGCTAATGCTTAATTATATTAGTTACGCTACGACAAACATTCAGTAATCCGTACATATACACTTCGGTTCAGAGCCTAAATAATGGACAGAAGTTACATAAAAATAAATTTTGCACATACGCAACTAAAATCCAACAAATGTATTTGAAAATCTTTCGATAAAAACAATAACATGATATAACCTAGATAATAAAACATATAAGTTTAAATAGGTAAAATTCGTTGAAGTTTTTCAAACATGTGGAGTAAAGTTTAGTTATAAGGAAGCATACAAAAGTAGTTCGAAAAACAAGTAATAAACTCGATATAAAAAATAGAAAATAAACTGAAATACATCTGATGTATGCGTCAAACAAAATATTTGCAGAGATTTTTAAAGAAAGTTCGATAAAGAATATAGAAGAAAAACTTGAGATTAGACAATTTAAATTCAAAAAGTAAAAATAAATGATGTATACATTACATAATATTATACCATATCACGTAATAAATAAAGAATTATGTAAAAAGAATGAAAACATTTTGGATCGTAAATAAAGTTCTCGGATACAAGAAAATAGAATACTTAAAAATTCAATTTGAGGATAATAAATGATATATAAGAAGATGTAAGAAAAGAATGAACGAACTAAGGCTAGAAAAAAAAGATTCGAAAAACATTTAAAATTAGGGCATGAGATAATAATATCCAGAGAATCCAACCTAATATCTTTTTTTAGATATAAAAAAAAAGAAATGAAAAGATGATAGATAAAGGGGAGATAAAATAAAATAAAAGCAAAATGGTCAAACTTGTATGCAGAAGGTATAGTGCTTTTTAATTAATAAAGAAAAGAGTATTAAAGATATATTATGAATTAAAAATTATTTTATTAATTTTAAAATTAACTAAAAAATAAAAAAATTATATTAAAGTTAAAAAATGAGAATATTAGACGAGTAAAAAATAGAAAAAAATTTTTTAACAAACTATACAATACCTAAACTTTGATGTTCATAAAAATGGAAAATTTAAAGCTTATGAGAGAAAAAATAGCAAAATGAGTATAAAAAAGCTTAAATTTATGTGGTATACAGACATGAAGGTTGACTGAAAGATAAGAAATTCAAAAGTATAATAAAAAAGAAATAGTTACTTAAACTTGATTCAGATATACTAAGATATATAGCAACAACAAATAAAAGAACTTAGAATTAGAGTACTAAGAAAAGCAATAAAATACTAAGATATAGCAAGATAATCGAATCAACTGCTTGTAAAATAATATATAGAGGTAAAAAAGAACTTGAATCAAGAAAAAAATGTGAGCAAAGGAAAGAATGAAAATGTTAGAAAGGGAAAGATTAAGAAATAAGTTTAAGAAACAACAAGGGTAATTAATTAAGGTGATAGTAAAAATAATTAATTAAGATAATTAGTCGAAGAGGAAAAAAGTTATAAAATAGTCTAAAACGAAATACAGATTCAATAAAAACGATATTGAATTAATATATTCTGATGAAGAAAAAGTACAGAAATATTACAACACTGGTTCAGATAAAATGAAAATTTTCGAGGAGTAGAAAAAATGTTAAAAAAGTATTATTGACAGAATGACCAAAAATAATGAGGCTGGATTATAAAAAAATATTAAGAGACTAGAAACGAAGAAGAGATATATTAAATAAGTGGAAAGAGTCAACTGAGCAGAAAAGAAGAAAAGGTTTTTAAATAAATTTAAATAATTTGTAAATAATTATAAAAGTTGTTATTTAAATATGTATTACTAAAAAATTTTGTAATTATAACAGAACTTAATAAAAGTACTAATTAAAGTGAATAACGATATTAAAAAATGTATACCAGTCGTTAATTTACATTAGTAATAAAATTCAATTAAACCGATAGAAGTAATGTATAAAATTGAATTAGTAGATTATATTTAACAAAAGAATATTTTTTTTTTCTAAACTATTTTCTATTAATATGTTCTTACGATATTTATTTCATTTTCAGTTTTTTTAATTTGAAAAATAAAGAAAAGTATAAATGTAATGATTTCCATGTACAAATACTATTATAATATTCATTAATTCCTGTTAAATTACTAATATCGTATTTGTAAATAAATCCCTTTGCATATAAAGTAATAAAATCAGTACTTACAAATGTAACGTACTCGATAAATATGTTTATAATATTATTTGATATTTACGAACTTTAGATATTTTACATAGTTCTTTATTTATTTTATATAAGACTTGAAATTTTTAAAATAAATGAATACATATTTATATATTTTATGTTTCTATAAAATTCATGGAATATAATTATTATATTCTGAACATTTATTTCACTCATTTAAAATGTTGTTTTTCATTTTTAAAACATTAAGTAATTTTTTTATAATATATTAAAAGCAATAATTTTAATTTAAAGCAACAATGTAAATAATTACTTTTTGCGAAAACAAAAGATGTAAAAAATAATCAAATGAGTGATCTACATGTAAACAAAAATTACACGTTTCGGTATTAAAAGAATAAATATTAAACAATTAATTCAAAATAAAACCATATAAAAATACATAAAATAATGATAACAATCGAATGTATGTAATCAACTTCTGTATGCTCAGGTCGATTAAAGGTATCAAAAACAGAATGTCATACAAAAAAAAACAACTTGATAATAGAAATTTATAATTTTATAAAACAGGAACAAATAAATAAAAGAATTTTGATCAAAATTAATAATGTATAAAAAATATAAATTAATAAATATATACTTACTTATATAATATACAATTTAAATGCTTATAATTATAACACTTTAAATGACTGATTTATCTTTTATTCAATATTCGACTAAATAAAGTATACACTACAGTTATCTGGCAATTTTATTACATTGCGTGCCCAGGAACACGTTCTATGAATAAAAGCCATCTTTTTAGTGCAATTATTTCACAGCATATTTTTTATATAACACGAAAGGTTTAACTTTTCAACGTAAGATGATGTAATTTTTGATATTTGCATAATTTTTCTTTCAGCAAAAAAAATCGAAAAATATCACCTTCATAAGAAGAAGAGAAGAAATAAGAAATTACGTAACTGAAATATCGCCGATAATTTTCAACGAAAAAATTAGCGTGTAAAATTTCATTTGAAAAAACTCTTGGAATCTTAGCTCGTTTTTTAAAAAATGTTTCGAGTTTAATAGTACTTATTATTCTTTACAAAACACCGAAACAACTTTAATTAAAGTTTTAATCTAAATTTATTTTTCTTTATTTTTAAAAATACATTAAATATCTATTTATGATGAAGAAGGAATACTTTATAAAAGTTTCTTCTTGAATTTTCTTCTCTTTTGCTAAGCTTAGCTATTTGAAAAATAAAGATACTCAATTAATTGACAATATTAGCTTTCGCATCGAGTAATGTATTGTGTTATAAAATTTATTTATGAACTATAAGCCGTACATTTGGTTTAATCCTATACTTAAAGATTTCAACAACGTCATACAATATATGTACATATTTATCAATAGAAAATTTAATACCAGAATAATGCGTAGTTGAATACGAACACGTATTTTGCGTGAAATATACATTTAACAAAGTATTATTTATAAGTATCGATGTCATTTAATTGAGACTGTTAAAAAAATAATATGATATTCGCGATCGAAAAATTGATTGTACCGTAACATTTATTCAATACCAACAATTTATAACGAGTGCTGTAAATATAAATTGTCTAAATATAAATATTTGTAATACTATAGATTTTCATAACACGAGTGAAACAAAATATCAATATGTATAACCAAATTCGGCAAAAATTTTACAAAAGTTATTTAATTCTACAAATATGATTTTTTTATCGTGTATTTCTAAATTTTGGTTTATTTTTCGTGTATTTGCTTATTGCATCCGGTACACATAACTAGACGATACATATTTTACACATTTGTTAAAAACTCAAATATTTCAAATTATATTTAGCGAGAAATTATATATTTAAATTAGTCATAAAAATTGTTTACTAAAAAATAAATATATATTAAAAAATAAGCGTGAATAAATAAATAATATTTCCATATTTTATTTGTATAAACTAAAGCATGCTTAAAAATATAATGCTTACAAGAATAATAGATAAACCAAATAAAAATAAACACAGAAGTAATATAATATATACGTAAATGCTAATATTATCCATACGCTAGCTATCAAAACATACACATACATAGTTTTATAAGACAATGAAATTCTACTAAACAACGATGTAGCGCTTCACAAACTACTTTCACGCGTACTCAACACGTTTTCTCTCTCTCTCTCTCTCTCTCTCTCTCTCTCTCTCGCTCGCTCGCTCGCTCTCGCTCTGACTTTCTGAATTCTGTCTTTCTATAGTCTTTTCTTCTACAATATCGTGTACTCAAATAAAAAAAAAAGAAGAAATTGTATTATCTACAAGTTATTGATTACGTATACATATATATAGGTTCAAAAAGGTACAATTTATAACAAAGAAATTGCAAATATGCTGCATCAATATATTTCATTTATTTCTTAAATATAATGAAAAGTTGAAGTAAAAAAAGTCTTTTGAATTTATTTAGAGCACCATGCTAATAAAATTCACAAGTGATTGTAAAATGTAAATCTGATTAAATCGCATTAGCAAGTACCGATTGAATCTATCAATATCTTTTATGAATAAATTTATGTTCGTATTTATCGCCCGTTATATTATTTCTTAAAAAAATACATCTGCTTATATTTATTTAAATTATAATATACAATAAGATTGGATGATTTGAATCAATAATTTTTTTATAAAATAGAATTTCAATTTTAAAGTAATTCACATTTACGTAATAAACAATTAATTTCCATATGAATATATTCATTGTATATCAACTTACGTTTTATTTATTGAATACAAATTGTAATATCAAATCAGTAATTAATGAAGGAATTGGTTACTTTATCTATTTGTTGGTTACATAATCATACGTGCTTAAACTTAATAATTAAAAAAATCTTTGAACGTGAAAAGTTTTCTACTTAATTTAAAATAGCAATGAATAATATAATTTTTGCTACAGAGTAAATTTAAAATCTATTTAAATACTTAGACATCGTGTCAATTTTAAAATCATTGAATTTATACTGCGTTATATAAAGTTGTAAATTATTGAATGGAATGTTTATCGTGAAGAAATATTTAAATAAAAGATATAAATTATAAAAATATTGAAATATAAATGAAATTCAATTATATCTGTTATTTTTACAATATCCATAATTGAATTATATGATTATATACTATAAAATGAACATATTTTTTCCTATTTTAATTATTATTTTACTTGGTTTTAATAATTGGAAATTTTTATTATAAAAGCGTATATTTTATTACAATAACAGTAATAACAACCGACGTACAGTTAGAAAAAAAATAAAATTATTTTTAAATACAATACAATAAAATAGATATTAATTTCATAAATAAATTGATAAATAAAATAGATAAATAAAACATTACTTAATTTTTTAATTTAAATGTAAATTAGGAAAGTATTATATTTTTATCCGTAATTAATTAATTTAATATACTTTGTATTAAATTTCCATCAATATTTTAATTGATTATAGAATTCAATTTCTAATATAAACATGAAACAAATAATTAACAAAATAATATATACACATTTAATAGAAAGTTTATAACTAACATAAAAGCTATTTGTACAATTTAATTACGTAAATCGTTACATTCAATTTTATAATTAACTGTTAGTAAATAATGATTAATGATTTATCTCAACCTAAAAATAAGAATTTGATATTACTGATTTAAACAATAGTTAGATAAATGCCTACGCGTTTAAAATAGTACATTAGAGAAATTTAACCTGCAATTGTTACAGTTCTTCCGAACATAAAGAAACCCAAGCAAGAGAGACGAATGAAAATAAAAAGTGAATTCAAGTGTAACTGTTAGATAGGAAATGTGAAGTTTAATCTACTCGATATTTTTATATGTTGCATTCAGTTAAGCTTCCATTTTATTTGTAAAAATGAAATTATCTTGCATATTATAAAATTTTATAATTTATATAAATATATGTGTACTTTATCTACAATGTAGAGTACTTTTTCAATAAACTGCAAAATTATCAACTATTGAATAACAATCAAATAGATTAATATTTTTATTTATAACAAAATATTTATTGATTTTAAAGCAATTCTTTAAGCAATTCTATAATTTACAATTTCATAATTATGAATTATATAGTATCGTTTTCTTTTTAAAGAAGTTTGTTTAAAATTTATAAAGTAATCAGACCATAATGTTTTTTTATTTTAGATGATAAATAAGTCACTTTAGAACTCAATGATAAATGCAAAAAACTCAGAAATGGTGAACTAGAAAAATGGAACTTTTATTTAAAAAGAGTGATTGCGAAATGGACGAAGTAGGTAAATTGAAACTATATGGAAGCTAAATGTTTTTAATGAATATAATAATGGAATAAATAAATATATATATATATATACATTTAAACCTGTATATGCAAATTAATAGTAAGCATTAAAATAATTAATTATACTAATTATAATTTAACAGAAAGTTTATTGAAAATCAACTTTTATTATTTTTTTAATGAAAATAAGTAAAAATATAATTCAATTAAGTAAAAAATATTTTAATATTATTCATAATCTTTTTATATATATTTCAAAATAATATTTTAATATAGAACATAATCTAATTATCTTTATTTCGTTCGTAAAATTTTTATTTATACTGATAAAATAATATTTGAAAAGTTTCATAAACTGTTTGCAGAATATGGAAATATATTCCACATAAGCGAATTCAGCAATTTATACAGTGTGAAAATGATCGATATGTAGTGATTCACCGAGAAGCGAATAAAATTAAGGAATATATTGAGCAAAATAATCAAATTCTCCTAAATTATTATGATTATTTACTATTTTGCCTCTCGAATTAGAGCACACAAATGTTATCGAAATCAGTATCGATTGATATTACTTTATATTACACGCTATATCAATATTTCTACAGAACCAGTGTGTATTTACTTTTTAACGTTCTGAATAAGCTCGTCATCTATGATCCATAAAAACAAAGTAATAAATATTTGACAATGCTAAGAAAGGATAACCCCACAATCACATCAGATAACATTGAAGCTCGTCACTTTAGAAACTCATTAACCTTATTTGTAATACCGTCGAACAAGCCAGAATTCATGTATAAAATTATGTACTTCCATAAAGTGTAACATCGTTTAACGATCGCAATTTCAAAGAACTCAATAGCGAACCTCTCGTTACTCATCCCCCTCGGGATGTTCCCACCTCCGCAACGTTCTCGCAAGGATATCCGAGGACATCCACGTGCCTTCGTCCTCTTCGAGGCGCGGTCTTATCACTGAGTCAAAGTCGATACAGCTTCTTTTTCTTTTTTTAAAGCTTTCTTCTGCTAGTCCGGTCGGAATATTGGCAAAGATGCGCATCATGCCACGAAAATTCTGAAGAATGGCAACGTTTCCGACGTCTATTATTACAGGCAATGTCGATGCAATTGTTGCAGGCCCAGTAAAGCGATTGAAAAGGCGAATCGATAAAGCTCCTTCTTCGAAATATAGAAACGTTATTAAATCATTGTTTTTAACGAAACTTTTTCATAACAGATTGGGTTAAATGTTCAATAAAAATAAACAAGTTAATTTTTAGTAACGAATGTTACCACTTTATCGATATAACAAAATTATCGTTGACGCCTAAAACTTTTTTTAGGTACTCCAAAGTGATAAAGATGTGCTGCTTTTGCCTAATCAAATACTTTTTAACGTATTTTCTTGGTTTAAAATAAGGATTATTAACGATTAATAATACTATTGTTTAATTGAAATTTCTTACAGGGTTGTATTAAATTGTATTTTAACAATAAAAATTTGAAATAAAAATGTGCCCAGAGATAATTAATTTTTATACAAAAAATACTTTCATTCCAATCGTTGTGTGATTCTAGTAAAGATTGCGACGAGCAAAAATTAGAGCAAAGTATTTCTGAAACTCATAATGACGAAGATAATGCCATTATTTTTCGTTATTTTTGTTGCGAAATTATTGCGGGATATCGTACTCATAATATTATCAAAGATAAGAATAATATATTATTGAAAACATGAGTTCGTTTGTTAAACTTGACTTTCCTACATTTTACTCTCATCTGTACTTGTATACTACGTTTCCTCAAAAGTTTATTATTATTATTATTATTTATTTTATTAAATAAAAATTAATAGAATTTTACTATATACAAATACACCGATTAACAAAATCATATTTATTTAGCTTTCACACATCGGCTAAAAAGTAAAGTTATATTCTAAAATACATAACAAAAGTCACGTAACTATAATTCGTACGTACTTTGTTTAGAATTTGATTTTCGATACTTTCGAAAATTTTCACATACTTAACAGATACTTGATTTATACCAGAATTTCTGTTATCGAAACAGAAGCGTTCCTTCGCTCGATATTAAAATATACCATCAACGATGTTAGTGATTCGTTTGTTTGCGAAAATCATCCGTTTAATTAGTTTGGAGAAATGATCTAAACAGTGAACATTATTGCTCGTATCCTTGAAAATAAATTTAATTTTGAACGAAAGTAAACACAAGCATACGAACATAAAACATCGAGGAATGTTTATCCGAGAACTTTCACTAAACCTGCAAAGCGTATCGCAAGTATTAACGATCCTCGTTCTTGTTTTGAATAAACGTGAGCAGTGCAATTCATACAAGAGATCACATAGTACGATAAAACATTGAATCTTGACAATTTGGAAAGACTTGCAACGTCTCTGACCCATTCTAAGTATATTTGGGTCACACGATAGTTCATCGATGAATCGTTCGTGGCTGCAAGTAGTTGACGATTGATGCAGAAAACAGTCGTTTGCTTTGCCAAGTTTTATTATGCTCCTTTGTAATACAGAGAATATTACAATATTGGTTAGGCACAATAGTTTCCGAGTATAGTGTTTTCTTCGCTTTTTTTACGATAATGAATTCCGCTTTCGTTCAAACTGACTATTATACTAGTTACACACTTTTGGAAATTTATACATAGGAAATTTCCGGTCGCTTATTTATTCGCTTTAAGCTTCAAATGTGAATTTGCTCGATGTGTTTCCGTTTTTAGTTTCTTTTTTTTTAACATGACGAAGCCGACTTATCGTTTTCTGTTAGTCATTAGCCGAGTACATCAAAAGAATTTTATTTTAATAACCTTGTCAAGGATAATTGCATTTTTTTACTTCAACTTTGCACGTACTGGGAATCGCTATCCGAGTGGATATTTATATAAATTGTAAATGAATCTATATAGTTATAACAATGGACTATTTTCTAAAAATTTTCTTATTGTAAAAATAAGAAATAATTGGTGTAGTCCAATGAATACTTGTTTATCAAAAAATTATTATAAAAATTAATTAAAATATTAATATAAATGCTTTATAAAAGCGAGGATTTACACTCTGATTCTCAAAATCCTCATATTAAAATTATTTGTTTGAAACTGCATTCATTTTGCATTTATCTAGAACATACCTTGATAAATTATAGAATATACCTTTTAAATTCTTGTTTATTAAAAATACCTCGTTGGTATTTAAGTTGGAATACTCGGTAATTTAAAAATGCGCTTTTTAACTTTATCTATCAATTTCTTTTATATCAGATACATATTACATTTAATACACTTAACTTTTCGACTGGATAAATATGCAGAAAATATGTACGTATCGATACTTGTATAAATATATTACCATGTATACCGTTGGATAAATAATTAAATATTCTTACGAATTATTATTCATAACTACTTTATATATAAACATATATTATAGTATTAACGTTTTCTGAATTTATAAATAAAATATACAAAAAAATTATAAACGCTGAATACTATTTATGCAATTTTGCGAATAGTGAAAGAAGGTTATTTAGAAATAGTCTTCAAAATGTACAATTATTACTTTCACTTTGTAGTCATTACAGACTATTTGTACAATTTAATGTAATAAAAAAGTATAATTATATCATGAAAATGTTCCTTTTTGCAAATTATCATTAATATGGATAATAATTACGATAGCAGTAACCGAAATACAGGTTACACGTCAAAAAACGTTTGACCTAAGAGGAAAATCAAGAAATGGATTTAAAATTGAAGCTCGTCCGTCTGTATTTGTGCAAAAGAAAACCATATTCTCATTGCAAGAAAAGAAAAAGTACCTAATGACCGAAACTAGCGGGAAAGGCTATTCGAAGCAAGATGTACTACGAAAGTGGCAAAACACTCCCGCGTTGTTTTCCGGGACTTATTTATAGATAAAACGTGCCAGAGAACCACTCATCTATTTCTCTTTTACTTTCCTCTCCTTTCTCATTCATTTATTTTTCTCATCTATTTCTCTCTTCCTCTCATCTCTTTCCTTCAATCTTTTTCCGTTCCTCTTTCACTGTCTCTTTTACTCGCATATTCTATCTCTTAAATTAATTATATTTCATACGCAATGCAAGCGATATTTTTATTAAAAAATATTTCTTGATTATTGGATAATAAAAAAGAAAATAATAAGTAATAAACATCATTGGTTCTTTCTAGTAATTAATAAATGTATGGAAGTTTTATCTTTTAAATTAAGAAAATTATAATAATCACGAACTGATATGTATTTGTATATATTCTTCGTTTAAAATTAGCTTTCGCAATTTAATATAGTAATTTATGGACCATTACCATTTTTCAGATTCTTCTTTATTTATAGGTCGTATTTAAACGTATTGTAGATCATACTTTTCATCGTTATAAAGAACATAAATTGCACCTAACTTAAAAAATAAAGTCAAAAAGTATTTTAAGATAGAATCGTGATACGATATAGTACTTAAGTTATCTTTCTATTAATTAAACGTAATGCAGAATTATTCACTTTATAAAATATGGAATGTCATACTTTTTGAATATTAATGAATTATTGTTATAAAATTCAAATATGAAATATAATATAAACTTTCTAATTATAATATTATTAAAATACAACTTATATGAAAACTCGGTACGATTAATTAATTTGATAGAAATTTAAAAATAAGAAGATAAACGTCCTATTTTATTATATCATTTGAAAAAAACTTTTATTATCTGAAACATTTTTGTTATTATTATTAACTCTGTAAGAAAAAAATTTTGATAATAAAATATACGAAATTGATAATAATAAAGAACGAACAGATATCAAACGTATTAATATTAAAATGTTACTGTATTCGTATTTTTACAACGATAGGATATTTATAAAGATGGTTAAAATCAGAAGTAATTTATGCAAAAGGTAATACTTTACTTTAATCAATCCATATGGAAATTACAGTTGTGCAATATTTTATGTACCCATGAATAATAATAGTTACATTGCTGCATTTAGTGCTTCGTAAACTGTATAAATAGATCTATTATATTTTGCGTTTTAGATATCATTTACCAACGTGTTAGATTGAAAGCAACTCGTACATAACTTCAATTATGTTTTTGATTTATCAAGAATAATAAACTTTTAATATTTTTTAAACTAAAGTCGAAATTATGTGAAACCGCATAATAATTTTTTAAATTAATTTAAATTTCGATAAAATAACGTATCGTTAATCAATAATAACGACGTAAGAGACATTTGAATAATTAAAATACCGATATTGCAAGAATATTATTTATCGATAAAACTATGAATAATATGATTTTTATTATCAATAACTACCTATACACTTTTGATATTTACTCGATAACTTAATAATACGAATGAGAATCAAATCAATAAGGATCTAGTTAAAAGTATCTACAAATAAAAAATAAATAGTTTCACACAAAATAAAAGAACGAGCTTTATTTTAAAAAATTCGATCGAATGCACGTAAAAGTTTTGAAAGTTATTTCAGTTTACTTTTATATTATAGGAATTGAAATATTATATTTTTATTAAATTTTCTTCCCGTTATTAAATAATTTATAAAGAATTATATTTACGCTCGGCTATAATTCGAAATGTAAAACGATCAACTTGAATTATCAACATAAATTGACCAATTTAAGTATTTTTCTATTTGCATTCAACCAATTATAATTTTTAAAATTAAAATACTAGTTATGCGTATAATAGATGAATTCTCGAGATTGTGTAATAATTTTTTTACGTAAAATGAGGTTTCACTTCAAACATCAATAGCTTATACTGCGATATGCATATTCCGATCATTCGCTGAAAATTATATCTAAAATTTAATTACCAATAAAATATGTACATTTTAATTAATTAATAATCTATAAATTAGATTATTAATTAACGATGTATATATGTGTGTGCGCGTGTGCGCGTGTGTGTAGGTATATTTAATTACCTGCGTAATGTTTATCATTACTTTCGCATTCGCATACAAGGAAATTGAATTTGCTCGGTAACTTAAATTACAAAAATAATAGAAGAAAATCACTCGTATTATCCAATATTCGCTACATCAGTTCTGAAACTACGAAAATATTTCGGACATTAGACATTTTTGTATTAGATCGGATGAATCGGCAATAAAAGCAAACGGAAATAGACACAGGTTTGGAATATTTTCCTCTACCTGAAAATGTCTCTCGTAATCTAAATTTTCCTTAAATTCTGTAACGGTTTTAAGCGTTCCTCTCCTCCTCCCCCTTCTGACCCGCTCCGATACCTTTATCTCTCTCTATCTCTTCCTTCCTGTTCTCGCTCTCTCGCTCCTCTCCGGTCTCCCTAACTCGGAGATTAAAGTCGAGAAACAGAAAGACGCGGTTAGGTGCTCGGAAGCCCCGCTGGCACGGAGAAAAGTTTTCTGGTTCCGCAGCGGTCACTCTCGGCGCTTTTCCGAAAATACACGAATCCCCAAGTGCGCCGGAGTCATACGCGCGCGTCGACTCAGCGGTACATGCACAAGGCGTAATTGACGTCTCGGGGATGACATCACTCCTCGCCGGGAGAGAGCACCACGACTGAAACTTGGGCGGTGCTTTTGCGCACTCATTTCCCGTCGTGTGTGCGTCAACGCGTACATCGCTCTCTGCTTCGAGGCTACTTTTTCCAGACGACCAAACGTATGCGCAAATTATCTTGCGAACGCGTGTTATTGGACTCGGTTGGAAATTGGCAGTTGCAAAAATGAAAGCGCTTCAATTATCGAGCGTTACCTTATCCTCCTCACACGCAAACGTACGACTGGCATGAGCTTTTTCCAATGATTAACCGTCGGTTTGCGTTTTTCCTTTTAGCTTACTTATTTTTATATCAGGAGTCTCGTCGGCTTTTATTTGCGTCTGCCTCGAAATTGTCTACCGTGTGTAAATTGCCGAAGCTCCGCGGAACCCAACGGCAAATTATCCGGGCAATGCGTATTTTTTATGTCATC
The DNA here is from genome assembly GCA_018907195.1 of Dolichoris vasculosae. Classification (NCBI taxonomy): domain Eukaryota; kingdom Metazoa; phylum Arthropoda; class Insecta; order Hymenoptera; family Agaonidae; genus Dolichoris; species Dolichoris vasculosae. Next base: position 1,447,863 of record JACCHY010000001.1, read on the forward strand.
GCGGTAACTAAATATTTATCGCAATAAACTCAACGATTCTCCGAGAATAAATCAAAATTATAATTGCCCTAGAGTCCATAGAAAATTTTGCAAACTTTATCGTCGAACTCGTACAGCTTCGAAGAAAACGAATTTTTTTGCTTTTTCTTGAAATAACGTAAAATTGTGCTTCGATGTTTCTTTCGTATTTGAAAATTTCACCAGTATTTGAATTTGTTTATAAAACAAAATGTAATAATGATGGAAAACGGTAATTGTAAATTCAATTAAAGCTACTTTATACCTTTAATACTGTTTTAAACATATATCTAGTTTGGTCTACATACACGGAATATTTTAACCAAACTCCCGAGTTTCGGTAAAACGGATAAGAGGAAAAAGATTTTATTTTACAAGTAATTAAAACTTAGTAAAATTTTATGAGTATTCTTACGATTAAATTATTCAAAATAAATAATTAAATTTTTAAAAGAGTTTTACCACCTGCTTAAAATAAACAAGCTTTTTATTAAATTATTAAAATTATTAACTCTATTTACCTTAATTTTAAATTTTTAGAGATTAAAATATAAAAATATATAATTAGGATTTTATCTTTATGGATATACGCGTGAATTAGATTAAAAACATATTAATGTACAGCATACGAATGATGTTACAACGTGTATGTTACATGCGCGTCACGATTGTAATAAAAATCTGATACGCTATTTATATGTATAATAATATTATAACTACTAGTTTATCTAAAGGTAGTGACTTTAATCTTGGATAAACTCTGGAGTATCAGTATGAGCACGTATACTCGCGTATTTTAAGATTTGAGAGCTTTACGGCAGAGCTTGAATTTATAAAGATTCAAGGCGCAATGTCGAGAAAATTATCACTAAAATATTAAGTTTATTAGCGGATAAAGAAAAGTTTAAATTATTTAATTGATTTAAAAGTAATTAACAGAACATGTTTATTTAATGTAATTGAAACATTTGGCTATTTATGAGTACTTAATTTAATCAAACTTGTATAACAGATTATGTATACACGATTGCATATATACTTAGCCTTTACCGAATAATTATCAAAGAAAATTTCTAATCCATATAATTTATATTACTTAAATATTATTATTTTTCAAGTAAAATATTTATTCATTTGTTACGGTAAATAGTTCGAAAAATTTAATTTAAATAAATCCTGTTATATATTTGGTAACAAAAATTTTATTTATTTATACAGTGTTATAAAATATTTTATTTTACAAGCGGGTAAATTCTAAAAAAATCCATCGTAGTAACAAAAATAAACATTTCTCGAGTAAATAATCATCGAGTAAATATTATCACTTTTCTTACAAAGTAACATGTATTAATCTATAAATTACTTACGTAATATAAATTTGGCAATCAAGAAAATAGGGTTAATATTCATACGTATAAGTGTATTGTATATACATCGACTGTGTCTCTAGAAGAATAAGTAGAAAATTATTCATGAAAGATTAAGCTTTGCCAACGTCGCATCGATCTTTGCCTGAGCGTTAAATATAGTTTAATGAATTTTATGAATGGAGAATATACGTTTTGCAAGAGATTATAATTTTTCTACTTACATCTATATTGAGAAAAACAGTGGTGTCGATAAGCCATTGAATTTTTACAATTTAGCGCTTGATAAACTCGACATAAATAGAATGCAACCATTTACACATTGATACAAAGTCGTATTTTCTGATATGTATTACAATTTATTACGTATCTGAATAATACTAAGTATTTGTTTTTTAAAATATTTTAAAAACATGTTTTAATTATAAATATTAGTTTATTTTAGTTTTTATTATATCTAAATAAATTTTTAAATTAGAGAATTTTTAGAACCTTCGTAAATTAAAATTATAAAATGTTATTTTATTTATGGTTTCTTAATATTTACTTTATTAAATTAAAAATGTGAATTATTAGTATACTGGGATTACATAAAGGAATTGATGAAAAATAAACACACATGACACAAAATAGAAATTCTTATAATGCGCCTGTCAAAAGATATTTGTGAAGTCAAATAGATAAATAATTTATGTTTAATTGGTTTGCAACCTCTTTTTATTATTATTAAAAAAAGAAGTTTACTAAAAGCGTAAGAAAATTTTTTACAATTTTAAATACTATTAATATACTAGTGTTAAAAGTTGAGAGGCTTGAATGTTCCTCTCGCCTCATCAACACAAGAGCTACACTTTTTTCTCTTTTACACATGACTTATTCAAGATATTTGAACATACCCTAGTTCTCTTAAGTATACTTTAATATTATCTTCTCATCTACTGCTTGGTCTAGTTAAAGGTCTTTTACTTTCTATTGAGAACATATACTCTTTCTTACCTTAGTTATATATTCAGTCTATCAAAAGTAAAACGATTTAATTGTTTTTGCAACGTCCGAAATTTGCTGACTCGCAAATAGCAATTGTGTAAATTTCAATAATATATATTTTATTGATCATGTGTCGCTATAAAATATATTTTTTTTCTAATAACTTTATATATTGATAAGATTTAAAATAATGTTTCTTTTTTTTTTAGATTCGAACTTTAATACGATAAAATAAATATCTGGATTTAAAATCATATAAAAAAGAAATATAAAAATGCATTTTTCATATTCGATATATTAGAATTTGTTTTCAATGTTTTTCTTTATCATATTTTACAATTTATTACTCGAATAATCAATTATATAGTTACAATTATTCCGTATAATTTAAAACAGGCAAAATCTTTCATTTATCGATCCCGATGAAATTGTATAGTTTGTTTAGATTAATGGTTGTGTTCGTTTTTAATCAGCTGTATCCAATATTTTTAACCAAAGTGGATATATATCAAAGCTACTATCGCTTATTGTTATTTTTTAAAATATTTCTTTCCATAAATGGAAAAAATTCATCAGCTTTATTGAAAAAGATTATATGGATTTTTTTATAAAATTGTTTTACGTTAAGTCACTATTATACAAAATAAGATTAATGTATTTCAAATTTATTTATTAGATATTAAAATACAAAATTAATTCAGCAAAACATATCGCTTACATTATAAAATAATTGATATTTTAAAAAATATTATTCGAATGTATTGCAAACGTATGTATCGAAAAATTTATTAAAATAATTAATTGCGTTCTTTCGAACAATAGAAAATCGAATAAATTAATTTGCGACATATAAATTTGTTCTCATTGCAAATACAAACAATTTGCAATTAAATTTATAATTAAATTTTTTATTATTAATTAAATTTGATTCACACCAATGAATTTATTAACTTTATATAAATATATATGTATTAATAAATATGAATTTAGGAAGCCATTTATTAATAAAAGTTCGGTAGAATTTCGTGTCGTTACACATATCAAAATGAGCTCCGAGAAGAAAATGAAAAAGTGATTTTAGTCTACGAGATTGCTATGTAATTTACATATTGATGCAAATTATATCTCTCACCTTCGTTAATGCTAACGTCCTGCGCATTTGTGTAGCAGGAATGAAGATTCACCAAAACGAACCATCCAACGAAAGTTGCACAGTATCGAGAATCTGCTCCTCTGCGTGTCATCTTTATATGCATATGCATATCCGTACATGCATTCGTATCCGAGTCAGTTTTAAAATGGATGTAAAATTATTACCGTGGTTTTACCTCTTCTATTTAACGTTTGTCCACTAGAAAAATATTTTTAAAACGGTTTAATACTTTATACACGAACACTGTATAATAACTAGTTTTCAATTGATTATGTACATATAAGTTTACATATATAAATTTGGAATTATGTATGAAAATGTATTCACGCGTTAATAGCCTAATATAACTTCCGTTAATGGTAAGATTTATTTTCCTAACTAAGCTATGCTAATTAAAAATATTGCATGTGTGACATATAGTAAGCCGTCAATCTATTTGTTGGAAAATATTACCGACGGATAAATTTCAAGGAAACTATCGAAAAAAACTCGAATCCAACAAGTATAAAATGTTTTATAAACTGATATTTTAAAAACCACAATTTCAAAGAAATATGTAACAGATCGACGTTTAAATATTTTTCATTAATATATAATTTTACTTCTACAAAATCTTATAAAAAATGTATTCTTTTAGAAAGTTTAAAATTACATTGTAAATAATAAGTATAATTTGTATCGCTCTATTATTGAAATTTTGATTTTATTTTAATTATATTGTCGGTATTCGATTTAAAACAAATATAATGAAATATTATTTAATATTAAACATAATTGAAATTTGTGGTACACAACACATTCTACACAAAAAGTATAAATAATTTTACGAAATATGAAACCTTATCTGAAATATTTAAAACGGAATAAAATACTTTTTAGTCGTTTTATAAGTGAAAAAAAAATTATTTAATATTTCAATTCAAATTTATATATTTTCAATCAGAAATCACATTCCGTTTTATTCCAATAAAATGTTTGCTCCAGATACGGTCAATTTTTTATATTAAAAAATGTTTAATTAGAGACATTACAATATATACGTGCACTTTGATTTTAAAAAAAGCAATCGAACGAATCTGCACATATAATTCCTGTTTTTTCGCTTACTAATTTAAAAGCAACGACTAATTACCAAATATCCGTGAGGACTTACATGGAAAAACGGTTGAGACATTAGGGATGCTGAAAGCCTAGGTAACGTCAACAAGCGCGAAAAAGCAAACAGATCGAAATATCTCATTAAGACAATGAAAATAGACTCGGGCAACTTTTTATTTTCGTCCCCGGATTTCGTTCTCGGATCCGACGTTGCAGCCTCGCTTAATTTCCCCACGGAAGCTCCTTTCAAACTCCTTTCAATCCGCCCTTCGCGCCTCACGATCTGAAACACGAAGCAAGGCTTGTAAAATAGCAGAAGAACCTCGACTCGAGGAAGCGCGCCCCAGGACTACTTCGAACGACGTACCCAGTATGACCCTAGGGGTTGCGGTCCCGAACTCCCCGGTCGACCGACCTCCTCGCCGCGAGGCTCGGTGCTGATCGAACGTCTCCGCTCGTCGAAAGCGAGAGCAAAGCGAAGGCGAGCACAGGACTGAGCTCTTTATCGGGTTGCTCGTGGAGAAAAGAGAAAGGCCCGGGTCCGTCGTCGGGAACTGGGCCTCTCCGCGAGCCACCCGATTGAATAATCGATTGCGCGTTGCGCCCGCTTTTGGTTTTTGCCGGAGCTCCGACTACGTTCGTTTCCTCGAGAGCTGATCCTGAATTTTTCAGGTTTCACGCGGAACCGCGTACAGTCTCCGGGGAAACTTTCGAGCGAGTCGGTTCGATCAAGTTCAAGCATTCTTGGCGAGTTGACGACTTGGCGAGACTCCGTTTTTGGTGCGAGGGCGCGAACTGCGTGTGAAACGAGCCTCGCAATAATAAGAGCAACAAACGAACGTTTGTGGATCTCGAGATAAAACTCGAACGATCGGCGAACCTGAGCCGCTGACCGTATCTTTTTCTCTCTTGCTCGAGAAGCGATTTTAAAGGCGTTTTGCTGCGATCTGCCTAAAAAATATCGCACGCATGATTCATTTTAAAAGGAGTGTGTTTACTATAATAATCTGGCTGATTTATCGACCGACCGAAACTCGTTTATCTCATTGGTTTTACTTTTTATACTCTAATAAATGAATTTTATTTAACCAACGATCTACGATTCTTCGCGCGAACGAAATAAGAATTTTAATACCTTTTTAACGAACGATCTACGATTCTTCGTGCGTTTTCTAACTATGATTTTTAATTTATTTACTTATTATGTTTGGATATTTATCAAGGAAACGTCATAAACATTATTATGATTTCAACTAAATTCGCTATTCGTATCAAACATTATTTATAAATTTATGACGTGGAATTTAAATAGGGCAAAAAATTTAAAGCTCTGTTTAAACTATTTTTTATTGCAACTTATCTAAAATTAATTTTTTATTACGTATAAAATCAAATAATGATAATTTAATGTAAGGTTATAAAATCGATAATAAGGAAAAAATCAACTTTTTAATCTAAGTTATTACGAGCTTTTAACGTATTAAGAATATTAGCGTTAAAAATAGGATTTACGTTAAATAAATATAAATAAATTTTATCTAAAAATAAAACTTTTTGAAAAACTAGGAAATTGCTTTTTGTATATATATGATAAAGTTAACAAAGAAATAATAAATAAAGCACTACTAACATTTCTCGATATTTTTATTTTTATTTCAACGTTAATCTTTGATAAAAAAATATTGGCAGATATGATCGCGTCCATAAAATAAAAAGCGTTGTTGCTATCTACGCTTGTTTTCTTATTATTGTAAATATTTGGTATTACTTCTTCGTTTATTAAAAAGAAATTTTGGTTGTATTCCAATAAACTCAAGAAAAAAGCTTTGAATTTAAGAACAGGTTCGGTCTTGAAAACGACAAAAAATACGAAAGAAAATAGTGTTTTTGTCTTTAAAAAAAAACTTATAATTACGACTGCACTTCTATGTACCAATTGCTCTTCGTATTATGTGCAATAATAACGGTAATGTAAGCTATTATTATGAAAGCATACGACACTTTTTAATATTCCAATAATACATCCATTATGGCAAGTCATAATTTTTTATTTAACGTGAATGTATCATCGAATTTTTAACAAATCTTTTTATAATAATGTAATGATACTTCAAAACTTACATTGAATTTTTTCAAATTTATTAAATAAATTACAGTGTACTTAGTTTTTACTCTTGTGTAATAAAATATAAATCAACATACAACATTTGGTAAACATTTATTCAAGTTATTAGAAAGACATTACATATAATATTTCACAGCGAATGATTACTTTGATTCGTAAACAGTATTATTATGATTATTTTTATTATTTTTAAAAATATTTTCAAGTAAGACTGTACAGTTCACATAACATCAAAAGACTCATGCGAATATTTATAAACGTAAACACTTATACATTTTTTTATATTAAATCCATCGACTTTCCTTCCATATTCGCATACGTATATACGTGTGTATTTCTTTGGTAATTTTACACATAAGTATATGATTGGTCGGAAAAGAAAGTTGGGACGTTATACAGCTCAACGAGTCTTGCATTGCCGTAATCTTACTAATTACACGGTGTTTGCTATTTTATGTGCAGATCGTTCTCTTGCATCCACGTTACACGTTATGATACGGGAGCATCGATTTGGTTTATCGTATACATTATCTAGAATCGAACCTGCCTCATATTTTACCGTCAGCAGAATCAATGTGTGCATTATGAAAGATTAACTACTACATTTTTTATCGACGTCTTTCCGACGATTACTAAACATTTACAACGAGTGTCGATAAAAGGTAAATGTTCGAGAATTCGTATTCACTCTGTGATGGAAAAGACATCTAAAAGTAAAACTTTTAACAATAGAAATATGTGCAATGTAAAATAAAAAGTAAATTTTCTTATCTTGACTTGCAAACTGAAATATTATGCAAATGCCGATGAAAATTTTCGTTAAGATTTATCGTTACAAAATCTCGCGAGGGAAAATTTATCTCAATTGAATATGGATTCGATAGCTATAGTTTTCCAATCTTATCAGATATTATTATATATTACACAATTATATTACACAAGTCTTATTCTCCTTTTCTCTAATTATATTTAATTTTCAGAGAATAAGAGAAAATTCACAATGATCTTTTTTTCCTTTGAGTTTCAACTTTCTTAGAATTAATGTTTTAATTAAAAGTTAAAATATTTAAATAATTGTAAATTTTTTCATATCTATGTATAGTATTTTTCTTCTATGAGTATTAAAGTGAAAGTTAATTGAAAGTCAAAGTACAATCGGGGTTAAATTAGAAAAAGATTATCTCGAGTAAATTTATTTCTAAAATATAGAATAAATGATTAATGGTAATTTACTAATTGAAACGATGAATTTTTCTTCTTTAACTATTTTTTTATAAATCATTAGAAAACTATAAATATTCTTTACTTTATAAATTAAAAAATTTATAGACTGATTTTGAAGATTGAGCGATAATTGGGAACGTCACGAGAAATTTTATAGGCTTGATTAAATTGTGTCAAGTTGATATGGATGAAATTTGACATTCTATCGTGCGCTTTTAAGAAAGTTACATAAAAGTGCCATTTAGTAAATGGCATCAATTTGCTATAATTAAATTTACAAACTCAAGATATTTCTTCTCCTTAAAATTTACTCGAGTAAATAAATTGTTGAAATATCGTAAATTTAATTATCGTTACATTTTTAATTTAATACATTAAAGAGAAAACTTCTGGATGGTTTATTTTCAATAATTTTTTGAATTTTAAAAAAAAATTTTCAAATAAATTACAATTTAAGTTAATTACAAACCTTATCTTAAAAGTTTAATCGTGCATTTCATTCAAAGTAACTTTTTCCAAAGTTTAGCGACACGAGAGATTCGCGTTATAGTTTCTAGCTTTTTCCAAATGAAAAAGTAAAGTATAAAAATCTATACCGAAAGTTTAAATAATTTCGATAAATATCTTAGTATAAAGTAAATAAACGAGACGCTTTACAAAAGAAAAAATGTTTGTCGAATACTATACATTGAAATACTTTAAACATAATTAACTGTTTCGAGGATAACGAAAGTTTCAAAATAAACAAATAAACGAGCAAATAATATTTTCGTATACGAGAACGAAGTACATTCTTTCGGTAAACGCTTCGTACTCTTCATTCAAATGAGCATCCACATTAAATTTTCACCGCGTGTACGTAAACCAGTGCAAAGTCAGTGAAAAGGCCAAGTATTCCTAAAATAGTAATTGACTCATGAAACGCTGTTGCGCTTGTAAACCCTACTATTTAACCGCCGTACAATGAACGATAAAAGCAATAAAAATTTATACTTCGCTCCTATTTACAAATGGAAAGCGGCTACTACGAGGTGAGCACATATCGCTCAAAAAAAAAACCCGATTGGACTCGTTAAGCCGTTTACCGGCACAGCTAATATTCCAATCGGATAGTACGATGGATTAATTTTCGAAGCGAGCCCTCGGACTAATGGAATCAAGAAATTCGTCGCGCGTCGGCTTCTCGTCCCTTTCCTCGTTGACCGGCGCACAAAATCAATTTTACGCGTGCATACCAGTTGCTCGCGCACGTACGGCAAACACGACGCCAGGATGCACCGAGTCGTGGCTCCTCGTTGAAGAGGAATGCCATTAGCTCCGAGAAGCAGGTGCGCCTCGTCTCCTGGTTCTAACTCGGCTTCTACGGGCATCGATCCTACCTGCACGTGCACCCCACGATTGCGGGGATGTGCGCGTTTATTGATTTTGCACGGCTTACCGCGCGACCCTTACTGGCGCGACACTACCCCTCTACTAATACACGTATGACTTTCCCTGGACGCGCGAGTGTTTGCGATCCGAGAGGACCTCGTCGAGTACGAGGCTAATGGCTCTCACTGGTTGTGGCTGGTAAAGGGAAAATTCGTTGTTTCCCCGGGGGATGAGCTTTCCACGGGCAATGCCCTCTTTTGACTCTGCGCTCGCTAAACATTGCGCCCGATCTTACGATGCGCTTTCGTAATTTATCGCATATCTCATGGATTATGCACTGCGAGTTTGTGTTTAACTCCGCGATGGTTAGTTTAGGAACTTGGTGTTCTATTCGATGACGAGTGAGAACTTTAATGGAAGAACTTGTCGGTGACGGATAATCCCAGTTTTGCAACACTATTATAACTTTGACTCGCGATGCATCTTCGGTTCCTGAACAAGCTATATTTATTCTTTTAATTAAGGAAGGGTCTCTGATATTAAAGCAAATTTTGTTTTAAATTTTAAAAAATGAACCTCGTTATACGCGAATAATAAATGGTTGCCCGTACGAAACGTAGTAAGAAACGTACTTTCTTACTTTGCGAGAAATAAATTACAATGTAAGGTATTATTTTAAAGAAGCTTGCATCTTTTCATCTTCTTATACAAATTTTCTTTTTATTTTAAAACATCCTTTTCATTACAACAACAATGGTACTTCTTACATTAAGAACTTTGTTATTAACTTCCATAAAATTAACAAAGTACTTAAATATTTCAAACATTTTTTCTTTTATATAAAAATGAATTTTCAATTTTAAAAGCTAATATTATATATTTGTGCTCTTTGATTTTAAAAATTAATGACGCGATTCGATCGAAATAATACTGAATACTTCGTTATAAGTCTTGGGTAAGAATACTTTATTTTTTCCTTTATTTGAATTAATAAGCAAAGTTAAAACAAAGTTTTAATTAGAAGAAAAATTTATTTCGAGTATTTATCTATTTTTCTATTAATATTGGAAAAGATTCGACTGTAAATACGTATTTGTTCTTACGATAAAATTATTTTTTAAACCGGTAAATATTTTACGTAGCAAATTAACTTAATTTAAATTTTATTAGTTTGTGGCATTAGTCAAATAGAAAAAGAATTTTAACTTCTTATTAAATATACATTATTGTAAATTCCATGTTATCGTATCGAATATAGAAGTAATAATAATTAAAAATTCATTAAGGTATTTAATCTATTGGAAAACGAAGTAAAATTCAGTTAAATTCATTTGAATAACACTAAAGCTATAATCATGAAAATAAAGTAAAAATCGTAGGAAATAAGGCAAATTTAATATACAATGAGAAACGCTTCAGTTTATTTAACCAACTTCAATTGCGTACTGTTTAACTTTTATACGGTACAAAAGGGTTTGTTTTGAAGTTTATACTTTATTTATACAATGTGTCAATATTAAATTTCAAAAATTCTGCCTCGCTTCGTTGACGAATTGTAGAAACAGCTTCTTCTCCAGAGTATACATATTTAATATAATGATCTGTAATGCTGCTGCTGTTGTTGCTGAAGCGAATATAATGCGACTAATAATAATGACTCAACAATGGCGTAAAATTATTTGAAACGCTTGTTTCGTACGTCAATGCATAAAATGAACGCATCACTGATTCTTCCTTTTAAGCTTCTTATATAAATAATACATAAATAAACAATGATTCCTGAAAATGTATAGAAAGGAGGTTATATATTTATTCATATATTTGAAATACTTTATGCGTGACGAAGGAGCGATCGAGTGCCGCCTTGAATGTCAATAAGCGATGGTCTAACAATAGACATGTAATTTATATAGACAAAGCATCGAATGATTTGCTCTTAATCGTATGGATTTCCTTAGTTCTAATAGCGATATTCACACACATACACAAACACACACATATATATATATATATATATGCGCATATATATACTCGACCCAATCTTTCATCATGATGAATATCGGTTCGAGAGTACGCGGTAGTGATCGATCCAAAAAAAATATACGAAGACAGATTCGGAGTATGAAATGGTATTGAAGTAATTTAAAAATGTAAAGAAAATTCGATGATAGCACAATTTTGAAATAAATTATTTACATTTGTATAGCCGTAAATTATGAAAAGAAAATTCAAACGATTCTTAAACCGGAATAATAAATGAAATGAAAGAAAAAACGAAAAGAAAAATAGATTCCACGTACACTCGCAAAAGTTCACTTGACTCGAACGCGTGGAGTTGTGGCAGCTGTTGTCAAGGGGCGTGGATGTGCCGTAAAGCCAAACTGAGTCTCATTACAGTCGAGGCCTGAGACGATAGTCTACCTTGCGTACGTTAAATCTTGTTTATCAGACGAATCTTTACGATAGTCTCTGCATTTATCAAAGAGAAACGAGCAACCACTTCCCTTGAGGTACGCGCTCGATTTTCATTAAATCTCAAACATTGCTAAGATAGTAAAAAGTGCATGGATACAGCACTTTAGTATGACGTTCGAATGTTTTATGGCTTTATTGCTTATCCGCGGCGATAGTTCGAAGAACCGACTTCTCTTAGTTTTACAACGAGGTCTGTTTGCACACTGGATTCGGCAAGACTGCGATGAATTTCTTCAAACTCATTAAAGCAGCGTTGCCCGCTTTTAAGGACAATGCGAAAGAGAGAATGTCGAGGATGAATGGCGAAGGTGCAAACAGTTGAAAAAGCAAGAAAAAAAGACGGTTTATCTCTTTCGGGCTCTTCCTGAAAATAAAAAATTATGAATTGTATTAAAACTTTAACCATTGTACAGCTGTAATTTTATATAACAACATTGCTTTGATACAGTTTCACGTAGATTTTAACTATTATGCGAATTTTCTTTAAGCAAAGGAATTGCAGTTTCATCTTTGCTTTCACTATTTACGATCGGCTAACTATTTAATCAAAACCACAACGACATCGCAAAACTAAAATCCTGTGTATAACTTTTCTGTACTTTTCCATTAAAATTAACACACTTCCTTAATTTCTTCTTGTAAATAATTTTGTATACGTAAACATTAATTACATGTTTTATAAATTAAATGCCGAAATTAAAACGAATAGAATATCTGTATAAATAAAACATATTTTATTTTAAAAATGTAAGCAACTTGACAAGATTATTTAATTTTTATCGGGAGTCTATTCAAAAAACATAATCTTCCCTCCATCGATTCTAATTGAGTTATTAAAAATAAATGGAGCTTTAAATCTTATAATTTATAGTAATCGAAATATTTAACTTGTTTTGTTCTTTTTGTATACAAAGATTTTTTTCCATACGTATTATATTTGCACCGGTATTATATTACTACACGACTAATAAAAGCATGTACGGCTATTCAAGATATAAAGTTGTCATGCAAATACCCAAATAAAATTTTATATACGTACATGAAATTAGTTCTAATTATACCAGCTTGTATTAAATCACGTTGAATGTTATATGTACGATTATATTTGTTTTTTACTTATTATATACATCTGGTTGAAAATAAACACGATAAATGTCACTACTCGTATTGCACTATTTACTCGATTGAATTAATTAGAAGTATTTTGAAGTTTGTACATTTGAAGCATAAATAACAGTTTGGCGAATTCAGTTATACTTTTAACCTAATCAGAAATTTCCAAACGAAAAATATACTAAGTTTTATCGATAATTATTTTGATGCACGATAACCGACTGGTTGATTATTATATTCGCAAAGCTACGTATAAATATAAATTGTATAAAGTGAAAACTTTTGAAAATCAAAGTATTTTATACTAAAAATAATTATCAACGATTAATTCGATTAATAATTTTAAGGATAATAGAATAACCTTTATACGCGTTGTCGATTATCCGTTGAATTAAAATGCCGACAAAATTTATTAACAAGAATAAACTTGTAAGTACAATATTCAATTATAAACCGATAGACTATAAACTTGTAGCAGCGAGTCGTCAAATGCTAAATCGATCAAGATCGAATTAACGTATTTACTTTTATGCGCAATCGCTAATTAACAAATTATTCATAGACTCTGCACCAACGTCTTTTATAAACATTACATCTTATAAATTATTACATTTGCCATTTTCACGATACAAACTAAGCGAGACTTTGGCCCCGTATCTTATCGAAAATCAACTAAAATGACAAATGTATAATTGAATCGGTAGTTCGTAATAAAAAAAACAAGTAGACGAAATAAAAAATAAAAGTAAACGAACGAGAGAAGAAGAAAGAGATAATCGAAAGAGTAACGAAGAATGCATGGCAATGAAGCAGAGTGAAGTCGAATAAAAGTAGAATGAGAGCGAGAGAAGCAAAGACCGAGAGAGTAAAAAATAGAGCAAATAGAGAAGAAAAATGTGTTGACTAGAGCCGCATATGTGTCTGAAAAAGTTAGCATTAACGATGCAACCTACTTTTGACGAAATAAAAATTTCATTTCAAATGTAGATCAGTGAAAATCACTTTGAATGCGATAATTGAATGCAGAAAACTCTAATAGAATATATAACGATCACGTTGCTCTCGTTGTAACCGAGATCGATTTACCTTAGAAACGATCTTGCGCTATCTTTGAAACAGAATCGCAAGAGGCGAGTGGCTTAACCAGATGCTTACGTTTTAACCGCATTCTCATCGATACCTTCTACATTCGAGCATAAAACCATCTACGTAGCCACAAATCGCACATTCGAAATTATTCAATTTCGCAAAGTTTATCGATACGTACAAAACTGCGATTCTGGAAGATGCGACGGGTAATTCTCAACGTACGAACGCGAGTCGGTACGTAATCGATCTAGACACGAGTTAAAGATACACGTACTCGTATCCGTAATCGTCGAAAGAAAAAAAGAAAGAGAGCAAAAGAGTGGAAAAGAACGGCTGTGAAGATGAACAAGATGAACAGAAGGGAGGGATCGAGGACGGATGGTGTTTATTATTGAAACAAGGCTCGTATTTACGTTAGCCCAGCAACTGAGTCGTAGCAGTGGTAGTGGAAATAGTGGAAGTAGTGGAAGCAGTGTGGAAGTATCGGTGGTAGTGGAGTAGCAGCGAGTCTAGCAACCACAAAGCGAAATGCACACACCCAAAACACACGCACGATCAACGACTATTTGACGATCTTCAAACAATACCTCTCGATACGGCTTCTCCTCAACGAGCGAGCATTAAACACGATTGCGCAGTCGCTTTCAAGACGTCCGATGTACGTTACATTACGTTTGTAAAGCCGTAGCGTAAAAGCCCAGTGGGTCTTTATCACGTGCGTATGCGAATTGCTGCTGCTGTTGCTGCTGCTGTTGCTGCTGCTGTTGCTGCTGCTGTTACTGCTGCTGCTGCTAGTGACGAGTTTCCCCCAACGTCCATTTCCCTCTAATTCGATATTTACGTTATGCATAAGCACCTATGTCTGACATAGATTTATATAGACACGTTCGTATTTAGGTGCTTCAGAGACGAGCCAATGCTACGACGAACTTGCGTAAATTTTGATTCGACTGCTTCTAACAAGTTTTCGTACGTTATTCCAAACGATTCATTTTCACGCGAATGTTTCGATAATCGATAATAAATATTTTTCTGATACCGAGCTCTTTCGTTTCTATTATTCGACTTTTTAATTTCGGGTAAAATTGCATCGCTGCGTTTCGCTCTGTTCGATGTTGTTACCTATGCTTTTAAAATTTGTCTATTCGACTAATTATCCGATAATTATTCGTTTAACGAGCAATTGTGTACAGACTTCTCGAGTATCTTTAATTTAGAACCGCCGTATGTTTGCTGTACACGGAAGAAAAATTATTTACAAGAGAGGAAAGTATCGATAGATTATTACGAATAGTAAGCAGAACAGTTTTGCCTCGTAACTACGGAGTTTTATCAATTGTTTCTCTTAAAATGTTCATATGTGAAAAAGAAAGTGTCGAGTTGATTATGAGGTCATCGGTAAACTTTCGCTAAACATCAAAACTGTATCATCCGCTTTTAAAATTATAATAAATTGATACGTTACGAAACTTGATACGTGTTTTTCTTTCCTTATATAATATAATTAACGAAGTTTAAATACAAACTAATAACGTATTTCTTTTAAAAATACGCATTATTTTTCTGAAATTTAAATAATATATTATTGCTGTAAACCGTTGTATCATAAATTTCCATGTTATGATAAATACCGTTATAATATCGAGTTAAAAGTTTTTTATTGTAATAACCTTCAAAAAACTTTTTATGATGCTTCTCACGAAAAAAATTTGCGCTGTTCAAAATTTTAAATTTTTCTATTCAGCATTATTCGATATTAAACTTCTCACGTTTTAGAAACTTTGAATGTTATGTAATTATAACAAAGTTTCAAAATTAAAATAATTGAATTAAATTTCGTTATTTTCATTAAAGAGGATAATTGCGTTCAATTAATTAAATTTTAATTAACGATGAAAAAAGTTTAAGTATTTCATCGCGATAAAAATATAATCCAGGTATTTATAACTCTAAGATTTTTCGTCAATTAGAAATGATAAATATCTATAGTTACGAAGTATTGTTTTTGCAATATTAAAACAAAATTGAAAAATGCTTTCAATAAGAATTCGTTATCAAGAGTAATAAAAATCATTTCAGTTTATTACTCTATAAAGTTTATGGAGTTTTAAAGAAATCAAAATAAAAACAAAATTGGTATAATATGCAGTAAATATAGTACCTTATCATTGAAAGGTACGAAAAAAAGAAAGAAGAGTTTGAAAGAGAGTGAAAAAGTGCGTATGATCGAGAGTCAGGAAGAGAGAGAGGCAAACAATTTTCGTATCGATTGGATGCAATAATTAATTTTAGTTTCCAAGTATTTTAATCTATACATACAAAAAATTCTGTTCAAAAAACTCAAATACGTTAAATAAGTTATTGAGAGAATAATAGAGTACAGTCAATTAGGTTATAAGAATAGTAAAAGTTAAAAAATAAAATTTTTATCCTAAATACTTAAAGCACTCGAGATAGCTAGAGATGCAATCATATTAAGATCGTATAAAAACGCATAAAAATAAAAAATACGATATAAAATAAAGTTAACGTAGTAGAAATAGAAAATAATATTTTGCTTGAGATAATCATCTTACGGTTATAACATTGAATCGTGTTACGTTCCAAATGAGAAGGTATCGAACGAATAGATATTTGATATAGGGTTGTGTTCTAAGTGAATTCACAAGGAAGGAAAGAAATATTATCGGATAAATTATTTTAAAAACAGGATGCTTACTCTGAGTTTATTAGTTAGAATATCGTATAATTTTATATATAGATGAAATCGGCACAAATTAATCTAATAATCTAATTGTTCAGGCATATTTGGAATTTAAATATTATTACTTTCATTGATTTCGATTCGAATTTAATCTAATCGTTTCCGATAGGAAATAATATTATCTAAAAAGGAAATGTTGCCTTAGACAAACCCAGTATATGCATTTTGCACTTGTTGTAGCTTTAAGTCTTATTCCATCATGAGGCAATAAATCAGGTAGATATGGTTAAAAAAAATAAGGTTAAAAGATTAGATTAATAGTTTGCGAACTTATAATGAAATAACGTACGCAAGCTACCTGAATTTTTAAAATAGACCAAATATTTTTAAATCGATCTTTAAGATGTATATTAAATACATCATATTTTGTTTATCCCTGCTAAATACATGGATATTTAGTTTCAACATTTTTTATTTTATACTTATAGGAGTAAAATATCTTTTTATTTTTTCTGGTTATACATTTTCCGGTTATAATTGAATCAACCTACTTGATGCTGAATTTTTTTGTCATTAAAAAAAATGTTTAAAGAGCGAATATCAACTTTATAATTAAAGTCGCGATATTGTGTAAAATTCTTGACGATAGAATTTTTGTAAATAATTGTTCCGTTAGAAATTAAGAGGTCCTCGATTAAGATAACAAAATAATAATATTTGTTGGTTTGACTATTAATCTATTAAAATCTTAGCAATATTTATTAATAGATTTCGTCGATCGGATCAAGAATAGTCTGGTATTGTTTAAAAAAGATCAAGGTAATTTGGTAATTTGATTAATTACTAATTTGTTCATACGAATTATCCCTGTTTATAAAATTTGTTGTATTTTTTAGAATGCTATATAAAACAAAATGTATCGATGAACGTAAAATTATACATCTCTAATAGATTTCTAAAAATAACGTAAAATATCTTATGTTAGCTCGAAAAGATAATAATTGATTATACGGTTGAAATTGAAAATGTCGAATCGAAACAGTATTTTCAAAATGTTTTATGTGTGTTCGATTAATGACAATATCAATTAAATTAAAAATAGTAAAATTTTTTATGCGATAGTTAATAAAGCTTCATATAAAAATATGATCAATTGTGTTAGAAATGATAGTCTGTATACGAAGTGAAAGAAAGATAGACAGACAAAAAAAGTGCCAGCGAGTTGCAAACCAAGGTGGGGAGGAATGAGAGAAAGAGAAAGAAAAGGAGGGGAGAGAGAGATACAATAACTACCATAAGATGAAGAGAACTGTATTTCTACCGTTTCAAATAAGATATTTAGGTTATTCACTGAATTCTTCCATTACGATATTTTGGATTTTTTTTCGTTATTATTTCGATTGGTTTTACAAACGTATATATTCAATTAGATTTGAAATTGAGAGTTGTAAAATGCGATTATTTTAATCGAACCGTAGTTTCATCATTTTTAATTTAAAGTAATTTAAACCAAATAATAGACGTTTTATATTTACTTAAAATTATGAGATTCTCGAAACGTGATAACCTTTCAAGTTTCTATGACCTTAACATAATTGTTAAAAGAGAACGTATTTACTAAATAGACATTTTCAGACGAATAAATGTTAACGATAAAGCGTTGAAATAATGTTTTGATTAATTTATAGTGTAAAATATGCGCTATAAAATAGATTAAATTCGCCGATTTTAAATGTATCGATGAAAAACACGGAAGGTATATTTGAACGATTTTGTTAGTTTTGTATAAACTGCGCGTAAATTATTAGTTGATGTTTGATTTAAAATTTAAATCTGATTATACAGCTTATAAAACTTTGGCGTTAACTCATCGTTCAAATACATTGCATTACTTCAATTTTCACACTACTAGTTCATTTTGCCTTGGCTATAAATTGATTTAAAAATGGTAAGAACCGATAAATACTTTACGACCAGTATTCACCTGTCTGAAAATTGTAGTCTTATTGTAAAAAATCGAAAGAACTCTTTTGACTCATAAAAAGTATCACATAATGCACGAATGTAAACAGGGCCTTGAGCTCTTATAAAGCCAAGGTCGAATTCGTAATTCACTTACCAGCAGCTAAGAATCGCGATATTTCAGTAAATGGTTACATTTAAAATCTAAATTAGCCCTGATAATCGATCGGATAAAGTAGGAATAAAATCGAGGGGAAATAAGCCTTTTCGAAAAAGTCTCGAAAGATCGCTTCAGCGATGAGACAATACATACGAGATACCAATTTAAGCAAGGAGCGGAGAAAAAAGAGAAGAGAAACAAAGCAAAAAGAAGTCAAAGGAAAGTAGTTGGAAGAAGCTTAAAAGGGACGAGGGACGAGCAAAGAAGTGTATTATACGAGCGTTTGAGGTGTATAGTGGCGAACCGACCATTATTAAGCGCACAGGAGAGCTAGTAAGAGCCGTCCTTCTTTTAGGATGTAGTTGTAAGACTCTAAAGGACGTGATCGAGCGTTCGTTGGGCGTCCTTACCAGTTCTCCTGCACTTCAAGCCGTGTAACAGACGCTCTATAAGACGTCGAAATATTCGCCGAGTGGAAACTTGGCTATTTATGTGTGCAAATGAAAAAAGTATTTGTTACGAGATGATAAATTACATACACTCGTACGAGCTCGTGAATCTCGAAAGAGGATGTTTTTTCGATCAAACTTTCTTCGGGTTTCGGTGTTAATTTTTTCCTTTGTCAATCGTGCTTTAAATTACGATAAAGAGCAGACTCGCAACCTTTTTAATATACCCTAATACCACGAGTAAATGGAGGATGAATATATTTCCGTTTGTACAGGGAGGAAAAAAATATTATTGTAGCAATTATTCACCGTCGGATGTATAAACTTATTTTAAGTGATGCAGCGAGGGTGACGGTAATCCTAGCAAATTGCTGTTTTTCGATTAATTTTTTTTCTTTATAGAGCATTGTTCTCTGGGCTTGTGGACTCGTAACGTAAAGTTTCTAATGCTTCTCCGCGTATGAGAATCAAAATTCAATCGTTCGCCGTTTTTTTTTACGCCGTTTCGTATTAACCATTCGAAAATTTAGATTCGCAATTTTTGATCCCAAGGAGCTCGTAAAAAGCATTTTCAACCAAATCATAAAATGGAAAAATGTACGCTTATAAAGGGGGTCAAGCTCTGGACCGTGACATAGAGGGTCGTAATTTTGTACCTCTAGCCTAGTAAATTTTTTCAGGATTGTACCAAATAAAGATTGTACAATTCCTGGATAAAGAAGAATGAAATACTGAACAAGTTACAGATTTTCTATACCAAAAATCCTTACAATATAATAAAAGAAATTTAACGGTATATTTTCATACATACATTTGGTATTTTTAGTATACATGTTTTCTCTAAAGTATATCTTGCTCCAAATTATCATATATATTTTATTATAAATTCTTAAAATATGGAGTGTTTGTATAAGTATTATACAATGTTTATGTTTGTGCGGATGGCTTACGTATATAACATTAACCGGTATAATTAAGTACTAAATTAAATTATTATGACTGTACCTAAATAATTTAGGAGTGTACATTCGATCCTTCAAATAAGTTGATGCTATTGAAAAATATATTAAAAACGATATATGACACATATTACATCGCTGTTCGGTTCAGTATCGTAACGAATATTGCGTATGTGTAGATTTATATGAAAAAGTATCATAAACTATAAAGTTAATATTAAAAATTGCAAAGACTACAAATATTTTCTAAAAAAGAAATACGATGTTTACACTTTAATTTAATAAATTTTCGCTTTATATATGTACGATTTATTATATTTCGGATATTTTTACCTTTTAAGAGATAAATAAGTAAAATAGTTTATAGTTATTTTATACATTCGTAAAAGAATTTAGTATTCGGACATTGTAAAAGTAAAATAGTTTGTTGAGAAAATAAAATTAGCAAAATAAGACACTTACATTAAGTCCTACTTTATAAAATGCATATTGTGAATTGTAATATAAAACTCTTATGAAATTCATGTATCATGATTCAACGAAAGAGTTTTTAATAAAAAAAAATGTTCTTTTAATATAGGAGTCATAAATTAAGAATAAATTTTCTAATTAGATACATATTCTTTTTTAATTGATTTATTAATATAATACAATCCTGTACTACTTACAAATATTTTTTATGGTTAGGTCTTTTTACATTTTTGCTGTTGATTCACAATTTCTTTTATGGATTTTAAAAGTAGAGCAAACATGCATTTATTTGTAAAACTGTCGTTCTAAACTATAAAACATTAGTAAATAGTAACTTTTTGGTATACACGAAAAATATTATAATAAGTAAAAAAGTATTGTAAAACTATTTTTTTTTCATTCTTTGTAACTATTACTTATTAAATGAAAATTAAGTTTTTAGAACAATTCTTTTGTGAAATTTCATTATAATTACTTGAAAGTTTTAAAAGCCTTATAACATATTTATAAGCATAAAATAGTCAATTAATAAACATTACTAGTATGTATTATATGAAATTGAATTTTCGTTTTTTAAAAAATAAATTATTAATCAATGATTGGAAAGTCTAAAAATTGTACATATGATTTATATTTTATGTTATATTTTAAATAATAGATTTGTTATAAATATATATATGAAGTTTACATTCAAAATTCTTTTTAAAATAATTATTTTTACTTGATTTACTTAGATAACAATTGTAAACGGGTTTATTTTAATTTTCTACACAGGACAAAAATTAAAAAATACATTGAACTAAAAATCATTGATTATCAATTATTATACGTCACTTAAAAAACTACATATCTGATCGAGTAATTTTTTAAACATAAATGTCAGTTTCTATTATAATTTTAGACAAATAAAGTGTTTTGCGAATATATATTTTTTGAAAATACTTTAATGGAACAAAAAAAAGATTTAATTACTCCTTTTAACAATAAAACTGTTTTTCGATTTATTGCAGATTATCTCTTTTAAATCACGTTGTAATTTAAAACATAATATTTCTTTCAGTTCAATAATATAAATATTACTGTGTATTATAAATAAACTGTAAAGATTAATTTGCGATAAAATAGTTTATGCTATAAATGCGTAAAATTATCAAAATTTATTCAATATTTCATTCTATATTTTTTTCTATTATTAATAAATTCATCGAGTTTTAAAAATATTATAATACTTTCAAAAACAGATTTAAATTTAAATTTTCTTTTATAAATTTACTTGCATAGATAAATACACTTTAAAAACTTTTATTATAAACGAAACTAACGAAAAAAGAGTTTAAAAAACTTTTTACACCAGTTCTCGCCTCACTTTTTCTTGTTTCTTGTCAACTATATTCAGTAAAGATAAGCATTAAAATTTTTTATTGTGGACTTTGATACATTTTTTATTTATGAAATTAGTGCATGGATTAATATCTTGTTTTTACATAATTAAAATATTTTATTCAATTATTTAATCAACATCTATAAAAAAGTTTTAAATAATCACCTTGAATGAATAATATTTTGAATAAAGGACAATAACAAAATTTACCTTGTTTTTTAAGTATATTCTTATATAATTTTGTTAATTTAAAACATTTATAAAAAATATATTACTCGCTAATTATATTTCAATCTTTTAAAAAATTACTCCAGTCATAATTCAAAAATTTAATTATTCGACTAATTTTAAATTTATTATTTTATAACTATTTTAAAGGATAATCAACGATAAAAAGTTTTAATAGAAACTAAAGAAACATTATTCTTCCAAAATTAGAAATTAGAATTTCTGTTTATGTATGTGATATTCATCCAGAATAATAGAATATGAACGTAATACTAAATTATACTAAAAACAACTATAACTCGGGCGCATATCTTGGTTAAATTTTGTGTGGAATAAAAAAAAATGATACTTACATTAATGAGGTAATGAACTTTGGAGCTTTCAGGTTAATGAAAAAAATAACATTGCAATGTATTAAAGTAAATAACTACATTTTATACAACTAACAAAAATTAACGAATAATGGTAAATAAAAAATAAGTATTATAGTTTATAAAACTTTATTTTTCTGAAATGTATTCTTTCATAATAATTTATAAATTTAAACGTTTTTCCTTCTATCAGTTTTTTAAAGTTTTTAATGGTTTTTCCTGTTACTCTTAAATTTTCAATAGATATTTTCCAACCAGATTACTGTGTGCAAACTATTTTTTCAGTTCTCAATTTTCTATAAAAGGTATTGTACACCAATTGAAATCTAAGATACAAAATGCTTATACTAAGAATTTTTTCCAATACGTATTACTGAATTGGAATTTTTTGTTATAAATATGAAGTTCAGTACAAAAATCGATTTGAGAAATCCGTAGTTGAAAATATATATAAATACGGTATTACACTTAAAAGAAAAAGATCGATCATTTGAAATATACTACTTGTATATAATAAAAGAAATATATACGAACAAATTTAATAATAATAATATTTCTTTATATAAATTTATATCTAACAATTAAATAATTATTACACAATAATTTTACATTAAATAGGATTATTAAATTATACAATTACACAATAAATACGATTTTAAACTTGTTTGATAATTATAAATTTTTAATTGAAGTATACGTGTGAAAGGTAGCGTATGTATATCAATAGTTCCACCAAATCAATATTAAGCTAATTTAAATTTTAATCAGAGTATAATTTGAAGCTTAAATGTATATTTATAGTTATGATTAATATTTTGGCTTCAACACTTATCACAAGTATATAAAATTACAATTTTAGTTAGATAAAAAAGATCAACGTGTTATCGGTAATAGTAAAAGCTAATATTAGTCGCTTAAACAAACTATTGTAAAATACTGATTAATTTGGAATACATAAATTTTCTCATTATTTTACAATTCTCGAAATATCTATTAACATTTTAAGATTAATTATTAATTTTATTTATCTTTTGTCAGTATTTATATAAACCACAATGACATATAATCACAAAAATAAAATTTATACGTTTTTCTTTTTACTTTATATAACGTACGTACACATCGTATATCAATAAAAATTTGTGTAATACGATACATTAGTTTATGCGAAATACGAATAAATATATTCGAGGCACTTTCAATATAGATACGAGCAAAGCATAGATTATAGTTTATTTAATTTTCTTAAGTCTTATTGCACTTCGTTACAACGAATAAAAATGAATATTTATGTAAATTAAAATATTTGTTTAATAAAAGACATTTATCGATTACTATGTATTGGTACTATGTATTCATAGGTAGGAAGCAAAAGCCGTATAGCAATAGTAAAATTGATGCATTGTTTTAAAATGTAATTCAAAAGTGTTTGTTCGATGAAATTCAGGTGAATTCGATACACATTTTCACACAGAAAAATTCAGCCATCTCTTACGGCACGTCACATTTCGTGTTCAACACATCGCTATTGTGTCGCATTTTGTTAAACCTAGTTGTTCCCAACTCCCGTTGATTATACCATATTATAAAAGACTGCATATATTATTCGCTGCACTCGTACCCCATATACTGCGCAGAAGCAACGCACGCACGTAAGACACTGAGCTGAAACATCGATGTATACACGTTGCGTATTTTCCTCCGACACACGTACACGCCTAAACACGGATACGTACACGCCCGCACGCACACACGTCGCGTCACTAGATAATGAAGACTTATACCGTAAACTAAGCACGAAACCGCCGTCCAATGTATAGACCAGCGCGGTTAATACAAGGACAACTGTTTTATTAGTATATATCGCGAGCAGCTGTTATTTGCATAAGGTTTGCAGATCCGGAGGTGCGTGGGAGCATTTTACGAGCGATGTATGCATAAATATCAACATACTCATATTTGTTAGCGGAGAGACGATACGAGAAATTAAACGAACTGATTTAATATAACTATAAACTTTATCGATAATCTAATTATATGGTTGAAGAGGGAAATGATATTAAATTTTACAGTCCGAACGATAGTTTAAAGAAATAGTTTACGTTTATTATGTTATATATCGATGGTGAAATGAATACAGCTAAGGTCGAGGTTACAAATTGTGTTCGTCGTAATCGTGATTATTGTTTAGATGTATTAAATACATAGTCCGAATCGATGGTTGTTACGTTATTCTATCTCAACAACAAAAAATACATCGATACGTATTTCACCGACAAAATATTTTGTAAAACGATATGTACGCTTAAATGTTATACCATGAAACCTAGGTTATGATGTATTTAATCCGAATTTACTTAATTCGCGTAGTATTAATAATTTGAATAGCTTCTATTCTATTTACACGACGGTTATTCCGTATATTAATTTAAAAATTAAATGAATCGTGTAAAGTATTCGTATTTTTGTACGCGTAGCGGTTTTCGTATTTTGCAACGTTCAATATTTTATTTAGAAAAAAAAAGTTACTCGTTTCATCTAGAGTGAATGTGTAGCGAATCAATAAATAATTTCCTTTTTAATTTAATGAAATATTTCTGATATTGTGATTTGAAATAACGATTCGTTTCGAGTCATGACGTCTTTTAAATTTTAATTTCTTAAAACGATATCATCGAAATTTCCTAAAATTGTATTTGTGAATCTTTTGCGAATTATTAATTTATTTCTCATCGCTGTGATTAATTGTTGAATGTATACATAATGAATCGAACTGTTAATATTAAAAGTTGGGCGTGTGTTTGCGTGCATATGTAAATATGCGGTGGCTTTTGTAAGGAATTGTTGATATGTACATGTGTTTGTTTGCAAGAAACAAAAGTGTAAAGAGAAGCTAATTAATACAGTGTTAAACAAGAGTAAAAATTAAAATATTATATCCATAGTAAAAACGAAATATTAAACAATGTATTTTTATATGGCAATAACAATGAAAAAAGCTTAGTGGAAAGTGTTTGTTAACCGTTCGAAATAGTCTATTTCAAGATATACAATGGCTTAATACAATTTATATACAATTAGATTTATTATTACATTGACAATAATCGACTTTGATGTAAAAGTGTTGTAATATAATAGGAGTATTCTGTATTGTTTGGTGTACGTGTAATCGAATTCAACGTTTAAAAATATACGAAAAATCTATCTCGTAAAAAAAGAAGAGATAATAAATATTTTGGCTTTTTTCAAACTTGTATTCTTCCTATACTTTTTTGTTACGTTCGATCGAATATTTTCAGAAATGATACGTACTCGAGTTTCTCGATGATATATTTTTTCAATGCAAATAAGTCATTAAAAACGTAATACAAAGTCAGCTTTTGTATCATTGTTATGTTATTAAAGAATGCAAATTTATATCTGTTTGTTCTATTTCTAAAGTAATTTACGTGATTGAAATTTAAATAAGTATAGGGAAATTAAATTCTACAGAACGTAGAAAGTAATATCATCTTCTGAATTAATTATACTCTATATATAACTTGTTTTATCTTTTATCATTCAATAGCATTAACTTTGAATTACGTAAATGATCTTCCTTAGGTTCTTAAAACTCACGTTAAAAATACTTTAATCGATGATGAATACTTAGAAAATTGTTTTAATAATTAACATTTTTATTTTAATAATACAAAGGAATTATTTCCTTTCGTCACGCTGGCAGTAAATAATAAAAAGTATTAGAATTACAAATTGAAATATTAAACGAGTGGTAATTACACGTAAGTTTATGTAAAAACGAACCCGAAGCTATACCTGTTCGACCAACGCAGAATACGTCCTTCACGGTATTTTCCAATTTTGAAAAGGAACCATAAAAATATTCAAATAGATATGCTAATTAACACGTATACGTAGATATGCACGTAAACATGTAACGTAGACGTTCGAACGGAGCTTCGATAAATATTCTTAACGTTAACTGCACTACGAATATGAAAAGTAAAAGACGGTTTTTTAGAATAGTTAATGTACAACGATAACGAATAAAACATGAAAACGATATAATTTCTTATGCACGAAGGTTGATGAACTTATTACTTTATGCGATTAGTTTCAAATTACAGATAAATTGAAGATAAATCGAGTATAATTACAATAAAGGCAAAATAGTTGGTCGTAAAAGTGTAAAAACTAAAAATTAGTTTCACGAAGTAATTTAATTTAAAAGGAGCGAAAAATTAAAGGGTGCGCTTGTTTCTACAAAAAAGTGAATATAACGAAATTTAAATACCCAGCGTAAGGCGTGTACGTACACGTACGCAAGAGCACGCACACAAGGGCACTCACGCAAGCACACGGACGTAGATGTAAAGGGAAAGGGCGAATTATTTTCTTATAAGCCGCAGTAGTTTACCGCGTACTTATCATTTTTCGTCGTAAGTCGCGTTATATTACAAGAGGTAAAAGAGCGAACGAGAACGGTATAAAGCGTCGGTCGCGTAACTCGCGTAGGTAGGGAAAAACGTCGCGGAGGGGCGACAGAAACAAAAATGTCATGCGTCGAAAAAAAAAGTTACGAAGTACGCCGTAAAAAATTCAAGCCTGGAAAAAACATCGTTCCGCGCAAAGGTGGCCAGGAGTTCTGCATCGCAGCCTCGTACACTCCGCCATTCGTCGGAAACGTCCTCGAGGATCGTCTTTGGATCCGAGGTCGGGGAAAAAAGAAAGAAACGGAATACGAAATTTTGTTTACACGCCTCGAGCGGTGTCAAAGCGAGGCGATGGGACGAGATCGAGTATCGCACCACCGACCCCACGACCAATAATTGTTTACGATAGACGAGAGCCAGGAGTCGGTAATTAGGTACGCCGTATGCAGTAGCATCGCCGAAGACGAGGACGGAACGAGGACGGGACGAGGACGGGACGAGGACGGCTGCTCGGAAAGACAAAGAGACGAGAGAGTTAGGCACAGGGGGAAGGAAAAGGAGAAAGAGCGGCTACGGAGGGAGACGGGGACCTCGCGGAGAAAGGAAAAATGATCGCGTGTATCTACATACGTTTATAAATCTGTGTACTCGTGCGTGTGCGCGCGCACGCGCACGCACGCGTTTCCCTCGAGGGTTTATCCGTGTGTCCGTACACGCGCAATCCGTTCGGCCACGCAACGTCAACCTCTTTGTTTTTTGTTTTCGACAAAACCAAAGAGCTTAACGACCGTATCGATACCCGTCCAAAGAGTCGCGCACGTTATTTTTTTCGTTCGTTGGTTCGTACATTCGTACGTTCGTACGTTCTTTCGGGCGTTTGTTCGTTCTTCTCGAAGACGAGTCGAGAAACCTCAACCCTTGCGCAACTCGTGGTCGCGCGATGCTTCGATTCGACGAAAACCGAGGTTTCGAAATCGCTGCCTGCGATAACGTCCAAGCGCTACGTTATTTTTCGGAGAGAGATTCCTCTGCGTTCGCTTTTTCATAGAGCGGTCGAATCGACGATGCAAGCCGCGGTAATAAAACCGCGATGCAACGGCATCGCCACTGGTAAAAGAAAGTCATCTAGTCGCTCGGAAGCTAAGAATCCCGGTGAAATTTCAGCGCTCGTTGCGCTTCTCCGCCTAATAACAGAAAGAAGAGAGATAAAAAGAGCGGACGATCCGTTAGTCGTCTATCCGACGTCGTTATCCTCGAGAAACGCATCGGTCTACTCCCGTAGCGGCTTACGTCTAAATTCGTAACACCCGGACTTTCGAGGTACCCCAAAGCTTTTCCGCGAATATACACACGCACGCACGCACGCACGCACGCACGGACGCACGCTCGGTTTATCGGAATGCAACGCGTGCGATCATCGAGTCTCGCTGGCAGCTTCCTTCCCCGCCGTCCGAGAGTGCGGAAAAGAAAGACGAAAAGAGAAAAGGAGAGACGAAGAAATAAACGAGAAAAAAAAAAAGAGAAAAAAATAAAACCTCCCCGCGCCGATTCTTTTTTCCAGGGCGCCCGCGCGACCGACCGGAGCGAACCTCGCGCTCGAGTCTCGCCGACGGGGAGAGCCGCCGACTCCTCGGCCCGCGAGCGAGGAAAAAGAAGAACCGAGCGTTCCCTCGTCTCCGTCCTCGTCCCACCCGCGCGCGCACCCAGTCGACAGCGCCGCGCAAAATCAAACATGGCGGCCGGGCGCTGCTGTTTACTGGCGAGCGCGGCGGCATATGGCCCATTGGCCCGTAGTCGCGCCGCAGAACTCGCCGGTGCATCAACGACGCAGCGCGAGCGAGTCTCTCCGGTTCCGTCCGCCCCTTCCTCGAGGTCGACTACACGTAGCCTCCTCGTTCTTGGGAGCACTCGTGCGCACGCGCACGACTGGTACTTCCAGCGGCACTGGCGCCGCCGCCGCCGCCGCATCCGAGCGTCGCGGTGCTCGCCACCTCCACCACCTCCACCACCACCACCACCACCACCGACGGCGCCGCCGACGCCGCCGTCGTCGTGACCACCACCACCACCGCCACCGCCGCCGCCACCGCCGCCGCTGCCGTCGCCGTCGCCGCCGCCGCCGCCGCCGCCGCCGCCTTAGACACCGACACCACCACCTCCTCCGTCGTCGCCGCCGTCAACGAGCCGATTCGTCGGGCGCGACGAGGACGGACGGCCGCTCGGCCCACGGACACGACGACCACCACGACGACGACGTCGACCACCGCGACGACCGCGACGACGACGACCAATACCACGACGACGACTTCAACTACGACAACGACGACTACTACGACGACGACGGCGGCGACGACGGCGAGGCTCTGCGGTAACTCCTCGCGTCGACGCATCAGGCGCGCGCGCCCGCGCAGAGGACCTCGTCGCCGCGGGTGTGTGTGCGCCCGGGCGCGGGAGACCGAGTGCAGAGGGTGTCGCGGAGAGCAGACGAGATTCGCCGTCGGCATGGCCGAGGAGTCGTTAGCCGGGGATTCGTCGCGGATGGAGAACGATGAAGAGGAGGAGGAGGAGGCAGCGGCGATGATCCCCGCCTCCGTCGCCGCGGTCGTCCTCACCGAGGCCGAGACCCAGCAGCTCCAGGAACAAGCGGCACTCGTGGTGGACGCGCAGCTGCGGGCGATGGCCGTCTCGGCGACGACGAGGACGACGACGAATGCGGCAGCGCGGGCGCAGCACGACACCGCCCCCTCCACGGCTACCTCGACCGGTACGCGATCTGCCGGCGAGAGCCTCGACGACGTCAACGGGAAAGACGTAAGTGCGCGCTGAGACTGAGGAAGAGGTTTGCTAGATTACTAGCTAGAGTTTTGCTTGTTCGAGGATCGCGACGGCACTCGATCTTTTTTGATCTCTTTACCTGGCGTTTCTTGGTGGGTTTGTCGCGGTCGGTCGGATCGTTTCCGAGCTCCGGGGGTTGGACCGTCGGCGCGGAATCGTCGCGTGCGACTTTGCGACGACGTTACCGAGGTTGGAATTGAAAAAAGCAGAGCTTCGAATTTTACAAGATGGCGCTTGCACTCGCGCGATTTCGTTTTCGATTCGGTTGTTTAAATTCCTAATTTCAAACGTTTCTAATTTTGATGCCGTTTTCGAAAAAAGTCGTACGGTGAAAGTCTCGATGCGCGCGTCTAAGTTTCGCGTTTCGTTCAAATTTTGCGCGTCAGATAAGTGATTTTATTTTTTCTGATAATAACGTATGAAACGAATACTTTGTTTTGTATTTTAACTTTTTTAGAAACTGTCTGGGATCGAAGAATCGTAAATATTCGAAAAGTATAAATATTTAAAAGGTAAATCGATGGTAAGTTCGATAAAATTTCGAGTGTGAAAAGTTTTTCGAGAGGCGCGCCGTTGGAAAAAAACTATGTTTATTCGTACAAATTATTAAAATTTTATTACATCTTTTATGCAAATTATTTGCTTTTTATTACGCGCAAATTATAAATAACTTTATCTAAATATAAATATTAATGTCGATCGCCGCAATGCGAATGTATACTATCGATGCATGATTTTTTTTGCACATAGGTTTTACAATGATAAATTTGAAAAACCCGTATGAAAAATTATGTTTTATTTAAGTATACGTTTAAAGGTTGTTTTCTCCGATACTTTTTTGATGAGGATGAAATTACAATTTGAAGGCTATTTATTTAGAAATAATAAAAAAATTATTTTCAATTGTGTTCGTAATTATAACGTTTAACGAATAATTATTTAATCGAGTCGCTTATTTCGTATGTACGTGAAATAGATTATAAAATATTGAATAGACAACTCGTCAAAATATATTTAATTTATATATGGTTAGATTTTTATGTTCATATTTATCGTTATAAATATTTTTTTTATTTATTTTTTGTAATTGTATTATTGTTAACTATGATTGATTTTTTATGTATTTCTTTTTTAAATTTAGATAAATTTGTTTTTATTTGTTAACAAGTTAATTTATACAATTTGATACGATGAATATAGATTTTATAAGGCGGCTATAATTTATGAAGTAATTCTAATTAATTCCCAATGTTGAAAAACTTTTATCTAAATTGAATTTATTAAATCAATATTTTTTAATAGCATCTCTAAAGACTTATAAATTCAATTATTTATAGTCATTATGTTTTAATTCATTTTTTTTATATTACATGTTTGCTTATTCGTGGTCATAAAATTCCATTTCATGAACGTTAAAACTAAAATTAAATATTATTTATTAGCTTTTCGATATATCTGTTAAATTCAATTAGCTAAAAACTGCAAATTCATTTCTTTATCTTCTCATCTACTTTGTTTTCTTAGCCTTGTAGGAAGTATATATAACATTAGATTTGTTTCCAACATTTTTTAGAAACGATGAATTAGAAAGATACGAAATTTAAATAGAATACAATCAGAAACATTTTTTTAAAATAAAATAAATATTTGTATCCAACTTAATTTAAAAAAATTAACTAAATTAAAATGAAACAGATAGACGTTGAATTACTTTCTTAATATGCTGCTGTATATTAACGATACGTAATATTTCTTTATTTCAATTAATAGTGAAATATATCATTTTGAATTAATTACTAATTTATAATTTGAATCGTGATAAAAAATTTTAATTCAACTAATTATTTTTCAAATTACCTTTTTGAAAAATTTATTATCGAAATATCTAAATAAAGATACTCTGATCAATATTAAGAGTATTTTATAAAATAATATCGCCGTTAAATTTATATCGAGGGTACGAGATTTATATGAATCTTCGGATTAAAAAGTATTAAGTAATTGAGATAATAAACGCGTCAATAAATTAAATAACGTTTTATTCAAATACATAAATTTCTTTTGGAATTTTTACTCTGCTTTTCGATTCACGATATAAAAAATTATCTGTAACAAGTTGAAGAAAAAAAACAGAAAAGACGTAATCGAGTTCGGACCTGTCATTCCGTTCGCCGAACACATGTTTACGTATCAATCTTTCAATAGAATTTCGCTCACCATCAAGGCGAATTGGCCTATGTTAAGTTTACCAACGACGGTTGGATAAAAAGTGTCGTCGGAGGGGATTCGTGTGTCAAGCTCTAACGTTCTTAACTTCTTCAATCTGGCCCGTAAAAAACGCTTGGGTTTTATTCGAAAGACGAATATTTTTATTTTTATT
Organism: Dolichoris vasculosae; assembly: GCA_018907195.1. Taxonomy (NCBI): domain Eukaryota; kingdom Metazoa; phylum Arthropoda; class Insecta; order Hymenoptera; family Agaonidae; genus Dolichoris; species Dolichoris vasculosae. The sequence continues at coordinate 1,480,216 of JACCHY010000001.1, forward strand.
TTTTGTATCCATCGAGAAGTCAGCGGCGGCGGTTACGCCTAGAAAATTTGTACACGGTTTCGCCGCGAAGCGCAACGACAATGTTCCGATAGCCGACGAATAAGTTTGTTCTCGCGTGTTTCAGCGGCTAAAGCCCTTCATTCGAACATGCGCAAAATTCGAAAGTGGCAGCGGTAGCGGCGATCAAGATGGCATGATTTCTATGGAGGATCGGGTGGACATCGCGGCGAAGAAGCGCAAGACCCGACGGGGCAAACCCAAGCACCGCAAACTAAAACCTTACTCGAAGCAACAGCTTTCGTATCAGCAGCGATTGCGTTGTCGTGCCTCGGGTCGGCCGACGAAGACGGGCCGACAACCCCCGGCACCGTACAACACCACGCAGTTCCTCATGGAGGACCACAACGATCTGCCGGACCTGGACGAGAAGATCGCGGGTGCGGCGAGCGGGGGATCGGCCGCCGAGGTTCACAGGCACTTCACCAGGCCCATCGCTCTTCCCCGCACGAGGGATTCGAGCTTCAGCGTCGACAGCGACGAGGCTTACTTCTACTCCTCCCCCGAGGACGAAGAGGAGTTCCTCACCAAGGAGTTCTCCAGCGCGTACGAGGACTTGCACGCGGAACGACTCAGCGCGCTCACCAAGACGGAACTGATACAGGAGTACACCCAGCTCGAGGCGAAGGTCGATCTCCTGACCAAGTGGCTGCGCAGCAAAAGCGCGAGTAGCCACGCCGAGGCGGTGGACCGTGACGCGGCCGCCAGCGCCGATTCCAAGGACTCGGAGATGGCCAAGAAGCTCAAGATTTTCCAGCAGCGCGTCGACGAGCTTCTGCAGCAGAACGCGCAGCTCAGGCGCGAGAACAAGCTGTTGCGCTTTCAGAGGCACGGGAGCCCCATGTCGAGCGTAGACAGCGAGAGCGACAGCGACAGCTCGAGCAGCGGCAGTTCGTGTAGCTGCAACCACAAAACGAGTCCCGGCTCGTCGCCCGTGCCGGCCTCGTACAACTCGCGACGCGATAAGACGACCAACAACAGCCGCAGGAACGATAATTTAGTGGCCCGAGTTGGCTTCAGCAGCGATAGTTCCTGCCCCGAAGTCAATCCGAAGGCTGCAACAGGTAGGGCTTTGACGCGACTTGTGTCCAATTTAGATTTATTTGTAACGAGTGTCTTATTTCTTCTTTTAGAGGACCAGTAAGCGGAGAGGAGAGAGAGAGAGAGAGAGAGAGAGAGAGAGAGAGAGAGAGTTAATGGAATCGTCAACGAGAGTCGAAGAATTCGTGAGCTGAGAGATACGCGTAGATGCAGAGAAGGAGAGAAGGAGATGAGGAGATGAGGAGAGAATGAGAGGTTGAGTGAAAGAGAGAAAGTGAGAAAGAGAGAGAGAAAAAGGGAGAGACAGAAGCAGCTAAAGACACAAAGAGAATGAATCGGTCGCACGTCCGCTAGTGCAGCGATATATTACCCGAGCTTTTACATCCCAATACAACACATAGGTAGAAATGACAACATCGTAAATTCGGCGATCAGTAAGGCACGTCTGAAAAGTTTAATATACCATCTATTAATTTTTCACGTGAATAACGAAACATCTTAAATATTACAAATCATTACAAAATATGTAGAAAAAGTACATATAGTTTCTTGAAATCCTGTCTTTACTCTATTTTTTAATGTATAGTCGTTTTTTACTTGAATTTGTAACTTATTGAAATTGTTAATTATATGTCATAAACTTTTAAAAATTTATTTATTTTTTTTATTAGTGCAGTCATGTATATTCAATATCATGTCCCGATTTCAACCCATCTTTGATTAAAAACTCGATTATTGTCCAATCTATTTTTTAAGTAGGAGAAAGTCACTTGAATTACTTGACGCGTCGCAGACTAATCACTCTTCGAGACGTTAGGCAAAAAACAAGAGTTGATAATGCTTTAATTTCCTCTGTCGGAATCTCATCTATGGTTAATGTATAGAATGAGCTTATCGGTTCTAGTATCTTCCCCAGTCGACATTTACGTATCTCCACATAGTAAAGGTGAAAATTGTATACATCTAATGTTTTTAAAATATATTGTTTTTTCTTATTTTATATAAAAACGTTTGAGTATTGCGATCGAATCCGCGTACTATATATTTTTCGTCGGTTTTTAAAGCGTATAGACTTTGGCTATCTACAGAGGTTCTGGAAATCGAAGCAACGTTATATAATTTCCTCTTCGGTGCCAAAACTATCCATGACAATCAGATCGCCTATTGCCAATGTCATATATGCAAATGAAGCAATTATGTAATATCGTTTAAGAAGCGTAAAATCCGATTATTAGTAGAATGTTTCTTTTAATTCGGCGACAAGGGAATTAGTGGCTTCGATTTAAAAATTTATCTTTCGATACATTTTGCGCTAGCTTACGAGATTTTTATGGAAGAAATTGCCTTTCTATTGGACGAAAGCATATATTTTGTTTTCATCTAATTTTTTTTATTTATAAGAAGATGTTTAGAAAATATCAGTCTTTCTGTTATTTCGTATAAAAACATTTGGTGTATACACGAGTTTAATTTTGGCAAACCATCGCTAAATACGGATTAGCTTCCTTTGTTTATTTTTTCGATCTTACCACGTGTATAACTTCTTGAATGTGAGACTGCGCCCTGCTATGGTGGAATCCTTTAATGTAGTAAAAGATAATAATAATGTAATTCATTACGCTGTTAGAGAATACGAGTTACGAATTGTATTTGTTATCATCTAAACGTATCTTTACAAAACGAGGATCAGAAATTTCATCACTGGTTATGTTACCACCATTAGTCAGTTCAAGGTCCTGTATTTCAAAAATTTTCTGTCGATGTTATATGTTTCATATTTGTAAAAGAAATATGTTATCAATGGATCAACTTCGAAAGATGTGATGTTTGGAAGATCGTTAATACGTAGCCACTATATTATGTATACTATATATTGAAACTCATAAATGATTTATTTCACGTATTTAACTAGACTTGGAAGTGTAATGTCATGGTACGTAGATGCGCCTACTAAATGGATACTTGTTAATATAAAATTTTCATCTGACAGATTTTCGTCAGCATGTCAACTGCTTCGATCTAATCAATAAACCAGTAGATTTATAGATAGAATCAGCTAATGCAGATAAATTCAATGTCTTTGCCGACGTCATTCTATAGAGACAGAATTCTTTATTTTTCTATATATATCGAGAATCAAACGTTCTTACTGTAATTATCTCAAATGCATCTTAAAGCATCTCAATTAGGAGTAAAAATGTTTTATTTAAGAGGATATCGAGATATATTTTTCATCATTTTTTTCCTGGATTTCTAATATTGGACATAAAATTGAGGTAATAAAGGCAAAATGAAGTTAAAATTGATATCGTTATCATGTTCTATTAAGAAGTAATAATATTGACAAGTTGGTAAATTTGGTGATTATTAATTAATTGATTCTAAGTTTCTAAAACTAAAAAATTTGTACCATTATCCGAACGAATAATGCATGATGGTGTGAAAAGAAATTCATTTGTTAAGAACAGGTATATCTGAAGTTTTTATAGTTAATGATATGAAACAATCTTATCTTAGTTTCTGATTTATAAAATACAAATATGAGATTCTGTGTTCAAAATATTTATACAATATATTTGTTGTCAACGATTGGAAACCATAAATATGTTGTTTACCAATCTGTGAAATTAAAAATATGTCAATGACTACTGTATATTTAGTAGCAGATTAATTATCAAAATTAAATATCGTGCTATTATCTAACATAATGACAAAACAATAAAACTTCAGTAAACGAGTAGTGAATAATCATGTTTGTGTAATTCTATGCACAAGTTGTATACTTTGATAAAGTTGGTACAGTAATTTTTTAAATCAGGTTTACGAGTATAAAAAACATTATTTTTAATCAGTTTGTTTTACTTTTACTTCGTGATCTTAAAGGAAAGTAATATTTCCGTACAAAGAAAACAAACAAAATAAAAAAAATTTTTTACTTTTTACCTTTTTTCTGGATACGTATATTTTCTTAAATAGACTTCCAGTCAAATGAAAAATATTTATATCGAGTATTAAGTGTTTTTACATTTTAGTGTATACTTGATTGCAATATAAAAAGTGATATTTGTAATATATATATACATATATATATATACATATATACATATATATATAGTTTTTTCTTTATAATTTGTCATTGTTTTATTTTTCTAATTAATATAATACTGCTACTTAATTAATTTATATTAAAATATCAGAATTGAAAATTATCCGAATTGGTTCATTTTTAGTTTTATCATTCAAAGTTAAAACGTCAATAGCGGTAAACAATAAAATAATCGTAGGTTTTATATCTTACAAATCCATTTAAAAGTTGTTAATAAACAAGATGAATCTGAATTAGATTTAAATTAATATTAACTTCCTATTTAACTCGCTCAAAGCGTTTATATACTTATATTTCCGTTAAAATAAAAATTTTAAGGAATTATCTAATACCAATTTCGATAATTTTTGAATGCAATATTTGATTTATAAAAACTTTAAACTTTATTTGAAAGAAACAATTACATTAAATCGTGTGTTTAAAGGATAAAAAATATACTTTGATCGATCTTGATTGTACTTTTTAGATCAACAAGAAGTAAGTTTTAAAATTTTGTCACTTATAAATATCTCGTTTAAAAAACGAATTTGAATATATAATGAAGAACAGGATAAAATCAGGAAAAATCAGGAAAAATCATATAAAAATAAACATTTAAGTATTGTCGAGTCCATCACGCCCTGTTAACGTTTAGGCACTCGCAAAAAGAATGTAACTAAGAAAAATAGTATTTGAAAAACATTGTAATCACAGGTTTGCTTATAATACGAACGAATAGAAATTGTATAAGATAGAATTTGTAGAAGAAATCTTCCTTTTTTAAGACGTGGACGATGCTGATATTATTCGTCTGGAAATCTTTATTGATCGCCGAACTCGGTAATTCGAACGAGAATAGTAGTTCCAACGGGATTATTGTTAATGGTCTCTGCGAGGATGTATCTCCCTATTGGTGTATAACGACCTAATTACGTAATACTGGAAATCAATATTTCTAGTCTGTCGAACTATTTGAAAAATTCTAAAGTTGCTACCACTGTACTAATCTTATAATCGAGTATCGAGCAATTGAATATTACAAAAAAATATAATGTTTTAATTATTAGAATCATAAGATTTAAAATTGTACTTGATATTAAATTTACATTGAAAAAATGTACAAAATTTAAATAATTTTTTTTTTTTGATGTAGTATTAAAAAATATTTAGTTCAGTTAAGATTATGTTTAGATGAACAAAATATTAATTGTATTATCTAAATTTTTCTATTTAATAAATATAATCTTAATTTAAGTAAGTATTCGTTTGATGTAATCAGAAGAAATATTTACCTAAATTAAATATATTGTCTTTCAGAGAGATGTGCGTGTATTTCTTTATATGTAATTAAGCGTAATTAAATTATTGTACGACGAGAACATTTCATTGTAAGTGTTTGAGATTTGCAATATACAATGCTCTTAGACGTTTGGGAAATGTACTCTTTGATTTATAATTGTGACGACGATGATCGATCTCTCTTATATTAAACAGGCTGTGGAAAACGAAACTATTTATCAGCGGGTAGTATTCGATTGGACGATGAAAAGTTAAAATAAAAATGGAGTAAGTAGTATGTAAAAAATTTCGTAAGAAATCTTTTTGAAAAGTAAGAAAAAAATTTTTATATGTCTCAAAATTTTGTATCTAAGAACAAAATCTAGACTCGTATAAAACGATGTTGATGTAGACGAGCACATGATTTATTTATTATGAAACATAACTATGAGTATCAATGTTTAAAATTAATATATTGTAGTTGCACCGAACCTTTCGTGGTTTAATATATAATTATGTAAAAAATATTAAAGACAAGTTTTGCAGAAGGGAATTTAAATCGATATCTTGTACGATGTAAGTAAATTTATAAGTTAAATATGCGATCGAAACATAAAAAATTTTTCTAATAAATAGATTATGTGATCATCAAAATCGTTTTATTTTTCAATTAGAATTACAAAGCATTAGAATTACAAAAGTATAAAATTGATTACGATAGATTTTCGACTTACTCCATTTGAAATATATAAAATATTAAAAATAATATATGAAAAAACGTTTGTTAATAGGAATCGAGTAAATACGATTATTTTAAAGATAAAAATGTTTATATCACGATAAACTAAGTTTTATCAATTATAATTTATTTAATCATAAAAGAGGAAATACTACTCATTTGATGAAAATGATCGTGTTTCACATTTTCACGATGGAATCAGAGAAGAAAATCCAAAGTAATATCCGACTTATCATAATAAAAATCGCCCTCCATTGTCTTTTTACTTCTGTCTCTCACCAACCCTGCTAAGACTGTCATTGTACATAAGATGTAACGATGTAACGATGTAACGATGTGCGTACGTAATTATCACTTGGATTTGCGTACTCGCGTCGAAGCGTGGCGTATAATACGCACTTTTATTTGAACGAAGGGAATAAAATTCTTTTGTTTTTAAGCATCACAAACGTATATCATTGTACGCGTACATTATTTGCTATTGCAAATGTGGCTACTGCCCCATCTGGCGTAGCGTTAGTGTTTAGATGTGATAGGTACTCGGTTAGCGGAGCCGGAATTACCATATCATCGTGCAGAATGTCAAGTGGTTTGGCGTAGCGATGCCACTCTCTGTCTCGATCCACCGGACCTCCGAATCGATCATCCATCGAGTGCGAAAACGCCGGACGAGGCGTTTATTCACACAGTCTTGGCGAACTTTCTTTTAATTCACTGTGAATTGTATAACAGACATGCGAGAAGTTGGAGTGATCTATGTTCTGGCTGTAATTGCCAATTGCTACCTCACAACCTTTCATTGCTGTATACAATGGGTCATTCTGGAAGCACAGACTCATGCGTTTCGCTTGTGTACTTGTATATTTTTCATATTGTATACCGATTTATTTTAAGTGTAATAAGGTCTTAACGTTTTTATGTGCGTAGCGTTGACCCCGAGCTTTGGTATTATACGCGTACTCGAAAGAAGATTCCAAAAATGAACGGCTGCCAAACTGATCCGGTATTCTGACTATATATTATCAGCTGTGAGTTGATATCTATGTAATACACTGTTTCCAATATATTGAGCGTTGAAGCAATTAGATACCTAATTGGATTAAGTATACATCAGGCTAATAATAACTTTACTTGACCTCTAGTTCGATACGAACGTTATTTTGAAATTTTAGCAGTAACTTTTAATTCGACAGATTGTATTAGAATTTTAAAGAAAATTTAGAATCTTTGATCATAGTTTTCTTGTTTACGATGATATACAAAGTTTCTTTGGCGCATAAAGCTATCGTTAGTTTTTTTTTAAACGATACAGAAAGTATTATTTTTATACGCAATACTATTTTCGAGACCAGTACATTGTACGTTTGAGAGGCATGCGAACCATTTTTAAAACGTCAAGTTCTTATATTTGCAACATGTTTTATAAATTTAAAAGGTATAAAAAGTTTGCGAAAGACTCGAGAATGATTTTAAGACTTATCCGAATTATAAAAAGCTTTACAACAGCTTTCGTTCTTAAATTTCGTAATTAAGCATAGAAATTAAAAAACAATAAAAAACGGTTTAAATACTAATATCGAAGAGCAACGAGTAATTACGTCGAGAACGGGATTATATTTGAAATTGTATAACGAAAATGAGAATGAGAATCGGATATCAATTACACAAGAAGAAATGCATAAGTTTGCCTAAAAACGGGTCCGGTGAAGAAATAAATTGAGTCTCGTTTACTGGGTACAGCGAATGAGCAAACGAAATTAATTAAAGGTAATAAAAGTATTATTGTCGCGAAAAAGAAATGTGATGATTTAATATATTGTAACGTTTAAGAAGACGCATTGTACAATTGTATAGATTACATTAAGACTAGATTTTATTTTATGGTCTAATTAATTAAAGACGAGATGCGCCTTATCCTTTACTTTCGATATACAACTTAGATAAAGCCAAAGGATGACTCCTCTTTGTACTTTTTTTGTTTCGACCACTTACTCCTACCCCCGCCCCGCCCTCCTTCCATAAATAAAAACATACGCTCACCTTCTTTATATGTCAATGAAATAATTCTCGCTATACCATGACGCTATTGTCACTGCATCGGGTCGTCGCCTGATTATCAACTTGTTGTTTAGCTTAGACACCTACTCTGTAATACATACATAACATAGTAAAGTCGATGCAAGTTTATGCTCGTTGGATGCATTTGTCCTTTTCTCACGAATATCGACGTTTGTGTGCTTTCACTCTTGGAAACCTTGAAAATGATTTAATTTAACGATGTAATTGTTGGTGTATGTATCGAATGAAAACTTATACGCTTTATAGACGTATATATTTATAAAAAAAAAGAAATTTGCAAAATGTATTTTCTACGGGACGAACGAATTTCGATAGAACCGAAGAAAAGTAAGGGCCATTGCGTAAGCTTGCATCGACTTTGGACATTAAATTTTTTTAATATTTTAAAGTAGTAGCGACGCTGATACTGTGCTGGGGAATTCAAGTGAGTCTTCCTCTGACTGTTTCGAGCACATTTATTTGCCATTTTTTCTGTATGTTATGTATTATAAATTTTTAAACAAGATTATTGAAAAAAAAACGTTATTAAATTCTTATTCCAATATTGATTTTTGTATTTTTTTTTAAACGAACTCTTAGGAAGTCGGGAAGAGTGAAATTATGATTATTAATTAAACCTTATTCTCCTGGTAGTGTATGACCGGCTCTACGACGCCGGAATTGTTCGCTGTGATAAAAACGTGTGCTTACGATTATTATGAAACTGAAAACATTAAATAAAATACATTTATTGAGTAAGAAAAAAAAGTGCCAATAATTCATATCATGCCCGTGATTTCAACCAACAAATACGTAAAAATATTATTGGTTAATAAATTTTTATCCTTGTTCGATCGCAACCGTTTTTAAATATTTGCCAATAAGGTTACGCGTTTAAATGTTAGACTGATACGACGACGTATTTCTAGTAGGAAATCAAAAAAATTGATTATGAATTTATATTGTTTCTTTTTTTTCTACAGAAATAAGTTCATTTCGAAAATTATACTCGTTGATATATTTAGCAATAATTGAATACGATGATCGTTTTTAACTTAAATATTTAAATTATTGTTTGTTATTTATTGACTATTTTTAGAGAATTGTATACGTTTAAAATATTTATAAAAAAAATATGTTTTAGAAAATTCACGAGTTTTTATGAACATGGGATGATGATAAAGCACCGTTTTACAAAATATTTTAAATATACGACTATTCTGACTTGTTTTAAAAAGCCTTGAAATTTGTATACATTTTTAAGGTTTTTAAATATAAAATTCATTTTTTCTTCATTTTTATCGATAGAAATCAACTTCGTACATTCTGGCATACATTAAAAAGAATATGCGGTAAAATCAATAATTTGCATTTTTTTCAGCGAAGAAATCTTATTTGACTTTATCGAAAATAAATACCGAACGTTTATTTTTATCATGTATTTTAAATTTTATTAAGATGGTAAAATATTGAAAACATTTTTTATTATGCTGTAAATTTTAATCACTAATATTTACAAAAAAAATATGATACTTGTAATTCAATTATGCGAATATTATACAATCAATACTCCATAGTTCTACCTAAGCATGCGATTATAATTAAAAACAGACTCGATATTGCGAAATATTTTAAGGAGATATTTTCTTTAAAAAGAGGTTTTTACGGTTCAATCATATAAAATTTCATTGTTTTCGATTTTTATTGTGACCATCGATATATAAGCAGTTAAAAAAAGAATAATAAAGAAATTAAATAAATAATCACTGTGTTAAAAATTTAACCCGAATACGCCTTGTACAATAATAATCATTATTTTTAATCGTATTTTAAATACGTATATAAATTATATTTTAAAAACATTATTTTATAATATTTAAGTCTTTGCGTGAGTTGAAGTTTTAATCAACTTATGCTAAATATTACAAATGGCCGTATATGCAAAAGTAAGAAGACAAGGTTTAATTAAATTATCGAGTTTGAAAGATACGAGTCTAATAACATTTAAAATTATTCTTTTCACTTTTAAATGTATTTAATCATAATGGGATAATTAAATTTTTTGAAACCATTTTATAAATCGACTAATTTTTACCAAATATATCTAAAAGAGTGCCATTGAAAAACAATTTAATCAGTTTTTAAGTTTAAAATAATTTCAAGAGGTATAAACGATATTTGTGTTTTTGCATCTTAGTATAGATGTGCTTTTTCGTAAATCTAAATTCGAAATTATTAATTAAGGGATTCGATAGCTTAAATAAGATATTATAGATTTGAAAAATTCTTTTAGTTTTCTTAGTTTTCGTATTAAAAGCGATCGAAATTTTACGTAATGTTTTAGGGTAAAAGCAAAGGGAATGGTTAAGCCTTTGGTCATCGAAGATATCGATGTTGCAAAAGGTACGAGAAGATAAAATTTTGATCGTTTTACAGTCGTGTTATATAATAAGTAATAGGTAATAAGTAAACTCCTTTATTTGTGTATGGAAAGCGTGTATTCATCGTATTCTGGTTATGCCATCGATGAACGTTTATACCTATATTTTCTTTGAACGCACGGAATAGTTTTCGTACATAAGTATGTAACGTTGGATGACGTTTCAAAAGTTGAACTTACAGACATTAGAAAAAGAGAAAAATAATTACAGTGATTAGTTTTCTCTCTAATGCCTGCGGTAGAAGTTAAGGAAGAAGAAAATAGTCGATCGTATCGCAAAGTCAATTTATCGTCCTTACAAAACACGCGATAGGCTCAAAGGTTTTCCACGTAAACATTTACGTAAGTATTCAAGCGTTCGCTTCAATAACGACATTTAGAAAATTTATTTACGAATACGTAACCAGTTAATCCTTACAATGGAGATATTCACACTCGTGCAACGAAAACTGACTCACGTGTCCTAATTCAAACGAAGCTTACGGTAACCTTATCATCGAGTCGCGTTTCAAGAGCTCGCGTCCAAAATAAATCACCGCGAATTTTTTGTTCTTCGATCTCGTGATCCTTGCGTCCTTTGATCGGATTCGGATCGGTCGACTTTTCCCAAGCGAAGACTCCGGTCTAACTCACCTCCATACTCATGGGTCGTCCGTCTACATCAACATCGGTCTACGGTCTAAGGAATCGAAGATAGACGGAGCGAGAGAGACCCGGAGAGACTCGCGAAAGACAAGGAAGGAGAAAAGGGGGCAGCTCGCGATACCGCTCGGTTTAGCGGCTGGCCTACAACGCGGAAAATGGCAGATTACGCGCGTGAGGAATAACAAATCCGGCGCTCGACTCGTGCATCGTTCAACAATCGTGATTACTCGACGTCGAATCGCACGGGGCCGCTCAGACGCGAACCGATGAGATACAAAGCACAGACCGAGTCTTTGCTTTCACAGGGACAATCATGAAGGAGCTTTGGGGAGCTGAGAAATTAGAGGCGGAGCTCGAGGCTGCTAAGGACGATCTCCGTGGCCTCGAGAAGAATATAAGGAAGATTTTGGGCAGGGACGTTCCCGAGGGTGAAAACGGGGCTGTCCAAACACCTAATAGGTTTGCCCGTTTCTTCCTTTACGAATGCACCGGTCTTTTATTTCAATAATCATAATTTTTACTTGCTTTCTTCGTTCTTTCGCTGCTAAACATAACCTTCAATTCCTGGGTATCGGTGTCCTTTCCTTTACGTACAGTTGGTACATTTCTGTTTTTTACGATTCTAAAGCCAAGATCTTTCGGACTTTTGAGTTTTAGAGTTTTTGGCCAAGGTTTCCGATACATTGGTTTTCTTTTTTTTATTTCTTTATTTCTATGCTTGCGGAGTTGCTTAGCCAATGATATTTTATTTGGCAAATTTTTAAATATATCAAGCTAGTTAAAAATTAAGATACGCAGGAAAGAAACGCACATTTTCGTATGCTTCTAATACTTCTATCTAAACTCGATAGACCGTTTCTTGTTCGATAAATTCATTTATTATGCGAATAAGTTTGGTCTAGAAATGTAACGGACTCTTTTGATTACGAATAAATTTTGCCTTGGTTGCGTTAAAATGTAAGATTGAAATAAATTCTTTTAATATTAAGGATTACGCAAAAGAGACCTTTACGAGAAGATCGACGAAGACAGGTTTCCGATTTTCAAAATAATGAATTTGGTCCCAAGCGACGATGGCAAGGTGGTAACAACACAGAACCAAAAACTGTATTTAGTAGACTAAGCGCTAGGGTTCCATCTACAGCTGACGATAGCGGCGACGAAGATGATAATGCATTTAAGGTTGATTTGTTTTAACGATATTTTATCTTATCCATATTTGTTTTTTCGAAACAACTTTGTTTATTATTATGTCTTATTTTATAGCCTGCAGTATCTTCTAGAGTTATAGCTACACCCAGGGAAATACCTTCTAGACAAGATGTGATACGTAGAGAAAGTATCGACGAAAGGAGTAGGCAAAGAAATAAACGAATGTTTGGTGCACTTCTAGGTACTTTACAAAAATTTCGTCAAGAGGAAACAAAGCTGAAAGCAAAGGTTATCGATTAATCCTTTTTTTATTGTATCGTTAGAAATTTTATTTGTAAGAGTCTGTAATTTCCGAATATTAGTTGCGTTACAATTTTAAATCATGTAAATTTTTATTAAAGTATTATTTGAATGAAATATAGGAGGATAAAAAGGCAGAAGTAGAAGCTAGAGTTGAAGAAGCTAAGAGGAAGGAAAAAGAAGAATTGAAACGAGAAAGACAACAATTATTTTTAAATCGAAAGCAGCAGTTAGCTCAAGTTAAAGCACTCGAAGCAAAATTAGCTAGAAGTAAACAATTTCAGGATTGGCGTGGTGCACAAATTCCACTTTTAAATTTCATCAAAACGAAAGCACAACCTTCTATTTATTACTTACCAAAGCGAAGCACACCCGAATCAGATACATTATTACAGGAATCTGCAAAAGAACTTAAAGGTTTGTATCGAAATAAAAAATGTAAGCGATTTTGAATTTGTTGAAAGTATTACGCCCAATCTTTCATTTTATATTATTATAAATAATTTGTGAAGCTATGAATTCAAGTATATAAGTATATAATAAAATAAAAAAAGTTCAATTTCGATTACGGAATATTCATAGTAGTTCTCTTCGAATAATTCACAATGATTTAACGTATTATTTAATTTTTTATATACGTTAGTATTTGACATAAACTTAAGTATTTTTTTGAAGTAGTCTTTTATTGTTTAATTCACGAGTTGAAGTATAAAATAAACGAAATCCTTTTATAAATTTTTTAAACATGAAAATTAAAACATTTATACGTTATATGAGTTTTATTAAAATTTGTAAATTTTAATTACATTTGATATTAATTTTCTAATCGTTAATTTATAACGTTGTATTCTTAATTTTACAGCTGAAATAGATAGGAGAGAAAGCTCTTTGGTCGAAGAACTGGAGTTGATACAAGCACAAGTTGGCCTTGGTAAGAATCAGTTAGACAAAAATATAGCTATTTCAGAAAGTCAAGATCAGTCATTGACGGAAGAACCGGATGAAGAAGAAAATCGCGATCCAAACCCAGAAAAAAATGGAGATGTCGAAATGGTCATCATCGAGCCTGAACTATCTTCTAATCACAACGAAGACGGCGCTAAGGTGGAGTCCGATAAAGAGGAAGAGGAAAATCATAATTCGATTCAAGAGGAAAAAGAGGACAAGTCAGAGGAGAATAATGACTAGCGTTTGTTATAATTTTTTTACACTGTAAATAAAAGTAGCAATCGCGTGTGTGCAAAATTTGAGACATGATAGAGATCGAATGAACGGTTAAAGTATGCTTTGTACTTGTGATTTTCGAAAAAGATTGTCATCCTCTACTATTATAGATTTTTTAAGATTTTTAGTAGTTTGAGTACAATCTAGTGTAAGTCGACTAGTAACTTTCTCGTAATCCGCGTAAAAAGTTTACTAAATTTCGTTTTGAGAGTCATGCAAATGCGTACTTTTGTTTTCATTGTTAAATATCTGTTTTCCATTGAAAACCAGCACTCGAGTTATAATGAGCATTTTTATGCAAAAACTAATTATTACTTGCAAATTATCCTAAGTCTTTAACTTAAGAACTTTCCATTCAATTTTATCATTACAGTGAAAAGTTTATATACGTATATGTATATATATGTATATATATAGATATATATGTATGTATGTATGTACGTGCATATATGTGTATATATAATTTTTCAAAATGCATATTTACCATGTACGAATATATGTGTGTACATATATGCATACATGGGCGTGTGTTTTATGTATGCGTGTGTTGTGTACGTGTATTTAAAATTGTTTTTGCATAATTTCAGAATAATTCAACTTATGTGTGCTCACGATTCACTGGATATAAAGAAAAAACGAGTAGAATACCAATTGTAAAATAAAATTAAATTTTTTAGTTTCTAGCATAATTAAAAGCTGTAATGCAAAGGTCGTCTGTAAATAATGCTTTATTGGCCCTTTTAAAATATAAACAGGAAGAAAAAAACAACACACAATAAAGACAATCTCGTCTGAAATATAAAAGAAAATTAAAAAGTCGACAAGCAAGTGCCGTGATGTTTTGGCGGATGTAAAGAAGTAAGTGTGCTCAGAAAAAGAAAAATGAAGTCTGGCGCCATTCGCGCTTTAACTTTAGTCGCGAGCCATTAATTCGCTTCGCCATATTATATGGTAAGCCGGGCCGCGAGGAGGCCGAGAAAGAGAGAGAGGGAAAGAAAAGGGACGTACAATCCAAGTTGCTGTTGCTCCTGCTGCTATGCGTCATCAAGCGTATTTTCATACCCAAGCTGCTTGCACTATGGAACGTCCAAGACTCGCGAGGGGACTTTTGAAAATTTAAATGACTTACAGATTTTCCGATCGCATTCAACTATTTTATTTTCTTTAACCGCAATTTAAGCCTGTGTAATTTTTTCTAAGTTATATGAAATTCCGTGGATTACTTAAGCGTTTAAATAATTTTCGTTATCAACCATTTGTGTGAAATCAATGCAACGATGATACTTTTTTTATGGAATAAATTTCACATCTAAAATTTTATTGTTTGCAGTCTTTAATTGCATGCATATGATATTTTATAACCGAGTAGATTTTTAGCTATGATATTGTATCGTTTTCACTTTTATGTAAATTAAATTAGTAATATAATTAAAATTTTTTGTATTGGTAAATTCGTGATAGAAAAGTTATTTGGGATTTCCATGATTCTTTTTAGCGAAGGACAAAGTATTATAAATTTAATAATCAGTCCATTCGATTCCTTGTTTTGAAATTATATTGATACTACTATTACTCTTTAAAATTAGTATAAACATCATCAAACTTAATTACAAAATACAAATATCTTGATTTTAATAATATTATTATAGATTATTTTTTGGTTCATCAACCGATCCGGTCATTTGAATCCAGCATTAAAATTGTGTGTCTGCTGTTTATGTTATACCGAATAAAAAACATTTTGGTTTCATTTTCAAAATATTATAGAAAAATTTAAGTTTTTGCATAAAAATTAAAAATATATCATACGCGTGTAATTGTCGAGATTGGTAATAATAATAATAATAATTTTTTTTAACTTTGATAACCGTTTAGAAGAAATACATTATTAGTTCTTAACCATTTAATTACGACAAATTAGGATATAATTATAAAATAATTTTATTTACTTAAATGTATATAGTACTTTAATTATTAAATCACTTAGAAAATGTTTTTATTTAATTAATATAATATAAACTTTTGAAAGTCTTAATTTGCTAAGAAATTATTATTATATTTAACCATCATGGATCTTTGTAATAGTAAAATTATTATTAAACTATGTTGATTATGTAATATCCACGTTGAATTTTCATTTCTATAAGTAATAGGCAATGGTAACAGTACACTTTACAAATGAATAAATTATAACTGTAATAAAAAAATATTTAAATTTATAGGAATTGATTTTTTATTTATTCTTTAATATAATTATCTACAATTATGAAAAGTTAAAAAATATAAGTAAAAATAAGTAATGTATTTTTAAAAATTATAAAAATATTTAATTATCAATTTTTTTTTATATAAAATTATAAGTCAACTATTATTTGATGTATTCGATTGATTAAATTGTCTTGAAAATTTTTTTAATTAATATATATATATATATACGTTCAAGAAATTTAGATTTTTTATTTATCAGAATACTTTTCAAATTTTAAATAATTATTAATATACTGTTGGTTTGGTTACTTATACAATAAGATTACTATTATTTATCTATTTAATAAATATTTGATACATTTAAGAATGTGAATTTAAAGATTTTCAAATATCAGTATTATAATATAAATAAATAAATAAATAAATTTATTTATTACCATGAAAGAGATAAACTTAATTTTTGATATTTGAAATATTAGCAATTTTAATTTGAAAGAATTTTTAAAAAAGCATTTGAATTATTCGTACGAATTTATTAATAATAATTTAAAACAAGTTTTATTAAAATTATAAAAATATAGAATTCATGGATTGAAATATCCAGTTCTTAAATAGTTTCATATAGATTATAAAAGTATTTTATGTAAAATATTATTTACGAAATAATATGTCTATATTCCATAAATTCTGGAAAAATAAATTATATTTTGATATAAATGTCATATTTCTGTTTGTTTTTGTTTATCTTCGATTGAAAAGCTACCGTTTAAGATATTTAAATATATCATTTGTTCCTTGATTTTAGTAATAAATTGTACGATTGCAATATAATAACTTATGATTAAATATCAAACTTATCATTTAAAGGTGGTATACGAGACATCAAGCATCAGCATAATTGAGAGGTAGCAAGTTTCAAAAATATCTTTGAAGGTAAACATTCTTTTACCAAATCGAATAAGATCTTTTCGGTATTTAAAGGAGGAATTTTGAGTTCCATCAAAGTAAAAGCTGTTATTGATCATCATAAAATACAAGTTTTTCATAATATTCATTCCTTTTAATAAGTTAATATACTAATAAATTTAATTTTATTATCAGTTCGTAGTCATCTATTAAAAAGATAATTGATGAAACTATAAAAATAAAACGAAAAAATATAAATATAAATAAAAAAATTTGTATTATATTTGGCACTGGTAAATGTAAAATCTGAAAATGTGAGATAAAATCGATAGTTTTAAAAAGCAAGAAATTTAATAAGCAATTTCAGGATTTGAAAATTTGGAAATTAAAATAACCAAGTTGTAAAATAATGTTATGACTGGCTATAAGAGTTAAATTAATTCTCGATTTAACTTGAAATTTGTTCAAGATTGATGTCTTCTTATAAGCTTCAGTTTAATGCGCAATAAAAAATTTTTCATTTACATTTTTATTTAAAAGTTTATTGATCAAAAGCAAAAATTAATCTTTTCAGAATATAGCACGTGATATTAATCTCGTAGAAAGCTTTGGAATTCTATTCAAAATTAAAACGTTAGAATTGCGCAAAGGTAAATGTTCCGTTTAAAAAATATTTCTAATATTTAAAGATGACAGCGGAGAAAGTAATTTCTTACAGTTATTTAGTATAGTTTATAAAATTATTTGTTTATATATTTTTACTTTTGGTAAAAGAAAATAAAAATCTACAAAGATATAAACGATCTAAATACAAATTAAAATTGTTTAAATTCAATTTAAATTTAAATTTCTACAACTTATTTAATAAAGTTATATTTTTCAAAAAATCCGAGTTTTTAATCCTATTTATTTTTATTATAAGAAATTATCGAAATATAATAACATCGTTTATTTTTAAGATATTATCAATTTTCTTTATATAATCGATAGTATCATTTTTAACAATATTACATAACTTTTCGTTTATATTTTTGCAAAAAGTTTGAGTGATATACCATTCAATTTACAAAATAATAGGCATAAAAATTGTTTGTAATAAAAAGACTTAGAATGGTTTATGCATTTGTTTTGAAGTCATCTTTGTAAAACAGTTCGATCAAGAACTGCAAGATTTCAAATAAATCTTAAAGACGACAGTTACGAAAATATGCTAAAATAACTAAAACAGCCCTTTACATAAGAATCAAATATAGTTGGATCAAAGGTATTAACATTCGAGACGATTACGAAACGCGACGGCGAGAGATTCGGTGCAAACGGAGGAGAAAATGGAAATGTAACTTATATTAATAACGTAGAAAGTATCGGATTCGAACGAATAAAGGTTTCGGTATTTTTTGCTGGTTTCTTCTTTACAGTAAAGAGGTAAAAAATCCATGGCAATATCGTGGCGAGAAAAATTCAAAAGGCACGTCGTTCCGAAAACTCGCGGACGTATCAGGCGCAAAAAGAAGCAAACGAACTCGCGTGCACTTCGAACTGAAAATAACTTATACATATCGCGGTAAGCAGGAGAGTGTGCGTGAGAGAGAGGAAAGAGCGAGAGAAAGCAAATGTTCTAAAGCATAAAATTCGCGAAACGAGACGGACCGAAGTATCCCGAGTGCATTTAGCAGCTTGTGCATTCGGCTTTTTATTGGGCGAAAAATGTCGTCGGGCGATCGCTTCCCTATGTACGCACACAAGTGCCTTTCGGGAGCTGCGGGGGTTATAAATTTAGAAATCTGGGCTCGCGGCCAGATAATTCCCTGCTTCGCGATGTGAAACGGCCTTTGCTCATTTCATAGCCAATATCCCATAAAGCCCACGGCTTCTCATCGCGAACGAGTCACACCGCGTCTTCAATTACCGATTTGCCCTATTGCAGGCTTTTCTCCAGAGTTGGGTTTTATCGGCGCCTGCAGCTGCGGCCTATACGCGTCCTTTTAATATTTCGACGGTGGCAGTCGTTCGTCGAGTTGGCGGGATTTGAATTTATATCCGCGCGGACGTTGAACAAGAGCTACTCCAAGAGTCGGGGAAAGCGGATTCGCGAAGGCAATTTGGAGGGAGTTCGTTTCGCGACGGGTGATTCCCGGGAAACGAGCTGGACATTTTATTGCGACTCTTGGAGTATGGCCGTCCGCGTCTTCCTTCCTTCGGGTGATAAACGCCGGAGGTAATTATCGCTAGATTCGTCAAATCTTTCCTCCGTTTTCCTCGGCTTGATACGCGAGAGCGTATTTCTCGTACTTTTTCTCCTTCCGACACT
Organism: Dolichoris vasculosae; assembly: GCA_018907195.1. Classification (NCBI taxonomy): domain Eukaryota; kingdom Metazoa; phylum Arthropoda; class Insecta; order Hymenoptera; family Agaonidae; genus Dolichoris; species Dolichoris vasculosae. Next base: position 1,499,660 of record JACCHY010000001.1, read on the forward strand.
CCCACTAATAAATTAGTTTAAACAATTAGTTGACTTATTACACGGTAGTTCATATTAATATGAAAGAATCTGCAATTTGGCGATCAGGCGCGGCCGTGTGAAACAAAGCAGAAGGGAAGATGCGGACTGTGCCAAAAAGCGTTCAAAATATTCTCTTCCATTGCAGCGTTAATGAAAAAGAACATTGAAAATGATACATTTTGGCATGAGACAAATTCGTTGAACATTATTCTTATGACGTTTTATTTCTTGAGATTATTGCAAATCTGTTGTCGTTGTAATCAACGTTATTCCATTTGAAATTTCACGTTACGAATTTCCAATTGCTTATAAGTACGTAAAAAGTATGCGATGTTTTACGAGAAGGTAAATGGATAATCGATCTCTTTACATTCTTTACAATCTCATAGATGTAATAGTTTTTGTTTCCTATATTCAGTCCAAAAGTGCTATTTGTGTTGTTACCGATACGGAAAAATTTTGTAACGCGACCAAATACTCGCGCTTTTGATACTCTAAAAATTAAAAATTAAATTACTTCGAAAATAGACTTTCGGATTGATGTGATTAAAATCGATAATTTTAGATATGATAGCGAAGGATAATATTTTTTTATATTATCTTTTCATCTAGATTTACCAGCATATTAATTTTTTTGAGTGCATTTAATTTTGTAAAGAGATTAATGAGGTAATTAAGCTAAGGCTCTTGGAATTGCCAAATTCAAATTCAAAGCTTAAATTTCAAAATTCAAAATGATTTATCGAATGTGACGGCTAGTTAAATTAAATAATCTATTTTATTTTATTCGGATAAATACAATTTCTAAGTCTGTAACGTTCCCAGACGCTTTTTGATTCTACTATTTTCAAATATAAAGTTCATATTTTAAAGCTTGAAATTATAAATTCTATTTGCATAATGCTTCTTTTAAAATATTTAGATAATTAATTTAAGGTTGAATACATAGTAACGTTAATTCTAATTATTAAAAGATATCAAATCGAGCTCTCAGGTGTCTGTATATAAAAATTTTTTTCCAATCCATGTTTGGCACTTGTGAATTTATTTTGAAACTACAATCAATATTCACAATTATCAACGTAATTACGCTATTTAATTTGTATGCAACGTTTAATAAACAACGTTTAATTTGGTTAATGGTAATAAAAATTTGGAATGTAAATTGATTTGTCTTATGAGTTTGTAATACTTCTTTTGCATTTCTCGAATTACAAATTTAACTTTAAAAATCGATAATATTCATTAGGTTTAAATTAATAAATGATTAATCGTTTACTTACAAATTTATAACGATCATTACTCTTGTAGACCCAAGAACAATTTTCCTTTCAATTTCAAAGTAATACAATTAATTATACATCGGTAATTATTAACTCGAATACATTAATTTTGATAGCCATTCTCATAATTGAATTTAAAAGTAGATGATCACTCATTTAAGTTGTATAAATTAAAATCATTTTACTTGAATAAATGTATATTCCTTTCTTTTCGCGTTCTATTTAAATGCAATTAGTAACGTAGCTCTTAACTTATTATATTGGTCTTACACATATCCATTTTAATTTACTGATTTTAATATGCATTGTTTTAAAGCCAACAAAAATGGGTAGTACTTAGTATATACATTCTCTGAGGAAATAATCATATTTTTTAATTATATTTATAGGTTTATTTGTCTGTTATTAGCTGTGTACGCGCCAATAAGTTTATTTGATAATTTATTTTTCTAGTGTAGTGTAGGCAGATGGATTCTTTTACAGATTGAAAAAATCAATTGATTAATTGAATAATAAAAACATTGATTTTCAATTTTGGTAAAAAAAATTTTAAAATCTACTTCTTTTTACTAATCAATTTTTAATGTAATTTCTTTAAAATAACAAAAATATTCAATTTTTCTTGTAAAATAAAGTATAAAATTAAGAACAAAAATCTATGTAAAATTAAGAATAAAAGAAAGATTATTAGTAGAACTACATTAGTTTTATTATTTTAAATGAAAATATTATAATGATTTGTATACACTTATATATATTTTAGTTAACTTTAGCATGGTAAAAGAATAAAACTCATATTATTGCTTCATAGGAATATTATTAATTATAGTTTTATCGTATGTTAAGTTTTTTCATATTAATGAAGTAAATTTTAAACTAGTTAGATAATATTTGTTAATTAAAATAATAATTTTATTTAGTGTATTGGATAGTATGAAAATAGAATGAAAACTTTCTTTGTTCATAATCTTATTTTTTGACTATTATTATTGTATAGATTTCATTAAATGTTATTTTATTGAATTGTTAGAAAAAAGTTTCTAATAAATATATTTAATAGTGTAAAATGATTCGATATAGTATTAAAATATCTATAAGTATGTTTAAAATAAATATTCGATTTCAATTGTTTACTAATTAAAATAATTTGAACTAACCGTAAAATTCATATCTTTATTTCTAATTTTAATTTAATTTTACCAAATACTCTTTAGATATTCATAAATGTTTTTAAAGAATTAAATTAGATTATTAATAAATCATTTATAATGAAAATTCAGATTATTCAACTATAATATTTTTATAATTTGTTGACAAAAAAATAATTAATTACTTAATTAAAAATATAAAATATTTTAAAAAATTTAAGAAAGCATCTTATGCAATAAATATTACTTTTAAATTTAAACTTTAATATCAGCTTTCAGAAGTTAAATTTTATGATATATATATGAAAATTTTCATTATTTTTTTAAGTGTTATATCATTTATTTTAAACAAATTTCATATCTTAGACTATTTTAAGAATTATTCATGAGCTTATTTAATGTAAAAGTTATTATAATAAATTAAATGATTATAAATTTAATTTCGAAGACTTTTAACATATACAAAACACAGTGAATTTTTACATATTTAAATATTGTAGATGAATGGGGGTTTAAGAAAATTAAATTTAATATTTCTTAATAATGAGATAATATTGTTTAGACCAAAACTATATGCAGATAAATTATAGTATTCAGATAAACAGATTTAGTGACTGTAATTTTATTTTAGTAAATTAATAATGTCTTTGACTCAATGAAAATAATGAAAACAAATGTAATGTAAATAAAAATATTTGCATAAAACGCAAAATATAAAATAAGTAACGATAATTTTTTACAGTATTTTTTTATTCTTTAATTCATTTGTTTAATTTAAATATAGATTATTTCATCTTTGAATTTTGAGCACGTATTTTTAATTTTTGCAATATTCAGAAAAAAAATCATTTTAAAAGTCAAAATTGTAAGATTAGTTTGATATACTTTAAAATTGAAATATCAATATCGTATTTTAAAAAATGTTTACATATTTAAAAGATAATTATAATTAATTTAATTAAGATTAAAAATCTTTTTAAATTTTATAATGAATTTTTTAAAAAATTTAAAAAGTTTATAAATGTACATTAATTTTAATTTTAAGTAGCTATTTCTATATATTTTCATAAAATGAAAGTATAAATATAATTTATAACATATAAATATATATGTTTGAAATCGAGTAAGTGCATAATAAATGTAAAAATAAATAGCTTAATAGAAAATGTTTAGATGCTAATGAAAATTAAAGTTATATATAAATCATACATAAAATTATATATAAAAATTGAATTTAGATAATAAAAATTTTAAATTTTAATTATTTTATTGAGAGATATTTGTATTAACCACAATACATAATAAAACTACATCCGATAATTTGATTATTCTTTTTTTAGTTAAAAATTACTCTTCAAAAATTAAATACAAATATGTACATATATCAATTTGTCATTTGTTATTCTTACAAGCATTTTTAAAAAAAATAATTTTTGCACAATTATTTACGAGTATTAATCACGATAAAAGGCTTAAAATAGAATCGGATAAGATTTGGTAATAAAGTATTCATGAGTTTAAAAATTTTTATTTTTACTATGCTAAATCTATCAAAATTTATTGAGAATATAAAAAATTTTTAAAGTAGAATGAAACAAAAAAATTACATTCAATATAAGGTTAGTGATATAATTTATATAATTTATTTATATTTTTTTTCTTCAAGAAAATTCAAGTATGAATAATGTTAAAGTTTTTCAATAATACAGCTATAAAATATTGCATTAGTTGGTGAATCCTTTATTCCGAATAACAAATTAAATGTTTTAAATAATAACGAGATATTTATTTGAAGTTTCTTATTTATAGAAAATATATATTTGATACTTATGGTTAAGCATTTAATGTTTTCCTTTTTCAGTAAAATTTTCTTTTGAAATTATCAGTTATTTTCAGACTTTTAATAATTTTTATATTAACAATTTGATTTTGTTTAATTATGTATTTATTTAAGATTATTCTATTTTATTTATTAAATGAATCTTGCATATATTTTTTTCATTTATTATAGTTATCAGTCAATACAATTTATGAAAATTTGCCTTAATTATAACATGATTTTTGTTATTTGGAATTGTTTCCAAATTAATGTAATATTTATATTATCTGTATAGAAAAAAGACTTTTTATATATATATTAAGTGATAAATTAAATATAAAGATTCAAAATAATTTCAATTTCCTTTTAAATAAGTAGATTAATTTCATGCATATAATTTTGTTTAGAAAAATTTATTTTATTAAACGCTAATGAGAATATAATGTTATAAAGTATAATTTTTTACTTTTAAGAGAATTTATACCGATCAGTAATATGATTTTGTAAGAGCCTGTAAAAATTTGTTGTTCATAATTTTTAATGTAAATGCATAACTTAATTTTTCACAAAAGGTACTAGATTTAAGAGCTTTTGTTTAAAATAGTAATGGAATGTCTTGGTATCATTAAACCGACAACTTTCACTCTAATTACAATAATTAAACGTAAATTGATGCGAATCCAGCTAACAAAAAGTTCATAGCTTCGATTTGTGAGTAGAAAAGAATGGCAATTTTGTAATAATAAATTGTTACGATATTGCATATTTAATACAAATTAAAGAATGATAATAAAAAGAGAATGAGCTTATCCAAAACTCATAATTTGAAACACAAATTTAAAACATCAGAAAAATGTGTTTGACATTATCCATACTAATTTATAAAACGTATATAGTTAAGTAAATTGATTTTGATCAGTATCAAAGTTTCATATAATTTATAAACATAATATACATAAACAATTGAAAGATCGACGCATCGTTTATCACGTCTAAAGTACACGATCGATTCAATGAACTATCCAATTCTTTTCATCCAAAGATGTTTCCAACGCTCGTCCAAAGTTCGAAACCTAGAACGTATCTTCCGAAAAAAAACCCCCAAGCATTCGTTGAACGCGAATGAAAAATCTCACCGAGACTAGGGACAAAGGCTCGAGCAAGAGCAAGAGGTCGTATCCGGCGGTGTTCACTCCAGACTCGGAGCGGGAAACGCGTGGCGTCCGTATCTCGATGCACCTGTTGCACCGAGGGAGGCGTGGATGCGCGGGCCGCATCGACGCGCGCGCCACGCAATAATGAACGTCTCCAATGGTCCGCACCGACGTAGAACCGCCTCGACCGCCAACTCGGCCACACCTCCTCGCCTCTGCCCCCCGCCTCCATCGAGCGATTCGAGCCGAGGCGGGAAGATCCCCCAGCCGTCACGAGCGAATGAGACAAGCCCAACAGCCGCGTCCCCTTCTCGCTGGCCTCGCAATCCTCCTCTTCCCCTCGGTACAACTTCCGCGACGGTAACCGGAAGTTGGTTCTATGCCGCCGATCGAGCCGATTCCTCTCCGCGCCCGAACTCGAGGGGTTCGATCTTAAGAAACGGTACCTTCCAGCCTCTTTTTATTGGAAAATCCTTCGAACGCGAGCCGCGAGTTTTCCCGACAACCAAGCTCAAGGCTATTCAGAGACGATATTCAGGAAGGAAAACTCGGCTCGTTCTTCGGCGGCGGAGATCGATCTTAAGAGCTCGGTGATTACGCGTTCCACCGTTCGATAAAACATTTCCTATGCCGAGCACAGCTTTCTCCGCATAATCGCGAGCTCTTCCCTGATAAAGACCTAACGCACGATATAAACAAGCAATGTAACGTGTCAACGCGCGCGAATCGCGCGTAAAGCTTCCTAATCAATCAATTAAACAGTTCAATCGCTCGCGCGCACTCAGCTCCCTACACGATCGGCCGTGGAGGAAAAAAAAAAGTCATCGCGTCACGCGCTAGCTGCATCAACGGAGAATTTCATAAACATAAAGCGAGTTATCACACGTATGCGCGCAAACAAATAATCGCGCGCATAATTTCTCTTCTCCCTCCGTCTTGGAAATTCATAGAGCTTGAAACAGTTCCCGCCACCACCGCAGCGACGCGAACGAACGCGGGTTAGCTGTGGAGAGAGAGAGCGAAAGACGGAGGGACTCGGAGAGACACGAAGAGCGAGAGAGAGAACGAGAGAGAGAACGAGAGAGAGAACGAGAGAGAGAACGAGCCAAGCGGCGATTGGAAGTGGCCGTTGCGGTGGCGGTGGCAGCGTTGCCCCCGCGCCCGACGAGATGGAAGACTGCAGTCGGAGATTTCTTATTTCTGCTCGGGTAAATCTGTCGTCCCAGTCAGTGAGGCAGAGCAGGGCGAACCGGCCCGAGAAGCGCCTTCTTCTCCTCTCCTTCCTCGCCTCGCCAGAGCCGCGAACGAGCGACTCACCGGCTTGCCCGCGAGATAATGCCTAATCGCCGCCCGCGGGGAGACGACGGCCTTCCCGTCCTCCCCGGTGCCGACGCTCCTCTGCCTCCGGTCGACGTCCGAGTGCGCGAGTGCCGCTGACGACTCTCTCGCTCTCTTTCTCTCCGGCCAAGACTCTCGGTTGATTGCGCGCGCGCGCGCGTGCGATGGACCAACGGCGGCCGGCCGCCGAGTGACACCCGACCGGAACCTGCCCATCGCCGGAAGGAAGCCCACCGGAAGAGAGGACGGACGAACGTCCGCGCGCCGACGGAGATCCCGAGCACGTCGCACGCGACCGTCGGCAGCCGCTGCCGGCGCTCCTCGATGGATTCTATTTTATTAGGTAAGCGTGCGCGACTTTGTAGTTTCCCGCGCGCGGAGATAAGACCAACCCCGCGGAGTCGGTCGAATCAATCCTTTCCCTTTTTTTTTCCCTCATCCCCATCGCCGCGGCTCTCTTCCCGGATCGACGACTTCCCGCGGTCGGTCTTCTTCTCCTTTCCACTCGATTTCATTATCGAGCTGACCTACTTTTATTTCATTGTAATATTGTGTTTTAACGTGGATACTTTTCAACTCGATCGCGAAAGTCAATAAATTTTCCCCTCGCGCAGTTGCGAGCGCTCAATATCCGCTTTGCTCTCTCACGGAAAATTTCCCGAGTTTCTATCTCTCTTGAGCGATGTATATAACAGCCAACAGTGTGTTACGCGATACTTTTATTTTTCACTCGGATTCCCAGCCTCTTCTTTCTCGTCTTCTTTCGCGCTTTGCACGCGGCGTTTGTTTCTCGTTGGCGGTTTCGCTGAAGGAAAATTCGCGCTGCTAATTATAAACGAAGATTTTCAAGGTAAGATTTTAAAAATGGAGGGGAATTTAAGACGGAGGGAAGTTGGTCGGAGCGACGAGGTAAGTTATGCAACGAAAAATTAAAAATCCCTTAAAAATCTCGGATCGAATGGTCGGGGAGAAGCTCCGAGTTTCTTTGATAAAAACCGGACAGCGAAAAACGAGCCGGCAGCTGATTACTCCTTAAGTGATCCAGAGGAGCGATCGAAAGCAGCTGCATCGTCGAGGGACCGCTTCCGTAGGTATCGTCGCGGCAGTGTACATTCATTAGCGTCAATTAGTAGTGTTTGCCGCGTAAGTAAATAAAGCACCGAGTGCGGCCTTTAAAAGGGTGCGGAGCGCGACGCCGACGGCGAATCCCGTCTGGACCCGAATTGACAAAGGACTCCTCAAACACGTGTGCCGTTGACTCTTGCGTTGGATACACTCGGTGCGCGTTCTACACGGTTACCTTTTCGGCGTTTACCCAGGCTGTGGGATCCCGTGTGGGATTAGTTGTGTCTTGGTTTACCCAGGTCTGGTAATCCCGCAAATAGTACAAATTCGTCGGCTACCGGCTTTTCACGTGAAAACATAACGACTGCTTATTTCCTCTAAGTCTTCGATTTACATTCTCTTCGACGTTTTTTTAGTTCCATTTTTTAAATTTTTTATGTTTAGGAATGTGTATTTAGATTTTAAACCGTCGAACGGTGGACGCGATCCTTGCCTATGAATTTTTATAGTTACATCGTTTGGTGCTTGTGAATTTTCAATCGCGGAATATTATTTTTAAAGATAATTATTATACATTTTGGTTCTTAATACCAATAAAATTTTTTATTTTTTATTTTTTCTCGTAACTTAAATTACCCATTTTTTTATTCTTTATAACGCGTATTTTTATTTCGGTATTTGAAAATTAGCTAAACAATATTTAAATCTTTTTACCGTGCGAAAAGGCTTTTTTTATTTTAATTGTACAGATGTGATTTTTTTCAGAAAATTATTGTACTTTTCAATACGCGAATAAAGGAAAAGCACAACAAAGCCAAATCGCATAAAATATAAAACACGACTATAACATATTTACAAAACGAAATAAAGTATCAATAAAAAATATTCGACAATTGAATTTCAGTTTTAAACGCGTTTAAAATATTTAGTTCAAAAAATTCAAATCTTACATTTTAAAAGTCTATATTTTTCTCAATTCTGAACTAGATATCAAATATATTGACGTATACAATGTTTACAAACATTTTTTTAAACCTCAATTGCGTTTAAAATATTTACACGTTTGAATATTTATCGGGTAATTATTTTAGATTATACCCACAATTTTATACTACGTGCATTTCCTACTTTATAGCGGTGAAATCTTGGACCATCGTTTCGTCGTTGATCATTTTTTGTGCAAATGTTAACTTTAGTCGTGCTCGATTTCGTTACCGTTGTTTTTCATTTAATACTCAACGATAATATTTTCTTTTCCGCGCATAATATTTCATAGATTGCGAACTTTGCATAATTCGCGGTAAGACGAATCGAGGGCGAAATAACTTCGAATTTTGATATAAAGGGGTATCAACGATTTCGAGGAAACGATACATCAACTCTTTCCCACCGACGTTGTATCGTAAAAGAAAAAATTTGTAGAAAGACCCTTTGTATTTTATCATTTGAAACTCGTACGCACCAACGGCGTGGAAAATATAATGATTTTCGAGAAATATTAGGCGTAGCGAAGAAATCGTTTTCAGGAATAATAAAATATTCGAAACGAAGCGACTTGTGTGCAAATTTCGAATCGGTCCTGTCCTGGTGGCGAAATTTGTAAACGGGAGTCGAAGGGGGAGACAAAGAAAGTCCGAATAGAAGATTGCGCTTCCAGGGAGGAAGAAACGGAAGGAGTCGCGATCCTATAATCAATCGGATACTCGATCGGTAAGTAATTTGCGCGAAACGAGCGACGTCGGCTCTCGAATCCAAGAACGGAATTAGAGAAATCGACCGCCGTACGGTCTAAGCGCAAATTGAATACCCCGAGAAAGCTGCATGAAAAACTGACCGCAATAAATCACGGACCCGTATAGGCGCGAGCAGTCCCGATAAATTCAATCAACGCGTACGAAGCTTCGTTTGACATTTCACTCAGTCGCGCGCAGATGCAAACCGCGCGAGAACGAACGCACGCGCGAGCTATATAGTAATCGAAATGCATCGGCGCTGAAAACCGAGCAAAAAAAAAGAGCCAGTGCGACGAGGTGCCACTGTTGCGACCGCGACGACAAAAACGACTCGCCGAGCGACCGATACGTGAGAATGAGACGACGGATGTGTAAGGGGCCGCGGGTTAATAGGGCCCCGAGGCCAATAAAATAGCGGCAGCCAATATGGCCCGCGACGATGATGAAGATTATTATTTTTACGAGCATTGTCGATATTGTTTTTGCCACTCCTGCGAATATCTCGCGTTACCCGGGTCGTGAGAGAGTCGCCCGAGGGAGATGAGGCGTGGAAGGCTCCTATCGACGTTCAACGATCGACGTTCAACGATCGACGTTCAACGATCGACGTTCAACGATCGCCACCGATTTTTATAACGTAATTACCTCGAGCTGGATTTCTCGTTTTCGACGTCGACCCGACGTTCGCGATTGAACTTGAAATTGAACGAGCGAACGTTGTAATTTATTAATGAAATACGCACCGTGACTCGATGAATTAATCGCGCTCGTGTCCGAGGAAATTCTTCTCCCGGTCCCTCGCCTACGTCTACAAATACGAGACGTTGGAAGGTTGGCTTTTCGAAAATAAAGAGAATGACTTTCCAGAACGTTAAATCTCTCCTCCTCGTCTTCTCGTTGCCGAATTTCCAAACGTCGAGCTTTCCTTCGTCCTTTCAAAACATAAACTCGTACGTTAGGACCTTTTCTGCGTTTCCGATTTAGACTTTCAAATTGGATTTTTATTCCTTCACTGATCCATTTTATCGGGGCTCTGTAATTAATCTTTTCCGTACATGGAGCGATTTAAAATAATACTCCCGCATTTGTATACCTATATTCGTATATTGGATTTTTAACAATACGCGAATATAAATATATAATTTTTTTTAATTTCTGCCCATTCGCTTTTTTCATTTAACTCGATCGAGAATGTTTACAAAATGTTCGCAACCGAAGCGATTAGCGTAAACGATACACGACTGTATATAACTACTTTGTTACGCGCTATCTTTTATCCTGTATTCGTTCGATGACTTTAAAATTTCTTATAAAACGAAATTACGTGTCAATTGTCACGATTGCTGGATCGAGTTCTCGTACGCGTATGGTGAACCGCGATCGAACGATCGGACCTCGACTTCACCGAGTGATCGAGGGGTCACCGTCGGACGTGAGCTGATCGAGATTGTTACGAGCTCTATGTCGGATATCATTATTGGATTCGATTCTTAACGCGACGGAAATACATTTTTTTATTGCAAACATCCAGCGCCCGTTTCCATTTATACGCGCAAGCGTATATATAAATATTTATGTACAATTTTAAGCGACATTTACAACGGGACGAAGAGCCGACGATGCAACGTTTTTTGTTGCGAGAAAAATTATCGAAGCGCTCGGGAAGAAATTATTTGTAATGCGTGATTATTATGACATAAATCGATCGATAATAAAAAAAAGTTTTTATCGCGACAATATCAACATGGAATATTAACAATCTCAAAGATAAAATGTAAAAAGACTTTTCAATGTGTAACATTTTTTATCGATTATCGATTTCTTTTCGTTAATTTGAAATATCATTCATCGATAAATTATTGTTTTTATTAATGAATTGTCTTTAACGTCTTGGTTTGATTTTATAAATAAACAAGATTTTACAGAATGTCAGCACCGCTTATCATTTTATATAATACTATGCTATAATTTTATTTATATATTATCGCAAGCCTACGCGAGACGAATAACGGAGTACGTTAATATTACTTTTCTAAATGATATTCCATAACATTTTACGATAAATTAATTAAATATTTTCAATAGAATTAAAATATCCAGTTTTATTATCCGCTCGGTATATTTTCACGATAACAATATTAAAAAACGATCGTTTCCCGTTGCATAAAACTAATAGAGGCTCTTCGCGCGAATAACGAGGAGCGAGAGAGGAAAAAGAACATCAGCGCGAAACGAGGAATAAAATCGAACCTCATTTTTCAAACGCAGTCGCTTCAAGTGACGTCCCGACGTTACCGATGCTCTTCGATTTTTCGGCCCTCTGACTTTGCGCTCATCGGACACGGATCCTCGACTACGAACGATCGCTTTTTCGAGCTCAGCCATAATCGTTGTCGCGATAAAGAGTCCGTTAATCCAACTGCGTCTACCCTTTCTCCTCGGAGCTGATTTATACTAAAAATAAAGCGTTATAATATTTACGCGACGGAGGAACGAATAGCCGACGTCGGTGGAGCAACGTTGAAGCGGTCCAGTTTTCGAGAGCGGCAGCAATGAAAGTATGATTAGAAAAGCAGTAAAGGCGAAAAAGCTCGGGGCGAAAAGGCAATTTATCGGGGTCCCCGCGGCTCTTATTATAGAACCCCGGGGTCGAGGGGAAGGCGGAGGTGGAGTGAATCGAGGCTCGCTAACGAAGATCGTTAGAGCCTCATCGGCATAGAAGGCGAAGGGAAAGTTCGCCGAACTGCGAACGACGCGGCCACCCGTAATCGCGCGAGGCATCAATCTTGCCGTTAACGCGCATAAGTAGGTAACCCGGACGTTCGGCCGCCCGGAAAATGCCTCGATCCCGCGCACGGCTACGTGTTTGCGCACGTGCGTCGACCGCGGAGGCAATTAGGCGTTGTCGGGGCATTATGCACGCGCGACTCTTTGCGCGCCTCGCCGTAACACGTGTTCGCTCCTCGGACATTCATCTCCCGGAAGAGAGAGAGAGAGAGAGAGAGAGGAGAGAGAGAGGAGAGAGAGAGGAACCCCGACGGGATCACGCCCACTTTGAGCGCGCCGCCAGCCGCAACCGAGGGCGCGACAAACCCCGTGGCCCAGTTCGAGGTTGCGCATTTATCTTTGAGTCGAGCACCGAGACTCGGAAACTCGGAAGTCAACGAACGACGGCTTTGAGAGGAGACTGACGTGGGCTGATAACGAGAGCTGGCGAATTGCAATTGTCCTCTTGCGCCGCGATTTTCTAGGCTTCCTTCCTTGGCGAATCGACGCGCGGCGATGCTGATAAACATTTTTCGTTATGTTTTATGTATCGAGCGGACTTTTCTCGATGGAGCTTTGCGGCGCGAGATAATCGCGAAATAATCGCTTATTCGTGCACGATGCGAACGTATCGAGACATCCTTCTGTCGATTCCGAGGAAATGATTTACGATCGAATGGTTTTTAATCGCGTATACTATGTTTACCGTGAGCGTTAAATTACGTTACAATTGTTTGTGGAGTGAAGTGCGGTGGAAGCACTTTGTGACTTTTCTCAATTTTTTTTTTAATGGAGTGGCTTGAAAGCGTTTTAGAGACTTTATGAATTTATCGAAATCAAAATTGAATTATTCTACATGAGATTGAAAATCGATATTATTCGTATATTTTATTCGAAACTTTTGATGTTCTTTTAAAGGAAGAATAACGATTTTATAGTTGTGATAATTGTTTTTCTTTATTCTTATTGTCAATTATTTTTATAGTGATACTATTTGATTAATTGTTTTTTTAAATGACTTTGTATAATATTTCTTTCGTGGAAGAAAAAAAAACAATTTCTAAATAAAGCATAACAATCTATTGTAAATGTTTTTGTATCAATAATTTTAATAATTCAAGATGTTTGATTTCCTTAACGAATAATATCTTATTACACATAAATTAATCATTTTATATCTTTTATTTTGATTTGATTAAAATATGATATTTCCTTTGATAATTTTTAAAATTAATCAATCATATGGTTTAAAGTTTTTTCTTAAGATTTCAATAAGATATAACATTTATTTAATATTGTTAATTATAATCATTTATCTTTAATTAGATCATTTAAATTAAAATAAATATGTAAAAAAATATTAAATGTAAAGTAGTTGATTTTAATTTAGGTATTAGACGATAATATGGTTTTTTGTTACAACAATTTATACTAATTAATAACCACTTCTAGAGAAATGATGTTGTTGATTAAATATTTTTTTATTTAAATACTAAATCTTGTAGAAAAATTACGAAATCTAATATTATTTTTACAGCTAAAATAATGTAAACATTTTTCGATACGACTTGTAAAATTAATTACAAATTTGGCTTTTAACAATTTTTATTAAAGAATTCACATTTCAATATTTTTATATATAAAAATATATATATTTTTAATTTATTTAATCATTATTTCATTCTATTGCATCATTAAAAGAACATTAAGAATTTTATTAGTTATTTATCTTAAATAGTATTCACAAGAAATGCACTTAAAATTATTTTCAAGTCGGATCTACTATAATTTTAAATAATTTCATAGTGTTAATAATATTTTTGAAAAATATTTATAGTTATTTATACAATGAAAAACGAATTAAAGTAAAACTTCATTTCTGTAGAGGTAAAGGGAAGACATTGTAGATAGTCTCTGGAAATTATGAGTCTAATTTTAATTGTTCGTAGTTTCCAGAGAAATGCTTGGATGAATTTCATACAAAGTAGTCATTGTGTATCGACAATAAGAATCCGTATTCTCATATATTTTTAGTACACATAATTATTTTGAAAAAATAAAGGAACATTAGCCAATAGTGTGATTTACTATTACTACATTATGGTTGACCAATAGTGTTTTAGTATGTTTTATTGATACATTATTTATGTTTAACAAAAACTTTTTTGATTAATTATGCGTAGCGAATGGAACTTGTTATATATTAAATGTTATTTATTGAAAATGCATATTAAAATTTATCTGAAATTACTTTTTGCGTTATTGATATTGAACGTAGTCTATTCGGTCGACTAGTCGTGATCATTTATACTAAATAACGTAAAATACTATAAATATTACAGCATTTAATTCTTTTGGTCTTAAACATTATGCAATGAAATTATAAAAACTTATGGCTTTAAAAACAGTCTCGTTATTTAATGCGTTAAAGGCGAAGTCAAGATTTTTATAATTTTCGAGTACATTATTCATCAAAGCAAAGTAAATTAACTTTTAAAAATCTAATTTTTTTCAACATTTATATTTTCGAAATATTGATCGAAATATTAGTCGAAACGCTCTTATTATCGAATAAAACTTGTTACGTGTTTAAAGAGAAAATGCGCGAGTAAGTAAAATTTACAGTATAGAAAAACGGATGTACGCAATATCAAAATATTTAAAATCTTACAGTTGAAAATTTTACAACGATGAATTAGTTAAAAGCATTTTCGCTGTAAGCTACTTAGAAAATTATCAGAACCGTTACGTTCCAAAGTCCAGGAAATATCATTATACCATTATACGGCAAGTTTCGTTTTATTATACTTCTCGTTTTTCGAAAACACGAGTTCGAACAAGCTGAAATGTAACTTTCGGTAGCTCAACATTAGCAGGCAGCTCGCGAAACAAAAAAGCTTAAATGCACACATATGTGAATTTGTCAGATAGAGCAAAAGAAGGATCGAGAAAGCCCTTATTAAAAAAACACGAACGTGAAACATGGTTAGATGAAAAGTGAAAAGAAAGCGACACTTACCGAAATACGAATAACCACGCCCTCGAGACATCAATCGACAGCCGCGCGCTCGGAAACGTAAAATGTAAAATCACGATTATCGAAAGGAGTCCAGCCACGAATGCATCTCATTCTCCGCGAAACGTACCTAAGCGTAAAACATTAGAATAATTCAGGCAAAAGCTACACAAAAACGCGCCACACATGTAAAAGCTTTCGACGTTGCGCACACAATCGTTCTCTTTCTACTCTCTCGATACGCGGGAGTGTCGCAGCCACTGCAACCGCGTGTCTCTCTCTCTCTCTCTCTCCCTCTCTTTCCCTCGCGACGAGACGACCGCTTCTCTCTCGGTTTAAACACATGTATTACAAGCGTGTAAACCGACTAGTCGCGGTTCGGGGCCCTTTGATCTCGGCCATTCATCACCCCTCGCGAGAAAAAGTCTAATAATATACGCGAGTATATTCTCTCGCTCCGAGCTTTTTTATATGCGCGCTGTAGTAGACGCGTCGAGGGAACTTATACACGTACGTCACATGTGCATCTGTATTGGCGATATCGCGTCGGATTTTTTTAGCGCGAATGCGCTCGCTCAGAAATCGAGTTTTTTCCGAGCTTGCGTTCGTTCGTTTAGCGCGATTAGCCGAATAAAGTATCGCCGCTGATAAGGTGCAGCTGTAATTTCGCGTCGATCGTCCAAGGGCTCGAGCGACAAATCTGAAAAACAGGACTTCGTATTTTCATCGCGGAGGGAAAATCGCGACAGTGTTACAACACCGAATCAAACAGGAAGATATCGCGCGCACGTAATTCTATTAGTAGAATATCGACGGAGATGTTTTCTTTCTCGAATACATTATCGCTATCGTTTGTTACGAGTAGCTTTTTCGAGATAGATAAAGGAATAAAGCGTTATTTACTATGCAATCGGAATATAATGCGTCACTCGGAACGAAAAACTTTGAGGAAAAAACGACGTTTTCGCTCGTAAATTTGCTTTCGCGGTGGCGTTGAGCCACCGATGAAAAAATAACGGTTTCATAAGTGAAAAATAATCTATTTGCGCAATCGAATACATCCCTCGAAAATTTATAAGGTAGGGTGGGTAACAAAGCTGCAGCGAGTCTCGCAATTAATCTCGTTAAAATAACATATATAGGCGTGAAAATGCGCATGAAGAATTACACTTAAAGCGAGAAGAGTTACTCGTCGTTTAGACAGAGCCGACAGATTCATGTCTAAACATTCTGAGTCAGCTTTGCCTAAAAACCTCGTACATGCGTGTACATGTATTATATACGAGCTTACGACGTCCAAATAAAGAACGCCACGTGCCGAGATAAGTGTTCGTTGAAAGGGATACTATTGCCCCGGATCGTGAAAAAATGACGCAGATTGATGCTTCGTACGTTTAATTTGTGAGAAATACGACGGGCGCTTAATTTCTTTCGCGATCTACTATTTTTGAGTCGAGGTCTGCTCGGCGATACCGAATCGGGGCTTAAAATTGAAATTTCATGACGAACCGCTTCTCGGGTTTACAGGTACACGCGAGTTATCGAAAAATTTACGAGCGTCTTATTAAACATATTTCGTTATTGATTATTAGCGTTTTTATCTTTCTTCGCTGACGTTGGAGTACCGCCCTGTTTGAAAAACAGAACCTGTTTGTAAAAGCGATGAGCATACCTTAATTAATTAATACCTTAACGCCTACGAATATTAGTACGATAAATCAGAGACTAGCGTAAGACTTAAAAAAATATTCAAGCTTTTAATTTGCTCCAACGTCGAATGGATGAAACGGCGATCACGAATAGTTTTGCCAGACTTGTTTATGAAAGATCGGATAACACTCCAGGATATCAAATATATGGAAATACCACGTATCTTAGTAGATATTCGTATAAATTCGATTACAACATTATTCGACGCAAAAACAACCAATTACGGTATATCTACTCCTTTTACCACTTTAAGCTTAGAAAAAAATGTATTCAAAGTATTTCAAATGATAGATATCTAGTAACGTCGGATATTAAAAAAAAAAAATCGATAAAAAATAAGAAACATAAAAATATTTTTAAGCGAATCAAAAATAAATATTCTAGAAAATACGCGACAAATTTCTCATTCCTAACGCAAACTTTTTTCCGCCGGTGTATCGTAAAGGCGTAGGAGAAAAAGAAAATGATTCGATACCCGTCGTACAATAAAATGGTAGAGAGTAGTATTTAAATATGTTACACGATTAACGCTACTCAAAAATCTCAACGAAAGATGAGATATACTTTTTGATAAAATTATCGCCAACCCGAAGACGCCGCGTTTGTTTTTAGAAAAATATAACGAGATTATTGAAATAATAAATAATTTTAATAACATCAATCGAAACAATGTATACAACTGCAATTCAATCCGACATTCAATTCGATTCTCTTATTTTTCTTTTATTTGATTGTTCAATTTGATTCACCATCGAGCAATAAGAAAAGCTCAATGGTCAATAACGAAAATCGTCATCAAACGTTCGAAATGACAACGGAACATGAAATATTGGGTTTTCGGCCTGTTACAAATAAATGGCAGCAATATTTATCAAACGTAGACAATCGATATCTCACGTCTACGATAAAAATTCGTAAAATGCGATATTTTCAATAAGTTATTAATTAACAGATAACGATTTTAAGAATTAAAAAAAATATTAAGATTCTTTTTAATAAATTATAAATATTAGAGTATTTTCAGCTATCGAGTACCATTATTTATTATTCGTATAAAAAATATTTAAGTTAATTTCAGATCATAAATTAAGCGTTTATATCAAAATTAATTTTCTTTTTGGATACGTATATATATATATGTGTGTGCGCGCGTGAATTTTTATTTTTATTAAAATACCATTTTAACTGTAACGAATAAGTTTCTTTTCACGCAGAGATCGGTACAAAGGAAATTTGATTCTCGTAACGAGTCGAACCGAAAGGGGCTAATCTTTCGGTTTATCAAATTCACTCGGTTTCGGCGTAAACGCTAAAAAAAAAAAACGTCAGTCCCAACGGATCGAATCCCACTGCACTCGTCGATGACCCCCAAAAAAAAGTCCAAGTTGGTTTTTTGGGAAAATGCGAGCCGAGGGTTTGCCGAATAAAGAACGGCGCCCGTCGGGACGGAAATTAAAATCGGCCCTCATTTCCTCCGAAAGCTTGCGCATACGCGCGGAGAGAAAGAGAGCGAGCGAGGAGGTGAGTGAGAGAGGCGAGAGAGAGAGGCCAACAGCCCTCCGGCCCTCGGCCCATTTGCTCCGGCCGTAAAGTCCGATCAAGTCCGATTCGAGCTCGAGGGGAGCGGCCCGAGGAAAAAAAAAAAGATCCGGGGTGGGGAGTCGCGGCGTCGGTGCGCTCGGCGTCGATCCGTCCGGCACACTCGCCTCATGCGCGCCGCGCGCGAGGCACCGGCAAAAACGCGTCTCTTTCTCGGGCCCGAACCGCTTCCGAGAACCGCCGAGAACCGCACAGTGCGCGTCTTCTTCGCCGCGTCGCGACGATGCCCTTCGGCTTCGGCCCTTTCGGTACGCCGCTCCGCGAAATATTTCCGTAAGGTTCTTGGGTTGTTGGAGGGGAGCTGCGCTCGGACTCGGGGATGACGGATGTACGCGTCGCTCGGGCTTGAGCTCGATCCCTTGAGCTCGATCCCTTGAGCTCGATCGCTGGCCGCTCCAGTCGGGAGGAGCTTACCGAGCTTGCGCAAGCTCGCACAGGTGCTTTTTCCTTCGTTTGTTCTTTCGTTATTTTATCTTTCGAGTCACCGAGGCGATGCTTCGGTTCTTCGAGCGAGAAAAGCTCGTTAGAGAGTCGTGGAAGGAAGCTCCGAAGGATCTTCTAACGCGTGTAGAAGACAGCGGGTAATGTGGTCTGCTTGGAAATACGAGACCTATCATATGCAGTCGTGTACGGCTTGACGGCTACATATTTCGAGTCTTATTGCTTGCTTCCTGTATATAACTGACAGAACGAGCGAAGAGTCTTTTTTAACGTTAACCTACGAACTACGAGCCCAACTTTTTTTATACTTCAACTATTTTTCACCTTCTACTTATTTAGAAGATGAGTTATCGATATTTTTAATTAGTTTTCCGTTACGCTTGCGCTAACGCATCGTTGATGGAATTGGGTAAATTTTAAGTCTTTGATCCTCCAAAGTGCAGTTGGAACTGAACTTTACGGTAATGCCACGAATGTTGTTTGTTATTATTTATAAAATATTTAACTCTCGGCTCGAGTTGTAATTTATTGGATACTTACTATTCGTTACGTTTGTTCGGTTATCGATAAATTTGATTTTGTATATATGATTGAATAAAACTAAGAATCGTGAGATATAAAGTTTTCGTTGGAGTTAAATTTTAAGTTACAATTCATAATAAGGAAAACCGAGTTCGATAATTAACAACTGTTTGATATTAAGTAGATGATAATTTATATATTTTTTAAAAGTAAATCTACGGTATAATTTAAAAAACTTAAAAACATCCAATTTGAACGACGTATTAGAATAACTGTCAAATGACAAATTTCTGTACACTTCTTGCCAAATTCTAATAGAATTTGATACTTTGATCACATGGACATCGTTACATTTTTACATTGTTTTAAACTTATTTTTTTTAATCTTCGTAGATCGATCATCGGTCTTACGCAATCACAAGTAATATTGGAGAGTTTAGATTCTTTGACTAAATTCACTAGCTAATATCGTATTAGCGATCCGCGTTTATATTTTATTATTGCGATGAATCGTTATCAGGGACTTATTTGCTGATTATAACACGTTGGATAATACATTTACACATTATGTTAATTCGTTGATATGAAAAATTTGTTCAAGTAAAAATTGCAGTATTTTTAATTTATTCGCTTCTGTACTTTTTATTAAAATTAGGTATAAAGTTAAAACAAATCAATATTTTTACACTTAATGCTTTTCACGCGAATTAAAAAAAATTGTATATTAAGTTTTTTTCTTAAATTATCATTCAAATTATCAAGTTCTTAAAGTATTTGTAATGTTCAATTACAGTAAGATAAAATTGAAGTAGCAGAACTTATAAACAACGTCTAAAAACTGGAATTTTTCTTTCCAACTTAAAACTATCGTTCATCTATTTAATTTCTTTTAGTTTAATAGTCTATAATTCTTGTTCATTGACGACATATGTAGTAATCTTTAAAATATTATGACTTTGGTAGTTTACTTCTAAGTTGCATAGAATGTAATTAATAATTAAATTAAATGAATTCATAAATATGACGTCAATTTGTGAATGATTTATCTTTAAGAAAAAATATTAAGAAATGCATTATCGGTTTTTTAAAAGTTAATTTTTTTTTAATATTAGTTAGATAAGATATCAGAAATAGTTTACTTTTGTCTCGATTAAAAATACAAAAGTTGAGATTTAGATTCTAAAATCTAATTATAAAGTTATAATATAGTTTATCGAACATTTTTATACGTTTAATAATTTTTATTTTCAAGCAACAAGGAAATGGAAATATCGAATAAATTTTACTTTTAAACTTACACGTCAGAAAATAAAGAAAAATAAAATATCAATGTGAAAAAAAAACTGAAAAAGGGTTTGAAATCGCAGTTTATTATTCATTCTCGATTTTTCACATTCGTGTACGTAAAAGATAACTCTTGGTCTGATTAAGTTCGACACGTATTATTCGTCGATTTTAATTTTATATTGTATAATTCTTTATTTTGTTCGATGTATCTCAGTTTATATAAGTGATTTATTACGGAGTCAGCGATTAAATAGGAAAATTATTACCATATGATTTTGGTTTTATTAAAAATATCGAGAGTGGAGTGTTAAAGAAATAATGTTACAAATTGTATAATATTTCAGTTTCAGATTTAATACCAATAGCTTTTGATAAACCTATTTTACAACCATGATAATTAAAAAGACGTCTGGTTCGCATACCAAACAGGGTAAGTAAACGGATTTTCGGGGAAACCGATTTTTTATACGCTTTGCTGCGCGATCCCAAAGGTAATCCGAGTCCCGATATAAATTTTAATAAAGACGTTGTTCGTGCGTTTTATAGGAACGAGAATACGCGTAAAACCTACAAGTTCGCAATACGAAATAATTTACTCGATCGATATACGTACACACGTGCGCACGCATATATTTATTTAGCGCGTAAAACGTAATGGCTCGCATGGCAATGATTTTTCACGAGAAAAATCAATTAAATCGGAGGATGTAATGCGCGCGAAAGACAGGAGAAATCGTAAATTATAAAAACTTATAAATAACGCGGAGAGACTCGATTCGAAACGAAATAAATAAAGCCGAGTTCACAAGCGACGGTCAAGCCACGCGTTTTAAAGCTCGACTCGACGACCCCGCCCCTCCCGTCTCGCGCAAAAAACAATTTAATAAATTTTCACTTCACACCTGTCACAATAAGTAATTCCATCAAAGCATATTAAACGACGATTATTTCTGCTCGGTGGCCGAGTGCATCGCCGTCGCCACGATCGTCGCCACGATCGTCGCCACGATCGTCGCCTCGATCGTCGCCACGATCGTCACTCCCGTCTCCGCGGCGTCGGACCCGAGAATTCAGGAAGCCGCTGCTCTATTTCAGCGTTATTCCATTTCACGGTCCGCCGAGCGCCAATATTCTCGAAAAAGCGGCACCGGGTCGAGCGAATCGCGCGCGAATTAATCGACGCGTACTCGCGTTCGCGCATGCGCACCCCGATCAACTACCCGCTGCGCCGGAATAATGGACGGACGGGGTCCATCCCAAATTCGCTTTACAAAGAGCCGCGGCGAGCCAAGAGAGCTTGATTTACGCCGGGACCGCTAATAACTCTTTACAGGGAAGCGGAGGGAATTCGCGCGGCCGCCGCGCTGATTTGCCTTGCTTTATTTTTTTTTCCCTCCTTTCTTTATTTTCTCCTTTTTTCCCCTCGTTCCTTCGTCCCCGCGGCCGTTCCCGTCGACGACCGCGCGCTTATTGGGCGGCGAGAGACGCTTTATCGTTGCTGCGAAAGCTCCGCGGACCGAGCGAGTCCGCGCGGAAAATCGCTCGACCTCCTCTGAGCTCGCATTGTTCCCGAGAGAGGCTTAGGCGTGGTTGGAGGATTAAGTTTATTATATAAGTTTATTATCGGGACTCGTTCGATCCTCCATTTTTTACCTTGGATCCTCGGTCGAGCTTTACGCTTCTCGGCTCTTTGCACCAGTAGAGCCTCACCTCCGCGGCAGGAACTTTCAATAAAATTCCTAGAGGTATTTTTCAAGGCTTAATGACGCAACCGAAGAACACTGGCTCATTGTATTTTAATAGATCCATGCTTCGAATACAGGAGTTATTTTAGCGATGGTTTCGAAATGTTTGGTAAAAATGTATTTTGACTTGTACTGTGAATAATTGGCAAATCGGAAGCTTAGCGTGTATCTTGAGCGAGTAAGAAACACCGAGGTCTTTCAAAGTTTAAGGTTACGCATGTTTTTAATTAATAGTTTATTTTATTATTCGAACGATTCTATGCATTTTTTTCTTATCTCGATTTCGAATTTGCTTAGCTCGTAGTCGCGTTTTTAATGGATAGCCACGCGGTAACCAGAATTTGTGGTAATTTAATTTATAATCGATATTAATCGGCGATCGTTGATATAAAAATATATTATAGCCGTGGATTTATAATTTTATTTTGTAACGTTTGAAAAAGCCCACTAAAATTTTTATTTTAAACTGGTGATCCGTAGCTGTAACACTCTCCCGAATCGAACGTCGAATGCGAATATCTTGCTCCAGAACTAATTGCGAGTCTTAAAAACTTAATCACTCGATTCGCAATTAAACAAGACGAATATTAAAAATTAATTAATGGCGGTGTATTTATCATCCCCGCCAAAGAACCAATTTCTTTGAAAGCTTCGAATATATAAAGTTCGGTTGATTAGTCTAAAAATGCGGGGATTAATCACGCCCGAATCTATTCGTACGCATTCGGATACTTAAGTTCTTATGCTACATTTGAAATAAATTAGACAACGCTGCGCCTATAACATTTAAACTTCAAAATTCCTTTACAACAATCGTTATTGTGCCTCTTCAAAGAACGAGCGACAGCGAGGGGCTTTATTACGGGATAAATCATTCGAGTTATTTATAAGATAAAATGGAAAATCGGTAGACGAATAAATTCTGCAAAGCGTCGTGACCGTCGATCTCGAAATTTTACATCGATTTTCGAGACGATAAAAGATCCGTTACTACGTCGCGATGGTGTCGCGTCGAATACTGCACTGGTATCCTTTCGGTCAACACGACCATATTCGTAACCCAGTCAAATCTGTTTCAGAGAGCAGCGTGAGCACCGTGGCCGGACAACTGAGCCAGAGTCCTCAACACCCGCATCACCAGCAGCAGCAGCAGCAGCAGCAGCAGCAGCAGCAGCAGCAGCAACAGCAACAGCAGCAACAACAACAACAGCAACAACAACAGCAGCAGCAACAGCAACAGCAGCATCAGCAAACCCAGCACCAACAGCAACAGCAGCAGCAACAGTACGGCGAGGTCAATCAGCTCGGCGGTGTATTCGTCAACGGTCGACCCTTGCCCAACGCCGTTCGTCTCCGGATCGTTGAACTGGCCCAGTTGGGCATCCGGCCCTGCGATATCTCTCGTCAGCTCCGCGTGAGCCACGGCTGCGTTAGCAAGATCCTCGCCCGGTACCACGAGACCGGCAGCATCTTGCCGGGTGCGATAGGCGGAAGCAAACCCCGCGTGACAACCCCGAAGGTCGTGCAATACATAAAGCAGTTGAAGCTCAAGGATCCCGGGATCTTCGCCTGGGAGATCCGCGACCGGCTCTTATCCGACGGGGTCTGCGACAAGTACAACGTCCCCTCGGTCTCGAGCATCTCCAGGATACTGCGGAACAAGGTGGGGGCAGCGGCAGCGGCTGCGGCGGCGGCCGCCGCCGCCGCCGCCGCCATCCATCACCACCCCCATCACCCGGCGCACCACCACCACCACCACCACCACCACCATCTGTACGCGGCGGCGGCGGCTGCGGGGGCGGCGGCCCTTTGCGCTCCTATGCCCTACCCCCCGACGGCCTACCATCCCCCGGTCAGTCACCACCACCACCACCACCAGGGCGCCATGGCAGAGAACCAGCAGGATGGAGGCGCCACCGCTGGGGGCAGTTTCAGAAGATTTCTGGCGATCGAGGAGGGTGGGTACGGGACGAGGTTCGACCTTCATGCTCAGGCTCTCGTCATTGGCCAGTGATTCTTGTATGACGTGTATAGATCGTGATCATTCGAGTTACTTTTTTTCTTCGTACGTGCAGTATTTTGTATTTCATGACTTTTCTACTTTTTTATTTTCTTACTTCGCTCTTTTTTTCTCGGCTTTTTCGTATCTCTTCAAGAACCCTTGCGTTATTTTATCCGTTTCGGTTTTATATTTTTTTGTTTTGTTTTGAGGAAGATCTTTAATATATGTATACGATTTTTAATATATCTTTTTAAATAAGCACAGTTGTAATAGCTTACGATACTTTGCGTGAAACTTAAATTCTCAACTTAGTTTTACCGTTCCTGTTCTTGGACTGCCTTGTTGATATATCTTGTTGGAATGAGTGAGCAACATTTTTAAAATATATTTTTTTATTAGTCGGTGCATAGTAAATATTGTATCAATCATTTTATCCAGTATTAGCTAAATATTTTATTAGTATTACATCTTTATTTTTACTCCGTTTATGAAAAATTAAACGATAAAACATTACAAATTTTTCTAATTCAGAATATTTATAAATTTAAGTATTTTTTTAAATGAATCTTTTGTATTAAGGATATCTATAATTTTTGAGAAATTTATATTATAAAAGTACATTTTATTATCTTAAATTTTGAATAATGAAAGTAAAAACTTAAATGTTTAAAAAAACAATGTTTATTAATTTATAAAAAAATAAAGTTTTTTATACATATTTTTAATGTAATTTTTACATCATTTTAATTTTCTTTTTCAATTGGTCTTTTTTGAAATAATTTAAATTACAATTTATATATAACTTGACAGCATTTTAAAACCTTAAAATCTCACAGTTATAAAATTTTTACTGATACAGTTTTTTATATATTTTAATGGTAAAAATTGAAAGTTAACGTAATTAATCGTTTCTATTCCATTAAAAATTTTCTGTAATATATATAAATAAATAATTATCTAATTCTTTGTTTTAATAGAATGCTATTTTTGAGTATTATCTTCTTTATAAATTATCTGTTTTATTACAATTTTATTTAAAAAGAAACTTAAAGTTTTTAAATATAAAACTAAAATATAACGTTAAGTGAAGTTTTGAAAGATTTTCAACTCCTTAACTTCGTCTTAGGCGGAGGAGGATGTAATAATGGAAACTGTGTACATCCATGTAAAAAAAGCAGAAAAAATAGAATCGACTCTAAATATAGTATTAAAAAACATTAGTTTTTAATTAGAAAATTTTTTTTAATTCTATCGTAAAGAAATAATGTAAAATCACGTTATTTTATCGTTAACGTTAAACTAAATTAGCATCTTCACTGAGTACTGTTTAATTTTAACGAAAAACGATTGGGCCATGATTTTTCATTTTTCCACTGCTCGATTTTAAATTAACCATTGATTTACATAATTCCGCGTTTTATGAATCTAAAGTAGATTCGTACGGTTGTGAAATTTACATCAAAGACACCAATCAAAGTCTTAGTTAATTTAAGCACAATATTTTTCTTAATATAACTGTATCAACTATTCGCGTACGGTAAAAAAATTCGAATCGTTACCTAGAATGAAAAACCTAAATTACGTTTGCTAAATTTCGTATTAAATTATTTTTTTTAAATATAATATATGACGATAAAGTAAGCGAAATTAAATTTAAATCTACCAGTGCTTACGTTGTCTATAAAATTTTAAAACTAAAAAATTTTCGTTTACATGTGCACGCAAACGAACTATTTATTACCGTACTATTGGAAATATATCATTGAATATGAAACGAGCCTTGATACATCGTTATTAAATCACGCGTTCACATGTGCTTCCTCTTACATTTTGCGGTACTTGAGCAAATTTAGGGTTTTGGAGAAACGCGTTTAACGCTAAAATTTACGACGTAAATAATCGCGAAATATATATTTTAGAAAGCCTTCGTACAATCGATTTTCTTAAAAAATTCAATACAATCGATCGTAATACCGAGAATAACAATATCCAATGGGAATGTCGATAGTCGTAAACGGTAATGTACAGATGGCGGATTAGACGATACATTCAACGAAACCCGTGAGTTTTCGTCTCGGCTTTGAGTAGCTCACGCGAGGCCGTTCACGCGGAAAGTATGCGGAGGAAAGCTCGTAAAGTTCGGTACATTAACGTCGGTGCATATCATTGTATCAGCTTTATTATTGGAAACGCGAATCTCGACCCCGATACTCGTCGCGTCTCGTAAATTTGCCCCGGGCGAAAGTCCCGCGGTGTTGTAAGGTTCGAGGAAGCCGAGCGCAAAACGAGCAGCGGAAAATGGAAAATGAAGGTAGATCGTGGCAATGCCTCGAAGCAAATGCGGCGTTTTCGGGGGGTCGACGAAATATTTTCGAGCGTCTCGAGCGCGTTCTCTTGATTCCAGCAGCCCTGCCGAATTCGTCGCCGGCCTCCTCGTGTAAGCAGCCGAGCAACTCGTCGCCCTCGCCGCCGACGGGATCGAACGGGCCGACCCCCACGACCACGTCCTCCTCGACGAGTCTCCACTGGCCGAGCTCCCACACCGTCCACGACATCCTGTCGGGCGCGATCCCGGGCCTCGTAGCCGACAACCTCGCGCGCCACCATCACCATCACTCCCACCACCACAACGACTCCCAGAGGATGTCGTCCTCGGGCGGCGAGACCGAGCATCACCACCACCGGCATCAGCAGTATTACGCCTCGACCCTCTATCACCACCACCATCATCTGGGACACCAGGCGACGGTCGCCGCCGGAGCCGCGGCCGTCGGAGCCGGACACATGCAGATCGCCGCCGCCGGTAGCGACAACTTCCACGTCGGCTGCGACTAGTGACGACTCGCGCCCTTTTAACGACTGTTACCCCCGAGTGTTTTGGCCCGAGTGTAGGCGAGGCGACGACCCGCTTTGCGATTCTCGAGGAATAATCGAACGCTTCTCTTCTTTCGGCTTTTCCGTGCTCCTTCCTTTTCAAATTGCGTCGATCGGGAGGAGACAAACTTCCTTTTACGTCGCGTACTTCCTTTTTCTCGTAGTTCGACAAGAGCTTTAATTTGCCGAGAGCCCGTCAATTTTCGTGTTTTTCGTTTAACTGGAAGAGCCCCGGTACAAATTCGAGTAGTCTTTGACTAGTTTTAAGCCCTTTTTATTAGCCGATCGAAACCCGACGCGACCACTCCAAACTAATACGTATAAGTACTATATTATTTAAACTAGACCACCAAATAAGCCACTTTGATCTTTATCGTTTTATCAAAAGGAGTAAATAAAATTTCTACGTATGCATTCATCTCAAAAATATCATTTCGAAGTTTTTCGATTAGCTTCGCTACAACCGACAGATTTACTTTATCGTTCACCGCAACGTTTTTTAGAATATACATGGTTTATTTCGGAGCCAAAGTTGCTCCGTTCCTTCGTCGTTCTCCGTTACACCAACGTAGAACTACGCTCGGAAATAGTTTTTTAAAACGGTAATGGCTATGTTAAAGCGATCGATATTATCCACCTTCAAAATATATGCAATATTTACGAGTTAAAGCGAAATAATATACTACTGTTTCCCTATCGCGAATAAGTGGGATTTCCGAAGCACAAAGTTATTTATTCGTGTCGATTGAAATGAGCTCTCGTCGAATTAATTTGGTTACAAGTACGGTATTTTGGAAGCATTTAAAATACTTTCTAAAAGACCACGCGCATACATACATTCTATTAGTTTTATATTTCATCGTTCTTTTTTTACCGGAATCACGAATTCGAAAGATTTTTATCTCAATCTCCAGTTAAATCAGTCTTTTTGAAAAAGTAAGAAAAAAAGATCACGATATTTACAAAAATTGTAAATACAAATAATACGAGTAATTCTTTCGATACGCGCGCAATTTGATCAAATTTGATTCGAAAAACGATATGGTTATGCCACGAGCGAATTATTCCTCTTTAGATTAGAACATTAAATTTAAAAAAGTTGTGTAAATATTAATATAAGAAAAACGAAAATGAAAAATATTATTTACAGATCGACGTTCTTCCACATGATTAGTAAGTAATAAGCTTATTGTTAATAGATCTTTTACGATAAAGTGGTGCTAATAACGTAAAAAAAGTTGCTATTACCACAATTTTCGAAGGACTGATGAAAATGTGAGATCCATCATGAAAGTGTGAAAAGTATAATTTATTCATGATAGAGTCATCCCATTATCTCCCTCTCTTTGTACATATACATCAATATGTTTTGATTTATCGAGTGTTTTTTCTTTTTTTTTCTAGTAAGGCTGTTTCATTAATTATTTATAACTACACAATTTAAGTTTTATCCGAGTAAATGTTATACGTTTTCTTCATTAATCTATTTACTCAAAGTTAAAAATATGCGCTGAATCGATAATTTGATTTGTAAATTTGTAACATTGCACAATTGGTGGTGGAAAAAATACATAAAAGACTCGTAAATTCGATTACGAAGATACATAAAAGAAGTTTGTGTAAAAGAACAAAAAATAAATAAATAAAAAAGAGAGATAAAATAATCTCAAAGTACAATGGAATTTTCAGCGAGTCCGAGGCGCTCACGCGTCGTTAAATTCCGTTGCAAAGTAAAAATCTATTCGCGCGTTAATAACGATTCCAACGGCTTATAAAATAAGCTCAGCGTCGATGGAAAACGATCAAAGAGTCGCGCAAAGCCAAGTTGGAAGCAGCGGGTTGAAAGGGTGAAAATACGCGGAACGATCAGTTTTCCGACGAGGGAGCAACGCTTCCAATCCGAGGCGAATCCGAGCGAATCGGAAAAGATGTCGACGAAAGATACATCCTCGAGTAGCCGCGGTCGCGAGCGCGAGATCCGGCCTAAAATTAACATCCGAAAATCGGAAAGCCGAGCGGCGCGCGGCGATTGTACTTCGAACTTGGTTTCTCGGAAGGAGGAACTTTTCCCGAGCGCGTTTCGGAGCGACTTTGACGGGGGCCGCCGGCAAACTATACACACGTGCTACGGAAGACGAAGGACGCCGACGCCGACGCCGACGTCGACGACGACGACGACGACGACGACGACAACGACGGTAGTTGGAAGCCCGGCCTCGCTATATATGTGAATGCGACTGCGCCCAGGCCACCGACCCGTCAAATCGCGTCCAACCGATACCGGACCATATTTCCCTCGCGTTGCACTGCTACGCTTTTCCTCCTCGGTGACATCGACGTTTCGTCGAATGCGCTCTTGCGTCGTTAATGACCCAACGGATGCCTCGTTTCCCCTTTCTCTAACGGTCGGCTAGTGACAAAAATTGGCGCTGCTCGAGTAATTTCCCACGCTGCTTTGCATTCGCCGACCAACTCTACGAGGACTCTCGAGCACTTGCGCGATCCAAGAAAAATGTCTCGAGCTCGAATCCGGGTTTCGTTTTCCTTCGGTGAAACCAAAGCAACTTTAGCTCGAAAATATCACGAGTTTGAAAAGGAATCGATGATTGATTCGTCGACGAACGTTTTATGCGCACGAAGACGAGAGAAGGCGCAAATATTCACGGCAAATCTTACGATTGGTACGGTATTTGTGCGGCTCGAGTTAATCGACCGATGCAAAGCGCGGGTTTTTAATAATATTTACGAAAGAGATATCGATTTCAATCTGCGAATGATGGAAACAGTTTGAAAAGGTAACCAACGCGTTTTATACCGACGTATAGCGCGTGGAACTATTGTTCCGAATAATTCGTAAAATGATTCGTAAAACCGACGATGTACACGAACGATTATACGTTTTTTATCTTTTTACGAATAAAAATACGAATGAAAACTGTGGATTAAAGAGGTGAAAATTTGCATATTAAAATAATGCGATATCCAATTGTGCAATGAATAAATTTGGAAAGGTTATATACCGCTTAATCACCTAACGGAGAAAAGTTTGCTTAAAAGAAAAAGTAAAGAAAATCTGTATTTAAATTCAATTTCGTCGAGTTTCATGTGTGCTCGTGCGAATGTTAAGTGAATACACGCGAGTGCCCCGACTGCGCACGTAATGTAATTACAATAAAACCATTATTGTTTATAACAAAAGCGAATAAACATGACGCTCAAAAAAAGAAACGGAGCTTTCATGTAAGCAACGAAACTCACTCGTTTTATATTCTTTTATACATCACGTCTCTGTATCTCGCCTTCCTTCGCCTTTCGCGTCATAATCCTGTATAATATCTCGATCGAGTCCCAATTCCTCATTAAGCCTACGTATTAACGTATTATCTTAACAAGGAAGTCAATACTACGATATACAATTAATTCGAAAACAACGAGTTTAAAACGAAAGAAAATAATTACATCTATCGAAAGAGTCGCGTTTCTCGTAATCGCGAGAAAAATAAAGCGTTCTCAAATTTACGATTTGGGAGTATTTTGAAAATGTAATTCAGATTTTGAAAAGACTTAAATTTGAAACGAGAACGAATTATTCTTGGGTTTTAACGAAGACGAATATCGAGCATCGGATACTAAAAGAAGATGGTTATTTCGAGAAAAGAGCGAAAAATTTTAAGTTATAAGTATAATACTATGATGCACCGATTCGTAAACGCGAGGTTAAGATAGAAATCAATCGAATAAAACCAACGTCAAAATACGAAAATTGACTGTCCCGCGTAAATTTCTTTATTTGTTAACACGCGCGTAGCGTTTATTCGATAATAATCGGTAATATCGTTTAGAAAATTAAAATCCTATGCTTAAATCACTGTGGTTGGCTTGCGTGACTGAACAGAGTGAGATTTGATTTTGATTTCATTACGGTTGAGAAAAATCGTTACTCATGAAATGGTGTCATTTGGGACTTTAACTTACTCAGAGACTTATAATACTGCGTTAATTCCTGCGTGGCAATGAAGCAAATTTATGCCGCTGTTGAAAAGGCTTAAAAACGCCTCTCAGTCAATCATTTACATCGTCAAATAGCGCTATAGGTAGCACGCGAAGTGCGTTTATTACGCCGGGTAATTTTTCTTAACAACCAAGATAACACGGGAGTGCTACTGATCGTCGACCTGCCGCCCCACGGCACAATAAAGGCCCGAGATTGCCCTGTCGCTTTATCTCGGCTTTATAATAATAACTTGTCGCGTGATACATGAATCGCTTTGATGTTAAGAATTTAGCCTGAAATTAAAGGGTCGATTGATTAATATTTCATTTCGAGCTTGACTTTTTATTACGGGGATTTATTGCATTATATAGAATAATTTGCGCTTAGGAAAAGGAAAAAGAGGGCATTTTTCACAGTCGTCGGTAAAATTTACAGGTGCTCGTAAATCCTGCATTATCGATGTCTCGAATGAAAATCGTTATAAAACTGTTTTATAAATATACAAAATGGAGTACTATCGTCGGAATCAACTCGATAAAGCTTCTCCTCCTCCGGCTTATTAATATTATTTAAATAGAAGGGTTAAATTGGCCGGTTCTTTCTCCGGCGTCCTCTCTCTCTCACTCTCTCTCTCTCTCCCTTTGTATTTCCAAATAAAATCGTTAGGTGGGACGAAGGCCGACTTCTCCTACAACCGCCGTACGGGGAAATTAAATCCGATCGGGGAAAAACATCGGGTTGAAGAGCGTTCGAAAGGTGCCCGGGACGAGTGGTCTCCGAGCAATTCGAACGGACGTTTACGAGGCGCGGCCATTTTTCGCCGGTAATAAATCAAAAAACGCCCGGGCGAGTAAGAAAGCCCCGGCAAAGGGATCGTCACCGGGCTAATCGAAGAAAGCCCTCGGCGTCATCGCGGCCTGTCCGGCAATTAAAAAAACCGCCGGGGACTCGTCGTCCACGGGGCTGGCCGAATTCCGAAAAGGGATTTCCGACGACGACGACGACGACGACGACGACGACGACGACGACGACGACGACAACGACGACGTAGACGCGAGCCGAGGATCGCGGGCATCGAGCGGCTAGGCGACGTAATGAGGAGAGCGAAAGAGAGTCACGAAGGCGCGCGGCCCTTTTGAAATCCGAACGGCTGTCGGGCCCCGCAACTCCGCCCCGAGACACTATAACGCGAGTATAGGTTACGTCGAGGTGCGCGCTCCGACGGCTACCGGAGACCCCGCAGACGGCCCTCCGACGCAACCACCACCACCTTCGTCACCACCACTACCACCACCACTACCACCACTACTACCACCACCACCTCCATCGATGTAACCTCTCCCCGGGTCCCTCGGCTTTGACTCGCTAGTTATTAAGCGCAAAGGGCCGGTTCGTACGAGCGAGGCCTTTACGCGGCCCACTAAATCACTTTTTTCGCTCGCCTTGCCGCTCTGTGGGAAAGGAAGCCAGGGGTCAAAGAGTGAGCTTGTCAGCCTTGTTTACGCGCCCGGGGAATCGCGTCGAGATACTCTTCCCCTTCTGAATACGGGGGGAGGGGTCCAAGGTTCTTATCTTCCCGTGTCTCGTTTTTTCTATCTCGTTTTTCGTTTTTTTTCCCTCGCGGTTTCTCTCGTTGGATCTTCCCTCGACTTTTCATCGGGTTTTCCCGCGGGGAACGTTGCGCAATCGTAATTCCACCCGCTTATCTTTTTCGAGAGGCATATTTACGTCGCGCGATTGCATTTTTTTTAACTTTTCGACGCCCGCATCGAAAGGTCCGCGCCTCCGATCCCGACCGAAAAAATGAACGAGTTCTTTGACTGCAGGTTACGGTTGGCCCTTCTCGTTTTTTTACGGCTACGAATAAATCTTTTTTAGAGCTTAAAATTAAGAAAAGCATCGGTCTTTCTTCTTTTCTGTTCTCACTCGTAACTCACGGATTCCGAGAAAATTATAGTTTTTTTTTCATTAAAATTACGATTTCTTCGATAATCTAAGTCCTTGGTAAGAAATAGTGGATAAAGTAAGCTTCTTCGATGTCGATAACCATTGTACGTGAGAAATTTCGGTTTCAAAAATAACAAAGAATAAATAAACACGTAAAAAAAACGCTTGGAAAAACTGCATGGTTTTTTCGTAGCAGTGATTGTCTAAATCGATTTTCAATAAGTGATCGTTAAAAAATTACCCAAATTCTTTCGCTTAGAATCGTTTCGTTATCGTAAAAATTGAAATTCTCGCGAAACGGGGAAACGATAAGCTTGGCGTATCGCACAGCTGTAATCGCTAGCAACGTTTAATTTCCTTCGGAACAGCGGGAACTCGTTAAAGTCTTTTGAAATTTATGCATACGTACCGTAGACCAACGGCCGAACAACGCGTTAAATGTTTACAAAAATTTAACCTTCGAGGTTGACGCGTGCCCGAGGACACGAGCGAAGAGTGACCGAGTCAGGATGAGTCGCACTTTGGAAGAGTTAAATTTTTCTCGCGAAAGGATCGACGCGTTTCGTTGCTTTCGATCCTCGATTCACCGAGCGGAGAAATAGGCGTTGCAAAAGTGCGAAATCGAATGAATTATCGATTACGCAATAAACGACTCGCTTCCAGGCCACTGACGAAGCGGCCACGCATAATTCAAAGAGCTATCGCGTTCGAGGCGAGCAACGCGTTGAAAAAGAAGCCACGCGGCGGTAAAAAGCGCAATAAATATATTCTGAAATATCGCCGCGATTGCACGCCCCTTCCGTTGAGGCAAGTGCTCCGGTGGCGGGACACTCTCTTCTCGTGGCGAGGGAAAAAGGCGCGAGGCTCGATGTATTTTCGGGGAGGGAAAGGTGTAAGGAGCCTGCGAAAGATGCGTCGGGGCGCGGACGGGGGAAGTTCCTTGACTGCTTCGCTAATTCGTTGCCAGACGCGTAAAGCGTCGCGTCGCCGGCGACCGATGCTATTTTAAAAAAGATGCGCGACGTCGCATAGGTGAGGCTCCAAGGAAATCCCGAGGCGACGAAACCGAAGGGGCGGATTCGCGCGTCTCCCCTCAACCCCTAAATCCGCGGATTTACAGGGCTCGCGTTTGTTCGTCTCGGTCGTTATACCCTAGGAATGTTACGGACTTGATTTAAGTTATTCGTTCCGGTCCATCCTACGGAAGAGATGTGAATTATTTTTACTTTTTTGCTCGAAGAATCGCGATGGCAACATTTTTAATGCGACCTTAAATTTTATTACGAATTCGAGTGAATCAAATTTGGGTAAAGTAATTTACAAAATTGTTGTTGTTGTTGTTGTTGTTGTTGTTGTTGTTGTTGTCTTATCCGTAAATGTATTCCATAATGAACGTAATTTTAAATATTATACAAAGTTCGGATTGCTCGACAAGATAAAGTCGTATACAGTAGAAAAGGAATAGAGTACGTTTTCTAAAATAACTCCCGCGCTAAGAACGAAGATAAGAAAAAGAGTAAAGTGGAAAACGGGAACATAAAAGAGAAGAAATTAAAGAGCGAGTTCGTGAAAGAGAAAGAGAGACAGAGAGAAACGCATGCAGGGGAAGAAAGATAGAAGGCCGGATGCTGTGTTTTCGGTACGTCGTATAGAGAAGGAGATAACCGATAGGAAGAAAAGGAACAAGAAGAGTTAAGCGCGAAGAAGAGCCACGACGCAGTTGCCGTAACCGACGACCACGACAACGACGACGACGACGACGACGACGACGACGACTACGACGACGACGACGACGGCGACGGCGACGACGAAGAAGAAGAAGAAGAAGTAGAAGAAGAAGAAGAAGAAGAAGAAGAAAACCAGGGGCGCGGATGACGAAAAGGGAAAGGACAAGAGAGACAGATGCACATAAACGATATTCCAGGTTTGCATAGCGGAACGCCCCTGTCCGTACGCATCGGGAGGAGTCTCGTACCCGCGTATGCACTTATATACATTGGCGCGATGCGACTGATGCAGTTGGCCGCTTTGTACGCGCGCCATTGCGTTTATTATATACGAGGCGCGCGCCGCGGCTCCCTTTTTTCAAAGGCCAAGGGAAAACGCACGCGCCCGATGCATCGAGGAACGAGCGAGACTCTTGTTTTTTCAAGCAAATCTGCGCAAGAGAAAAAAGACCGGATAAGTAAGAACGAGGGCCTAAATTTATAACGAGCTCAAGTTTACCGTATGCTTCTGCCCTTAAATTAGTTTAAGCTTCATGCTACTCACCGCGTCTCTAAACCCAACCGTTTCTCATTAAATTCGCAAAGCCGTTATTGTTTTTTCGTTATTTATGATTTTTAACGCTCGATCTTTGTAAATCACTCGCGATTACACATTAATTTAGAACCTCTTTTCCTTTCGAGATGATCGATCGCTGCGCCACTCGTCGAACTTGGATTAATATTATTATTTCCACTTTTGTATTCTACGTATTCTACGTTTGCATCGTGTACATCGTTTTTTATGTTTTTTTATGTTTTTAACGTAAAGTTGGTTCGGTTCGCAATTACGAGCGGTAAAATGCGTTTTCGTATGGTTCTTCGAATGTAATTTTTACACCGTATCGATAAAATAAAATTTGTACGTACGCTACCATCCATTCTAATTATTCTACAAAACAAAACGTAACTTTAGAGCACTTGGAAGACGACTCGGAGCCTACCGTTGTTACAAATGAATTTTGGTCGCGGTAAATTTCATAAAGTCGTTAAATTTCAATTATAATACAATTAGAAATTGTATAATAATACCACTTCGCAGTTATTTAATTCGCAATTACCGTTTGTCTTAGTATTTTTAGAATTCTCGATAACGCTTTCATTTTTATCCATCGTGGAACAAAAATATAAATTTCATACCAAAACTTGTGATTTATCTACGACTTTTTTAACCTAAATCCGCAACGTTGATATATAAATTTTCTATTTTAATTTAACACGTGTAATTTTGATTTGTATGTCTGTTACAAAGACTGAAATTAACTGCTCGTATTTCGAGTGCGCGAACAGTACCTCCTATACCTATATCGTATAGAAGGATGTTCGATGTGTAAGTGTAATAAAACTAAATTACACAAATTTGTTTGTGCGACATTTCGATGACTTGATTGACATCCTTATCGAGTACTAATAATATTGCACATAAGGTCGTCATATATATTATATTACGATATAACGTAGAATTATATTCATGTATATAACGAGTTTATGTGCAATATTATTAATGCTTGATAAGGATGTCAATCAAGTTATCGAAACGTCGCGCGAGCAAATTTATATAATTTGTTTTCATTGCACTCACACATCGAGCATCCTTCTACGTAATATACAGGTATAGTTTATGCAGTTGGGTTACGATCAAATTCACCGAGAAAAATTTTTTTCTCCGCGAAACGATCTTTCGCCAGCGATCGAAAAAAATCTTCGTTTCTTCGATTCCTCCTTCGTTCGCGTATTAAAAAATTTATTTCTACGAATACGAATTGTAAGGAACTACCAGGATAAAAACGAGCATCGCTTCGCTCGTTTTCTAACTTCTTCGATCTACCCGAATGATAATTATCCAAATTCCAGGGAAAATTCTTTCCTCCTCGGTCTTTCTTTTCAACCGTTAGCACGTTTCGCTCAAGCTTCGTAATTTCACTCCCAATGCGCGTAAATGCCGCCGAGCGATGAGAGAATTTTCACGTAAAGAATAACCGTATACTTCAAAAGCTACACATGTCGGAGCGAACATTCTTCGGAAGCACCGACGCACGGCCAGTTTGCGAGACGTTCTGACAAATTTCGTTACGCTAGATTTACTCTAGCCGCGAGCGCGGATATCCATTGCTTTGCGATCTCGATCACGCGTGCGATACTCGTAAGAATGGGCGATGGAAATTTTCGAGCGCTACTCTCGAACTTTGATACACGGTGGGGACGTTGTATATGATACTATAATAATAAAATAAATGTCTAATAAATAATTATATTTGTTGCGATAAGGGCATATTATTCATTTTCGTGATTAGTTAATAAAAATATTTCTAACCATCTCGCTCGATCAATCGTAAGTCAATCACGTACCTCAGCACGAATCGTAAATATTGCTTTTACTTCATCCCATTGATAAATAAGTCGATTACGCGTATATAAATTTTTGAATTTTACATTTACGCACGATAATGATTTAACTTGGAATACTCAAGTCATCGATACGTTCGTCCCGTCAGCCGAGCGAGTCGGCAAAATCAACATCCTTGCAATTTATTACGCGATATTTTACTTTTTATCATAGAAATGGCCAACTTCCGATACGGCGGTATTTACGAGACCACAAAAGTAAATTTCTCCTCGCGGTAATTAAGTCATGCACGATTTTGATAACCAGCTCGAACCGTGCTCAAAGTGCAAATTTCAACGATATCGCCTTAAAAGCGAAATTGTTTCTCAGCCTAGGCGCGATAACAAGAAAAGGAAACGGATTAAAAGCCCTGCATCTGGACGCACGAACCATGCAAAAGAGAATGATATTATTAAAGACGCCGCGCAAAAGACGTAAAAGACGCAGTGAGAGCAAGAGAACGAGACGCGAAGAGGAAAAAGAAGAAAAGATGGAGGACGCCGAGGAGAAGAAGACGAAGGATAAAGGGCGAAGAGTAACGGTAACAGCTATTTGTACCCGATGTGTGTTTTGGATTGCGACTCGTCCAATTTTTTCTGTCGAGTCGCCTCTTCTTCCCTCCTCCTATTATCTCGAGCCGAAGGGAGACTTTGTTAATTACCGAGAGCGGCGGTTCCTTCCCTCGAAATTCATCTTCCGCGCTGCCTCGGAGCTTCAGCGCTCGTTCTCGAGTCATCCTCCATTTGTCGTCTTTTAAGGATTGAGACCTCATCGTCCGAGGCATGGCTGACTCCGTCTGGGTCGCGCCTTCTTCCTTTTCATTTGATGCGCCGCGAGCATATGTATCGGATTCGCGGGATTTTGCCAGCTCTCGACGACGAGTCGCAGAAACTGAAAAAGGGGGTCGACTCGGCGATTTCGGTGGAACCGAGCGGATCTCGGTGATTGGGCCTTTTGTTCGCCGGATTGGACAACGAGCTTTCAGGAAAACGCCGACGAGTCGAGGGTTGTGAGAAAAGTTGCGATAAAAATCGCATGGATCGAAGCCGCGTGTCAAGGGCTTCGAATCTCCCTCGGATAAAAGAGAAACGATCGCATGCGCTATAAAGTTTTCATTTTTCTTTTTATGTTTAACTGTACAAAGACGAGAAATAATAAAAGAAAAATATGAAAACGAACGACGCGCGATTTTACGAGTCGATCGATGACATAATAAACGTATTACGAGACGGTGATAATTGCAGTCAAATTATTTAAAAATTTATCTCGTGTTTTTATCGTATCATTGTTCGAGAAATCGCTCGTTTCGAATTCATCGGGAGTTTTACATCGATGCATGGAACATCAAGAGTATCGCGGCTTCGAAAATTAATTAGCAATAAAAAATATTTGTTTTAACGACGAAGTCAAACGGTGCATGGAAATGTTCTCGAATACCTATACGTAAGTTCATCCTCCAAAGATTTTATGTTTCTTCCTTTTACGCGGAGATTATTGCAAGTATTAAAACCGAAATAAAATAAAAATGTTTTACAAAATAAGTTTCTTACGTTGAAGTTGAACTATAAATTATTTCCGTTCTATAAATATACGTTTAAGAAGTTGAACGGTCGTCAAAGAAAAAAAGAAAAAAAGAGGTTCAGCGATACCGAACGTTTATCTAAGTAAATTTTTTCAAACTCAAAATATATCGAGTACGCGTCTTGAAAACATCTAAATTTATGTTATTCCGTGAAAATATAATAATTACGCTGCAAGGGTGAAAAATTCTTACTACATTTCAGAGAAATTAATAAAAATTTCTAACGAGCAATAAAATTCTATAAGTGCGACTATAACGTTTGGTGTTTATGTGTAAACGGATGAATATTCTCGAGAAAACCCACGGGAAAATTACTTTCTCGGGCGTTAAAGGAAACAGCGAACGTTTCGAGCGGACAAGAAGGTTTCGTCTCGGAGATGTCCGAAGCGCGGGAGTCTAGACCCCGAGGACAAATTTGTCCGGCTCGCGAGACGCGAGGCGAAAATCCCGACCTGGGAATCGCGCTCGGAATACGTGGCCACTCGATATTACGAGAAAGCACAAGACAAGAGAAGCGCATCGAGGCGAAGCGATGCGCGATATCGACTTGTAGGCTTCGCCGCCACTACGAGCCGTAGAAGCGCGCGTTAACCGATAACCCCGGGTACAAAAAAGAAGCGGCGTGCGTACGCCGAGCTCGATAACCCCTCGGGAGTATATCCCTCTCGCTCTCGCTCTCTCTTTCTCCCTTTCTGTCTGTCGGATCATCGGTAGAGTTACGAAGAAATACGAGAGAAACTCATTCTTAAACGTCCCGAGTCCGCACGAGCTATTTACAAGATTGATAAGTCCATTATCGGGAGTTTCAGATGCGATGTTGGGCCGCAAGACGGATGATTTTTACGAGATAAATCTTATCTATTCACTAAGCTGAATCTGTTGTTTATTGACTATTGCAACTTTGCGTGCAACAAAAATCGAGCGTATTGTGCGTGTGTCTATGCACGCGTAGAAAGTTATGATGGATTCGTTATGGTTCGTTTGGATTTTTAATTAAATTTCATACTTATGATAAACGTTAATATTTGTCAAGACTCGTTACACTTTCGTATAAAAATTTAGTTTAATTTTATTGGTTTATTTTTATATGTTGAAATGTATTGGAAGAGCCGATCACCTGATCGCGAAACTCGATTTAAAAATCACGTCTTAAATATGCTAAAAATGAGAAATCCAATTTATCGCGATCGATTATATAAGTTAGGCAATGAATTTTCAGCTTTCGGATTCAAAGTTCTTTTTCAAGCGATACAAAATTATTTATATTAACGTTCTAATAGTAAAATACTATAATTACACTTTTTTAATATTTTCCTCGCGTTATTTGTTAAGACTACGAATTTTCTTAATTTTTATAATATCGCGTATCAAGTTTGGGTATAATTGCGAAAAAGGATCGATAGCCATTTTTCCGAATAAATCCTCGAATTATTTTTATCATTCGTATGTGAGACCGTGTAAGATTTTTTATCTCTTCATAAAAGAATCAGAGAAATTAATTTCATTGTTGACGGTTTATGAGCTTCGCATCGTGATCGGTCGACAGGCGTTCATTTATTTAAAGTTCTGCTGGTATAATCGCAACAGTTAACTTACGACGGTAAGACACATCATCGATCGTGTCTTTTCGATTTATAAAAATAATTTTTTTTAATAAATGCAACATTAATTATATTTGTATCGAGTTAATCATCTAATTTTTATTATTTGGATAAAATTTTAAAATAAAAATAGTCAACTGTTATCGTATAAAAATATACGATCAACTTAAGTAAGAAATTATTTGTTTGAACTTTAGAAACAAATTTGAAAAAATTTCGATAATTTTACGAAAACACTGTCAAAAAAATTTGTTTTTCTACAAATAGTATATAAGAAACTTGGTTAAATGTAATTATAAACAGTATAATTAATAGTATAAATAATTTATCAAGTTTTTCTAATTTTCTAAATATGTCGTAATAGTGGAAAAAGTAATTGTATAAAATAAAATTTTAAATAGTCAATATTTTATAAAAAATCTTTTTAAGAAAAAACATTTTTTGTAAATTTTGTCATAGTTTAACGATACGATATGGAAATTAGTAGTTGCCTATTATTACAATTTAATAATTATATTGTACATATACTGTTATCTTGATAATTTATTTAATAAAACATTGCACATTTATTCGTCGATTAAAATGCAAAATTTGTTCGTTTATTTTCATTCCAACAATCTTACAAAAATGAAAAGTATCTTATAAAAATTGCCAATTCTTATACATGTTTTAATTCTATTCACGCAAGAATTTGTCTGGATCTCGAGTATTTTCGGCAAAAGGTCGGGTTTAGAGTCTTTAGATATTCAAGCTTATCAACAAAACACACTGATGTCATAGCCGTGACGATGAACGCGCGTTTCATTTCCCTACATTGGTGACGCGCAAAGAAGATTTAAAAAAAAAAATAATAAATAAGATTTATGTTAAGGATGACGTAGGTTGTATTTGGTCTTGTCCATCAATTTTTAGCGCGCACTTCGTCGTCTCGAGCTTGTTTATTGGACTCATCAAGTAAAGCGTAACTCAAAGTAAATTGTAATCAGGTCAGAGTCAGGTTCTATGTTCTGCTTTATACGTTTGGAAGGAGGCAAAGGGTTATGCTAACAGCCGTGAAGTTTGAAACGCAAGGGGTAATGCAAACCTTTCGTGAATAGGTCTGCCCGGTTGTAGCCTCCACGTATTACTAAAAATTCTTGGGTTTCTCAACGCCCTTATAGTTTGTTTAAATTAAAGCTCGAATATTTTAATCGGAGGATTTTGCTCGCTTCGGTTAAATTATTAACGTTTGTAATTGATGCTCGAATTCTGACTGTGATTGATTTAGCTTATACATTTTTCTTTGGGTATGTATGCGATCTAACAATATTATACGTGGCAAAATAGTCCGTAAGAAAATAAGAAATTAAGAATTTTTAACCCGTTTATAAGAAAAATGTAAAGTACGTAAAGACAGGTAATATAAAGTACGAACGTTTGATTCGATTGTTGTAATTATGTCCAAAGATTCGTCGTTGATGATCAACGAGATATTGTTTAAAACGGTAATTTTCGAGCTTTTTTTTGTTTATGATATAGCAATGAAATTCTAAAGAAGATAAAGATAAGAGTGTAATTCTTACTATCAATGTTATAATTGGTTATACGAAAATGTATCCGAGATAGAATCGAATCAACAATTGCATAGTTGTTACATGTCAAATGCTTTCATTAGAAAAATGTTATAATAGATGGAAATTTCTTATAACATTTAAAAAAACTTACACGAATGTCACGATTTTTTGCTACTATATATACAATACACGCGGCGCTTTCATTTCAGGATTACCAACCGGCTGAATAAGTAAATCTATATTGGTAACCCTTATTTTAACCCATAGAATAATTCAACGGTAAATTTTTTAGAATACGATGCAATTTAATTAAATTTGTTGACAGTAACGAATGATTTAAATAAATATCCAACTGGTAATGGTTTCCTAAAGTTAATATATATGTATATTTATGTGCCCGTATGCATATATTAACGACCTTTGATTATTTGCTCGAATTTTTTTAGTTCGGTTTGTTTAAAACAGTGTGTGGTGTCTACATCTATGGTCATTGTCGATAACTCAATTCGTTGATAACGACGCTGACCTGCAGTTGTAGGACAATAAAACTAATATCAGTCCAATTTATTTATTGTTACAATAAATAATTTTTAGAAGAATTACAACAAACATTCAAATGACACTGAAAGATATTCAAAAATCTAATCAAAATGTTTGACATTTATTAAAGTAAAGGTACACGTATAGCTTCAAAATTGGATACATTAATTTGTATCATAAATGTAACGATTTACTTGTTGGTCTTGTATAAATAAATATTTTTATATCGTTTTGATAGATCCATGGAATGAGTTGAATAAATCTCACTTGAAAATAATTATTTTAACATTATTCAAAATTACCTATTCTAAAGAATTCAACATAAGCAACTGTTTCAAAACTTTGGTCTGACTGGTTTCTCTAATCTCTCCTGCCAAAAACATTTCATCTACAACTGTATACACCTGTAAATAAAAAACTTCGTTTATTAAATTTGTCGATAGCTATGTACGGATTTCATGCATTACTTTTAATATAATTACCTTATAAAAATTAAAAACCAAATCTAATTCGCATACATTATGGAAATATTCGTTTAATACTTCAACAAAGTTATGTATGCCTTCTAAATAACATAAATTATTATCGTTTACATCAACGCATATACAAAAGTATAGACCAGCGTAACGCCTATATACAATCTTAAAATTTCTAAACTGAAAAAAGATATATTTATTGTTTAATAAATAATTATACTTTTATAAATTTGAATCCATAGAGCTAATACTAACCTCGACGAAGTTTGTATGCTTAGCATCTCTGACTGTTACAATAGCATGTACTTCTTCTATTAGTTTTTGTTTTTCATCGTCATCAAAATTCATATACCATTTAGCCAATCTTGTCTTTCCTGCTCTGTTTTGAATTAGAATGAATCGAATCTATAAAATATATATCTTTATAATCATGTTGTACAGTGTAATAATAAATGAAAAATTAAAAAAGTTTAGATAAATTTACCTATTTGAAATACTAAAGATTAAAACAAACTAAATACACAATACAAATTCATCGCAAATACTTATTTTGAAAAAGGATTTGGTGCTTAAATATTTAAAAATACTTTTAGATTAGATATATATCTGTGATTTACTAACAAAAAATGTATAAGTAGACAGTTTTATGTTCTTTGCTTACCATTATTTGTATAGTTTATAGAACT
This sequence comes from Dolichoris vasculosae, assembly GCA_018907195.1. Taxonomy (NCBI): domain Eukaryota; kingdom Metazoa; phylum Arthropoda; class Insecta; order Hymenoptera; family Agaonidae; genus Dolichoris; species Dolichoris vasculosae. Next base: position 1,543,711 of record JACCHY010000001.1, read on the forward strand.
TTGTCAAGAATCTTATAATTTATTTTTGCATGGATCGAATCTGACCAGAGAAATTCCGCCCCTCTGCCAAATATTTAGTTTCAATAAAGCCTACATGCACATACGCTTATACAATAGTTATATACAAAAGCATTTAATCGTATGCTTCGATTATTGTATTTCGATTTTAGTCGATTGCTGCGCAGACGTATAAAAATGCGCGCGCATATAGGCAATAATCGCTTACACTTTTATATACCGTTGGCGTTCAAATACCATTAAATTAATATTATTTTAATCATAAGAGAATGGCTATAGAATTTATTTCGGAGTTTAATTTTCGAAATATGTAATTTAATACAACCCTTGGTTTTTAATACTAATAATACAGATCGTATATAGGTTATGTTTACATTTTAATTTACAATTGATATTACATCCACGTGTATAGTTTGTTGGGCGAAATGCTACTCCAATTTGTTATTTCGTAGGTTTAATTTTTTAATTTTATGTTATCCTTTGTGTAATTTTGTAAATACTTAAATTTAATGTACAAATATGAGTTTCAAAATCAATAAAGACTTTATTGAAATTGGAGATGTTGTAACTTTGTACATAAATCCAAATAATATGCATCAAATTGAAGTGAAAGAAAAAATAAAAAACAAAAAAGGTGAATTGGTAGATAACGTTTTTCAAACAACGTATGGAGCTTTAAAAGTTGTAAGTCTCGTTGGAACGAAATATGGTTCAAAAGTAGATCTTTCAAGAGGTTGGGCGTATGTTTTACAACCTACCCCAGAGTTATGGACATTAACCCTTCCACACAGAACTCAAATTATTTATACACCTGACATAAGCCTTATAATATATCTTTTGGACTTAGTTCCTGGAAGTGTTGTAATTGAAACAGGTTATTTATTTTTATATAAATATATTTCATTGAAACAAATTATTTATGTTACGAATTAACTCAATCATTTTTTTTGGATATTGTTTTTAAATTAGGAACTGGTAGTGCATCTTTGTCTCATTCTTTAATAAGAGCGATAAGACCGAGCGGTCACTTGTATACTTTCGATTTTCATGAACAGCGTGTGTTATTTGCTCAAGAAGAATTTAAATCCCACGGTATTAATGAATTTGTTACTGTGAGACATAGAGATGTATGTTCGGAAGGATTTGGAGATGAACTTGACAATAAAGTTGATGCAGTTTTCTTAGATTTACCTCATCCTTGGTTAACGATAGATTTTGCTATTAAATCCTTTAAAAGGAAAGGTACTATTTTTTGCTTCTTTTAAAAATAGTTTTTTTTAAATTAAATTATTAAAAATCTATAATCAATAGGTGGAAAATTGTGTTCCTTTTCTCCTTGCATTGAACAAGTTCAAAGGACTTGTACAAAATTATCCTCCATGGGTTTTATATCGATAGAAACGTACGAATGTTTACAAAGAGAATTAACCATTCAACAAAAAAGTTTACCTGTATTAAATTTGACAAGCCTAACGGATAAGGTTTTGTAAATTCTTTTATTTTAAAGATTTAAAAAAACAGAAATTTTAAAGACAATAAATACTATTTAAATGATTCGTATATTTTAGACTGAAGAAAGTATACAAAAATTTGAAGATCCTATGAAGTTAACTACTGTTTCACATCCATCGTCAACACCAGGACACACTGGTTTTATAACTATTGCTATTCTGCCACCAGAGTTTATGAGGCATATCGACGAGAGATAATATTAATGATTATAGTTAAAATAAAATTATTGCAATTTTTATTACAAAAATATGACGAGTGGTTTAAATTATTTATAAATATCAAAATTTTAAATTAATTTCTATACTCAATAAATTTTCTACAAAAAATTTTTAATAAAATAATTCTTTCTTAATATCTAACAAATTAAATATCATAGACAAAATAAAAAATAAACTGAATTATAAAGATCTAAAGCAAACAAATATTTTATGTAAGATTATATAGGAAAAGTAATTTTAATCTTCTTTATTTGGACTCCATGTTAAATAGTCTGACCTTGTTGCAGCTTGATATTCTTTTACCAAATAATCTACGACTTCTCGTGAATTATCTAATTCATCGAGATTGTCTTCAAACATTTTTTCTTTTCTAAATTGCTCTAAGAAAGCTTCTCTTTTTCGAAGTTTATCGTATTGTTGTAAAGCTCTATCAAACAACTGAAAAAATCAAGATTTCTTTATATTAAAAATATACTTTTAAATAATTATTTAGAAATTAAATTCATTTTTATATTTACTATTAGAATAATAAATCTATTAACGTAACTTCTTTTCAATTGATTTATATATTTTAAATTAATTTATATAAGAATATGTTTTAACGCGTTCGAAACTTTAATTTCCAATCATTAATTTACTAACCGAAGATATGTTTGTATGATTCGCAAGCATAAGACCTGACACCCGATGAGTACTTTGAATGTAAGGAGACTTCCTTGATAAGGCGACTTGAATACTGGCTGGTCCCCATGGAATAAATTGAGCTAATTTTCTTTCTCTTATTCTTTGTAAAGATTTGTGTACTTGCGTCGGATCCACTTCACCCTATAAAATTAATAAATATAATAAGTTTATGAAACGATTAAAACTGCTTTTCAATCTTACTTGAATTATATTTAATATGGAAATATAACAATGTGCCGCATTTCTGTCTAATGCTGTGGAAACCATCATATTCTTTGGTTGTAGCAAACGACGCATAACATCTAATACTGAAGTTTTCCTAACGGATGCACCCTGTTACAAAAAATAGTACATATTTAAAATGAAATTCATTAAAAAATTTTTAAAATATATTACCTCTTGATCTGTTGTAAGAGGCGTGTAACCCGTCATAAGAAAATGCAACCTTGGTGTTGGAATCAGAGGCGCAATTAATCCAACTAAATCATTGTTCATGTACGAAGGATATCTGGAAATAGTAATTACTTATAGGAGTTTATCATTTTTTAATAATATTCTAAAATACAAATAAAAATCTTGTACCTTAGAGTAGTTGTACTGACAGACATAATCGTAGACACTAATTTGTTAATTTGAGAAAAGCTAGGATTTTGAATGTGTAACCTATCAGAAGCTATTCTATTTAATGCGGTATTATCAAGAACTACAACGCAATCTGCACATTGCGTTAATCTCTTAAGTGTCAGCAACGAATTGTAAGGTTGTACAACAACATCGCTGGAAATATAATTTTGTTATTAATTTTATTGAAAATTTTTAATAAATTCGTTAAATTATAATAACGAACCTTATTTCATCTTGATTTGGAAATACACTATAAGTTTCGATTAATTTCTTCGGAAATCTATCTGCCAACGATTCCAACATAAAAGATCCCATACCAGATCCGGTACCTCCGGCGATAGAATGGCACAAAACAAAACCCTATAAGCCAAAAGATTCGATAATTTAAGTCGTAGATGATACCGACGATAATTAGCATAGATATTTCTTAAGTTTCTTCGTACCTCTAAACTGTCGCTACCATCTGCTTCTCTGTCAAGAATATCGAATATTTCTTCTTGTAGTTTTTCTCCTTGATGATAACCGGATGCCCAATTATTTCCAGCCCCTCCACCGTGTTTGGATAAGTAAATATTTTCAGGATTGTATAACTGCGATATAAAAGCAAGTTTAGTTTACGTACAAATATTTACTTTCGGATTAAAGTAAAAAAAAGTAAAACCTTAGAATAATTCGAATTCATTATAGTATGAATTACTCTAGGTTCCAAGTCCAAAAGCACAGCTCTAGGAATGTAATGCTCATCGTCGGATTGATAGAAAAAAACATCTTTTCTGTCGGTTCCTTCGGTAGCGTAATCTTCTAAAATTCCCTCGGGACTTATTCCATGTTCAGCGCAAAGTCTTTTCCAAAACTCAAAACCAACTAAAATTTAAAAATAACGCTACAGTATACATAAAAAATAAACACAAATTACCTTAAATAAAAACTTACTTTGGTTACCGCATTGGCCCAATTGCAACGTTATCATTTCGCACGGCATTTTGACTATTTGTTTTCACGTTGATTGAAGGAAAAAAATGTCAGAGTTCAATCTATTAATTTAACCGTAATACGACCCAACGTAAACTACAATCGGTAGCCATCATTATGCATCCGAAGCTCCAAAGTTCAAATAAAACATACGGTGTTCGCGTGTAAAACAGATGAAGTAATTTTAGAATAAATTTTATTCCGCGCCATCTGTAACGGCTCGACCGATAAACCTTATTCTAATTATCGACTCAGCCGTTTGCCGTCCGGCATCTTCCATACATTTTTCCAATCGTGACTTCTTCCGTTTCGTTCATCGTCTGGACGAAAGACGTGATATTTCGAGTAGAGAGGTTCCATTTCATGTGTTCGATCTAGGCAGTGGTGAGTGCAAGTATTTAAAGTTCCGTTAATTTATTTTTACGAATTAAATTAAATCATTGTTGCATTTGTGGTATTCCTCGTTCTATGAATCTAAAAATATTCCATTTGACAAGTTGATTGAACCAACTGTGCGAGTGATTGCTTTGACGATTACATAAAAGGAACCATAACTTGCTGTTGCGCCAATCACGGATTGAAAGATTATTTGTTTCTTACATTGTTTTACCGTTTTACCTTTACGGCGTTTATTTTGTCTCTTTGTTTATTTCAAAATATGTTTCAAAGTATGAATAATGGTCGGATGCTGTAGAATTTCTTACATTTTTATTCTCCGATCACAGTATTCTGAGTTCTGTGTAGCTGTGCATTTGTTGTAGTTTTAAACATTTATCAGTCGATTTTTTTATAAGAAATTAGGTCAGTTATTATTAATTTGTTTATCTAATAAATTTTACGCTACTTGTCGATTCGTGTCTGTTTATTCGTACAGTACCCATTGTTAACGATTTATAAGTATTTCTACTTCTATTTCTATATAACGTAAATTATGTAAATAGCAACAGTTTTTTAAACTGTAGTTCCATAGTTAATTTTTAATAAAATATCGGTAACATTAACGATTGCTCGGTAATAACTTTTAACTTAAAGTTAAATAAATTATATATTTATCGGAGCGTAACTCGTAGCCACTTATTCTTTGCTTCAAAATTAATAAAGAAACATAAATTAATTTTACAGGAATAGGATAAACGATAACGATGCTTCGCCAAGGAAGGAATCTTACAGCCCTGGCTGTTGGGCAACAGCGGCAAACCCAACAGCGAGGTATGGCAACGTTAAAAGCCATTTCTATTCGTTTAAAGTCGGTTAAGAATATTCAAAAAATTACACAATCCATGAAGATGGTGTCAGCTGCCAAGTACAGCAGAGCGGAAAGAGATTTGAAACAGGCTAGACCGCTCGGCGAAGGAGCTAAAGTTTTTTACGAAAGAGCTGAGGTAGCTGCCCCTGAAGGAGAACTCAGCCAGCTCATGATAGCTGTAACAAGTGATCGAGGACTTTGCGGTGCGGTACACACAGGTGTCTCGAGAAATATTCGCGATGTGCTACTCGCTGATAACAAAATTCGCGAAAACACTAAAATTATTTGTATAGGAGATAAATCTCGACTTATTCTTCAGCGTTTATTTGCTAAAAATATTCTTTTTGTTGCATCGGAAGTAGGTCGTAAGCCTCCAACCTTTAACGATGCTGCCAAAATCGCCATTGAAGTTATGAATAGTGGGTGAGTAAAATAAATTATATATATAATAAAATATGGAAATACGTTAAATAATTCTATTTGTTGTATTAAAAATTAATTAAAATGTAATTTTAGGTACACGTATGGATCTGGCAAAATTGTTTATAATAGGTTTAAGTCAGTAGTATCGTACGTTATCGATCAATTGCCATTGTTCGATAAGAAATCCGTCGTCAGTGCACCTAAATTGGTCCTTTACGATTCGGTGGACGACGACGTCATTCAAAATTATCTCGAATTCTCTTTAGCATCTATGCTATTTTATTCGATGAAAGAAAGCGCGTGTAGCGAACAGTCCAGCAGAATGACAGCTATGGATAATGCAACCAAGAATGCCGGAGAAATGATCGATGATCTGACATTAACATTTAATCGTACCAGACAAGCCGTTATCACCAGAGAACTCATTGAAATCATTTCTGGAGCTGCTGCTTTAGAATAGAGTTTCTAATTATAAGAAGCTTATCATTAGAATGTAAACTCTATCATAGAAATTCATGTAAAATTTTTCCAATTTTATTTAAATTTAATATGTTACTTAAAAGTAAAAATATATTAAAATACATGTTTTTATTTAAGTTTGTCATTTATTTATATAAATAATAAATAAAGGATAAAAACAACTCACGTTATGATAATAACAATATAAGACACATTTATTTATCAGATATTTGCACAATTCTCAAAAACGCCTATTTTTTTCATTCCCTCATTAAATCATGTATGTACATTCACATTCATTACATTCTCTGCGAGATAAAAATTGAAATTAATATAGTATATAGGTAAAGCTAATTTTTTATTTGTTTAAATGGAAACTTTTTCCCGTCCACCGTGTCACAGAAAATAACTATGAAATCGACAAAATAGAAAAATTTCAAAACTAATGAAGGCACTTGTGCCCTTGAATGTTGATTATTATAAATATTGAACTTCTAGAAGATAATTTTATATTAACTGTACAAAGAAATTAGATTCAATATAGGAAAAAAAAATTTAAGGATTTTAAATTTGACACTTTTAAAAAGTCGCATACGCATTAAATCATCCTTAATTATACTTTGTATTTACAAATGTAACTATTACTACATATTCTAAATCTTTTTTTTTTAAATGAATGTTTTAAAAATTATGTTTAATATAATCTTACAATAATATATACCTTTGTATAATAAATATCGAGATTTAAATTTCATTTATAAAAAACTTTTAAAATCCTTACATTATTTTTCCACGATTGACACTTTCATTTTCTTATGTGCTTAACTCTTGCACGGTAATTTTATCACTTTGGATAAAAATCGTTTTTAATTTTTACACCTTTGATTTGGGCATTTTATGAATTAACTTTTTTCAAGTTCATGTAATAGCATAATTTACATTGAATTTGTTTTTGAAGAAAATATAAATATACATCTAGATTAAAAAAATCGTGCTATATCCGTTCTAGAAAAATTAATATCAATTATTTTTAATTAAGTTATTAAATACATGTTTCTGCACGTTATTAAATAGAAAATTAATTCAACAGCATAAGTTCTTTTTGTAGTATGATCACCAAAATAAACTCGCGAATGTGTAGTTCAGAAACAGCTGAGCTGTCTTTCAGTCCATTATTTTCAGCAGCAATCGATTGTAAAATATTCCATAATATCGACACTGTAAAGTACGTTTTCACCATTCAGCATCTCCATTGGCTTTTTGGAAAACGAAGTCTTTACCACTTAAGTTCATAATGCCATCTTTTAAATAAAACTTCCATTTATTTCGGCTCCTTGTAATCTGTAAATATTTATTAAATTTAATTTTTGCAGTACCGTACGTACACATATATACATATATGCACATGCGTATAAAATATTTTTACCTTATCGTATTGACAAACTACTACATTATCAGTATCAAAAAGGTCTGTAGGATCATCATCTGTCACATCATCTTCCGAATTTAGAGGTTCCTAGTAGTAAAGATATTTAATTTTATAAACGGAACAAAGACAAAATTCATATATCCGAGAAATACTAACTTCTTCTCTTGCACCAGAATCGTCATTTTCTTCTTCCTCTTTTTCTTCGTCGAGATCCTCATCATCGTCGTTCTCTTCTTCCTCTTCATCATCATCTTCGTCGGACGAATCTCCGACTGCTCCATCCAATTGAGCAATGTTTCCTTGTTGCTGAAACCCAGAGTTAATCTATTAACACAAGTTTATAAAATTAAATATCTGTTAGGAAAGAAATTAAAAAATTAAAATTTAGCTTTATTAATTTCATACCTGTCCTTGGATGAGTTGCTGCTGCATAATATTGTTGGCACCTTGTGGTACAACGTGTACAGGATGAGGAACGGGAACAGGTGTGAAACCTGGTAAGCCCTCGAATGTTGAATTAACGTGTTGCTGAAGTAAGGATGTTGCGAATGGAACGGGTAAAGCTATTGCAGCAGTAATTATGGGACCGGTAAAAATAGCATGCAGTTGATTTCCTGAAAAAAACGATCGATCACGCTTATAGATAAATAAATAACAAACCATGGCGCTTAATTATCTTGTAAATTTAATTTCTTTTTAAAAAATACTTTGAAGTCAAAGTTTCTCTTGTACCTTGGATAGCAGATGCAGGAACATGAACATTTATCAATCGTTCGGGCAGATTCCCATGAACGGGCAATTTGATTTGTATCGAAACTTGTCTATCCGCTATGGCCGCAGTCGGTTGATTCATAACCTGTTGCTGCTGTTGTTGAGGAATGGACTGATGTTGCGATGTTTGCTGAAGTTGTTGAACAGGTATACTTTGCATATGCTGTACATGTTGCACTTGCTGTTGCTGAGGCTGGGATTGTTGAAGTTGCTGTTGGGACCGAGATTGCACTTGCGAAGCTTGCATGTGCGTAGTTTGAGACTGTGCTTGTTGCTGAATTTGAGAAGTCGGCAGAGACTCTTGGATTTGTGATTGAGACTGTGGTTGAACGATGGATTGCGCATTGGCCACGTTGGTATTTGTATTTCCTAAATAATCAAAAAGAAACGTAACGAGAGATTTAAAAAGAAAACATTTTAGAACGAACACAAATATAATATACGTTACAAAAGATTCGCTTACTCTTGGAACCACCTTTACTCGACGAACTGTTTTTAAATGCATTTAATTGAGGAGGCTGCGGTTCCGGAGGATCAGGATTTAATTCTACGGCTTTACTGGACATTAATTTTGTTTCCCATATCTGTTTTAATTCTTGAAGCACTTGCTCGTCTACACCTTCGTCCAAAAAAGCCTCTCGAACTCCGGCTATCACATCTTCGATGACAGTGTTGTACAATTTCAACTAAAATTAACAGGAAATAAACGTATATATAAACGTATACGATAGCTAATAATGTTAAAGGTTTAAACAAGTTTTAAGCGTTATACAATCAGGATCAATATTTAAGAATAATATAATCAGTTGTACTCTGTCGGGTGATTACGCGTCGATGAAATAAAAATTGGCAGAAGTTTCAAGCGGTTTGGAAAATAGAATAGAATCGAACGAAAAAGGTATCAAGCGGTACAGTTATCGAAGTCAATTAAATAAAATCCCACGTTAAGTACAAGTTTTCCATGAAAGGACAAGCATTCTTAATAATTTGTACGAAAACAATGACTGCAAGGAAGAAGGTGATGTAAATTGGAGCAAAAAAAAAATTTAGACTCCTCGTAAGCCATATGTCTTTGCAATTAACGACACTCGAAGCTAGAAAATTCGTTTAAATTTGAAATAAAGAAGAAAGTAACGGTGCTTGAAAAATTTGTAAATGAAAATATTGTGGTAAATAATCGCAATGCCGCAAAGATGACTTCGAGTGCCAGTGTACAATACAAAATAATCGTATCGATCGAATCGAAGCAATTGGCATCGGCGGTCCAAAAGACACTCGTATCTCCGAAAACGAGCACCGCACGTTCAATGAAAAAGTCATGAGACAGAAAAAACTGAATGCCCTTGTTTGGCCCTGAATTTTGAACCACCGCGAATCGTGTTTAAATTTAACCGAGAGGACGTTTTCGTCGGGAGTCGGCGTAACGTAAAAACTTCGCAGGCGGCGCGAAAGGCATAAGCTTACAATAACGGTCCAAGAAAATTCGCTACATTATTGCGATAAGGCCACAATTGTTTTCGTCGAATCGTGGCGTGCATATGTACGCGCGTGCGGGACACATCCACGGCACGCGCACATCTTCATCAAGGAGGAAAAGAAAGATCATCTCGTGCGCTCTCCTCGGAGGCCGCCGCCGACGACGACGACGACGACGGCGACGTCGGCTTCGCATTAGACTACTCACCACGCTGGTTTGACTGAGGGCCATATTGCCGACAATGGAAAATTATCCGCTTTGCCGTCGATCCTCGGAACGCAATAACGTCAGCAGAGTGTATTACAACTATTTTCCTGTATCTCTCGACGGACGGACGGACGGACGCGTGTTCGCCGCTCCGTCGTCGGAACGAGAGAGAAAGAAAGAAAGATAGAGAGAGAGAGAAAGAGAAGAGGAGATACGAGTGCGGACGGGAGAGACGAGTAGGTACAGACGGAGACGCGAGGGAAGAGAGGCAGAAGGAAAGGGTGCGCGCAAGAGATGCTCCGAGAGAGAGAGCCCGCCGTGTCTCTCTCGCTGCGACTCACGAGCTCTCTTTTATACTTTCCCGAGGGCTCCCATACCACCGAGAGCGAGCGAATCGGTATACGCGCGGCGCCTTTTCCACTGCACACGCGCCAACCTCTCCGGGACACTCACACACGCGATCGAACGCGTATGCACGAACGTGGCAGCCGAGGCGGGATACGACGAATTCACCGGGGGACGCTCCTCGTCTCTCTCTCTCTTACTCCGGGCACCTCGGCGGACACCTCACGCACACAGCGCCGATCAAGGCCAGCCCGGGTGGGGATATCGGAGACCGATACGCGCTTCCATGGACGCACGCGCGAACAACGTGGAAGGGGTTCGCGTCGCTCCGACTCCTACACACGGGTACACCGAGCCACCGACTCGCTTACACACCGAGGCAGCACCGACACTTGGACACTCGGACGCTCCGACGACGGATGCACCGACACACGGACACACGGACACACCGACACTACGACACACCGACACTACGACAGTCAGTCCGCGTCCGAGGGAGACGCGCTCTACTTTTACGTGGCGGCTCGGGCTTTCGGGGTAGATACGAGAGTGCCGTCTCGTTTTTTATTTTTCCGTTTTCATTTTTTACGCTCGGGTCCCGGGCGAGCGAGGAGAGCTGACGGACGACGGCCGAGGGAAAAAACAAAAGTGAAACCGAGCCGTCGAAGCGCGCGCTTTTTTTATTTTCTCGAGCTCGGGTGAGATAACGTTTTTGTCGAGCGAGGATCTCCGACACGGTTCGACCGAGTCGCGTTTTCCCTCGGCTTTTCCGCTTTTCGCTCGCGGGCGCCGTGGAGAATCGGTTGTCAATGACGATTACGTTATTGCCGCCGTCGTTGTCGTCGTTGTCGTCGTTGTCGTTGTTGTCGTTGTCGTTGTCGTTGTCGTTGTCGTTGTCGTTGTTGTTGCCGTTGTTGTCGTCGTCGTTGTCGTTGTTGTCGTTGTCGTTGTCGTTGTCGTTGTCGTTGTCGTTGTTGTTGCCGTTGTTGTCGTCGTCGTTGTCGTTGTCGTCGTCGTCGTCGTCGTCGTCGTCGTCCTCGTCCTCGTCGTTGTTTTATTGTTGTTATCAACCGGTTTTACAAACCTTCTTTATTATGAGCCATGCGTAAAAATGTTTTGAAAACGGATGTTAGAGACGAGCTGCGTTTGTTCATTTTTTTTTCGTGACTCGTGGAATCGTCAAAATATTGATGTACGATCGAAACGTTAAATCGTCATTTTTTAAGTATAATTTGGTAAACACGGATTTCGACGTTGAAGGAAAATAAATAACGCTGAATCGAGTAATATATTTTATGTTTTATTGAAGGGTTTTATCCTTTTTTAACAATATTTAATAATAAGGGATAAATATAATAACGAATTGTATTTAATATATTGTTTTTACATCTTTAATCGTATAAACTATATTGAACGTTGATTACAACGTAACGATATTGTTTTTAAAGATACATGTAACTCTTGTTTGATTCGTTATAAATCTCTGGAAGTTTCTTTACTAAATTGCAAAAATATGAATCAAGACTTTGAGAAATTTTTTACATCAGCGTTGCAATTCGAAACCGTAAGATGTTTATTTTTTTTTCTTTTACAATAATTTTTCGATCGTAAGGTTATTTATTCTTTACGCTTTCTTGTTCGACGCATAAAGTTTTATTTTTTAAAACAAATCGATGAATTAAAAATATATCAACAGTTAAAATAAATCGTTTTTAAGAAAACTATACGGAATTTAAATTTAGAAATACGTTTTTTACGCGTGTAAATAAAATGTAGTAATCGCGGTTTCATTCGAGTCCTATATCCTGAGAAATAAATCGAGTTATAGAAAATATAATACGATATCTTTATAAATGTCTATAAATTTGTAACGAATTATCTTAAAGTTTGATGTATAACGCAATTAGATTTATCGAAGTGATTTTAAACTACTTTTACGCATATAATAGCTAATTAATAACTTCAAATTATGTACAATTTAAAATTACGTGTAAAATTACATTAAAGTTTAACCAGTTTAACTACTTACTCGTTAAAAGAATTTTAATGTAATATAACGTGTACAATTAAATGGTTTAGAACTTTAATATTCAATGATATTCAAATTAAAGCTCGTTATTCTTAGTTCTTAAAGTTTTAAATAAGTAATTAAACTTATGGAACGAACGGGAAAATTATATACGTTGGTTTCAAAATACAATCCTTATAGTCAGATCTAAGTTTTATATAATTACAATGTAAAGATTCTTGCTTTAACGATTAAAGAAATGTTTTTGTGTCAATGTCGGATTATTTAAAATCAAACTTTTAAACAGTGTTCAATGATATCGTACTTGTACTTACATATAAATAATTTTTCATGTTACGAAAACTTAAAAATAAGATTCTTTGATCTACTTATAATCATATTTAGTAATTGAAGGTCGTATCTATCTTTTCTTTTCTATCCTACTTTTTATGCTATTTAAACATAACAATTGTATCTTTAATATCTTAGTTTACACAGGTTTAGAATTTTGTTTCGTTCATTTTTTCCAATTTAAATTTAATATTTAGATTAATTATCTAGGTTTGAATTCACTTTACGTATGTAAAATTATCATGGAATTTATTTATTTTTTGATATTCGGTAAATATAAATGGATAGTGATGTTTAATTTTTTACAGTTTTTGATGGTAATATCTCGAAAAATAAGTAATAAAAGAATAACTATATATACGACCTTCGATCAAAGTTATCATAGTACATTGTTTTTTTTCTACGAATTAAAGTTCTTATATTTGTATTATAGCATTATCTCATTTTTGTGAATAAAACGAAAAACAACTAAAGAAATTTTAATTTTTAACTTATTTTAGCATAGTTTAACTTGCAGGAATGTCAGCTTAATTTGTTGAAGTAAATAATTAAACACATATAATGCTTATGTTTATGGTTGAGCCTTGAATAAATGTTCTGATTGAAAAAGTTTCATAGCAAACAATAGATTCATTTAAAGGTCAATCTTATATAGTTATAAATATACATATGTGTATGTATATATACACGATTAAGTTGATATATTTCCTAATCTATATTAAATGTTTGAAAAGTGAATCACAAAGTCTTAAAGGCAAAGTATGTATCATAAATATTGAAATCGAAAGAATATATAATATTTAATAAATTAATGGTATTTAATCGTAGACAAATTAATATTATTTTTGAAATTTTATTCACATTTATTTAGATCCGCAATGCAAATAACGTAATTAAATGTAAAATAGTACAATAAGCGAATATTGGCAATTATTCTAAGTATTCAAATTTCTATACACACTTTTTAAAGTCGATATACCTATTTAATCACTCGCTAATATACATAACTTAAAATAGGTTTTTTAATTCTTATACAAAAATAAAAGTAATATATAATCTAAGAACAAGAGAAACATATTTGTTTGTATTTCGATAAAGTTCTTATCAGTTTTGGTGAAAAATCGAGTAAGGCTTATGTAGAAAAATATAATTATTAACTGTATCGATCATAATTTTATAGAATAACATAGTTTTTATTACAAATTATAATCGCTAAATTTCAATTTTCGATATTTCCACATAAGCAGTTCGATGAAGCATGAAAAATGTTTGAGTTATCAATTAGCGCACACGGATCGAGTTTAATTTTAATATTATTGGATTTCAGAAAAAAAATAAGAATAAATTTTCGATTCATTTATATATCATCATATGCCATTACCTCGACGCGGTTACTTAAACTTTAGATGAACGAACATTCGACAACGTTAACGAATTCGGGAGACAATCGGACGCGAAAAGTTGTCGGTCCAACTTGCATATATGCACATATGTATTAAAGGTGAACAACAACTGAGGTTTTATTTGTCAATGGATTCTAAGGCAACGGAGGTTTCGGGCTGCGTCCAAATGTATCCGGTCCGCGTTATACTGCAATGCGCGTCGTAGTATCTTCCTGGGGCTCGGCAGTACGACCATCTCGGACATCGACATCGAAACTTGCTGTGGAACTCCTCCTTGCATACCTCGTTCCACCAACAGGTTCTCTGTTGGACGCAAGAGTTGTTGCTTTTTGTTTTATTTTGTATTTTTATATCGTAAATTACGTGACGCTTTCGCAAACTTCTTCAGCTCGCAACTCGAGCTTCGTGGTTTTCTTTGCGATGTCATTCGAACGGATTCATCTTTGATAATCGCCTACCGATTCGTTCGACTATATAATATCTGCCTTTGAAAACGGGAGTTTACAAGAGCCTGGCATTTTACGAGAGGCGTTAAACTTTTACAAGTACTTAAATTTTATGCAAATCGGTGTTCGAAAGACAAGAAGTTTTTTTTTCTTGGAAAAGTTATTCTTCAAGCGTCGCGTGTATTTCAATCAATTAGTTTTGTAATAATTAAAATTTTCGAGTAAAGTAGAATAACGATCGATCTTTAAGAAAGTACGGCAAAATAATTCTTTTGTAAAGAATATTTATTATTAAAATAACGAAGAATATGATCCAGTCTCGTTTAAAATTAAAAATTTTTTTTTGAGTTATATATCGAGAGTGTAATTTATAAAAGCGAACGAATAATTTAATGCGATTAAATTAAAGTTGAGTGTATCTATTGTCGCTTGTAAAAGCAATTCTAGTGCTTGGAAAGCATTTTAATTCACTTAAATAGAAATTTCAACAACATTTAATTAGATTATGTGCAAAGTTATATAGATATTCTATAACCGATATATTCGTAATTGAATTCTACCAAAGATATCTATATTTCATTAGGAATTATAATAATTTAAATATATTAATTGATTAATGTATCGTATTTTTATAGAATGTACACTTTTATAGGACATTTGAAATTTTACAGATATTCGTTTTAATAAAATATGTAGATGTTCTATTAAAACACTTATTATAATCTTTAAATCATTAATCAATGTAAATATATGTATATATATTACCTCAGCTAAGTAGCCTCTAACACTTTGGTCGCTGTAATTTCTCTTAGTAATTACATGTCGCGTTGCAGAGTCTGTTATTCCATAAAAATAAACTAGAAGTAACGACAGACAAAGTCCTATTTTCACCTATAAATAAAATTATTTATGCACTAATCATATACATGAAATTTTAATTAAACGATAAAGATTTCGTTATTATGTTTAATTTTTTTTTTTAAACTGAATTGTTTACGATTTCAATAACTTTTTACAACGAATATTGAATAAATTAAAAGAAATAAATTTTTAAATCGAAATGTCTCGGTGAAATAAAAATGAACGGAAAATAAATATAAAGCAATGGGAAATCAAAATCGCTCGTTCATTCTTAAGATCTGGGAGTTGATACGCACGTACACGTACAAATTTATTTACACATACAATTTTCCACGATACGTTATCTCGAAGCTTTTTCCAACTACAAGAATATAAAAATATTAGTGCCATATTTTACGCTCACTATATGCCATAGTCATGTTGCAAAGAAGACATTCGTGGCAGCGAGTATTATGTATTTCGATAAAAGGCAAACAAATATTTTTGTTGAAAAAATCAAAGGAAGGAAAGTAATCGATCCTCGAGCGACTTTCCAACGTAACGAATTACTCGGGCATCGAGAAAGGGTGCAACGCGAGAAGAGTCACGACAGACATTTAGGGTCGAGGGAAGACCTAGTTCAAAGCGACGAGACTCAACTTCTTTCTCCTCCACGTCGAGACTTTCCGTGGTATTCTTTTCCGAGCGTATGCGTCATTGATTGCACAGAGAAAAAGTAGGGCTGCATCAAAGTCTTCTCCCCGAAAACCTAGTCTCTACTCACAGTAAGTTTCCAAGAGCTCGACGAGGAGTCGCAAACCCTCTTTGCATTTCCGAAGCAAACTCACCGAGGGAATAACGCGCACGAGCCTTAAGGCGGGATGCGTATCGACGGCTCTGAGAAAATGGACCGCATCCGATTGGTTTTCGCGCGCGTAACCGGGGAGGTCGATTCCACGGAGGAGATGGATCCTAAGGACGTTCACCCATGGCCACTTACGTTGAGCCGCATATTCGCGGGTTGGACGTCGCTTCCTCGGGTCCGGACGACGACGAAGACGACGACGACGACGACGACGACGACGACGATGATACTTCCGCGTGGCCGACTGCGCGAGATATCGAGTGGAGCGAACTCGGGCATGCGCTAAAGTCGCGTGGATTCTACATCGACGTCGGGCCACCAGCTTGACTTTTTCACCCTCGCCCTCCTCTGAATGCATGGAGCTAAGCGAACTCCCGGCTTATTTATTTTCCCTTAGATCTTCTTCGAGAGGTGCGAGCTCCTCGTTACGGATACTTTTCCCGGATGCGTTCGTCTTTGTTCCAACATTTTTTTCTTCTCGTTTAAAGTACATTTTCTGCTCGATGCACGCGGATAAATTATGAAGTCTGAGATACGCTGTTTTTTGCTTCTCGCAGATTCCGAGGAAAGTAAGTATTTGGATAGCGAAGAGTATTATCTTTGCTCGGCGAGGCAAATAACAATAATAAAGTTCATTTTTACGTAATGATGTATCGATGAAAATTGCATCATATTGTGTTGAATTGTATCGAATTAATTCTTATTAAATAAAACATGAATAATAATCATTTTGAACTGAAGTTTTTGAAAGCGCGATTATTAGTCTTACCATAGATTTTTTTTCAATCTTATATAAATACATTTTATAATCGTAGTGTAATTACGTTAGACGTTTAAATGAAATTTTATTGCGATTTGTAATCTGCATAATAGTATGCTACTTAATTATATAATAAATTAAAATAAAATACCGATAAATTAAAATAAAATCCATGACAATTTACATTCTTGCGAATTTTTAATGGCAAAGTATCGAGTAAAAGATTAAAGATTACGTATCTTAGATTTCTTAGTAATTTTTCCTACATTCACCAATTAATACTTCTAAAAGTTTTACAGCATTTAACTAGAATAAGATATAACATATACAGACTGTGAGCAGATAACTCGAATCATTGTGTTGGCAGTAAAAGCGATTAAAGGTATCATTGTAAATATTTCCACCTAATTATATATTAGCTTTTGCGACAATAAGATTTACGAGTATAAAATTATTTTGTAAACATTTGTAGAAGTGAAAATGTTAATATTCGCTCTGATACGAACTTGGGGATTCGAGTAAACACTCAAAGGCTAAACATAATAAAATAAGCTTTTACATTTGACTTCGTCCTAAATCAGAATTTATTTATTTTTTAATAATAATGTGTTTTTAATTATATTTAGATTTTTAAAGGAAATTATATTTATACGAATAAGTTTTTGAAAAAAAATTGAATCGTTATTCTTAATCGTTCTTTTGAAATAAGTAAAACAAAATATTCGATTCTCTATATATATATCCAATTACATATAAAATACCCAAAACATATTTAAGTTATTATTTATTTTCAGACACTTATACTTTACAACAAAAAATTTTAAATTTCCCGCTACAGAAAAGTGCGCATGTGTATTAGCTGTTAACCAGATGTTTTACTTTAGAACTGCGTTGTTGACTCTTATGACTACGATCATATAGTCTACAATTTATTTCACCTCAATTTTAGTATGCTGCTTAATTGAAATTTTAACCGTTAAAATGGGATCAAGAGCATTACTTGTTCGATGTATAAATCAATTAGTGAACAATAGCAAACAGTGGTAATTTAAAATTCATGCTTCTGATATTACTAGTCTTCCTATTTTTTATGCATAACCTCCGTTTTTTACATAATCACTATATTTAGACTCGTTACAATATTTGTTGTTTATTTTTTTTTTGCCTTAATTTACTTTAAAATCTTACATTTCTTTTCTAATTTAACAGCAAAAATTTTCTGAGCTCTTCTGCTGTTTGCAATGAGAAGAAGGAATCTGACAATTTAACAGTATCAAAAAGTAGTAGTGCACTGACAGAAGTGGGCATTCCTCGTAAAGATATGTTTCAACAGGAAAGAGTTAAGCAAGGATATATTACAATTGAAAGCGAAGTGAATGCAGTTGGTTTAGCTGCTGGTATTCCAGAAGAACACATTAAAACCCGAACGGTATACATCGCCAAGCCAACTAAAAATGCAATGCAATCTGGAACAAATAACACTCATGGTTGGCAGATATGCTTCGATACTCGTGAACGATGGGAAAATCCATTAATGGGATGGTGTTCTTCGTAAGTATTCAAGTATTAATATTGCTTTTTGTAAATAATTAAGTTCATCTTGAATATTTATCTTCTTTTTGTTGTCTATAAATTAATTCCGTTATTTGAACAGCAATTTATAAACAATGTTTATTAAATGCAATACGATAAGTATAAAGTATTATATATGTTAGATATTAATACTAAATTGAAAGTAAGTTATTAAAATCATATTTATGTAGAAAAATTTTATAATAAAAATTATTTTTATAATTGGATAATAATTATAAATTTTATTGTTTATAAATTTTAAAATATCAAAATTTTTAAAACTTATTTGTGCAGTGGAGATCCTATGCAAGCATTACGAGTTCATTTTGATACACTAGAAGGGGCCACACAACATTGTAAAAGTATGGGATGGAGATATATAGTAGAGAAACCAAACACTATTGTTCCAAAGCCTAGATCTTATGGCGATAACTTTTCATGGAACAGGAATACAAGAGTATCTACAAAATAGAATATATATTAGTAAAGAATTACCTTCTTTAATTAATTGTGATCTGTAGATAACATTATATGTATGAAATAAATTAAATTTTGTTGTTGCTTTAATTAAGATAAAATTAGTTGATTTTGTAATGTTAAAGATATAAATAAGCAAGGATTAGAAGGTACGAGATAAATGAAATTAAATATTTATGACTAATAAATTCTTTTTTATTATTTAGGAATAGTTATATAATACTTTATTCTCTGATTTAATAATATTATTCGCATTAATAATAAAACAAGCAAAAGGTACTAGATATAATTATTAGAGTATATTTCATCTTTCTCACTTTAATTAAGTTTCTTATTTGAATTATCTCTATTATATATAATAATAAAATATCTGTTAGAATAATTGCTCCTTGTACAATATTGCTGGTTTTAATCGTACCATGGGCTCAGAGCTCGAGGACCAATAGCAGGCAAAATTTTAATTTGCATTGGACAATGGACTTATATTTTTTGAATACTTTGTTTCATTTTCTTACATTTTTTTATCCTTTCTACCGCATTAAGAAAGGTTTTTATTTTTATTTACTTGCAGACATTCACTGGTCCGACGAAGGCAACAACAATAATAATCACAATCATAAACCTTCGTGGCATAACAATGAATGGCAATTACAATGCTATTTTAATGCAATAAAGATTAATGTACAGTAAAGTAATTTCGATGTTTAAAAAAAGCGATGGCAGTCCCAATAATTAATTTTATAATATACAATTCTCCTACATTTATTCCATCATTTATCAATGTATGTAACAATATTAACGTCGGTACTATACAGTAGATTTCCTTAACAGTCGAAAAACGCGTGGAGCATTTCTACTCTGGGAAGTGTGCATTGTGTATGAATATGT
Source organism: Dolichoris vasculosae (assembly GCA_018907195.1). Lineage (NCBI taxonomy): Eukaryota > Metazoa > Arthropoda > Insecta > Hymenoptera > Agaonidae > Dolichoris > Dolichoris vasculosae. The sequence goes on from JACCHY010000001.1 coordinate 1,563,706, forward strand.
GTGAAAAACCGAGAAGGAAATTTTTTTATTGGCAATAATTATGTCTCAATAGTAAAATTCTTTTCTGTTAACGTGAAAGTTACGCGTACTTGGATAAATATTTATACGTACGATGTGTATCAAATAATAAGATGAATCAGGATATTTTCTTTCGCTTTTCCGTTTTTTAGATATTTTTAGCTGTAATAATATCGATATCGAAGAAGAGAACGAGAGAGCTAAAGTGTCTGTGAAACAAAGAAATAGCGAGAGAGGAAGAGAAAGGGGAGAGAAATCGTAAATAAAGAATAAGCGTTCAGTATCAGTAATTTATTGCGTTATTAGAACAATTACTTTTTAAAAGATAAGAAATATACAGTTAATTTATCAAAAATATAAAAAAGATAAAATTTAATTGCTTTGGCATAAACCTGTAAATAATCTAAAAGCTGTGGATTAACTCCAGAGTAACAAAGATAAAGCATGAGTACCATGAATAAATATAAATAAATAGAATAAATACGTGAAAAATAAAATACTGCGAGAGAGAGAGAGAGATGGAAAAACAGTTAAAGGATTAATTTATTTACTATTTTCTTTTATTTCGAAAAAAAAAGTTATACAATTCGAAATTATAATAGATTATATTGTATACGGTATATTTTATATATTTTATTCAATTAATTTATATCTTAAACAGTGTAAAGTATATGTTTATATACAATTGAATTGCCACTATCGTTTTGTGTGCTAAAATATGTTTTTAACCAATTTTATTTTTCGATTATTATATTGTTTTTAATATTAATACTACAATGTACGGTAAAATTTTAAAATTTAAATATTTAGAACAATTATTACATTTGGGTTTGCATTAATTTTAGCATAAATTTCTCTCTTTCTCACTTCTTCGTTATTTATATTTTTATTACATGCTTTTTCTTTTCTTTATAGGCGTAATAAATTGTTTCAATTTTATCAATACTTCGCGAAAACGAATGCTCGTCTGCGTGCTTTTTTTATTGTGAGATGAGAAGAGGATAAGATGTGTTTCTTATACTATGTACAGATTGTTATTAAAATTCGATTGCTAAAAATTAAATACGTTATAATTAGATTGCATCGATTAAGCAATCGTGTGATCAGAGACAGACGAATGTGTGAATTATAAATATTAATGTATGTACGTTCGAATTGCTTGACTAAATGTCGATTAGATTTTTAGATTATCTCGAACTTCGTTAACGTTTGATAAGCATCGAGTTTTCTTTAGTAAGAATCGTTTTACTCGGTTTGAAGTAATTTTAATCATTGAGATTTTTATCTATATATCTTTTAGAAATAAATTTTTTAAATTTTACGCTGTTCTTCTTTGGAATTAGAGAAAATAGTAAAACGATGACTGAAATTACACGTAGGATTAATAACTATTTTATTTCAACTCCACCGACAATTAACCGCATAATTCGAAATCAAGGTACCAGAGTAAGTCCTAACTGTATTAAAGGTACGTCATTGGCACGCATACGGCATCGAAATCATCGATTGGCCGGGGAAGGGCTTGAGTAAGCGTGATATCGCAATTATTATATTTGACGGATGCAAACGTGCACCATTCCTTCTTCATACTTTGCATTTTCCTTCAATGTCAGGGCAAAATATACAGTTTACTTGTCGCTCTTTCGATACGTCGTCGAGTGACTCGTCACTTACTCATTTTTTATTTTTTTTTTTTTTTCTGTTTTCAATTTTTCATCTATTTCTCTTATTGCACGTGTATAGTTTTATATTGCAATAACAATACTACATTTGAAGACATTAATCAACGCCACTGACCCCTAAAATTACGTTTCATAGGCCTTTGATTGTTACATTTCTTTTTTTGTCCCTTTCTCACATGCACGGGATGATGCAAAAAGTATCGCGCGATTTCGTTCATTCGTTTTATTTTTTGTTGTTGGAAGTTTCATATTCTTTTCCTCTGATGTCAATAATATTTTGCTAAACGATTTATAATATATATATATATTTTTTTTTTAATTATATCAATAAATTTTAAGCAGAAAATATTGAGAGATATTCAACCCAACGCATCTTAAAAATCGTAACTAGAAGCTTTTCCTTTTTCTTTCCTTATTATTTTATGGTTTAATTATAGAAAATTTATTAATATCTTATATATTTCGTATAATCTCGATCGAGTTATTTTCTGCGGGATTACCAAACAAAGACAGAAATGCGTTAGCGTTCATTATTCGATCGCGACCTTTTTTTCACGCGACATCCTTTTTGGACCAACTGGTGCACATGTATATAGATATATATATTTTTTATTCATGATAACCGTTTATTTCACCTTTTTTTTCTAATATTTTTATCTTTAAACGCGTTATTTTGTATTTTCACGTAGTGGTTAAAATATTGTCAATGACCACTGCCCCTTCTAACGAGCAAGCGAGATGTGCGGTTTAAAGGTGATTGTGCGAAAAATCCTTTTGCAATTATTTCTTTTCATTGAATTTATCGTATTTTTCAAACGTTTGCTCTATCCCGTATTTATTTACGCATACAAAATTATGAAGAAAATTTAAATATTATCGTATGACCGATCACAAAAAGATAATGCAGTTATTAATACTATAATGTAATACGATAGTCGTGTACTATAATTTTGTGTGATAGTCTGTCACTGTAGTATATATATTATTATTATACTATAATGTCGAACTGTAACGCATAATATCATATATCGCAATACGTTGTTTTGATAAAAAACGAACTGTTATTCTGTTATTGTTACGATGCTAATTTTCTCGTTACAATGTGAAAAGACAAAGCGATAAAAAATTATGTTTTATCGATTAAATTTTTCGTGTTTAAAATTTAATTTTTTGACCAACGTTTGCTTGTTTTTCGTTTTAGGCGAATACAATTATTTTTTAACGCGTTGAAAACGTTTATTTTTGAATACGAAATATTTTTTTATTTTTCTTTTACATTGCATACGAATATTTAATTTACCATCTCATAAAGTATTTAAAATTTTTATCGTATGGTATGCCTTTTCGACCGAGGAACCGAACCATAATTTTTTTAAAAACATTCGTTTTATAAATATCATTTTTTCCGATTTACGTGTGACTTTTTAAAAAAGACTTGTACATTATGAAACTTTAATAGATTTTGTGATTTATTAGCACTGGAAATTAGATCAACAACTATTCAGAAGCAATACCAAATTTGACAAAAATACTATGTTTAATTTTTCGTAAAATATAATTTAAATTCTATTTTTCACGCGTGTAAGTTATTCAACGTTCATTATCCGATTGTAGAAGAAATTTTGTTATGTAAATAAGGCATAAAAAAGTAAAGGTAAATCGTATCGTGATTTTATCGGCGTATTTACGAAAAACAGAGTACCATGTTGAATTCGTGAACCCGCGGTCAAAAGTTTGAGTAAAGTGGTCTAAAGCTTGCGCATAAATGTATGATATACACAGCAAATCTAATTACTCATTCATGCGACGAAGCGAAGAGACATACATCACACGATACAACTTGCTAATTCTTTCTTATCGTCGTTTATTGTTTTACATAAAGATATCCTTAATTACGTTTCGATCTTGAACATTACGCGTTTTACTCTATATACGTGATCTTATTACAACATACGACGTTTATTTTTTTTTCGATTTGCTATATTTTTTTGGTTTTATTATGTTATATGATTGTACGGTGTTTTCTGCCTTTGTTTTTCTCTCCCGTTGTTTTTAGTAATACTTGTAGCGCGACTCTCGAACTACAACTACACAATTTTGGACTCGATTGCTCTCGAGACATCAAAACTCTCGCAACTACTCGTAACTGTTCATAAAACGACGCATTTGTCATTTATATTGCCTACAGTTTTACCTAGAAACAAACGCGTCGTTTTTTCTTTATATGCGTGTGCTTATATGTGCTTATTTACTTAGCAATTAGTTTTCCTTTTATCTTTTCATCGATAAGTATCAATAATTAGAATATCTAGCAAAAAACTAATTTTTCATGAATATTTAAAATTATAAGTTTCGAATCGACGAAATAAAATTAACAAAATTACCATAAAGTATAAATTTAATCATAAATGATTAAAATTTAGAAAACTTTGCACCTGTTACGATACTTTTGTTTTCTTATAATTTTAAACATTCGAGATCCGAAGCGATATTCTAATTTTGTATACCTCGCGTGTCTTCATTTGTCCATTCGCTTTCTTCACGATTCACATTATCATACCGTAATACTCGACAAACGTGCCATTACGTTATTCAATAATTGACTTATTTAATTCAGTTTACATACGATTTACGGTTTCATAAACCCTATTTACATAATTTAATTATAATTTGCTTATACAACTCGCGTCCTGTAAGTTTAACTAAGGCGACACTTCGGAAGGGGCCTCGCCGGCACTTTGTATTTTTATTTATTTTTTTATTTTTATGTTTTCATTACTCTGTACGTATAATTTTTGGCGCCAGAAGATTGTCGCGCGAAGCCAATTATTTATACATATATATATATATTTATATAAAGAAAACTTGGGAGGATTTTACGGCTGAGGATCTGTTCGATAATAGCACTGTTTATTTATTAACATCTTTTAGCTAATAATAATTTTTTCGATAGTATATTTCTTTTATTCAGTCAACGATAACTGATCTGCAAATTTTTTTTCGTTTTTTTCCTTCATTCGTGAATCGACGATATAAATCTCGGATCATTTTTAATAATTATAATAATAGCGTTAATAATAACAAAATTAATGAAAGAACGATAACAACAATAATAACAACGATGATAATATTTTATAATAATAATGATAATGAGAATCATAATAATAATAATTCTTCAATTAAAAATATTAATGAGTTCGAGCAATCAAGTAAAATTTATGTAGACGCGTAATTTAACGAGTTTTTGTTAATTATTGAGGCAGTATATTATTTTGTTGCAGTTGTTTCTTTCTCTAAAAGCTTTGTTATTTTTACGCGTATTATATCATTTCGTTTTTTTTCTTCTAAAGTACGTTTAAATTATTTTTTTAAAATTTTTCTCGTTCTTTTTCAACTTAGGACTTTTCGAACAAAAAATTTTTCTTAGTTTATGTACACGTAAAAATGTCTATTTGTTTGTTATGAATGAAATTTCGTTAAGAATAATTATTTCTTTCATCTCAAAACTAATTAGTGTAAAAGTTAATTGTTATTTTCAATAGAATTATTTCTTAGACTTTATGTATGTTCTGTTAATAAATGCACAGAAGTAATGAAAATAGGGTTACTTCTGATTTTTAAAATCAGTGTTTATAACTATTATAACAATTATTATTCTTTTGGTTCATTAAAATATAAAATTTAAAAGATAAAACAAAAATATAGATAAGATAGAGGCAAAGTTACGATAAACATGTTTAAGTAAATAACGTATCTTTGTCCGCTTAAAAATAATATCAATGATAAAAATCTCTTAAAAATCGTATCACGAAATCAGATTGTGAGAAATCACGAAAATTCCAATACGCAATATTACTTTAACATGGTATTTTCTATATTATAACGATTTTTAAAGCCTTTCACAAAAGTACTAATAAATATTGTAAATATAATCTAATTTTTCTTTGAATACAAATATAATATACAAGAACTACTGCAATAAATTATTTCCAAATATGATACAAATTCACTGTTATACATGAAAACTAAACGTAAATTAGTCAAAAACTGTATTTAGAAGCTTGGCTCCACTCATTAAGTCTTTTTGACTAATTTAGTCACAAGTATCCAACATTTCATTAATATTATATCTATAGCTATGTATATCTTTCGCGATACATAGATTTAATTGCCGGAGCAATCGAAAAGCTCCACTACGAATAAACAAAGAAGAGTCTGAGTTGAGACGACTGTTTTAAAAAAGTACGTTACAAGATATTTTAGCGTCTTTATGGGTAATTCGCGATGACATCGTATAAAGCTTTTCAATTAGAAACGAAACGAATATAAATAAATATTAATCTCTAAAGACTAGCATTTTTCATGAAGAAATATATCAAAATACTATATCATATTTTAAAAGTTGAAAAGTCTACAGTGGTAGAAAAAAACTTTTTATTTTCTAAATGAAACGATAGCTTATGTATTCTAGTTACTTCCAACCATATATATATATATATATATACCATATATATGCATACAATGGCACAGAGTCTTTTTATATTCGCTACAATGATACAGAGAACAAGAAAGTGCAAGATGAATTAATATTAATAATTTAGACGATGACATTTGTCGTAGAATCATCGTTACACTTTTTCTTGATCAAATTCGTAGTAATACAAGTTACAAAAAATAGAACGAAATAATCTTCATCCGATGTAATTTAATTATAAATGTACACGATTAACGGGGAAATGGGATTTCAATAACATTAATCCTTTCAATGAAAACTTTAGTTTTGGAGCCGCTTTCGCCATATACGAAGGATGCAACTCGTTGACTTATTTTTAACATACAGTCTTATACTCATTTACATTTGATACATGTATAGGCTTGTTGTGCAATATCAAATAAATACAATTTACGAGACAACAAGTTGAAAACGAACAGTTTATTCGCATATTTATCTCCAGCTATTTCGATTACTGTTACGCCGTTATAGAGCACCTCCATCATAATACTGTAAACTCGTATCATCAACGTCTAATCCGTCATCGCTTTTGCCATTATCAATCAAACCTTTCACCCCACGTACGTCGGTAATCAAGCTACCGCGATAAGTCAATATATTTCTAACCAGTTTACCATCAGTCTCTCCAACAGACTAAACTATCGCTCGAGGAAATCGTCTCGGCCAAATTCCGTCGGTACAAGTGCAGCTGTTAACGTCCTTAACGGCGTAAGCGGCGGGCGAAAGGATTAATTTAACGAGCTCGCAAAGTCGCGGGAGAACTCGTCGCGCCACCTCGTAAGACACGAGAGCCGAAGAGCGCGCGATAAAACGATGAGAAAAGAGAGTGGAGAGGAGAGAGAGGTAGAGAGAGGGGGTGAGAGGGAGAGAGAGGGAGTGAGAGGGAGAGAGGAGGGAGAGAGGAGAGAAAGAACTCGTACTCGGTGCAGCGAATCACGGAGGACTCGGCAGGAACGATCGGTCTACGAAAGCTTCCTCTTTCCCGAGTCCGACCCGCATCAGCTGGCCCCGTCCTCGTGGTCCTCGTCGAGGGCCTCGCGACTGTCCCTATATTCCTCGCTCTCCCTGTGCACGAGGACGTGGACGACCGTCGCCTCGGACTGCTGACGCAACAACGGCGGTCTAGTCCCGGCGTCGGGAGGTGCCGCGCTTTCGGGGCTCGGCTCCGTCACGAGGATGCTGACGTCCCGACCATCGGCGAGCTGCTGTTGAACGGGTTGGGGAGGCTGAGGCGCGGGTCGTCGTCGGAGGCTGCTGCAGCGTCGGCTGAAGGCCTCTTTGATGTCGCGTTGGAGCATGTTCAGGGATAGGGCCGTGCCACTGGGACGTAGCGAGTGACGTTTGTGTTGTTGGGGTGGTGAGCGGACGTCTTCGTCCGTCTCGACGGCGTCCTGACGACCAAGCGTCGGTCCAGACGACCTGGGGGTTGGCAATGCGCGCGAGGCGCGGAGTTAGTTCGACGATCTCGAGGCTTAGGTTAAGCGCGGGAAAATCTCATGCATCGTTAAGGGGATGCGAAAATAAGGTAGCGAAAATTACTGGTTCCAGGCTTTTTAAGTTTTGAGATAGCAAATGTGGTGAGCTCGATGTTGCTGTTAACTTTTTTTATGGGAAATCGAGGTGCTGGATTTAAAAGGAATTTTCGTTTGTTATTTTACTCGCTTTAGTTGCGAACGTTCAATTTTTCTTCGTTTCTCTAGAGAAAAAATGAATTTATTAAAATTTGAATTTATTAAATAAAATTTTTATCGGATACTTGCATTTTTTCATTATGAATTTATAAATAAAATTTACGGATACAAATAAAATTATTATACTATATATCAAATTATTATTATAATTTTTATCAAATCTAATTTTTGTTTAATAAACAAGAGATATATCTTTAAAGCGTAATAATTTGGAAAATAAAAAGATAGTTTAATAAATTAAAATAGGTTAAAATTATACCGTAAACAGTTTTAAAATATTGTAATTTTTTTCTCTTTTATAAAATAACTAATATTGTAAAGCAGTTTTAAGGCCGAATTATCAAATCTTTGTCTCTTATATTTTCGATATATATTTATAGATGTATAGCACATCCGTATACAATGAATAGCAGTGTATGACATCAGCGCCTATACATACAAATGCAATAATACATTTGAATAGTATCTAAAAAGGTTGGATCCGGATTATCTAAAAGAAATGAATTAATCGAAAAAAGTTTTAAACGTGAAGTGATTGGATAATATTTTATATTCGATATTCGGTGTTAATTCGATCGGGCTTAAACTAATATTTTAAATCAGTAATCCAATTTTTTTTATATTTATACTACATTTCATTTTATGAAAAACTTTTTAAAGCACGATTATTAAACATATCATATTTTCTTATAAATTTCGAAATGGTAACGTTTGTATAGCTTTGCCGTAGATGACTAACTTTATATTAATTAACCTACTAATTTGTATGTTCGAATAATTATAAACATAAATAAAAATAATATCGACATAAAATATTTTCAGTTCGGTTAAAAGTTTGTTTAATGCGTTTGATTCTCTTTAAATTGTATACAAAATTCTCAATTATGTTTCAAGGACGTTTCTTGTATTAGATCGACTCATTTTGTTTAGATAATCTTTGTATCCATCGAATTTTCGAAATATCGATCGTTATTTTTCCAAAATTCCAACCTTTTCACAATACCATATAAACTTTTATATATAAGCAATAAGACAGCCGGGATAAAACATGAAACAATAAATTCTAGAAAGCTAGGATTGCTTAATCAAACTAAATGAGAAAACTTTTTTCTTTCTAAAGTGTATAATTAAAGACCTTCGCCCGTGCAAAGATAGGATTTATTTTACACGAGAGAAGCCCCTTATTACCGAACTAGTTTAATGATCGACCTGAACTAAGTTAACGCTTAATGTATAAATCAGTGAACCGCAAACTAGGAGATCTATTAGCCGTATCATTCACTATGACAAAATCGTGCCTATTTATTAAAAATTAACCCAAATAATTCCAACCTACTCTCCTTTTTAGTTATTGTTTTTACCTAGATTTAGAAAGACTGGCTTCTTTGTGCTCTGTTCAGGTTCTTATGCAAGGAAAATAATAACAATTTCATTTAAATAACATTTAATGAGAATATGCCTCGATATTTCTATGCTATTCAAAGTTTTACCGGGCAATAATTTTTGCTAATAAAATCTAACTGATAAAAATAAAGATTTACAGTTCTAATAAAATACTACTGGATATGGATAATAAAACGTATAAAATGTTTCGATAACTCGAAATATTCTTTTTTTGTATTTTAAAGAAGTTCTTGATTTTAGGAGAAAGCAATATCCTCAAAGTTATACGATTGAATTGCAATTAAATAATTTGAGTTAAATTTGATTACGTATAAACAATTTTTTGATAAAACAAATTGAAATAAAGTTGATATTAAATATTAAAACAACAACGTTTCGATTAATCGGACCGTACAAGAGTCGTATAGATAAATTTTTTGTTAATTCGATGCTTTCAATGTAACGTATATCAAAGATTTTCCGTATATTTCTACTATATTTTAAAACAAAAAAAAATTTTTTCATAGAAAGCCTTTTATTACACATCTAAGCTTAAATTATTTAATGAATATTTATGGAGAATACCGCGATGCGTTCAATAAAGAATAACGACATAGTAATCAACATTGTCTACATTTTATACCAGAGGACTGTTTTTAATTAAAGCAGCTATTAAAATCGCATTTCTTTATGAGCTACCGCGAAATAAACCATCCAATATTCATGAGTGTTCGCGAAGATGAGAAACGCAACCGTGTTAGATATAAACACCTTGCGTATTAACTAATGACTTTAATCCTTTAAGGGTAGAAGTTTCACGCTGCAAATTGCGCAGACTAACTAAACTTATTTTATAACGTAATTATTATCCGTCTATTACTCGTACTGTGGAAAATTACGTAAACGATATAAATATAACAAACTCAATTTTAGAACGCGCTCGACAATTTTTTCAGAGTTCTAATTTTATACATTTTTAATCGAATAAACTTTGCTCCGTTTATTTTTCTCGATTCGTTGATAAGGTTAGATATTTATTATTTATCGAGTAACGATGAAAACAAGGTAAGGTAATGCAAGGTAACGAACGTACCGAAAGACAATGGTTAACAAACCTGACGGTGGCGTGCGACTCGGATCCCGAGCTGGAAGTTGCGGAGGGATGTTCAGCCGTCGGCGAGGGACGGGAAACGGTGAGGGCGGGAGGCTGCAGGTCCTCGTGGGTACCGGTGGCGCCGGAGAGCATCAGCAGAGGAAAATTCTGGAAGAAGAGGGCCGAGGCCGTCCCCAGGTCGCTGGCGTCACTGGCGTCGCTGGCCCGTGAGGACTTGCGGCTGCTGGCCCTGCTACCCCTGTGAACGTGCAGTAGAGCCGACAGCTTGCCACCCCATCCACCGCCCCTACCGTCACTACCCACGCCGCCGGGGCTCGAGGTCTGGGTTTGCGAGTCCACCTCCTGAGCGATGCGTTCGCGTTCTCTTTTATTCCTGCGGAGAGAAGATCCGTCATAGTTTTTCAACCGGTTTTTTTCGAGCTCGCCTCCGCGACTTTCAGACTTTCAACTTTTTTCTTACGAGGCTTTCTTACGAGGCTTTCTTACGAGGCTTTCTTACGAGTCTTTCTTACGAGCCGAGATCGAACAACTTACGTAATAAATTCGCGAAACGTGCGCTGGATGAGCCTTGCTGCCTTGTCTTGGCGCTTCCAGATTCTCGTGGAAGACACGATCTCCAGCTCCTTTCTAGTTGGAAATTGCTTTTTGAACTTGACGTCCATTTGCTCTTGCAATTTCTTAAAATCGTCGGACTCCTCGACGTGTCCCAGTACATGTTTTACTAGAGCGTGCAATATATCCAGGCAGTGGATCTTGTTACCCTTCGCAATAGGAAGATTAAAGCTCACCAACGCAACTACGTTAGGCTTTGATATTCCTAGTGGTGGGTCAAGGCTTGCTATAAAATCGCTCAACTGGGAAAATCTTATGAATTGCGTCGCGTGTGGATCGTACCTGAAAATGAGATAATTGATACGTTTGTCTTTTGGAAACGGTTCGTTGTTAATATTGCCTACTTCTCTTTCATTTTATCGACTCGCGTTAAAGTCATTGTACGATTGAAATAATCGAACTGAATCATATAACTTAGGGTTCTTAGGCCATTTCTCAAAATAAATGGTAAGAAATAGATTACATTTATGACAATATGCAAATATTAATCCAATATTTTTAGTAATAAGAACCATCGCACGATTGAATATAATTTGCGATATAAATAATTTTAATACAGTTCAAAATGTAAATTATATTGGCTTTTTCGGGACTAAATGTAATAATTTAATAAACTAATTTTAATTATCTTCGATAATTTTTGAATAACGTAGTTAAAAGTTATAAAAAAATATTACATCATAAAAAAGTCGAATGAAAGATTAAGATTTTGCAAAATTATTTTTGTTCCAAATATAATTCTTTTACGTCAACCTTTTAACGAAATATCAATAAATTGATAGAATATATTAAATAATGAAGACATTTTTAAACTAGTAAAAATGATTTAGAATTGATAAGATCACAAATAATATTGTTCGCGGCATTTTAACGAGTACAAGCTTAAGATAACGATAACTAATATAAAAACTCCGCTGGGAAAACTCGAGATCGAACTTATACGTGTATTTCGCGTTAACTCGACATTCTTCTGTCCTCTTACATTTATTTTATGATCAATACGAAATTACGATTAATCTTACCATTTATTTTTTAACTCAATACATAACATAAAATTAAAACGAGAAAATAACAAAGCTAAAATCACACCTTTAATAACGTATGCTACATTTCGGTAATTAATTTCCATTTATTATTAGGCGTGATATTCTTTAAAATTAAATTTTAAATTTTATTATTTTATGTTTTTTTTAAATTGCTTAAAAATATCGATATATAATATTAGTAATAATTTTACGTATGAATAATCAAATTATATAATTGTTTAATGAGAAGAAAACTTTATAATCTATGAATTGGTTTCAAATGTTATCTTTCGATTAATACGTTACTTTTGAAACAATATCAATACGAAATTCTAAATATTGTGAAAAATTTTTACTTTGACCATCGGATGTAGAACATTTCTAAATCATCCTCCACAATGCCAATTTCTTCTTCTTGATGCGCTTGATTGAAATTCTCGAGAATAATAGCGATGTACATGTTTATAACAATCATGTAACTAATGATGATAAAAGAGGTAAAATAAGTGATTGCTAAAAGTGGATAGCCGCAGTCTCCGTTCAATTTTCTGGTGGTAGGAGTTGGATCGCAATCCGGTGGTTGTACCATTAAAGATTCGAGGACATCGTTCCATCCGGCCGATGTCATCAAACGAAATAACAGCTGCATACTTCGACCAAAGGTCTCAAAATTTACCTGCAATCATTATATTTGTATCATGAATATATTCTACGAAATATTATTTTTGATCGTCTTACTAAATTTGTTCATTGCTCGCGTATGATTTTCAAAAAATTTATTTCGATACGTTCAATGTTTTCATATAAAATCGATAAAAATTGTATCTTAGTCAAAATTAATATCCATCGTGTAAAACAATTGAATTTTTTGTAATTTTTATTCGTACGATCTCAAGTTCATTAAATATTTATTAAAAATACTCATCAAGTATTTTTCCAAGCAGACTAAAGATAGACGCAATAAAGCTTACCATGTCGTCGAGTGCGCCTTGTTTTCGTACATGACCAAAGACGGACATACCGATGATAGCGTAAATGAACGTTATCAGGGCGAGAAGCGCTCCGATGTTGAAGAGCGCGGGGAGACTGACGACGAGGGCAAAGAGCAGTTTCCTGATGCCTTTGGCGGCTTTGATCAGCCTCAGTATCCTGCCGATTCTGAAGACTCTCACAACACGTAAAAGAGTGGGAGAGACTGGGAAGTCGATCATGATGTCTTCCATGAGAATACCGAGGATCGAGGCGAGCACCAGCAGAAAGTCGAAGAGATTCCAGGGCACGGTGAAATAGTGGTAGCGTAAACCAATTATTTTGACGATCGCTTCTAGACCAAAGACAGTTGTGAAAAAAGCGTTTGACACTTCGAGCACGAAGAAAATTGGATGTGGTTGATTGTAATGCTCAATACCCATTGTCAGCATGTTAAGAAATATCAATACGAAAATTGCTATTTCAAACCTGGATAATGGAAATAATGCCATTTTTTAAATTTGTCTTAAATTTATAAAGCTGTAAGGATTTTGAAATTTAGAATAGTTAATGTTTATAACTTAAATGTATTTTTGTGTATTTTTGAAATTTGTAAAGTAACGCGATAAATCTCATACGAATTATTTAGTCGTTCTCCGTGATCGATATTTTTTAATATATAATTTATATTTACTGCTTTCGTAAAATTTATTATAAATAAAGGATAAAAAATTTTTTAACTCCACGATCTTAAAACGAAGATATTACGATTTTAATAAATAAAATTACATTTTTTTCTTTAAATTTTGTAAAGAAATTTTGTAAATATTATTTGTTCTTTTATATAATATCTTAGACATATTATTTTATTTATTTAACTGTACGAATGAACAAAAATATTTAGAACAAGTACAATCATAGTTTTTTCAAGTTTTGAATATTACCTTTCACGAGTTATTAAAATTAAAATTTTTTATTTACAAGATATGAAAATTTATTCTCTAATAAACGTTTACTCAATTTGTATTTACTCGCTACCGAAAACTCAAATAAAATAGTATAAGAATTTTCAATTTGACCGTAAAGTTCGCGCCGAGTCAATAGTCGCTAAATTCTAAGCCATCAAAGTCCATTAGTGTGATCGATGACGTTTGCTTTCTCAAACTGTGCACTTAGTTGATGAATTTATACGAACACCGTGATCACTGAATCAGTCGGACCAACGGTTTGCAATTCCACTCGTGCGTATCTAAGTAAGTACACATGCACGAGATACAGTGAAACGATCGAGCAGACTCGTGTCGACTAATTTTGGCTTAAGGAATCAATGATGAGGCGGAACGAATACCGTCGTATAGATTTCACGGTAAGGGTGAGGTAATAGGGCTGACTTATTAGCGAGTACTCGATCAATTACCTTCTAGAGTTGGACAAATCGTAGAACATGGCAAGAATCTGGTTCATCGGACGTTTTATCACCTTTTGCGGCTTTTTACGGCCGAGCTTCTTCATGGCAGTGTAGTAGTGTTTCTGGCTCTCGGTCAGAAACATTTCTAGCACGCCACCCTCGTACTAAAATTAGACAAGGGCGATTCATTCGTTGGGAGACTATCAGTTAATCGAGTTTCAATTGCTTAGGACCAATTCGAGTTTGCATGTATAATTACTACAAAATCCCGCTGCTTTAAATTCTATTGATTTTTACTAAAGTCGTTTTATATAACCTTCGGTAATTGTATAACAATATTACGTTTTCGAGTGTCGTCGTGTCTAATTGATTAATAAGTGGAAGTAGAAATATATTTATTACCTAATTTTTTATTAAAAAATATCATTTAAAATTGGAATTAAAATAACACATTTTTAAGAGATAAATCATCGATAAGGTTTAAATTACTCGGTAATTTTATATTCGCATTATCAATTTCTTATATCAATAGAGTTTCGATCCAACTTATGATAGCATTGTTAAGAGCAAGATGTACATTATTTTATAAAATTTCGCTTTAAAAAGAATTTATGATTTAATTTTTAAAACTTTTCTTTATATTATTTATCGATTGATCCTTTCATTTAAAATATTAATATCACATAATAAAATTTTAAATAAAAAAATTATTAAACGAAAGCTAATTTTTATGTGTAAAAATAAATAAATAACAACACTTAAAAATTGATTTGATTTTAATAGTGAATCGCGCGAACAAATGTATCTTTATTAAGATAGAAACAATAATAGTTTATTGAAGTTAATTCCATTTAGCGAATTAATTATTGAATTTAAATTAGATAAATTAAATACATGTAACATACATTTTATCGATATTTTCAATATTTTAATGATTTTAATTTGTATATTAAATTTATGACAAGTTATTTCGAGTCCGAGTTAAAATTTATTATTAAAAGCAAACAATTTGATATTTTAGCGTTCGTTACAATTACTTTAAAGTAAACAAAGCAATAATTAGTATTTTCCTGTTATCTCTATTTTACTGAAGACAAAAAATTTTTTAATTACACCTTTATTTTTGAATAACACAAATTCCTCGTCATATTAAAAAATTGATACAACAAAGTTTTTCAAACGACCGACTCGATCTCTCGCGTGTCAGAGTACATGCATACACCGATTGGCCATTCCTATAGTAAAGCAATAAATTATCGTTACTTTTTTCTTAAGCATATTAAAGTTGTCGATGATAACTCCGATGAAAAGATTCAAAGTGAAGAAGGAACCGCAGACGATGAATATCACAAAGTAGATATAGGCGTAAAGATTAGCCTCGCGTTGGGGTTGGAGATCCACGCCCCTCGCATCGACCGCGTCCTCCATCACCTCCATCCAGCCCTCGAAGGTTGCTACTTGAAATAGGGCTAAGTAGGCGATACCAACGTGATCGAACGTGATCTTGCTGTTCTCCCACGTGTAATTCAGTTTAAAGCAATCGTTCTTCGTGTTTACCACCTGCGTCGTTTTTCGCCACCGGAAACGATGATATAGACAAATTTAAATTACATCCTTTCTAATTCTGTCTTCCTACCTGTAGTACTTTTATTTATTTAACTACGATATATCTGTATGTACATATACTATTTGGAAACTCACCGAAATTTTCAAATAGTTATTTTTAATACGAAATGTATTTTTCCGTTATTTTACAATATCGTTATTTTTTATGTTATTTCACGGATATTTCATTAATCGCTTAAAGCTTTTCAGCTGGTATTTATACTTGTACTCATTAATAAGCGTATATTGAAACTATTTCATTCGTATATGAAACGAAGAGGATTCAACAGTGAATATCTGATTATATTACTATTTAAATATATTACATTATATAAAATTCATAAAAGCATTATATCATAATTTAGTATCAGATTATTTTATATTGATAATATCGATTAACGATTTTAATGAATAAATAAATAGGTATATATATATATATATATTATGTTTAATTTCATTTGTTATTTTAAAGATAGGAAAACGAATGAGTTCCAATTTCCACCCGAAATTTATTCATTCGAACGAGCTAATTATTATACATAAGAACGATGGAATTATACAAAGTAAACTTACGGATATATCCAACAACATCCCATGTTCATCGAGACATTTAAAAAATTTTCCACCAAAAAATTGAACACCCATTATTGAGAAGATTAACCAGAATACGAGACAAACGAGGAGCACATTGAAAATACTGGGAATTGCGTACATCAACGCGTTCACAACGATCTGTAAAAATAACAAAATATGTCTTTAATATTTTTGTAGTAATTTTAATATGGTTTTATTTTTTTTAAATTATTGGAGTTGTGCATCGATCGAAAATGATTACCATCCATGTATTATGAAAAATTGATGGATTCAATTTCTTTATAGATGCATTAGTATATGAAACCAGGAAGTATTACTTCGAACCGTTAAAAAATTTTTTAAAGTGCTATAAAATCTTATGCATTTACTTTCATGACGAATGACTAAGTTTAATATATTTTCATTTTTATACGATTTATTATTATTCTTAATAGTTCACTTTTTACTATTTTTCTATAAAATTTTGCAGTTATAACAGTATTTAAATATTATACACTTAAAAATAAAATTAAAAAAGGTGAGAATTTCTTGCAATGATTTTTGATTTTTATATACGAACAAACATAAAAAATAACAAATTTTGAGAATCGTTGCAGGTAATTTAAAAAAAATTCAAGAAACAATTTACCTTAGATATAAAACTAAATACGAATAGTATAAAGGGTCGATTGATGTAAGAACTTTGAATATATAAAACGACATCTATTATTTTTTATTATATTTGTGCAGATTTTACGTCGTACAATATAATATCGCTTACCCTCATGCCTTGCCACCGTGAAATCGCTCTTAATGGTCTCAAGGCTCTGAGTGTTCTCAAAGAGCGAAGCACTTTAAGGTTTTCATTTTCTTCTATTAAGAGACTAAACATAGATACCTGTGAATTGAAATATGAATATTAGCATATTGCCTTAAGTAAGCCTTTATTCTATTCCTTCATGCTAGAGTCGTAAGGAGGTAATATAACGAATGAAACTAAGATCGTATTAGAAAAAAACTCTTCAATTATTGTTGTGCATAATTATTAGTTGATAGCGAGAGATTATTTTACGGTTCAAAGTACTATAAAATCATATTTTTGCAAACTTATTTATATAAGTTTTAAAACGAAATGCTTTCTAAATTTATTTTGACGTTCAAATCTAAGTATTAATTTTACGATAAGTCTAGAAAAAATCGCAAGACATTACGGTACGAAGAAATTTAGTTATTCAACTCATGCTGATTCTATGATTAATATATAATATATAATTTCAAACATCTACTCTTTATATAATCACGAAAAATTCTAATAATGAAAAAAAAACGATAAGTGCTCATTTCAAGATGCTTTTAAACTATCTAATAATAATACTCATATAACGTTAAATTCTTCGTTGAAATTTTACTATTTTCGTGATTTTACATAAAGTAAGAAATCTTATTCCGACGACCTAATCCAATTGTTGACATTTTCTGGAGTATCAGCATGTACAGTTTGCGAGAGAAATTAATTTTGCACAAAGACTTCACCACTGGAAAAATGTTAACGATCGAACGATCGTCTACAACAAGATTTCTTACTCCAAGTGAATTTGATTTAATGATACGAATATATCCGTTACATGGTATTGATATTTTTATTTAACGCTTTTTAATCTTACGATAAAAAGCTTGTGAGTTTTATATAATGTTTTTTAGTGCATTAAAATAATAAGCAAATAAGCGATATAGAAAAGAATATTTTTAATACAAAGGTAAGAAATACAGATTATTATTTACAAGGAAAAATATCGAAACAAGTGCCATAAGCTTATTATTGCAGTGATGTTTAAAAAAGTAAACCTACGCTGAATATTTTGTATACTTTCTTAGATGAATTAAATATGTCGAAAGGGGACGTATGATTTCGACGTACCTGATTCCGGTTAGGTGATACATAAAACATACATACATAAAAGACGAAAGACACCCATAACGATGTCTTTGCTATACTCAAAGTGCTAATACATTTAAATTACACTTTTTTTTGAAGTGTAGAGCGCCTGCCATGAAAATAATTATCAAAAAGACGTTGCACGTATAGTTCCTTTGTCAATACGTTTATTTTTTATTCTAAAGTTTTTTTATAATAGAAAATTCATTAAACGATGGTCTGGGTATGCATTTTCAAAGTACTTCATATTTTCGAATATTTAGCTAAAAAAGACTCGAAGAATGATATTACGATTTATCTATTTTTGCTTTATTTAACAAGATAATTCAATACTTAAATAATATTATTTAATTAGTACAGTCTATTTTAATATGTGCTAGTTTTACCAATGTTAACATCATATTACAAAAGATATACTAATTATCAAGTTTATATTTGACAAAGCTATACGCGAATATCTACTTGACACTTTAAAAAATACTCTTATACACATGTTAATACAATAATAAATAATCATGCTCTAGCAAGATTCTAAATTGGTGATTTTGCCTGAGGAATTATTTAAACAAAAATCATAAAACTTTGTAGATCATTTTTCTCTTGATGGTACAAAGAATCGATAAGTAAACTTACGAAAACGATTATAAAGTCCAGGATTGTCCAGAAGCTTGTGAAGTATTTACAATAACCAAGTGCCAGCCACTTAAGAAGCATTTCTACGCTGAATAGCATACAGAACCCTAGATTGGTCCAATAGAGAATCTTCTTGAGAAAGGGATTGTCATCCAAATATATATCCTCGAAGCACAATGTTATCGAGGATGCAAAAATCAGTACCAAGATCATCCACTCGAAAGCCGGTGTATCTACGACCGAGAGAACCGCTGTTCGAACTTTGATCCACTTTCTGCCGAGATCCGTCGCCAGACATTTGTTTATACACGAGCACCTGATTTTAAACGAAGCATTTTTAGAAATTTAAAAGGAAAATGGACGAATTTGAATTTTCATTTTTCATTCTGTTTGTAATTAATTTTAGTCATTAGGGTTATTTTTACATACAATGTACAGTGTTTTTATTATTCTTCTTTACGAAAAGTTATTTTTAGTTTATTACGCGAGAACTTTATTTTTATAAATTATGGAGTTAAGTATCAAAGTTAAGCTAACAAATTATTATAAATGTGTCTTTGAAAGTAATATTCATCTCGCTAGTGATTATTAAAAAGGTCTGAAATGTACTTTAAAAATTATATTTTCTTTACATAATAATTACACAGTAAAGTTAAATAAAAATTATACCAGATATATCATCGAAGACGTATTTTTAAAAATAAAATTGGATCGTAATATATCAAAAAAAAAGAAGCTTACTTTTCGTAGCAATGTTGAGGAAAACAGTCTTGAGGTACTTTCGGTGGTTTTTTTCTACCGAAGCCGGGAAAAGAGTCCATCCCATCTATATAATTGCCATGACTATCTCTTCTTCCGCCGACTGTCAATTCATCTACATAACTTACAAGGGCATGCCAGGGTCTTTTTTCTATTTTTTCTTCCTTTTTTATCGGCGTTTTTTCTTGTGGTAATACTCCAGCCGCTTCTTCAGCTTTGCTAGTGGCATCCTTAAATACTTTCATTTCAATCGTTTCCGTTTCTTTCGTCTCTTGTTTTTCCTCCTCAACTTTTTCAGGTTCTTTAGTAGTCTCCTGATTATCGTTCGGATACGGTGGCAGGACTTGTCGATAGATTGGTTCGTAAGTGAAAACTGGTTGGTTCAGGCTTTCTTGGTAAGATCGGTTATAGATATTTTCCTTTGGTAGTGTGAGCACTGTTTCTTGAATAGCATATTTGTCTTTTTCCGATTTATCCATTACTTCTCGAACGATTTGCTCGAGTTTGCTATTTTTATCGTACTCGGAATCGTCCTTTTTATACTTCTTTTTTCTTACGATGGATCTGATACGATCGAACGATCTGGCTAATTTTGATTCTTCGCCTACCTCTTCCTTTTTTTGTTTTAATTCTTCCGAATTGAAGCTGTTGAGCAACAAAGCCAAGAAGAGGTTGAGGACCATAAAGTTTCCCATTACAAGTGCGGGTAGAAATATAGCGAAACAAGTTTCAGGACCTTCGTCTCGCTCGGCTCTCATGCAGTCCCACAAAGGTTCGATCCATTCACCGCAAAGTATACGAAATATCATCATAAACGAATGAAAGAAGTCATTAAAGTTCCATCGCGGCACCGGATCCGGTTCAAATTTGTCCAACGTGTAGTCGTTACTAAATAATTGCATTCCAATCACGGCGAAGATGTAGATAACTATGACCAAGACGAGAGTCAGGTTACCGAGAGCTCCGATGGTTGAGATTATGATACTTAGGAGTACCTTCATCGTCGTCCAGGATTGAGCGAGTTTGAGAACACGTAGGAGACGTAAACCGCGTATCACAGACAAACCGTCAACCAGTTCAAAAGTGAGATCGATCAGAGAAGCAGAAACGATGATTAGATCGAAGTTGTTCCAACCGTTATTGAAAAAGTCCTTACTGAGGGCCATCAATTTGAGGAAACATTCGAAGGTGAAAATGCTGGTGAATACTTTGTTCCCAATGTTTAGAGCTTGTCGAATTGATTCGCTCATGCCGTGATGTTCCATGGCAAGAAAACCCGTATTTAATACGATGCACAAGGTAATCGTTAATTCAAAGAGAGGATCTTTTACTACCTGTATCAAAAATTAAAAATTAAATATTATTTCCGTTATTTTTCTTTATCTAATAAATATATCACTTTATTATATCATAGTTTTTTAAAAAGATTTAATTTAAAATACAAGATAAAAAGATAAAAAGGTGTCTAATAATTTTAATTATATTTTTACTATTTCGCAGAACTTTTATAAATATAAAGTTTTTATAGCTTAGAGTTTTTTATATATACAAATTTTAAATATTATTTAAAAACTTAAATTAATCAAATTTTATAAAAATGTATATTTGTCTTTTTTAATAAAAATATTTTAATAAAAATTAAGGAAAAATATGAATATTACTTAAAATAGTTTTTTATTAAATTTACTTTGTTACTTGAAAGCTACGAACGTTTGCTATTGTATGCTCGCGAAGAAATTAATTAACCACGAAGTTTACTTAAAAATCCTATAAATTACCTTGTATAAGCAATTTTGAAAACGCAGCCATCTTTCGTAATCAACGCAGCATTGAATACATTTATCGCAATTTCGATCTGGCAGATCATCTGAAAACGTATGCAAGTTAAGTTTTTATAATGTTTGAATTAATTTGAATTAGTTTCTTAATTTTTTCTATTAATCGAGTAAATTCATCACTGATTCGAATTATTTTTAAAATACACGTCATTGTAAACTCACCTATAACGACGATGTGAGAAAGGTATTCGGGCGGTAAGGAGTACAAGTGCTTTTTATTTTTTATTCCATTGCACTTTAGCACCCTTATCTCCCGATTGCTCGTTCTTACGGAAATGGTGACGGGCGCCGGTGCCGGAAACTCTTGGCCCCTTATCGGTTGGTCCTGTTGTTCCGATTGCTGAGGATTTTGACGGTTTTCCAGTTGATGACGTTCCTGGAGCCGTTGATCTCGTTGCGGATGATGAGGATGTTGCTGATCGCGTCGCTCGTGTTCCTCGGTCGAAGTAACGTCATCACCGTCGTGATCGTCGACGACGCCCGAGTCGTCCATCGAAGATTGCTGATTGCTATTATTACTCGCTTGACGCGATTGCAACATATTTCTGGGCGCGAGTCGATGTAAGACGTTACTTTCGGCCGGGAGACGAGGAAGCGATAATGGTTGCTGTTGAATTTGTTGCTGGGGGAGTTGGAATTGTTGTTGCAGTCGTTCCGCGGCGAGATGTTGCTGTTGTTGTTGTTGTTGCTGCTGCTGAAGGCGATGTAGCGGTAAATGGGATGGCCGAACGTTCGAGTGTCGAGGACTTGGACTGGGACTCGGCGTCACAGACCTGAGCGTTTTCGGAAAGAAATAATACAATTTTTTTCCAATTATCGATGGAAAGTGGATTCATTTCTTTTATCGAGAATACGGTACTTTTAAAAATTTTAGAAATTTATTTAAATACTCTATTTTTTATGGTTTTTAGTCGAGGCGAAAGAATATCATTTTATTATTAGTAGGAATTTAATGGTTTTAAGTTTCAAATTTTTAGTTCATAAGTATAAAATTTTTAGTTTTATTGGATAGATAAAAAAACAACAATGCATAAAAATGTTTATCGGAAAACAAAATTTATACATAACTAATTTTTAGCGAAATACAAATAGAGTCTTAAAAAAAAAATAAAAAAACGTAAGGTATCGTAATGAATAAATTTTAAGTATTTTTCAAACCATCAATTTTTTGTTTGCATTGTATATTCATTTTAAAAGTATTACAAATTAGCGCACATGTAACATAAAAATTCTTTTACTTTATTAAAATACTTCAACGGATATGAATTTAACGAAAAATATTTAAAACAACGACGTTATAAATTTTTTGCATAATTGAAAAAAGAACTTAGCGAAGTAAACTTAATAACATACAAGACGTATCTGTACCCGTTATCTGGTTGTATTCTACTTGCAGATGCATACACAAAAATGAATGTCTATGTATTTATTCGAGTAAACTCGCGTTTGCTTCTTTTTTTTTTCCTAACGTACGAAGGTCGATTTTTCATTTAAATCATAGATTTTTGTTTGAACTATCAAACAAAAACGAAGATTATTAAATCTAGAAGACAGAGAATAAATTGCAGTTTTGGAATATTAAAAAAGATAAAATAAACGAAAGTAATCGATACGAATAGGAAAATATCTATTATGCAAGCAAGATACAATAGTTTAGGAGAAAATTATATAAGATATTTTATTCGAAGTAACTTAATCCTGATCCAATTAATTACACTTGCCCTTTATTTTATAGTTAACGAATAAATCGAATCGATCGTATGGTCGTATCATTTTTTTTAAATTAAATGCAATCTCTATACGATTAAAAATAAAAAGTACCGTATGTAAGAATATAAAGATTATTAAATAATAATTTACTCATAATTAAAATTGTATCTGCATTTTAATCAACTTTAATAAACCTCGACCTTTTGAATCAAGGAAAGTTCCAGCACAAGTCACGTAATGTAAACATGCTTCATTGGTACAATTGCTAAGCTAATCTGCGATTTGACGCGTGCCATATTCTTGCACGACTGCATTTGGGATAAGTTAATATGGAACTTAAACGAAATTTTATTAAAGTGATTACAGTTTAATGATATCGCGCCAAGCGAACGTTGATATTACCGCGAAGAATAAAAAAATTCTGCAGGATAAATAAATGTCTTAAAAGGTGAACTTTCTTTTCATAAAATTGTTTACGATGGTTTAATATAAACCGAATCACTATGCGAAATATACAAATAATAAAGGAATCGGTGAAAAGGCAAATGAAAAATATAGGTAGGTAATAGCTCGTCGAATGTCTGTCGCAGCAACAAACAGTTCCGTAAAGTACGTATAATCGATAATCGTGCCCTGGTTGTATATTTAAGCCAGAGAGAAAGAGTAACTAAGTTTATTGTGTGCGTTTTACTGGTCACGCGACAGGTTACAGCTGCACGAGAAATCAAGGAAATAGGAGAAAAAGCGTCGATTTTAGAAGCTATACAATACCACGATAAAAATTCACCTTATAATGAAGTTTATGGGAATTCCGATGCCTATTGCATATCTAATCAAACTTTTAGGATTGCGAAAAATAAGCTCTTCGTTAATAACGAACAAAGATTTATTACAAAAATCTGAATTTTATAAAATTAGAATTTATAACAGCACATCTGTGGAAATAAGATTTTTATATACGTAATCGTTCAATTATCTAATTTACTCGTTGTAGAATGAATTTTTATGTATTTATGTATTTAGCGAATGTAAATGATATAAGATATATTCATAATTATCTATACACTATTTTAAAATAACCATGACATGGTTAATGAAAAGTAAAGTTAATATAGATAGATCGGTAGAAGCAAAGTATAATTGGTCATCTCGGGGAAACTTGTTTTTAATAGACGTCGTATCTAATTATTAAATTTATAGCATATCTTATATCTACCCCTAATAATTGGGGTTTTAATTTCTGATTATAAAGCTATACTTTAGCTTTTGCTAAAATGATACGATAAACGATCGCTTTAAAAATATTTATTACCAAAGATTGTAGGTATATCAAAGATTATTAAAATAAGACTTAATTATTACCAGACTTTTTGGTTTAGTTATTGTCAAGAAATGCTTTTAAGTTATCGTTATAATATTTTTGCGGTTACTTAGTTCATTACTTAAATTAATACCATTATTCATAATGCGTATGAATTATTATTTACCTTTCAGATATTTCATAGACTACAATTTAATTACTGTTATTTACAGAATAATAAATCAACTTCTAAATTTTGGTAAGATTTTTTTGACAGAACAATATTTACATAAATCAACATAACTTAATTTAAAGGCTTAATATCATCGTATCATATAATTACGAAAACTCTTTTTTTAGTAAAACAAAAATTTCATTTAAAAAGTTACCGAATACACAGATTTTAGATTAAAATCATTTTTCTTATAACATGAATAATATTTTATTTTAAAATACTATAATTTAATATATAAATAAAAGTGAGCTTTTGTAGAAATTTATTTCAAGGAAAATAAAATATTATGGCATTTTATCATCGAAGAAAATTTTCTTTATATAAATAGTTCAAGTATTGTTTTTATTTAAAGTTTATTATTTGCGTTGTCGTCTGATATATTTTTATGTGTGTATATATTTTATTTTGATTTATGACGTATCTATAAATAATATATTTTTTACGATTTTAATGACATTTTTTCAAGAAACAAATGTGAATTATTTGTCATTCGTAGATTATTTAAAATTTCATTTCTTGAATAAAAATTTATTTTTTGTTATACAATATCTCGTTTGCGTAAATAATATTAGCTCTAGAATATTTTTAAAAATAAAATTTTGGGATATTTCGAATGTATTGAATTAAAAAAAAATTAAGGAAACTGCCAATTTATAATTAGTTCTCATTTTCTATTAAACGTTGAGGTGTGTTTTATTAATTTTGAAGCAGAATAGTTGTGAGTTTTGTTATAAGTTAATTAAAGCATTGTATACGGTTATTATTTGTATACCTTATAAGTAAGAATACAGAAAGATTTTTAATTTTTAAAGCGGGTTGCCGCCATTGGTAAATGTTGGTTTAGAGCTTCGCCAGGCGATTCATAAGCCACGGAAAAATAAAGAAAACGAAGCGACTCGAAGAAAGAAAATAAACGAAAGCAAGCAAACGATCCAAAACTGATCTAAAGTATTAAACTCGAGCATTAAAATAAAAGCTACAAAACCTGCTGCGATTGGCGCCGTTCTTTTCGTGTCCTACGCTGCTTCGTCCTCTTTTTCTTCTGCGTGTCCTTTTTCGCGAGTAGCTGCTTAGTAACACACCTTTTCGAGCGTCAATTTTTTTTTGTTTCTCCTTAGTTAGAGTTTTTATGTTGATCTTACTGGGATCGAAGCTGAAGGTTGAGTCCTCGCGGTGATCGGTTAAATCCTTCCTGCGTTCCTGTGGGCATTCGATGTATTTACAACTTACTTGGATCGAACAACCAATCCTACGATTATGTATTTTTCACCCGTTCGTTGTACGCAATTATATCCTATGCAATTATATCTGTACTGTAATTGCGATCGATGCGAATTATTATTATATTGTTTCAAATGTACTTTAGAAAGGTAATTACATTGAAATTAAAAATCGATATTTGTAAATACGAATACGTAGTTTTATCCTGTACATACGTGTAATTTTCTCAAATAATAAGATATTATTAATATTTGCCAAGGTGGTATTAAACAATTTTAAAACTATTATTTAACAATTTTGAATGTATTTATTACATTCTATTACATATATTATTATGCATACTTATAATATATTATTACAGATCGATATTTACTTAAAATATTACTTTAACGTCTTCGTTTTGAATAAATTCAATTTTATTGTGATTCTATTCATATTAAACAACACAATTCAAAGGTAGAAACTTCCGTTTTATTCATAAGCTATTTCTTTTGTTATATTTTTTACATTTTTTTTAATATTTTGAATATTAAAAGATATTATTAAAGAAAAAGTCTGATAAGTACAGTAGGATAAAATTTGGAGTACGGGTGGGATTTAAAATATATAATATAAATACAACGAATTTTAAATAATTTTATAATATAAAACATTTCATACTCATCGTTTTAAAAATTAAATAGTATTATTTTATTGAATTCGGAATGAACCTTAATTATAAAGATCTTTTAAAATTTTAATCTATTTTTAAGTAGTAAAAATATTTCCAAAGTTGATTATAAACATTAATTTTTCTTTAACAGAATAATGTTCTCGTTAAAAAAATATTTTAGATACGTATGAATTTATAAATTGTGCTTATAGTTTTTGTTTACAATTTTATTCATATTTTATTTTTTATTAATAGTGTACTAATTTGTACCCACATAAAAGGTAAATTGATTTTAGAAATTTTTGCTTATTAATATCAATATAAAGATATTTTTAATATGATTTCATTCGATATCTGTTTTGATTCACAGGATATTGAATTAAATAATTACCAAAAGAATCGAGTATTATACTTTTTCAGTATAATTTTTGTTTCAAATTAGCGTCTCTCGTGCAGCTAATTATTAAACGAATGTCGAGCATAAAAAAGCTTTAGAAATAGCTATAAATATTTAACAATAAATTATGGTCACGGTATGGCTGCAGATAAATATTTTATTAGCGCGTCGAGCAACTAAATGCGTAGATTTGCGCGCTTAGCTTTTTCATCGGTCTGCGTACATTTGTATGCAAACTGTCAGAATTTGATGGAAAATTATTATCATCTTTCATACGTGTATTTCATTCTCCTTTCGATTTACCCGCTACGATACAAATGATTTCCACCCAGGGGGCTTTTTCCTTTCCGAGATAACGTATATCGCGATAGTCATGTGTCGGTTTAGCGTGAGTTTGCTCTCGTTCACGCTCGTTTCGTTGGCTGTCTAATCAGGCCATCAGTGCCTCGCGTTCTTACCTCTCCTTTACAATTGTTTAAATTCATTTCTGTTGCACTGTAATTGTGTTTTTGGAAGATGAGCTTTTTAATACGGAAATTTTCTGATGCTCAGACGCTGCCGAAAAGATTAAATTTCTTTGGAGAAGTTACCGTTCTTGCTTATAAAGAATTTTATAATCGGGAGTCATTTATTAGTACATTGTTAATTTTAATCTTAGAAGTTTACAACCATTTAGTTATTAGTTTTGTACGATTTTTACTCTTACATTGATCATTTTAAAAATAAAGTAAAAAGTCAAGTTAAAAAATTTTAATCATTATTTTGATTATATATTTATAAATAATGTAAAATTATATTTTAATTATTTTAATAATTCTTATATATTTTAAGAAAAATTTGATATTTATCTTTAATATTTCTTAGATTACCGATCATAATATTTTTTGTATTTTTTGATGAAAGAAAATATTGTATGGATACGAAGGTATTAAAAATATATTATAAAATATTTCGTACAATTGAAAATAAATATTATACATTATATTTTTTATGTATAATTACTGAAATAATTTTTAAGAAATTTGGGCATAATTTTTTATTAGTTTTATTAAAGCAAACGTATAAATAAATTTTGTAGTAAAAATAATTGAATCGGTAAGAAAGTAAAATTTCAGGAAATTAAACGTAAATTCATTGAAGCAGAAATTTGATATTTAAAAATATGTATTTCTAACAATATAAGCGAAATATATCTAAGAACACAAACTCTTTCTCCTCCTCTTTATCTTCCTTTGAGAAACTAATTATAACAAAAGTGTAGGAGGTGTCTTGCGGTAACTAAAAATTATATCTACCTTATTTAATTAATAGCATTAATATTTTTATATATTTTTAGTTACTTCAAAATTTCTAAATTAAAAATTTAATATGCTGATTAGACGCGTATTCATTGTAATATATTCACCGCTGCTCGTCCGATCTTCCTAGTTATAAGCAACTTCGGCCGCGTTCGAAGCTTGGATCAATGACCGAGTATTGCTTCTATTATTCGTTTTTTGCCAATTGGCATCCAAGGTAGGGGCACTAAAGCATGGCGTACCGCTTTTCAATTGTAGTTTGAAATTGGGTAAATCTTGTTTGGTTCTCTTGAATTAATTTGTGGAGCGTATCGCATAATTACGGGTTTAAAAGTTACTTCGCTTTCAATCGTATTCATTTTCCAAATACTATTCTTCGTATCCTCTGTCCTTTACCATCTTGCGTCTGTTATCGAGGAAAGTATTCCGAAATCTTCTTTAAATATTCCGCAAACATGCAATAAAACGTGATTTGCTTTTTGGTCTCTTCATCCGTCATTACTCTATTTATTTTTTATGCGTAGTTGTGAATTAATCGTTAGAAAAAGCATTTTTTGTCCAGAGAAGTCAAAGAAATTTACGACGTTTATTTATTGCGTATCTATTGTTTTCAATACTTTGCTCTAATATTCTGAGCAACTTTGAGAAAGTAGTTACAAGAGAAGGGTGCCAATCTAGTTGTAGAACTCCTGCTACCTCGAGAGTTTAATTGGCCACTGTAGTTATCAATGACTTGACTTTGGAGGGGTTTTCATTGTCTTTCGCGCGATTTAACACATTGTTTATGTCAAGCAAAAGTGGACGCGAGGATAGTTATTAGCAGAGCTAGTTTCCGTTTCTCTGAGTAAGTATATGTTTCAGATTTAGCATAGATTAGTAGAGAGAGAGAGAGAGAGAGGTTCAAAAGAGTTTAATAGACTGCGCCATATATATACATATACTTATATCCATAAGTATTGCTTTAGATCTATAACATTTTCATGGTTGATTACTTTATTGTGAATCATGGTTCCAAATCTAGAAAAATCCGAGTTTGTTTTTCACACCCTTCGTCCAATTTCTAAATTAAGTAAGCACGGACGCAATCGGTATTTAGATCGGTGAATGTGTATTTTTTCAACGATTCCATTTTCGTCAGATTTTACTATTACTTAAGAATATAAAATAAAAATCTACACTACAAATTTTTATTTTAACGAGGCTCTAAATTTAAGCTATTTAAAAACCACTCTAAATTTATATTCAAATAATAGAAAATCTATACAATATCTTAAAAATGTGATTTTATTAAATCCAAATAAGATTGAACTTATTGCTTATTAATTCGAAGGTAATAAATATTTCAATGTTTCATAAAGTTTAATTTTATCCTCAATTCTAATGCGCAATGTAAAATAAGATAGATTATTAAAGTTATATATTTATCAAGTATTTCTTATAATTTTGCTATGTTTTAGAAGAAATATTATTGTTTGTTTTTTAAAATAAATTCTAAGGAAAAATACAAGTAAAGTAAACAGTTTTAGTTATTATCGTTTAAATTATAAATTTATATTATGTATAATAAATAAATTATATCGATGAGTTGATTCGAATTTCTTTAAGAAAATAAGAAAATTATATATTATAGCTTTTGAACATACAATAATAAAATAGATGAAAATATTATTATCTCGATTCCGAAAGATTGAACGAAGTACTTCAACGTAATATTTGTAAAAAATGATTGCATTACCGAATCAGTTAATTAAGTACAATTAAACATCTAGATTTTATAATGTTTTCTTTTTTAGCGTGATGCAGGCGCACACGCATACACACACACAGACACAATACTTAATAGAAATTATACACTTCGTTACCTCGTTTGTGATTTCTGCTTCTTCTTCATAGCTTAACGCTACGACAGCAAGCATCAAGTTAATGAGGTAGAAAGAGCCGAAGAATACCACTACTGTGAAGAACGTGACGCTTATCGGTCCACAAGCTGACAAAACCTTTAAAGAAAAGAAAATTCATAATCTTATTATAAGGATTTATAGTTTTTAAAAACATTATTTACGAATAAATTATAAAGATGCAGATTTTTTTGTAAAATTATAAAAATTTAGTACGATTTTTCTTTATTTAAGAAAAATTGAGTCTGCAATTTTATCTTTGTTTGATACTGAAAAAGATTTTAAATTTCAAGATAAATTAAAATTAAGTTATTATTTATTATTGCGATTTTACTATTTATGTCGATATAATTAAAACAGTATGTTAAAAAATATAATAAATTGTAAAAATGTGTATTTTTTTAGGCAAAATATTGTATACGGAAAAATACGATTTACGAGAGTCGACAGGAACGATAGTATTTGTTGATAGTAAACAAGTGAGCATACATTTGGATAAAAGTAAGATTTACGGTTACGATTCTTTTCGATATATTAAAAAAATTTGTTGTTATTATATTTTAAACATTAAAAACAGAGTTTATTCTTTTCTTTACCTTACCGTGTATTTTATACCAAAGAAAAACAAATGATCGACTCGAATGAAATCTCGCGTGAGTCGCATTATCGCCGTAAAATAAAAAACGAGCATCAGATTTATACAGAGAATTAATCAGCGCAAATGCACCGTGATACGAACGATCACGGCAAACAAAGACGTGACGTTATAATCGCCTCGACAAATCCACGGGAACTATGCAACCGGCCAATCGAATGCGATGCCCTTAATTGTCGGCTTCCTCTCAAGCGCTCATACCTTGTTGTACACGTCCTCCCAGTAATCGAGCGTGATGAGCTGAAAGGTGGTGAGCATCGACCATAGAAAGTTGTCGAAGTTGGTGTAGCCGTGGTTTGGATTCGGACCCACGCACAGGCAAGTGTAGCTCTCGTTGCAATGTCTGAAATCGCACGCGATAATCATTTTCGGGAAGAGTTTCGACCATTAAGAATTCGGTTTTTTCGTAACAACTGTTTTTTCCATAGGCAATCTTCCTCTTATCCATTTCTCGCGATGCCTCGACTGTATATTACGGTACTTCGGGAAACTACGTATTGTTTTTCTCATGGGTAGTATGCGATAACGTTATTTTACTTTTGTTATCGTTGGATTAAGTGCTTTCTTTGTTTAAGTCGTTGAAGAATACTCAGTTGGGAATATTTATGTTTTAACTGGTGTAGATTGTTGAAAGAATAATGTTATAATAGTTTTCGGCGAAATTATAAAGTATGTAATTACGCATGTTATTTTATATGTTTGTAAGAACCATTAAATGCATATTACTCGACTTTAAGAACGTTAAAACACAATTAAGTTTTGTGTAATTAAATACGTAATTAAGTCTTCTTTTTAGATTTTAGGATGTATCTTTGAATAGAAATTAAAATTATTTTAAATGTAGTTTAATTCCTTAAAATATACTCCTTTTAATTATTGATTAACTTATTATACCATGATGCTATAGTTTAAAAATATTTAGATACATAAAGATTTTGTTTTAATTAAAAAAAGAATAGAATCTGAAAGTACAATAATGTAAAATTTTTTTATGAAATTAATTAATTTATGAAATTAAGCTGCTATTAGAATATACTTTTATAAAAATACAACGTGATTTTTTTAATATATTTTTAACAATAATATTTTTGTAATTAAAAAAGAGATACAATATAATTAGTTTCTTACCAAATTTTCAATAATTATATAAATATTTTAATCACTTATTTTTATATAATAAATCTATTATGAATTTTTATTATATTTAATATATTTCGTTTATTTTTACGCAATATTTCTTATATTTCTTAAATTAGAAATGGTTTACGTTAGAATATATTTAATTATATAAACTAATTTTTATCGTTAATATATTAGTGAAGTTTTTATGTTTTTTATATATTATTTGATTTAACTTTAAGTTATAAGTTAAACATTTTATTTAAGTCACGATTAAAAATTATTGTTAATTTATAATATTTAATATAAGGAATAATATTTCAATCTATTTCTGTCAGTGATTCTTTTTTTTATTAAAGTAGTATCTGAAAAAAATCTATTACGTGTCGACCGAAAGTATTTAAGATTTGACCTCATTTTTACATACTCTTGTGAAACCTTCAATTAAGTATATTTTAACCTTTTTTTAAAAAATAAATAAATATATATAATATTAAATTAAAAATAAAAAATCCATTATAAATAGACTCAATGAAAAGATAGAAATCATGGAATAATATTTAATTAGATTGTTGTATCAAAATTAATTGAGTTATAAATATATGTTGACCTAAACTCGGACTGTAACCACTTTTACGAGTATTGTCAAAGTAAGAAAATAGATTTTGTATTTTATGTTATTTATTGTACTAATAAATTGATATTTTTTTAATAATATTTTATCACTCTAGAAATCTAATTTGAAATTCTTAATTATTAACATTTATATTTTATTAATAATCGGAAATTGAAAAA
Source organism: Dolichoris vasculosae (assembly GCA_018907195.1). Taxonomy (NCBI): domain Eukaryota; kingdom Metazoa; phylum Arthropoda; class Insecta; order Hymenoptera; family Agaonidae; genus Dolichoris; species Dolichoris vasculosae. The sequence continues at coordinate 1,596,745 of JACCHY010000001.1, forward strand.
TGAAACACGAAAGTCGGATTTAAGTGAAAAGTTGGCATTGTAAATCAATATAAAAATTTAATCAAACATAAATAAGGTATTTAATGGAATTTTGATTAGTTTTTTTAATACAGTAAATTTTATACAAATTTTTTATATATAATTAAATTTATCATTATATAAGTTAGTTATTATCAAATTTGTTTCATATTAATCGAAAATATTTAAAGTAATACTGCATTTTCATATACAGTCTTAAATTATTTAGCAAGGAATTTTAATACTTCAGTTGTTTTAGACTTTCAGTTTTGTTTGCACAAATTTAGTAAAAAATGTGTAGTGTCGGATATTTATTTGTAATTTACACATAATATTTCATCGAATTAATATTCTAGGTACTTAATTCTTAAAAATGTACCATATATATTGATATCTGTTAAAAGTGTAATGTTAACTTTTAATCCTGTTCAAATATTGAAATGGTTCGTAAGTTTTATAGTATAGGCAGTACATTATATACAAGTAGCGTATTAAATTTTTCAAAAAATCTTTAAAGCATACTTCAAAGAAATATAATTTTCGAATGTAATAATATATTTTATGATATTTTTTTATTTTAAAGTACTATATAGATTTTATGGTTAATAGTTTCAACGTATAAGCTTTACCTGATTTTTTATGTATAACTAGTTTCATTTGTAATATTTATGTACATTCTAAAATTACTTTATATATATATATTTTAAGTAATACTAAAATTTACGATTACAAAATTTTTATTTTCATAAACTATATTAAATTATATATATTTCTTATTTTCTTAAAACAAAAGCACTGCTTTTTAATTTTAGTCGATTATTGCGTTGGAAAGTAAAATATTTTATTGAATAAGTAATTAATGAGCTAAAATGAAAGTTTAGATTTATATTTCAATGTAAGATATAAATTTATATCAATTTAGAATAAAGGAAATTCCATTCAAAGTTAGAATTACATTAATTTAATTAATCTGTGTATATTAATTCGTCATACTATTGATACACTTGATTCCACTTAAGAATTACTAAGTAAAGTAACTTTAGTTCTACTAAAACGAGCGAAAATGTTGGTAAATAAAAAGTGCGAACCTTTTTTTGGAGTTTTGAACTTAAACTTACGATTCATAGATCTTCGCGATGAAATTGCCCGGAAGAAGTTGGTTAATGTAGGAGGGTTGGAAACAAGATCTCTGGAGTATTGTTACATCGTGCGTTCATAATCACTTTTACGTAAAGATTTTCTCATACTAATTGGAAAAAAAGATGTAAAGCTTACGTATGTGAGTCGGTACTAACCTCGCACCAGTGACATTTCCGCAGATGATGGGCTCCTCGTCTTCGTTGAATGCCCAGTTGGAAGAGTTCCAAGTCCACCTGTTGGGAAGGGCGAGGGAGAGTGAGAGAGAGGGAGGGAGAGAGAGGGAGAGAGAGAAAGAGAAATGGACGTTAGAAAAATATATATATAAGGAGTTATTGTTCGGTTACTACTGAATATTTTAAACTGTTTACGCAAGTGCTGGTGCAGAACTTCGTCATTGTTAAGCGAAAGCATACGTTCAATTTTTCGAGAAAGGCACGAGCTTTTCTTTCGGAATATGGAATATTCTCGCTTGCGAACCGACCGTAGCTGTGCGTGTATTCTTAGAAATGAAATTCAAATCTACTTTGGAATTGCTTCCTTCGTTGAATATATTCATGTATCGTTAATGGATATGTACTTCAATATATACATATATAGTCAAGGTACGGTATTATCGTTTTTCAAGTGAATTCTTTATTTCTAGCGAATTTTTCATTGAGATTTTATTTCTTACTATTTATATATATTTATAATGATAATTAGTTTAGTTCAAGTTTTGTAATTAATGACGTTTATCAAAGTTTTCCTTGAGAAATCTAACTTTAATTTAATTTTCTTTAAATTTTTTGTAATTTTATTTACTTTCTTATTATATTACTTTATATCAAAGATTTTAAATATTTTTAATTTTTGATATATTTCAGTAATGTTTGGACTTTTACCTTTCAACGAAACTTTGTAAAACTTCAAAATATTTAGATTTAGTAATTACAACCTTTATACTTATTAAAATATAAAACTAATTTGTAATTAAAACTAGTTTTATCAAAAAATTAGATTATATTTTAATTTTAGAATTGATGAAAATGTATAATTCTTATTACATTCAAGATTTAAAATATTAAATATCCTTTTAATAATTATACATAAAGTAACTTCATCGATTAATAATTCAATTAAATTATATATACTAATTTACTTTAAATGTTGTAAATTATTTAAAGAGTAGAATATATTTTAACCAGTGTATATTTCTTAATTAAAAAAAATTTCAAATGCTTCAATCAAATTTTTTAATATTATGTGATATAGAAGTGAAAGAAAACTGGTATTAAGCAGTAATATTGTAGTGATAGAAAAAAATGTACGCGATAAAAATCTCGAACACATTTTACGTGCTTTTCTTTAATAGAATAAAAATTTTATCAACTTTGATGTATTTTTTTTTATTATTACAGACTTTTTTATCATCTTGTATGTACATAGATTTTTATATACATAACTATAAAACTTAGCTTCCAGACTTTTGGAAATACAGATATCTTTATTTTTTTTTATAGAATCTAAGATATTTCTAAAATAAGTCATAGTTATGGAAAAATTATTATATAAATCATATTTATATATTAAAATTATTGATTTATTAAAGTTATTTAATCCATTTTTTTAATAAAAATGTGTGGTTTGTCGAAAGATATTAATACATAAAGGAAAAAAGTGTGCAATACGTGAATTTATGTGTGTCGATAAAGTTTATAAATTTGATATTACATTAATCGAAATATACCATAAAATATTTGGTAATCAAATAAAATGAATACAATAAAAATATAAAATTAGAAATATTGTAGCGAGGGACATATTAAAAAATTTATCCAATAAATAGAGAATAAGTTGATTAAGTTTGAAACTGTATTTAATTCGACGCATGATATTGCTTTATAAGTCTCCAGTACTTTTCTAGATTTATTTCAATTGATAAAAACTTTAATATATTCAAATATAAAAGCTTGTTTTTTTAAATACAAATATTTTGATAATACATAGATAAATGAAATAAATTTGTCTTCTTACCGAGAACGAGGCAATGTAATTCTTACAATAGATGTAAAAAATTTTTTTAAAAGTAGAAATGCAAATGTACTTACGAATAATTACAATAATTAAATTTACATATTTATATAGTATAATTTTATTTTTTATTTTGACCGTCTATGAATAAAATAATTGTATTTAAAAACATTGTGCTACTTTTAAGTTCTTTTAGAAGACGTGTCACCAAGATTTTAAATAACAGTTGAATATTAAATTCTCTTATCATAAAGGAACTTGAATTATGAAATCGATGAAAAGCAAAAACAACTTACTCTCTCCAGTCGACCGGAGTGGCATTGGGTTCCATGTGTTTAACGCACTTGTTTCTCAGCTCACCCATATAGACTTGCAGGGCGAAAAGTGCGAAGACCATCAAGCAAAAGATCGTGAGTGTCATTACTTCGGCGAGTTGCTTGAAACTGTGCAGCAAGGCGTTGATGATAGTCTTTAACCCTGAAACAGTCGAGTGAGTTTCCTCAGCAGTTTGTACGCGCGCTTGTATTTAAATGACGGCGATGAATACAGATCAGCTTAGGGTTGCTCTCGTTTACTATGCAGAAAGTCATTAAGTTAAAGGTGTTTTTAGTTGTTTTATTTTTGAATTACCGCTAAGGCTGTATATAAAGATAAGTATATTTAAAAACTTATTTTGCTCGCACAAGAACTATGTAATCGCGTTACTTTCAAAGACTTTTAGAAATTTCTAGCTGTTTTTTTATTAGTTTTCTGCAAGTACGAAGTTAAATACGTATAAAATTATGTACAAAGTTATCGCTGCGAAAGTGGTTATCATTTGTCAGATACGTAATGCAATTTTATTATTTCATCTAAGAACTTAGTTTACACGCTGTTTACAAATTTAGAAAAAGTAATCAAAATACGTTAATTCAAATTTGCTGTTACGCGACAAACGATTTCGTTTCCCAGTGTTAATTATTCTAAATATCTAACTAAAGCGCATACACGCTTAAACAAAGGACAAACATACGTGCGTGTCTCGACACGACGAACTTGCTCGTTTTTGGAACATTAAATCAGGCCGCTCGAGGCTACGAAACTTGGTCGGCACGCTGACTTTCGGGACTCTTACTTACCCCCGCGGCTTCGTAAGGGTTATTCGCATTAATGACCCGCGATATTCAGCAAACGACAAGAATTTACGCAAATTACTCAAGAAATTGTTTTGGACTTGGTTTCCGCAGTTGCCTTACTATTTTTCTTGGGCACGCCTTATTTTCGTGTTCTGAATTATAAAGTGAGCAATTATAATTTCTTATATTTACTTATTATGCTTTGAACATTGTTCTTTGCGATAAACAAATAATATTGGATTTGTTGAAAAGTTGGTTGAATACAAATAGGGTTTTCAAAAGTAAGATAATGAAGTTAAAATTATTATTTTTTTAAATAATAAATAAATGTATACCAAAGTATGTAAATAAGTAGTTATCGATATTTTTACAAATATTTTTAGATTATTGTACATGTATTTTTTATACATATTCACTTAAATTTGCTATTGGCTTCTGCTGAGTTTGAATTCAATATATAAATAATTGCTCGATAAATTATTTCTATTAACGTCTGCATTCGATACGTTAAAAAAGTATAAAATTAAAAAAATGTTCTTACGATTAAATTAAAATATCTTCTATGTAAATAAATATCGCTTTTTAATTTAATTAAAATCCATGCAAGTAAATGTTTTATTATGTATAATTCATCGTTATCGAGTTGTTTTTAAAACAAACTTTTTCTCGAAAAAATTAAAAACAGTAGTGAAATTAGAGAGTACGTATACTTCAATATACTCCAAGAAATAAAAATGCACGACGTTCAGTTTAGAGTGCACTTCAAATTTTAATAGATCGTAGGGTAAATCTTATCTCTCATTTTTTATCTTTCAACTTTAAAATGTTTCCAAGCTCCCAGGGTTATACAGAATTATAGACGTCGGAATATTGGGCGTTATTTTACACGCTCCTTTGAATTAGTAAGTATTCTAAAATTAACAGACTGGAAAAGATACGTAAAGAACGGAATCCATGTATTTTACGAATCGTCGTTAAAAATACTTTTCCGAGTACAAACGACATCTCGTTACAAGAACAGCTGTTCTTCGGTCGCGAAAAGCCGGCACCGATGGAACAACAATAGAATCATGAGAGATATGCCATTGACCCACTACATTTCATCGGGGGCTTCTCTCTCTCTCTCTCTCTCTCTCTTTCCTGGACGTAACGTTACCAGGCGTTCATTTGCGGAAGATTGCGATCGCACTCGCACGTCCGACCTTCGTAATTTATTGCGTGCGCCGCGATAGCCCCGAGAGCTTGCGGATGTTTTACCTCGGTGATGTTGCACGTGCGCATAGCATTGGCGAAACCGCGAATGAAGAGCTTCGAGCGGAAACGAGCGACAGCACAATTTTCGAGACGTTCGTTATAGTTTCAGAGGCTTCGAAGTACCTACGAAGCGTTGGTGTAACGTTTCACTGAAACGAGTTACGTTTTAAGGGAGAATCGATATAAAAAAAGGACGAATGCAATGGAGTTATTAGCGTTGGTGCAGAGTTGCTTTATTTTCGTTTGTAGGTAGAGGTTGCGAAAGAAAAGAGATTAGTACTTAATTACTCAAAATGAAATCTCATACCGCCTGTGTGGTATTTTGAAAATTTTTGTGAAGAACTGAACGATAAAATTTTTATCGAAAGATTAAATTTATTGCCGATCAAATACAAGCGTTTTTTTTATTCTTCAAAGGCTTTTGTAAGTATTTCTTTAAGTTTATATCTTCGATAACTCGAAGGATATAATTTTATAACTGATATTGGATTAGACACTGGAATTTATTGAAAATTCATACTAATTGCGAATGAAACATTTTTTGCTTTTTATATATCAAATTTAATAATCTTCTTTTCTAAATATATCCTTAACAATTTCTTGGTGTTTGCTACTACGAAGATATATAAATATTGAATTTTGATTTATTATTTGAAATTTTTATAATTCATATAATTTTATCTCAGTATTTTATTGCTGTACTAAAAGGTTAGTAAATCTTATTAATTCGCTTAAAAAATTTGTCTAGAAAGTTTATCTAAATTATTGCACGTTATCATTTTGATATACAATTTTTTAATTTCTATAAATTAATATTTAAAATTTGAAACTATGTCTATGTATTTTATTGAGCTCATAAAAGTAGAAATCACAACAAATATTACTTATCGTTAAATCTAATATTTATTATATATCAAATTTGTCTTTTCATAAGGTATTACAATCAATTATTCGGTATTTTAAAGTAATTTAAAATTTAAAAAGACCAGTTCGTAAAATCAATTCCTAGTTGTATTGTTATGTATTATTTATTATGCTATATAAAGATATGCACATAAACATGTTAGAAAATTGATACAGTCAAATAATTCACAAATTCATTGTCTGAATCACTGCGATTTCACAACGACTATTATGAGTATGATTCATTGACTCGTATTTTTAACGGTGATTAAATTTATACAATGGTGCAATTGTCTTTTTACCTATAAGAGTTGGAGCTAAAGCAACGTGATATGATAATTTTGAGTCCAGAAATTTCATTAATACAATAATTTTGGTGTGGCGACTTTCCACTGTTATAATGATAATCGGAGTAAAGTATAGTAATAAATAAATTTAATGAAATATGAAAAAAATTCTAAATTATGAGTCTTTAAATTGATAAGAATCTTGTAATTTTATTTATAACGATATTAAAATTTTTATTAATTTAAAAATAAAATGTTCAGAATTTAAATAATATACATCTTCCGTTATTGTTGCTTTATTTGAATAAAAATACAATTTAGAATTTATTATATATTTTTAATAATGTAATATATTAAATAATTTAGAATTAAAATCATCAAAATTTTAATTATAATATATTAAAATAGATTTCTCTAAAGTTTTTAAAAATGTACCCGCAAAAGGTATTAAAATAAAACTCGAACCTGAAATTTTAACTGTATTTCTAACTGCTTCCAAGTTTACAAGATTATATTTGCTGTAAGCGGGATTCTACTTAAGATACTTACTCAATATATAAAAGATAATTTACGTGAAGTATTAACAATACTATTTGAAACGTATTAATTATAATTTATTTACAATACTTTTATATTGATTTAATAGTTACCATACAAAAATAAATAACAGATTTTTTTATTTTCATATATTATTTTTTATATATTACATATCTACGGTAACCCATTATCAATTTTGAATTTATTTAAAATTATCTCAATTTTTCGAATATTTTATGTATAAAATATTTTTTTTATGAAATACATTTTTTAATCAAGATTTTTTATAAAGTTCTTTTTAAATTATTAAAAATGATAATAGAAATAGTTTAGGAAACTATAATGGAGACAAGATTATTTATATTGTTTTTTATTTTTATTGGAACAGTTAAATTATAAAATATAATTTTAGAATAAATTTAATTAGAATAAAATTTTTTCTAATATTAATCATATGCTTGTTTCTAAAGAATAATCACAATAATGAAAAGTTATAGCGATACGCTTATATAAAAATTTGGTGTATTATTATTTAATTCATAAAATATAACTGAATTACTTCTGTATAAATTAAAATATATTTTTAAATTAAGTATCTATATATTACTGATAAAATTTCATTGTTAAATTTATAATTTTTATTAAATTTATATCAAGATTTTTAAAAGTAGTTACAATATTTTATTTTTTTCTATAGTTTGAATGTCATCCAATTTTTTTCCTTTCCAGCGAATTCTTCAGCCATGAAAAGAGTCAAGATTTGTAAGGTGACGTATAAGATGATTGATGAATCACAAAGATCTGTATATTGTTCTGTACGATTTGAGTTCTATGCAAGGATATTCCTCTGCGTTAACATTTGTTTGACAGATTTTCATTTTACCGATTTCTTAGGAAAATGTAATAAATCTAATTTATTATTTACCTTTTCTTAGAATATCCGTATTAAAAAAAGATTATACGAAAAATAAATAATAAACAATCGATTAACTAAACGTATATTTTCAGTGCTTGTGTATTTGATTTAAGATTTACGTATTAATTTTAAATAAATTTTTTGTATTGTTATTTTAAAGAGAAATCTATCAGAAATTTATTAATCTTCATTTATATGCTTGGCTTATTAAGTATTTAAAGATTTCTTCTACATCGTTAATTCATCATCGATTACTAAAATTTTTATAAAAGGAATTAATTTTCTCGTATAATTACGTTCAAGGATATAATTTAAAGATTACTATGAGAATATTAGATATTTAATTAGATATATTAGAGATGGTTAGATAAATTAAATAATTTTTTTGATCTTCAATACATTTGTCAATTTTATATTTTTTATATTTAATTTTCAATAATAACTATATTACTATTATATTTAGTTCAAATTGAGTAAAATTTTATTTCGAAAGATAAAGATGCATTATTATTTGAAAAGTAATTAAAGAAGTAGTTTAATTGGAAATATTTTTATAGAACAATAATTTTCAATAGTTTCTTTTTAGAATCATTTTTCTCTCGCCGCAATTTTCGTATTTATATCTTTCCGATCCAATACCCGTACTTTGTGCATCTATATGTAGGCATAAAATTGAAACGCATTCCCCGTGAAACCTTTCATTTCCCATGTATCGATGGATACTTAATCTTCAATTTTACGACTATGACGTTTCGTACGATACATCATTGCTCTGCTTTTGGCATATTCTACTTCCGAAAATAATAATAATAATAATAATTTCTACCCACATATATCTCAAAAATAAAACAAGAAAAGGAAACATCGTATCTTTCGTATCGTTTGGGTCTCAATCTAGTTTATATGCAGCGAATTTCCATCCGTTAACGCATTTTGAAATCGTGCTCACTCTTTCGTCATTAGCTGTTTGCCTTTTAACGGTCTCTTTACGAGTGAACCACCGCCTCAACGATGTTTCTGGTAGCGCGTAAAAACATCAAGTAGCAGCAATTAACTCTACGGTTGTACGCGCATTTGTATCTGGGAATTGCGCAAGTAGGGATATACCTCGGAGGAAAAGGTGGCGTCGATAGAGCGAATAAAACATCGCCTACATTTATATCGAGAGAGAAAGAAAACACCGTAGAATAGGATTAATGCGTTGCGGCAGGAACGCGGTGAAGATTCGCGGCAAACTATATAGGCTTCACTATTGGCTCAACAACATCCGCAGAACTAGCAAAATCCACCAATGAGGAGGACTGGCAAATGTTTTTTCCATTTGCGAGTATACACGCACATCTGAGGTGTAACAGTGTTAATTCACAGCCGTGCATTTACCGCACTGTTCCGCTTTTTCGACGATGAATATGTCTCTATGGTATACTTATCTCTTGCTTTCATTTCTTACGTGTATATTGCGCTACGATTGCATTAGTTGTCGTTGATCTAAGTAATGTTTAACGGAGTCGAGAGATAACGAGACGTTGAATTGGTATTAATTTTGTTAGACCGCGAGTGGATTTGGAAGAATTTTTATCGTGGATTATATGTTTTTCAATTTTATAATTTATTGTTTTTTAAAATTACATTTTTAACGTGTATATTAAATGTCTGCTCATTTTTCAATTATTTCTAATAGATAGTTATGAGAAATCTAAGGTTATTGGAGTATGAGATTATCTTTTTTATTTGATCGAATTAGTTAAATTTTACAATCGTTTTATACTATTGATAGGTTTTTTTTTAAATTTAAAGCCAAAGCTATAGTATTTATGTATTTTTTATTGTTATTATTATTTGCTTCGAAATTGTATTAACGCAAGGTAAACAATAAAAGTTGATTATATAGTTTTCGAATAATCTATAGTTTTCTCATTTGTAATATATATATATATGTTGTATTTTATATTGAAACTTCGTATAAATTTGTGAAAATCAATATTCATTATAAGAATATCTGACTATTCAATTAAAATAATTAAATTTTGCATTACTATTCTTTGTTCTTGATATTCGTGAAATTTTAATTCGTTTATTAAAATATATCAACCGATATTTATCATGTAATTTAAAGTAAATTATAAAATAAAATTTTTATAATAAGCGATAAAAATATGTATAAATCAAATTTATACAATTAAATTAATTCAAATTTTTTTGGTATTATTAATTATAAAATTATTGGATGAATTATCGATCAAACTGTTATATTAACTCCTTTATTGGTAAATCTATAGTTTATAATATATATATAAAATTTACTTTCAGTCGTGTTTAATTAATTTATTGATTAATAAAATATAGTAAATTATTGTTTTATAAATAGTCCGTTTTACAATAGTATATGCATAAAAATTCTTTGTACCTTATTCAAGAAGTATTAATTACTCGCAGAATTTTAAAAGTATAAAAAATTTTACCTTTAAAATATAGAGTATTAGTAATTAACTTGGTTACTAAAATAAGTTTCATTATTTACACTCATAATTATTAACCATATTATAAAGAACCTATCGAATAGATAATCTTATTTGAAATACCTATGTAAGCATCGTCTATTTCTAAGGACTTACAATCTAATTTTAGGAGGATTATACTTGAAAATGGCGTATTTGTAGCAACCATATGGGTAGGAAGCTTTTAAATAAAATGTCTTACTCTTTAAGAATGACGTTTACTATCTCAACATAACGTTTTAACGTTCCTTTTCTACTCTCCTATTGCTGAAAAGGAAAATGGGACTGTTTCTTTAAAAATTAGAAGAATGGCAGATCTTAAAATTTTTTAATGCAAGTTATAATACTAAAAGTAATATAGAATTATGTACAGGTAACAATAAATTTTATAAAGTAAAGTATATTTTTAAATAATCATTCGATTCATTTTTATTATTAATTTGAAAAAAATTGTCATTAGTATCTAATATATATTTTATACTATATATATTCTTGTTTAATTAATTATTTTTTAAATAAATAACATTAAGTTAATTATTGAAACGACATTCGGATATCATTTCAAAGAAAATAATTAAAATAAATTTATTTATTTATTATAAATATTTTAAAAGTGATATTTAAATTTGAATGTTAATCTCATAAACGGATAGAATATGCATAAGAATACAATGTAGAAAATTGCACAAGGTAAAGGAATCAAGGGAAACGAGAAACAGTTGGATGGTATTTTAATTTGTGTTTTAAAGAAAATAATATTAATTGATAGAAGGCTATTAAAAATTAAAAACTTTCTAAAATATTACAAACAATATGATTTGAGTTATTTAAAAGTTGATTTATGCAAAATATTTGATCGCTTAAGACATTATTTCAATGTAATTAAATTATGTTTTTTATCTGTTTAATTGTTGTTTAAAATGAAGATGAGCTAATTTATATATTTATTTGTTACATATTCATAATAATATTTTACGATATTTATATTTATTTTAATTTTATATCAAAATAAATTAAAATCAAAAGATTTTTGATGGATTTAACGTTTATATACCTGAACAAATTCTGTCTTAAAAAATAATTAAGCGATGTTGTTTTTTAAATAAAGTTTGCGCTATATAATTTAAATTATAATTTTTATAATACAATGAAATAAATCAATTAAAAGGTTTAGTTGAATAAACGCGATGTAATAAATTTTCTATTAGAATATTATTTAAAAATCATTAAATATTTATATATAAAATTATAAAATTACAAAATTTTATTTTGATGATTCAACGATTTGTGGAAGTGAAATGAAGTTGCATTTGACATTTTACAAAATGGTAAAAGTTAAAATAAGCCGAATCATAAAATAATTTAAAAATAAAGTTTGCCAAAACTGTAAATAATTTTCATTTTCAAAATCTAAATGAAGTTTCTTTTCGAAATTAGTCTGTATTTGTGCCAAATAATAATCATGCATTGAATCTCTATGGTGTTAATAAAGCACTCGCGAAACTTTTCGAACCCCTTAAAATATAATCGCCGACATCTTTTCTCGCTCACCAGAAGTGGCACGTGAAAATTAAACAAGAGAACTTTAATAAATTGAGACTGGCGCGGAAAAGTTGCACTAATTTTCACCGCGTCGAGAGTAGGGAAAAAACGTCGTGAATTAGAAGAAGATAGCGAGGAAAATTAGCAACAACGCGGTCGAAAAAGCGACAGAAAGTAGAAACTACTCTCACAGGTATAAACGCGAGTTCGATATGTTGTACTGGATGTGCCCCGTCTGACTTAATGAGAAAACTTACTCGCTTTGTCACTCGCTCAAACTAACCTGGATACTATATATATATATATATAGTTAAACTTATTGCGAGGGAAATGTACTGTAATAGGGCTACGTATTCAGAGCTCGACGCCTTTCTCATTTTAGGGGATCAATAAAGATATAAAATGACAGTTAACTATGCTATTTCATAAGAAAGATGCAATGAAATGTATTAAAGAAGAAGAAATAGCTGGAAACGTTTATCTTTATATACGAATGAGATTTAAAAAGGTATCATTTTGTAATTATCTTCTACGTTTTTATCTTTCCATGTATTAGCGAACGTTAAACGATGATTTAATTATGTACGAGCTTAGCGCTTGAATTCTGCATTAAAATAAATTTATGCTTTGAATTTTAATCAATTTTAATATAATACTTGTAGGGTTTTTTTTTAATTGTGAAAGCTAAATACGAGAAAGAATTTTCTCACGTTTCAAGAATTATATAGATCAGATAATAATACTATTCGATTAGAGTTTAAATAAACTAAAATAAATTTATTAAGTATTTATTCACAATTCGTTTAGAAACACAATATAAATTTTATTTTGATAAATTCGAGTATAATTAATTTTATTAATAGCTTAATGAAAAGGGAAATCAGAAGAAAAGAAATATAAAATATTTTAATTTTACTTAAACTTAAGTGTTTAAAATAATAATACACTGGTTTTCTTAATTCCTTTTAATATAAATTAAAGTTAAAATTCTATGTTTGATTTTTTAAATTCCTTTTATTTTCATCGATAAAATTTTCTAATTTGATTTTAACCGATATATATTATATCATGTTTTTTATAAATAGATAACTGACCATATCACTTTCATATATACTAAAAAAACAAATAATTATAGTTATTGACTTTAAGTATTAAAAAATAGATTATTGCACAGTACTTGTAGTTTATATGATAACACTATTTTACTGTCTTTCCGAGGAATATAAAAATATACAACAGAGAAGCTTTATTTTCCGATAAGCTAAATCATTTTTTTTATTTTCCTTTACTATTTGTATGAAAGTTTTTTAACGGAAATTCCATTTATCTTTTTATCAGCTGACTATGGTACGACTATAATACGCATACGCAATAAACGTTCATCTTGTGAAATTTAATGTTTTTTTTTTGTTTTTCTTTAATTCTTTTTCTATTTTAGTGCTTTTTTATGGATCCTATTCATTAACTTATGTATAATAAATCGAATTCTGATAATATTTTAATAATAAGAAAAGTAATTGTTTCTTTTTTTAATATGATCTCTGATGCTTTTATTGGTATTTTTACCTTCAACTACTATTTTTTGCATATTTCGTAAATTGTTGTATAATGATATTATGATATTAAATTAATAGTAATTCATTCTTTTTTTAAATTAATTTTTATGCTTATTATTAGAGAAATGTGCATATTTAACAGTAAAATTTAAATTTATGTGAAATATAGTTTAATAAAGATTGTCCTTGTAAAATACATTCGATAAATCTCGATAAATTTAATATTAAAAGTTTGAAAGTGCTTATAAAATAATTATAAACTGTATTATTTATATTTATGGTTTTAAATATCATTATAAATAATTTATTGTATCTTGAAGATTATTTTTATAGTTATAATTGTTCACAAAATTTTGAAAAACTTAATTTTGATTTTACAAGTGTTTATAATTTAATATTATACCATTAATTGGTAAGTAGTATGTAAATATCATGATTTAGAATAATAATAGAATATATAAGTGTAGGATAATTTCTTTTATTACTTCAACGTAAATCTTCAATAAATAAAAATCACAGGAATTATTTGATTCTGATTATTGTTTCATGAAAATTAAATCATAAAAATATTTAATTGAAATATAATTATTTATCTAGAAGAATATAAAAAATTATATAGTATAACTACAAGCTATATTAGAATTCATTACATTAAATTTAAAAATATGTCTTATATTTATAAAATAATTAGACCATGAATAGTGTTAAAGTTATATTATACGCGATACATGAATAAAAGAGTAAAAAATAAATCTATTGATTTTGTATTTGATATTCTGAATATATTTTTAAATTATTGTATTTACCAACAGAAAGTTAATAAAATAGTATTATAAATTGAATGAAAATTAAAATATCATAATAAATGTAAAAAAGTAAATTGAATAAATTTAACATGAAATTTATAAAAACGTTTAATTTAAAGATGATTAGTTTTATTTTATGTAACGGATAATAATTAATAAATAATCAATTTTTTTATAAGTATAATTTATCATTTAAAATTATCTTCAAAATATAAAAAGTTTAAAAACGAAATTCTTAACTTATTTTTCTTAAAATAATATATTTGGTAGTATGCCAAATATAAAGACTCAGTTTCAACGGGATTTTATTGGAGACAATTGTGTATGTGTTAAAGCACTCGAGTTATAAATTTCTATTTTATTGCAGTGTGTATTATTATACCTCATACATTATTTAAAATTTTTTTAACCATCAAAAAAATAATAGAGAGTAATTTGTTTTACTGGTAAAAGAATTCATAATAATTATATAATTTTATGATCGTTTTTAATAGAAAAAACTATAGGAAATAGGATAAAAATAGTAAAATATTATGAAAATTTATGTAATATACTGAGTTTGAATTCATATACGAATTTATTTTATCCATTATTCTATATTCTAGATCTTCGTAGTTCCGTATTCGTTAGAGAATATAATGGATCATTCCGCAAGCCAATCCAATATAGAAGTATTGATTTATACCAGCATGTCACTATGTTGAAGTATAACCGCAGACCAGCGTCGATCACTTTGATCATGAGATCAGGTTTTCGAAGAGTATTAATGATGTTAATTAGATTTACTATGGTTACTTTGTACGCTAATATAGAATATCAATTTGGCGTGTACGATGAAATGTGGTTCTTGAAGGATTTACCGACATAAAAGGCATACTGTAAGCTCATAAAATATCACTTTGGATAGTGGTAGACCTACTTTTATATACTATGTTTTTATATTCAAGAGAAGCCTTTAACGCAATATATTTTACGATTGAGATAATATTTAATATAACCTTACGTATAAGTTTAAAATACATTGATAGCATTTGTATATTACTCCATTCGTTCATCTTCGTGCACATCTAAATCGTTAGATAACTCCAAGATTTACGCTAGTTAGCACAAAGTTCTTAATTGCTGATAACACCAGATGGATGGTTGATTTGTCTTGGAAAGAAGTCAAGGTAGCTCAAGGAATCGAGTGAAAACTCAAATTTTCTAATCAGAATGAATTAAGTTTAATTTAATTAGTAGTTATTTTTTCGTAATATATTAAGTTAGAATAAGATTTTAATTAAATAAAATAGAAAAGATAAAACAATTAAAATATTTTTTACTTTAAAATTATTAAAACGTGCAATATTTTTATTACCGAATTAAGTATTGAAGAACAAAAAATAAAGGAAATTGATTTTATCGGCAATATAAATAAATTTAAATATTTCTTTTTGTTAGATGATCAAAAGAATTTTTAAATTTATCGTCAATGGATTATTTATAAACTTTTTCATACTAAAGATCAAATGGAAAGTAATAATTTAACGGAGAGAGACTTTGTTTGTAAATATTCTGAATTGTATTTCTGAGTTTTATTTAGTTTAACGTATATTCTCTTTATTTTACGTAAATCGAGTTACTTATGAACATTATTCGATATAGCATATATTTATTAATTTTTTCATGATTCTATAGTAGAAAAATTTAGTGTAAATTTCGAGATATCCATTTTTACATTCAATAGAAATTTTTTGTATTAATTTCTATAAAATTTTATATCAGACTTATGAAATAAGGCTTGAATAGTAAGCTTTACGAAAATTCATCTTTTATATTTTAATAAATCATATAACTGTTATTTATTAATTTGTATTTTTACTAATATTACTATAATTATAATATAATTCACTTGATAAATAATAAATTAGATTAGTTAGCATATTTTTATTGATTCCAGTAAGTAAATGTTATCTATATAAATTTCAATTTATCACGTTCATTAATTATTTCCATTTCATCAGTATTTGATATCGAATAATTACAAACATACGAGCAATTAATATATGAACGCTATGTATTTTTTAAAATGTGAAAATTGGCATACATCAGCTAGAATTTCAGTTCTACAAGTGTCACGAAAATATAATTAAAGTAGTATCAATAAAAGCCTGAGTATGATTTATTCAAGTGTAGGGGTATTAGCAATAAGTAGAGAACGATAATGGAATCTAAGCAAACTCAGCAGAGTTTATAAGGAAAAATACTGTTTGAAATAGTAAGAGGAGTTAGAATCTCAGTTTGCTCTTCTGACAAACGGTCCCACTGAAATCTGAGAAAGTTTGAACGGAGGGTTTTTATTATCAGCAATGGATCGTCTTCTCGCAAAAAAGTCAGTCGCAAAAAGCTGTCGATCAGAAAAGTTGTTGTAAAATCAGTAATTGAATTAGGTTTTAAAAAAAGAACCGATCAGAAGAGTCAAAAAACGAAATAAATCACAAGGATTCAATAAAAAAATTACTAATATATTTTTTGAATTATCTACAAACGTATAAAAGTTTTCACAAAATTTATAATTAAAATGATTATTCATTTTTTATACTGCAAAAACACATTATTCTTTCAAATAATTGAGAAATGTTATTTATGTAAAACAAAGTTTGAATTTAAATTATTAAAATTTATAATTAAAAAATATAAATTAAGAATTTAAAATATTTAATATAAATATTTCTAAATGTAAAATTAATTATCAAAGATAAATAAAGTCATGTTGTATTTTATTTTGTTCACCTATATTTTTTGAGTTTTAGAATTGTATTTATTTAATAGCTGAATTTTTATATCTTGGAGATAGAAAAGCAGCATTTCGTGAAAAATTTATTTTTTAAATTTATCGTGTGCACGATATTACTAAAAATATACTTAATTTGATGTTATGATTATGTTATGAAAATTATTTGAAAAAAGAATACAGGTATTCATAATGTATCCATCATGAATTTTGAAAATTTCAGAATTTACTCTATAACTCAATATATGACATTTTTTTATTAAAAATTTGTTACATACTTTTTAGTCATACGAATTTTTTTTAGAATTATAGTAGAATTAATAATAGCATAATTAATAATAATAATAATTAATTAAAATATAATTAATAATAATTGTAGTAGAATATTATTCATATATTATATTGTCTTAAAATTGAGATTTTCAAATAATTTTAATTTTCAGATTTTATAATTAAAATTAAAAATTTTAAAACTCAATTTCATGGAAGAGAATATATTAATATATAGAAAACATAATTGTACCGTTTATTCAAAGCATAAATTGTATGCAATTAATTTAAAGTAACGAGTTCGTATTATAAGAAATGCATATAAAGTCAACAAAAGTATTTTTACATAGTTTGAATTGGATTATCAATATTTTATAAAATTATGTATTTAGTGTAGCTAATTATTTACAATCTTTATATCTCGAATAATTAGTTGATTTAAATTTCATTAATAGATCATAAATTGGTTTGTTGTATATAGATTTAATTTTTTAATCAAAAGTATTTTCAAGATAAGTTAACTAGAAAAAATATTTTAACTAAGATTTAGAAACTAGGATTTAATACTTTCTTGATATTAAAAACAAGTTTTATATTATATTAAATATTATTATTAAATATATTTTTAATTGCACGAATGTGTATTTTTTAAATTCAATTTTTTTAAAATTATTAAGATTTTTTGTTATAAATATATGTAATATTTTTATGTTTTACAAAATTTAAATATAATATTGTTTTCTAATTTGATAACTTAACATCGTATATCGTTGGAAAATAATTTATAGAATGTGGAATTTTATATAAATTATTTATAACAAATAAGTGAATAATTTTCTAGAATCTTAATACCGTAATAATAAATGAATTTAATAAATTCAAGAATTTTACATAAAAAAAAAATTATGTATCAATAATTATTAAATTAATTTTCGTTTAAAATTTATTTTGAAAAAATTATGACGATCAATAATTTCACTTAAAAGATTTGAAAGTTATTTAAAATTAATAATTATATTCATATTCGCGATAAACAAAGAAAGTATTCTCTATTATAATAACACTCACCTGGTAAAATTGAGACAGTCTTAAGGGCTCTCAATACCCTAAACGTTCTGAGACCAGCAAGATTTCCGACCTCCATACCGATGGTCGCGTATCCGCTCGTAATTACTACGAAGTCCAGCCAATTCCAAGGATTTCTTAAATACGTATATTTATTAAGAATAAATCCTTTGGCTGTCGACTTTATCACCATTTCTGCCGTATAAATGGCTAGGAAGATATATCTGTAAATAAAGAAATGCATTTAGTATGAGATAAATTTTAAATGCATCATGGATGTTTTTCTTGGTTATTTAATATAGTTTTTTTTACTAATGATGTAGTATTATTTTTATTACCTATTTACTCTTTGAATTTTTTTCAATTTTTATATGGAAATGTAATTAAAATTTAAGATATCAAAAGTTTAGGTGATTTTTTATTTGAAGTTGTACTGGTTTTCTTTCATAACTCTCATATAAATAATATATATCTATAAAAAGTTAATAAATGTATCAAATAAAAAGAAAGTATGTAAAATTTTATAAATATTTAAAAATTTGTTTTCATTTTCTAAGTAACTTAATTATTAAACATTTGATACCGAAAAAATAGAAATTGTTTCGAAATACTTGTTAAAAAATTTTATGGAGAATTTAATGTTTTATCTTATAAGAGAAAATCGTAGGTAATGATTAAAGAATTTTGTTTGGATTATGAGTAATAGTATCACGTAATTATGTGTAACGAGATTTTTTTTAATGGTTTTTTCTTTCATTATCCTGTAATATAAGTTTATAAAATATTTAAATTTTAATAGTTTTAATTTTAATTTTCAAATACTGTAATAAACTTTGTTAAATATGACATTCATTATAATTCATTATAATTATATAATTAAATAAAAAAATTAAACAATTAAATAAAATTATAAAAAAATTCAATTTCATTATTCGTTAATAATTTAAACATTTAATTAAATTTTTAATACTTTCCTGTGAAGAGTAAAAAATATTTATAGAACAATTAGTGTTACATTTATTGATCCTTAAAATTGAATTACTTTGAGTATAAAGATTGACGTGTATTTTTGAAATTTTATCGAATATATTATTTAATATAGAATTTAACTTTGTTTCTACTAAATTAGATTTTTTCTGCAAAAAAATTAGTTTATTTGAAGCACTAATATTTATAGCTTTTATCAAATTTATGTATTTAAATACGAAGAATTTTTTATTTTTAAAAACTAAGAACGTACAAGAAAGTTTTATTATACTTGTGTATCAAGTGATGGTACTTTATAATTATATAAATTATAATTATATATAATGACTCATTAGCTTTTATTTGATAATTATTAATATAGAATATTATGTTATTAATAATCTGTTATTAATATATGAAAAAAGTACATTTTATATCTATGTATAATGTTTTTTTCTATAAAATATATTTGAACCGAATTAGTATGTAATTAATGAATTAACATTCAATTTTTTAAATAAAATTTAATTTGTTTCAAATCCTGAGAATCTTGATTAAATATTTTACAAACGCTAGAATATATATAACTATTTTTTATAAAGTTTTTTATAGATTATATTCGTATATTTATCTCAAGTTTAAAGCAATACGAATATTGAATTCGTTATTAGTTTTTTTAAATGTATAATTATACACATTTCATAATAAGTAAATATTCAATAGTTTATTATAATTGTTTTAAAGACGCGGTTAAAAAAACTTCATTGATTTCTTTAAGATTTGATAATAATAATACGAGTAATAATTAGTTATACATTTAACAAATATTTTTAAGGCAATGTACATCCATTCATAAAAACTTTACGTCCAAGTTTAATGTGTAGACAATGCGACAAGAGGATTTCAGAGTACGACTTGAACACGCAAGAATATGTCTCTCTTAGTATCACATAATAACCTATGATTAAGTCCGTAGGTATACTGCAGTACTTATAAATAATTTAAACTGAAAGTATTTAGTAAAAATTGAAATGGGGATGTTTTATTTATACTTGTTTTCGAAAGTTTAACTTCGCACAATTCACCTAATTCGTAAGTAAATTTTAATTTAATTTAAATTTATTTTTTGCTTGAAATTATTTTTCAGAATCTTTATGCGTCTATGCTTTTATATAATTCTCTTCATCTAGAAATTATTTTTGTCACGTATACGGGTATACAAGACATCTACGATATATATGAAAAGCTGATTGATTTCATAGAACGAATGAAGAGACTGATTTGATTGTTAGTGCTTTGATATAATTAACGGGCACGTGTTGCTTGAATACCAATACGGGCTTCTAGCCATTTTCCATTACATACTAAAAAGAGAGAGAAAGAGGGAAGAGGAAAAAGGAAAGAGAAAGACAGTTTATGCAGTATTATGGCATGAAATATGTATTCGTGCACAAGTCAATAATAATTTTAGTATTGCACACCATTCGGATAAATTTACTTTTCAAGCCTTATCATCTCTTGACTTAGAATCGAGTTTAGAATATCTGAATTAGAGAATTTTGTTCGCTCATTAAATTATTTATTATTTTTATTATTTTTCGTTTTTGAACATTTGATCGACAAAAAATAGTAATTAATCTTTTCGTTAAAAAGTAAGAAATTAAAAATCGTCATTCGACTTAGAACTTAAGAAGAGAAATAACGTTATTCTTTTATTTAGCTTCACGGATAATTGGAAATTCAATAAGGTGAATGCGAACAATTTAGCATAGTTAAATACGAAGAAAGGTATAAATTCTTAAAAAATCTTTTGCATTTTAATAGAATGCTAATGAAAATATTTTTTGAATATTAGCTAAAAAGTTTCATTTCATTATAATTTCGTGTATTATGAAAAGTTAAAAGGTTTCACCTAGTTATTACATAAAATTTCAAAAAATATATTTAAAATGTGTATAAACTGCACAAATATATATACGTATGCGTGTATAAATATACAATTTTTGAGTAAATTATAATGAATAAAGTTTTTTTATTTTGTTTTAAAAATACATCGATAAGTTTTAAAGAATTCAATCTAAATAAGTTTTTTTATTATTAAAAGTTTAGTTATTTTAACCAGAATTGTTCTTAAAAACTATCGAATTTAGAATTAAACTTATGTTTTTTATACGATAATAATATACTTTTTTATTTTATATGCTAATAATAACAAATGGTTAATGGTATATTATACGACATTTTTTTTTTTTGAAAATTCAAATAAATTTTGTAGCTCAGAAAATTTGTAATTAATTTGAATTTGAACTCTAAAACTGACTCGTTGAAAAGAAATCAATAATTCTCTATTTTCCCTTTTAATAACCAATATATTTACTCTAGAATTTAATCTCTCCTAGAGGCCTTAATCCGAAGGTACATTTGTAAATATCTGTAAAGAACGAAATATAGCAATCAAGCTTGAAATGTTGTTTATAACGTCGTTTGCAAGTCTTGCCAAGAAGAAACTGTAGTTGTGTACAATGCGAGGAGTCGCGCACATTAAACGAATACGAGAGGGTCATTATCGCTGCTAACGCTTGTTTTACCTCAACTCTTTAGTGCCTTTTCACCCTCCGGGGTAACTCGTCGAAAAGTTTCGAGAGATCCTTTTCATAAAAAAACGAATGACAAAAACGGTCTACTTACTTCGTAATTAGCTTACACGTGTGTGTCTATGGATACGCGAGGAGAACAACGTACGTGTGATTATTATTTTACCGGATCAAGAAGAGGGGATAAGATTAACTTGCGAGGAATTAAGTACTTTGGATATTAACATCGATATATTTTTTCAAGATTAGTATCTTATAAAATAAACGTATAGGAAAAATGAAGATAATTTGATTATATAGTTTTGCGATAAAATATTCTATTCCGATAAGTTTTAATAGTCTTTAAATTGATATCTTTCTTTATACATATTTTGAAATTTTTTATATATATGATCATACAGCGAAATTCTGCTCACATATGAACTAGTTATTTGATTTATGTGCGATTATGGCACATGCGATTATTCACGATTCGTCAAGTTTCTGACTTCTCCGCTTTCCCTTCTTTCACTCGTCTCTAACTTGTAGTAGTAAAGTTAATATATATAGTTATAGGGATGCATAGAAACTAGAAATCCTTCATCGCTTCGTTCCAAACTCGAAGCTTTACCGTCGCTATGTTATAATGGCCTCCATAATTTGTCGAGCCATGATTTAACGGCATTTAATAGAAGTTTGCTTGCGTGAGAGATAGGAAATAAATCCGTAAGTAAGCGAACACATTATGTATAATAAAAACTCGTCATTTATGGTACACATATTATACAAATGGTTATTTTGATTACACAAAAGTAGTGAGTGAGAAGATGCTAGAATAGTTTATGTCGGATGCTTCCCATTAATACACAGATTTAATACATAGATATAATCTTATATACCGAGTATAAGTTTTAGGTATCCGAGCCTTAGAAAATTTAGATTTAAATGTAATTTATTCTAGAATTAAGTAAGCTTAGCGAACAAAAGAGACAAAGAGAATTATAACCGAATGAATAAGTGACTTTAATCAGCTTTTCGCGCACCAAAAGTAGTAAATTATTATAAATTGATGTTTTGTTACAAAAGAAAATATGAAACTCCTTTGCTACTTTACATTAAATATATTAAAATGCTGTATGATAAATAAGCTTTTGTATTATTAGATAAGTAGGCAATGATTTTTAACAGTAATTTTTTCTATAAAGTAAAATAGATCGTATCTCAGTGTAATATTCATAAATATTTTTAATTTCAAAGAATATAAAAGAATAAAATTTATTATATCATAGAATTTTAATACTTAAATTTATAAATGTCTAATGTCATAATGTAAAGTTAACACGCCATTACCTTTCGGAATGTTATTTATTTTATAGATATAAACTCTATCAATATTTTATTAATAATATTTTATCTTATGAATATCTAATTTTGTATTTAAATCCGGAAACTTTAATAAGTTTACTCAAGTCTTTAAAATTATTTAAATTAAAATTAAATTAAAGTTAATATTGGCGATTTGTTATCTATTTTACTTGGCTGTAAATTTATTCGACACTCTTTAAAATATAATTTAAACTAATTTTATTTCTAAAATTATTTAATAGTTTGTATTTCATAATATGTAACTCGAATAAAATAAAAATGTTAAAATACACTCCCTATTTCTCGCATATGCACAGTTATTTTACTTTGAGATGAAATGAAAAGATTGCGAATGATAAACTGTCACCATACAGAGTAACTGACAGGATCATTTGTACAATTTCCACTTTGTCGAAAGCAGAGTAAATGTGGAAGAAATACGTCGGAAGGATCACTGACTCTGATCCTTCCGTAATATTTCTTTCAATTCTTATTATGGATACATCATTATATATTGCGATAAAACGTAATACTTACACAATAGTAATCTTATTTACGTCTGCATTGTAATAGAATAAAATATTAATTTAATTTTGACTATTAGTCGGTTGGTTAATTAAGTTTAGGAAATATCGTGTAACTTGTCAGGCATTTATTTTTTAACCTAGTAAACGGCTCTTTAAGTTTCTAAGTAATTTTTCAATCCAAATTTTTAATTGCATTAAAACATGTTTAATTGTGTACATGAATCACAGTTTATCATTCCGAAACCGTTCACTTTGTTGCAAGGTAATGTACCTGCAGACAACATCTATAATCGTAAATCACTGTTGGTTTCAGTTTTCAAGTAATGCTGTTTTCAACCGTAGTAGTTAAAAGATTTATAAAAATCTTGTATTTAATTTTATTATTTTAAAGAAATTTTAGAATTTAGATATATATTTTTTAATATTTAATTTAAAAAATAAAGTATGATAGATAAATAACGAGGATTTTTTTAAGTCTACTTTTTTTTCGAGTTACATTTGCTTTATTATTTGCGTACTTTCGAGTCTTCTTATATATTATATATGTGAAATGTATTTTTTACGACATAATATTCAGATACTAAAAAATGTATTTTATTTCAAATAATTGTATAATTTTTAATATATCAGAGTCGTATTATGAATAATAGTCTACTTATAAATTTACAGTTTAAAAAAACATTCTATTTAAAAATTAAATTACGTTATAGTATAATAGAATAAAATATATTGAATTTTTCTCATTGCGTATATAAATGTTCGTTAAAGCATGTGATACTTTATCAAACTTGTGTATTGCACGTGTTAATGTCACTTTAATCTGTGACTTCGGGAACTCGAGCTTCCATATTCCTCGTACATCTCAGGACATCTGTATCAAGATAAGTAAAGAGGTAGGCGATAATGCAAAGACGACATCGAGTCTCGAGGCACTTAATGTCGTAAGTTTTTTTTTATCCATCTCCATGCTTTTCTAATGTATTTTTTACGATAATATAGTTTGCAAGCTTTTTTACTCAATATTGGCGTACTAAAAATTCCGATATTACAAATTTGTCTATTTCAATAAACGAGGTTTTAATAAGTTTTTTTTTAATCATTAGCAATATATCCATTACTATTTTCAGCTTATCGATGCAATTTAAATTTAAAAATTTTTTAGTTTTTAATTTAAAAATTTTATCTTTATATTTTACTAAAAAATGTTTGATACGAATATCCTTTTAGGGCACGCGATAATTTTACATTTTTTATTGAAATTTATTTGAGGCTTCAAAATTTAAATGAAAACAAAAATAATCAAGTAGTTATAATTGGATAAAAACTTACTCAGCTTCTTCGACAGTCTCGGTCATTGCTAAGAAGGCGCAGTTTAGTATTATGGTTGCCATGACGACGTAATCGAAGTACTGATTCGTGCTAATGAAGATGCAATGGCGCCTTATCGGATTCCACGGTGAGAAGATGAACCAACTCTTGGTGGCTGTGAAACGGTGAATATAATTTTTTCGAAACCTCTTTGATACTACGCAAAATGTCTGTAAAATAATAATAAAAAATATTTTCCATTAGTTATAATGGAAGATTAATTTTAAATATAAATTAAACACTCAATCATTCATTTTTCAATAATTTATCCTTATAAAATAGAAATGTATTTACAGAGGTCAATTATTTATGTAAGTTTAATAGATTTTAAAACATTTGTTAAAATAAAATAAATTCAAGCATTGACTAGTCGTTCGATAAAAGTTTTTATTACTAATATTTTTATTAAAATAATTTAAATTATTTATTCTAAATAAATATAATATGAATAATTAAAAAAATTAATGTGTTTTATAAAATTTTTTGTTCTAAAATATTTAACGAAATTTTTTCGTGTAATTTTTTAAATGTTTTATATTATATTTAAAGAAAACTTTTTTTTTAATAATTCATAACTCTCGTTTTTTGGTAATAAATTTTGAAGAAATATAATATAATTAAGAATATTTTCGGATTAATTTTAGGACTTGTTTGCAATAAATTATTTAATAAAAAGTACACGTAATAAAATTAATATTTTCTCAATTATTTACAACCAATTTTTTGACTGCGTGCATTGTAATGTTTAAATTTTAGTATTTTAAATTCAATTTAAAAAATGTTTATTGTACTTGACTTATATTAATAAATTTTAGAATAAATACAAATTTGAAAAAACCATTTAGAATAGCATTTATTATTTCATTTCTATAGAGATTATAAATACACAAAAGAACATTTTAGAGATTTTGTTCGAGAAAGTTTCTTATTTTTGGGAAAGTCGTAAAAAAAGTTTTCCAATTCTTTACTCACTGTCCTAAAGTTGCAATAGCGAGTGTATTATGCAGATTTGGAACTGATAAAAAAGTCACCTTCTGTATATACATGTGGGCATGACATGTCTATTTGGCCTAGACGACAGTCGGAATAAATTTTTCCGAAAAGAAAGAGAAAAAAATAGTTCTGCTAGTTTTTTAAACGTATCTAAAATAAGTTTATTGTGTACATATTGAAGAATATAGAATAAAGAATTGTCTATAATTTGTGTTCTATATATCAATAACATCTGCAACAGCTAATAATAAAGTATGGATAAGAGTCAGCTTTAAGTTATAAATCATAGAATGTACGCGTGTATTATAAATTTGAATTACGTAAATAGTAATAACTATCGTATATTAAATATAATTCTTAAATATAATTAGGATATATTTATTGTATATAAATTTTGATCTAAATGATTATTCAAATAAATCAAAAAATGGATTCGAATGATTTTTTTTATTTATGATCCTGGCAAAATTTTAAGCAAATAAAATTTTACTTAATATTAATATCAAATATTACGTATACCATAAAATAAAAAAATTGTGAATATCAATAAAAATAATCTTAAAATTCTATTAATCTTCTACCTTCACTTTACATTAATTTTTAATTTATTTATTTATAAGATTCTCAAATTTTATGAAATTTAATATAATTAATTAAAAAAATTCAAGAATAATAAAATATTGTATAAAAGTAGAAATTAAAGACTTTTTAAAATTGTAATCAATAAATATTGAGATGCATGAATATTTATAAAATTCTCTAAATTTAAATTTATGCAAAAAAGTCATTTAAATGTTAGATTTATAAATTTGAATTATAGAATGTTAAAAGTTATTGTTATATCGCTTGTTGTTTCTTTATAAAGTCAATAAACGAACTTTGTTACTATAATGTATATCAAAAACTTTCGAGAAATATAAAAAATCATAGAAGTTATTAGTATTCATTATAGTTTTTAAAGTATATACAAACGTTTAAAAAACCAAGTATAAAAAGCACTTTATTAATTTTCTCTGACATTTTGATAAATTAGACAGAATTTATAATGATAAAAATGATTATTATTCCAATATAATATCATTTATTTAAAAGCCGGTAATGTCTTATAAATACATGTATTATTTTCTGAATTTACGATTACAGATTCATTTTTATATTACTTCTTTTTAATATATTACGTATTTGCAGATTCTTATTGGTCATTTAAAATATTTGATAACTTTATATATTCTATTGTTATTATTAGAAAAAGAAAAACATTGAAATATTTATATTCCGTTAAAACGAAAAGTACATAAATAACTGATAACTAGTAACTACTGTAATTTTTATACATTTGAATGTCTGAATAGGCTTGAAAACTTACAAATACAAAGAGCGTATCGACATTTTAATTTTGTAACTTTGAATTAAATTTTATTGATTTATTTATCATGATCGACATATAGAGAAATACAAAAATGTAAATATGCGGTAAGCGAAAGCATTTCATCAACGGACAAATACTTATGCTACTTTATTTCGTCCCTCTCTCTCTTCGAACCTACTTCTGCATCTACATACTTCGCGTATTCATCTATCTAAAAAAGAACGCGACACAAAGCGCATTTGACTTATACGTGCATATGTATTGTAACGGAAAGAGTGTGCGTGAGAGAGAAAGAGAGAGAAAGAGAGACGGAAGCAGACGCGTATGTGCGTTCACATCAAGGTACACGAATACGTATTTGCACGAATAAGTTGGTACGTATCTTTAAATTTTTACAGTTATTTTCTTTCCTTCTTTCGAAGGTATAAAAAAAGAGACGAGAATAAGGCGTTCTAGCGTTTAAAGGCCGCTGCTCCACTTTTGCCTTTCCTTTTCATTGTTTTTTGCCTCAGAGTCTGCCACCTGCACGCACACATAACTGAACCTGGCGTTTCACTCTCCGAGTGCTTTAACCTGTATGCCACTAATACTGCTGGCTATCTTTTTTCTCACTTTTGCGGATTTTCTGATTTCGGCTCTACTCTTTTTTCTTTCTTTTTTTGCATTCCTTTTTCTTTTCTCGAAGTAGCTGTACGTTTCACGTTTTTCGTAGAAAAATTAACTCACGCTTTTAAAGTAAAAGGCAGTTCGGTTCGTATCCATCTCTAAATATGAAATAAATTTTTTATAACGCTCAACATCTTAGTTAAACTATTTTGTATAATTATTTTATTGAATTTCGAACATCTTTTTAAAACTTAATCCAACGTTATCAGTGGTTGTCTATTATACTATGTTCAGAATTTCCAGAAAAATGAATGTATAAAAATTATAACTGTTATTAATTAATTATTTATAATCTAAATTAGAATTTTGATTAAATGATTCTGTTTTTAAATATAAACTTATTTTTACAATTAAAACTTCTCAAAATTTATATAAATAATTGTGTATAAGAATTTTAGTAGTCATTTATTATGTTTAGTATTCAATTTTGATAATACAATCGACTACTACAAAAACCCACTGTGAATATGAAATTAAAGGTATGTAACTTATTCATCTCAATAACTTGATTCGTTAAAAAATTTTGCTTTAAATTTTGAATATTTAAATTTGATATCAAAATTGCAATTATTAGTACTAATTAACATTTCTGTCCAAATGTATGTTATAAATAATCATCAAAGCTTGACATTTATACTTTCCTTTAATAAATATAATTATAAAAATAATTATCGCATGTAGTTAGTTCAATTTTAATGTTTAATATGTTACATAATATTATTTAATATTATATAATACGTTGACAGTATTCTAAAATACCGTATAAAATTAATCTTAAATTAAATATATCATTTGATCATAAAAAAGATTGTAGTAAAAAAAATTAAAAAACTGAAAAAATAGTATGTATGTTATTTGAATTATTTTTTAACTATTACTAAATTTAATATTTATTGAAACATTGTATTTTAAGTGTAGATTTATATTCTGGTTTAAAATTTCGCGTTAATAATAATGCACGCATAAAATTTTATATCAGATTCTAACAATTAAGAGTATTTCATAATTTAGTATGTAAATATTACTACAAATATTAAGAAAGTGTAATATATAATATAAAAACAGCTCATTGGTAAATACGGATTTTTAATTAAAAACGAGGAATTTAATATGAAATGAATAGAACAGATTTTTCAAAGTAACTGATCAAATGTTTTCAGACTTCTATCATCCAAACGTAATATGAGAACACAGATTATTAAAACTTTAATATTTGCAATTACTATGGTTTATAAATATGTATATTGTATATTTAAATATGAATTTTCGTGTATTATTAAGTAATAACAAATAATAATTGAAAAGTATTTATATATAAATAAAGATAAGTGACTCAAGTGACAAATAAAATATTACCCATTAAGTAAGAGTAAATATTTAATCAAGGTATTTATTGCTGCAGTAAATATAATTAAGTATAATAAAGAATAAAAGATTATGAAGTTTAAAGATTTTTCACTCATTTTAAAATATTTTAGTTTTAAAATAAATTATTTATCAAATGATAAAATATAAATAGATTTTTAGTGAAATTTGCATTTCAAAGATAGCAAGGATCAAATACATAGTTTTAGAAAAAATAATAATGTTACATATGCTTATAAATAGATATAAGTGCATGTAGTTTTACGCATCTAAATTTTTTAACAATAGTTTAACATAATTTTACTTTGCTCGTGCCAATTATTTTTTACACTGTTGTTAAGAACAATTTATTACGATTATCTAAATTTTATAAATTTAATGGAATAATAACAAATTTAATATGAAGCGTTACTGAATGAAACTTTATTAATCAAAGTTTTAAAAATTTCATTTTATAATTATTCACGATGTATACAAACATTATTTTAAGAATATTTTAGCAAAATGAAAGTCATTAATTTATAGCTATAAATATTTCAACGTGATTATAGAAAACGTTTATTAATGAAACTGAAATATTTTGTTTTATAATCCTTCACGATGTTTACAAAAATTGAATAATTTTTTAATTTAATAACATTTTAGTAAAATTAAAGTTGGTATTAACTTATAATCTGTAAATATTTTAAAGCGAAAATCTTATAAAATCCTTATTAGTAAATCATAAAGATCTCAGTAAAATTTTAATTAGAAATAAAAGGATAAAAAATATTCTATAAATTTTTTTATATTCTATTAAGTAAAGTTACGGTTTTAAAAAATTTATCTATAATTTAGAAAATATAAACAAGTTGTAATTAATTAAGCGTAAAGGTCATAATTTTTTCATGAATTTTTTCATAAAATGTTTGATTTTCTTTTGAAAAATAAATTTTGCGGGAAAGTAAGTTTTGTGTTCGTATTATTTTTAAAATAATAATTACAGTATTAAGATAAATGCAAGATCTGTAGTGATTAATGTTGAGCTATGAACTATCTTATCAAAAATGTAGATTAAGTTAATCATACTGAATATTTAAAATTTTTACAAGACGTTCATTTTGTATTATTGAAAAATGCAATTAATTTTCCTATAATTTGATTTGTTACGAAGTCCAGTTTATACACAATATTTTTCTCCAATAATTGATTTCAAATTATTTACACAGCTATTTATAATAAAATATTTAATGATTTATTATCGCAAACTAAATATCAAAATAAGGTGAAATTTAATAATTAATCATAATTTTTTACTAATTATAATTTATGCTTAAAAATTTTTTTCAGATAGAGATTAATAAGTGCAGCTATTTTTAAATTTTGAATGATATACGAAACTGATTTTTATCTATCTGAAAGTAAGGCAGATACCAAAATGAAATTTAAAGTATTAAACTCGAGCTCATCATTCGCGATTTTTTAAAATTTACTCAACACTCAGTTATTCTCTGGTACTTATTCTCTAGTTCTAGGTAACGAGGATTTACGCACACTATCGGCTTATGCGACCGGTGGGGATTGTCAAGGTGTGCGCATTTGTTAGTCACTTATACCGTTTGCTCATACATAAATACATTTGTGAGCGATCGAGAGTCCGACTGCAGTTACTATTTTCTGCATTTTGTATTGCGGGTTGCGTCGACGCGTTTGAAAAATACCGCATGATGTATGCTCGAACTTGTAATTGTATTCCGTGGTTAATAATTTTTATTTTTCCCTCTATATATGTAGGAAATTACTTTAAAAGCTTCATAATGCAGTTATATTAAAGTGTTTAAGAAATTATTTTTGGTATCAACTAAGCTAAGGAAAAAGGTAAAAATAGTTTATTCATTTTCTAAATGCTTTTAAGGTCATTTCAAATTGGCTATTTATTTAATATTCAGCATTGAGAAGTAATATACACTTATTTTTACCATATTTAAGTTTAAACAAAGTATTGATTAAAATTATTTGATTTTTTAAATGAACATTATTATAGAATACGAAAAAATTTTAGTACGTTAAATAACAAAAATAGTCAAATGAAAATATAAAAATAATAAGAAATTAGTATCGGCTATTCAAGTCTTTTATTACCTATTAAAATTCGTTTAATATCGTTTTAATTATATTCATACGTATTTTAATTCAAGCTAATATGAATTTATTTTACTCTCATCGTATTCTGTTTATGAGTAACCGTAAGTCAATGAGAATATAAATTGTGAATTATTTTTTAATAATTTATTTATCAATAAAATTTCGAAATATTCTATATAAAATAATGTATAATTTATATTATTTAGTATATGTATCAACATTACAAAGTATAATTATGATTTTTATCACTACATCAACATTTTTTACCATCTTTTATAACGTATTTTTATATGTGTGCATTATTTTTTCAGTTAGATTGTTTGGTTTATAATTGATAAATTACAAAAAAACCACAACAAAAATTTAACGTAAAAGCTTTATGTTTATTTTTAAGAAAACTATAAAAATTATCGTTTTTTTTCGTGTTATGTATCATATATCTCTGGTAACCAAATAATAAATATTATTAATGTATAAATTATAAACCATAGTATGTATGAAAAATAGATTGATGCATTATTTACCAATAAAAAATGTTATGTTTATAATGCAGTAATTTTAAATTCAGCGGATGAAAATGTTGTACTACATATGTTCATTTAAATTCTATCTATTTTTTTTTCAAATTGTATAAAGGGTTAGAAAAATTACGTTTCCCACAGGAATTATAAAATCTTGTAAGCCTTGAGATTTTCAAAGCACAGTGCACTACTGGGAAATGAAAAACAAGGAGAGAAATTTATCAGGAATAACATTTTAGTTTTAGATTCTTCATTCTTTTTTGAGAAAAATCGTTAAGTTTGCAAATCGGTACTATAAAATAAAAGAGAGAACTGGATTGAATAAGTCATCATTACTCATTAATTCGCGAAGAAGTTCAATCGAATTTCCTGAAGCGTTCGACAGATACATTTTCCTTCATCTGTGTATGCTGAAGAAAAGTCAATTTCCGCGATTAAGTTAAAGAAGCGTGTAGCCAAAAAAGAGAACCTTGATGTTGAAGATTGGAGAAAAAGATTTTCGTTGAGATTGCGTGTTCGAGCGCAGTAATTTAGCTTTCTTATGTTAAATTGAAATTCTATCAGGCTGTGTGGATTTCAAGGTTAATAAGATATTTAAATAAATCAACTGAAATTATTTGCACGAGTTACGATTAATTATAAGATTTAACAAAATTTGTTTAAACGAATGAAGATGTTTAGACATCATGTTTCAATGTTGAGCATTTGTTCATGTTGCGAAGTAAATAGTTATTGTCGTGTTAAATTAAAGTACATTTTCTCTTAATTAAAAATACAACGTTCATTATTTAAAATCTATGTAAACAGAATCAGTTCATAATTATTTTATAAAATATATTTAAATTCCATCTACAATATAATTCATATTTTAGATGATTATAATAATAACAAAAACAACAACAATAACGATAATAATAATAATAATAATAATAATGATATTAATAATGATAATAATTTTCATATATTTAATATTTTATTATTATATTTTTAATATTTTTAAATTAAAATTAATAATACGTATTTAACGATTGACAATGAGTACTTGGAGTATTATGACCTACTCAAAATTAACGTTTATATAATTATGCTTTAATTTTTAATCTTAGAATAAAAAAATGTCTTCCATTTTTATCAATTTATGATAGTAAAAATGATAATAAAACTTTATTCAAATTATCTTAACAAAAAGTATCAAAAATTTCTTGGAATAGATTTTTATCTTATCAAAAGTAATAACAAATTATGGTACACAGCCATACACAGAATTTTTTCAGGATGATAAATTATTTTAGAATATAAAGTCTAATCTATAGAAATAGGTTTTTGATATTGAACCGTAACTGCATATTTTTTATTTGTTACAATATCGAAGTTTTAATAACAAGATTTAAAAATTATAATAAACAAATATTATTTTCATTGGATATTACAATTTTTTAACATGAAATCGTTAACACAGTTTCTAGACTCGATTTTCAAAACGTTGTAGTACATAAATTTATATTTTAATAAAAAAATGTGATGTAGAAATTTAGTTTAAAAAAATAAAAAGTAATATTAAATCCAATCTTCTGTATTTTACGAACAAAAGGATTAGCGCAAAGAAAATAAAAATAGGAAATCCCGAGTGTACCCGATTTCAATGCTGTTGGCATTGAAGTTGAGTTTGTACTTTTCTAATGGCGAGAAGTGCTATTTCATTTCAGAAGCTCATTCATTCCGCAATCTAGGACATATGCCAATAAATAAGAAGCTTCGTTCACAATCCGCAAGGTCTATTGTCGATTGACGGTTTGACCGACGGAAACATCTGATGCTGGCTTTAGGATACCAAGTGTTAGGATACCAACTATTTTTGAATATTTGTGTATCAATATGAGGCTGATTATCGTTAAATATGAAAATATAAAAGGCTTTCGCCTAAAATGTAATGCGATGTGGAAGGTGATCTGAGTTTTTATATTTTGGTTGGATTTTATAGTTATTACGTAGAATCTATTATTTAGTAAAATATTAAAATTTCAAACACTCGAATTGGCGAATCCGAAATAATTATAAGCAAACATTCAATGGTACTGACTTACATTACTCGAACTTACACTATTGAGAGTATACATATATTATTCAATGGATTAACTTATTATAAAATAAATTTTGTCATTAAAGAATATAATTGTAATAATTACTTATAAATATGAAATAAGTTATATAATAAAATAAAATAAAATTTGTCAAAGAAATACGAGTTAAAGCCTCATTTTATTTTTTCCGTTTTGCATTAACACGTATACAAAATTTATTTATAAAATTTTTATAACACAGAGTTGCAAAGTTTTTAAATATGTAGTAAAACGTATAGCTAAGTCTATATATTCTAATAACTTCTTTTAGACTTTTGAGTAGTATAATTTGAAATGAATAATCAGAATGTAAAGTCTGATATTATAATTGCATTATGTTTATAAAACATACAAAACGATAGTATAAAATACTCATATATAGTTACACCTAATTTTATGTTTTTTTAAAATTAAATTTAATAAATAATTTATTCATTTTTATAAAATATAAGTTATTTCTAAAAAGTCAAATAAAGTTTTCATCATAGTAATTAAAATATTTAATCCGGTTTCTATTTAAACAATCCGCATTTATTAATCTACATTTAAAAAATAATAAATTAGTTTTCATTTTTAAATAAAATGTTTTTCAATTGAATTTGAATTGAGGGAATTTGAACATGTTTACATTTATATTAAGTAATGATTAATTAAAATTTTTAATTCTATTCGTGTTATAAATTAAATTATATTTTTACGCGTGTTTATTTTAAATGAGTTAATTTATATCTAATATTTAAAAAATTATACGAATTTTAATAGTAAAGAGAATTGCGAAATTTTTTACACGAATCATAAAAATTAATTAGTAAGTTTATATAAAAAATACTTCTTAATTCAAAATCAAATTTATTGCATATTAAATATTTTATATTTAAAAAGATTTTGAAATACTTCCTTACAAAGTTTACAAATTATGCATTAAATTTGACCGATTGACGTTGAATCCATTACTTATGAATAAATTTTGATAGATTAGACTTATTTAACTTTATTTGTATACGAACTGTAATAAGTTACTTAATAATTTTGTAAAATGTAGATATAATAATTGTTATTTCAGTAAAATAAATCTACAAGTTATGTATAAATAAGTACACGTACATACGAATTTACATATTTATTATTGACAGAGTAAAAAGATGTATAAAAAAATTATATTCTTTAAGCAATAATAGAGTTCAATTTGAATTCATCGATAATACTTGGATAAAAAGCGAGTATAGTTTAGTTTTACTATAAGATACTTATACGAATCAATGTTACCTTAGTAGTTTATTTTTATTTAATTCGTAATATGTATGTCATAAAGAAAAATCTTTAGGAAAGGTATACATTATTTATAGTAATTATTTATTAAATAGTAGTTACGTTTCTGCAGAGCTCGTTAAAGTTATAGATTAAAGTTATCTTATAATTATATTTTTTATTAAATATCAAGTAAAATATGATTAACTGTTTCAATACTATATACATGAGTGAAATATAAAGATAAATAATTATATTATATGTCAATGTATTTTAATATTCAATTTCTATGGATAAATTTTTTGCATAAGTTAACAATAGTTTCCGTGAAAAATACATTTTAATAAATTATTTAAAACATTGTGCTAAAGACATTTCAATCTATTATTTACTAGAGCAAACATTTTATTACAACGTTATAAATATTAGCGTATTGTAGAATTAAAAACATTTATGTTTCTCAATATTATTCTATAGACTACGTACAAAAATACTTATACTTTGTAAAAAATAAATTTAATATATCAAGTTAATTATTTGTATTTTATCTTAGCTGATATTAAAATATTTATTAAAATATTATTATATATATACGCTTCACCTTTTTATTAAATATTTGGCAGATAATAATTAAAAATATTTATAATTTAAAAAATGGCAACTCTATCGAGGTTTGTAAAAAAATATTTTTTATAATTTGTAATAAGATTTAAAAGTAGACGGGTTCAATGCGAAGTTGAGTTTTTAAAATGTTTTAAAGAAAATGCTTTAAAAACTCAGAATTTTACGTAAATTAAATATACACGCTTTTTTTCTAATTTTTGATATTTTCGGGAGCTTGGATGAACAACACTTTAATTCCATGGACATACTTTATTGTCTATGTCCACGTTCAACGGATATTCTTCAGAATTCTTATGAAGACTCGCGTGATTCCCCTCGGGTACCTCAGTCTCGATCTCTTCGCAGTACCACAGATACGCTTTGACTTGTCGTTTCCCCGTTATCAATTCGACGTTCCGGAGATATTCCTTCCATAATCTTTCCTGGGCTTTCATTCGCATCCGCATTTTGATGATCATCCTCCCGGCATCTGTCCTGTAGGCCTTCGCCGGTAAGTCCAAAAGGTACACCACCTGGGAAAACGCGCGATCGCGGTTTGGCTTCGACATCGCGACGGATGATCGAGGCCATTCATACTGAAGCTTCCCATTCGAGACACCGTCCGAGTGTAGAAACCGAGACAAGTGAAAGATTGTTCGCGATGAGCGATCGTGTGCTTTGATTGATGGCTATCATTTTTCATAGTTGAGAGAGCCTTCAGGGAATTTATACTCTGTGAAACGAAAGTATTTATGGTCTATTTTGGAGATACCTTTCAACTATTTCCTGCTCTGATTTCTTTATTCTAGCAGTTTGCTCATTTCATTTTTGACAATTACAAAGAGAGAATTTATTGACAATAATTGAATTTTTGTTGCATATTTCTTTAAAAAATATATAAAACTATTCAGCGAATTTCACGTGATTTAAAATATACTCAACAATATAAAAATTAGACATTTTTATTTTAAAATTAATATAAGTTTCAAATAGTAAACCAAAAGAAGTATTGCAATTTTTTCAAATCTTATAAGTACTTTTTTGAAAAGATTAAAAATCGAATAATAATAGTTAAAGGTTAATTTTACATTATCAAATTAGCTAATTTACTGTATAATTGTGTTATTACTGTAAGCGCTAAATTTGGTAATATTACTTCACAATTCTTACGTTCGAGAAACATTGAACAGGAGTTAAAAAGTTTTTAAATTAATGAATTAGTTTTATTTATAAAAGAAATTTATTACAGTCATTGATATTTTTTTTTATTTTAACATTGCATTTGTCAAAAATCAAGTATCGCTGAGGAAATCCTTGACAATTGAAACTATGTATCCATATATTTATAAAATATATAAAATAAATTTATGCAAAATTAAGTTTGTACATGAAATATATGATTCAGTTACTAATTACCATATATAAATTAACGCTTACAAAATTATTTTTTATGTTAAAAATGAGTAGGCTTATAAAAAGCATATAAAATTAATTTTCAATTTCATTTACAATAAATTGTTGTAAATTTAGTTCATTCTATTGGATAAAATTTTATCGAATCCATCAGTCAGATATAAGTCTCGAAGAAAATTTAGCTCTATTAAAAAAGCTGAGAATAAGAAATGTGCTCGGGATCTCGTGATAATATGTCTATAGAAAACCTATAGGAAGGAACAAAGAAAAGTATTTTTGTATATCTGCATTTATATGCTAGAAACTGTACATATATATATATATATATATATAGAAAAATAGGTAAAGAAAAAATGAAAGAAAGATCGAAAGATAGAAATAGACAGATAAATGGAGAAATACTATGAAAGGTAAGGATTGATCGATTGATTCTATTAAAATAAAGTAGAATGTATTTTTGTAACTGAGGAATCATATAAACAAAAGGTATAACGATGGTTTTAAAGCTTTTTTTATTTAAAACGATTATTCATAATTCGAATAACATAAGATAAGTAATATACGAGCAACAACATAACAATAAATAAAAAACAAAAGGCGATGTAGGAGTAGAAAAAGATGAATATTTTGTTCTATACTGATGTAATAGATAATATGGAAGATTCAATGATTCGACCGTGTAATTTAAGGATCGTTTCAAAGTAAACGAATAAGAAAGGGCAAAAGAGAAAAGAAATGGAACAGGCAGTTACGAATTTAATTCAGTTATCCTTCGATCGCTGGTTCGATACATTTGAGAGCTTTCGAGGAAATTAACTCCCTTTTTGATAGTCTCAGTTCTAAGTTGGTTGTTTCATATTTTCCGGCTTTATTTTTTACTTTCTTTTTGTATACTTTTTTACGATGTAACAATTGAAAAATGCTATCTAATAGTTCTATCTTATATTTTTCGAGCTTCAATACGTAAATGATACAGTAATATAAATCGAAGATATTATTTACTTTAAATTTTTGTTAAAAATGTAAACGTATATTCCTTGCAATAAATACGTTTTATAATTAAATTATTATAATTAAGTAGAAAAATTTATTTTTTGATGTTTTTTTGCATTCTTTATTATTTTACAGATATAAGATAATATATTTAATTAGATATTCATGTTTTTGTATCGTTAATTTGTTTCATAAAAGAAGTAAAGCATTACAAAAATTTAAAACTATTTCTTAATATAAAAAAATATTATTATTTAATATAAAAATTATGTTTATAAAAATCAAATACATTTCAATGATATAATTGAAATATGCTATTAGATATTCCTTTCTACTTTTTTTTTCATTTTATATATACGGTTATTTTTATTTTCATTCTATATATTTGTTTACACTTTCCATATTCTTATAAAATTTCTTTATTTATATTATATTGAAATAACTATAGAACCATTTATACATATTTATTACGAAGGAAAAAAACAAATTTTGTTAAGAGGATTGTATCATAAGAATACGAAATCATTCTTTCTGTTTATTTCGATACCGTTTTCAAACTTTCTATAAAACCGTTGATTCAAGTCTTTTTTTATAGTCCACACTTTATTTTGAATTCATGATCATAAAGTTTTGTTATGAAAAGAATAAGTTGTTGATTAAGTACCTGATTTTTCTTAGGCTCCTTTTTCTTTTTCTTCATAATTCCTACAAAAAGGATTCGATATTTGCGCAAGTTTTATTTCAAAACGTTTTCAGATGATATTTAATTTACAAACTTATAGTAAGAATAAAATTTTTTATTTCTTATTCTTATATTATTATTGCGTTATTTTTATATGGACTTATAGAATGTTTTAAATATAATAAAAATTACAAATATAATATAATAATGAATATAATAATAATTGATTTCTAATTTTAGAGAAAAATTCTATTTAATCATTTGAATTTAATTTAATTTTAAGAATTTTAAATTTAATTGCAATTCACTTAACAATTTAAAAATATAAAAAAATTATAGAGACATTTTCAGAAATATTATAAATAGTTCACAAGTTTTTAAATAAATTTTGTTGTTTACGATTCTACTAACAACTTGCATAAAAATGTTCATTAAATTTGAAGATAATTAATAATTACTTATTTAATTAGTTGGAGATATTATTTTTTTCAATGAATTGAAAAATTTATATATTTAATTAATAAAAAAAAAAATAAATTTACTAATTATTCCGTAAATAAATCGAATTTTTATGTATTATAATAATTGGAATTTTTAATAATTGAAACAATAATAAAGTAGAAATTAAATCAAAGAATGTTCATAAAATTAATTACGACCTTTTAATATTAAAGCATTCATAAAACAATAAACTCCTGGTTAAATTATATTATTTTAACAGGTAATATTATATTTAATAAGGTATTTAGTATCAACAAAATTATTACAAGTAGCAAAGTTCGTGGTTTAAAAAATTGAATTATCAATGCCATTAGTATTTTTTAATGTGTGTTTACACAGAAATAAAAAATAATACTTTCTTTTTATAATTGAATTATTTATATATATATATATATTAAATAGTTAATATTAAATATATATTGTTCATTATTCATAAATTGTATGAATCGGTCTTTTGAAAAGTAGGATATTTTAATATATATATTAATATTTAAGTATTATAAATTTTTCTCAAATATTATATAATGGATATAGAATAATTAGAATTAAATATGTTAAGAATAAAATTTCTTTTTTATATATTATTCATCGATCTCATAGTCATCAAAGTTATCTTGAACTATTTAAATAATATGGTATTTTGCCTAAAGTTTCTTAAATTACTATACAAGTATAAAACATATTACATATTACATTTTACAATAAATAATTTTCTGTCTTTAAACAACTGTACCTATGCATCGATGTGATAAAAATCTACCAATTGTACGATAGATTTTTATACGTAATATATTTATTGATTTATATGTAATTTATTTATTTACCGTTACCAATAACTAAATATTTCCTAAAGCATATAATTTTAAAAAAATTTATAGAGATATAAAAAAATGGAAGTGTTCAAATATGTTAATAATGTTACAGGAAATTTTGAATTTTGAATTTTTTAAAATTTTGCCAGTAAAATAAGAAGAAGTAAATTTTATATATCGAAGAATTGAATGATAGAAAATTGAATTAAAAACTTCAAAATGCATTAAAATTCAAAATGAATTAAAAGCAAATTAATTTTTACTAAACATACTTATTCTTGTTATTAGCAATTAATAACAATAAGTAATAATCATCATATAATCACATAATGCGTTAAATATAAGCAGGTAATTTACAACTTTGAGTAATAATCACTCATCAAGGTTTGCGTAAACTCTCGCGATATCCTTTTCCAGCGAAATCCTCGAGCATATTATGTTAAAATTCAAATCACAAATAAATACCCAAATACCTCATTATTAACGAACGATCATAATCCCACGCGGATGAAAATCGAAAATATTGCTTCCGAGTCGGTCGGGGCCGTTCGTCGATCGATGCGTCCTCACAATCAAAACATTCGTTTTGGGTTATCGAAAAAGGGATAAGCCCTAGGATAAAGACACGCGGAGGTCGTATAGAATCGATCGCCTTCATTCTAAACGTGATTTCTGGCTTCAAATGTGTTCTTTTGCATTTAGAACAAGCCTGCCATCGGAAAGCTGATACGGTCCGATGGAAACAGCACGAGGGGATTAGGTGGTATTTTTCAATTTCCGTCTTTTTTTCCTTCCTGCTCTCTTTCTCCTTGTGTATGTATTTCTAATTCTAGCTCGCGACCTAATTGTTTTCTCATTATGGATTAGTCTTGTTATTTAGGTTGTCTTCCATTTTTATTTTTTATGTACGTACGTATGTGTTGGGATTCTGCAGATAATTTAATGTGTACAAGTCGTTTATTTCTAAGAGAAATTTTATTTATACACAACTATTTATAACCCATACTGTAAAGTTCATTAAAAAATTACATATTTCTATAATAAGAAAATATAGGAACAATTATCCAAGGATTCAGTGATGAGTATTTACTTGCGCTTTCTTTTAGTATTTATAAATTCTTATATGCAGCTCTTGGCGACAGAATTATTTTTGGAATTATTTAATACTTTTATTAACAAAAAACGTTGATTTTATATTCGATTTTAATTGACTTTCATTGTCATTTACATTTATTTAAAAAAATGGATGTAATTCATGTTAATTAAATAGTAATTCGATATTAATAATAAATTATACATATATTAAATTTTTAATTTTTTAAATTCGAAGATACAAAAAAGTACAATTAAAATTTTGTTTTCATTTTTATTCAAATAATTTAATATTTTGCACAGAAATTTATATGATAAAATATTAATGATATTATACTGTTTTTATGTTAAAAATCAAGTTTGATGTATTTTAATAGCTTGTGCTAAAATTTTCGATATAAATTTACATCTATGTACTTAAAAATAATAAGCATGTTTATATATTTTATGAAAAAGCAAAAATGTTTTACTTTAAATAAGTAATTCTTTGAATATTTTATATTTTAATCCGAAATAAATAATTTAAAAAAATTTAGATAATCAATAAATAAATTTTTATAATTTAAAAAATTTTTCAATTTTTTTAAAATTTATTTTATAATTTTAAATTAATTAAAATTATATTTATCTCAACTAATATTTAAATGCATTGGAAATGGTTAAAATACAGATTCTTAATATTTTTATCGATCATAAATCATTTTATTACTTTTCTTTCTATTCATTTCGTTTCGTTTTAATAGCATAATATTGCGAATGCATTTATACATGTATTAAGTTGATTTTTGATACTACTTATGACCGTAGAATTAACGTGACCGTATTTATACATCATGAAATTTATAGGCTTTATAAATTCGTATTTAAAGTATTAATAATTATAAACTTGTCTCTTAATATAGATTATCCTATTTCTACTTTTTATCTTTGCAAAATATTTTCTAGTTGCTATCATGTAAAAAGCGTTATCTTAAATTAATGATAAGCAATATGGTCATAAAGAGACTGCGATTGCATCATTGTGATAATTGAAAATTGTATCAATAAAAATTTTTTTCATCGATTCTTTTCAACAGAGTGTGTTTGATTAATTTTTATTCAATTAAGTGCGAGAATATAATTAACATGTAGTCGATAAAAAAGATTTATAATGTCGTTATGATAAGTGAAATGATATAAATAAAAATATAGACGTTTCTAAAGAGAATAATTAAAAACTTTTAAATATCATATATTTCAAAATATCTAAACCAGTTTTACATGTTTATAATTCAAAAGATGAATTTTTTCAAAATTTATCAATTATTTTTCTATTATTATATTAATTTTCTATATTATAATTTTATATTATACGTATAACAATTTGTCGTTCGATTTTTATAAAATATAATTTTATAATCATATATGTAACTAATTGTTAAAATATTGAGATTGTATCGATTACGTGAAAATATATAATCATCAGTAGTATATTTACTCTGTGAGGAGTATATAAAGAGTTTAATTATTGCTCGTTAAATTCTAAAGAAAGTTCAAGAGAAATTGAGATAAATGGCTTTTATTAAACCTTTTAGCAACATCATGATAAAGATATCAAGTCAGACTTTGTCACTATAATAATAATAAAGAATTTACAGTTTTTATATTTATAAAATATATATTTTTATTAAATTTTGATTCAATAAAAACAATGTGATATTTATAGATAACAATCAAAATTGAAATATGAAGAATAACTATCTAAATAAAAGCTTTCTGATCAACAAATATTTAAACGAAAAAAGGTAAACTTTGTATATGTACTAATTAATCATTGGATACGATAAAGATGTGTTAAACATAATTCAACCTATGAATGATGACAATTGTGTACCAGATTATCAGACTGATTTCAAATAGGTTTTGAGCAATTAGTAAACTCTACATTTGTTTTATGACATTTATAATTTAACGATCTAAAAGATTAAGATTTTTATTTCATTATTACATAGATTTCCTTAAAAGAATAGATACATTGTTGTTTAAACCAATATATTTTGCTGTAACAAGTTTCAATTAAAATTTTTTATAATAAAAATTATTTACTGTAATGATTAATACTTATGAAATTTTTTAGG
The DNA here is from genome assembly GCA_018907195.1 of Dolichoris vasculosae. Classification (NCBI taxonomy): domain Eukaryota; kingdom Metazoa; phylum Arthropoda; class Insecta; order Hymenoptera; family Agaonidae; genus Dolichoris; species Dolichoris vasculosae. The sequence goes on from JACCHY010000001.1 coordinate 1,640,853, forward strand.
TAGAATTTTGAATTTTTACATATATTTATTTTTTCATTCCTAAAATGAAATTAGATTATTTTTTAATCTTATTTTTAATGAATAATTAGATTTTTTGTTGTTGTAAAATTTTTACGATATATTAAAGTATTTTATATTTAGGGAATAAGAATAAAAATTAAATATTTAAATTGTAAGTTAGAACAATTCAAAATTTTTCTAGTTAATTAAAAATTCTTGTGATTAATTTTTATTGATATAAATCATGGTATAATTTTATATACGTACAAAAATAATCACAAGATAAAATACTCATTTGTTAAATGTTATAAATTTATAACTAATTTTTCTTTTATTATAATATTCTCATTATAATAAAATAGTTTATTAGCTATATTTTTAAAAAAGACAAATAAAAAACACAAGATTAGCGATTATAATTCAAATAGCCGAATGATATTATTGTATGTCAACAATAAATTAATATTTATTCATTAAGTATATCGGAAGTAAGAAAGTATATTGCTAGAATTAATAACGCGAGAAATAATAGGGTTTACTACTTTATTAATTAAAATTGATATTTTTTAGTAATGGAGATTATTTTTCAGTCTGTGTTTGAAAGATAGCATCCATATCTTTTAATTCTCTTTTATCCGTACGAAGAAGGATAAATGCTGAAAGTATCACTGAATTCTAGGTTTCATCTATGCCTTGTATGCATCCACGTAAATAGCGATATCACGATTTATCATATCGTATATTAGTCGTTTAATAAATATTAGGGAAATCATGACGTGTGCATACATAAAAATATTTATTAGCTGAATCTATACAAACATCTTATACTCATTACGGCTTTATTCATCGTGTATAGATAAAAAAGCGCGCATAAATCAATATGTATTTTTTCGTGATTCAAGCGACGCATATAGTCTCCTTTAATATCAACTATTTGTATATGAAAAAAATCTCTCACAGTGGTATCGTTACGATACGATGCTAAAAGCAAAATTCATTTGATATCAAATAGTATGCAATTTTTAGCGTACGAATGACATTTATATCTTTTCTCTTTTACATATTCTAAAATAAGAAATAAGCGAAATGCAATCATAGTTATTCGTTTTTATTTTCATCTAAATTTGCATCGACTAATATTCGCATATTTTATAGTTTAGTGGTAATATGACACACTGCAACCGCTTTTTAGTAATATACGCTGCACGATCTTCTCATGTAGGGCGATATGCAAGCTATTATGCATCGGAATCTTTCGCGAATAGCTTTATAAATTACCCAAGTAACTAATTTCTTACGTAAGTGCAAGGCAATTTATTATTCTTTCTATTTGCGTGAAAGAAATTTATGATGCACGTAGAAATTGGTACGGGGGTCATATTGGTTATATCATATGACCATGTAAATGATTTAGCACAGCGATGATTTGTTTTGCCGTAGGTCTTGCTTCAAGCACTTTCATAATTATCCATCTGATCTCCCAACGATCACCAATGTGCAACAGAGGCTGCGTCGTATCACAATGATGCATGTAATAATAGTAAGTATCCAAGTTGTACTCGAATATCGTAAAATACCTGAATTTTTAATACTAATTTTCAAACCCAAAATTAGCGTTAACGGGATCCTAAAGAGTTTTTGTTATCTATTAAACTGATAGCTATAAAAATTTATTATGGAAGATAACGTAAAAATAAAAATATGTAATTCATTATTAAGAATACGATAAAAAGAAATATACAAATATTTAATATTTGATATTTTTAATATTAGTACAAAATTATAGGAATTATCGCAATCCTACATTTATGTTTTTAACAATCCGATTATCTGTAGTAGATAGTTTGTAAATTTTCATACCTTTGTTAATATACGAAATATTGATTGGTTATGCTTAAATTACATGCATTTGTCTTTTCTACGAATTAATTACTTATTAAATAACATGAATACACGTATTATAGAAGCGAATACGTATATATATTTTAATAATTTAATTGTATACGAAAATGCAATAGTTTTAAATACTTGTGCATTAGTGCTATTAATTTCTGAATATCTACCTTTCATCGATAATATTCTAATTAAAATGTTTATTATAAATATCTTTACTATATAAGCGGAAACTATGAAATTTATTGAAATAAAACTTCAAAAACCTTTGCAATAAAAATTATATAATTATGTTTGAACAGAAAATAATGTTTATCAAAATTATGAAAGAATTTATTCAGAATTTCCACTAAATATTTATCGAGTACGCGTTAATGTAAAAAGAGTGTTTAAATATTTCAGAAATATTTGTTTGCATGATTGTACTAATTGAAATTAATTATTCGTATCGAAAATAATTGTAGTTTCCTATTAAAACATAAAAGATTAGAAATCGCTTTATATATTAATCTTTTTATTTCCAAGCTTATCTTAAAAAGGTCGTCAAAATGTATGAACAATTAATCAGAAAACTAATCTTACGATAAGTTACACACTATTTATCGTTTATCTCTCGTATTCTCGTTCACGTTTAACAATTACTAGCACTTAACTAAATAGTTATACTCTAAAAAATTACATCCTACGCAGTCGAATATTATGAATGAAGTAAAAATGAGCGCCGTTATAGATTTCACCTAGAACCATAATTTAGTGTTTGTCAGGGCAAGCGACCGTTGGAATCGGTTGAACGCGCGTTTCTTATCGATCGATATGTCTGCAAAATTCCATGGCTGCTTTGTCTACTGCGGTGAGCCGCGATGGGAGAGTTAGTCATTGCTGCCCTCTTTTTTTTGCACTGTGCCTCTGCACTGGTCTATTCCTATCTGCACCTTGACGACATTTGTAAGTTTTTTCCATTTACTTGTACTCCAGTTGCCAGTCCGAAGTTCTGCAAATGTTTCAACGCTTCGTGCAGGTTCGATCGTAGGCTTTGTTTTGTTTTTGTTTCAAGGTATTATGTGTTTCGTTGAATGGCTCGATTTGCAGATAAGAAAACGGGTATTTTTCTGTCTCGGAGAAAAAGTTTACGGTGTCCAAAGAAATGGTTTTTAAACTTAAAATAAATTTACATACGTAAAAGAATGTGCGTAGACGCATGTAATTATTAAAGAACGGATCCATCCATTTTATTCTATCAGTATTAATATTTTTACTTACAATATGTGCGGCAACATTTAAATTTTGAAATCGATTCGTTATTTTTCATCTTCTCATTTTGTTGTTTTCAAACTAGTTATTTTTATTATTTTTAAATTTATACTCGAATGAATTAAATTTATTTTAAAAAACTTTAATTTATCTTCTGGTTTCGACTAAAATGTAAAAGTTAACTAGTTTTTTTGTTTGCACATTTGAAAACTTGACATTTGGATATAATATAGTATTTCAAAATTAGTTATTATATTTTGCGTAATTAAAGTTTTAATCAAAATATCTGTAAGATTTGAAAGAGCTACACTATATACATTTTAATTTTTATTAATTTTTATTAATTTTTTACTAAATATATTTAATTTACAGAATATATTCAGAATATTTAGTTGAGTATTTGAGTTAAATTGTAGTTAATTGCTTTTTGTCTATTCGCAGATGTTTCAAATTAATTATTTTTTATGATTCTTTCAAAAAGAATTTTCATTATTCTGAAACTGTTAATAGAATTTAGTTGAAGGTGATTAAAGAATTTGCTTTATACATACGTGATATTACAATTAAGTTTTAGTATCACGCGTTAAAATGTAGTGTTATATTAGTTTTAACATAGATAATTCTTGATTAAAGTTCTTATATATTACGTCAATAAAAAATATACAGTACAAATGAATAGATAAGAATACATATTTCCTCAAATTTATTTTATTCATAAATATTAGATTTTTTAAATTAAAAAAATTTGAAAATGTTAATTAAAAAATCTTTTCAACTCATCAATGGAAAGGTAAATATTCACTTAAAATTATAACAGACTTTTTTATCAAAATAATGATTTTATTGGTAAGTGTTTGACCTATCTATTCATCGATTTTATTAGGGTAATTAAAATTTTATTTCTTGATATTTTACGTGACTAATCGAGTTTTCTTTACTTATGAATGCAATTTGTAATAATAGAGATAAAGTATTGTATAAAAGGATTTACATAGTAGAGAACGAATTAAAGTAAAGTAATAGCTTTTTTCTCCTTTGAACATATTACATAATAATTACGCTTTTCAATTTTAAACAAGAGTTTTTTTCTTCTAAGAGGAAAATGCAAAACGCGTATAGTAACATAGTAAGAATTATAGTCTCAAACTTATATACAATAGGGTTTAGGTATCCAAGGTGGTGCGATTTCAATAGAGAAGGCATCGTTTAATAGTTTATCAGATTTAATATCAAGAAAAGTATTCAGAAAACTTTTAGAAAATTTCATAATTTATTCTTTAATTTTATATTAAAATAGATATAATATGTAATCTAAAGTTAAAATTTAATCAAAGTCATAAAAAATTTCTATGAAACATTGAATTTATTCAATGTGTAAAACTAATAAAAATTATATTTTATATTTTATAAAATACAAACTTTAAAATAATTCGACCTAAGAGTTATTGAATAAAAAAAATATAAAATTTTATTAGATATTAAAAAAATTGTTACGCGGTAATATTTATTACTAGATATGATAATAAATATAATTGATAAATAATATAAATTAATAGTAGTTTAATACTAAAATTTATTTATAGTTCACTGTAAGGAAAACTTTTTTATAATCTTCATACCAATAAATAGTTTAAAATTAGTCGTGAGATTCTTAAAATTATTTCTCGAATGAACATTCATTTATAGTAGAATAATATTCAACTTAAATTTTTTTCATATTATCTTATTTATAAAATATTAACGCATTTTTAATATAAAAATATATAAATACAATTCTTTAGTTTAATAGCTTATGACACATAATTAATTTTCATTAAATTATATTATATTTTCAAAAACATCACGATAGTTTATTAAATAGTCTTTTTTAATTGAAGTAAAATTTTATTAGTTCGTTAGTACTAAGAAATGAACTTAATATTATGCGTCATATATTATAGTTCACATAGTCACGAGAAAAGTACAAGACAAGCATGAGAAATATCAAATGAGGAATTACTGCGTCTTATTTGCAATTCGATGCGAAAAATTGTAATTATTTGGAAAAACATGTAATTTTCGTATAATATCGTATCAAAAACAATTTTGTATAAATCTTATATGTACGGAACATAGAATAAGAATTAGAATCAAGAATTAAGTTCGACATTTAAAAACATAGCGAGTACTATTTCCTATATATCTGCCTTTAATTTTTCAAATTAAACTATTCGAAAAACTTTCATCAGAAATATTTCAATCAGCAATTTTTTATTTTTCGCTGTTGATAATCTTGAAGAAATAGCAAATATGCTTTCTTAAAGCATCTTCATCAACAACGACAACGACGGAGCACTTTTACTTCTTCGCTGTCGTTGAATACCCTCGAGTAAACTCATCTTCAAGTACCGGAATCGAGTTTGGCTTAAGGTTCTCAGTGGCTAAGTACCGACTATAAATACACATCGAGTAATCTTTTAACTCTTATATACATTTTTCACTAAAAAAACTGCCTATTTCATTTTTCATAATTAAATTTATTATGAAAAGGTTATTTATCATAAGCTTTGTGTATACTTAGGATAAATACGTCTTTTATACATCAATATAATACTTTGAATATATTTTATTTGGCATCCTACAATGAGTAAAGTTGCTAAGTATAAATTTATTCTATTTAAGAAAAATTATAATTATAATTATGTAAAAGATTTACTTTAAAAGTTACATTAATAAACTCTATATCGATGGAACATTTTTCATTTTTATTAAAAAAATATTCAAATTCTGAATTAATTATTTAAAAATGAAAATTTTTTAAATAAAAATAAAAGTATAATTTATGCTATAGTATGACTTTAAACCATAATAATTTAAAATAATAATTGTAATTATAACTGTATCGATAATGTAAACAATTTTATATAATTTAAAAAGTTGTTGCTTGGAAAAATTAGAATTTAGCATACGAATAATATAATTTTTTAAAGTGGTCTAGTGGACAATCACGTAAAAAGAGTGACATGATAATTTTGTTTAAAAATCGAGGTCATATACGGATTCCAAATACCGGTTTATAAGTAATATCCATTTGTCGTGAGTACGCCTACATAGATTGTGTATACGTATGTTGAATTTTTACACGATATGTATATATGAACACAAAGGCGTTGAGTTTGCGTATTTTTTCTTATCACACGCAATCCTTACAGTTCGCCGACTTTCAAGATCGAAATAACGATATTAGGTCCGCCTTTTTCTTTCCTGTATTAGATGTACAAGACTTTATTCCTATCACATGTCGTTGTGTTTGACATTTAATAGAGCATAAAAGTAAAATTGTTGGCTATATTACTGTATTTTTTATATTATATATTTGATTCAATTAATTTTTTTTATTTAAATTGCTGTTTACTTATGTAAGTTAATTGTTTTCTTTTACATTTTTAAAATAATAATTTTCGAAAATTATATCAATTTAGTTTAAATTTTAAATAATCTTGTTTTCGAAGTCACTGATTTTAGTATATTATATTTAGATTATAATACATTTTTTAAAATTTTTTTAGCCCACAAAACTTTCTATATAATATTTAGATTAAGGATAATAAATTATGTAATATTATATTTCTGTTTTCGTAAATAATCTGCTCTAAGAGTTTCGAAAGCCGTCGCATAATTAAATAATGTTTTTGATAAAATGATAAACAAAGATTGAAGATATAAGCTCGTGTCTAAGCTCGCGTATAAAAAAAAGTAATGTGTTAGACAAGTGATTAGTTACAAATCATTTTTGTTTTAGATTTATTGTTTTACTACCACTCGTACTTACAATTTCACTTTAGTTTAATATTGCAAAGTCACAGTTACGTATTCTATAGCATACCATTTTTTTGTATTAGTATTTTCTAAACGAATTCACATATATATATATATATATATATATATATTTAGTTATTTATAGACGATTTTTCAGAATTGTTTGGTATATAAACAACAGAACTTTTATTTAAATAAAAATAAATATTGTAATATATAAAAAAATAATAAACATAAAGAAGAATATAGTACATAAAAACTATACAATTTAGATAATGATTATACTAGTGAATAAAATAAAGCGCGCTCTAAGAAAATTGAAAAAATTTCTACTAATATCGATCGTTTAATATTAAACTGATTTATAAGTTAAAGTTGAATATCAGATAAGATATCGAGGAAATATAAGATAGCAGTACCGAAGGAAATAGTTTTGTTCTTTTGATATACCACGAATAACTTTGTACGCTTCCAATAGATTCGCAGGTAAAGTAAAAAAATGTATCCATTGCTTCGAGTATTCGTATACGTCAGTTGGAACTCAATCCCCTTAGTCACATTTTTTCATGGCTACGTATATTCCGACACGCATCGTTCATAAATCTTTTCAGCCTCTCAGTTTGGTTAAGCGACCAATTTTTTCTTACCACAGGTACGACGAAGATTACCAGGATGGAAACTCTTCCATTGTCTTCGTTCGAAGTCGCGTGTTGTTACGAGTTGAGCAACAAGTTTTCTAAAATTAGGTAGTGAAAACGTGCCATCCGTATGTTGCCAAATCTTCACATCTCGGTGAGATAAGCGTCGATTGAATTTAGCAAGACGCATGTGTTGACGTGAACGGATTATCGACATCGTTTCTTATTTCACTTGTTCTTGGGTTCATTCGCTTATTATATAATATTCTTGCGATTAAATTTTGAAATTCAGTTTACGTCAGTTTTAATTAAATTTGTATCTTTATAAATATAGTTTATTCTGATATATTTTTTTAATTTATGAAATTTAAATCGAGTTTCCTATATAATTTAAAATTAAATATATTCATATCTATCTAAGAAAAGTTTCTTTCGTTATATTTACATATTTATATATATGACGTATAAAAAATAGTATGACAATAATATATTTATACAAAATAATTTCTTTCAAAAACTTTTATCCAAATATATTCTGAATAATTATGTACAAATAATGCATTTCTTTTCAAATTGAACTGATATATAAAGTTTATATATAAGACAAAACTTACGGTATTATTATATAATTAATATATTGTAGTCCTTAGAAATAATTTATAATAGTTCAAAGTTTTATCCGATAAATGTGTTTAAAAACTTAACCTTTTAATAATATTTTGAACTCTATCTATACAACTTTTTATACTCGTATGATTCGAAAATAGTCAAAATGTGTGAAATAACTTGAGAAAGTTTAAAGTTTCTTTTAAAAGAGATCAATAGATGATATAATCTTTAATGTATAATTGTACATAAATTCAGGAGTAAATTGAATGTGAAAAATAAAAAAGTGTAAAGAATAAAAGTTAGCGAGAGAAAAAGGAATAAAGAAAATGTAAAAATGCAAAAAGAAGATACAAATTTATTATTAAAGTTTTGTACGAGCACTGAAATCCATTAATCAAAAAAAAATAATGAATAATGAAATTGTATGTACGGAAAAAATGTATCGAAAATGTTGGACGTCATATCATGTCGGAGTCTTAATATTCATTACTTTTTAATCATCTGGAATTTTATCCTTTGTAAATTATATTAACGTAAATATTTATTGAGAAATCGAAGAGGTTAATTTTATATTTTTTTTACTAAATAAAACAAAAGAATAAATAATATAATAATGAACGCGTTACAAATATAGTAATATAAAATACAAATGGTTTGTTAAGTCTTATTTTGTGTTTATAAATAAAAGTTTATAAAAGTTTTTAATGTACTATTCTTCTTCAATTGCCATAAACACCGTAAGAGATACTGAAATGATACATAACGTGTGATGAAAAAGTGAATAAAAAATCTTTATAGCAGCTCGTGAAAAGTGTCGGATATCCTGATTTTTTATTCGCGTTGTGGCTACTTCATTTTAACTTGCTTTTTTTTTCTAACCTTTCTATATCGTATATTCAAGTGTGGGCGAATGTCGGTGATTTTGGAGCAGCGAGCTTTTCCATACAGACAGCAGAGAGCTTATGGTTCACAAGCACATAACGCTTGGAGCTTTTAATGGCTCTTCGAATGATCCTTTTTAGTGCGCTCACGTTGTGGGAAACTATTTGATGGAGATACCTGTTATCATATCCTCATGTGGTTTTACATTGTTATGGTCTACGATATACATATATATTAATTTGTACAAGTAGACGTTGAAAGAAAATATTTTATTCACCTTCTCTTTACTATCTTTTAAAAGAATTTCAGAAAAGTTTTCAGTGAAAGTTATGGAAATCATTCACTTTGGAAATGTTTGCGACAATTTACAAATATGATTAAGAGAGTATCTCTAGATCTGTGGTTTGCATAATTTAGAAAGTTAAAAATTGTGGTTTTAATTATTAAATTTTATAAATTCCCTTCATTATCAGTTTTATACTTAAAATTTAGGTGATTATTTAAATACATTTTAAAGCTAATTATAATATTTTATTGAAGTATAAATAATGACGGTATCATTCTTATACCGTATATAAACGCGAGACCAATATTTAATTACTGAAAATTATTTTATGAAGCTTTCCTTTATTAATATAATTAATTATTTAGCCAATATTTATTATCACATTTTTATTCTTATAATAATTTTAGTAGAAAATTTATGAAAAATTTTAGCCGAGTAAGTGTTTTTACTATAAACAAATTATTTTTATGCTGTACGTATAATTTTAGAATATGAACTAAATTTTTAATTCATAATATATAAAAATATCAAGATATTTATAGCATATTATACTACAGTTCATATAACTAAATGAATTAAATCTGAATTTTGAAAAGATTATTAGAAGTATTTTCATATTTAATTAATTTTAAATAAGTTGATTCATTTTATAAAAAATCATCTTATGATATAAATTATTTTTATGAAAATGAATTCTATATTAGTTAAAACTGATATTATTTTTATTAATTACTATTACTGTATTAGAAAATATGAGGTTTTATTAATAAAATAATATTGCCATTAATTAGAAAATTACGTACATTAAAAATTAAGGTTTTAATTAACAATTATAATATATAATTTCTATTTATTGAAGCTTATAATTCTACTTTAAATAATGAGCACAATTATTAATCGAAAATAACTTAAAAATTAACAAGAATATTGAAATTAGTTATAAATAATTATTTTTACATTCGATTTACTTTTATAAAACATTTTCTTGAAGTTGTAACGCTCTTTTCATCATCTGTTTTACGTACAATATAAGAAAATTTTTATGCATAATAATTCAATTCTACTTTTTAAAATAATTAATAATATATTTATGTAATGTTTTTTATTGAAAATATTTAAATAACTTTTGTAGTTTATACTTAGCGTCGATAAGAATTACTCTCTAAAATAAAATAAATTATCTCACCGCAGAATAAATAAATTATAAGAATAGATAGTTCTTATAATTCCATTGTTAACTATAAAAGCTCCAAAGATATTTGATGTATTACATATTTAATTGTGTTTAATTTGGAAGATTCTCAGAATTTCCGAAAGGAATCTTATAATAAAAGTAATAAAGATCACGAATAGAAGCCAAGTCAGGTATAAAAGTACGTAATTTGATATCAAATTCACAATTCAATTTGCTTCTTGGTTTCAACATTTGCTCATACGAGCAATACCACGGGCTTCATTTTAATGTTATTTACTCTACCTCCAATGTTGGGATACTCAAATCGAATCAGACCAATTAATACGCGATCTCGTGTGAGACGATTGATGGAATGTATATAATCGATAAATAATAACATATGCTTTAGAATATTTTTATCATTTAGTTATATAAATCAGAGAATCTTTGGGGAACATTAAGATTCTTCTTGTCTCGAATAACAAATTATCCTATATCCGCATACTTTGTGGTAAGTGAGTTTAAGTATCGGTGTGTGCTACATGTAAACATACTTAAAATGATGAGGTTGAAAAGGGAAAATGCTTTTGGCTAGTCAAACTGTGAATTTTTGCCATGATTGTAGAGCGATTACTGGCTCTACGCCAGTCTTGATAATATCACGATTTACATCCACTATTCTTTTCTCTTTTTCTTCTTACTCACTCTCTCTCTCTCTCTCTCTCTTGCTCTCTCTATTTCAGTCTTGTTGTCTTTCTTTGCATTGTTTCCACATATACTATAAGCAGATCCAGCGTTTCTATATATTTACACACATGTATGGCTTAGGTAGTCGACGTATTCTTGAATACCACATAAATACAAAGACGATTAGTACGATGAACCGACAAGACGTTTCGCGTTTTCGATAAGAATTGGTAAGGCTAGTCTGCTGTTACCGGGTACAAAAGAGTCCGCAAAGTCGCGGATCACTCGGTTCTTGAATTTAATTCTATACATTTGAAACATATTTTTCTTATTCTTCTCTTTATTTGAATCTTTTACATAGATTTTATTTTATGATATACCGAGTGTGGAATAGCTTTTTGCGAGCTCAAGCATGATTTTCATTTTGGCACTCCCTGTCGAGTGACTTATATGTTCTCTTTTGAAGAGAAGTTGAGGTAGATGAAGTACGACGCGAATTGAGGTTGAAAGCTTTAGTCGCGTAAATTATGAAGTTTTTGAGGGTGATGAATTGTCGACGTATGCTTCAAATTCAAGAAGGAAAATTGTATATATATTATGCTTTCTTACTTTTCTTAAAAGTTTTCGCAACATAAAATTTTGGAAAATTAAATTAATCATTAACGTTTATTTCGTAAACCATCAGTCATAAAATTTTTATTACGTTTCATTAAATTAGTGTTCTCTTTTACCTAACATCCTTGTAAAATATGAATGATGATAAATTTTTTTTAGCTTATAATATGAATACTATTATTATGAACTTATTCGAATTATTTATATTTAATTAAATTTATAATACAAAAATATATTTTACAAAAAATTTAAAAACGTATTTTAATTTGAAATAATTTAAAAATACTAGTAAATTCAGTTTTAATATAAAAAAATTTGCTAAATTAAATTTCGTATATTGAAATCATATTTAAATCATAATTATTAAACTGGTAATATTAAAATTCTTTATACAATAAACCCTAAAGATTAAATAGAGTGGCTACATGCAACTCGAAAAGTATTAAATAAAAATTAATTTTACTTAGATTCTCTTTTAATGAAATAATAAACTAATTCAAAGTAAAGAAAACTAAAATATCATTACAGTAAAATATATTGTATTTATTTTTTTTAAATTTATCGTTTATCCAGCGAAGCTGTAATATAAATTTATAGTTTCGTTCAAAAATAAACATCAAATATATATTTTTAGTTCTCAATATACATCAGCGTGATTTTTGATCTATTCAATCCACGTAAATATCAGTCCGTTTAATTATATACAGAGAAATAGATCTTCGCGTCAAAAGAGCAGATATTCATAAAATTTTTCACGAACAGTATCAACGAATAATTACGTCGTAAATATTTTTTCAGTTATTCAAAACTATGTAACAGCAAACGTAAAGCCAAATGTATAGCAGTAGTAACAGCACCAGATCGATGCTATAACCATCTAATATATATGGGTCCATGTGGTCCAGTGGAAGCAGCAGTCGCGCAGTTGTACAGGCGAGATGATCACTTTATCCCGAGCGCATGTTCTGGAGCTACCGTACACGCACAGGCAAGTTTGTATGTGCTTAGAATGCGCGTAAATGTGCATATGCAGTTCGTACGAGGTTACTGTTGAGATAAGATATATATGCGCATGTTACGTTGATATGGTACAGAGATATTGGCTAAGGCCTGGGCTCTAATGTCGGTCGTACATTCGAAGATGACTGATGTATCCATAATATAGGGGGATTCTTGGTTTCGGGAAATGATTGATTTGAGCTTTTAAAAGATTTAACTGAAAGTTACGATGAATATTTTAAAAAAATTTAATTAAACACAATAATAATAATACTAATAATAATAAATTCCTTTAATGAAATAAATTCAAAAATATCAAATGTCAAATTCGGATTTCATAAAAATATTTTGTATAAAATTATTGAATTAATATGAAATATTTTTTTAATGTAAGATATTTCCTGTAATCAAATAAATGAAATATTATTTAATTGTACCTAAAGTTAAATTACAAGTTGTAACAGTTTTTGATACCTTTATAATTTAAAGACCTGTACATTAATGTATGTATGTAAAATTGCTACGATATTTCTTGATTTATAAATACAGTTTTTTTTATCGTTTGATTAATCTTTTCAAGGTTGGTAATTTTTTTTGTTTTATAAAATAATAAATTTAGAATATCTTTTATAATTTGCAAATCAGATTTTAAGAATGAATAATGTTAAAAAAGTATTATAAATAAATATACTTATTTAAATTTCTAAATAATTATATAAGTTTATATTCAATATACAATAATATTTCTTTTAAAAAAGTATTATTATTGTTTCGATTAAAATAATTCCTATATTATTATATTGAATCATAAAATTATTACACTGAATAATTCTATCGTAATCATAAACTTTAATACAGTGAAATAGTCATTCCTGAAAATAACGTTATAACATTGGTCTCACATGATCAAACTACTATCACTAAAATTTCAGGTCAACACGAAACTAGAAAATTAACTATTATAAGTGGATGAATTACATCCAAGCTATGTAAATTAGTCATTCACTAATAGTTAGTAATCACTAAAATTTTGTCGTTTCTAATAACTCTTTATTTAAGTAAATATATCATATTCATTCTTAGTTATTTTATTAGCTTTTAAACGTAAGAGAGATTCAATTTCTTAGAGGATTAAATTATTTATAGCAGCGTATTATTTATTCATAATTTTATGTTGTTGAATATAAAAGTAATTGATATTTTTATGTTCTTTTTAAAATATTTTGTGCTTTATCAAAAACACGATAATATAAATTTCTAGCAATTTATGTTCGATCGTAGTTGAATATTAAAAAAATGTAACAAAAAATGTTTTCGTAACTTTTTATAAAACTACGTAAAAGTTACAACAGTAATTCTTTAACTCAAAGTTTCATTCGAAAATGCATTATAAATTTATCGAACGAATAGTCCTTAAAAAAATTAAAATTTTCCGTTAATTAAAAAGTGCCATACTGCACACTGCGAATAATAATGCTATTATCCATTTTCTTTATTCTCCATTCAGTCGGGGTGCATGTGAAACATCAGCGTGTTAGGTGAAATAACTGCAGCACGCGACTCGCCTGACTGACCACAAGCCGACTCTAACTACTGCTACAATTTTGCACACTGAGTTGAAGTCCTCTCGAGATTCGATTCGGTATTCGGGTTTGCTCCAAGCCTTGTATGCTTACTTGTAACTGTGTAACTATGTATCTCATCAAGTATTATCAACTCTACATAACGCTCTTGATGTGTCTCTGTAAATAGAGGATTATATATTGTGTGGTTTGTTTGAGAAAGTGTTCACTGATGTTGTCTCGTGTAAAAATTACGGCGATTGTCCTTATGAATATTCTCGAAAATTATTATCTAGATTATTATCTCGAGTATTTTAAGGTTTTTAATGATAATGTTTCTTAAACATTCTTTCTAAAATTTGTTTTCGAGATATACATATAGGTTTTTATAAAGAGTGTACGGGATGAGTAGTCCTTAAAAAAATATTTACTATATTAATAATAATGTAATAGTATACAAAATAACCTTAAAAATAGTGTAATTTGTAGAATATTATTTATAGAAATTTCTTTGGAATAATACTATATAAATAATACGTCATTTGCAAAGATTAAGAATTTGTTATAAGTGGAATCTTTTTAGTATTATATTTGCGTATTCTACATTTTCCACTAACGTAACAAACATCTCCTAAAGTAGAACTCATTAGTTGGAATTGTAGATACCTGTCTTTATCTACTATCATAAGAAAATCTCTAAAAAATTTTATGAAAATATTTGAGTTAAAAGAACCGTATTTACTTATATTTTCTCAAGGGGTGCCTTTAATCTCTTACAATACTAAAATTTTTACAAGTAATTTATATTCATGTATATAATATGAAATTTTTTAAATAATTTATGTAAAATATATGGAGATAGTGGATTAAAATTACAATTGCAAAGATAAATTAATATAGCGGATGCGAAAATTATGTAAGGTTAAATTTTCAACTTTATACTATATTATTCAGTATTTGAAAGTAGATTTAAATATTGTTGTATTAAAAAAGCAATTGAAATTTCTATAAATTTTAAAAAATTTATGTATTATATATTCAGATTATTATTAGTATAAAAATATAATAGTATAAAAATTTACACTATCTTGAGAATATAATAATTTAATTTTCTGATATAATTAAATTATATACTTTAAGATATATTTTTTAAGTTTATAATCATAAAAAACAGAAAGATTATAGACCACTTATATTTTCTTTATTAGAACTTGCTTAAGTAAATGTAATTAGGTTACATTGAATTTATATATTCTTTGTAACGCAAAACGTTTTGTAGCACAAAGTACTTTTGATACATTATAAATATATTTGACTAAAAAATAACAGGAAAAAATAAAAAATTTATTACTCAGTTTTTAATATTAGTTAATTTAAAATAAGAAAAATATGTTCTTTAATTAAGTTATATATATTTTGGAAGAAATTGAAAATCTAATAGTATTTTAGTTATCTATTAATTTATTACGGTTTATTTTTTGAAGTAAAATATGTTTGATTATTATTTAAAATTTAACTTTTATGTATATTTTTAGAATAATATCATTCTGTCACCCGTAAGAACACTTTAATGATTAATTGCTTTGAATATTGTTTAAAATAGAATAATATTATTCTTTTCATATAATAAATGTGATTATTTTCTTAAAGATTGTGAAAAGATATGAAAGCGAATATAAAATATAATATATACTTAATAAAAAAATAAAATAATAATTTTTATTTATTAAAATATTTTAGCATGGCCGAACGTATTATATTAGTAAAGTTATTCGGGCGCTTTGCGACTGTCTGAGAATTTCAACGCTATGAGTTTATTTCTCCCTTAATCTCTTATTCTCTCTCTCTCTTTCTCTCTTTAAATGCGACAGCGCTTTTAGTAGCTGCTTGGTGACATAACTCTAGAAGCGCTTATCATTAGTGCATAGGACGTTCCAGAGTTGCAATAGAGAAAACGATCCTGTAATTACAACTACCTTAAATATTCTGCACCATCGAATGTGTAAAAAATAAATTTTTTTATGTTATATTACAGCGATTTTATTCACATTATTTATGCATTACTACTACTTATGAAACAAGAAGTTGCGCCGTTCAATCACATCATTCGGCGCTTCTAATCATTTATTTAGGTTTAATCAGTTGCAGGAGCTTCGGGCTATTTTAGAATTTCTTGCCTTGATATAACGATTGGATCTTCGTAAATGAACTTTAGTCTGCATATAAATCCTTGGGTTTTAGTTTGTATGTTCCTGTGGATTATGAAATATATACTAATTGAAACTATGCAGACACTACCGAAAGATCTATCGTTGTAAGTTTCACCAAGCCTGTGATATATTGCAAACAATATTTAACTAAAACTTTATTTATTGATTAACAATAAATTTTAAAAAAGTTCTAGCAGATTTATAAGTACAAGCTTGTGATGATTAGCTTATTTTTATATGTTTGCAAGAACCTTCGCTTTAAAATATCTCAAACTTTAACATTTAGTTAGAAGTAATAATTCAAAAAAGGAAAGTTTCTTTTCATCTTTTTCAATCAATTGCATTGTTTAAAAAGCTTATTTATGTTATAATAATTTCTTTACTTTATTTTATAAGTTTTCAAGCATAGATGTATTTTCAAACTATAATGAACTATACGATTTAACATAAAAAACTTTTAATATTAAATTTATTCAATCCAACAATTTAGAATTTTAGAAATCTATAATTAAGAAATTATTAACATTTGACTGTAAAATTAAAAGAAACTTTTCTTCATTCTATTATATATATAGTATATTATTTATATTTTTTAACACATTTGACTGCCTCGTTATTAATATTAAACTGTAATATAATATCACAAAAATTATAGATTTGATAAATTTATACAGTAGATATTTTTAATGAAAGGAAATTGATATTAATTAATTGAGACACGAATTAAATCAATTGCTAAATAATTTTTTCGACGAAGAAAAATTAAATTATATGATAATTGAATTGATATATGCAATAGAATAACACAATTAAATATGATAATTTATTTAGCTTTCTTAAATTTAATGAATAAGTGAGAGTTTTAATAATATCTATATTTTTATTATTTTTATTACATTTGATAATATAATTTTAGTTTTAAAAAATGTCTAATTATTACATATGTCGATTGTGATATTATTTTAATAAGGCGATAAGTATGTCTAAATATTAAATATATATTTTATTGTAAAATTATAAATAATCGTAAGTTATGTAGCAGAAATTTTTTTATTACAAAAAAATGAAAATTTGTACAAAAATCACAAGGTACTCTGAAATTGATCTTTTTATTACATAAATCGATGAATTAAAATAATAATATCATCGTTTGTAAATTATTTATTCGTTTTAATATATCTCTTCACACGCAGCTTCCATATTACATAAAATATTAAAATATGTTAATTTGAATTGTTTTAGTCTATAAACATCTCTTTTTAATTAAATATAGTAATTAGATCTTATAGGCTTAGTTAAACTTGCAGTGCTTGCGGAATTTCGTGGTTAGTTTACTCCACCACGAGGAAATGCACATTATGCGTGCGAGCGTGTCAATAACTTAATAGGGTTGTTTTACGTAGATTTAAATTTTACTTGTTAATACAACCTTAATAGATTTGAATTTGTTCACAGAGATAATAATTATAACGTTAAATAAATTTTAATCTATTTATCGATTCGTATATGCAGTTTAAATTAATTCTTCGAGTGAGATCTGCTTATTTTTTTCCTAGCATAAATGACACTGTGTTCTTTTGATTATAATTTCGACCATTAGACTATTTAATTACCATTTTTGTAATAAAACTGCAATTTATCGTTCTTTATATATTTTTGTAGTACATATACTTTTTATTGTCTGATTTTATCAAGGATTCAGAAAATGAGATATGTTATGTCCGTGTCGTTATTTTGTACTTTTACGATTAATCAAGAAAAGTATTTCTTTCCATTTACCTTAATAATCTAAGGAACTATATTAATTTGAATACAATGTATATCCTAGTTTTTTAAAAGGTTGGATGCCAAACAGTGTATCGAGCAATTAGAATATATATATATATACAATAAAGCCTTTTACTATTATTATAATTACGACACTTATTCTCAAAATCGCATAGTTCATTATCCAATAAGTACAATAGAATTCTTATAAAGAATTTTTTTACAAGTCAAGAACAATATTTACGTTTAATTTTTAAAGGTATAAAATTTGCTTACGTATTATAGGAAAACTGCTCGTTCGTTAGGTAACTTTTAAGTTATTGACACTAACTTTGAAGTCACTTGGAAGATATTAGAGATAAGATAGGACAAGATGTTACAGCTTGTTGTTAAGCTGAATTCACTAATTAGAATCCCATCTGCATCACCCATTAATTCCATTGGTTAGAATAAAGTAGCTATACTACGTACATCAATGACATCCTTCAGGTACTCTAACTAAGGTCATCCGTTTACCGTTTAATAACGTCATAGCAGTTCACTTCTTAGTTACGAGCAACCGTCTTATACGCTAACGGCAGATAGAAGTCTGTTTAAGTCGATAGGATTAAAATAAGCTTGATCCAAATATTAATTATTTTTAAATCTATGCATTCATTTCTGTTTACAGATATGAGCTTCTCCATTTTTCTTTGTTTACTTTAAAGTATTTATAAATAAGAAGTAAGACAATGGGCTTTGACAATTTTAAAGTCATGATTACTTTTTTTACTTTTCACGGTTCGTTATCTTCTCTTTCTTTGTCTTTATCTCTGTTTTTCATATGATAACCTTTTTCATATTCAGTTATATCTATATTTTCAACGGTATTTATCTTAATTATATTAGACATTTAAAGTTTAAAATAGACAATAGAATCTGTCACTTATAAATATGCGTATTTTCGCAGATTCAAATATCGTGTTAGCGAGCTACTATATTTTATACTTGGTCGTTGTTCGGTCGTAATTGACTATTTAATCTTACTGCTATTAAAATAACGACTTATACTTCTTTCCAAGTTTTTCAAATTTGTTGCATATTAATTCATTTGAAAGTGCGCATAAGAGCTTAAAATTATTGTACACATCGCTTAAGGTATTATTTATTTTATTCATAAGATCCTTTTATCTATTTTTCGATTGATGTATATATAAAAGTAAGCAGTAAGCAACATAAAAAATTATAAATTTACGAGTAATCGATCATTATATAAGTAATATAGTCAGTATTAAAGAATAAATAATTTATAAAATGTAAAGTGAAAATGTAAACATTGATTTTTTTTTCAATAAATTACGGATTACATTACGTACATAACCCGTTTTCGAAGCTTCATAATTTAATATACAAATTTTCGCTTACGAATTATTTAAATAGTTAAAAATAATATAGTTGAGACTATCGAATTGATTAATAACTATAAAATAAAAAATGTAGCAAAGCTTTATTGTTATTACCGTACCATAAATAGTCAGAAATTCGCCACAATAAAATACGTAGATAACTTTATGAAATCTGTAGTAAAAAAATTTATAATCGAGCTCCCATGTTTTTATCACGAGCTACAGTATATAATAAATCGATTATTTTATCAGCATCATAAGTAGTGAAATACCTCATGAATTTCGCGTACATATATTCCGTCCTGCGAATCTTCTAATAATAGCCTTATTCACGCATACATAAAACCTGCTGAACTATAAATCTAGAGATCAAAAAAGCCGTGAAAAGAATATAGCTATAAAATTGAAAGAAAAAAATGAAAAAAGAACTTTGACTTCGTCACCGCCATGCTTATTGCGACACGAAAGTATATCGTCACGTACACCAAAGTATACGTATATAGAATTACGAAGTATATTTCAACAGCAACGAGACTCACTTACTTTTTCGTGCGTATGTATAATAAAATATCGATATTTTTCCGCGTTTGCATACGATTTCACAATTTACACTCCTTACCTGAAAGTGTAAATGATATTCACTACAATAAAATATTCTCCTAGATATTGCTTTATCATAATTTCGTATCTCTTTTATAAGTGCAACGATATGTTTTTTCCTATCTTTTTTTATACGATCGAGTCTGAGCGTTCCTTTTTCAGTCGTTCGTAATCTGCCTTTCCTTTTTGTCGTCTTTACTTTTTGAACTAGATGTGCATTTTTTTCTTTTTCAGTGCCTTTTCAACAAGGTTTTTCAATTTCTCGGGAAGTCTCGATCTGATTTTGGAAATGCTTATAGACTGATGTAGGTACTTACAAATAAAAAAAGAACCATATTTGATTGCACATAAAGCGAACGAAATTAAATAAGACAGGCATTACTAAAAATATTATGAATTAAAATTTACATTTAAAATTTATGAATAATTTTATTTATCAGAGCTATATTTCCTCATTTTATTTTTGACACGATGTTTCATTAAATACAAAATTACTGAAATTAATAAAATTTATCAACTATGTACGTAAAAACTGAAATATTACAAAAGTTTTAAACAAGTATTATTGATCATACAAAATATTTTATAAATTAATCTAAAATCTATTATATTTCAAATATATTAAATATCTTAAATAATATCTTAGATATTAATAATCATGTATTATTTTAGCTTTATTTCAAATATATTTGTAACGAGTATCAAAAAAACAATATTATTTTTTCCGATACTCATTGGAATCATTACTTTTCTCATATGTTGAAGAATTTTTAATAGTTTTTCTCGAATGATTCATATTTTGAAAAAAATTGTAATTATTTCAATTTTTTGTCGACACCTTTATTTTATTTATATATATTTACATTTATAATTTAAATGTCAATTTTCGTTCAAACATCAAAAAATAAAAAAAATTCTAGATTATTTTCTTTGGAAATATTATGATTTACTTAAAATTTGTTATCGTCAGTAAATTTGTATAAAATATTTGTTCAGTACTTAACAAACTTTAAGAAAGTTTCTTTTACTCCTAATTGTCCCAATTTAACACAAAATATTTTTTAGCGTTATTAAATATTTTGTAGTTTCATAAAATTTGATTTTCTCAAACATTTATGAAAATAAGAATCAATAAAAACTGCAATATAGTAATACTCCTAGAATAGAAGTATCAAAGTATAATGTTATAAATAGTAAATATTTTTTTTTAATTAGAAAGAATGTAAAGATTAATATAGTTATGAAACATATTGGAATAATAAATACGTATTGTAATTTAAAAAGTTTATAATCTAACAATTTCTGTTATATACCGAATAAAATTTAGAATTATTAGTACGATTATTTTTTAATATTCTTATATATAAAAGTGTATTCAATTTCAGTATTAAATATACTAAGATAATTTTAATGTATAAGATAATCGATATTGTATCCATTTTAATTACTATGATTTTATGAAATTGAATGTTTATACATCATAAAGTCTTAATTATATTTTCTTATAATTAAATCACTACGAAAATAATCGATATCATTTGCAGACAATTTAATAATTTATGTTTATGGGAAAAACACCAAAAATTTGGAAATGCAATTACAAGAATTGTTCAAAAAAATAAATGATTATTATTTACTCACAGAAATTAAAAATTAATATAAATAAATGCAAAATTATTTTTTCCAAACTTTTCCAAAATAAGTGTTTCAGAAAAAAAAATTTGTAAAAATTTTCAAATAATGGTCAGTTTCATCAAGATACAGATAAGACAGGCAATTCCTCACAAAAAAATAGTCAAATAATTAGGATTACGTCTAGAAAAAGTATAAGAACCTGTCTTAAATTGTACAGAACTGAGACAAGTTCTTATAAAAAATATGTAAAAACAAAATATTGTATAATAAAGCAAATTTACAAAGAATCGATTGTCACATATTAAAATTAAATAGAAACCATTATTCAAATTATACGGTATCACAAAAAATAGTTGAATTACCAAATACCCAAACCCAAATTATTCTCAAAATGTTTAAAAGCAGGATTTATCGCTCCAGAATCATTAAAATTTCTAGATAATAATCAATACAAATAAAAAGACAAATAAAAACAACATATCAGTTATTTACCACATAAATAGAAAAAGACTTAATACAAGAATAAATTATGAATCGCGATTAATTAGCAATGATAAAAACTTTTTATGGAAATACAATATGGATACATCACAAAGAGATAAAAAATAACAAAGAGAAGCACCGAAAAAATATGAAAAAATATTGGTGGCTTATATAATTATATTATGATAAGGATAAAACACAAACAAAATCCTGAATCAATAGATATATAACAAACAAAAATTAATTAATAATTATATAGTTAAAAAAATTAAACTCATAAATTAAACAACTTCGTAATTAATCCTTAAATATGTTTAAAATTTGAATAATTGAATATATTCATATATAAATAAATGTAAATAAATATAAATTCTTAATTTCCCATATTCCCATTTCCTCTCACACACCCACACACATATACATAAAAAATTCAAAAGCAAATCGAATGTACAGCTTTTTCGATTACCCATCTTCTGTATATAAATAAAACTGTAAAAAAATGTTACCAAACAATTTGTTCTTCCATAACAAATTTTCACAAAAAAAAAAGAAAATATTGATTAAAAAAATATATAAACTGTAAGACTGCTTTCGCTGTATATAACAGTGTATTAGTCATAAGCAATATGTTATATAAATCATTGATTTATTATGATTGTAAAAAAAAATAATATATTGTATTTATCGGGTTTAAATAAATAAACATTATTTAAATAAAAAAAATATTTTATTATAACGTAATTATAACGCAAGTATAACTATCACAACGCTAGAATAATATTTATGATATTATGTCTGTATTAATTTATAAGATTGTATAAAGTTTTAGAAAAAAATTTTTCCTAATACTTTTATAATAAAATAAATAAAGAATTTACATTTTAAGCTTTTATTAAAACTTATATTAAATATTGTTTAAAAAAAATTATAACATTAAGTTAAAACCTTAAATTTATTTTTATTTTATTGATTTTTTCTTTTCCTCAAAAAAAAATCAACGAAATTCATCTATATAGATTTTTAAAGTGAATATTTTTTTAAAATATATGTATGTATTTATAACTGACATAAAATATGTACTTAAAAGAATAAAAAAATCATTTATAAATTAAAGATTATCGAATACAAATAAAATTTTAGGTATACTTGATATCAAGAAATAATTTATTCAAGTTTTTAAAGCGTCAAAATTTTGAATGTTAAATTTAAATGTTAAACGCGAATATAAATTTGGAAAAACTAAGCAATCGGTACTATAAAATTTTTAATATGTTCACATTTTTAAAGTATATCTTGTATTAATTAAGTTTATCATATTTTCTTCTTAGTGTCGTGTAAAATATTATTCTAATTTTACGATAATCCTGTAGAATTTTTACACGTAAAAGTATGCAGCTTTCATAAAAGTTATTGTATTTAAGAAAAAATCACTTTGAGATTTTGCGTTATGAGCTAGATTTATAAAAATGACATTATTTAGAAATTTTATGAACACAAAAGTCAATCACTCGAATCGCAACGATAAGAATGAACGAGCGACTTCGACAATTAAAACAGAAAGAAAAAAAGAAACGTAGAAGAAGAAAAGGAAGCAAGTCGAAGAATTGTCCATCAATCTTCTTCGCGATACATCGAAATTCCTGAGCGAAGAGTCGATCGGCCTTTGGTTCACTGGCGCCAGCAATAAAAATCCAAAACCGGCCGGCCGATGCAAATAAAAAGCAGTGCTCGGTTACATTCGTTGCAACCGCGTGAAAATCAATTTCAGTCGTAACTGCGGACGCTCCACACGCACACAGATACATCTGCGCGAGCGATAATGCGCGTCGTCATCTGTCTTTTCTGCGGCGCTCACCATCTCGTCTCTATTCAGAGTCGTTCCATTTCTCTTGAATGCATCGAGGACAAAGCGCTGAGATACTTCGTTGTCGCGTATCCAAGGCTTGAAAGAACTTCGGGTTCTCTCTGCATAAGCATATAGGATGATCGTTCCCTTGGAGAACCGAGTGCCGTTATACCCACTCGAGGACGATGGAATCTCCAGACCGGCCTTTCTACCTTGAGATCTGCGCTTCTTTGTGCTAGTTTTGGACACGCTCGATTTCCCCGAGTCGATTCGACGTCTCGGTAATAGCTTCTATTCTTTTTACTTTTTCGTCTTATTCTTTCGTTCTTATATTCGTGAATAGAGCTTGCGGAAAATTTCGAGAGATGTTAGGTTCTTGGGTCGTCGTCGATGTCCGACCAATGTTGCATTTGGTATACGTATAAGACCGATTCATATTTATGCAATTATTATTATTGGTTCGAGGCTTAAGTTTCCGATACAATTATAAATTTATGCATTTAAAATCATTTGACTTTTACACTTCGTATGTATAAGTATAATTTAAACTCTATAAAAATTCTTGATATATTTGAACTAATAATATAATTAAACTTTTAAATTTCATAAATATATATGAAATATTGTTCATTTATTGCATTTTTGAAAATACTATCATATTAGTTACGTTCTTTCATGCAAAATTTCATTTTCCACCTAATTAATCATTACTTTTTGATGAACAATAAAAATACAAGTAATATCGTGAATTTTATTTTTCGCAATATCCTTTGATGCGTAAAAGACGCATTCATTTGTTAATAAAGAAGTCGTTTCTGGATAAGCGTATACAATCGACATCCGACAGAATATACAATTGCATCATAAATGACGTAATCACTATACGTTCTCTTGTTAGGATTTTCCCAAGGGTGATCTTGTCGGCAATCGTGGATACGGCGATATAACGCTGAAATTCCTCTTCCATCAAGTTTACAGAGTGATCAATCCAAGTAGAAAGGCTCATTATGCATAGAACGGTGGCATTTATCGATGTTTCCAAGTTTGAGGCAAGCGTGGTTGTTGGAATCCGAATATGGAATGATACGTATGATATCCTTTAAACAATAGATTATAGCCCTATCGCATTGTAGGCAGAGATTAACTTCGTATTTCAGTAAGCTGAATTTATACTGTCTAGGAATACCACGCGAATATTATACCTATTGCTACCGAATCTGACAATTGTATGAATTTATTTCTTCTGATTATTGTTAATATATATTTTCGTAGGATATTTAACTATAGAGAAAGCTTTAAATTCGCAAATGTATATAGTATTTTTTCTGTGTTTACTTGAATAATGAGGGATTTGAAAAATGAAAATTGTATCTGTTGGTTAAGATTGAATCTCAAAGATTGAGAGATGAACTCTACAAAACGAGGATTCCTTATTGTAGATTTAATAGGAACATCATTAAATGGTTTAAAGTAAATTACTTAGTGGGCAGATGGGAAAGTAGTTTAGCGAAGCAAAAGATTAATCGCATTTCCAGACTGTAATATATTCCTAAATTTCTTAAACGGTAAGGATAGAAATGTTAAAATAATTTTATTAACAATGCTGTGTAAATAGTTTTAAACTTACGTAGAAATAAGAGGTAATAATTCCATATGTAACTCACCTGCAAAAGAAAAATTATTCTTGAATAATCTATTAAATATAAAATAAGATATGTATATAAATTTGACGTTCTAATTATAAATAATTAGCAATGATTAAAACGTAAGTTATATCTTAATTTTCTAGTTTTTACCTTTTGATGTAATGTATATAAAATATGATACATATCATTATAGAAATTTAGAATTTAAAATCTATTAAATACAAAAAATTAAAATGGTGATATTATTTAAAAAAAAATAAAATTGTAAAATTAAATTTAAACGAAGCTCATTTGTTTAAAATATTTGAGAAATTTTTAAATATTAATTCAATATAACAGATTTTATTAAAAGTTAATACTTTGTTGTTTCATAAAAGTTTCTGTAATTCTGATGCAACTTTAAATAATATTGAATATTTTAAAATAATTTCAATACGATAAGTATTTTATTTGATATTAATTCATTAGACACGTATTATTTTATTTTTTGTACATAAATTTTGAATATTTTTACTTATAAGAAAAACACGATTATAATATAAACGAATTAAGATATCAAATAATAATCGAATTAGAAAAACTTTATTCTTCGGTATATGTATTACCGATTGATTATTAATATTCAAAAACTATTTCCTATTATACATTCTCATTGTATTTTAATCAATAACTTATAGATTCTTTATTAAACCACTCGATACACTAAATCAAATAAAAAATTAAACGAAATTTAGTTAGAATTTCATCATTTAAATGTATAAAGTTTCGGAGTTAGGTGTACACTTTGTCAGTTTAAGTAGTTAGATTCAGGTATGACGAGTGGCGAAAAGGTATAGTAAGGGGTAAGAGAAGCAAAGTGGTAAGCGAAGCCACTTGTCTCGTAATTTGAGATTTATGCTAGTTGTACCTCTCGTGTTTAGTTAAATTCACACTCACTTTCCTTGTTAAGTTGTTCTAGATAAACGACAGGAGCAAGTTTATTAGAATTAGGATATCGAGTCGGCGGAACGGTATAATTCAGTGATAATTCGGAACCTACTAAAAGTTCGTTATAATATTAACGAATTTATAAGTCTACGAGATATTTGATGACATTAATCGAAAGGTCTGTAAGGAAATTAGTTTTGTTTTTATATCTGTTTTTAGCCAAGTATTATTAATAAAAAAAATGTCGTATGAATATTTATGAATAATTACTAGATATTAAAAATATAGGATGTATGAATATATATTATAAGTTTTTATTATTATGTGATTTATTTATAATGTATATTATAAATTATAAAAATTTATTTTATGGTCGTATATCAATATTTATCTTTAATAGTTTTAATTTAATTCAACATTCATTAAAAGCATTAATAAACAGTTTACTTATTTTTTAAACAAAACTCATAAATAAAATTTAATTTGCTTATTATACAAATATATAATTTAAAAAAACTAAATTTGTTGTATTTTAAAAATACTTCATTTATTTATGAACATGAATTACATAGAAGAAATTTGTATGATTGAAGAATCAAGAAAATCTCTAGCGAATTCTGTTGCAATTTTATGATGATTCTAGATTTCATTCCTATGCAATTTGAAATATTTTCCAATGGATAATCATATCGAGTAAAAAATATATTAAAACAAGATTGAACCTATGTGTAAAATCTACTTTAATAAGCATAATCTGTAATGTATGAAACGAGTTTTATATCATATATGGAAATATTTGGTTGAAAAAATATCTTGTAAAATAATTTTTGTGAATTAGCATAAAAATTACTATCCAGATTACTAAGTTTTTGGTAATAAAAAATATTATGCATTTGAACAAATTTAAATCTCTTATTATTGTATTACGTCTATGCATCTTTTATTTTAATCCTGTAAAACTACTTTGTGTATATGTTCATATTTATAAAGTAACCGAATCAAATTGCAATCGAATATCATTGGATTAACGTAACTTGTTTTTTTTATGATTTCATTTGAATTATTTAATTAGAAATTTTCACTTTAATCTATACTTTTATAAAAAATATCTATTCTTGTATCATTTAAAAATACAACATTTTACCTTGAATTTACATTAAAAAAATTCTTATTTCGTACTTCGAGAAATCTATTCTATAATTTTTTAAATAAATGCATCAAACAGGAAGTATATTAGTAGATAAGTCTTATTATAATATTTCTCTTCGTCATTTGTTTGTTCATCACTTTTCTTCCGTTCTTATCCATATAAAGTGGCAGCTGCGTCAGCTAAGCAAACATTCCATTGGTTTTCCTTGTGAATGTCATGATTCAGCGGCACCTTTCTTTCGATTTTCGTTTGCGTTCTTTTTTTTTTCTCGTTTCTTTTTTGAGCTGTCAGTGTTATCGGGTAAAATATAAGTACAAGTTTGCTTTGAATTTTGGATGAATTAAATATGTGTCTATGGTAGTTGTATATTCGTTACGACCTTTTTATGATTACTACTTTTTGTATTTTGCTAATAATATATTTTTTTGCTAATAAAGTCAGTACTATCGCTACTACAATTATTAAAATGAATATTATTATTTTTTTTTTATAGACTTATAAGAGAATTTTCAATGCATGTTTCTGTGAAATATTTAAAAAGTTGTTTGACAATTCTTCGTAAATAATTTATCAATTATTCTCGTATAAAAATATAAAATTATATTTATTTTTACGTAAAAATAGTAATATCTGTATTATGTACCACCAATAACGTAAATTCAAATAATTTTCTAAATATGATTGGTGTTTTTTCTTGATGTTTTGATGAATAAATAATGAAATAATATTATCAGTATAATTCTTATTCGATCGTTGAATAATATAAAAATATTTAATTATTTCTAAATTTTTGTAAAAATCTCCGAATATTTTACGACTATATTTGATGTTAATTATGTTTTTATATTAATTTTAGATTTTTACATATAATAAACTGAAGTATGTAGTATCATTGAATTAAAAAAATTTCTAAATTTCTAAATTTCTAAAATAAAAAATTATTAAATTATATCTGACAAGTTATGTTTACGATATTGATTTTTATAAGGTTTAAGAATATGAAATTATAATATACATTATATATTTTTTATGCGCTTTAGTATGCATTACTTTAAATTCAATTATGTACAATAAAATTTGTCCTTCATTTTTTTATATTATATAAAAATTTTTTACTTTATTTATTATTATCGTAGTACTCAAAACGTCAATAAGTAGTTTCTATTTTATTTATCAAGTTTTTAATTTTAAGTCTAATATTTAATTGGGTATATAAATGAAATTATAAATCCATATTTTGAATAATTATAAAAAAATAAATAATATATAAAACATCGGGGCAAATTATTGGTATAAGTAGCCGTAATTAGTTAATTGTCACAGTTTTCTTTATAATTCATCACTATAGCTATAGAATATATACCTCGACATAGTAAATTGAGCGTCTATAGCTATGTTTTGACTTCGAAGAAAACAGAGAAATTATTGAATAAAAGAAAATTAGAGCTGTAAAAACAAAAATGAATATAAGAGAAATCGAGATCGTAAAACACAAATACCACGAAATTGTAAAAAGAGTAAGAAAGAGTGTCGCGAGAAAAAGTTAGATTAGCATTTGAAGTCAAACTCAAAGTTATTCGATACAAGTGCTATCTAAATCGATGAAATGCAGCACATATATGTACAAATAGGAGTATGAATATACACTTGAATATTTGCGTAAAACGGTTCTTTCTCTTTATCTACGTTTCTTTTGCTTTAGAACATTTACACGAGTCTTATAAATGCATTTCATGGGGCGTGATGGATAGAAGGAAACGCTTTTCTAGCATTGCTGTATCTTATACACTCTGCATTCTTACGTGACCTCACTTATATATACATGTAAAATATATATGGATAGATGGAACATTAGCGTTGAGCGCGAATAAGGATAAATACTACAGGCTTGCGAGTGATTTCCAACGGTATATGTATATTTGAGTAGGTACAAATCATGAATACAATATATATTTGAGAAGATAAAAGCAGTACTTGTAGAAAAAGTAGAAACGATTCCAGAAAATTGTATAAAGAAAAATCTCGGTTTACAAAAGAAAGTTTTACTATTTTTACGGTATAATAAAACTGGTAAATTGAATTACCTTTTTTTTATAGATATCTAACGGATAATAAAATCAAACTTTATTTAAAATTTATGATTAATATATGTCACAATCATAATAATATTCTAAAATTTTTATTTACATATTTTATAAATAAATATTTAACGAATTGAAATTTTCTATTGAGGTTATTCAATAACTCATGTAGTAATATTTTGTATGCATATATTCTATCTATACGTATTCAATGAATTAAATTCACAAATATTAATGATTGTATTCCTTAATACATATTATGTTTTTTATATTACACTAAATTAGATACTTTTTCATAAAATACTTATTTTTTCATGGCTTTGAATAAATTTTAGAAAATTTAATATCTAATGATATTTTTACAATATATTAAACATATTGATTCAACTATTCCATAACATGAAGTTTTTAATGGATTATATAATCTATCAATTTTATGTTACATGCATTTCTCTTACAAATTGATATTGTGACTTCTTAATTTTAAATGGTAACTTTAAACTTAGAGTTATAAATTTAATAATATTTATAATATAATACTAAAAAATTATGAAATAATTTTTTCAGATTTATTAATTAATTGTATTTAATTTTTAAATTAAAAATTGTATTTTTATACGAAATAATTCTAATTACATTCAAATTAAATATTTTAATTATCTTTAAATTAAATTAAGAAAATTTTCTATACTGATATTAAAAATAGTACTCATTTGAATTGTAATTTACATATACAAAATTTCGTTTTTAAATAAGTTTCATAAATCGGCTAATTAAGTCATGTATTTTCAATTTACATCATCATAAATTTTTTTATGAATCCTTTCATTAAATTTGAAATATTCATATATTTGAATATATAATATTTTTTTATTTGAACTGGTAAAATTTAATTTACAATAAAATACGGTATTTTATTTACAACATTTTTCTATTTTAAAAATAAATTCTAAAGTTATATATTTAAATTATTATTCGAATTTATTTAAATAAATAAAAGTAAAAATACTTATAAAATAATAAATAATCGTATACATATATATTTTAAACTAATAATTCACAAGAAATTGTAAACTATAAATTACATAACAAGTAAAAGCGTATTCATTTATCTGTTTCCGGGTGGCTGACTAAATCGCATTGTATCTACTTGACATTATCCGTTCGTTTACCTCATCCGAATTTTTTGTTCAACAAAAATTATAATTTTATTATAATCCTAATTATTAATTAATATTTATATTGAAAAATAATTATATTATAATTATGAAAATATAAAATGAATTTTTTCTTAAAATTTTTTATTTTTATCCTTTAAACATATTACAAGTTTTCTACACATAAAAGAATAAGCTTGATAAAAATAATTTCTTTTTGAATTTAATATCTGAAAATCCTTTCACTTGATATAAATGGTATACAACAATATCCGTATAATATTTTATTCATTTTATTCAGATTATACATGTTTATTGATCCTGTAATCTTTAATTTATTAATTAAATTATTAATTTAGTACTTTTTCATTTTTGTTATTTTCCTATATTCTATTTTAACATAAACAGAGCATATAATTATAAATAAAGAATTCTATCGTGTAATGTAAAATATGATTTTTAAAAATCACTCTATATAAAAAAGCAATTTATAATGCAATAAACCATAGTTAAAACGTTCGGTCATTTATTGTACGAACATATAAAATTGATTTTATAATATTCAATTGGCAATGATATCGAGTAAATTTATACAAATAGAATAGTAATTAAAATATTTATCAACTATATGTATTATTAAAATTTTTTGAACATGCTACTATATAAATGTTTCACAGAACAAATCACATTGATTAGAATTACAGTGGAACAAAACGTAGATTTGTACCTGTAAAAATTTAACACGAATTAAAGCGAAGAATTGATTACAATATATATAAAAAAAATCAGCAAAATAAAAATAGAACGAAGTGAATGATATAAAAATTAAAAATTATAAATTATGAGTGAGTGAAGAAGTTGAATAATTGTAATAAGATAACAAAACAAAATAGACAGACGGTAAAAACGACACTATGAACGGTTTTAGAATACAGCAGAATACAGTTTAGTATAGTTTAGTCCACCTTGGTTCAGTTTTGTCTTTAAAGTTCTCTTTGCAACTTCGTACGTGCGGAAATATTGGATTTTTATCGCAAGTATCGTTGTCAGTTAGAAGTTAGAACTGAGTTCTGCACAAAATTAGAGTAAACGCAGTATATACACGACAAAGGCAAATGACAGTTCGAATAATAATAAGTAGTAACAAAAGTATTAGTAAAATATTCAATAATGCAAGTTATTTGTTAATCGTTATTTTTCTATTCGAGATAGTTAGAAATAGTTAGATTGTTCGATAATTATAATAAAATATAAATTATTACCACTTTTATACAATAGAATATATAATCCAACTAAAAAAGAGAACAATAAAAATACATATATTATTGTAAATAGATTGTTAATACCTTTCCTCTACTTTTATATCAAATTTTTATTTTAATTTAGCAAATTTAATACTTTTTATAAATACAATACCATATAAAATTTGTTACATAGAAAAAACTTAACAAGTTCTCTCAACTGTAAATATTTACAACTTATACATCCATACACACTTTACTTTACACAACTTTTTAACATGATTACTACTTCTAACTCTTGCTATTGTTTCAGTAGCGAGACTTGGTATTGTCAATTTCGGCACATCGATACATCCGCCACTTGTTCATTATAGTATTCTGTCACCAGAAGCGCGACGGTGTAAGTATTCCATAGCTTTGCCTCGTCTCTTCAAACATATCTATATAGGTGTGCCAACACGAATACAATACATAGAAGGCACAGACGCGAGCGTATAAACGTACGCATGCAATTTAGCCTCATCGTACACTTGGTTGAGCTCGGTACGCATTAATGAGCGACTGAGAGTGCTCAAGTGCTTCCGGGCCTCCGAACGGTGCATACATTCACCTGTTTGCGAGTGTGCAGGTGTGCCCCACTCGAATCACGGTTGGTCTGTATGCGTGCGTGTATAATATACGAGCACTTGGATCCTGTAAATTTTTCGTATTTTCTCCGTACTTTCTCTTCTTCTTTTTGATGCCGTTGCTTCTCTTTTATTTTTACCGAAAGCCGCGCTCGTAGAGAGTTTGCTTCGGCGCAATGCACCAAAAGCGCTAGAACGAACGAGACTTTACACGAATATCACGCTTATTTCCACACATGGTTTTCGATGTCGAATCCAATTGCATTTTTCTTTGTAAAAGTTCCTCCGTGATCGCGTAGATCGTCCAGAGATTCGATCAAGTCTTTGCCTACGTTTGCAATTGTAAAATAGAGCAGTCAGAGTAATATATATTTTTTATAAATCTTTTATATATATATACTGAATACGTATTTGAATTTTTACCTTTTTAAATAAAATAATCGATAGAATTAAAGAAAATGATTTCCTTTACAATTTTATACGAAACAATGAATAAAATAACTGAAAAATCATAAAGACCTAAAATTTGGATTTAAAATTTAAATTGAACTTTACGTCAGAATATATATATATATATATACAAAATTGAAATTTTTTAAAAATATATATCGACATTAGTAAGATGACATGGAAAAAATCAAATTTACTTTACACTTGACGTGTGAATTATTTAGTTAATACGAAGGTACATACTGAAGAATTGGATGAAATATTCATTATTAGTTGTAAAAGTTTGCGCAGGTAAAATATTTACTTAAGCTTCTGTATGCGTTATTTAAATAATAAATTTGTTGTTACGATCGTGATCGTTAAATAAAACGCCTAGTATTAAATTGAAAGCGGAATATTGCATATGCAAGATAAGCTTGTAGTCGTACTCTTTTACCAGACTCTATTCCAATCTCGTTCGCTCTTTCTTTTTTCTATTTTTCTGACACGGTGCCACGCTACGCAAATCGTGTCAGCGGTGTGAAAAATAAATGTGCATATTGCCTTGCTCGCTCAACTGTATATATATGTACATCATTTTTTCGCAGCTGTACCAGATTTTTTGGTTATATACGACGCGAATCGCCATTACGCGCACCGATGCATGAAATATATAGCCAAGAGATGCCTACGTACGAATATATGTACACCAATCGAGTTTCGTACGCTGGAGGGTTACCGTGGATCAATCGCGGGAAGAAAATTCACAAGGGAGGAAAAAGAGATACACGAATCCCCCGAGAATTAACAGTGTCGCGAATCCCTATCGCAGAGAGTTAACCTAACAACGAGCTAATAATTATAGCGTGTATCGCGTGAATCTTTCAAACGATTGAACGGTATGTTTGCTTATGTATGTGTCTCTGGTGTGCATACGTCGCGATTTTAGTAATCAATGCTATTTTAAATTTTACCGACAATCATAAATCGGATTTTTAGCATTGGATAATTTTTAAAGGTTTTAAAGGTCTGTTATTTTATCAAAAGGATATAAAAGCGATATGATAAATAAGGAAGAATTCTCTTAATAAAAAAACGTACAATTTTTATTTATGCGTACTATAAAATAGTGTAAAGATCTTTTAATATAGTTTTATACGGTTTTTTTAATCAAACTTTTTTAATGCATAGTAATTGTTGATAAAATATTTAAAACTATTTAAAAATTATCTATTTAAATATTATAAAATAATATTACGTAGGATTTTATGAATGTAATAAATTTTTATACAACAAATAATATTAAATACTGTAATAAACAATATATTTTTTAAAAGTCTTTTTTAATCTATTAGATTTATAGAATATTGTATAATTAGTATTGGTTCTGAAGAGAAATGTGATAATGTCTTTACATTGACTAAATTATTTTACATACAACTATTTCCCATAAAGAATTTCTTTTCTTATCGATGAATTATGAAGTATGTTAGCTTGTACAAAAGTTAGTTGACTTCTCAATCGATAAACCTAGTACATAGTTTATCCAGTGGTAATGCAAAGGAACACAAATGTAGGATGAATTTCGCATCGATAGATGCCAACTCGAGAGAGTTTGGAATACTACCAATTCCATGAGAACAAGGATACGAGAGAAGATGGAAATCGAGGTGAAAAGTTTAGATAAAACATGGAGGACACGTAATAGTATCCTTTTGAAGTAGTAAATATTGTTGTTCTATAGTGTGAGTGAGCATATACGTAGGAGTAATATCTGGTTCGTGAGCTTACATTTATTCTTCTTCAATTTTTTAATATTAGTTACTATACTCTCGACCAAGCTCTTGAGTAATTTGCAAAAATAATACGGCTGAAAATGTACTGCTTATGGTATATGCAGTACTGAAATTGATACTTTAGTAATTTATTTATATGTTGACTTTTCGTACATTCTAAAAGTAATATTTATGTGAGAAAATATTTCTTTTAGTTTCATTGGATGAGAAAAATAGCAGAGAAAATATTCTGTAAGATCTGGTGACCTCGAAGACATAAAAATTGGCGAATATAACTGCAGTATGAAAGTTTCCTATATAAAGGTATAAAGTTCATAATGTATGTTCATGATGGAAAAAAAGAACTATTGTCTTATTAACGTGATATTGAGGAGGTAAATAAAGAATTTATAACAGAAACATTGACAAATAGATAAAGAATATTTCAAAAATTTTTGAATTGACTAAAAATATATAATAATTTCTAAATAAAATAAAATAAAAATACTTTATTTGCACTTAAAATATTTTTCATATTATATTTTTTATCGCAATTTTAATTTTTAAACGTTATTCAAAATCATTCGTTCAAAATATGATCACCTTTTATTATTCCGAAATAGTTTTCACGAGAATTGTAAAAAAAGGGAAAGTGATTTCTTTATCTATTCTTGAAAAATATAATGTACAAGAGGAATTCTTTAATTTTTAAATTAAATTTATCCGAAACTATTAAAATTAAAAAAAATGATAACAACAATACATATTGAGGTAATTCATATAAGATGTTTATTGTTGTATTTATAAATTGAATTTTTTTTAAAATATTTATTTATTGATCATGAAATAATAAAAATTTTTAGTACTATATAATACAATTGTAATTTACCGAATATAATTCAGCATATTATTATAGTCTATCCTAAATTTAGGATATTAATAAAAGAATTCTTTTATACGTATTTTTCATCATAGTATTTTTAATCCTTCTTTATTTAATCATAAATATCAATTATGAATGAAAACGATATCTGTTCCAAAATTACATATGATTAATGAATACACGTCTATTTCACCACATAAAAGTTCAAAATTTAAGCTTCATCGTAGCATAATAATAGTTTCGCATAGTGCCAAAATCTTTAGTAGCATTTTTTTTCTTATTTTCTTAAAGAAAACTATGTGAATGTTTTTTCATGGAAAAAGGTTTATACATCTTTCACAAGTTTCTTTAAAACAGCGAATAAGTCAACAATGAGAAAAACAGCGCACGTCCTCTCAACCTTTCCAAATTTTACCCTTGACAAGCTTGTTCTCGCTTTCCTCTTGCATAGTTTTTACCCTGGTATAGTTGTACCGTAGTTGGTCCAACTAGGCGTTAGCTCTCTTTTTCTCTCTTCCTCTCGGACGAGTGAATCTTGGCACCTAACTCTAGCTAACAGTCCTTTTCCCTGCTCGCTTTTATTCACGACTTTGCGTATTTGGAAAGAGCGTTTCCACGCGTCGTTGCGCTCCTGTTTGAAAAATACAGCAGTGTGGGATGAAGTAAAGGAAAAACATTGCTCCGAGTAGTAGAGTTAAAGAAGACAAAGAAAATAATTAGTTTCTTTCTAAAGTTTAAATTCACTGTCCCATTATTTCCAGGCTTTAGCTTTTTTAATGTCGTCAAAGTGCAAGTATCAAAGCCCAAGCTTTAATTGAAATAAAGCGCACTATTATAAAGATATAAAAATTTTATATTCATAAGTTAATCATTTACTGATTAATTCATATTTTATTCATGGTGTAATAAAGTTAAATGATTATACTTTATATAAAATTTAAATATGTTCCTTTAATGATTAATTTAGTATATTATCCCAATTTTAAAAATATGGTAAATATAATTGAATATTAAAATGATTACTTTGCAATGTAATAAATAGAACAATTTGTATTTTAAATTTCTTTTCTACATTGAAATCACAAGTTTATAAATTTGCTTACATTTAAAAGATTGAAAAGTACTAAAAACGAATACGAATTTTATTTTTTTTCGTATAATTACCTTTTATGTTTTTTTTGATTATGTGTTTTTTAATCTAAATATAATTTATGTTTCATAATGGCAATTTTTATGCATAACTTTTAACATTATTTTTATAAATTTAAAATTAATTTTTTATATATATTTTAGTTTAAGAATAAAATAGAATTCTTTGAATTAAAATTTTTTATTTTTCAAAATAACAAAGGTAATTTCTTAAACATGTTAGTTTTAAAGAATTTAGTAAGTCACATAAAAATAAGATAAATAATCAGCAATATGAGATTTAAGAGTTTAAGAGAAAAGAATTCAATATAATTGTAAAAAAATAAATTGAATTTTATAATTTATAATTATTAATATGGCTATTTGTAAGAATTTAATTATATAAAAGTATTGAGTCAAGAAACAATGCAAATAATTTGAACAGTAATTAATTTTTCACTTTTTGCATTAAAAAATTAGTTGTTAAGAGTAAATTTTTTTGAAAAATTTAATGAACAATGTATGGTTAAAAAGAATTTGATCGATTGTATACGTATATCTACATTAATCGCAGAGATAAAATACTGAAAGAGAGTATAATTTGACACTTGCTATTTAAGGTCGGAAGTCGCTTTCGGCGACTTTCTTTTTTCTTGACGGCCTTTGAAATATTCAAATATTTCTTCACAACCTTCACCAATATTTACTTCTTTTCCTTTTTCATTCATTGCATACAAGAAAAAAAAGAAGAATAAGGAAGAAAAATTTTCTGTGCTTACACATATAAGTTTTTGAAATTGGTATTTTGGGGAATTGGAGAAAAGCTTAAAAGGACACATTCGACATTTCAAACTCAAATTTTTCTCTAGGTTTGGCTGTACATGCACATCTATTACACGTCTCTTGAATCATAAATTTTTTTTTTACATCAAATGTTTTTACGTATATATATAAATTTCAGTAAAATATAATCATATTTATTTTATTTTATTTTTGAAAATTTATATCATTTATTAAAAAGTAAAAATAATTAAGATAAGATAACATTTTTTGAAAAACAATGTTCCAATTAGAAGTTACACTTTCAAATAAATTACCAATTATTTCATGTAATGAAAATCAAGGGATATAATACGGACGATTCAATTAAGATAATTAACAATGTTTTATAGTTTATAATTTCTAAAATAAAATTTTATTTAATAGTAAAGGCGAAAAATTAGTAAATAAAACTGCAAATAAGATAATTAATAATACTAAAATCGTAGATATCATTAAAGTATATTAAGTTATAAAAACTCAATTAATGATATTTATTAAGATATTTAATAAAAAACATCAAAATTTTAATTAAAAAGTATAAAGTAAAATTAATATTTTACATCAATAGAAAAAAATTTGAACGAGATATACAAAAAAAATGTTTATAAGTTTATACTGTATAATAGTAATAAACTTTAAAAAATGATTAGAATAATTATTTCATTATTTGAAAGTTTAGTATTTTATGAATATTTAATGTAATATAAAAATCAAATTTGACAAAGTATGAAAACTGTAATTGAAAATAAATACCTGAATATTAAAATATTTTTTCATGTATTTACAATAACATTGGAATAAAACGAATGCATACAAAGTACTTAGCATACATAATAGTATTATATCGAGTATAATTAATTGCACGATTAAAAATTTTACAATCAAAAGTAAAATTATTTATATCTTAAAATTTAACATAAATAGGTACAAACAATATCTTTAATATAAATACTGCATGAAAATATACAAGCACATAGTGTATGTAAGTAGAACGTGGACAAATAAGTACTTGAAAGCATATCAGCATTTCATTCAGTTGAACTATACAATAGTAAAATTCTGTTGCAAACATTGTTTTAGGGATATAATATAGAATCGTGAAGAATAATGTGTAACAAACTAAATTATGATGTGGACAAATATGAGTATATATTATAAAATTTAAGTGTTACCTATTATGATATAAATAGTTCAATATTATTAATGTCAGAAAATTATGAGATATATTAAAAATTTTCCCTGTTAATTTAAAAATTAGTTATAAAATAATTCATACCGAAATATTAAATATGATAAAAATTTTAATATTATTAGTAAATCTATCGATCGATAATATTACATAAAATGTAGTACTTTAAAAGTTCTTATTAATATTTTATCGTCGATTAAAATAAAATATTTGATAGGTTCATGGGTAAATTAAAAGAAAAATAGAAAACAAAAAATATTTGAAATATGATGAAATAGATTTGATGTAAAGTAAACAAGAATATTGTTCTTTTAATCATTTTAACAATATCTTATTAATATTTTATAACATTAAAATAATAATATTGATATAATAATAACGAAATAGTAATTTAACATACAATATACAAGCAAGCACATGTGTACACGTATACACACATACAAAACAAAAGAATTATTAAGATAATTTTTTTGATATATTCATTAGTTCGGACATTATTACGTATAAGGAATACAAATGTTTTTAAAGTTGATTGTCATTTATATTATCAATTAAATAAGATGCGGTTATATTTTCAAAAAATAATATAAATAGTAATTTAATAGTAATAAAAAAGAAAGTTTATTTTTTATAGATAACTATGTTTGCTATATTAGAATGAGTGATAGCTGAAGGTTAGTTTGAAATGTCAGAAGTGTATAATGTAATAATTTGTATCCGTTTTTCTTTTATAATAGATTAATAATAAATGATAGATATCTCGAATTTTGAATTTTAACAGTATTTAAATGTTATTTGGACTAATGTATTTTTAGAGTTTTGTATACTTCTTTTATAATTACATGATTTAATGTATTTCATGATATGTGATTAATAAAATTGTCTAAAATTGTCAACTCTTTATTAATATTAAAATATATCATAATGAAATTTATAAATTGGTTGATTTATGAATATAAAATTTTTTATAATATTATAAAATAGTAAATCAATCAAAAAAGCCTAACAAGTTTATTATGAAATTATATAATTCAGGATAAAATTATTTTGCTACTATTCAGCTTAAATGAAATAAAAAACTAATTGATTTTTAAATGTAAGCTATTTTAATTTATTTATAATATGTAACGAATTTTTATACTAAATTAA
Organism: Dolichoris vasculosae; assembly: GCA_018907195.1. Taxonomy (NCBI): domain Eukaryota; kingdom Metazoa; phylum Arthropoda; class Insecta; order Hymenoptera; family Agaonidae; genus Dolichoris; species Dolichoris vasculosae. Next base: position 1,681,376 of record JACCHY010000001.1, read on the forward strand.
TATCATTCATTTAGCGAATATAAAATATAAAACAAATAAATTTAATTAAGAGAAAACATCCATATTTTACATTAATAAATCAAAATACTTAGATGAAAGTGTTAAACTTTATCTTAGGAGAAAATTAAAATATGATGGATTTTCATAGTTTTAACGGTAATTGTTGTTTCTATAATGGACATTAGTTTTTTTAAATTATTATTTATTACTTTGCTGATATTTTGTTAAAAACAAGATATTACTCAAGAATTATAAACAATAAATTATTTATTACTACTTGAATTAAATTATTTTATTTTAAGTATTGCTTAAAATTATTAAAATTAAGTATTCTTCTTTAAAATTTGAAAGATATATCAACATTAATCTTTTAATGATAAAATTAATCTTTATTATCAATTCACTTGTTACAATATTATAAAATGTTATACATATAAAAAATTATGAATGACATTTTTATTATTTCATTTTATTATAGACAGTTATTTTTGTTATAAAATAAATATTTATTATTTAAATTTGAAGTTAATTATAATATTATTATGGAAAATGTTTCTTTATAATTTAAAATTTTATGTTTTTACATATTTCATATAAAAATTTACAATTGAATTAAAATAATAAAAACTAATTAACAGTTTTAGATAGAAAAATCTTGTAATATTTAATTAAAAATATTTTATGGTATATATTTAATGCAAAAAAATAAAGAATATTAGAAAATTCATCTATGGAATTGATTATATGTTTTTTGTACTTATTTCTTTTTTAATTAGTTTTATTTATAAATTATTCAGATTAAATATAATTTGATATTGAATAATTTAATTTAAGAACTTAATTTTTACGAGCAATAATCAATATTTCTAAGCATTATAATAATTTTATACAAAATTTTTACTTAGAATAAAAACTTAATAAAAGCTATTTAAAAATTATTTAAAATTCTTGTGTATATTATCAACTTTGCTGATATCGAACAGCTAAATACGTTTAGACACATTGACAGGCACCGATAGTAAAATAAATACAAACAATTAGTTTCCAATATTCGTTAAACTAAAACTCGTTAATAGAGTAGACCATACTTAATTGAATTCGTTGTTTAGAGGTGTAGTCGAGGAAGTCGAGAGATGTTTGTACACTAGAGACGATGAGCTTTGGTTTACTTACGAGTTTACTATATATCGTTCCCTCGTCTACAAATTGAAAACAAAGAATAAGGCTACTCAGATTAGTACTCTACTACTAAAATGTAGCTCTTCGCATTGTCTTGACGAATCTGTGCAAATAGTACGTCCATATCTTAGTGTCTGTTCAGAGATAGACGTCCGATCCGCAAAGGACTAATGTTTTGTGTTAACATTGTTTAGTGATGTAACACTTGTTGGAAGGAGTAAAAGTCGGTTGAGCCAAACTCTGGATATTAGGAATCATCGGACAATATGAAACCCGCAGATTATATCTTTACAACTTTTATTTCGTCATCTGAAAGCACTAAGTATATCAAGAACCTAAAAGAAAGCAAAAAATCAGTAACTGTAAAACTTTTTCAGACCGAATCAAAACAGCTTTCGAAGAATGGAAAGATACAAAGTCGATTTTACAGATTTCAGTAGTGACAATATTGTGGAGTAATCATACAAAATATATTAGCAATGACAAATAAATCTAAAAGAAGTCAAGTCCTGTTTAAAAATAGAAAATATCAAGTTTATGTCAAAGGAATTTCTTTTATACTCTTACTTGTCTTACGTTGATTCTATAGACATATTGTCGATACAAGGAGATCATAGATTATACTTCATTGAAAAGAAATTTTGACTTAATATTATAAATAGTTACCCCTTTAATATATTATATTCAATGTATTGTAATTGATAAAGAATTTTCAAATTGTACAGGATATGTTTAATATATCGCATAATTTATAACGATCCATTATCAACACCGCAACAACATATTATAAATTAAAAGATAGTGTACAAGGTAAATACCCGGTGATGGATTGATACTATATTGATTCAGTCAACATTTAATTTCATCGGCTGTGGCTTAGTTTAATAGAGTTTTAGCAATGCAAGCGCACGCAAAAATAATAAGAGTGATAGATAGTAATAAATGAATTAAGGGTTATTTTTATGTTTAACGAGTTATAAGTAGTAAAACTCTATATTTATAAGCGTAAGAAAAATTACTTTTTATAGTTTAAGCTGCGTCACCTATGATATGAGGCCGATGACTAGAAGAAAGCGCAACTGTCAAGACTCGTCAACTTCAAAGAAAACAGTGAAAAGGGGAGAAAGAGAAAGCAAAGTTATTGCAACGTGTAATATAATATATATTATATATTACATTATACTATATTACATGCCTATCATTCTTAAAGAGATAGATTATTTAAAAATATTTTTCAATATTATTTTTTCATAATATATCATAAAAATAATGATATATATGAAAAATGAAAGAAATAATTTCAACATTTTTTCTGTGAATAAATTAATAAAAAATATATTAATTTTCAATTTATATATGTAAATGAGTTTCAGAAAATGAACTATGAAAACAGTAATTAACTTTTACTTATATCTGTAATTTAAAACTTGTATTAAATGAAGAATTCATTCAAAAAATAATTAAATATGGAGTAAAAATATGATCAATCATCTATAAACGAAAAAGTATAATTGTTTTTAAAAGTATAATTATCCTGATTTAATATTACTATTTTATATTTTAATGTAGCAATGATTTAATATTTTTCTCATTTTTGTTAAAAAATCGTTTAAGTATTTATATAAATTAAGAATCTATATTAAGTACATTATATTGTGCTTACACTGAAATTTGTAATAAGAAATTATGATTTTAACGCTTGCACGTTACATATAAAATAATTAATGATAGCATCTGTCTTAAAAGCAATCGATGTTTTTCCTTCAGCATCTATCACTTTTATGTTTACGATCTCATAAAGATCTTTTTTATTTGTATAATGTTTAATTAGAAAATTTGAAGACTTTTAATAAATAAATATTAAATTCGTAAAATATTTATGTACACACAAACACACACATATACACATATATATATAAGATAAAATAGAAAAGTTTTATAGTAATATTCTAATATACTATTATGTTCTGTTATTAATTTAATTTTATATTTTCTTTTAATATCTTACATAACCTTAATATTTTTAGAAAGGAAGAGCAGATGTAAGCTATTATCTTTACTTCTTAGAAATAAAAGCTAGTGACTCTTACTGAATTTAGTTCTCATACTGTCATCAACTAAGATATAAAATCTTCAAGATTTTAATAAAAAATACATTTGTCGATTAAAGTGTATCAAGTTTTTTATCGTATACGTTTCTTTACCAAATTAAAATATTTTAATTTTTAATAAAAATCATTAATATACATAACAAGGTCACGATGAGACGAAAAATATTTCCCAGTTTTATAAAGTCCTTATGTGCCATAAAATAAAATCCGAAACTACTCAAATCATTTTAATTTAAGGTATTTAAGATAATAAAAATAAATCGAGCGACGATACGCAGAAGTAACTATCTTTCGGAATATTCAAGCTCGATCTTCTCAAAAGACGTCGAAGGAAGATTAACGAGTTTAAAGAAAAAGGGAAGCAAACTCAGGAGAGCGAGAAATTTCAAAGCACTACGACAGTCGTCCGACCTTCGGCCTCCTTTTCCCCTCGTTACGCGCATACAGGATCGTAAGTGGGGCAATAGTAGACACTGTGTACGTTAACCAAGAAGTGGAGTAGAGAAATATAGGCAATGCAGGAACGACGACCAAGACGACGACGACGACGACGAATACACGTGGTTTTAATAACCGGAGCAATATGCGCGGACTCGCGGGCCACTTATACCTTGTGGATGGAAGGGGAGTCACTTGATAGTTTGCGAAGATAGGCAAGCATTTTAATTATGACCGGTAGGTCGAAGCTATGGATATAGATGGAGTCATGATATTAATTAAGTCTGCATGTGCGATGTGGTGAGGAAGATGCTTAAAGGGAGGGCAAAAACGAGTTGACTTATTATACCTGGTGAATCCTGGCGATTCATTTTATTATTAGTACTATAGGCTCGGTTGAGCGATCTTTTTGACACTTCGTTCATAATTGATCTCGCGAAGATAATTTAGTTTTTTTACTTTTGTTTCCATTGCAAGTATTATATACTTTATTCGCGATACAAAGTAATTATTTGTTAGAATAAATCAATTTCTACTAGCAGCTTTAAAAAAACTTGTTACACTCGATTTAAGTTGGTATTGTTAAACAGAAAAGTACACGTTTAATGTTTGTTTTATATGGTAACCAATGATTTTTAATGAAGTTAATGATAATAAAATTAAAATTAGTTATCATTTTAAAATTAACTAAAATCTTATGTATAAATAAATAATTTATAATATTATTTTCTTGAATATAATTTAATTTTATAGATTCAATTTCATAAATCGTTTACTTTGAAAATTTTTTCCTGTAAGTACAGTAAGTATATATTTATAAAATCGAAAATTTGTATGTATAATATTAATTTAAATTTATTTTTTACTAAAAAGTAAATGATTAATTTATTATCGATATTTTAACTATATTTACTTATTTGAAAAAGTAAAATGAATATAATGAAAGGGAATATTGATAAAATATTTATCAATTAAAATATTATTTTCCATGATTATTAAGATTAAATTTCCATTCAAGTTTAATTATTTTATCGATATTTTTTATAATTTAAAAGTCACGTACACATTTTCTTATTAACTGAATCATAATTTACAGAAATGATTAAGAAAATTAACAGTTTTGTTAGCTCGGTAAACTCATTAAATATATTATTTATACATAAAAAAATTGAAATTTAATCGGTTTAAATTTTTAAAAAGAGGCAAAAGTGTTTTAAATATTAAAAATGAAAATATTATAAATTGTGTATATAAATTATATTAAGTACGTTTGATATTTATACTCAAAGTTCATACATCATATTATTTATTTTAAGAACTTTATTTTAAACTACTATTATTATTAACCATTATAATAATACAATATTTTTATTGGAAATAATTTTAAAACAACTTATCATTTTATGTTTTAATATAATTGTATTAAGTTTATTTTTTATATATTATTACCTAAAATATGTTAAAAAACTATTTGATATTATTCACAGAAGGTGTATTTTATTTTGAAATAAATAAAATTTTATGCTTCCGTATCTCAACTACGAACTTTATATTAAATATTTGTATATTTGAATTATTCCTTTTTGAATCTCTAAACATATCTAAAAATCTTAAAGTACTTTTGATATTAAAATATTCATATTAAATAATAGTTTGATATTCCTGTTAAAAAATCGATCGCATCAAGTAAAATATGTGCGAACCAGATTAAATTACGACAAAAGTAAAGTATACTTAATAAACTTAACAATGCTTGTAAATATTTATATTCATAAAGTTAGCTATTTGTTTATGATTAAAAATTTAATGAAAATATAAACAATTACAATTACAGGAAAACTGCATCTTGTTAGTTATCGATAAATCATTATTATTTCAAGGGTTTATGTAAGTAAAACTTAAAGTTCGCCGTATATCAAATAAAAGTTTTTTGGAAGTTATAATACGAAAGTTAAATCCGATAGAAGAACCGAGTCTTAATTTACATATTTATACACATGTGGATTTTATTTATTTTATTATTATAAAAACTTTTAGCTTGGTCACAAAATTGTAGAACAGGAATTTTTAAAACACACATTTACTCAATTATGAATATTGATACAGTTATATGCAATTAAAATTTACGTGAGTTTTCTTTAAAAATATGAATTTTATATCCCATAAATATTTGATTTTTCTCTTAACTGGAAAAATACCAGAGTAATTTAAATACACATTATAAATGTTTTTAAATAATTTAAATATGTTTTCAACTATCTATCGCAAATATCGATTTTGTTGTTTAAAAAATTATGAAACTAAGGAATCACGATAATTTTTCGAACGTATGTTACCTTTGCATTTTTATATTAGAGTCAACGGATCACTTTATTACATGGGTGAACTTGGTAAAGTCATCAAACATGCTCCACTTACGAGTTAACTCGTAAATTGAACGATAATTAGCGATCCTCTTTATCTCTCCTCTTCTGCCTTTCTATCTTCTCTCCATATTTAAAATTTTCTCTGCATCGTTCGCGTCATGGTCCGATCATTCCTCTTCCCTTGTCGCGGAAATTAATACGAATGACCGAACGTCTCTTTTAATTTTGATTCTCGAAAATTTTTAGTCTAGGTCAAGTATATATTTTATTAACGCATAGATACGAATATTCAAACCGATATAGTAAAAGATCATGTTAAAATTTAATTTAGAAAATTAATTACATTCCATATTTTGGATAAATTATTTTTTTTGATATTTTGTGTCTTACAGTATAAAAAAGTTTGAAAAAATTAGATCTAAATGGAATCTCTTTTATATTTCTAAAAAATTTTGCGATAATAAGTTTATTTTAGAAACTAATACGCAGTATGAATATATAAAGGAATTTTTAATATTAATTTAAATTTAATACATATACATGTACCGTTAATTATTAAGGTAGATTTCACAAAAAATATGATAGCTCAAAGTAATAATACATTGTAACATTTCTCGGTGCATTATTTAAAAATGTATTTATTTTAAAATAGCGGTACAAGATAAAATATTCGATAAAAGCAAAAATGAAAATATGTGGTACAAATAAGACCAAAAAAAACACATAATAGTCCCTAATCTCCTATTTCTTTTTTGTCCTATACACGATATAAAATATCACGGCGGGAAATTTTTGATAAAAATGAAAAGCATCGATCTTCTCAGCGAGCGTTAATTTCGAATAGTTTAAACGTAATCGCCTCGACGACTCGGATCGGAAAAGCGTGTACGTAAAACTCCTTTTCACGCGAATGAAATTTTTCGTCCAACGAGCAATGGACACATAAGCGTTTTCACGTGCGCTTGCGCGAACTCGTTAGCTTCCATAAACACACAAAGCCTCGGATGTAAATAGGCAGGCGATGCGCCAAGCCGGCAAACGCGTGGCGTCGTTTTTCCTCTGCTGCACTGCGGTGACACGCACGCTTTTCCACCTTGGCCACATGTACGCGTTGCGGTCAACGACGTTGCTCGGAGCTTATTTTCTTTCGACCCTCTTTCTCCTACTTCCCCGACTGCGGCGTCGCTGGCGGTTCGAGGTACGAGGCGCTTGGGGGATAATAAAAGGAAAAACCGTCGGATGATCCTATGATAAAGTATGCGGTGCTGATGATTATTGCATTGCGATGGGATTTTTTTTCGTTGGTCAAAGGAATATATTTATCTTCTTGGAGGAACAGTTTGGGTGTCGTGCGAGACGTGTTTCCGAGTACTTCAAAAAGGTGGTTTCTTATTTAAATTTTGGCTCTTTTCGCGCCGTATCGTACGTACTTTTTTGAGTGTCGCTCGCGTAGTTCTCAATTAGCATCCGAGATATGAAAAATGGCTCGTACCAGCACTGCTGAATTTTAATTACAAACGAAAAATTGCGCATAATTTTATTCCAGATATGCTTATGAATTTTCACGTATTTTAAAACACAAATAGTGTAAACATATTATAGTCGGACATTTTATTTTAAGCGTGTATATTTATAGCGTGATTATAGAATAAATTTTTTTTATCATTTTTTTAAGATTTATATTGTAATAAATAAAGTAAACGACTCATTAAATTAAAGCTTTATGTTCCCTTATTATAATGTGTCATCATATATTTACATCTAATTGATAAAAATTTTTTCAGAACATATTAATTATGTTTCTATTAAACTATATTTTAATTGATTTAATTGGCTTAAATTAAAATAATAATTTTTACGTGGGCATGAATTTTTATTTTAATTTGAATTCTACTTATAGCAGATTATGACCAATGCGCAAATTTTAAAATGAAACGAGAGATTTATTTAAAAATTATTATAAATTATTCAAGTTGTTCAAATTAGAACGATAATTAGAATAAATAGTAATGTATCGAACTATAAAAATTTTGTAATTAAAAAATTACACTAGATGTTATTATAATACTTAATTTTTCAAGATACTAAATTCCGATGCGTAATAGTATTCGGTTGATGAAAATTTTTTTTAATAATAACTTCTACCATTTTTTGATTAAATATAATAAAAAAGGCTTTAAAATTTACAAAATTATTATCAATAATATAAACTTATTATAATCATATATTAAAATTACTAAAAGATATTTTATAAAAATAATAAATCTTTAGTAGACTTTCTCTTTCTATACAAAATTTAGTATCAGATTATTTTGTATGCGCAGCTGTAGGTTCTCATGGTATTTTTACAGAATGTTTAAAGAAAACTCTTTAAAAATTATGCAAAGAGGAAGAGTATAGAAGCTGTGTACGATAAAATCTAACATGTATTACGAGATAAGGCAAAAAAATCTTTCCACATTCTCGATCGAGACTAATTTTTTTTAATTGTGCAGTCGATATTTATCCAGTTGAAGAAGCAGACGTATTATCCGTAGAGACGTACAAAGAATGTTCAAATAGTTTTTATAATTTTTGCTTAAGCTCTTGATTAAAGACTTTTCCTTTTCAGGGCACACTAATGCTTCTGTTCCTTTGCTTCTTGACGACAAAGTTACCATATAGCCTCGTAGTATTTTATGCCAGCGATTTTATGGAACGAAAAGTACTTCGGACGTGTTCTCCTTTTTTATTCTTTTTAACAAGAGCGAACTCCCTTATGTTTTTTTTTCTCTTCGCTTCTCACTCGCACATACATTTTCAGAAATTTCAGCATAATTATTTATCAGAGTAACGCAGTTTTGAAGTAGGTCATGCTAGTGACGCGAATCGAGATTTGTATATGACATGACTAATTGTGGTTAAAACTTGGTTAGGCAATTACATAATTTAAAACTTTAATTGATTATACGGTTTTATGTTTCTCGTCAAACCGTATAAATTTATCTCGTATTATGCATAATGTATTTCAAACTATCAACATTCTAAAAAATATTATTTTTAAACATTTCGAAATGAAATATTTTCATTTTACAAATTTTATTCCCTTTTCAAAATTTATTATAATTACTAGAATATCTCATTAGACATGCATATATTACATATGCTTCAACAAGTTGCATATTAAAATCTGGAAAATAACAAGAAGTTTCAAAATAACTTCCTTGTGTAAAATGTCCCTCGTATTTATTTTCACTTACTTTTTTGTTCAAACATATTTATACATAGTGAATTTATTTTTTTTCGTACGAACAATTTTGATATATTTTGATATTAAATTATATTTATTAAAAATAAATAATTAAGAGTAATTGCATGTGGTAATATAAAGCTGGATATTAAATGTCAGTATTTTTTACACTTAATATTTCACAAGAAAATTTCTTCGGTTATTTTGTTTTTTTATGTATATATATATATATATATATTTTTTTTTAACTAAAATTTCAAATCTCATTTAAATATCTTGCAATTTATATACCTTACTTTAGCTTTTGAAATTATTGCTTATAATTAAAGTTATTGAAAAAGAAATAAATTCACTTTATCGCCACGAAATTTTTGCTAAATTTAGATAAAATTAAGCAAAGCAATTTTCATAAGTAAAATGTGTAATTTCATTTCAACTGAAAAAAGCTCGTTTTTATTCACCCCATCATTCTACACTTTCCACTGACATATATGAATACTAAGCGATGAACAAAACACCTTATATTTCTGCAGCTAAATCGCAAAATAAGAGGAAAAAGACAAGAAACATACGAAGAAAGGAAAGGCGAACACAAAGTGGAACAGATTTTTCACCAGTAGCAGAGTTTATCCACGAAAAGGATGCGCCACTTTTTCCGAGAGTGCGGACTCGAGGCTGTACTGCTTTGTTCGCGTCACTACGGCGCCTCTCGTATAATGAATTGCGCGAGGTTATGCACTTTCAGATGTGCGTGCGAGCGATGCATTTTTCTGATTGTCATGAAGGTCAACCGTGTAAACTGTTTGGATGAGCTTCTCTTGTCGGGTCGATGAATTAAATGGACCTGTGTTTTGTCGTTTTTATGTACGCACGATAATAGTCAGTTATTTAGTAATCGAAGTTTATTATAAAGATTGATTAATTGTTTTTTTTAATATTTTGAATTTATCGCGCTGATGTGTTTGTAAAAATAAGTTATAAATCATTTTATAGTAAAGGTAAATAATTTAGCGATGAATAATGTTGTCGTTGTAAAATTATAATTATTTTACAATTTAAAAAATTAATAATTAACAAAATCCAATTAAAATATTAATTAGGTTTCTTTTTAAGAATTTCAAATAAAATGAAAATTAGCATAAATAAATTATGGTATTTGTTATATTTATTAGTGGGTTATCATATGAGAACTCATAAAAACTAATATCTATCTAAATAATCGTTATTGAATAATTCGTACTATTTAATAAATTATTTAGTGCTTAATTTACAATATTACTAATTTTTTCAGTATATCTTATCTCTATTGAAATTTCACACGAGGTGGTTAATTTATGGATATTAAAAATATCAAAAAGTACGTATTCATTTCATTTTCATGTATTCATAAAAAAGAATAATGAATTTATAATAATATAATAATTCTTCTTTTCAATAAATATATTATTACTCGTTCAGAAAATTGATACATAATTAAATTTCATAATATTTCATGATATTCCAGCTATAATTATATTTCTCTAAGTATATAATTTTATTCTATTATATAATTTTCTATGATTTAAACAATTTAAACAATTTAATGCGTTACTTTATGTATTTTATATAGGTTATTGAAAAATTATCGGAATTCTTTATATTTCATTTTCAAAATTGTAGAAAAAATTTTCACATTTGATTATAAATTACAATATATTTAAAAATTTATTACCACTTAGAAATTTTTGCGTAGTCCAATAACAATGCGAGTTACACAACTCAAGACATATTGTTTATTTTTGGCGACAAATAACAAATGACAAAAATGAAATAGCGTATATAAGTATGAAATTGGTAAAGTGAGATCGATTGTAAAAAAAAAAGTGAAACATAAATCGGCGAAAGTGTACCCTGCTTTTGGTAGCATATCTTTTTTCTCATTCTGTTTTGCATTGCTTGCTAGTTGAACAATGAGCCATCGAGCGAAACGACGCGACTCTCATTGTCGAATTTCCTCATTGTTTTAGGTGCGTGGGTAGTATTTTATACCATGGTAACATAACTTGCATATATATGTATATATATATATATATATATATATATATTATTCTACTGAATTGCTTTCATTTTTTTCATGCTTTTTACTATTTTTTTACTTTTACAGGCTGTGATTGTATGAAAATCTTTATTATGAATATCAAAATTTGTTGTTACATACTTTATTCTCATTGGCAACAAGGAAGCATTTTTTATTTCTTTAAATTATTTTTATTTTCATTATACAGAGTGCAATTCAAAAATTTTGATTATGTTTAATACGAAGAAAAAATTATATCTGTATATTTAAATAAAATTAAAAAACGAAATTTTAAATATTATGATTCATTAAACTATTTCGTTTATTACTGGAAATAGTTTTTTGTAATAAATTTTTCATTGAATTCAAATATATAAAAGTGACTAAGTATTTAATTTAGAATTTATTTTCACGCATTATAAATCACTTAAAATAATTACTAAAAATTATCAATAATTTCTTAATTTATGTATTATTTCACATAAAATAAGTTTATAAATCATTCTATAAACATTGCTATTAAATACATATCCTAAAACGATAATAAGTAGTTCATATTAAAGTTTTTATCTAATAATCGATCTTTTAAATTTATACATTTTCATAATATTAAGCTTTTTGAATTCAATAGTAAATACGTTTGAAATTAATTTGTAATTTATTATTGTAAGTATAAATATCATCAATAGGATAATAACTTATTATTGAATAATCTGTTTCGTATAAACACAGAAGCATTTATAAAATACATAACGATTTATCGTAGATTTAACTGTAAATTTATTCGCTTTATCGATATACATACGTCAATTAGAATTAAATTACATATTAATTTATTTAAAGTAAATAAGATATTTTATGACGCAGAATAATTTTTATTCTCTTACCAAGAAAAAGAATAAAAATATATTAAAGTTACATCAGGTAATGTTTCAATTTACATAATAATAGACAGTTTGTTGAGAGAAGTATATTTTCTACTTCAATATGCCTCACCTATGTGTTCCGTTCACTGATCGATATTCAACACCTTTCATTTATTAAGTCCAAGATAAGTTCAAAAAGATAAATTGCGAGATTGAGCAGTAAATGAAAGTTTGGAGAGAAGTTCACCGATTAGAACAAAGATAACTGATTCAGTTCCGTTGACTTCAAATTTATTACAATAAATAATATTCACACGTTCAAAAATTTTTTAAAGTAAGATACAAAAATAAAATATTAATCGGATGATAAAGTATTAAAAACGTTTGAAGTAAATTTACTTGGACCAGATGAAAAAGAGGTTAAAGAATCCCCGTCGGCGAATTGAAAGGGACAAAGCGTACACTTTTAAACATTGACAGTGGTCGACTCATCTTGTAAGATAATGACTAGTGGACGAAGCGACCACCGAGTACACTTTTGTCATGCGAATATAATTAACTGCCGTGGGACAAAGCCTCTGCAATACCTGTAGGATACGTAGAAAAAGGCGATCGCGATTTGACAAAGGGGCGATAAATTTATCCTTGAATAAATATACAGAGGCATTGCATTGCATTGCACTGCGAAGTTTACGGAGAGGCATGGAAGAAAATCGTGAAAACTTCTGTGGTAATGCTCGTAAATATCGTAGAAATTTTTATGAAATGGGTTGTATTTGCGCTCCAGTACATTCGCATCGATCGTTTGGTGTATTTTTGGTACGAAGCGCATCTCTTTCAACGAGAAAAAGGAAGTTCTTCTATCGGATAAAGTTTTGGCGTGATATCTCTACTTGAAAAACAAAATCGACGCCCAAATGAATTGTTATGATAAGGGAATTATTAAGTTGACTAAATATTTAGTAGAATCATTTATTAAATCCTTATTCTTTTACGGATACAATAACAATTTATCTAAAAGTTTTACTATATGAATTTGAAATATCAATATAAAGAATTTTATAAATATCCGTTTAAGAAGTAAAATATCTAATATTTTGTCTAAAAGTCTTAAATAAGAAATAACTTTTTTTTTCCTCCGATTTCGATTGATTTGCTTAATTTTTACTTCTAATATTAGAACGATATATTTTTTATACATTGTTTAAAATTATTTTATTAATTATATCGAAATTATGTATTTATTTATAATATTGAGGAAAATATATGGAATGATACGAAATCCTCTCAAATAACTTTATTTCCGTATTTTAATAATTTCCGATAATATATCTTACTGATGTTTCCTATATATGCTATTCTTAGTAAATTACATGATTTTGCAAAGAAATTTATACATAAATAATAAAATAATTATTTTAGTATTATTTTGAATAATTTATATGCATACATGTTATATGAAAAATTTATCATGTTCTAATCTATTTCTTCGTATTATTATCTTTTTCTGGAATATAAAAATAAATGTCTATTCAATATATCTGTTATTTCTTTGGGAAATTAATTTGATAATTTTATATTATTTATGAAATAACTGCGCATTTTTCACATTTTTAAAAATTCTAAATGTTATATTACACTACAAATTGTGTATTTATGTTTTATAAAACCATAAAAATATTGATAAATAACATGGAAAAGGTTTTCTATTAAAAAAATGTCTGTTATAGTTTCTACTAAGCGTAGATAATCAAAATAAAAATTGACATTAATATTATTAAGTTTTAATTATTATTATTTTTTAATTAAAATAGTTTTTCGTATCAAAAGTTATTTTTCATTTTAATTGCAGCAATTAAAAAGATTATAAACTGCCTTAATAATATATATCTAATAAAATTTTAATAAATATATTTTAAATAATCCTCTATGTCTGGAAAATTAATTTTAGACTTTAATAAATATATAATAAGAAATTAATTTATTTTACAATACTTATAATTACATTTTGAATACTCATTTCTTTCATTATAACAATTAAAGTCTTTATTATAAATGATGAATAATTTAAATTGCAGCTTATGTACAGTATAAGTAATACCTTATGATTCCAGACATTTCTATATTAATAATATAAATCTGAGTACTTCAAATTTACAATTAGATCTACAATTAGAATTTTATAGTATATATGATTCGATTTTATTTCATGAAAAACTATTTTTTCTTTTAAATATAAATATTTTATACATAATTAAAATAATATATTAAAAAATACAATTAATTTAAAAAATATATAATTTTACTTTTCTATAATATATATTAGAATATATATTAATAGTATATAAAGCTGCACAAGGTTAAAAAATTTCCTATCATAAATTTAATATTTTTGTGATCTCATTTAAATTATTAATACTCAAATTTTATTTTTTATTTTAATTTTTTTCGTTCTTAATCTTTTTTCTTTTTTTACTTTTTTTTCTTTTATACTTTATTTATATACATACATATAAAACAAAAAATTTTGATTCTAAACATTTAACACAGAAGTTACTTAGTATATTGATTACATATTAAATATTATATCAGAATATAAAAATATTTAAAAAATTATATTCTTACATATAATGAAATACATAATAAAAAGTTTATTTAATCTATTAACTTCATAATTAAAAGGTAAAGCATAAATAAAGTGTTATTATGTTTTTATACATTGTTATATTTTTTAAATTTTGAGTGAAATTAAGTTTTTTCTTATTTAAAATATTATTCTGAGTTTATATTTAGATTTTATGTTATCTAATTCTAAAGTTATAAGACAAATTCTCTCTTTATGTTATTTTAGAAAATATCTGCACGTAATGAAACATATAAAATGTTCAATATAATATTTTCTTTCCTAGAATAAATATTCGTACAATTAAAGTATCTATAATATCAACAGAGTATTGTAGTTTATCTTCATTTTTAAATACTTAATTACACTGTTTAATAAAAGATAAACTTAATATTTATTTATAACAATACAATTTGAATCAATACAAAAACGAATTTCAAAATTATACAAGATTCACTTATTCCAAAAAAATAATGTTAAAATAAGCTGCTATTTTTGAAAATATTATAGATTTTGAAAAGATTTAATTTCTCTTTCGAGAAAAGGAACCGGTAGTAATAGCATTAAGTTTATAGTTTTAAGAGAATCGTACGGCATCTGTCGGATCAGTGCCGTCTGTAACTACTGACGTTTGTCCAGTACGCGTGCAAGAAGACATCTATGGAATCAAGACTGAATGTAGGGTACGAACATGGAAGTCACGCGAATTTCGTGATTATCCAGAGAAGTTGGAGCCCCAACTCGTAGTAGCTGGTGCAACCCTCGATTGTCCTATCGCAGTGCACGGAATTCAAATGAAACGGTGACTTTGGAATTCCGGACTCGACTCACTGTAGAATTCTTCTTGGTCAGTTGCTCTAATTTCATTCTAATATCGCACAATTCATTGATTATCGTTATTAGTACTTCATTTAGTTTTTTTTACGAGGCTTAGGCTGTATTATTTTATTTCAACATACAAAATTTTATTATTGTATTCTTAAAGAAAATCAATAATTTAAAAATAAAATTAAGAATGTGTTTTGTTTATTGTGAAAAATATTTTACTCGCAATAAGCAATTATAATTTATTTTCTAATAGATATGTATATTCAAAGATAAAAATGTAAATGTAAAAAAATATTTCAAAAATTTAATTAAAGAACTAAAAGTTTAAAACGAAACAAAATCAAATAACTTTTATACATCAAACAAAAAAAAGTTATTTATTTATAATATAGATGTGATTAAAATTAGCTATATTTAATCATGAAACTAATTACACAAAATTATATATATATTTAAAATAGTAAAAATTAATATGAATATTTGATTAAATTTCTGACTTCGGGATTTTATTTTTATGAGAATTTTATTTTCACTTTATATTTTTTAACAAGGTTCATCAAAATTTTATTTATAAAAAAACGATGTTAACAATTTTTTAATTTTTTACAACTAATATTTTTACTGCAATTTTATGTATATTAAATGTTTTTGAATTTTTTAAAAATATTTGCTTTAAATATATATTTGAGAAATTACAGTTTTTATATTTTTAAAGATAACAATATTGCTACAGAAGACTAAAAAAATCATAAGCGTACCGTTAATTAACCAAAAAGTGAACTCGAAACTTATTATTTTCACGATAGGTACATACCTAATTGAGCTACAAAATCCCGTACGTTTCGTTTTTCGAATCACCCTCGCATTATAATCATTGTTTGAATTCTGATACTTTACATTTAATTATATACGTGCTACTGAATATTTATAAATTTCATCTAAAAATAAAGTATCTTTAAAATATAACTATTAAAAGTTAACTTAATTAAAAAACTTATAAGAAACAAGCGAAGCGAGAATAATATTAACTACAATCATAAATATTAACATAATTCATTATTAAAAAAATATAAAAATATACATTCATATTTAATATACTATAGCAATAATAGTTTTTATACGTATTCATTTTCATAGTAAAAAAGATTTATTAACATTATATTGACTGTATTTTATCATTAAGAGTAGTATATAAAGATTTTCGATAAGAAGTTTTCTTGTTTTTAATATAATTAATATTGTTTGTTGAATTTATTTATGTCTAATGCATATAATTTTGAATGATTTAAAGTATAAATAACAAATAAACTATAATTAGCTATTTTTATAATTTAAAAGTTTTATCACTTTATATTTATGATAAGTTTATATTTTCAAATAATTTCATACTTATTCGCGTATTTAAATGGCTTAGATTATGCTTCATTCATTTCATTTTATGACCCAACAAGTTAGATAATTCATTTTCCGAAAAGTGTATGGGAGCTAGAATTGCAACGTATTCAATTTTGAAAGTGAAACAAACTTTAGTGTTAAACGTTTAACTTTTAGAATCACTATTGTTCACTTTACATGATTTGTAAAATTTATATCTCAATTGAATGGATAATCGAAAAAGTAAATCAAAAAACCAACGAGAAATCAATAAAAAATAATATTTAATTATTCGATGCATATGTAAATTTATTTACGATAAATTTGCAGATATTCGATATATAATTTTTTGAATACTTAAATAGATTATACTTTTGGAAATATATTTAAAGCTACTAAAAATAATAATTTTGAATAATAACACTTATTATTATTAATTTTCTTAAAACTCTTTATTTATTTAATAATGTATATTCCAATAATGAATGATGATTTTTTTCAATAGCGAGTAAAATAATTTTTTTATTTTAAAGGATGATTTATTATTTTATGAATTAAAATTATTCAAAACATTTCTAATTTATCATAGATATAGATTTGTTAAAAATAAGTAATCGAACATTTAAATTTATAACTTCTTTATAATTGACGTTTATAATATTTTATATCGAATTAATTTATTTCATTGTATAAGTTTCTTATAATTAGTTAGTTGTTAAAAATGAAAACTATGAATAAAATAAGACTTTATCGTACAGTTCAAATGAATTGATATCCATATTTAAATCAGAAAAAAAGTTTCTGATTTTGATGACAGTCAATTGAATTTTAATCAAAATGAACTTGTTAATGCAATCAAGCATCTAGTCTTCCATAAAATTTGAATCATAATTATTAGGTTTTAAATGTGATTTCTAATTTAGTAATAATACTAGTATTTTCTTGAAATAGTTTTCGAAAAAGTATGAGGTAGAATTAATAAATTCTCTCTGGCTTTACTTTCATCCACTACCTTTTCTTATTCTCATTCACTTTCTTTTAATCTTTCATCCATTCTTATTTCTTTTTCTTTTTCTCTTTTTCGTAGCCTGTGTGTTACGATTATATTCTCTAGTTTTATGCCTCTACTCAATTCAATTTCATTGTTTATTCAGCAGGTAACTTGGCGAAACCTAATCTTGGTTCGATTCGCGGGCTACGTTATGACTTTATTCCTAACCTTTTCATTTTTTCATTTTAACCTTTCCTCTGCCTTTCTCCCAACTTAATTTTTCACAAGGACTATTTTACAAGCTAAAGTAACAAGGTAAAAATAACTCAATTTTCTACATTTTTTATTCGATGACTTTAGATTTTTCACAAATGAATTACCAAGATAATACGTCTAAAATTGTTTTATTTTAAATAAACAGCAAGAATATTTTTAAGTGCGACTGATATTATGATCACATGGTTAAAATTAAACAAAAATTTTAATTCAACAATAGTTTTCTATCAAAGGAAACTTTTTCGGCTAATACGATGAATTTATTCTTAATTTTTTTGCTCAGATTGGACAAAGCGACGGATAGTTTTTGAGATATATAATTATACTATAGATTTTTTATGTTAAATAAATTTTCTTAATATATATTTTAATAAACAATAAAATGTTTATTAATAAAAAATAAAACATAAAAATTTAATTACATATACATATATTTTAATATATAAGATCATTCGATTAATCTCTATGTAAAGAAGAATTTAATGATAAAATAATTTGATCGAGTTAGATATAAATATAAAATTATTCTTACTTATAGTTGTTAGAGTATTACGTAACGTTCTCTTTTTATAGCACTTTATTATGTATATTATTTTTTTTGTCAGAAAGAGCGAGTGGTTTTTCTTTAATGTCTCATTACTGGATATTTCAGAATTTGTTGATTCATAATATAATAGTTTCGGCTTCGGTCGTTCTGTTCTTTATGAATTTTTTTCTTCATTTAAGTAAATAATATCACTCAATTTTTCAGTGTTTCGTATCATTCTTTGGACTTTATCTTTTCATATATATGTTACTTATCGCTAAAACAAATGTTTCTTAGAATATTAGAAAATAATTAGAATATAAAAAAGGCATATTATATTTAAATTTTTAAATTCTAAATAATCGTTTAATATGTTAAATAATGCAGTTGTTTAAAGTAATTCTGTTATTGTTATATGTACATACTAATGTACAGTTACGTATGTCAATAAGATGCTTCCATTTCATGGATACTCGGCGTAGCATAGTTAAAACATGATGTTAGATGTTAGTTAAAAAATGTCCGAATAACGAACCTACGAACTCTTCGCACTTTTCAGCGTAAGGGTACATATTAGCTAGGATTGCAGTTTTACGACTACGAACGTGACTAGCATAATGCTGAGACAGCATCAATAACGAACGCACCAAATGCTTGTGAAAGCGAATCAAAATGATACGATTAATAGATAGAGAATAGTCATTGAATGTAATCGGATTCATCGAATAGAAGCAATGAAAAAGATTATTTAAGACATTAGAAGAGTTAAAATATCAGTTTATCCGTCTGACTAACATTCAACTAAAAATTGTTCGTCTAGTAAATTTTTAATGATCGGAAACTGGGTTAATTTGTGCAATATCTATTAATTGAAAGAATTAAAAAAGGTAAGTCATTATTACGTATCATTAAGAATTGATGGCAAAAATTAAAAATATAAATAAAGAACATGCTTAATTGATAATAAGTGCTCTTTTTTATTACACATTTATCCTTTATGTAATAGAAAAAAATAAATATTTTAAAATAACGTTTGAAAATTGATTATTTTAAAATATTAGCCTTTAACACGTATTAATTTATTCCCACTTGAATAAGTTAACGGTAGGAACAGAAAAAAATAATGACTTGAATATAAGTATCTTAATGAATGATTCATGAAAATTTTGGAACTTCTTATGACTCTTGTCTTCAATGAATGTATAAAACATACATATTATGGATTGACCGTGTTGTATAGCTTTCTTGTTAAAAGTGTCCAAGTCTACTCATAAATATATGATATCTTCTGGGTTAAGAGGTCAATTTTTATGGCTCTCGCGATCACTATCTTTCAAACTTCACGATAAAAATACGTCATTTGAAGAAACTTTCTGCACTATTTTAATATTATGCAACTTTAGTACTATGGTGCATTAATTTAGAATTATAGCAAATGATATAATAGATCCAGAATTACATGTTAGTAGCTATTCCACGATCCATGATCGTCATTTCAACGGCTTTCTCCTTTGTGCACGGAAATAAGACTTGACTTAAGTACTAATTGTAACTATTTAATTGGTACTTAAATAAAACATTTGCACTTTCAGCTGCATTGTATGCGTAGACGTTTGTTAATTACTTTTTCCTTATATTTTCTTACAGTGAAGCTTTTTAATATTATAATCTACAGGTAATTGTAAATTTTTTAACTCAACAATGTATTATTCAATTTTGAATTATTTTTTTCAAAGTACCGATGATTTTTCTTATGTTTTCATTTGTCATACAATTTATTTTCTTAAACCTTATACTTTTCTATGCTTTTTTTAGGAGTAATACAATATTTATTTATTCTAAATAAGTCTATACATGGTTTCATGCGGATAGATTTTAATTTACTTTAAGTATTATCTAATTATTTAAATCTTTATTATACTCTTTGTTCACTTATATATCCATCTATTGGATATTTTTATTAGAACATCATCAAAAGTATTATTGTAGATATTCCACAGAGTATTTTCTGTAAATTTCGTTTTCCTTCAGTATACTATATTTGCAGTTACCCTATATTCTTATAAAATATTTTTTAATAATCCAGGTGATTTTTTCTTGACTCATAGCAATAAAGTAAGGATGGACTATTATTTTTTCTTTTAATATTAACAAAAATGAAATCATAGCCATTTTTTAGTTCTTCACTTATGATATGTTCATTTATATAATAATCATTAATGTTTGAAAAAATTAAATTTATTTAATTTTTTAATGATTATTCTTTATAATCAAATCCATTATTACCAGAAAATGAATATCTCCTTATAATATTTTATTTCTGCCTAATGAAATTTTAACTAAAAAATGTAGTTTGTTCATAATTTAATACTACGTCCTAATTGTTTTTATTGTTGAATTTCTTAATATTATTTTCTGAGTAGTCATTGGAAAATTATAAACATTATAAAAGTTATATTATTAGTAAATTTGAGTTTATATTAATATTTAATAAAAAATAATATCACAACTTTCTAGAAAAAAAAATTATTTTATTTAGAATATTTATTTTCATAACTTTTGAAATATTGCATTCTGAAATAATTTATTATATTGAACTTCCTATATTCTTCTTAAAAGTAATTTAATTTCACATACATTTTTTATTAATTTCAGTTAGAAATTTTGTAGCTGAGAGATAAATTTTTAGTTAAAAGAAAATACTTGACTCATCAACAAATTTTTGTCACACTTTTTAAAATATCAAAAAGTAAAACTAATATTTATTTAAAAATTATCGTAAACACGTGATTCTATTTCTGTACTTTATGTATATTATGTGATACATAATTTTGTAATTTCTTAAATTGATAATCTCATTCTCTAGTTTAAAGATATTTACTACTCTTGCTACTACAAACAATAATGGTACTAATAACAACAATAACAATAACAGTTTATAACTGATTTATTATTAGTCACATAATAGTTTAATTACATCTATGTACTTTACACTATTAATGTTAGAATACGGTTCATATTTAATCATATACAAATTTAAACAGATTATAACTGTACGTGGTTAATTATTAACTATGTATATTTTTTTTTTAAGAAATATAATAATTTCTAATAATAAGTGAATATAAAGCTAATATACTAAAGTATAGTTATTTAATTTAAATAAACTAATGTACCGAATAAATAAATATCATAAAATATAATAAATCAATAATTTTGAACAAAAACCTTTTAAATAATGCAAATAAATTAAGCAAATTAATAAGTATAATATGTCTAAATGTAATTTTATAAAATTGTTCGATTTCGAAAAAATAAAAAATGATTTGTAATACAACTTTATAAACAGTGGTTTAAAATTTTATCCTTTCATTTAAGTATTTCTTTTCAATTTGAATGAATTATTCATCGCTATCTATAGAATTTTTAGCTTTAAAACTTTCAACTAACTTTCATAGATCTATCAAATAGTATATTCTTGTTTCAAGTTAAATTTTACGTATGAAGCTTTTATCCGACCTTCGAGATCTTGTATTTCCTAATCAAGATTGTAAATTTTGTTTCAGATTAAAGCAGTTCTTAGAATAGAGATTTTTAAGACTTTATTATTATTTAATTTCCTTGTTGATAGTATAAAATTCTAAATTTTTCCCTTACATTATACCTCTATAAATTATATAAAAATTATTTAATTTTATTATTTAATTTTTATGTATTATCTATATAAATTTAATTTTGATGAAAAATAAATCAAAATATATGTATATTAATAAAATTAATTAATGTAAGGATAAGTTGGTATTTTGATTTGCTTTTAATTGCATACATAACTATTTTATTTATGTATAAAGTTGTACAATATAATGTTCTAGTTCATATTAAAAACTTTTATTAATATATGAAATAAATTAAATTAAACATAATTAAATTATTAATTTATTATTACTTTACTGTATGTTTCATAAATATTATAAATAACAATATATTAAAAAAATAAAGCAAACATTTAAAATTATGCATTTTATATATTATAAAATTATATTTATAGAATTACATTATTAGATTTTACTAATAAAATGAATACATTAATTATAAAATTTATTTACTGTAACCGTTTTAATATAGTATGAAGCTTCATTTTTTAAATTTAGTTTATATTATTTTAAGATACTTTTTGAAAATAAAATTATAAAATATGCTTCGATAGTATCATCTTTTATTATAACGATATTTTGACCGAATTAATTATATTAATAACAATAATTAGTAAAAAAAGGATTCAAGTTTTTATTTTATCATTATTGAATTGTAATAAAAAATTTCATTGGATAAAAAATATGTAAATATACATTTCAAATAAACAAAGATTAATTATTTATTCAATCTAGATTTGATGAAGTTTTTTGCTCGTTTATTAAAAAACATAAGATGAAATATTATATATTATTATTTTCTCAGTATTATGCATTGATTAGAAAATATTACTATTATATTACATTGGCATTTTAGTTGTTATCTCAATGTTTATTGATATTTTAATGGAGGGAGAAACATATTTATATTATAAATATATTATTTCTTAAAAGTAAAGCTATATTTTTTCATGCGTTTATAAAACTAAAAAAAACTAAATTTAAATATGTTAAAAAGAACCCACTTTTGAAATAGAAAAGTTTACTGATAAAATAATTTTTAAATATTTTAAATATTGAAAAAATATGGGCATAAGTCTACTTTACGTATTATAAATGACTTTTATTTTCTTTTGTATAGTTTTTATTCTTTTCAAATACTAGGACGTATCCGCGCATATAAAAATTAAGTTTACGAGTCCTATGATAATTAAACTAAAATTACGATCCAATATTGAAAAAAAAATTATCTTTATATCAGTTTATGACTAATCAATGCTCAGAAAATTGAATTTTTAATTTTTACTTAACACTAAATTGACGTAAAAGATTAACTTATAATCATAAGTAATTATGGAATTATATTTTAACATAAAGAATAATAACACTATAAATTTTTATAATTTTGAAATATAGTATGATTTTTACAAAAATTAAAAATTTAATTAACATACTGGCCTACACCGAATTTGGATTATATATTTAATATATTATTAGAATATTTAATAGTAATCTATGAAATGAATTATGATTTAAATTTACATTTTAATGAAACAAATATTTACGTAATATAATCTTTTGTTAAATATTCCAAAAAGAACTTGAAAGAAATGTTTGCAAAAATAAGTATTTTTTATCATTTACCTAATATTAAATTTAATTATTAAAAATTATAGAAAATTATGAGCTGAAAAATTGTAAGCTAAAATAATAAAAGTTAAAAATACTTTCTGTTTTTTTATTTATTTTTTACTTGTTTTCTTACTTTTCGTTTTCATAATTTAAAAATTTCAGGAATTAGTAATTTGTAGCTTTCATTCGTCAATGTATTATATTCCTTTATTACTTAGAATAAATTCTTTATATTCAAATAAAGTATTAAAAATATAATGTATCTACAAATTGAATTTATTAAAAATAATATCAATGTATATAATTTAAAATAGTTTGAAATAAAACTGCTTGTTGTATTTTCAATATATTTCTTAATTGTTTATTAATTCAAATAAATAATATATAATTATTTTATTTAAAATCACGCATAATTAAAAGAATTATATTAGATGACTATCGATTAAAATTATGTAAAATACTGGTCGTTAAAAGTATGCTGAACTAGCAAGAAAATTATACGTTATGCTAGATTTTGCGTAAGAATAATGTATTTAGACGTAAGTATTATAATAGTTGATAATACAGACAAAAAAAATTTTTAACCTCATTAGCTCCCTGATTTACTTAATTTTTTTTTACCGATTTATCGTTAAGAATATATAATATATAAATCAGATACGAAATGACAAATAAATTCCGCAAAACCAAATGCATTGTTAAAATCGAACTATTATTGTTAGTTCCGAAAGGTAAGTCACTAATTTTTATAATACCGTTGAATAATATTATTATAAGAATTCAATAATATTATGTAAATAATATTGTTATAGAAATAAATTTATTATATACATGTAAGAGATTGTAAGATAATTATAAGGCAACAAAATTTAATATTTACAAATTTATTTTAAAAATGTCAATTTTTCTTGATATTGAATTTTCAGTATGTAGAAAAATGTCAATAAAGAATACATATATGAATTTTTGGGTTCAAATATTAAGAAAATATGTAAGTTAGAAGTTATTACCGAGGACCCCTTTTTAAAAAGAAATTTTGTGGTGAACATCGACACTTGCGCTCAACTCATTTGAAATTTAAAAATCAAAATGAGTTGACTATATATATATATTATAAATAATTGATCATATTAATAAAATACAAATTTAAAATAAAATAACAGTTATCCAAAGTTTAAAGTTACATTTGTCTTAAAAAGTCTGATTTCTTTATTCAAAATAATTCTAAATTTACTTCGATATAAAGTACAGTGTACAAAAAAATTGGATTTTTATATTCTAAATAAAGATAATAAAGTTTAAAAAGATAAATACAGTTAAGATCTTGTTTACCGACATTGAAAATACTATTTTCCGAAAAGTTCGTTTAAAGTTTGGAAAGCTTTCAGACATACATAAGGTACCGTTTGAATTACTCCAAAACTATTTATACAAAGTTATAGAAAACTGTTCATAACATGATATAATTTAAGAAACATTTTTTTATAAAAATTGATTTGATAATTTATAGTTTCTTGCAATATTTTAATTATATGCATTCCAATATTCCTTAGAATTTCTATTATTTTATTGAATTTAATTCATATCCCTGGTGTTAACTATACCACATGAAATTTATATCAGACTTTACTTCGTTGCTAACTATAAGAAAATTTTACACTGATAAAAATTTAATTATAAGTTTTGAAGTTACTGTTACTGTAAATAACTAAATTTAATAATCGAATATTTTTGTCTATAGAGATGATGTACCTGAAGTTCAAGAAAATAACTAGATTAGTAAAAACGAGACTTTTCGAAAAATAAAATTTTCTCAAACTAAATTTTAATTTAATTTTAATTTATTTTTCACTATAATTTAGAATTAATATATTTTATTCATTAAAGTTAATTGGAGCTTTTTTATTTATAAATTGTAACTGTTACATTCTTTTGAATTTCTATTTTTATTTTTATTTATGTAAACTTTTACTAACTCATTATAATAATATATATGTCAACGACTAATTACAGAATACAGATTAACAAATCCGAAAATGATTCGTAGCATAAATTTAAGGTTTATCATTTCTGTACAAAAAACTTAACGTTATCTTCGCAATATTGTATGTTAAAAATAGTATGTATACGATTATTAGTATATTATCGAGATTTTTTTTCAGTAGCCTTGCAAAATGCAATATTTTGTCGCATGTATTTAACCGACTTTGAATATTAAATAACTATACAAAAGCCTGATAATCGTTATATTACGTGAATCGAGAGGAAAATTTTATATCAAGCAGTTAAGTGTTTTATTTTACGTATTGTATACCAGAAGGAAATTGTAAGTCCATTGTGGTAACGAAAAATGAAGAGTATTAAAAATAAAGTAAAATTTAAGTTATTTACGTATTTATTATTCCATATAAAATACTTATTTATTGGATTAAACTTTTATTTATGTTGAGAATGAAAAGTATTTTCTATATTTTTAATTCATGTAATACGTGTTGTAATATTTTATGTATTAGTAAACTTACAAAATGAATTATATTTTCAATCATAATTTATTTTACTAATCAAGAAATTAATTTTATATAAAAAATATTGAAACAAAATAAAAATTAATGCAATAAATATGTTGTTGTTCTAATTCTCAATTGTTGCATTATAATAATATACAACATTATCGAAGATAATTATTAATTCAATCTTGTAATCCAATATTTGTAATTTAAACGAAGCTCTCAGTTTTTTTCGTAAATTTTTGTTTAAAAAACGTTTGCTTAAACTATTTTTTACGTACTTGTAATTTGGAATAATCTATTTTTTAATTGCGAATATTGCTTTGAATAATTTATAATTTATATATTTCAAGATGTATAAATTTTCAAATTACATACTATTTCAGGTAACGAAGAGGCTGATAAAATAAGATTAAAGAACCGACTTTTAGTTGTTAAAAGTTAGATTAAATATTTAACTTTTCGTAATTATATTACCCATTTATGACAAACTATACAAATTCGGAGATTAGTTTGAAATTTATTTTCAACACAATTCAGGTATAATATAATAATAAAATAGTAATAAGAATTTACCTCGTCATAAATAAAGTTATCGATTTCTTCTAGAGGTCTGCCGTAAAGATTTGAGGGAAAGGGCTCGTACTTATTTGGTAACACGCCACCGTCTTCAACAGAGGTTTTCCTTTTGGGTTGGAAGCCATAATCTCGGACGAGTTGCACATGTCTACTCTCAAGCCTATCGAGACTCGCCTTCGTAAAAGGCTTAACTTGCTGTTTGTTTCCTTTGTTCGACGATGGCTTAGATTCCGGACTCGTCGCTTCCCCCGTGGACTGCCTCTGCCTCATCTCCTGGAGCTCCTCGACATCCTCGGCGTGTTCGTCATCCGCGACTTCGTTACCCTCACCCGCGGCATCCCCCGATTCGGTCGCCGGCTGCTGATGCTGCAACGCAGCTCCGGTTCCGTCCACCTGGACCTCCACGCTACCTGAATCGCCGGTTCCCGAATCCGCGGAGATCCCGGCAGTCCCGGACAGAGGCGGTCTGAGTCTCGCCCCTTGAACCGTTGGATTCTCCGTGGCTCCTTCCTCCGTCTCCTCGGCAACGATCTCATTTTCGTCGTTCTGCCTCGAGGAGTTGAGGCTCCGGACGCATCTGGTGAAGAGCACCGGGTTATCCGGCGAAGACTCCTCGTCCGCGACCGGCTCCGGACTCTGTACCTCGATGGTCGTCTCGTCATCCTGGACCTCGTCGTTGGTTCTCGGATGTTCGACGGGCAGCGGAGGCAGCGGAGGCGGCGGAGGTGGCGGAGGTGGCGGAGGTGGCGGAGGTGGTGGAGGTGGCGGAAGTGGCGGAGGTGGCGGTTGTGCCAGAGGCAACGGAGGCAGAGGAGGAAGCGGACGACCTCTGGTACGTTGGTGAGGCTGCCTCACCTGAGGCGTACGAGGTGGTACGGGTGGAGGTACGAGCGATGGCTCCCTCGTAAGATTCTGGAGACTGCCGGTAAGTTGGGCTCGCCGGTCCAGGTTGGCGGTGATGGCCAGCTGTTGATGCTGGAGGCCGGCCACTCGTGGTCGTGCTCCGAAGCCGTTGTCTTCCGAGCTGCCGCTGCTCCGGTTGGGACTTCGGGGATCACTGTGTCCCTCAGGCCCAGCAGCTCTCCGAGATGTCATTGGTCAGCTGCCCAGGGTTGCTTCGACTGCTGCTGCTGTTGCTGTCGTTTCTGCTGCTTCATCGTAGCGAGCCCCTGTAACTTTCTTTCCGACAGTCGTTTCACGTGGCTGCACTCGCTAAATCCACCGACGACACCTTTGCTCTTTCTTTATTCTGATCCGTGTAAAGATAGATCATCGCTTTAGAAGACTTTTCTCCTTTATTCGTTTCTTTTTTATTCCAATTTTCAATTCTTCTTTGTCGTCGGAAAGAAAGCTAGAATTGGATTCGATGCGCGATATTTTAATACTTAAGCTATTTTTCTTTCGATCTTTAAGATTATCTACTTGCTATGGAATATAGGCGTAAGAATACGCAAATTTTAACGCTACGATCCCGGGAGTTATTTTTTTCGAACCCCCCGAGTGACGATAGAGAAAAGAAAAACTAAATATATGATCGATATTTAAGAGTTTTATTAATGTCAAAACTTTTCATGTATAGTCGCTACTTTTAATAATATACGTGTACATACGCGTAATGTACTACACGTGTGTTTTATTATCGAAGAAAACTACGAGTCACAGTCATCGGATGAGCATGGCCTTGTTATTATCAATTTTTTAAGCTATTCTTCCTTAAGTATTATTACGTATTGGATTGAAACAGGCCTAGTAAATCCCTAAATTCGAATTTTCGTCTGGCTTTCTCGGTTCCTGCGAGCAATGTTCTCTCGCGTCCTTTTTCAGCTCTTGCCAATCTTCGTTCTCTCATCGATCGCTTCATCGCTTCGACGACGTTTCCCTTGCCGCTGGTACCGTAATTGTTTGGTATCGGCTATTGCCCACCGCAATCATCCGGTAGTCGTGCGAACGCGAGCTTTCGAAGAGCTCGGAATACGATCCGCGGGCCGATGGGCTACGATGCACATATCACAATCGAAGCTCCTTCTCTTCCGAGTTGTAACCTTAATATTCCGTTTTTTCGTCACACGCGCGCTGCTCACTATATTTCTATCTTTCACGTTCGAGATCGTCACCTTATTCTTCCTTTTCTCGCTTCTGCGGGTGTATGTGCGTGTAAGTGTGTCTATGTGTGGATGGGTGAGTGCGAATGCGTAATGTGCGTGTGTAGGTGTACGTGCTAGTGTAGGTGTGGAAAATCGCTCCAGAGGTCCGCACTCGCGAATCAACGGTCTATTTTTCCTACGGCCACCCTGAAAAATATCACACCTACATCATTTTTACTAATCATATTTGGATTCTAATATAGGAGTGATATAAGGGAAGCGATCGCTCGTTCGAAGAGAGAACCGTCGTTCACCGTTAACCAGCGATAGATCAAACTCGTAACGTTAAAATTTGTTTGTAAAACTCTCGGATAATATATTTCACACTTTATACCTCGAGAGTATCACGCTTTTATGTATACAAGAGTATATAACTATAAGGGCAAGTTTCGTAACTTTACTTCTATTTATCGCGATATTTAAAAATTTAAAAGCTTTTCCATCGAAGTCTTAAATTATCTAAATATTTAGATAAGCTTCGCCTCTATTAGTTAATAAGCTAATAAAAAAAAATACATACATTCTCATTTATATATTCGCTACCAATTTTCTATGTCGTGGAATCTCTATCGTTAGTTTCCCGCTACTCACGCTCGATTCCATTTCCCGTATAACTGACTTTTTAAATTTGAACGTACCCATCGATGGATGTTGAAATCGCTTGGATCGCATCGTCGGATCACTGGTAGAAGAGAAATTTTTTAAAAGCGACATAAGTAAAACAAACGGACCGTAAAAAATTCATAGCGATTCAATGGCTGAGGTAGAACCAAAGAAGAAAAGAAAGTACGAGTGGTGGCAAAGGCATCAGACTCGCGACCTGCGAATCGATCGTCGAGCTGCTGTTCGTTTTCGCAGGAGACTTTCGCGCTCTAACCAACGAATTCTAGTCGAACCGCAGGCACGGCTGACGGAGAAAACAAAAGCGGAAAACAAAAGCGGAAAACAAAAGCGGAAAACAAAACAACGAAGCGACAGAGCTGACTATCCGCGGTAATCGCACTCTAAAGTAGAATCGGAGGAAGAAAGGGATAAAGGATAAGAGAGAAAGAGAAGGAGTAAGGTCAGAGCGCGTAGCCAATCCAGCACCGGGTCAAAGCCGACGATGTTATCTCCCCGAGAGTTTAAAAATCGCGGTTCGCGGCGATCGGTTCTCTTGGTGGCAAGGGGAAAGGATCGAACAAGCGCGGCGCTTCCTCTCGGGAGATCGAGGAATCGGCGAGCTTGAAGGGCAGCGATAGGCTCCGAGGAGAGGAGACCTCTCGGCTTTTGCTCTCGCGCGTCGCGCTTACGGAAATCACGGGCGTCTCTCACGAGAGCTCTGGCGGCACTGTCCGAGAGAACGGCGAGGCGTTTCAACGGTGGCGGCTGTGCAGAAACACGCGAAAGAGCTCGAGCGAGGGAGACAGAGGGAAAACGGGTGGCCAGGACGGAGACGGAGCTTTCGAGCTTGCGCGCCCGCGCGTATCGAACCACCGCCTGGTGTTTACCCTCTCTGTCTGGCAGCCACGCGAGTCCTCGGTCCGCGCCGCATGAGAGAGACGATGAGAGAGACGGGTGTACAGGGAAAGAAAGAGGCATTACGAGCGAGCTGCCAAACACGCGAGAACCTTAGGCGCCCACCTGAGCAACGAAGGAAACGAACTTCTCTCTCGCTCTTTGCCTTTTGCTTCTTGATATTCCGAGTCCTTCAACGGCGATCTCAATTCCTTCTATTATAAACGAGAGCGAGTGTTTTTGCAAAAGCGTATTTAACTTTTTCTCCGCTTCGGATTTTACTTTGCAGCTCTGTTTTCCTCGACGCGACGAATAGTTGCTAACAATTGTATCGAGATGCGATGAGCGTATCGTTCGCGGATATTTGCTTCGAGCCTTGTTTATAGTCAAAATACACCCAGCCATTTATTATTTACGATTTCGCTCGAATAATTAGTTATCGCAAGTAATATTATAATGCCAAATTTTCTTAAAACTTATATTAAAGTCGATAAAATTTTAAGCTTTTCACATTTTTCCAATATTTTGCGTCATTAAATATTTATTATGCATTTAGTATAAAAGCGTTAAAATGAAATGATAAATATTATTAAATTTAGAATAAATTTAGATTATTATATCGTTAAAAAATGAATTTGTGTAAATGAAAAATTAATTTTTTGTAATTATTTTTTCAAATCGTGTATTACGGTACATTAAAAAATTTATAACAAAATTTTAAAAAACTATTTTTAACGCATTTAATCGTTCTTTTAAATCTTTTTAAAATACGATTATAACGTAAAATCATTTTCCGATGCGTATAATTGTTGACATGCGATAAGAAAACTATAATTACTTTTCAAGGGACAAATTAAAAGTATTATTATTATTATTGAAAAACAAGTAAATTATTCACAACTCTAGTAATTTAACTTTGATTATTATTTTCATGGATGAATATTTACTCTATTCAAATAGAAAATGATTGAAAATATATAATAAGATATAATTGACTTAAGAGTAAACTTACTCGTGATTTATATAATGAATTTGGTTTTTTTAATTTTTATCAATATTGAATGTTGTATTCTAAATATAGCATGTAAAATTTCGTTGTGTGCTTTTAAAAAGAATTTAACAATCGGAATTTTTTTATACTCTATTGAATATATTTTAATATTACTTCCATTTTTAAGAGAAAAGCTCATATGTTTTATTAAAATATAAATGTTTATATGACTGACAAAATGTAAATATTATTGGCGATCAATTACTAATTTAGTAAAGTAATACAAAAATAGGGTTTGCTGATTTACTTCTCAATATCACATTTACAAATATAATTTGAAATATGAAATAAACGACCAATATGTACATATTATTCTGTATGTAAATATTCAAATAATTTTTCGAATAAAACCAATGAATTAAAATATTGTTTTGTCATTTCAATATAATATATGTAAATATTTTAGTGTATATGTAAATAATTTCTGCATTATTGAACTTAACTATTAATTGTATTGTAACTTTATTTATAAAAATTAAAACGTATATATAAAATAAAAAATTTTTACATAATAGTTCGATAATATTTCTATAATTTCCTTTTTAATTTTAATTATATTTGATCATATAATTTTAGTGAATAAATAGAGAATAATTAATACTTTTAAAGATTTATTAAAAACTAAAAGAACATAAAATTATAGTATAAGCCAAATAAGTATTTTAAATTAGTAATTTCTAAAAAGCAGAATATTTGCATGAAAAAGATATAAAATTTAAGACTGTTCAAGACTTACGTAATATTCATTACCATCTAGTGTTATGACATTCCTAACCATCTTAAGCTTCTTCCAATGTGTCTTTTTACTTAAGTTCTTACATGTCACTATAAGACGGAGATGATTTATTTTATGGAGTTCTAGCGAACGTAATACATTAAATAATAGTTAACGTAATACATTATTTTATTAAATATAAATAAAAAAGTGTATTTGTCCAAAATATTGTACTTTGACTATTATATTAAATTTTTTATTTTAATTTGTTTAAAACTTAATTAAATTATTTTAATGTAATTTGAAAACTTCAAATCATTTATATAAATATATAAAAAACAAAAAGTTTAGTAAATATGTCGGAGATACTAAAAATTGATTTTTTTATAATATTAAATGAAATACTAAATTGATCGATCGATTTAAAAATAATATAAATTAAATTAGTTATAGAAATTAATTTTTACATATATTATAAAAATGTTGTATATTTTAGTTAATTATTTATGAAAAAAGTTTAAAAAGTTATAAAAATCAAAAGTGTAGAAATTTAACTTTTGAGAAATGTTTTTCAGGAGAATTACAATTCATTGCATTAAATTGTACAATTTAATGGTCTTAAATTATTAGATATAAACTTATCAAACTATAAGCTACAGGAACAGAAACTTTGAGATATATAAGGTAGAATTGTTTAAGCAAAGTTTGAAAACGTGATTTTGTTGAACATATGAGTATTAACAAGAAATCGTACTACTTAAAACATAACAATTTATAAAGCATTCTTAACATTTACTTATCTATACTAAGAAAGCTTAAAGGATCACCAAATGCGGATTTCTCGCACGTTTAACATAAAAAGAGCTTTGTATTGATTTTCAACATGGGCTTAGTCCTTGGTATCGAGTATACAAAATCACACTCATCACATTCTTCGATAAACGATAGATAGACCAGAACAAACGGGTATCAAGGCGGGATACGATAAAGTCTCTGTGCGAGTTGGGATCGATTCACCAACTGTTGAGCGAGATAAATGGTCGATCTCTCGTAGTATCGCTGTTATCTACTTACAACAATAATGTCCTTTCTCTCGTTACTCACGTCCCCCCTCCCGTAAACAAGCGGAGTCTTTCTCGTTATGTTATGGAAAAGAGCTAATGCACCGCTGGTGTTCGGGACGTTTGATGATTGTATTAGTAAAATCTACTGAGTGAACCTTAAATAATAAAGAGCTCAATCAAGCGACCTCGTGAATCTTTCCGGATGGTACACTGGGTTATCACTTTGCATTTTGGAAATGACTCGACACATGTATGTTTTATTATATAAGGCAGTGTAGACAGACAATTCTTAGACTTTGAATTTATATTATCTTTTTTAAGGGATGAAATTGTACTTTTTAATAATATGAATCGAATAGGTAGAATTTATTTATGTGAATTTTGTTTATAGATTTCTTATTCAAGAGTTATTTTTTTTTAAATATATTTTTAGAAAATATTTCTAAATATAATATTGAGATTGATAAGTTTCTCCATACTTTATATTAATAAATTCTAATAAAGTTTAAAGATAATTATGAATACATTTTAATAGCTTATACAACTATATGTGCTTAAAAAAATGAAACGTAGAAAATCATTTTTATGTTTTATTACTACACTTGGATTAAAAGTGAATAAATATAGGTACTAAATATTTTATACTTTCTGTACCGCGAAAATTAAAATATAATTAAAGTTTGTTGATAATTTAATAAGATTTATATATGTATAATGACGAGGCGAATTATAAATATAGTATAACTAGAACACATTTTTTAAACTTTATAATAAAAATTATCTAACTTTAACAAAATGTAATAATATTTTATTAAAGATTATATAACGATATAAAATCATTTATTTTCTTAATAATAATATTGTAACTTCTTTTATTTATATATAAATGTTATTTTAAAGTATTCAATGATTTTAAAAAAATATGCGAAAAGAATAAAAATTGTGAGTCGCAAAATAATGTAAAAATAATTTCTTATAAATTATTATAATATAAAGTACGATTACACAAATCAATATCAATAATCGAATCAGTGATTGGCTATATAAAAGAATTATTATAAAAATTCAATTTTCAAAGAAATTCAATTTATTATCCATCTATAATATTTTACAAAAAATAAAACTCATAAATTTTATATAAATTTATTTTAAAAAATTATTATTTAAAATCTGTAAATGAATTATTTTTTTTTAAATAACTTTGTACATTATTGATATATTGATGTACGTGAATAATATTAAGTTTTATGAGAAAAGTAATGAAATACTTTCATTCTTGACAATAATTTATCGATACAATATATTTTTTACAATATTATTATATTCATAAAGCCTAAATTATAGAAAAATAAATATAGACAATTTCTATAAACTTGTAAAATAATTTTTCTAAAATACACGTTATATTAAAATCTAATAGTAATAAAATATTTTTAACTTATTACAACAAATTATTTCAAATTTATCATTCAAAGTTTTTATATAAAACTCTAAATATTTGAAGTTTGGTACAGTGAAATTATTATTATTTAAATAGATAATTATTTAAGCGATAGTCTATCGAATAAAATGATATTTTTATACCTTTTATAAATATTTAATATTGAATGTTTGTATATAAAAATAAAATAATATTATCTCGATTCAAAGCGACTTTTTTAACGATCACTTATACTTTTCCTGTTACGACACAAAGAGTGACAAAAATATTAACCATGTGTCAAAGTTAAAAGAAACTACCTCTTCCTTTCTACCTAGGTGAGACTACAGAATCGTTTCTGTTGCCACATCGTTCCTTCTTCCGTCCCATTAACCCAGTATTTTTCTACTTCACTGTTAGTAGCTTCTTTCTCTCTTTCAGTTTCGCTAACTTCATCTTTCTCTGGGCCTTGTGTACAAAATAGTTCATTACTCGTCGGAAAAAATGCACAAACAAGGATGAGTGAGTCTATCTCAAAATCTTGTAAATTTGCTCGCAAGTACATGGATCTCACTGTTACTTTTTTCTTTGCTCTCGGTTCTTAGGCACTGAAGGGGAAAACACTGAAAGGGAAACGTAGGATAGATTAAAGAGAAGAAAGAAGACACGTAGTAATTACAATTGTTTTTGCTCTGTTGTCTTCGTTTTGTCTAACTAGTGTAATACTTTAAATGAACTATATCTCATCATCTTACATACATATATAATTACAATGCTTTAATAATATTAACAATAAATGCGTTATTTATAAAAAAATTTAAGAATTGATAAATATTAAATTGATCCTATCGAGTAAAAAAATTAATTTTATTGTTTTTTATTTATAAAATTTAGAGTCAAATTTGACAATATTTGATCATAGTTTGATCTATTATACTTAAATTTACATATAAAGCTTGATAAAAGAAAATATGTGAAAACAAATAAATCTATCAAAAAATCAACAATTTATAATGAATAATGAATGAAATTAATATAAATAAAAAATTATTCAAACAAAATATAAGTGAAAAAAAGATACATACCTATTAAATTAGTGTGATGTAATTTATTTTATTAAACAAATACTTTATTTTAAAATTTATTGTTTTAATTATTATATTAGAATTTACATACTCTATTTGAATGATATTTTGTGAGATTTACTAGTATAATATTGTGTTTTAATATTTTTTTGTATCAAATTATCTTTGAATTTAATTATTTATTAAAGTAAAAGGATACATTTTACAATAAAAAGTGAATTTTAAGCTTTGATATGTGAAACTAGTGACAATATAAAAAAAAATAATGGAAAAAGATTTTTAAATTTTTCTGCTAATAAGTAATAAAAAGATTGAAAAATATAAAAAATAGAAAGCTATATTATGAGAAAATGTTAATTATTATTTTCAATAACTTTCTGTAATAATAAAATAAATGGAAATAATTATTAACAAAATGTATCAACTGTTTTAAAATCTAGTAATATTATAAAAATATTTGCAGAATCAGACTAGTTAAATAAAATAAGTAAATTATAAATAAGAAAAAGAGAAACAAGAAAATAAAACAATCTAATCTAAATAAGTTTTGAATTGCGTTAAATTTATTGTTAAAAACAATAACAAAAGATTTATTTAGGAATTTACGTCAGTATAAAATATATTTAGCTTCTAAAATAACACGAAAATAGTTTTAAAATAGATTACGGTATCGTGGGAATTATTTTTGAGTAACGCACTTCCTCGAATATAGTCTGTTTTTTAATTATTAATATTCAAGATCATCTATATTGTATTAATATGTAATCCCGTAAAAGATGGATTCGAAAACCTTCATTAATGAGTAATGTAAATTTAATGGTGAAATAAAATATAACAAACAGAAGTTTAATTTTTTTCTGTGAGAAAATTTAATTGTTAAAAGAAGTTCAGAAAGGTATTTTTTAAGTAATAATTTTAAAATCAATTTACAGAACTAATTTTTCTCATTAATTTTTAGCTTCATTAATTAAAATAAAATGAAATATATTGCGTCCCTTAAATAAAGTGCAAGGCTTTTAAATCTCTTTATATAATTTTATCAACTATAGCAACGTGAATTTAAGCTACTCTTGTGTAATAGATTTTATCAACTATAACAACGTAAATTTAAGCTACTCTTGTTAAACAGATTTTAATTTTAACTTTTTACACGATATGTATAGTTTTTTTTATTTATAAAATCGCTCAGTAAATACAAATATATCATATGCTCTACATAAACGTGAAATAATTTTGTATTATAATTCTTTTTCCTCGGTTTTTTTCTATTTCATCTTTCTTTTTCTCTCACTTTCTTTTACTTTACGTCTCATAATTCCTTTGATTATATCCTTATTTTTAATTTCTTTCTTAATTTCATTTCCATTGCTTACCTCATTTCTGCATATCTAATTTTCGTCTCCCTAGTGTTTTCCAATATGTTCTTTTCTTTTCTCGTTTCACTCTCTCGTGTGTTTATCTATCTTATATATTGTTTCCCAG
The DNA here is from genome assembly GCA_018907195.1 of Dolichoris vasculosae. NCBI lineage: Eukaryota > Metazoa > Arthropoda > Insecta > Hymenoptera > Agaonidae > Dolichoris > Dolichoris vasculosae. The sequence goes on from JACCHY010000001.1 coordinate 1,719,047, forward strand.
TTTTAAATTTTTTTACTTTTGTATCTAATCTTTCTGCTTTGTTTCATATAATGGTTCTAAGTTATTTCCTTGAAAAAGTGTAAGTAAATTAGGAAAATGGTTTTGATACTAGGGAATGCAAAAGGGTAAAGTAAGAGTTGATTCAAGCAATTTATGACATAGACTTATAGCTATTTCTTTTGCGTTAGCTTTAGACCATATTGTATTTGGAGTATTAAAGTATAAATCATGGTATGGAAAAATATTAGTTTTAAGATTTATAGAGTAATGGCTTTTTTTATATATGTATATGTTTATAAAAATAATGTCTTGATTTTTCAAGAAATTGTCTCAAATATTATAGAATATTCTATAAATTGAAGCATTTTTGGTAGTAATTATGTAGAAAGATTCTATAAAACCTACTACGTAAATCAATTCGTAATCGTATAGAAATTGACTTTTAAAAAATGTTCTTTGAATGCATATACATGTATATTTTTATTTTTCTTTTAAAATTTTACGAAAATTATAGAATAAATTAAAAAAATTATCATATTAGTAAGATTAATGTATAATGTAATCAACGATAATATAAAATGTTAGTATAATGGGAAGATTAAATCGATTTAATTTACCTTCATTTTAATAAATTTTAATGAATTATATTCTATTGCTCTGAAAAATATTTTAATTTGATATTAACATGTAATAATATTTATTATTTAAATAAAATTTATTTTTTTCGATAAATGTACATAAAATTACTATAAAAAATATATATTCTTAATTTTTTAACTTGTGATGATTACCAAAAATGATTAAGCAAATAAAAAGCATGGATAAAGATATATTCATAGAAATATAGCAAATATGAAAAATAATATAATCGGTAAGTATTTCTTCATCAAATTCATTCATCGAAATAAAACTACTAATTATCCACATGTAAACGTATACACTCCCGACGTCTACTTTAAATACTTCGTCTGCTTTCGTCGATGTGTTGAAGCATCGCTAGACTTCGCAAGGAGGAAAGTCATTTTGAGTGTTCAGGAAAGTGGCGATGGAATATTCGATAATTGGTATAATCTAATGGTCAGCTAAAATCGTGGAGTCTAGGACCTATCTACCATTCATTGGTCACGAGTCTTTACTAAGCTTTATCTATCATCTCATGTTTATTTACATTTCTTGCAAAATGTAGGTTACGATATTCGTTTAATAATTTATATTTGTTTAATTATGTCTTATCATATAATGATTTTAAGTTTTAGTACTAAATCAATTCGAGATACTAATTATTTTTTCCATGCATAATTTTTATAAAATAATAAATTCATTAAAAAGCGGTAATTCAATAGTGTAGTAAAAAAGTATTACTTTAATATTCACTTTGTTAAAAGATTTACAAGAATATTTATAAGGTATTAAACAAATTCATAAAATAATCTTCTATAAATGTATATATAGTTGAACCTTCAAGTTTAATAAGAATACATTATTAAAAAAACTTTAATCATTTTTTTAATGTGAATTAATTTAAACAATTACAAATATATCGATAAAATTATGAAACGATGTAATGTAGACAAATAAGTAGCAGCGAAAATAATTATATCATCGAATGTAAACTGATGGAATGATTTTTGTTGTTGATTCTTTTTACACATTTTAATCGTTAAATTAGTTTTAAATTTACTACAAAATTTGAGAAAATATTCTAATTTATACATATTATATTTTTATCGAATTATTTAAAATATCGCATATACAATATTGAAAATCTCTAAACAATACTATTTTAATAATTTTACTTAAAATTAAATCACATATTATAGTTTTCTATTAAAATATTAATCAATATTGTATAAAAATGCTTTACTTTGAAAAGAATTTTTTATTGAAAAAGCTATTGTCCATAGTATGATTAAAATACACGTATTATTTCGGATTTCAATTTCATTTCAAGCGATTTTTAACGATACGAGAAGTCATTTTGATACTAAATCTATTGAATTCTGGATAAAAAATTCATATTTACAAATATATATATACAAGTAAGCGAAGATAAGCGTTCTCTTGATCTATTTACATACAGTATCTAGGGATACGAATGTTGGCTTTGAGCTTGGGAATACCCTTAAGGAGATGCGTCGCATCAGACTCTTGTGTACATTTTGACTATGAGATTCATCACTTGTTGATGATTTTAGTCGAAGCTGATACAGGCAAGCTGCGTTCAATGATGTCAAAATAAATTGAACTGTTAGATATGACTACAACAAGGGTTTATACGTCATATTCAAAATTTCCATCTATTAGTTGTAAATTGATAGCATGAAATTCAATGAATAATAGAAATGTCAATTTTGTTTTATTGTACACATATCAGAATCATCAGAACTGATATTTTTTATTATATTCATACAAAATACATAATATATCATATTTCTAATAAAGTTGAACTAATTATATTTGTAACCAGAGATAAAAGAATAACAATATTTAAGTAGCAGTATCATAGAAATTTTATATTTTACATCGCATTGTATCGAGTAACTAGCCAAAGAAAAATTTCGTTCTAAATATGAATTTATATAATAAATATTTAATCAGACACTAGAAATTTTGAAATCAATATTGAATAGTTTCTCGTTAAATAATGAACATCTTTTAAAAATAAGTTTCACGAAGATGTAAGAATTTTCGAAAAGCAAATATTTATTACAAATATTTATAGCGTGGATTTAAATATTTCATTCGAATAAATGAATTAATGTAATAACTCACATTTCCAAGATCAGAAGATTTAATTTGAATGAAATTCGTAAAGCAAGCACCACAATTACACAACGAGGTAGATAAACGATAAATGATTATTCAACACAGGCTTTGCGATAATTTTACTATAGGGGTTCCAGCTAAACAAAAGAGCTCCGAATTCCAACAGGTGAAAAAAAAGCAACAGTCCCTCGATTTACGCGAAATGCGCCTTTCGAAATAATTCATCAAGACGATCCTCGAGCAGACCCTCGGAAGAGCCTGAAGCAAGGAGATTCCCCTCTGATTCTCGGTGATATCTAGGCTATGCGGCGCCGACGGATCGCGAGTTCACCTGGGAATGTTGGAGCATAGCGCCCACCGCACTGCGGCAGCCGTGCACCTTCGTCCGTCTCGCTCGCACTCCTGCGACATCGTAACCCTTCTTCCGCGACTCGGCGCCTGTACTTTGCCCCGTGCAAACGCATAAACAACCAGCGGTCTTGAAAGAGACCTCGGGAGCGGGTTAATAGTGCGTTCACGCACAGCTCGTTGAATTGAAATTAAAGGCTGCTCTTGTGTTTCGTTGATTCGGCAAAATCGTTTCGTCGGTTGTAATAAATTCTTCGGATGAATTTGAAACTGTGTTTGTACGTGGTTGTGAATCCAAATACATTTACAAATACATTTACAATGTATTTACATGTATTCTTGTTAACATATTTAAGATTTTAAAGTAAATTTTTAGGTTCGTTAATTTCACTGCTTTGACTATGGTTTTATTTGAAATTATAGCAGAGTTTCGAGATATAGTGATAAAATAAAATAGCAATGGTTGATTATTCGATTGTGTAATTACTTTTAAACTTTTATCTTTTACCGTGGGCTAGAAATATGTATTTGGATTTCGATAAATTGGGTTCAGTTGAATTTCATATAAAAGTTTTAGATCTAAAGTATACAAACGCATCTATATTGTTTAGAAATGGAAATTAAATATTACCTTAAAGTACTTTTACCTTTTTAAAGTACGAAGATATATTAAAATGACAAAAGATAATAAAAGTTATTATTTTAATTCAAATAATTTCAATTTTGATTTACATGATAATTGTTCAGAAATTTTATTTTTCAGTAACTTCAAAAAAATATTTAAGGTATGCTATAACTAATGTAAAATATAACGTAATGTCTTATTGTTTTTATTATTTATTATTATATATATATTTTTAAATATTCATTAAATTTCCTGACAAAAATAATTAATCATTCGAATTAAAATTAAATGATAAAAACGAAGGTATTTAATTCTTTAATACTAAACAATTTAAGGAGACTAATTGCAAAGTGTTGTTAAATAATCAAGTACATGAATTTATGTACAATAGTTTAAAATAACAATGGCTATTATTTTAATAGGTTTATAATTGTAAGTTTACAGCTTAAAAATTAAAAAATTAGAATTTGTTTATAGAAATATAATGAATTTATTATCCGTTTATAATGATATAATATCTGATTCTCGTTTTTAGTTTATTTATAACATTTAAGATATTTGATGAAAAAAATGAGATTTTTTTTTAACATAATATATATAATTTAATATCAAAGATCTAATAATATAATAAATATCTATTTATTTGAAGTTAAAACATACATTTCACGTATAAATCAGGAATTTATCTTGTCTTTCACTTATATTATAAAATGAAAAAAGTAAATCACGAAAGAAAAGAAAATCTATACCATTGAAATCAAAAGCTTTGTTGTTGTAATTAATTAAATTTTATTTTCATGAAGAGATATACGAAATAGAAAAACAACTTTTTTATTCTTCTATAGAATTGTATTACATATGATACTTTTAATCAGTATTTAATCAATTTTCTTTGTATAGCTTCTTATTTTTTGTTTACTGAATTAAAGAATTTTATTTATTATATATATATAATATCAGAAGCCTTCATAAGGTTTACCATTTCTATTAATTACTAAAATTGTTATTTCATTGAAAACTAACTTAAAAAGTAAATTTATTTCTGATATAAACACTATTTTATTTAGTAAAATTATGTAAAATTAAAATTTTATATTCATGTATTTTAAAATTACTTTTATTTTCAACTGTAATGAAAAGAATAATATAAGAATCTTGAAAAATTTAATTATTAATAATTATAGTAAATAAAGTTGTTAAATGTGTGTAATATTTTATAATTAAGTTTAAAAAAATTAGAGGAAGTGTGAATCGTGATTAATGACTATTAGGATCGTTGGTTCTTTCTCGTATTGCTCCATTCTTTCTTCAATTTTATAGATCATGTTCTAAGTTTTATTTTTATTCTTTTTCCATTTTATACATTACACCTTGTAATAATTGTAAACATTACAATGTTACTATTATTACCTGTTATTTATAGTCTTACTTTGTACATTTAATAATAACGGCTTAGTTAAAATTAGTTGAATATGCTCTAAATTTTTTATGAAAATTAATTAATTAGAAAAATAAAAGTTTAAAAATAAAATTTTGAATATTTTAAAGTAAAACAATCCATTTAAAGTCATTATGAAAGAAACTCTTTTTTTATATGTATTTAAGCACATATTTTAAGTAGGTATAAAAAGATAGAATTAATTAACTATTACTAAAATATTATTACGGAAATATTGAACTGTTAGTGAGTTTCTAAAATCTTCATACTGCATCGGTATTATTAATAGATCAATTATTCGTATTAAAAGGCTCATTGGAAATACTTTTATTAGATTTTCTTTGCATAGAAGTATGTGACTTTTTTTGCAGTATTTTGTTCTTTTATAATTTTTCAATACGTTCCTTATTTAAACAAAGTATCGCTTTTATACGATAGTTTGATGTTACCGTATAAAATCTTGTTTGATGCTGTTTCTTTGAAAAGTATATGCATAGTTCATCTCTCTTATTATTTATCTCTCTCTCTCTCTCTCTCTCTCTTATTATTGGTGTAACTGGTGTGCATATATAGTGTAACGGCGTATCGTTCGAGTAGAATGATTATCGAAATTCCGTTGCCCTCATTCTTTGAACGCGCTTGCGGTTTTTCTAAAGTCCATCGATAAAATGAGAATGAGAAAGGAAAAGATAGATAGATCGATAGATAAATAGACAAATCGATAGATAGATAGATAGATAGATAGATAGTTGGATAGATAGAGATAAAAATAAATTAAGATACAGAATTCTATATCAATAAATATTTTTTGCAATAAAAATTTGTTTCTTTTATTTTCTTTTATTTTATTATTTAATATGTTATTACTTAACTCTAAAATACTATGTTTATACTTAAAAATAAATATTTTCATAATAACAAATTTATTAAATATACATGTGAACCATGAAAATATGATCAAGACTTTAGTGAATTATATTCCGTCGAGAATATTGTTAACGGTACAATATAGTATCGAAAATATTTATATTCGGACGTATGTGAAAACATTTACATTTTAAATAAATAAAATGAAAAAAGATCGTTCACTTATATATATATTTAGCTTTTGTAATTTAATTGATTTAAAATAATTTTATAATAAATGGATTAAAGTTATAAATTATTGTTTTTATGGTATTTATGCAAAATATCAATTTATATTTATTAAAACGTTTGAAAAGAAATACACAATATCATTAGTGTATTTAATTGCATATCTGATCTCTAAGTATTACAGTTATCTTGAATAACAATTACTAAAATTATACAGTATATAGATTAATTCAATAATTAGAAAAATAAATTAAATTAATATCTATAATAATAATTTATTGAATGAATTTTTTATTTTTTTTATAGTTGTATAAAAGCTATATATATATATATAATAATTTAATTAAATTCAATATTTTTAATTTATTTTTCAAGTTGAATATTAAATTAATTTTCAAACACACACTTATGTATATGCATCTATACACATATATCTTTTTACATTGAATTTTTATGTAAAGTAAGTGTTATGTTAATTAAAATAATTTGATGCAGAATATATGTTTTAATGAGCATATTAAATATTAAACAGAATAGAAGCTTAATTAAAAAAAAATAAGAAAGAATTGAATAGGAATCTCTCTTGTAAATGTTTGTCCTACTTTAATCAGTTGAGAAGTCACAGAGAATTATGTTATTTACACAATTTAAGCAGAGATGGATGTCTTTTAAGCCGCTGAAATACAGTGTGAGGATAAAAGTAAAAAAGACTAAAGGATCGTGAAAGGTATTTAAGCGCGTTTCCATGCACACGACAGTTCTAAAAGAGAATACTTATACCATTTTTCAATATAGTTTAGTTTTTTCCTATCTTAGATTATAATAAATTAAATAAAAACGTTAAACTTAATCTTTTTGTAATATAAATTGGATTTTTTTAATTTTTAAGTATTTATTTGCTGATAAAATATTTTGATATCAATTCAATTTCGTATCGAATATCTAAATATATTCTTACTTCAAGGATTAATCTATAAGTAGAAACTAATCGTGAATGTTTGCAATTTTGTATTATTAATATACGATGCTACTACATTTATCAAATTCTTAAACTCAATATTTTTAATAAAACAAAATAGAAGAATACGAATAATCTTTAATTATTTATGGATTATTTCTGACTGTTATTTTTATATCTCAAATTAAAAGTTTTAATCTTATTATATTTATTATATTTATGTCAAAAACTATCGCGAGTGCTCAAGATTACTTAAAATTCGATATATATTAAAAAAGTCTTCATTTTGTATATATAAATAATTAATGTATATAAATAATTTAGTACACGTAATGTGTAATTTATATATCTTTGAACATCTTGATACTATTCTTTTATTTTTAATGTATTTATTTACAGAGTTTCTTCTAACTACTAAAGATGTACTGTTGCTGAAAATAAAATAAAGAATTTTTGATTTTGTCATGAAATGAATTCTTCCCCAGGCAAATTATATACTAAAGGTAGACATATATTTTATAAAACAATGTATTTTTCTCGTATTCTGCAGCCTTGTTCTACATTTTATTTTCTATTCGCTTCTTTTTATATTTGGCTGACGAGTTGAATATCCAATCGAACATAATGTGCGACTCGTCAACGAGAATAAGAATCGATCGAAACAAGAGAGTAGGCTCTATCATATTGTTCAATGTTGATGGTAAAAGTTTTTTATTTTTACAATTTTCTGATATCTTTTCCGATTTAAAAAGTCTGCCAGCATCTAAATAGTTCCAAGTATATTTACAGAAATTAAAAAAATATAAGCTCCTTACTGCGATCTTCAAATAAAATTCTGTATTGGCGGTACGACAGTGTTTTAATAGTAATTATTTTAATATCATTGAATCTGTAATTATAAATAAGGTGTAATCATAATAATAGTTTAATTTATAATTATTCAAATATAATCTTGTATAAAAATTTAAATTACAAACTCTTGCAATGAATATTTATTAGTGCATTTTTGAAAAATATAATATGTTTACAAAAAAAAATAAACAAAGATTTTAAACTTGAATTTTTATTTCCATGAACAATATAATCCAAACATTTCACTTCTCATTATTTACAGTCAAATTAAAGTGAAAAACACGCGTAAATTTGAAGACGGCTACACTTCAATTATGTAAAAAGAAATTCGTATATACTTTTAAGAGTGTTGCAAAATTTATTTTTCACACTTCACGTTTTTTTAAAAACATTTTCAAGAAGTTTATGATAGACAGATATAATTTACAAAAATATTACAGTCTTGGTGCGAATATTATAAGATTAATTTTTTTCGCTGCGAAGGAAATTTTCAATTCGTATAAATCCCAAAAAAGTTGTCAAACACGATTACGCTATAAATTATATTACAGATATCAGTAAGGTGTTAGAAGCTTTCATTCTTGTTTTCACCTTCCACTGTTATGTATACATCACTATTCTTTTCAGGCCTTCCCTTATTTGCTCTGTAGCCTTCTCTCGATTCCTGCTTTGACCTTTCATTTCTGCTCTTCTCTCCTACTGTTCTCAATCCATTATTCGCGTATATTCGAACGTTCAAACGGTGCCGAGTGCTAACATCGATATACAACTCTTAAGCGCACGAGTCTATTGCATGCATATGTATGTACGAGAGATTGCTGTACGTCAGAGGAGACACAACACGAACGATAGAATACAGTTAGGTTTTCTATTCACCCTATCTCACCAGTTTTGGATTTTCTCCGTTTGCTTTTGTTTTCATTTTTATTCGACTCGTTCTTTCTTATCTCTTATTACTTTCCTATTTCTTGCTTTTTACTTCTATTTTTTGACGCCCTCCTTTCTAAACTTTTCCACTTGAGTTCATTACATGTACGTACGTACGTACGAGTGTTATTGAAATTATATTAATGCTGTCGATTCTTTTAAAACGTTCGTTTTTCATTTTGTATCGATGATAGTTGCGATTTTATATTTTTCTTTGCTGTTGAATAATAGAACATAATAATAATAAAAAGTCATAAGCGGTGGAAAAAGGACGTCTGGATAACCGTGTAAATGATAAATAACCTTTTTCAAGTTATCAGCGCACCAGGCGACCTAAATTTATACAGGGCGGAGCTGCTGTTAAGTTCCAATGAAAAATGGGTGGACAAAACAGCTTGACAATGGATTGAAATAAGGTCGATTTTATATGCTGTTGTGAAGGGCATATTGACCAATGGATGTTTAATGTATTTTTAATATATTTATTTGAGCTTTATTCTTTTTATTTTTAAAAAGTATCTATAAATTTTATAAATTATCTGCAACACTCGATAGAAAATTTCGTCAAAACAGTCGTCGAAAAATCAACTTGGTTCAAATGCGATGATAAGAGTGTAGAAGATAGTAATGTCCTAATGTCCAGAAAGTTCAAGTGCACGTGTTTACAGGATGCGAGTTTGAACAATGTCGGATAAGTAGAAAAGACGAAAGTGGTAAGAGTGCTCGTAATTTTTTTGGCCTTCCAGGTACTACGAAAACAAATGTGAAAGTTCCCGTAATAGTTATTCCTGTAATAAGTGATTTACTGTTACTTACGCAATAAGTATACAAGAATGTTGTTTTTATTGTTCCAGATTATGAGACGACTCGCGTTATTGTTGTAAGTAACTGAGTATGTGAACTAAAGCATAAAATTTTTAAAAAGGGATACTTTATATTTATATCGATGAGTGGAGTATAAAGAGGTTTGTGCGAAGAAGTAGAATAAATAGTGAATCAATAAATTGTAAGATCCAGAAAGTATGAAAAATGTGATGGTAAGTACGTTAAACTTTTCTAATAAGTCTTATGGTAGTCTTTTACGGAAGTTATATAATGCATATAATTTTTGTGCGCTACTATCGATTCATGATGTAAGTATGCAAAGTAGTGAGAAAAAATTTTATTTTAAAAGTTATTGTATGCAATGAGTATAAGTTGAGTACAGCTTCTTTGATTATGGTTCTTGCATTCGTTTGTGCAAAAATTATGACTTTGGACGATTTGTATTAAACATGAGTACTCATTCATCGTTAAAAGAAAAATTTCTTCCATATTTTTTCCCACAAAATTTTCGTTTAAATTAAAGGTAATAATAATCGATACAATATTCGAACAAAATTTACTTGACAAATTTTTGTTATAATTGAAAGTTTTAATTGTAACGTCATTAAAACTGATAAAATACAATTATCTTCATTATTATTATAATTAATTGACTTTTATCCATTCATTAAATTAAAGACATTATTTTACATTAATTTTTCTTTTTTGTATACTGCATAAGTAGCAGGCAGAACGTGAGAGATGGAAGTTTACTGTAATCTCAAAAGTGAAGTTTGACACTTGCGAGTTCCGTGTTATAAGTAGTCGTGCATTGACACTATGTATATTTAGTACATTGTTGAAATGACGTTTACATATTGCATAACTCACTATTTCTATTAAATGTAGTCATAAAGTAATATATTTTATCTTTAATTTAATTCTTTCTTATATTTTCAGAACAAGATAAACAAATTTACAGCTTTAGTAAAATTTTATGATAATTTACGGTTATAATTATATTAGATTTTATTTTTTATTAATTAGTTTAGTTAAACAATAAAATTTGTTATTAAATTATTACAAATAATAATTTTAATCGTTATATTATTCGTAAGTATAGAATGATATAATTGATATAATAATTTTAAAGCACGTGAAAATATTTTTGAATTACGGTATTTCTAAGAATAAAACATTTGTAATTTAAATGTTATTTTATACTAAAAATATCCGAAACACACATTAATTATAATATAAATGTATGCGATGGAATAAATTAAATTTTAAAAATGCTTCCATATTTTTTATCATATTACCTTATCCACTTTTTCAATTTCAATCTAATGATTGAATTACCTTACATACATAAAATTTAAAATATAAAATAAGCGATCAGAAAGTTTTCCGTATTAGAGAAATAGAATTTTTCTAAACTAAATATTTTAAATCTGATTCCAAACTATTCGTAGATAGATAGTAAACAAATTCATGCACGTGAACATACATACAAATAGTATACTTTTATACGCAAGAATTATAGATATTCAGAAACGCTTTATTGACAAAGTTGACACCGGTAGTACTCCAACCACGATTGACACGAGCTTCTATAAGAGTTGCATTACTTTTATGAAAAGAGAAAGTAGAAAAAAGCGACGTGTTTTATTCGAAGTATTGCAAAAATAGGGTAAAATGATAACATAGAAAATAAAAATATTTGCATTTACTAGTCGAGGATTCACTTTTTATTCTTTTTCTATATTTGAATCAATTAATTTCTTTATTTTAATGCGATACCCTCGCAGTATGCGCGAATAAATTCAAGAATACAAGAGTTATGAATCGAAACCGAATTTTATCTTTTAGATTAAAATGTAGCTATAATGGTTCCTTTGTTGGTAATAAATTGTTCGGAATTAAAATTAATTGCGCAAGCATAACATAATGCGCTTGATTCAAATTTAAGTTTCAACGAATTACTTCGCAATGCGAATATATTGAAAATAGTGCAGTCGTATCAGAGCTTAAATAAAAATTGATTTTCATCGATTTCAACAATTGAATTAGGAAATAATTATTATCCGTCGTGATAAAATTTGTAAACTGACACGTTATTAAACGTAATAATCTGTGCTATGATAAAGTAATTCACATATAAAATATTCACATAAATTTAAATGTAAATAATAAAATTTTATTTCAATGAAATTTTGTGAACTAAATTGAAAATAAAATCAAACAATTTAAAACACACGTGTAGGTATTTTTTTTATTATTTTAATGATGTAAAAAAATCACCGGAGTTGATAGTTTCAATATCAGAAAAATATGAGAAATATAAAAGCATACGTATTACATTTTAATATAATAGGATAAGCAAAATGTTAAATTTAAAACTTCGAAAGTAAACTTCGGGTTGCATAGCTTTTAGAAATTTTAAGAAAATAAAGTTCATGTTGTTCCATCTGAAAATCAACATTGATTGGCCCGCTTCCATAAATGTCAGTGCCTAACAATGGAGGTTATTTTACATTTGTATCCTGGGAATCAAATAGCGTATATGTATATATATATATATACATAAACACGTACAAACATACATTCGCGCATGCATAAATCTATGAATATATACATATATTCTTGCATATATGCATACATACATGCATTTTTGTAGACATGTATGTAGTACATTATACATATATGGCCAAACCGTCTGCGTCGTTAATTTGTGTTCCATAAAAACTTTTAATGGTGATAAATCTATGCTTGCACAAAAATCATGATCAACGTATTAAGATTATATTATTAAATTGTTCCGTTGCGTCTTTTTCTTTGTTCACGAAGATACGAGTACGTAAGATGTATCATTCCCAAAGATATCATTATCGGTCTCTCGAGTCTTCGTTTTAGAAAAAAGAAAAGAATTTTACATCATATTGATCACTTTATAGATCTATAATGAACATTCTTGATATCTCTTCGGTTATTGAATTTCTTTAAAGTTTGATGAGTGTTTTACTAGAGTTGCTTATTACTTTGAACGCTGATAAGCTTAGATAAGAAGAAATGATCCCAGAAACGCAATGAGTAAAATTATGAGTTTGTAATTATTGCTAATTTAAAACTTTTTATTTATTAAGAGCGTTTAAATTGTAATATAAGTGTGATTATTAAGAAATACAAATATTTTTACAGATATTTCAAATGTACATAAATACTTATGCATTACAAAAATATTTTTTTCTATTTTTAGTAATATTTCGATCAAAGTATATACAAACATAAAGTACAATTATTTTTTATTAGAACTTTTATCTTTTAAAAATGTGTGTCTGCCAAAAAATTATTACTTGCATTGAAATTATTTTTTTTACATTAGAATAGAAGGTTATAGTCTAAAATAATTTTTCTATTCACCTTTATTACAATTTTATCTAAATTTAAAAAAGTAAAGCGAATGTTTGTTTATTAAATTATTGTTACAATAAAATTAAAAAAATATTAATTTTATACTAACATTCACTTTAATTATAATTCAACATTAATTTATATAAACAAGTATGGTAATATCAATTCAAAACTCGCATAATTATTAGAATCTCTACAGTTCGCTATTTCAATATTGTATATATCGTCTTCAAATAATAAGAGCTTAATAATTTTAAAGCAGATGAAACATTTTAAACTCATGAATGAAGATTCATTACTCAATAAATATAATATTCATATTCTTTTAAAAAGTTAGTATAATAAATCTATTTATTTAAGTTAAAGAATAAAGACTTTTAAATGCAATTAAATAATAATATAAACTTTCTGAAAAATATTAATAGTGTTCTTTGCTTTACAAAATTTTATTAATTTATATCCGATTAAGAGGTATATTTTATAGTTTTATTTTATGCTTTATATTCAACATGAAGAAAGTAAATTCAATAATCATCAAAAAATTGAAAATAGCTCTTCAGTTTTTATAATTTTAAAAAGGCTTTTTAGACACATTATTTTTCAAAAATATTAAAATTATATAAATATAGAATGAAATTTAATACTAAGCAGAAATACGATTGTTAATTTATGAATTCAATATCATTTTTCATTAATAATTTGATTAAAATATATCCATTTGTTTTACACTACTCATCGTTTCCCATTCCGACTTTTTAATCAATTATTTTTTTTTAAATACTTCTTTTGCTATGGAAATCTATAGGAATCTCTAAGGTCGAAAGCAGAAAAGAATATTGAATAACCACTTTATTTGAACGTAAAAGTCCTTGCGGGCTTGAACTATCGGACAAACAGAAATGAAAGAAAAAAGGAGAGGACCAAAGTATTAGCAGATGGAGTAAGTAAAAAAGTTTTTCCTTTTCAAAAGTAAAGGAGAAGGCGTGATATCGATTTCTCTACTTTTGGTTTGTTCCTTAAAATCATCGTCGTCGTCGTCGTCGTCGTCAGCGCAGTCGTCGCAGGCATTTTACCTATGTTGATTGCAGAGGTCCGATTCGTTAGCAACTGCGGTGAAGTGGATTCTGTCTTTCTGTCTCTTTCTCTTGACACACTAGATGCAACTACTACTGCTGCTTCAGACTGCGCTGACACTGCAGTATAATGAATTACTTTATTCTACCCTTCTTTGGTATATTTTTCCTTCTCTTTCTCTATTTCTCTCGTTTTCTTCTACACAGATTCTGGGGCTATGGCCTGTCTGCATTTTTTCCCTTGTTTCACTGCTATTGAGTTTTCCCTCGTCTTTTTTTTGCGAGACAACAACAAAAGGGAGAACTGATTTTGAAATGCAGTAAATGCGGTGATTAGTGCTGTACGGCCAAAAAAACATTAAAAGTAATAAAAAGAAATAAAGGTGCTGGTACGAATTTTTATGTATATGTTGTAGTGGATACATATTATGTTCTTTCGCTTCTATACGTATAAACCTACGTACTTAACATGACCTATTGTGTTCAAACCAAAAGTAAAATATTGCAGGAACTTTTTGGTTTTGTTTAGATTCACTATAGAAAGAATTTTTTTAAGATATTATACGTGACATTCACCTTAGTATAATAATTTTTTTATAATCGGTTTTATTTGAAATGATATGACTTAATATAATATATGATTCAACGTGTTTAATACAATGCATATTCCTATTTAAATATATATGTTAATATGTTCACTTAATATTAAATTATATTCACTTAATATTAATATTTGAAATACGATATTTTGATTGAGGAAGTTTGTAAAATTATAGAAAAAAATAGATTTATATATATATATATTTACGTTGCAGCTTTTCTAATTTATTTAATAATTAATTTAAATGTGACAGAAAAAATCAACTTTTTTTCAGTATTTGCAGTGAAGATATTTACATTATAAATGAAAATATGGTATATTACTGTACTACATCGAAAGATAAGATATATATATATATTGTAAGAAAAGATTCAAATTTATTTCTGATAGCTTTCTCCGTCACGCGACGACGAAAAAGTATGAAAGTTATTTCTGTTAATTTTGACACGGTATTATGATTTCTGAGTGAATTCGACACGCTACAATTTTTCGATAATTTAAATATAAGAATCAATTTTCTCAATCAGTATTTTATTGACAAAAAGTTGTTATTCTGGATTTTATATTTTTACTACAAATCTGTATATTATGATATATTACTATATTAATGTATAAATTTAAACATTATATTTTTTTCTAATACAAAAATGTAAAAATATATTTATATCTTAAAAAAATTATTTGCAACCATATCAGTTTTTATGGTTTTTTATTTTAAATTTTATTTGTAGACTTATAAATTTAATAAACTTTGTTAAAAAAATATTTAATAAAATAATTAATTAAAACTTTTGACTTAGAAATCTACGCTGGATAATTGCATTTAATCCTTTGTTACAAAGAATTTATAAATTTATTATTCATATTTTAAATGAATTAATATACTTTTAAATATATTTAAAAGTATTACTAATAAAAAAATTCTTTATAAAAAAACAAATTTAATTTCAATTACAACAGTTCATAGATTTTAAATAATTGAATTATTCTTCTATTTTTGTTATTTTTCAATCAGTAGGAATAGTTACAGTTGTTGAAATATAAATTATTATTTTTCTAAAATCAATACAAATAAAAAATTGCTTTTGAAAATATATTTAATTATTTTATATTTCTGATTTTAAATGTAGGTTTTTAAATCTCATATTTATAATATTTATTATAAACGTATATAAGAAATTCACTTGTATATTTCATTTAAAATTCTTTACTTTTATGATCCCAAAAATGTAAGTTTTGAAAAAAAAATTTTTTTTTATAACTTAGAAGACATCATACTTTTTATGTTATAAAATTATTGTTAAAATATGAAAAAAATCTTGGAATCTATGTCTTTGCAAAGTTTTGATGTACATATGGTATAAATGGATGGAAGATTAGGATGAAGATATGCGTATATACATATATATTGCAAGTTATATAATATTATAATAAAAATATCTATTATCTATCAAAATATTTTTAATAATAAATAAAATACCTTATTATTTTTAACCATATTTCAATAAAGCAAGGATAGCTATATTTTATATTGTTTAATTTAATTATAAAAGAAAAATATGTTTTTAATTCTTTAGATAAAACTACTAAAATTTGAATGAAAACTTTCTACGCATATCAAAATAATTTTGTGTGGTTAAAGATTCAATTATAATAATTGTTGTTTTTTTCATGGTCTTATTATTATTAATAAAATTGAATTAATTAAATGAAAACAATATTTTTCTATACAAAAATTTATAATTTTGTAATTCTTCGTTAATTTTAAACTTATTTTTCATGATACCAATTTATATCATTCACTAGTCTAAGTGGTATCACTGCTTTTTAAGATGATTTTATTTTAGAAATCTTAAAAATAAAAAATGTTTAAAAATAATGTAAATCGAATCTTTTTATTTATAACAAATTAGCTGAGAGTAATAAGGAGAAATAACCTTATTTGATTCGTACATGTAGACTTCTGAATTTAATTGTATTCTTTTTTATATTCATACCTATACCCACATAAAAGTGTTGCTCGTTTCTCAGGTGATATGCCTCACCTTCATTGATCAACGGCACTGGTATGCTGATGACACGAACAGCCACACGTTTAATGTTAGGCGTGGGATAGGCTACAACCGCAAGTTTGAATTGTCTGTGGCAGCATGTTTAACATTAGTGTACTCGCGAGGGCTGGACTTCCGCTACGTCAGGAAATTTCGATTCTCTGACTCAGGATAAAGCAATATCGAGAATTAATTTATAAGGAGATCTCGGATCAGTTTGTCTATAAAAGCATAAATTTCGTTGGAATACGTTCACTCAATATTAAAAATACCTTATTCATTGGTACCTTCTTTTGAAGATTTTTTTTATCTTTATAATTAAACTGTTTTCAAGTAATTGTAAAATAGTTCAAAGAATAAATTCTTTGAATTTTTAAAATATTTTCTTTTTACAAGAAAAAGATTTAAATAGAAAATTTAATTTTCTAATTGAATAATACCTATTTCGTTTTCTTTTTCTTTATATACTGATTTACTTTTGTTTCTTCAACTCTAATTTTCAATGAAACCTTTGTTATTTAAAAATTCTTTTGTTTATTTAACATTAGCTTCAAAGAAGTAGAAAATTGTACATTTCTTAAAAAATTCAATAGAGTATTACAATTTACGTTACAAAAGAATTATAGAAATATCGTATTAATATGTATGATTATTCAGAATAACAAAAAAGTAGTTAAATAACTTTTAATTACTTTTAAATAAACTATCTTTAGACTTAAATAATCAAATATACATTCTAATATAAAAATATAATAATAATTTTTAAAATGAGTCAAAAAACCTTTTTATTTTTTCAATAAAAGACAAATATATACGATTAATGATTTACTTGTAAATTTTTAGTTTATGATAATCTTAATGATAATATTAAGACAGAATTATATTTATAATGAATAGTTAAATACAATTTTTAAAAAATTTTATAACCAGTTTTGAATAAAATTGAATGAAATAAAATTTAAAATTTTATTTTACTGAACGATAAAAAGTTCAGGAATACAATAATATAGAATTAGAAGAAAATTCTACTTTCAATATAAGATATTATAATTAATATCTTCAAAGAATCAAAGAAATATAATCTTTATTATAATAAAAAGCTGAATTATTTCTGAAATTTTTTGTACGAATAAAGTATTCAGAAATACGAAATTTTTGTATTACTGTAGAAATATATTTACAAGAATGAAACTGTATTTTAATAAATGTAAATTATTCACAGATATTTTAAATATAATTTTAAATTTATTTATATTATGAATATAAATATTAGGATAAATTTAATTATTTAAAAATATATTTTTTTATTCGAGCGACATTTTATGAATAATTAGATGATGAAATTTATGAAAGAATTTTACCTAAAATTGTTAAGAGTAAACTTTTTAATAAATGATAGTTTCATTTTATATCGTGTATTATTTTATTTTAGAAATAGATATAAATACAGCTTCGGATAAATTTTATCTACTACATTTTAAAAGGCTAAAAATAAAAAAAACATAATCGTAAAAAATTATTTTGACAGCATTAAAGCAGAATATCGTGCAAACAAAAGATTTATACAATTTACCTAAGATTTCACGTCTCGTTAAATGCTGATTCGAGGTAAAGCTGATTATTAAAAACCAGCTTTGCTTACAATAATGAAATTCAAGTGATGCAGTTCCTACGGCTTCTCTCATCTTAATGTCATTATTTCGAATATTACCGAATAATAGATCCGTATAAACATTTGCAAATAAATAATAGTAATGCGGGAAATGCATTTGCACGTGCAAAATATCTGCTATACCTGTCGTCGATAAGAACAAAGCCCGAGGGCAATTGCCTCGCGAACTTCCAGTCGTTTTCTTTGTCTTATTATTCTTTCTCTCGCTCACCGTTGCTTCGACTTATCGACTGTCGGATGAGCGATACAATGTATTTGTAATACGTGAACACTTGCGCAATCATATATACGTCTATATTTGAGTGCATATACGTATATTTATATCTATTATTTGGCCCAAGAGTAACAAAAGCGGAGTTTATCCATTGTCTTATTTAAACAATGAGAATCTGGATAATAAACTCATTGAAATAATATGTAAAATCGTTTTTTTAACGTAAAATCGTTCTGCATTAGAAATGAAATAAAGAATGTTTTACATTGAGTGCATCTTTTTTCCTTGTCTTTACTTTCATTTTTATTTTTATTGCTGCTTATTCTTAAATGAGAGATTCAGTTAGCGATTTTGTAGGTTATTTCCATGTCACGCGTGAGTTCCTGCAAATTTTATGGTAGCTTCAGAATTTATAGATCTCTAGTACTAATAAATATTACAAAGTATTTAAAAGTTAAAAGAAATAATTTTAAACGATACAAACATATTTTTATACATTTTTTTGGATTTGTATATTAATTTTGTATTATGAGCTTATGTATTTATAATAAAATTTATTAGTATTTAATATACTCTTGGATGAATTATCCGTTTGAACAATAATTTTTAGTATTATTGTTAAAATTAAATTAAGTTAATTAATTGAATGAAGTTAAATTTAACAACTCAAATTCGTACTAACGATATAAAATGATTATTTATAATTAAAGTAAAAAAATAATATTATGTAACGTTTTTTATTGTTATAAAAATATATTAATTAGACTTACGAGAATGTAGTTGTTATAATTTTTTTTAATGAATTTCTTTCTGTCGACCGTCGAGTTATAAAGCGCTTTTAAAGCTACCACGAAATTTTTCAGTGCTAATTCCCTCGAGCGGTAGAAAGAAAATAGAAGAAACGTCGTTTGCGAATTATCAATTGGATAGATCATACAACCTGTTTTTGCCTATATAAAAGAAATATATGAATTAACAGTTAGTTAATAGTCTGTGGTAATTATAAATTGATATGAAATGATTTTATAATTTCTAAAAAATATATCTCTAGATTACTAAGAAAATGATTTAGTCTTTTACCTTGAAACTATACGAAATTTCATTTTTCTCGCATAGCTCGAGGAGGAAATTCTGGCATACGATTGATAATCCTTTGATATATAATTTACCACTACATACAACAAAGCGATGATTCGCCTTACTTGATGACAACATCTGCGAATCATCTTCCGCATTCATGTTATAACTAATGTTTATTCAATTTGTTACTTTTTGTAAAATTAAGCATAAACGATAAAATTATGACCTATTTCATTTATAATATCAGATACGAATATTTTTTAATTTTTAAAATATCAAAATCATCGGTTCAATATGTATACTATATATAGTTCAATGAAATAATCGAAAAAGTCGATTTTATATTTTAGTATGTAAAATGAACATTTGAAAGAAAAGTAGCTGTACATACTAAAATATTTTGTGAATATATTTTGTGAATGTATATTATAAAAATGTATATAGAATAAATTTAGTATTCGAGAAATGTGCAATTAAAGACACTTTTTTTTTTTTAATTTTTCAGGTTATTAAATCATCGGATTTTCTCAAAGAATTTAATAATTTAATACCACTTATTTCAGTTATAAAACATTTTATGTAGTCATCATGTACGTTTTATTATAGTTTTTAAATGCTAATATCTCATATGAAAACTATAAAAAATTCCATTTTGTGGTGATGATCTTCATTTCCGAAAAATAATGTTTTATTCCTGGAAATTTTCTATTGTAAGCATAAAAACTGAGAGTAATAAATATGATGTATGCAGCAATGACAAGGAAAAATAGGAAATGAATTTAATCATAATGCATTTGCGTATCGAAGAAATAATTATTATAAGTTTTTTACCAATCAGTTTGTGATATATTCAAACAAAATCTTCTCCAATCATCGAAAGAGAGTAGATCCGTATAATAAGGATCGATATCCACTACCCAATAATGCAAGGTCTATACAAAATAATATATATTTTATATGTAATATTTTATATAAAATATATTTATTTTTTATTACAATTAATTTCATTTCGTCAAAGTTATTGAAACTAAATATTTTAAAGAGATTCTATTGTTTATATAATTTCATAATTATATAATTTATACTCGCGATTTCTTAATATTGTAATCGTAAAAATAAACAACCATTTCAAAAATATGTTTCATTAGGTCAAAAGTTTATGACTACTCGAAAGTATAGCAATTATTATTTCAACGTTGAAGCTTAAGTAACTTTTGAAACAACGAAAAGATAGATTTAAACCAAGATTAAAATTAATAGAGATGCGAAAGAAAAAGCGACGAAGCCACGGTTTAAATAATTTGAAATAAATCTACTATTAAATATAAACGTATAAATTACAAATAACAAGAGGTTATTCGTAAAAAGAAAAAATTTGATTTTTTATAATAACTGGGCCAAACGAGATGAAAAAGCGGCACCTCTTTGCCATCGTTGTTTTTGTGGCGAAACACGACGACGTCGGCGCCAAAGAAACCAATGAACTGCTCGGAGGTGAGCAAATCGCCTAACTTGTTCATCACCTCTTTGACAGTTTTGATTGGAAGAATCGTCTGTGGAATGATGTAACCCACGTCGCTCCAGCTGCAATTTTCCCGATTGCGTTTTCGGACAACGTCAGCGACCGTTCGGAGGCAGACCTTGGCTGTGTCGTGTTCGATGAAGAACCCGAAGCTCACCGTCTGGTAATCCGTCGGAGGGTACGCCATTAGCACAGCACCTACGAGAAGTAAATTTTCATACGTTGTTTTAGCTCTTATTTTGCTTAAATCTTCGTTAAATTCGCGTGTTATTTACTACAATTTTCGAATCAGGGTCGTTGGAGTATACGTTACATCTAATCTTAAGTACGGTGTTATTATATATATAATTTTTTTTGAATTTTTATTATCGCCAATAAATGCTATTTTATATTTTTAGATTAGTGTATATTTTTACGATACCATCCTTTAATCCTCGAATTTTTAGCGTGCGAGCTGCTTAAAATAATTCTGTTGTTAATTTATGCAGTTGGGCTTTAATTCATTATAATTTATTTTACTATTACAAGGTTTAATTCTAATATTAGTTAGTTGAATAATTTTATTCATACGATACATTTTAGCTATATTTTAATCTGCAATAAATTGAGCTCACAAGCATTATTGTATGGATCTAGTGGATTTATATACCGACTTGTGTATATTATGCACATACTATTTATATTTTCATACATAATATGTTGCATCTATCTTATAAATATTTTACATATTTAATATTTTATTTTAATCAAATTAGAAAAATATTTTATTATTCAATATTATTTTTGCATTACACGTGTATTTATAATTGAAGAAATACATTGATGTACTGTATTTATATACAAATGTAAGTCTTTTGAATTTAATTATTTACTAAAATGTATGTATCGACAGATTTGTGTAAATACTATAAACGAATGGTTTTAAATAATTAAATTATTGTATATATAAAGTTATAATTAAAACTTCGAAAACTTTAAATATGAATGTTTTTATAGTAAACTTCTCAGTAGTAATAAGACTAATAATCTCATAGAAAAAATGGTAAAATAAAAACGTTTCAGTTTATAGGCAAGAAACGTAAAATTAAAAAAAAACTTTCCACGCGAAAAAGGATGCACTTCTTTAAACAAGTAATTATTGATAATTAGACGATTCATTGAGTGGACACGCATAAGTACATATTTTAATTTTTTGATTGTATACTTTCATTGTTATAAAATAAAGATTTTCACAGTGATGAATTTTGATTATATTTTATTTTTATAGATTAATACATTCCTATTATAGATGAATATTTATATTTGAATCTATTAATATGCATTTAAATCTGACTTATAAATAAATAAATAAATAAATAAGTAAATAAATATATACATATGAGAATATGCATACAGATATGCATGATTAATAAATTTATGTGACATTAAGAGAAACAATCGTTGCTTCTTCTAAGAATTGTTTATCAAAGCGCTTTTTTAAAACAAATATATGTGTATAATCCTTGAATATTATGCATACTTAATTCAGTAAATTAATTTTTTATATTAATTTTAAAATAAACTGTAAAAATCATCTTAAATTAATGTAATCATTTTATATAAACAAGATCAAAAACGCATTAAACCAATTTTGATACCGAAGTTTGAAAATGACGTAATTTCAAATATATTAGAAATAGTATTCATAAAAATAAAAAAAACTTAAAATGAATATAAATAACTTATTTAATATATTAAACAGATATAAGAAATTAATAATTAATAATATAAAAACCATATAAAGTTAAAGTTTTTGGGAATTTACGAAAAAATAGTAATATTTAATATTTCTTCTCTCATTATAATCACAAGATACAAACGATTAAGTGAACTTTATACAACTATTCAATAGCTTTATTTCAGTCTTAATTTGAAACATGATGCATGCACACTTATTCATGTAAGTATACACACATAAATTTACTTTTATGAATATATTTTTGCATATCATTAATTATAGATTAGTAAAATACTAAAATAATTAAATAAATATATTCAAATAAATAATCATTTGCCATTTTTTGTCTTGCAGTCAGTATTAATCTCTGTCAAAAAATGCCGAAAAGGCTGTAATTCCTTCAGTTTCATCTTCTGTTTCAGATTCAGCAGAAATAACTTTTACTACGACTACTTCGATAGTTATGAGTAAAAAAAGTAACACAAATGCTGCCAGATTTTTTTCTTGATTAGATATAATCACGTCACCTTCCACCAGTATTGTAGTGAATATTAAATTTACAAAACACATCATATTTATTTTTTTAAAACTGTTAAGCAGACAATTATTGTCTTTTGATCGATTTCTTTCAAATTCAATTACTTCACCTGACAAATTGTCATACATTGGTTAGTTATTGTTTAATTATTTATTTAACTTCGGTATTAATCACTTAAATAGTTTATACTTATACTAATGAGAGACATGAATTTTAATGTTAACTGTTTTTGGTCTGAATAAGGAATAAATTACTTGTAAGCTTGTTAAGCTTTAGATAACAAGTTTTAATAATTTTTCTTTTGAAATATTTGATATACAATTTCGAAGAAAGTTAAACTCAATATTATTAATTGAGTTTCATATGGGAAGACAGTACGTGATATCAATATTATTTGTTATAAGAATAAAGCCAATAAAAGCGTTAAGTAAATTGTAAATAAATTAGCCATATATTTATCAACAGTAAAAATACAAAATACAAAATGCACCAACATTTCATGATTTAAATTTAAACTACCGGTATGGAGTATGAAAGTTCCGTAAATTCATTGTTTATAAATAAAATTAAAATTTTGTAACTTTTATTAACGGATGTTTCTTAGATTACGTGTATTCTTCCGCCATATTCTTTATTTTAGAAGTATACATATTGTATGTATTTTAGACATATAATATTTACTTCTAAATATTTTACGAATTTTTCAAAATATTTTTTTATAATACAATTTGTTGAAATGTTTCTAAAATAGACTATTTAAATTTTTATCGTTAAAATAATAAATATACTTTTTTAATTGAAAAACTATGGTTATGATTATATAATATTCTGCATAATTGAAGATTTATAGTAAAAAATTGTTTATAAAATAAAATTTCTATATTGGATGCAAAAATTCCTTAAAAACAAAGATTAAATGTGACAATTTTATGTATATATTTACAAATATATATACATACTTTGTAAATAAATATAATGTTATTATAATTTTATCTCGATTAATTTTTATAAAATTAATTTTTTTCTTTAAAAATATATTTTTACAAAGTACAATATTTCGAATATCGTACATTAAAGTTTAACAGGTTTATATATTAAAATTGTAGGATTTAATATTTTTTAAATTATGATAAAATATTTTTTTTATTTATATTTTTATTATTCATACAAATATTTGAAAGCTGTTTACTTTCTACACTGTGAAATATTAGATCATGTTAATATACGAGTAAACATATTTTATTGATTGATTTCACAAAATTTAAGTTATACATTGTTGTATGTTACGTTTGAATTATTATAAAAATGAAATAAATTGTATAATTGATGATTATGTAATTTTGAGGAATAAAATTTATGACATATATTATTATAAGTTTAACGAAATAAAGATCATAACTTTTATAATTTCAATGATGAACATGAAATGGAGATTTTTTTATAAAAACTTATTAAAACTATCTTAAAGTTTTAAGCGTTAAGATTTATAATTTAAAATATATTTCAATATTTTTACGAATAAAAAAATATCAATAGACTGATAAGTGAATAGTATATAAATGTACTAATATATGATTCCAAATTTTTATAAATTAATTATTTTATTATTTTTCTACACATTTAAATATAAATGTTTATATTTTATATTAAAATACTTCCACTAAAAATTTAAGTAAATAAAATTTTAAAAATTTTAATTAAAAAATTAGAAATATTAGAAATATCTACTCGGCTAAACGGAATTCTTTTATATTTTATCAATTTTCAAGTTTCTATACAAACTAATTAAAAATATTAATTATTTTACTTTCAATAATGAATAAAAAGATAATAATAAAAAAATTAATAAGTATAATAATTTTTTTATTTTGTATAACATTTATTTTAGTCTTATGTAAAATACATTAATATTTTTAATTTAAAATATTCGTTGCACGACTTAAAATTTTTATAAAATTCTTTTTGTGTAAGCTAATTATCGAGATCAATTAAATATATTTAAATAATCAATAATTAAATATCAGCTCATAAATTACTTACCATGTTTTTTCATTTCGGCTAAGAAATCCTTACCATCCTTGTAGATCATTTTATTTACTTGCAATCTTTGCGGCAGTATATAAAATAGATAAGGAATAAGGTCTTCCTTGAAATATTAAAATAGAAAATGGTTTAATTTATTTTCATACGTTTTATTAATAAAATTTTAATAAGTGCTCTTAAGAGTTGGGATATTTTAATTTAAAAGTACAATGTTTTTAAAATAAAACTTTTAAATTCTAATACATTCTTTAAAACAATGTATAAAAATATCATTTTCTTTTACGGAAAATTTTAATAACGAATAAAGGTTAATAAGAATTATGTGTGATTTAATTGTCTTTGAATGTTAATTGAGTGGAAATGGTTCCTTTATTCCTTTGTGATCGAGTTTCAAAGAGAAAAGTTATTGTATTATAGTGGAAAATAAGAAATATTTATACCAAAAGAAACAAGTTATAATTCAATAGCAAAGCAGTATAATTAGATCTTTTTTATATACACAAATTACGCGTGTTAAAAAATTAAATATAAATTTTACATTAAAATTTAGATCTTTTAAAGTCTTTACTTCATAATACTTTGAGAAAATTACTTTCTACAAAGATAACCCAACGATGAAATAGTAAAAAAAATGTTAATCCAGTAACACCGATAATTTCGTATTAAAAAAATGATGAAAATGTGAATTTATGCATAGATCTGGCACGTCATACTTACCTTCGGGATGTAATATTCAAAAGGTTCCAGACGGAGAATTGCACTTTGATTACTACAAAAGCCACAATTGATCTTTAGGAGCCATAGCCTTTGAAGGCAGCACGAAGACCGGGACATCATCTCGGCTATTTTCTTGCACAGCTGCACGAGAAAAGCGGGAGTATTTTTATGTGTACGTATATTTACGGGTATGGGAAATTCGATTCCGGTACTATCAGCCTGCGAAATGGCCTTCTTTTCTCTCATCGTTGTCTTCCCTTACGTCGGGCAAATTCCGGACGCCGAAGAACGGCGGCCGTTGGATATTCGCCTCGACCAGAAGTGACATCACGTAGTGCTTGTCGAGTAAACGCTCCTGGAACTTTAAGCAGGGACCTGCATCGCGATAAAAAGAAGATTTGTAAAGTGTCGTTCACCTGTGGGGCTTTGGCGTACCGGATTACCAAGCTCTTTTTTTCTTGTTTCAATTCTTTAGTTTTTTGCAATAGACGCTTTATCTTATGGCTCTTGTTCTACGAGCCTTTGTTTGCATCGGTAATGCACAAATGCAATAAAGCTGTTTCTTTTAAAAGCTTTGCGAAGGAACGAATATTTGATAATATTATCGGTCGTCGTGTTTATATTAGGATTATGTCTTCGATGAAGATTATTATAAATTTTTTTTTGATAAATATATTCATTCATACGGCATTTCTGAATAAATTTGAATACACTCGTTCGTTTTATCCACTAATTTTAATATTTTAAATATATTATTACCAAAAGAAAATCTTAATGATGGTATTTTTCGAAAAAGGAATTAGAGAAAATTCGTTCGAAGTAGTTATCGTGAATTCGGATTTTACAAATATGATTTTCGTTTCTTTATTGGAAATTTTTATATAAAAAACTGTATATTTTAAAAGTTAACGAATTACAAAAAAGAAAATAAGCTGGATTAGAAATTCTTGAACTGTAAATGTACTTATGTGCACAATGTTAAATAAAATGTATTGGGTATAAATTTCATATTGAAGTAAATAATATATATTTTAAAAAAATTGAAATACAATAAAATTCATGTATATGTCATTGTAAAAATTCAATAAGTTTACAATTATAAAATAAGAACTTTAGTAATTAAAGAAGTATTACTTATTATATAATTATTTGTCGTTTTTTTCGATTAATTAATTATATTATATATAATAAATTAAAAATTGGACCTTAT
The DNA here is from genome assembly GCA_018907195.1 of Dolichoris vasculosae. Classification (NCBI taxonomy): domain Eukaryota; kingdom Metazoa; phylum Arthropoda; class Insecta; order Hymenoptera; family Agaonidae; genus Dolichoris; species Dolichoris vasculosae. The sequence continues at coordinate 1,746,709 of JACCHY010000001.1, forward strand.
AAAACTGAAATAAAATTAAAATGAATATTTATTTTATAAGTGTAGATTATATAAAAAAACTAATTAATTTAATAAGATCGAATATTTATATTAATTTATATAAATTCAATATTATTATCATAAAAAAAATGTTCTTTTTTAAAATATCTCATCATTTTAAAAATAGTTAAACAACTGTTTTAAAAATTTTATATAAACATTGTCAAAGTTAACGTATTTATATTCTTGAAAGGAAGAGTAATATATATTAAAGAAAACTACTGCTTACCAATAATAGGTGTCTTTAATTCACAAGCAATAAAAAGATCCGTTTTACTGAGTATGCCTGGAATTATAAATCCAGAACGACCGGCTGAAAGATGTCTAACTCTACGGAAAACGGAAGGTGAATAGAAAAGATTTTCACAGCCACTTCGAATTTTTTCATCGATCGAGGTGGATAAACTGAAAATTAAAAATTTATAATATTGATTTTATTTTATATTCATACATGTATGGTACATAATTTATTCGTTTACTTCAAGACATTTGAACAAATAATTTTTTTTTATGTTGCACATAAATTCTGCTATATATTTAAAAAAACAGATTATATTTTTATTTCGTATTACAAAATTATTGAAATTGAATGAAATGTATTTTAATTTAAAAAATTATAAAAAAATCTATTTTATAGTATATAATATTACTTTTTTTATAATATATGATTAAATATTTTTATATCTTCGTTAATATATTCATTGAATAGAACATAATATACTGAAATATATACAATAAATGTAAAAACTTAAAAACTAGCTTCTTAATATATATTATGCATTAAAGTGATAAATTTTTTAAAGATAATATATAGTGTGTAATCGGTGTACCATTCATCATCATTGATTATAATCCACAATCTTGAAAAAGATACATCTGGTCTGGCTATTTTGACAAACTCAATCAGACTAGATCTCATACCGCAACTAGATTTTCCTGGATACACATAAATTACATCTGCATTACTATTTACTAACCAACCTATTCTACCAATCTATGAAAAATAATTCTTGTTATTCAACGAAATATTATATATTAAAGTTTAAAAATATGGATCGTATAATGTTAAAAGAATTACTTGAGTATTTTGTAAAGTGTTAAAGTCTGTATTAATTTTACATCTTAGATGACAAGGATAACTCATCGAAGGCAAATGAATAACAATGTGTGGTTTATTTATTATAGAGTACCATCTTTTTGTAGTGCAATTAGTCCTAAAATTATAAATAGAAGAAAAATGAATTCTAAATTGAGTTGATTAAAATTTTTATTGAATAAATAACATATTTTTTCAACTATTTTGATGAAATAGATGATTATAATTATTATTTCTAGTAATTCCATTCACTTTATTATATATATTAATATATTTTTGTTAAAACAAATATATATGTAAATTAAAATTGTTAATAAAACTAAAGATAACACTACTAACCATTTTAATAAGCTAATACAAAGGGTAGAGAATCCGTACAGTTCTATATCCTTGAATCTATTCAAATCATCAAATTTGTCTTTTTTTGAAGGTAATATACAAATATCATTGCAACATATTGCTCTACCTTTCCCTTCATTTTTATATAATTCTTTCAATTTTTTGTCTCTTTTTTCCAATATTAGGTCGACCACTTTTACAAATTGTCCCCACTTTCCTATACTTTGACATTTTCCGACGTAATCAAGTTTAAAAGGCAATTGAGGAGTACTTACATAATGTGGAATGTCTAATAAATAATCTTGGTAGTGACGAAAAGCTATAGGATTTTTACGGAATCCACATTCTTCTTCGGTTTCCTCCGTTTCTGTTTCTGTTGAACATGAACAGTACTCCAAATTATCTGTTGTAGAAGTTTCAGTACTGTATAAAAGAATAGAAACTATTTATCGCTTAAAAAAATGAAATTTAGTAAATATAGGATCTAAAATTCTTTATAAAATAATAAAAAAATATGTAAATTTTTATTCGTAAAATAATAATTACTTTCAGAGTTAGAAAAAGTGGATACTTATTTACAATACTTTAATTTTATATACCTGTCCGTATCTACTACTACTGGAACAATATAAAACTCAGGCGGTTTTTTTCTAGAACATGGAATTTTAGTAGCGTCAATGAAACTACTCAGGTATTCATCTAAAGCACTTTTAAGAATATTAACAAAATCTTCTATTTCTTCTTCAGTGTATTTAGGTTTTGACTTATACCCTTCACAAAGAACATTCAATTCTGAGGAATTTTGTGAGCATTGACAATCTGAAAAACTTTCTGGGATCCATTCAGACGAATTATCAAAAGAGTATTTCTTAATTTTAAACTGTTCTTTAGATTCATCTTTATTCTGTTCCAATTTATTTGAATTTTCATCTTTATTTTTCAATTTCGCGTTGAAATTATTTGTCTTTGATGTTTGTGTATTAACCTCATTTACTAGTGGTATTTTTTTCGATCGATAATCCATTATTTCAATATTGCAAACTTCTTAATTTACGTAAAATGTATATTACAATCGTTTAGATTTTTCAGAATATTTCCATCTACGATACGTTTGAATTTTTTATATGGATAAAATTAATTTCAGAATTTACTTTGAAAAGAGGTTATAAGAAATATTGACAGAATTTTTATGTAAACTGAAGTTAATACTTTAGTATCTGAACATTATAAAGTATTTAAATAGTTAAGATAATTACTTTAATGAATTAAATTGACTTATTCATTAGTAAACTATAGAGAGAAATTTTAATTCGCATAAATTAAATAAAAAATAGTTTCATTAAAACATATTGCTTTAGATTCAAAATGTGACTTTTGTTAAAATTAAAAAATATAAATACATGATTTAATATAATACAAAAAAAATAAGTATAAGTAATTTTATTTTTAATTTTTGAGTTTTGTTTGGTTATTTTAAATTAAATTTGTATTTAGTCTTTAAAACTTATTTTAAAACAAATATAATCGTAATATAAATTTGAAAAGTATTTTAAAAATTAAAAATTTATAAATTATTATTTTGTGTAAAAAACATAATTAAATTTTTATACGAAATAAGTTATTTTAAATTATATTTTTTTTAAAAAAAAAAATAAAATATTTTATTTGAAATACTACTGTGATAGTATGAAATGAATATAAATTTATTGATTTATTCGTCGTGATTTTTACATATATGTTAATAATTTGAAATATCATATATTATATATTGAATAACAAATAAAAGAAAAAATAAAAAATTATTTATATTTAAGAAAATAAATATATTGCAAAAGATTGAACTGATAAGAGCTAAGTTCTGTTTTAAAAAAGTTATCTATGTAATTGAATAAATGTTTCTATGCTTCATCTATAATTTACGATTACTTATAAATTACCAAGTGATATAAAAGTATATTAGTCGCAGTATAAAAGAATATTTCAATCTCAAGAAAATGATGACACATTATTAAGTTCATTTTTCCTTGACGTTCGCATTACTTTCTGTTTGCATAATTTAGATTAAGAATAATTATAAGAGACAATAAATTCAAAAGATTATTATAAAATTTAAATGAACTAATAGAAAATAAATAACGATAAAAAATTTCAATAAAAGATTATTGTATTACAATTGAAATATAAATATTAGTTTATTGAAATATGTTTTATTATATTTAAAAAATATTGTTTATTAAACGTTCTGTTTTCATTTAAAAAAAATAAATATACATAAGTTAATAAAATTATATAAAGTAATTAAAAAACATTTATATAAAACATATTTTTCGAAAATAAAAGAAATAATAGCATCGATAAGTGTTTTAATTATAACCACTACACTTAATATATAAAATAACATATAATACAACTAATTAAATGATTATTAAGTTTATAAAGTTGTTCTATTCTAAAATTAAGTATATTTAAATTGAATTCAATTGATATCGTAATTAATTAATTTTATTGCGTTCTAATATCAATGAAAATAAATTTGAACTATAATAAACTAATAATAAATAAATAATTTACTAATTTAAAATTGCCAATTGAATGAATAAATAAATTTTCAATTTGTATTGATATTATTAAAATTTTTTTATTATAATTTTTTAAATAATTTTTTAAGCAGATATTTTACTATATTAAAATTTGATCGAATATATATTGATATTTTATAAATTTTAGATTCTCTAATCATTAGGCATAAAAAGTAATTAATCTAGTCATTAGTAAATAATTAGATAAGTAATATATGATTAAGTCAATAATTATTAAAATAAAATAAAATTTTATTAAATTTCTAAAAAATATAACATAAAAATTATAAAAATTATTGTTTTAGATTTCATAAATATTATATTTAATTAATAGAATAAATAAAATTTTAATTAGTACTTTTAAAAATAAAAATCTTTCTGTTTTATAATCAATTTATATATTTTTTTTTAATATTTAATGAAATTAGTATTTGAGAATTATTCTATAATAAAAGAAATTAAATTAGCACATACTTGCAAAATAATAAAAAATCATCATAACAATTATTTATTCAAGTATATTAATACAGCCGAAACTGAATAGAATACGTTTATCGTCATTAAAAATATTAAAAACAGATTATAATTTGGAAAACTTATTTTACAAAATAAAAGATAATAGAGAAGAAAGGTTCAAGAAACTAAAATACAAATATTTAGTAAAAAACTTTAATAATAATATTATTATTATTTTATAATTCATAATTAATAAAAAACAACGGTTTATTAATTTACATATTATTGATAGAAATAATAACATTATTTACTTTACATTATTTTACATGCTACATTATTTTATACATATATCTAAAATGCTAACATCAAATAAATAACTATCATAACAAAGATACACTCCAGTTATAAAACGAACTGTAATAAATCTCGTAGTTAAAGCTAGGAACAATTATACTATAGGTCAAATTTACATCTGGACGTATATCAAAGACGACGTAAATGGCTTTGTCTTTTTACAAGATCCTTTAGTCGATTATCAACAGAATGATCACTCAAACTGTTATTATCTTCCGGTGGGGGTTCAAAATATTTCTTTCGATAAATACCAGTTGGATCATATTTACTTGCAAGAATTTCAAACTTTTCAGGTTCAAACTCTCTGAAATGAAAAACATGTTACAGTATATTGTATTATTTAAAATTCAAATACACTTAATATTAATTTTGCACGTTCTGAGAACAATTTTTTATAACGTGTAGATATTTTAATATTCCGTTTTTAAAATAAAAAATGGTGCTAAAGCATTAATAATTAATTAGTGTTTAAATTCTTTTGCAAATTAGAATTTAAACTCTTTTTTCAAGAAAACATTTCAAAGAGATTTAATTGTATGCTTTTTTAATTGGCTTCATTACGCAAATTGTACTGCTTACGGTTTAACAATAAATGATTAATTAATCAAATATTCTAAATAGAATAAAATTGAGATATATCAATAAAAATATTTAATATAATAAAAATCTCATAAAATCTAAATAAAATATTCCAAGTTTGAATTATTGATCGCTGAAATACTATAAAACAAGAGTTCAAAATCCTATTGAAAAATTTAATAGAAGATTATTTAGTTAAACATTGTTTTATATATAACAATTAAAAAAGTTCTTTTATGTAGTAAAGAAGTCTATCGATGTATAATTTATTTAAGATTATTTTTTATAAATTTTTTATTAAATTCTATCGTTATTTACCTATATTTTGCCAAAATTAAATGTAAGAAAAACTGCAAATATCATAACAATTCAATTATAAGAAGATGATGAAAAGTATGAACGTTTGTATTACAAGTTTGAAAATACACGTTGAAAAATTAGAATTTTAATTTAATTGAAATAAAAAATATTTATTATGTAATAATATTAAATTTTTAATTTTTAAAAATAATAAGACACAAAAAGAATATTTAACCTATATAATTGTATTATTTTACAAAATTATTTTACATCTATAATAGTGTAAAATTTGAAATTCTGAAAAAGTAAAAATTTCTTAACAAGTAATTTAAATAAAATTTGATCTTCAGCAATACTAAATAAACGATTATCGTGATTGTCTCGATAATTAATGATCTTCTGTATACGCACACGTCATGTACTAGTCGATTCGGATGCGTGTCACGAAAGTGGTTCGCTCTCTAAGTCCATACCAATAGGCCACATCATAAGACAACTATGTGATTAGCGTTCACGATATTTGCACGACTACTTCCTGATACTAACTTTTTTATTTTTAGGCTTAGCTCAAGCATATCGCCTTTGTTTTTCAAGTGTATATTATATTTTTTCTACGTTCTTCCAAGAAAATAACGTGTTTTTTATGTTCTTTTTATCGAGGTAATAGATGAAATCTAATTACACAAGCGTTGATGAAGATCAATGGTTATTTACCGTAAAGAATATTCTTTGTTTTCTTTGTTGTACCGAGAAAGTAATCTTTGAGTTCGTTAATAAGAAGTTTATATTCTACGTTACGTATAAAAAAATTGACTTTTAAATTTTTAAAAATCTTTTATTACCTTAAAAATATGTAATTTAATTTAAAAGAATACGTGCTTATTATATATATTTTATTCAACTAGATAACTATTTTTAAATGTAGACAGGAGCAAACAAATCGATTTTATATAAATATTTTTTCATCTTTTACGCTAAATACAGGACTCAACGATGAATTCAGAATTAAATAAATCAAAGTTAACATTATTTGTATTTTTAATATTCATTAGATGATAATGGAAAATTTATTTCAAAATAGGTTTTAAAAACATTGTCTTACACTGAATGTAAGTTGTTTAATTATGCGATAAGAAATACATGTGTTCGAAGTGCGAAATATTTTGCATAAATGTATTTAATTTTTTATCGTGAGATATATCAAAATCTTTGAAAATTAAATATTTCCCTATAAATTTGTGTTACATCGCAAATTGTATCTAATCGATAACTTACCTCAAATAACGTATGACTTTTATAGAACCCTCCCGTTGACTTTTGGTACACTTTGCACACGCATTTTCCAGTGCTTCGGGAAGATTACCTGCAATCGTTAAAAATAAAATAAATGAATTTAAAAGTACAAGGATTTTGAAGGCTGTTAAAATCATTATCTTAATTACAATAAACACCGGAAGTGCCACATTAAGCAGTAGCAAAACTTTGCTAAGCTCTTGCGCAAACTGCATCTCGATTGGTATATCGCGATTGTGTGCAATGCCGCTACGTGGGTGTATTTACATGACTTTTCCTAGATTTTAGTTGATGCGTAATGTATACATTACAATACTCTTTAAACCCTTGTACTGTATGAGTTACTTATTCTACGATTGCGGTCTTATCCCTTTTTAAAATAATAATATGCTTGACCAAGACAAAATTCGTATTCTCTAGATTTTCACGATAGATATCGTCTTACAAAATACGAAATAACATAGTCTTTTGTCACATAAGTATAGTATTACTATATTTAATGCGCTATTGATTGTAAGTAATTTATTAGCGACTCGAGTTCTTTCCAGATGACGGGTTGCATAATGGTATTTGATAATAGCCTATTATCCTACAATTATTCTTTTTTTTCTAACTACTAAATTGTAAGTATAAATACAAAATAGTAATTATTCTTATAAATTTTATATTATAAAGATGTCAAAGAATCAATGTTTTTCTCATTAGTGATTCAATGTTTATAAAAGCTAAAAAATTCTAATAAATAAATAATAAAGCAATAAAATAGAAAAGAGAATTAAATAAAGATGTAGGTCTAATAATATTTAATAAAATTTGAATAAAGGAGTTTTAATAATATGTATAATATATTTTATTACTTCTGTAAATTTTAGACTAAGTAATATAAAAAATTATTTTTATAATACATTTAAAATATGATAAGCTAATAATTAATAATTATGAAATTTATATATTTGAATTTAAGTGTATCATTATTTATGTATTTTTCATTTAATAAACAAAAAGAAATTTTGTTTGTATTAATTGTAATATTTTTAAGTTTATCACTAATTGTATTATTGTTTTATATATTTAAATATCAAGATATAAATAGCAAATTTTTATACATAATGTACATTTATTTAACTTCATTTCATTAAGTTTTTTTTAAACTTATATAAATTTGTAATAATTTTTATGAATATTAATGTCATAAATTATACAATAATTTCATAATAATTACTTTAACCTAAAATCTTAGTAGTTAATTATTCCAGCAAACAAAGATTTATCAAAAGTAAATTGCACTTATATCTACAAACCACAGTTTACTTGGAGTATATATGAAATAAAATTATATCTATTTATAATTATGTTTCTTCTTTTTATAAGATAATTAGTTTTTTAATTGAGAAAGGGAAGTAGCTCATCAGTACAGGTAAGTTTCTAAGCTAAAATAATTATTTTTAAATTTAGAACTTCTTTATTATGATTACATTATTTTCACATAATAATTATTTTATTATGCAAAACAATATTATTCTAATATTTTGTTAAATATTCTGTGTGCAAGTGTTTTAAAAAAATGCAAATAATTTTGTATTAGCGTATTTATATTTTATAAAATAAGTTAACAGTTAACATGGATATTTTATCTTTTTGTTTAATATATTAATATATTATTTAATAATCTTTCCAAAATTACTACAGTAAATTATGAAATCGTTTAAATAAAAAAATTGTTATCAAATTCATTAAATAAAGTAAATATTACAAAATATAATAAAAAGAAACATTGTAATATATTTCAATTAATTTAACAACAAACATAAAAAACATCTATAATTTAATCAAACTAAGTAATCTTTTATTTTAATAAAAATTATACACAAGTGTAATTTGTTACTATAAATAAACATTAGTAGAATATGTTATGAAAAAAATTATGAGGAAAGAAATATGAAATTTACAGGTTATAAAAAATATCATTAAATAAATGTATGCTATTTAATAAAAATAATGATATATTGATTTCTGAAATACTTGAAGTATAGTCTGATGTTTACCATTTGAATTTACTTTTTTGAGTTGAATATGAGATAAATAACATTGTAAGACCAATGAAAGAATGACCAATGAATTATTTTATATTCAATTATTAAATAAAAAAAATGGTTTCAATACTACAAAATTTTATCTTAACGTAAAAATAATTGTTTAAACCAATTTACAATATATATGTTAAAAGTGCATTTTTCATTTTTAGTATTTGCAATGAAACAAAACAATTAATACTAATTTGAATTAATTATAAAAATATAATCATTAATGGATTATATTTTTTATTTATAAATTATAATTCTAGTCATCTTATAAATAAAATGTAGTAGTATGTAATACGTAATATAATTAATTAATATTACATTGCGATCCATGTAATTATAAAACAATCAACTTCATTAGTTTTATGGAGTCAAGTTTAATGACCTTTTTATTTTACAAATGTTGTAGTGAAATATATATAAATAACACAAATATTCAATTAATATTTTATACAGCTTTTTGTATTATTGAAACAATATCTAATGAAGTTAATTAAGTAATTAACATTTAATTTATCGACAGTCAAAAAAAAAATATTATGTATACATTTTTAACATATTTTATAGATAAATATCTTACGATCAGAAGCAAAATAACAATAGATACAAATCGGTATTTATAATACTTTAATTTACTATATGATTATTCAAAACTACTTTTTAATTTATCTAAAAATTTATCATGAACTGTCATTAGGATACATCAAAACAATGATTTTAATTTAAATTTTGCAAAATAAAAATTTTCCAAACATGCTTTTCATTTAATTTAAAAATACGAAATCAAATTACAATTTTATTAATTTCACAAAACAGAATAACAAAAAAACCATTGTAAATACAAATCAAAATTGTTCAAAAGGAACTTCATTGCATTTGACGTCCATTCGAACATTCTAGCTCAACTTTTATTTATTATCCATCGATGAAATTGTACATACGAGTGCAGACAATGCATCGTTCAAAATAAACCAGTTAAACGTAAATCAAAATCAATCCGGTTGTTTACTTGGATGAAATCCTAAAGAACGTTACTTGCCCGTAATACCGTTAGCGACGAGTCGTAGACCCGGAAGCGCGAAAATTGGTAAGTAAACATACAACACTCACGTTTGAGTTCCCTGCCATCGGGAGGACAAGGTCCCTTCGACATCAAGCAGTTGAAGTAGTGCTGCAGCAGCCGCTTACTGTTCAAGATCTCATCGACGTTTACCTTATCCCAGCGGGTCATGTAGGTGTAGGGTTTTGGCCAGAGGTAACCGTCGGCGACGGTCTTGTCGTGTTTGTTCTCCAGGCAACCACCGAGCAACCAGCAAAGCGCCAGCCAACACATCCGCTTATCCATCGCGGTCGCCTGTCTGTTCGTGAGTGGAGTGTAGCCAAGCCTCCAGCCGGAGGCGAACTCAAAGAAAGGTCGCGATGTGCTTTTACGCGAGGAGCGACTCGTCGGACTCGTGGGGACGTTTGAGTCTGCGAGCGCCAGGCGCTTTCGCTCTTCTGGTTTTGCTTATGTATCTCGTATTTCTTTACTTTCACTCTTTTTTTCAAATAAACATTTCTTTCGAATCGTAATTGTAGATTTTTTGGCTTAATGAGGCTTTTGAGTGTATTCGAAGGTATATACCGACTCTTGGTGGAATAGCGGTAGGATGTTTTTTGTCGAGGATTCGGTTTTTCTTTCTCGTGCATGCGTGTAATTATGTGTAAACTGTTATAAATAATTACGCCGGTATAACATCTATTAACCTTGATTGAAAATAATTTTTCTTTCGCAAATACGTGTGAATATTCGCGTACTATCGTAACTTCCAACGGTATTTGTTATATTTGTAATAAAACTGATTTATTTTGTAATTTAGTTGTATTATTTTATAATCCGCGCTTTTTAAAATATAATATTGATAAAATTTTATATAACCTTGGTGCAAATTATTTATATTTAATCTCTGATATATTAACATAAAATATTATAGTACATCAACAACATCGATATCTCTGATACTATTAAACCTGAACGTAAGTTTCTTAATTTATAACTTTAGATTTGTACATTCTGTAAATTTCTTAAATTACCAATATCATTTTATAGTTGAATTAAACTTTATAACTTCCGACAACATGTTATTTTCTAAGCAAAGTATGTAAAATAATTTGAAATTATTTTTAAATCATTTTAAATGGAAAGACAAATAAAATACAAAATAACTAGTTATTTTATCAGGAAACCTGTTTCACTTGTATATATCTTAAATAAAAAAATATTTGCGTTATAATGTAAAAGATAAATGGATAAAGTGTTGCCTTTAATGAATAGATGAATTAATAAATTTATAAGTTTAAGATCGAAAATAATAATTTGTAAATGTATCATGGTTGAACATGTCTTCCGAAAAGTTACCGTTCAAATTAGCAGTATCAATAAACATTAAAAAGGAAGAAAAGGTAATAGAGAAATGTGCGAGCTACTAACCTATTTTTATTCCTATATACTTGGAATTTTAAGTCGGTATTACTCCAGAAATGATATAGACTGTACATACCAAAAATATCGTACTCTGTCTATTGCATTAGTTATAGATACTAAGTTATGCATTTCTCTTCACATATACAGGATTCTTCTGTAGAAAAGCGGTCGAGGTAAGCTTTTAAAGGAGCTTTACCTACAAAGCAGCTTGCATCTAGATGATTTCGTAGGTGGGTCGAGTGAACAAGTCCAAAAACGTGAGGGAAATATTTTCTGTTGAACGTTGAAAAATCCGTTAGATATATGATTTTTTTCGTGTACTGCAACTTCATTTTTTCTTTAAATAGAATCAGAATTTGTAGAGATGAAGGAGAAATACTATACTTCAAAACATATTTTCGATTATTATATACGCTTTCATTATCTCTATAGTAAAAAAAATGTATTTATATTGAAGGAGTATGTTGATGTGTATAGATTTTTTGATAAAAGAGAGTTGGTTTTTAATAAAAAAAATTTGCTTTGTGAAAATTCTTTTGAAGCAAATAAATTCCACGCATATTGGCAATGAAAATTAACTCTTCTCATATGTTGTAATAAAGTGTTGTTATATATTTATTCATATATTTAAATTTGAAAAAATAATTTTATCAGATTTTAGATTATATAATACGTTTGCTATAATTGATTGTAAAATTTATTATTTATTACACTGTCACCAATAATTAAAATATGTATTCATATTTAAGACTATAACTAAAATTAATTTTCAGCAGTTTCTTTTTATACTGTAATAAAATAATGAAAAACATAAATGTAGTTACAGAAATTGCGTTTTAAAATTAGCTTTAAATACTAATATAGTAGTCTTACAGGTATAATATATATTTATGTATAAATCAAGTTTTCCAAGTTAATTGGACAATAAATGAAAAACAAGAATTTTCTATTTCAAAGTAAGTTATTTATAATTTTGTAACTTGATTGTAAACTCTGTAAATTTTATATTATAAGTTTAAATTTAAGGCTAGAATTTTAATATATCTCATATTTTGGTTACTAAAAAACTGTTTGAAAAATAATACATGATAAAGAAAAATTAAAAAATAATAAAGTAATTTTATTAAACTAACCTTATATATTAATAATATTAAAGTAACCTTCGTTCACAACCAAAGAAATTTTATAACTTTCAGAAAATAATTGATTTGTTTATTTAGTCGCTATTGAACTGTTATACAAACTTTAGAATTTTCTTTATTTACAATGTATTAAAATTTAAATGTATCTTTTATTAAAACATTAGTTGTAGTGAGATTACATCTTAGATTTTAACACTTATAGTATAGGTAAAGTGTGTCGAACAAATATTTATTATATACTATATTTAGTCGATTCGTCCTAAAAATAATCATTTTTTAGAAATAATATATATATAAGTGAAAAATTTTATTTGATCATAAAATTATTAACTTTCAGAATTTAGACCAAAATTAAGTGTCAATTTAATTTAAAATTAGATAAAAATAAAAGTTATTATAAATACATAAAAATAATACAAAAAATATTTTAAGATTAATTTTATTTTCTTGACGGATTTCTATTTTTATGTTTATATCTTATCAGCATCTGTATACATATTTTATTTGCTTTATAACTGTAAATATAAAGGATTATATTAATGAATTTAATGAATTACATCATTCGTACGACTAAAAATAAACTGATAGTAAAGTGTAAGATGTTCTACACGTTCAAAAAGGAAAATTATAATTACTATTTCATGTAAACCAAGCATTATGGAATAATGGAATGTATGTATTAATATAGAAATATAAGTTTAATATTGTTAAGCCGCATTGGCTACTCTTAAAATATATCAAATTATTAAAACTTGTAAACGAGTCTATTGTACCTATAATTATTAATAATAAAACGATCGTTTTTTGTTTAAAATAATATTTTTAAAGAAAACAATCATCTTATCGTATCAAAATCCATACTCGATTGAATCGGTCGATTATTTATTCACCCCTCGAGGTATAAACATCCTCCCTCGCATAATACAGAAAAGCATCTTCTTAAGCGACGCCGGAGCTAAAATTTGATCGACGATCGAGAGTCTCGCTGCAACTCGATGTGCTACATATTCACGTTCCGCTCGATGAAAGCCGTAGTTACGGGAGTGTTCCGTACGAGAAACCGGCGACGACCGCGAACCTGACCCGATTTCGAACGGGCGATCCACGGGCACGAGACTCGAGCACGCGAGACATTTGCGCCCGGATCAATTTCTCCCGCGCGACACTTTACTAATTTAAACGCGAATACGCGGAGGACGAGGAGGAGACCAGCCAGTGAAAACTCGTTCCGATTATTTACACTTTCGCGGCTTTGTCGTCGTTGTTATCGACGCAGTCGTCGTTTTATTTTTTTAAATTTCGCTGCGGCCACTGCCAAGGCGCTCGAACATTTTATATTTTACTCCTCATCGGAGCTCTTTACTTTCACGATGCGCAATGGAATAATCGATTTTTTTATTTATCTGCCTGGCCTTCGACAAATTTTTATGTGGTTAAGTTTGTTATTGTGCAACTACTATGATGGAAACCTCCAATTGTATTATTGTCATTGCGGAGAATTTAATTTTCAGCTTGGATGCTGAAGTGCAATCGTATAAATCATCAATATTTCTCAGCTTTAATAATCTTTTTGATGAATAAACAGGTCTAAAGGCCATAACTATTCTAGGCATATTTTCAAGAATTGTTGAATTCGTAGAATTTTTCAATCTTGGAATTCTTTGCTTTTAAATTATCAGAATATAAATCAGAGCTTTGTAAGATTTAAATTTTTCTGCACTTTAAATAACTAGTGATTAAAATAACATATACTTTTTTACATTCTTTTTTTATTGTATTTCCATTTTTTTGTATAGAACCATTAATTATGGCTCAAAATTTGTTTCATTCAAGCATTAAAAGTTCAATGAACTATGAAATTAATCTTGAAATATTATACGCTACATTAAATTACATAAAAATAAACCAAGCGATAAGAGCAAAATCTATTTATTACTTGATTCTGAACAAATTTTCTATATATGTAAGACAGTGTATCTAATACAATTTTTCGAAGAAAATAATTTCCTATCGACAAAAATGTTCCGTCTATTAAGCCTATCCGTAATCAAATGAAGGTTTGATGCAATGTCTCGTTAGAAATCGTTTCATCATGAATTCAGCACTCATGACAATTGTGGCGACGATGAAACCTCCCGTGATTAAAAATATCGCTGGACTGAACTCTTGCATCTCAACGGGCATCGGTTTCGAACGGAAGTTCTCCGGGCATTTTGGCTTTCGGTGATGCCAGATATTGAATAGTCGACGAGTTATACCACTTTGCACGATCTGACGTAACCTATGGAAAGGGAAATCTATCTTTTTATTACGCTCGCATTGTCGAATTGTTTATTATGCGAATCTTAATATGAATTTCCGGTTTGATTAATCTTTGGTTATGGGTTTTCATAAAACCTTAGCGGGTGATTATCGGTACTTAATTATAAAAACATTAAACTTATTTTGACAGCATAAATACAAAATATACTCATCGAGATACTCATAAATAATTTTATGACACAATAAAGATATAGTATAACAAACCGCTTTATTTGATGTATAAATATGTTACTCGTTATAAATTCTCTGTGACGTTTTAAATGTAATAAGACATATAAATAATGGCTACCGAATTTAATCAGTAAACAATTGTATGCGTATGAATATAATTTACCAAGTGAATATAATAGAAAAAAGCATATTAAAAATTACCTGCAGAAACATGTTCGAGTAATCTTTATAACGAATAAGTAAAGCTAGATAAAAAAGTAATTTAAGAATGCACAAATAATGCAATCGTATTAAAACGATTAAAAAAGTAATTATGCTTACATCTTAATTTAACGAAATAAGTTTTATAGTTTTAAAGATAATTATTAGCTTTATAAACACGATGAAAACAGTAAATTAAAAATATAAAGATCTGATGATAAACTTTTTTTCTAAACTAAATTTTCTTCATCTTATATTAGATTATTAATCTACTGATTAACAATTTTAATCGATTTTTAATAAATAGTAATTTAAATTTTATATTAAGTTATAAATGATTACAATTTATAAATAGTACTTTAGCCATATTATATTTAATATTGCACACGATCTTATGAAATTTCTTTCGAAGGATCATCGAAATTATTGTTTATCTAAAATATTAAATTCAATAACTCATTAGTAAATATTTATAAAATTAATAATCATAATTTAATTAACGATTCAGAATTATTGTATAATATCTTCTTAATAAATTTCAAATACAAAATTCGTTGTATCTTATATAATTTGTTCATTTATGAATAATTATATTACACATATTTTATTATGAATATAAAAACTAACCCGTAAATAATCATTTTTTTAAAAGGTGAGTTCTTGCTTGTAGTTATAGACACGTATTGAGGTGACACTAATTCAATTTCCGCCAAGTCGCATATTTGAGATTGCATAAATGTATCCTGTAAACACATATCGAAAGTTTCAAAAATAATTTCTTGGCATATATTGTACATTTAAGTGAATTTTATTTTTATTTTATAGGAATTAGAATAATTGAAAATTTATTACCTCTATGATTTTATAACCAGTTGCACTGTCGATGAAAAAAGCATATCCACCTTTGCTTACCCTATGAATACCTTCTTTTGCATGAACCCATGGGGTTTTCTTTAGAAAAGGTTTGACTTTCTTTTTCCAAAGGTATAAATCATCAGGATCTGTCGTCTTCTA
Organism: Dolichoris vasculosae; assembly: GCA_018907195.1. Taxonomy (NCBI): domain Eukaryota; kingdom Metazoa; phylum Arthropoda; class Insecta; order Hymenoptera; family Agaonidae; genus Dolichoris; species Dolichoris vasculosae. The sequence continues at coordinate 1,763,139 of JACCHY010000001.1, forward strand.
AAAATTATTTTCATGTATAATTTTTTCTTTTATAATATAATGTAATCTACGCGTCAACGAACATTGAAGAATTGAGCTCGAAAATTATGTTTACAAAAAAAATAGTCATATGGAATATTAATTTTTCGCTACACTTCTATACAGCTTAGATAAATAATATTATTTAAAATAAAATTAAATGTAAAGTATTTCATTAAATATATTTTTTAATACAATATTATTAGATAAATTTAAAATTTAGGTATTTATTTTATTAAATCTTTAAATTAAATCATAAAATATTATAATTTTACAGCTTAATTGATTTTTATATCCTTGATTAACATTTTTATTATAAAAATAAAGTTTAAATTTAAAAGTTAAAAAACATCTTTTCCATACAATGAAAAATATTCAATGTGACACATTAAGAATAGATATTCTTATACTGTTGATCTATTTCATAACTCGGTATTATACATAATTCATTATAAACAAACTTTAAAGTGATCCTTCGTATAAGGTGTATCTTCTAATCCAATGTGTAAATCACTATTTGCCAAATCCACTATATTTTTAATAAATCTTGGAGATGGAGCAATTAGTGAACCAACTATACTTGCTGAGTAGAATTGATACATGACCAGAGTGCAAAAAAAGAGGGTAAGAAAAAAAATGCGTCCGGAATACAAACGAGGTGTTTCGCTTAATCCTACATGAAAAGTTTACATTATTTATATTACGTAATTCATTGTTTAATTCAATTTTTCAATACAAGATTTTAATATTTAATAAATAATAATAAAAAGAAATTATGAATAATATTCTTAATAATTCCTTTAGTGTTTTCAAACTTGATACGAATAAAATAAAAAATATTTTATATATTTTGTTTATTTTATAAAGTAAAACTAAATATAAAGTCACGAATAATTTTGAAAATCATCTCACTTTTTTCAAATAAATATCAATTTTTAATGTTGTTTTAATAATTCAAGCATAACAAAACCTTGTTGAGATATTGCTGCAAAAGTTATAAGTGCAGTTTCCGAAGAAATATTAGAATAAAACTCCCTTTCATCGTTCGAGAAAATTTTTTCTACTTTAATAGTTAACAACAATGAAATCCAACAAATTAAACAAATATTAAACAAAAGCCACCAGACGTTCTGTTTAAACGGTTTTAAAAACGGATTTCTAACGGCGCTTTTCTTCGGATGTAGAAACATAAAATAAGGTCTAGATAAGAAAAACAATAGTTTAAAAGTATTTATGTGAATTAGCAATTTCATTAATTTAAATATAAATAAAAAATTATAATTACTTAACAACATAAGTTTCAACGGTAAATTCACAAGCATCGAGTCTTTCCGTTTTATACTGGAAAGGTGCAGCACTTACATCAACTATGCCTTTCATCATACCTCCAAGAATACCATTAAAAGTTCCATTCTCAAGATAACCCCATGTTTTATGTCGTATGAGATTTATCCTATTTAAAATATTTAAATTATTACAGCAAAAATTTTTTGTAAATAATTAATATATTATAAAATTTGAATGAATATTTAGATTATTTTTGAAAATATAATTTAAGAAAAAACTCTTCGTGTATAAATTATGTGCTGAATTTATTTAAGTATATTGTAATTTGGACAGAAAATTCATAGAAAATAATTTTCATGAATTTTCATTGAAAAATTCTGTAGAAAAAATTATCAAAAATCATTGAAATTATTGTTTATCTAAAATATTAAATTCAATAACTCATTAGTAAATATTTATAAAAATAATAATCGTAATTTAATTAACGATTCAGAATTATTTTATAATATCTTCTTGATAAATTTCAACTAAAAAATTTGTTGTATCTTATATAATTTGTTCATTTACTTTATTATTGACATATTAGATATAAAAATAACGGAGACAAAAAAATGAATAATGAAAAAATCAAAAATAATTACTTGAAATTGTACATATCTTGAAGTTGAAGAATAAGAAAATAATGAAAACGAATCATCGAATCGAGATGTGTATCTACGGTTGTAGTAAGATATTTTTCCAAATCCGTTATTTGTTTATTCAGTAGCTGAAAATGACATATTCTTTTTATATTATCTTTGATAAATAAAATAAAAACTAAAAAACAAAGCGTACAACGATGGAAATGTTTAACGGTATTCCGTGAAAGTCTTGTCGTCTTTTGTACTTATATTGAGTTAAATAGTTTTTTAATCCATTTTTATCCCAATAACCCATCGAAGTGACATTGAGCTTGCCTCCATGACGGTATGCGTGATTGTATAAGTCGTAAAGTATATAAGCGGGTTTGCGAACTAAAACCAAAGTGAGTTCCGATTCGACCGTCAATGGCAATTTGTGAAAAGCCATGGTTGGAATATCTGATGCCGTTGTAACGGATAACCATACATATGACTCATTAAATGGTAATTGAGCTGCTGAAAACTTGAATGTAATCGATTTGTTAATATTTTTTTTCCTACAATATTTTAAACCGATTTGAATAAGTAAACATTGTCTTGTATGAATGCGTATTGCGTATGCAATTAAAAATTTTAATTACGATTGATTCGATTATTCTCAGTAATACTGTGTTAAATACTTTCATTAAAATAAAATTTTACTATTTTTTATTCTGATTCATTAAATTTTTTAATGATTATGTTTTACAAATCGATAAAATATATAGAACGTATAATTTTACTAACTTTTTTTAGATAAACGAAATTCTCATATTTTGCAAAAGTATAGACGTACCTGATTAAAAATAATGTGACTTTGAGGGCAATCCATATCAAGAATTATACCAAGTTTATAATAATTAACTTTAAGGATTTTTTTCATTTCCAAATTATTTCGAATAATATTATATGAAATACTCGTATCGGATTTTATCATGCGCCGATAATAATTTAAAATCTCTAAACGAAGAAAAATATCGCATAATGTACGTAAATCAAAGCAATCATTGCAATAATGTAAAAATTTTATTTACCGTTCTCGTTCCAGCAAGCAAACACTACAATTTGTTTTACATTCTTCTGAGTGAAATATTCTTTTGTAAACGATGGATCTATGCATATACTTACTACAAACGACGGCGATATAAACGAAAAGAGTACTATAATCGACAACATTGTATTATTTTCTTCAACATACTTTAGATATCAAAATTTTTTTTTTCATTTTTCTTCGCTAAAATAGGAGTAGTCTGCTTTACTCGATTCAATAATGCGCCATGACTCATAAAAGTGATAAATGAATACAAAGAAAATTGAATCATTGTCAACGTTTTGTATTCTATTACTTTAAGCAGAGCTCGTTAAAGTTTCATGTTGCTCGTTCGAACGCATAATTTTCCTCGTGTACGATATGTAAATTACACGAATCGGAACGCGTTCATTAATTCGTTGAATCGTATTACGGTTATCGGAAACACAACAATCTGTCGTCGCGTTACGTCTGTGAGAGAGCGAGAGAATGAGAGAGAAAGCGAGAAAGAGAAATGGTAAGATATACGGGGTAGAAAATCGAGAGAGCGAATAGTCGATACAAATTATTATTGTCAAAACCGCATATCATATTTTATCCGTCGGCGTACTCGAGTATGTATATTTCAATTTCGCGTAAGTGCATATTCGATATACTATATGGATTGAGTATTATAAGTCACTACGGAAATTAAAAAATAACATTCTGCTGACTGTATCTTATAAAAAAAGTATATGTGAACAATTATAAAATTCTTTAAATATATAATAGCTAAATATTAATTTTAACGAAGAAATTTAAAGATATATTTTAATTACGTGTTTGAATCCTTATTTATGACTACACGATTTACATCCTCGTCGAGACGGTTGCCAATACGAAACGGCAGCGATCGTTTCGATTTTATGAAATTTACATATCTCAGAATTTTCAGTAGTCGAATACAAAAATTATGCATATACTACTGTTTTAAATTCGATTTATTTTTGTTTATTTATATTTTTTATGTGATTTGATATTGATTTTTTTATAGGCAAAATATTTTTGTGTTCTATTATTTGTAAATTGTATATTAAATAAATAAATTATCATTTGAACTCTCATTTAAAATATGGAATTTATAGTATTTTATTATTAAAATCGTTATAAATTTTGTGAGTAAGAGTGTGCAAGAGATTTTTGCGAGAGATTCGAAGTCCAAAAATGCTATCTCAAAAAATAAAAAATAGAAGTGTGTCGGCTGCAATGAGACATAATTATATAAAATTGTAAAAATAATATTGCTAAAGATAATTAAGTTTTTGTGAAATATTATTTCCGCAATGTGCACTTTTAATCCTTTTTATTATTTCGATATTATCGCAATATTGTTAACGGAAATTACGGAGTAGCCGTTATCGAGACAATAAAATGAATGGAAATTCAAATTTCAAAATAATAATTTATTGAACTTATTATTCCAATCACGAATAACAATACCTATTTCACGCTTGTATACAATTTCCTATTCTCATTTCAGAGAAGCGATTCTTCCCTCCTCTCTCGTAAGTTTTTGGGTCCTTCACCTATCAAATTCTCTCTCTCTCTCTCTCTCTCTCTCTTTCATTTTAGATTATTCCCTTTATATTCCAAAAATATTGTTCATATATATGAATAAATTTACACCTTTTAAGTAATAAGTGTTATTTATTTTTAGATTATGTAATGTGTTAAAGTTTCTATACAATGTTTGCATATCTAATATTATTTTATAACTTTAGTTACAACTATAAAACTAATTTCAAATTGAAATATTGTTAAAGAGACTTTTTTATGAATACTAACAATTTTTAATTTAACAGCAAGTATTATTGTGAACAAAAGTGCCAAGTTTTATTGCTTAAGAATAAATCGATAATTATACTAAAAATTTCTTTTTAATTTTTACGATTTTAGATTATTTTTAGCTGCTTCATTCTAAAAACAAAATTATATTTACGCAGTATGTTTTCAACTAGCATAATAAAGCAAGATATAATTACTCCAGTTAAAAGCATAAACAATACTGGGACAAATTCATTTAGTGCTACTGGTGTTGGTAAAGAATTATGACTTTCTGGGCACTGAGGTTGCCGGTGTCGCCAAATATAAAGAAACCGATTACTGAGTCCTTTCTCTATCATTTGTCTCATCCTACGACGAAATATGTAAATATTACACAATATTTATCTATATAATTTATGAATACATCATGCGAATACATCATGTGAATACATCAACCGTCGTATCATTATATAATAATATGTAAAAGTAAACGTAAGAATACAATTTTGTAAATTTAAATCTTACCCGTATACAACCATTTTCTTAAATGGAGAATGTTTTGGCGTTACTATGTAAGTGGTTGATGGATATAATAATTTAATCTCTTGAAGTTCACATATTTCATCTTCACTGAAAGTATTCTATAATCATCGAATTATAATATTATAAACAGAATTATTAGTAACACGTAATTATCAATACATTTGAATATTTTTAAATATCTTTTATTAAGTAGTAAAAAAGAAGTAATTAATTTAAATGTACAGTAAATTTAATAGAATTATGTTATCAAATTATTAAGATAATATAGAAAATATTTTATATTTCAGTATCTTTCAATTGTACTTTTTATATAAAATATTTTGCAAATACATCCAATTTATTTATATTATTTTTTACAATTGAAATTAATTTAAAAACTGTACTTGATTTAATATAAACGTTTACTAATATTTGTATAAAAAAATTAGTATTGATAATTAATTATTCAATTATAATATCTTTAATTATACATTATCGATGAAGAAAATAATTACCTCTATAATTTTGTAAGCTATATCAAGATCAACATGAAAAGCAAATCCACCTTTTTGAACTTTTTTAAGACCTTCTTCTGGACTAAAATATGAAGCCGTTTTACGATGCTTATTTGGCATTACTTTTCTTCTATTTAATTCTCTTACTATAGGATCGAGATCGGTCTATTAAAATAATAAAAGATACGGATTCAATATTAAGCAAGCAATCTTCAAAATATACTTCATAAAAGCTTACATCAAAAAAGTCATGATTATATGCTATATCTTCGACACCTAAATCCAGAGTACTTTCAAGAAGGGTTTTAGGAGTTGTAATAAATCTTGGACTGACGGCTAGAAGGGAACCAACGATACTGGCGGAATAAAATTGATAAAGTAATAAAGCCCAGACGAATACGGAAATAAAAACTATACGACCCGAATAAAGTTTCGGACCATCGCTCAAACCTATATATAATAAATATATTATAAGTCATTTATAAACTTAGAAAACAATTTTTATCGATAGTACCTTGATGACAAACGGCTGCTGTAATTATAAGAGCTGTTTCCGAAGCTGGAATATTATGCAAAGTAATAATTGGCTGTTCGTGATAATTTTCATAATGCTGTTCGACTTTAACCGTCAAATAAAGCAGAAACCAGTTCAAAAATGTAACTAACGCTGATAAAAACCAAATTTGATGAGAGAAAGGCTTGATAAAATGGTTATGTAAATTGTTTTTCTTTGGATGACGAAAAATGACCATTGGCCTAATTTATAAAGAATAAAAATTAGTCATTGACGTTTTATATTGTGAATGAAATATAGTCGTTGAATATTTATAAGATTCTCCGTAATATTATTATTTATGATTATTAAGTAAAAACTCTTTTTGAATTATTAAATATTATAGACTATCGTCAAATAAAACTTATCCTGTGCAATTAATAATTCACTTTGATCATAATTATAGTATAAAATGAATTAGTAGTTTTTGTATCAATAGATTTTTTTAATTTCCTTGAACTGAATACATTATTTAATTAATTGCTTATATATTACCGGGCATTCCATATATTTACAGTATATTCTAATACATCCATCCTCTCCTCTTTAAATCTGAACGGGGTTACACTGATGTCTACGATACCTCTTATCATATCTCCCAAAATTCCATTAAAAGATCCGTTAATAAGTTTATAACCCCACGGCTGTGCTCGTAACAAGTTGATTCTATTAAATATAATTTGTAAAAAATAAAGTAGTACATTGTGGATATTTTTACTCAAAAATATCGATAGATTACGTTAAATTAAAGTATTCACGAAAATGCTGAGTTAGTGCGTAGCTAAACCGATGCATTGTATCAAGATGATTATCAATCGGTGTTGTGATATAAGTATCCATGTCCAATGGTATCGGTGGATCATCAATCTCTCGAAACAATTTTTCAAATATCAGAGTTAGAAATAATAGCTTAAATTATTTCTATATTTATTTTTTTTTTTAATGTTAAATCTTATTGTTTTATAGTTATTTATTAAAAAAAGACAAGATATATTCGCTATAATTTTGTTGTTTCTATATAATAAAATAAAAATTTATAGTAGAATTCAATCGTTAAAATCGTAACATAATATTATCAAAATGAAAAGTAACTTCAAAAATAATTTTTAATTTTAGATTGTGAAATTTATCTGGTGAAAAATTTTATTATAAGATTGTTTTAATGTTTTGCAAGAAGTTATATAATTTTCCTCTGCGTAATACGTAGATTTTAGATTATTAAATTATTAAAATACGCATCACTGTAAAAAACATTTGAACAAGGATTATTCTACATGATAAAAAGAAAACTCAACTTTATCTAAGAATTGAAATACATTTATGATACCGAGTATATATAATTATTAAAGCAATAGTTTTTTATAGCTTACCCCGATAGAAAAATTTAAAGCCATTCCATATAAATTTCCACGACGCTTGTATTTATATTGAGTTAATTCAACTATTAAATTATTTTCAGTACTCCAGTTACCCATGTAAGTAACATTAAGCTTGCCTCGGTGTCTATAGCTAGGATTGTAAACATCGTAAAGGGTGTAAGAATTTTTTTTACTTCCCAGCGCTAAAGTTATCTCTGCATTTATACTTAAAGGCATTGACTGAAGTATTTTGTAGGGGATTACATCGCTGTGTATCGTTATCATCCAGAAGTACGATTCATTGTAACTTAAATGATTACTCGTAAACTATGAAAATTATTATATATATATATATATATGTGTGTGTGTGTACGTATAATATTAATTTAAAAAAATCAACATTAGTTGTTTATACTCTATAAAAAATTTCTTCGCTTGCTGGACAATCAAGATCTAGTAGAATTCCAAGCTTGTAATAGTTAACTTTTAAAAATATTTTTATATCGGTATCTATAGAATAAATTGACAAATATGATATTTTTATATCCACTTCCATTACTTTTCTCACAAAATTTATTCTTTCTGAAAAATAAATTATTTATAAACTGAAATTGCATTTAATATTTTTCTACTAGAAAAATAATTTTTGAAAATTAAAAATATATTTTTGTATTATATCAAATTGTATAAATTTAGAGTTATATTGTTTCAAAAAGTTTAGAAATTTAAAAAGAAAATTAAATTGATGAATAAATTAATTAAACCGAGATATTATTTATTTAAAATTAATAAATAAACTTTTATATAAAACAACTTTCAAATTATTTTTTTATTTCTAATAATATATAAACGTGTTAAAAGTTTTCTGTACGTTTATATTTCTTGTTATATGGTATCGATACTTATAAATTAAAGGGACGTACTCGAAAAATACATGTAATTTAAATTTGCATACAAACCAAATAAGTCCCAACAAGCAAATATAGCAATCTGCTTTACTCCTTTTCTTAAATAATAATCTTTAACAAATGCACTTATTACATTACCAGTGACGTATGGTATTATTATAAGAATATAAAATATTCTCCAATTTACTTTCATTATAATTAATCTTAATTTTGCGATTGAGATACAATATTCACTATAATAAAATCTTCCTTTATTTTCCAAAAATTAAAACATATTTACTATCGCACGTGCGAATTATCGCAATAAAAATATTATATAGCTAACACGTAGCACTCGATGTTTTTTTATTTCACTGACGTCCGTTCGTATTTCTTTTGTAATCTATATTTTTCTTCTTTCTTTTTTTGTATCTTTGATGCGCTATACTTATTTTTAAATGCATACTTCAACCGTTATCAAATTTTCCGTACCCTGTGTCTTTTTCGAAATTATACGTTTACCACCTTCGGGCTGGAAACGCTAGAGTATTCATAGGAATACAACTGAAAGTATGTAATAAATTATCGCTATTTAAAGCTAATCTGCTACTACGTTCTTATCTACCATCGAATTATTCTATACATCTCGTTAATGTTTCTTACCGTAGTCTTTATCATTTTATATTTATGTTACCTTTTATTGGAAAAATACATATCGTATAAAACATCGGGTATCAGTTGCATTGAAATTATAAAGCAAATCTTATATTTTTGTATTATTATTATTAAAGGATAATGATATTAGGAGTCATATTTCATAATCGCATGTTTATTGAGATAAGAAAAATATACGTGCTAACAAATAAGAACTGTTGTACAATAAAAAAAATAATAAAATTTATTACGTCTTCTCCGATTCGTTCATCTTCTTTCTAACTAAAGATTTAAGTTTCAAATTTATTTATTTAAAAACTAAAGGTACCGAGTAATTTTTGTACGTGCATTTTTTTATGAGAATTTCTGTAAGCATTAGACATATCGAGAAGGAGAAAGCAATGACTATCATAACAAGGGCTGGACTAAAGTCGTTTATATTCACGGGGGTTGGAGTCGAGCTGTAACTTTCTGGACACTCGGGCCTCTTAGGCTTCCACACAGTATTTAGTCGACGTGACATTCCGTGTTCAACTACTTGTCGTAATCTGTATCGGCAAAAGTCATATAACTTTTTGAGTATAAGGTAGAAATTATTGTAGTAAAATGTAAAAATAAATAATTTTATTATAAGCAATAAAAGGATTTTTTCTTATGTATAGAAAAAATTTTGATTATTAATTAATCTACATATTAAAAAAATATTTCGTAAGTTAGATTAAATATTTTATAATATAAAATTTTATAGAATCTTCATATATAAATTTTATAAAAACAAAATTTTTTTTAAATCGAGAAAAAGTCCAAAGGTTTGTCAAAATTAAATATTTTTGTAAAAACGACTCATGAAGAAAATTTTAAATATATACGTTTCGAATTTAAATAGTTCAAAAGAATCGATTTTCTATTTTGGACTGATATTTCATTAACTAAAAATTGAATTTTGGAATGTAATTAATGTTTGTAAAATAATTAATCTATGGTATTGAAAATTTAGATTTCAGTCTATTAAATTCAAAATTACAATATTTTTAATTATTTTGAAAATAAAATTGTTTAAGGTTTAAATAAATATTTATTCAACAATATTTTATTTGGTTTTGAAAATTTAAAAATTCTTATTAAAAGAAATTGAAAAAAATTTTCTGTAAAAATTCTATATAATCAATATTAAAGTAAAAACAATTTATTTAATTATTTAACAATAAACATTTTTATAAATGATTCAATCATTTGTAAAATTATATTAATACTTATTAAAATTTTAATAATATCATTAAAAAAATTAACATGGTGTAAAAATATATTATAGATATTCAAAAATAATGGATTGGAATTTTTTTTAGTTTTGCAAATAGTTGTACCTTCAATATTTTTCAATTAAATATAAATACAATATTAACATTAGTACTAAAATTCAACCAATACAAATTATATGTATATTAATTTTTATAATAGATTGATTGATATAAAAGAATTATTCCAGTAAAAATTTTATCATTAATATTCATTAATTATTATTTGAATAAATTGATTATTAAACTTATTTAAATTTCTAATATTTTATTTTTTAGTTGAAATAATAAATCTAGAATAAATTTTTTATTATTACAAAAACATTTCCTGGAATTTTTAATTTTCAATGAATTACCTTTTTTTTTAACATTTACAAAAAAATGGATTAATATATGTTTATCATTATTTTCTTTAATATTAAATGAATAAATTACGAATATATTTAGTTTTATAAAATTAAAAATTCTTGTATATTTTTTTGTAATTTTCTCATTTTATTTGCAAACATCTTTTAATAATTCTCTAATTTAAATACCCATATGTTATCATTTTTTTGAAAGGTGAATGTTTTCTCGTACAAGTGGCGGTATGCTTTGGTCCAAATAATTCTATCTCTTGTAAATCACATATCTCATCTTCATTGAAGGTATCCTAAAAATAATAGATATAAATACATTATAATTCTGAGTGTTCAACGAAAAAAATATCATTATTATAATGATTATTCATAATATCACACAATTATAAAAATTCATTTAAAATATATTTATTTATAAATTACAATAATGTTTCAATAAAATTTGATAAAATCAATATTACAAGCTTATATAATATTGGTTTGAATTCTTTGGAATAATGTCATAAATGCCTACTGAAAAATTAAAAAAATCAGATTAACAATAAATATTTACTGGATTTTTTGACATTATTTATTAAAGAGTTTTTACAACGAAACTGATTATACTAAATTTTAATTTTACTAGATATAAAATTTTTATAGTTTGGCAACAATTGAAACCTCAAAGAAAATAAATTTTTAATTTTTAATAATTTAAAATTTTTTACTTATTATTTAATATCTATTATTTATGATTTTTCGATTATAAGATAAAAAATAGTAACTGTAATTTATTGCTCATGAATTAGAAGTAATAGGAATGCATAGTTTTTGTAAGATACTAATTAATGAGGTCATTTACGAGGAAAAAAATTTCAGATTGAAAAAACCAATAACCCGAAGGCACGAACATCGCACTGGCAGTGACCAAATAACCTTGGCTGCGAAGTTTTAAATTTCGCAGTTATATTTTTTATTGAACCGAAGTGTCTTTACTACGAATAAGGTTTTTATCTTGCAAGGTTGTTTAAAGGAAGATAAAGTACCTTCAGATTTTCATGCATTTATGTTTCATCTTCAACTGGTTATGCTAAGCGTTGTTTTTGTTCGATATGATGAAATCTCATCAATATCAAAGTTTTAAAATGGGTATAAATTATACTCGTGAAACAAATTTATGTATCTTATAATTTTGATGAAGAAGAGTTTAATTAAAAATATCAATGTATAATCTAAGAAATTTATGTATATTATGAATATTAATAAAATTTCGATTTAAATAAATTAGCAGGATTACCTCGTATGGGTTACTTGTTTAACAAATGCATCAATAAATAATCTTATGTCACTGACTGACTAAATTATAAAATAAATTTATTATACAAATTATCGAAGATTGTTTACAATAATAATATAATAATACCAGGAGGGTAACAAGTTGAAACAGAAAAGTATTTAATTTTTAATTATAATCTCAGATTAAATAAAATTACTATATAAATAAAAAAAATATATCATTTAATATCAATACTTAAGATCAATAATTATTTTTTGTTATACTAATTAGTTATAATAACTTTATAATTTTTAAAACAAAGGTTAAAGTAATCAATTCGATGATATTAGAATTACTAATTACATTAACGCATTGATAAAATGCGAATTCTAATCATTTTCGTCACTGTTTTATAAGATTATTAATTTAATAAATATCCATAATATTTAGATTATATACTTTTACTATTATTTTAATGTTGAAAAACTATTATTGTAGAAATAATAATTTTTATATAGTTTATATATGTAAGAGAGAATCAATAAAGAAATCTAATTACTTCTCTTAATATTTAATACTACCGCAAATTTTAAATATTTATATTTATTTTATAAGCAGATGATCAACATTAAATAAAAATATCTTTAAATATTTTTTTTTCATTTTTCGTGTTTAATTTTTTTTAATTAATAAATCTATTCGTCATAATACTTCAAATAATATAAGGTTCTATTATATATATGAATAATCCATTTTACAGATTATGAAATGATTTTCTTGATACAAAAATAATTATAAGTTTGGTGATACGACTCACGGTAATAATTTTGTAAGCCGTTGCTAAATCCACTTGGAAGGCGAAATCACCTTTTTGAACTTTTCGAAGGCCTTCTTCTGCCGTGTAATAGGGAAATTTCTTTCGCTTCTTATTTAATGATATTTTACGCTCGAAAAGTTCAATGACGTTTTTATCCGACGTTGTCTGTAGAATAAATTGTGGTACATTAATTTAAATTTTAGTATTACAATATGCAACACCTTTTAAAACGGCGATATATTTACTCGAAAAAAATCATGATTATAAGGCATATTTTCAATTCCAACTTCGAGATTGCTTTCGACAAGATCTTTTATGTTTTTGATAAAACGAGGCTTTTCAGATAAAAGAGAACCAACTATACTGGCTGAATAAAATTGATATAGAAGCATGGCCCAAAGAAATAGAGACATGTATACGATTCGTCCGGAATATACGCGTGGAGTATCGCTCAAACCTATAAATGATGATTTATTAAAATTATGTTTAATTCATGTATACTTGAATTTCGAGATATTAAAATAACTTTTAATGTATTATTTGTTTGACGTATCACGCAATTAAATTGTGTAACTATTTGTAATTTTCAAATTTTTTCCATATAATTTTAAAAAATTTGCTTAAGAAATGAAAAACTTTTTTAAAGTTATTTATTAACGTCTCTTTTAAAATTTATGAAAATATTTATTTAAGAAAATTTGAAGGCCATTCTTGAGTTGATCAATTTATTAGATCAAAATTGCATTGAAAAATATAAACATGCATTGAAATAGAAAAAATTCTATTTGCATTATAAATAGTTGTAATAAGGAACATATATTAAAATTTTTTTTACAAAACTTTTAACTTTTTTTAAATTTTAATACTAATATTATTATTACCTTGTTGACAAATAGCAGCGCTCGTAATAAGAAAAGTTTCGGATTCTGGTTTAATCAATAATGAATTATTTGACGTATTTTCGAAGAAGTGTTGTTCAATTTTAATTGTTATATATAGAAGAAACCAATTTAGTAGTCCAACAACAGCAGTTAATACCCATACTTGCTTTGAAAAAGGCTCTAAAAAACTATTACTGAGCTGTTGTCGTTTCGGATGCCGAAAGATTATAGAGGCTCTACCAATGTTTGAAAAATTTGAAATTATGTTCTGTGCTTTAAATAAAGATTAGCAATAATATAAGATTTAATTTTTAAATTAATATTTTTTACAATCTTAATGAACATAAAATTTTATTCAAACTGAACAAATACACTTTAGGTGGTTTTTTTTTATAAATTTCCTATATTTTATTCATTTTAAATTAATAAAGTATATTTAAATTTTACTTAGCCATATATGTTTGAACTGTGTAATCCATGACATCCATTCTTTCGGGTTTAAATTGAAATGGCGTTGCACCTACATCTACAATTCCCTTTATCATATCACCTACAATGCCATTGAAAGTCCCATTAATAAGATAACCCCATGTATCTCCACGCAATAAATTCATTCTGAAATATTGTTTATCCTGATTATTGTTAATTACGTATTTCACAGTTCTTCATCGTAGAAGTACAATAGAATAGTTCAGAATTATAAAAATTTTCAAAAATAAATGATAAATTTGAATTTTTCAAAATGATTTTATATGGCATGTATACAATAAAAACTTTAATTTTTAATAACTTTTTTTTATTAAGATATTAAAAACGATAAAAATATAAAATTACGTGAAATTATAGTAATCTCGCAGTTGTAACGTCAAAGCATAATTATATCGGTGCATTGTATCAAGATGTTTGTTGATCGGTGTTATTAAATAAGTAGCTAGATCGGTTGTATTTGGAAGAAAATCTACCTGTATAAATTGAAATAATTTAATATAAAAGATATTTGTTTCAGTATTTGAGCTTATACTAAAATAATTATAACATACTTAATTTTTATTTCATAATATGTGCATACTGAGTAAAAACAATAAATCTATATAAAAATATTTATACAACTGTTTAAAAAATGCAAGGAACTTTTTAATATTTTTATTTTAGATGATATAAATAATTTTCACTTTATCAATGTTACGAACCATTTATAAAACAATTTTTTATCCAAATACGTATATGAGAATCTTTGGTCTTAAATACATCTACGCATTTTTAATTATCATATGTGCAAATTAAAAATATTAAGTTATTCGAATAGTTAATATATGCATTTTAAAAGATGAATTAGTTTTTCATAAGTAGGTAATCCGATGATTAATAATTTCATTATAATTTATTTCAATAATATAAATTATTCGATTCAAAATATTTTTAAAAATTTCATTATTTTTAATATTATTTTACTAATATTAAGTAATAATTTTTGATATTTTCATTTAAAGTTATACATATATATATTTATTAATAATTTAATTATCTATTTATAAAATTTATATTTATATTTTATATTTTAGTAGGATAATTTGTTACTAAAAATGAACTATATAATGTAGTCTGCTGTTGGACTTGCTTTTCAAAAATTAGCCTGTTTTTATCGCCATCGATATTATCACTGTTATACAGAACCGGTTATTTTGATATATCTTGTTAGAAGTAATATTCGGAGAGGCAGTGGGATCCATTCACAGAGAAAGAAGAAGAACGGGGTACGAAAACTAACCAGTCGAGTATTACAATTCCCACTAGGACCAAAAATATTAGAATGCATTGTAATATTCGGACTCTCTTGTCTCAAATACTAATACCGCGATATAATATTTAAATACATATATTTTCTTTCTCATAATTAAAAATAATACTTTAATTTATTTTCTTTGATGGTTATTAGCTAGATGTAGAATTTAGTATACAAAGTATATGTTATTAAATTTGTAAAACTAGAAGTTTTTAATATTACTTTGCTACAAGATATATAATGAGATTAATTCAAATCAAATTTATTGGTACAAGATATATGGGTTGCTTGAAATTACGTTAAAAATTTTACTTTGATTTACACTTGGATGCAAATAAACTGGTTACTACATTATGTTCAACACACACACATATATATATATATATATATATATTTATATAACTTTACTTACAATCGAAGCAATGAAAATTGGCAGCATTCATTTAAATATAATATAATTAATTATACAGTAGGTTATTATTGAATAAATGATTCATAAATATTTTATAAATATATATTTAATGTTAATTATTACTTATACAATATTCGTTTTTAAATCATATAAATGAAGTATAATTAATAGTTAACTCAGAAAGTAACTTGTGACGGCTCATTCGAAACAATTTTTTCAGATTTTTAAAACGATGAATAAATCTTTTCTATTCTCTATTCTCTGAGTTATATAGTTCAAACGAGCTAAGCGATTAAACATTGCAACAATATTGAAAATACTTGCCGCAATGGAGAAATTCAAATACATCCCTTGCAGATCACCTCGTCTTTTATATTTGTACTGAGTAAACAGATTCCTCATTCCACCTTGGACATCCCAGTAACCCATTCTAGTAACATTCAAAGTTCCTCCATGCCTGTAGCTCGGATTGTAAACGTCGTAAAGGTCATAGCGATTGTTATAGATATCTCTCCGTATCGCTAACGTGAATTCGGTGTTTATACTGAGTGGCAGCCGGTCAAGTAGATTCAGTGGAAGCTGTCCATCGCTTGGATCGGCCATCTTCAACAGCCAAAAGTACGACTCGTTGAAGGGCAGCCGGTCTCTGATGAACTGCGCAGTTCCATAACGAGACGTACTCGCTCAATTAATGTTGAAATAATATCATTTGAAGGTTATTTTTTATCCGATTTGTATGCATATGACAGCTCGTGGCCCTTTCGTCAATTTTCAGAAAGAGAAGGATACAATTAAGGCACTGGAATGCTCACCTTTTTTTACATAATACACTTTAATTTGATGATAAGTTATTAGCTTTGATTCTTCAGTTTTTCTTATTGGACATATATTTGTCACGATATTATATAATCATTAATATTTTTAATCATCATTTTTAATGTTATTATATTAAGAAAAAATTAGATTAAAATTATGATTAAATTCTTAATATATTTAAAAAATGAATATTTATTATGATAAGCTATATTATTTTATATATAAAAAGAATTAAAATATTTAATTAAAATTTCGTAAAGAAAACAGTTTATATCTAATAATAATGCGAAAAAAACATTTATCTTATCATAACACATATTAATATCATTATTATTGTTACTAATTGTTATTTATTATCGGTCTAAGATAATAATAAAAATTTATATTGTACATTTCAAATTAATAAACTCTAATAAAATTTTATTTACTATAAATATTTCTATGATTAAGTTTTATGATTTGAGAAAAAAAATATTTGCTTTAAATTTATATTAGTTTCATTGAAATATATTAATTACATAATTATTTTAACAGATTATTTATATTTAAAAGTACAAAAATTTATGGTTTCATATGATATTTTTGACGAGACACTTATTGCATCAACTAAATCATAAAAAAATTTAATCAACTTATTATCTGTAATATAATTTGAACCTGGTCTAGAATAATTTCACTTTTTGGACAGTCCAAATCAAGGAATATACCAAGTTTGTAGTAATCCACCTTCAAAAGCTTATTCATGGGTAAGCCATCAGAAATTGATATAAGCAAAAGTCTTGTATCCCAAGTTGCCATACTATGAAAAACTTTTACTTTTTCTATACGTGAAATATTAATTAAATTATAAATTCAATTATTCATTCGTTGAATGTTATAAATTTAATTTTTTTTAATATAAATAAAAATATAACGATGGAATAAGCAATATATATAATAAATATATATATAATAAATACTCTTATAAGAATAAAATGAAATTAATTTTTCAAATAAAATCTTGAAAGAAAAACTATTTCTAATAGATAATTTGTAAAAACAAAATATTTCCTGAAAATATTTTGATATTTCAGAATATTTCGATAAAAAATATTCAAATCATCAAAGTGAATAAATTAAAGAAATGAATTTATTTAAAATATTTATTTTTACACTATTTTTTACATATTTACTTGACTTATTTCTAAATTTCGAGTATAAAATTGAAAAGAAATGTTTAATTTAAGATTTTATTAGAAATTAATGTCAAGAAATTTAAAAAATAATATTTTTTTTAGACATATACATAAAATAAACGTACCCGTTAAATTCCAGCATTCGAAAACAGTAATATACCGAATACCTTGGTTTTCAAAATAGTTATTTATAAATTTAATATCAGTTTCATCAGCTTTAATACCAGAGAGCATCAATAAAAAAAATGAATGCAAAAAATTTCTCATTTTGAAAATTTGCATCTGAAATTAGATAAAAAAAATTACATTAATTTATTTCATTGCTTAAAATATGAAGTAAAAAAACTTTTTTTAGAAAAGTACAATTTTTCAATTTAGTATTAAACTAATTTAAATTCTTACAATAATTTTTTACAATAATTTTTCTCAAAATTTTGTATTTAAGGGGAATAGTACACAACATAAACGTAAAATTTTATCAGTCATATGATTTGTTTACATTTTAATTTAATTTTAATTCAATTATTTTCACTAATTTATTTCGAATACGATATTTCTAGAATTTGAAATATTTTAATACCTAATCAAATAAGCGCAATATTTGCTCAATATAATTGTTCGTAAAAAGTATTAGTTTTAACGTTTTCATTTATTTTACTACGATGAGATACAACGGGCATCCGATTCTCACTAACACTTTTGTATCTTAGCGCAGGTGATAATCGATAATTTTGCATATTGTAGAATCAAAAGCAAAATGATACTCAGAAATTATATACAATGATACTATCATTATGTAGAAATGCCTGCATTCATGGTTTAGTCGGTAAATATGAAAAGGCTATATTTATTCATAGAGATACCTACAAATCTATATCAAATCTTGTTCTCTTTAAATTTGTATAATTTATACATACAATGCAAGATGTTAAACTGATATTATTTGAAATGGTAACAAATGACGCCTCACTATGATTTTATAACAAATAATACATTCATCGGAGAAAAGTTTGTATAATCCAATTTTGTTTAAAAAAATTGTGTAGATTTATTTAATTAATTAATAAAACTATTTAAATTTTATATGAGTTATATTACTATGTAACTAAAATTATATTTAATTCATATACAGTTTTTAAGGTAAGAGTACTATTATTATTAATAAAAATATAATTTTCTTCCTAAGATTTCTTTCAAATAATGTAATTCAATCTTTCACGGATTATTTATAAAAGAACTGTAACGAAAAATAGTGAAATATTCTTTTAAATAAAAAAATATTTATGTACGTTTCTATTTTCGCTATTTAAAATTGTAGTAATAAAAAGAAAGTGAGGGGTTTAAAAAGAATTTTACAATTCGATAGATTCTCATTAGTTTCTTAAAGATATGAAGGAAAATTGAAAATAAAATTATCTGTGACATAAACTGAATTAATATTAAAAATTTTATATTTTTCAAAAATATTTGAAAATTTTTTTCTGTTCAAGTAGAGCTTTTTTTTAAAAGTAAAACAAAATATTTCAGATATAATTCTCGGATTTCATAGAATAAAAACAGCCTATAATTTTTCGTTTTATTATTAAAAAAAAGTATAGCCTTAATTAATAATTTTAGGAATTTAAGTGATAATTATTCATTTTTCAAATAAGTGAAAAACAAAACATAAACTGGCTCTGTTTTATTTAAAATATTGCTGTGTATATAACATAAAAACAATATTATGTCATCATAGAGTTTCCTTTTTAATAAAATTTAGATAACAATAATAATACTAATAAGTTTATCTTTTTCTTAAAGTAAGTAAATCAATTTTATTATGAATTAATTACATTATTTATGTACATTAGTATTCATATTTTTCTCTAAATAATTTTGTTTACTATTCTAAAATATAGTAATATTATTAAATATTATATATGTTTAAAAAATCAATAAAATTTTAAAAAAATGATAAAATTAATTACTTTGTCTTATTCTTCATCATATTATCTGTAAATATGGAGATTTATAAACAATAGAGACTTTCATTATTTAATTTTTATTTGAAAAATCTATCGAAAAAATTAGATATCTTGCTTCGGTTATGTTTAATAGCTTATCAGTTTACTGTCAGTCTACAGATAAAAAAGTCACGTATGCATCAATACAATTATATTTATGTGGATATTTTGATGAAAAATTATCAATTTCATAATCAATATTACATGGTTAAAACTGAATTTTGTACTTTTTTCTTTGAAAATTTGATTGAAGATAGGTTTTTATTCATATTTAAATTAAATCTGGATCAAACAGAATTCTAAAATTTTTGAGTTCAGTCTTACATAGGAGTTACTAAAAAAATTTGTAAGAAATAGGATAATCATATGTAAATGAAAATATTTATAAAAATATTGGTTTTTTTAATAAGATATTTTATTTTTATTTAGATAAAATGTCTTATTTTTAAAATTTGAATGTAAAAATATCATTATTTAATCGTTTATTGAAAAAATCATTTTGATTTATAATTGTATTGAGTATTTATTTTACTAATATACCTAATAAAAATTCCATTTATTATTACATTTATTTAATCATATAATTTATTACTAAGAATTTTTGCATATAAATATATACGTACATATATATATATATATATTAAATTGAGATTAATTCATTGAGTTTAATTTATTACTCTCTTATAACTCGTAAATTTTTCAAAGTTGACTGCATAAACTTGAAAGGCAAATCTGGTAATAATTAATAACACCAACAAAAATCAAAGTTTACCAGGTATTAATTCGCGTATTCGTATAAAAGGCAACTATATTTAGAGCAAAAAAGAAGCACATTACTGTGAGCTGAATAATATAGTAGTAAGAACACTTATCAGATTTAAAATAAAAGAAGATGTATTTAAAGAAACCTTTAAATTGAGTTTCGATGCTTCATTAAAAGAACGCTGTAAACATTTAATCGTAGACGTACTCGTTTTTAAATTTTTATTACATAATAAACTGTACTTATATATATTATAGAATATATAATAAACTAATAAATACATGTATTTTAAAGTAGTAAAAAACTTGTTGAAAGTTTCCACGAAATTAAAATAATAAACCTAAAGTAAAAAATAGTTAAATATTCTAAATCAAAGAAAACATTATGGAACTTGTTTTAGAATAATATATGAATTGTTCAGTTTTTCCGAGTAAAAAAATTATAAAACTTAAAATACAGACGTCAATAAAGTAGTACAAGTGGTAATTTCAGTATTGTACTTTTTATCTCTTACGAATTTTATAATCGGAAAACGCAATCGCATTTTAAAATGATTTAAATACGAAGTTAGATTTTTTATTTTAAATTAATTTTATAAAAACTTACTTTTTACGGAAATGCTAAAATGTTTTATTACTCAGCTGATTCTCACATTTTGACCAATATTAATCTGCTATTTTTCCATATCTTACTTAAATTACTTATCAGTAATGAGCTATATGTAAATGAAAAAAAAATTAAATGGCGTAATGAGTAAAATTGTGTAATTGGTTAATGTACAATGATTGTGTAATAAAGTATAAAGAATTAATTAAAATTAATCAATTGACAGTACAAGTACAAATAAAATTTAAAAAATTTTTTAAACAATCTGTTAGTTTTCATAATTAATACTTACATTGATAAAATGTATAATTCTATACGATACTATAATTCTTACGGTTCTATCATAACAATTGTAAAACATGGGTTATGTTGCAATTTTGTCGTAAAAATTTAGAAGAAATAAAAAATATTTTGTGTAAATATAAATTATAAATAGTAATGAAAAACAAAAATTAGTAGTTGTACTATTAGAAAATTAGTCGCTTAATATTAAAAAACAATACTTTCGCGAAGGTATAAGTTAACTTTAGTATTAAATATACAATTAGATTAAAATTTAAACTATTTCTAGGCCAAACTTATTAGGTAGCGATTAAAAGATTATTCATGTTCTGTTAAAAAAAGTAAAGAAATTATATTTACGGTTTAATTATATATACTCATTGGATTTGAAGCAAATTTAAAAAATTTGTAGTAATATTTTTTCAAGAGTAAAGTATTGTCAAGTATTTATTGATTTTAGATATAATGCGATTATTTTCGAATATTTGGATTAGTGTATATCAATTAAAATGAATGTATAAAATATACAATTTAGTATGTTAAAATGATAGATCGATACTGAAGTTAGATAATTATTAAAAAATACATTTGCTTTATTAAGTTTAAAGCAAAATCGGTATTTTTTGAGAAAAAATATATCACGGTTTTATACTGGCTTCAGTTTTAATTGTAATACTCGTTAAAAAAGAAGATTTATTTTTAATTAAAAATCTATATAGTTTCACATAAAAAATTAGGTAAAAATTGGTATCTATAAAGAAAAAATTTTTAATTTTATGTAATTCAACGATTAAAATAATTTGAACGAAGTTGTGCATACAATAACTGAAAATACAAAGATTTAGTTTTAACATTTTTGTATCATTTGATAATATATAATATTGTACCAATTGGAAATTTATTTAAAATTATGCATGTAAATTTTTTATATTTTCTGTATTTAATAGGCTATCGACCTGCTTGTAAAGTTTAGTATATATATTTAGAATTGTAAATTGCGTAAAATTATTTAGGTTAAGCATGTATTATTGACTTTGGATTTAGTCGGGCCGGCTAAAATGTCAAAAGCCCAAGCTACAAGTATCAGATAAATGTTTTAGAGAAAACAGGGACAAAGCCACAAATAACCTCAATGTATTGGAAAAAGCAGGTGGAAGATTCATAATGAATTGAATCTAAGTTGAAAAGCTTTAAACCTTGTACAAGAAATATATATATATATATTTGTACATTATGTAAAAAATATAAAAACATTTATATTTATTCAATATTTTTTATTCAACATTTGTGCCAATTTCTACTTATTGTATAATATTTCAATTAATAAGTTATTTGTATATGTGTATATATAATAAATAAGTTTCATGTAGCTATACAATAATTCTACCTTTTATATTAACAAATTGCGTTCTTTTAAAAATGAATACACATTATTTATATATTTTTTATGTATATAATCGATAATTTATGCTGAAGGGGCTATTTTTAAATTAAGGTTAATACTTGAAAAATGATAAATTTCCATGTTATGGATATCAAAATATAAATATTATTATAAAGAATCCTAATTATATAAATTTACATGATTGTAACAATAAAGTTTATACTTTAAACTAAATGATTACGATTGCTTATTAATTTGCAAGAATTGCACATTTCTTTAAATTAGAGTTGAGAATTCTTATGCAAGTCCATATAAATGAAGTAACAATTGGGATTAAACTCAATGTGATGAAATATGAGTTGATTAATTTTTTGTTTATTTTTTACATAATTAAATAGTGATTTAGTACTCTTGCGTGATAATTCTTAATTAAATTAAGACAAAGATTAAAGATTATTTATTACATAAATATTGATACTACAGAAATTATACAACTGTTAGCATAATATTGCTTTGTACAATTGAAAACAATTTTAATAAAATATATTAGTTTGCTTGTATTATTATTTTACGAAATAATTATTTTTTGTTATAAATAATTCTAAAATAAATCCTATTATTAATACATATAAATATTTTATTTCGAATTAAGCTTTAATATCAATGTACTATATAGATTAAATTGAAATTTATTTAATTATAATAAAATTACAAAATATACTATTAATTATTTTTTATTCGTATAATTTAAAAAAAATAAATATTTCTAAACATATAATTTAATTATAACAATTCAATATCGATACTATAATATTTTATAAGTTCAGATTTTAAAAAGATTTTTCGTTATTAAAAAAGTAACACAATATGTGAGTATACATATATAAAATTTTTTATGTATAATATATTTTATAATAAATATGATGTACTGAAATTTTGAGCATCTATAAATTTATACATTTTAATAATGGTAAATTAAAAATTGAATTTCACAATTTTTATTAAACCAACTGTGCAATACATACAAACTTTTTATCAAATTATTTTAAAAAATTCATGTTAATTTTTTTTTAATTACCAAAATGCTTTTACAAAGATTTTTGCAAATATTTTTCTAATTGTAGCAAAGTATTTTTTACAATGCTTAAACATGTAAATACATATAAAGGTTAATAGATATTTAATCAATAGAACTGAAATAGGAAGTTAAAATACTAATAAAAAGAATTATTATTAGGAAAAAATAAATTTATTTTTTCTAAATACATATTATAACTAATTGATAAACATTAATAAATAAATAGTTGTAATACATCGATATGCACTTATTATATTTTAAAATTAAGGAATTGCGTTAAGACAATAAAAAATCCACATAATCATGTTTGTATTTTAAATTAATTATCGTGTAATCATTAGTTATAATGCAATATAAAAATATCATGTACAGATATTTTATATTTAAATCTTTAATCCTCTTTTCTTGGCATCTTTAATAGTCTTTTCTATCAAAATATTCCATTCTTTTGGCCTATTATCAGCAAACCAACTGACAATTTTTTCAAACATGTCCATTTGTTTTTTGGTACAATATTTACAAGATGTCATTATCGCTTCGGGTGCTCTACCTAAAAAAATGATTAATGTTTAAAAATAAACTCTTTCCAACTTAATTTTTATTCCAAATTTTGAAAAACTAATATTCTGATTCGTTCTCATTAGTAGTTTTTGATTGTCATCACTTATTTTTTTTATTGAAAAATCGTAGCAATTACGTTCATCAGCTTTTCCTTCTTAAGAATTAAAATTTTTTGTATAAAAGCGTAATAAGGAAGTTCTGTCTTTTTGCTATTATATTATTCAGTTATTGATTAATCAAAAAACCAGTTATTAATTAATTATTTAAAGGCTGAATCGTGGTATCGATGTAATGCATTGTGTAATATTGTCATCTAACGGGAATGATGATAACATGTTTTAGCAGGAGTTTACTCACTCTTGAAAAACATTGCAGCTTCGGTATGACAGGGTCCAGTGTCCATGAAGCACGTATAGTATTTGTCGCGTTCAACGTCGTCCTTCAGGATCGCGTCAACGTCGAGGTTATCGTACGTGTCCGAGTATTTCTTGTCCTCTGCATTGATGCCGGTGACAGCTATTACGACGACGAGGGCGGTGGTCACAAGGACCCGGAATCCAATCGAGGGTGATCGCTTCTTAGCCATGATCCAAGCAAAATTCATGTACCTCTCACTCTGAATCGCTTGCTTGTCTCAATCTGCAAGATTGACGCGTAACCAGAATTAATCCAGAATCACGCGAGGACGCTTTGGAGTTTTTGCTCTGAGGACGGCTGAATATATAGATTGCAAGAGTCGATCAAGCGTTGTCGGTCACGGCAATTGACTGGCTTAATGGGCAGCTTCAACTCGTTCGTCGAGCTAAAAGCGTGAATTTTGATGATTCATCCGAAACGAAAAATCGCGATATGAATTCCACAGGTTGTAGAAGAGCAAGTCAGCGTTATGTACATTTCAGTATACAAGAATGGTTTATACATATATTTCTTCAGACGCACTTTGTAAAAAGCACCTTACCAACGAGGTTTTTCTAATACAAGCAACCAAGCTTACGTATATCAAGCGAGCACTCTGACGTACATCGATATTTTTTATATTATGATTCAGAAAGCATTTCCACCTTGAATCAAGATTTAATGAAAAAAATACCTCATAAATCCACCGATAAATATTCTTTTGATAGAAAAATTTTTAATTAGGTGGACTTTGTGTTTAAATTTTAGCGTATTGCCAGAACGCGGAAACTTTTTTATGAAAATCATAACAAATTTATTGATTTTAAAAGTCATATTTCATTTCAACTATAATGCGAGAAAATTATATATTTGATTGTTTAAAAAATTTATTAAAAGAAAATTCAATTTTAAAATGCATTTTAAAACATATTGACATCGCTTTTAATGCGACTACTAACAAAGTTAGCGTCAAATACAATAAATAATAAATGTATTGTGTTTTAATAAAATTTTAAAACAACCAAAGAAATATTGCATTCAACGAATTCTTACTTATATTTCGATTTCAGTAAGCGATATATGAAGTCGGTACTTATTTTTATTTTAATATAAGTTCAATCAATAATATTAATTAATCAATAGTCTGAGGATATAAACCAAATACAATACTAAATTAATTAATATAAACTGTTTCCGAATATTTTCGTTACACTTATACTTAATTTTTTATAACATCGCATATACTAAAGTACTACTTATGCTAGTTTAAGAATTCAAAATAAAAATTCAAGTACTTTTCTTAATTTCGAATCTAAAAATTTCAACAACCTTTCAAAAGTAGTTTTATTTCTTATATTCATGTTTTTCACATGTAAATATATCGATAAACACGATACCATAATTATCTTAAAGATAAAAACAATAATTTTTATTACTTAAAAACAAGTTGCAATCATGTGTTGTAAATATATATTCGATTTAATTTACTTTTAAATTCCTAGAATTTAATGGTTCGTGACAGAAAAATAATGTATTCTATTAGTTCATTTATAATTATCCAATAAGTTGTTATATAAGTAAAATTTGGATCTAAACCTAGATTGTATTATCGAATAAATATAATATTTATCGCTTAGGTAAAATAAACCATTATTTGTAAATATTTTTTCAAAAAATTCCATATGTAATTATTCGAGAAATTCATTTATAATATTTAACCTTATCCTTTAATTCACCTATAAAATGTAACTTAATGACTTGTAAATAATTTTTATTAAAAAAGAAGATACGTCATAATGATTATTTGGTTTCATTTGAGTTTTTAACTAAAATATGAATAAAATCTATCAATTTATTTGTTTTAAATATTTTTTATTAATATATAAAATAATCTGTATATATCTTATTCACTTTAAAAAATAATTTTGTTTTTTTATAAAAATTTAAATTGATGGTAATGTTAAAGTAAATGAATTTAATCTTTAAAAACAAAATATTTTAACGATAGGAATACAAAAAATGTCTAAAAATGTATTATTAAGTCAATATTTACTATTAATGACTAATATAACAACCATATTCAAAGCTGGAATAGTTTTAATATAATAAAATAATACCATTCTATGCATAATATAAAATTTTTTAAGTTGTCTATTCTGGAATTAAAGCTGTCTTTATTGCAGAAACTGTATGATACTAACATACGTCTTACATATGAATGCGTTACTTCTAATAAATTAGCACTTTAGTATTCTTATTATCATCTTGCACTTTGTAATATTTAATATTAATATATGTACATATAAATAAGTAAAAATAATTATCTAATATTATGAAATAAAAATCAGTTACTGAAAGAATTAAAAAATATTTTGTAATTTTAAAAGGCAATTGAAAATTTTGAATATTGTATAAATTGATGATTAAAATAATTTAGATAAAAAACTTTATATTTAAGTTGAATAAAAAATTTATGTTTATATAAATATAATAATTTATTTATCATTACCAAAATTGTCATTTACAAAATATATTCTATTATTTTAATTCATAGTTAACTTGGAAAATTGAATAGTTTTATTTTAAATATTTTAATAGTTCGTTAAAAGAATACTAAATACATTTGTACAATAAACATTAATATTTGACAGGTAAAAATAATCAAATAATTATCATACAAATTATTCCTACTATATATTTTTTGAGCCAATTATGACAACAAGTTCCTGGTAATCAATCATTTCTTCTTATACCACAGAAGTCGATAATTTTAACACTATTTAGAGGATGACTTAATAAGTCTAATTATGAAATGTAAGTAAATCTCATTTTATATCAAGTAGACTAACTTTTTTCACTAACCCGTGTGATATAAACACGAAAAATTTTGGAAAACCAAGTGTGGACGGTTTTCCATCGACACTATGTAAACATAATAATTCACAGAAATTTAGTTGTAGCTTCAATATTCACGATCAAATTTCTCGATCGTAGATTCACGTTTTTTTAAAATTCCCTGACAATCAAAACACGATGTCCCTGGATACAATCGCTGTCAGATATAATTTTCAATGATACACTTGCATTTGCACCCACAGCCATAGCTGTGACCTCCGCATCCTTCGATTCTCATTCAATGCCGGACAGTCGTTTAAGTGGCCAATGTTTTCTTCCGAACCTTCGCTTTGTGCTTAATCGTGGAACAGGGAGAAGGAGACACACTTCATTGAATCGTTGCGCGTATAAAAGTCCACTCGATTGCAGTATCAGATATTCATAATCACCGCGATCGTTAAGAGGTGAGAGTGTTTTCAGTGCAAATCTTAAGATTTTTCATTTATAAGAAGATCATGAAGAGTTTTAGTTTTGTACTCGCGCTTTCTGCGCTGATAACACTTGTAATCGCTGAGGAATTGTACACAGACAAATACGATTATATCGATATTGACAGTGTCCTCGCAAATCCTCGTATCCGGAGTCAATACTACAATTGCTATCTGGAAACAGGACCTTGTCTCACCCCCGACGCCAAATTTTTTAAAGGTACTATATTTTCACATTTAATTAATAGTTTTTGAGGGAGAAAAATACTTAAACGATTTTGCTGGTATAATCGGCTTTTGTGAAACTCCAGCGAAAAATATATATAAGCGAGGTTGTTCAGAATTGTAACATATATTTTAGATGAATCAATCTAATGATAAATAATTAAATATTTTCATAAATTTTGATCGTTTCCATAGACTTATTTATGAATCAAAAACATACTATTTACTTTATTATTCATTATTATATTTTTATTTTAATACGTATTGTTTTTAAACATTATTTATAATTTCACTCTAATTTATTAAATAATTTTATGGTGTATAAATATTTCTAAAAAATATATTAAAATTAAATTCTATTTTATTAAATAGTATGAATATAAAAATATTATACTTGAGTATTTAACATTAAATTTCTATATATTTAAGAATATGTTAAAAACAAAATTTTCTTCGATAATTAAATATCATTAATTTTAATACAATTGAAATAAATTTTATATGGAACTTTGGATTTAATTATTTATTTATTGCTTTTAAAACAAATATTATTGATGCTATATACATAAATAAGGACAAAAAAGTTGCAGTCTTATTATTAATAATTTAAACGAACAAAATTATTGAATTCGACAAAAAAATGGAAACAAAAAGAAAAAACAAGAATCAATTATTAGAGATTAAATACTTTTTTTTATTTTCAAAAATTTCTAAAATTTCTATCTATTTAATTTTTTTAATTTATTCTTTTATATTTATTGATTATATTAATTTTACTTCATAATTTTTGGATAAATCATTATAGTATCTAAAATTACTTCAAGTTTATAGAAAAATAAAACATTATTTTAAAGGGTTATATTAGATTTAATAAATAAATTAGAAGAGTAATTCTGATTATAATTATTAATATTATTATAAAAGTTAAAATAGGGCTACATAAAATTTAATAAATTCTTTTCTAGAAATATAAATTGAAATATGATAGTACAATAATATATAATAAAAATTAAATGAAAAAGTATATTGTAAACACAATATATTTCAATAATATAAGTTTTATAATACTAAGAAACTATTAAAATTTCAATAATTGATGCATTATTGAATTTACGTTTATTTTTTTATAAAATATGAAGAAAAGAAATTTAGAGTGTTTAAAAATAAAATATTTATAAAAATAGTTAGAAAGAACCGAATAAAGAATTTATTATATACAACATTATATAATCATCAGATGGAAGAACTTTATACAATATTCAATATTGTGAGGGGAGTCATACAATAGATTACCGTAGCAGAAGCATATGGCTAAAATGAAAATAAAAAAGCAATTTAAAATTATAGCGCAATAATAAAAAATTTTAATAATTTTAATTAATGAAAAAGAAGTTTTACTTATATTAAAATTGAAGAAATAATTCTTTATAAATTGATGTTAAAAGTTATTATTTATTGTTTATTTAAGAAGATGAAAAATACTTAAAACACTATAACTTAATATTTTCAATACAATATTTAGAATTAATTAAAAAGATTGATTTTTCAATTTTATAGAAAACTTTCCTGAAGCTATTGTAACCAAATGCAGAAGGTGCACAAATAAACAAAAAGAAATATTCGAAAAAGTGGTTGTTTATTACACCGAACACGAGCCCGAAAAATGGAACACTGTTCTTATCAAGGCTATTCAAGACGCTCAAAAGTCAAGTAGCAAAATGAAAGCCTAAACCACGTATATTGACGAATAGCTTTAATTCATCTTCATCATTTATTCAAAGATTATAAATATACTAAATTTTAGTTACATCTGAAAAATATGTTTAAAATTATGAAAAAGTAACGATTGATCATGGATTCATTAAGTATTATTTCTACTAAGAGATAAATGATGGTAGTTTTCAGCAAATAGATAACTGTATATTTTCCTGTATTTTCAAAGTTTATTAGCTTCTAAATGCGTATGAAAATATATATATATGTAGATAGTATTTATTTACTTTATCAGCAAAGAATATCAAAAGAATTAAATTAATGAAACAAAGTAATAAATTTATATTAGTGTAAGACACATCATCTCGTATCATTGCTTATATTTTATTGTTATTGTTATTATTTCATTCATAAAGTTATTTTAAATATATATATTTTGTATATTATGAAAATTAACGAAAAACTTGATGTCTATATTAACTTTAAGAAAAAAATATTTTTACTAATATAATAAAGTTATAGTTGATAAAAAGTCGAGTTTCTTTCCATTCCTTCCCTTTAAATGCTCAATTTTTATTTTTATTTTAGACTCTAATCAAATGTATGTGCTATATGAAATAATTAATAATTACGTACAATTATTGATTAATAATATTAAGCACTAACTCAAATTAAAAAATATAATATTCGAAAAGCTACTTAGCTTGATTTATCAATTTATTGATTGATTTATTGATTTATAAAATTTCAAGAATCAATATGAACTTCTAAATCATATATATTTAGTAAATATGCTTTATAATGTTACCTATTATTTTTATTCCAGTTTGCTCTTTTTAAAGTAATTATATATATATTACATAAAAAAAAAATATATATATAAATTTCTAATATTAAATAAATATTCTGAAAGAATTTATAGATATTTAAAAGTCATAAGCTTTTTATATTTATACGTATTTAAAAAAGCAATATAATATTTTATACTACTAATAATGAAAAGAAAAACATTTTTTCAATGATCATTGATAGCATGACTTATAAATATTAAATATAATTTTTTTCAATGAAACATCAATGTATAAATACATATAAATTAAATTAGTATTTATTTATTCATCTGTATTATCATTTATGTACATTTTTTTTTGTTACATATATTTACTATAAAATATTTTAAAGTAGTGTAAAAAATACATGCATGAAAACGTGTTTATTTACTATTTTTGTAAAACCTATTTTACTAGAATTACTGTTTAATTTAAGTGAAAAAACAAGAGAAATTTTAATAATATAAGTAATAATAATACTGTAAGGTGATTTATTATTATAGACGCAATGGTTTGATTTATTATATATTCAAATAAACTGCTAATTTTTAATGTTACATATTTTCAGTAAAAAGAACAAAATAAAAATTTATTAATTTAATTACAAATATAGAGATAACATGGTTACCAAATGAAGTCTATAATTATTATAATATAATTTTAATAAAAGATTTTTTTATAAGAACATATCGGAATTTCTGATTATTTTTTCTATAGTATAAAATAAAAATTATTTATTTTAATTTTGTTTGGATTTGTAGTCTTTTCATAAATTTATTGTTGATTAAAATTTTGATTCAAATTTGTTTTTTAATTTCAAATAAGTATAAAAAATGTATTTATTAATTCGCATATTGATTTCATAATCAGAATTCGTTATTCTCATATTGTAATGATTAAAATTTATTGTTTGTTTAGTAAATCAATTCTTTCAGTTTTAAATAATAGTCAAGGACTTTTTCTATAGTTGACATGTATCTTAAAGCATATTGACTTTTACTTCTTTTAAAATAGAAAAAAGTCTTAACATCATTAAACTTGAATAACTAAAGTTAAAATCTAATCTATGCAAAATAATAATATAAATACAGTTATAATAAAATAGAAAATTAAAAACGCAAGATTCTTCTATTTGGATTTTGTTATAATATATATTTATAAAATAAGTAAGTGATTATATTTAATACTTGTTATTGTTTAAAAAAAAATTGAAAAGTAATCGGGATACTTATTTAACATTAACGATAAACTTTCAGATTTGATTTTTTTTTATATAATACATTATTATTTCACATAAATCTAAAATTTGAAACGTCATTAAGTATACGATGGAAAATTTCATTCGTCATAATATTTTGTACAAAAAATAATATCCAATTTTTATTCTGTCGTAGTTTTATCGTAATAATATTTATAGAATTATAATAAACTTATAGATTATTATTGAGATTTTAGAAATTTCGTTATAGATATTAATTATATTTAGTTTACGTTTACTTTTAAATTTATTGTGGCTATTTACATGTTTTTTTATAAAAATAATAAAAATTTATACTTTTTAAATATATGATTGTTGTCTACAATATTGCATAAAATTTTGAAGATTAGATTGATACATATTTTGAGGATCATATTTTAATAAGAACTCATTCCAAAGATCATGAAACTTCGGTTGCTGGATCGTATAAAGGATTTCACATCCTATTTTTTTATATTTTTCCGAGCATCTTGCACAACTTGTTGTAATAAATTCGGGTAACAATCCTGAATAAGAAAAAAATATATTCATTACATTGAAATTATTTTAAAAAATTATATTTTATCTATTAAATACAGTAAGTGTTTATCTCATATTTTTTATCGTATTATAATTTAATTTAATTTAAATTAATTTTATTAAATTATATGTTTTTAGTGAATTTTTTAAAAAATATTTTGATGTTGATGACTATTTACTTAAAAATTTTATTGACAAAATATTTTCTCTCCCAATAAAATTCCGATCTTTAATAAAAAAAAAATAAATGCACTTAATCATTGTAGCTGTATTTATAGAAAGTATTCAATCATATAAGTATTAAATACTAATTTTCATAAACACTGTACATAATTTAAATACAAGTTGATTTTTTTCATAGAAAAAAAATTGAAGATTTTATTGAACATTTTTATAAGATACATGATTAAAATAATTTATAAATCTGAAAAATCAAAATAAATGTTTAATAAATTTTATTGAAATAAATATTAACTTTTTTTAAAAACACATTATATAAATTACATCCTGATTTTTTTCATTAATGAATACAGATATATAATTTTTACGGATAACAATAAAAATTTTTTCTCTGACTGTATTATGTAATCATCTTGAAAAATATTCGAGTATAAATAATTTATATTGAATACTGTAAATTTTATTTTTGAATTCTCGTTATTCAATTTGACTACTTATTGAATATATTTAAGTCGAAATCAATAAATCGAACATGTCGAATCATAATATCAAATGAGAATAGGATTACATTACATAAAACTTTCTGAAGTTGAATTAGTTTTTACGATATAATATAAACTAGATTAACATAATAAATTTAATTCTCGATGATCCAAATACTTTTAATAATTTATAAAATTTTATACATTACTTTTAATTAGTATATTAAATAATGCCAAATTTAAATCTACAATAGTCTGATGCATTCCATTAAAAAGGAAAAGAAGCAATTTTTTATTAATATTTTGAAAAACCTTAAAATACGAATGTAAGAAATTAAATTAATATTTAATTCTTTTATCTATTTCTTATTCGATTAGATATTTATTTGTTTCTTTTTTATCATTGTATAAGAGAATAATAATTTATAAAAATTATCAATATTTTATAATATTGAATTAAATGTATTGATTTTATTTATTTTAATAAAAATTTTTTGTTTAATAAAAAAAACTTGTATTGAAATAAAAAAAAATGTATTTAATAAAAATTGAATTTGTAACTCATTTTATTCTTTATTTCCCATATAAATCGTACAAAAGTGTTAATTTATTGTTTAATCAAAGCTTAATTAACAACCTAAAAATATTAGGATAATGTTTTTATGTTGTAAATATAAATATTTATTCATGAAAAACGCGATGAAAAAGAACCATTGCGTTGAAAATTATTATTTATTATGATTATATAATAAGATACGATTAATAATCATATAAATATTAAAACAGTATATTTGATTATATTTCGCACATTATAAAACTAAATTAATATATTACTTCATCTGTAAAAGGGAATATTTATTTATAGTTTAAAATATTTTTAATACATGTATATTTAGACAAATTATTTTATTATTGTTTAGAGCAAAAAATGATATTTATTTATTTAGTAAAATATAGTTTTATTACTCGTCTTATATAATGAAATGTGCATAAAATACGATCGAAATTATTTTGATAGCTTTATCAAGATTTTGACAATTGATTTAATTTTCCAAACGTATTTTTCCATAATTTATTGAATTATACGAAATATTATAAAAACGACTAACTTTTTATAGCTCGACCATCACCGGAGCAAGGACCCTTATCGAGTAGACATTGGGCGTAGTAATATACACTTGCATCGTCTTGCAGTAGAGTACTTATTCGTAAAAATGGATCATCTGCTATTACAACAATGGCCCATCCAATTAATGCTATTGAAAAATAAATGAGAGGTCGTGTACCTGTCTCGATAAACATAAATTCAAAATAAATTAATATACCAATTACTTCTACTAGTCACTTTTTAACTATTTTAAATTAAGCGCTTATCTAATTATATGATTAATGAATAATTCAAATTATTACTTGCGAGGATAGGAATAATTGTATTACATCCGCATTTATAAATAATTATTGAAATTACCACTATTTAATCAAAGATGTTAAAATATAAACTTAAGATGTAATATTAAATTTTCACTTTATTAATAAGTACATGAATTTTTAAAAAACTAGATTTATGACTTTTATAATATATCTTAAATTTTAATTAAATATTAAAATGTACATGTTAATGAATAGAAAGTATCAAATTTTCAAAATATTTATATTGTAAAATATACCTATACAAATTTAAAAGAAAATAATAGTGCAAAATCTTTTTTATCTGCTAAAATGTTTTCGAATACCAATGAAGTCATGAGAGTTTTTTATAATATACAGGTTATAAAAACTAAGATAAAAATACCTGAGTTTATTCAAAAATAGAAAAAGGATTCTCGAATAAAACAATATGTTTGTAATAAAAATGAAGAAGAAATATTTATATATATATTATAAAGAGTATGTAAAATAATTTACAAGATTATGTCTCAAATTATTAAATTATTATGAAATTTAAATTTCTAGAAGGTTGTTAGTAAAATATAAAATAAATGCATTCTCGGATGAAATGAATATAGAATATATAAGTTAAATCTATTTTTAATATTTAAAAAATCTGTCTTACGTCTTGAATGTATTAATTAAAGTTACAATGAATTTGAATCAAATTTAAAATCTTTTAGAAATTATTGATCCAATTAGTGTAATTTGGTAATTTTGTATCCAAAATATAAATGAACTAGGAAATATTTAGTCGAATAATAACGCGATTAAAAGCATTTAAGCAACGAGGATATTAGTTTTTAATTCGTTAAATTTTCAGCAGAATAATTAAATTAAAAAAAAGTTTTTGCACAATATTATTGAACATAAGTTCTATTTTAATAAGCTTAGAGAAGGTTAAATGAAATAATATGATAATAATCATCGTATCTGATATGCAAAACTTCTTGATTAATTTACAGCGCAACGCGTTGTAAGAGATGAAGATATTCCAGCGTTTCGCTCCTAAATAATTTGAATCATATAACTGTAACATGAAATACAATACTACTTTAAGAGAGAATATAAAAGATCAATTTTTAAATTAGAAAAACACAATTTAAAGTCGTAGAAAATTAGTATTTATTAAATAAATAATAATATTTGAAAAAGTTGTAAAAGAACAAACGAATAAAAAATTTGTGATTATAATATTATACGTATAGTTAGAACAAATGTAAAATTATTCGATACTAAATTTATTCCCATTCTCATAAGTAATAAATAATACGTGTGTAACCGAACCTGTCATTCTGGAAAAATTTAACTCGCTCTGGTAAAAAGAATACGTCAACGTCACTTGTTGCGTGTAGAACTTAACTACTGACGCAGGACCACAAAAACTGTTGCTTGGACTTATATACATAAAGAACGGCATTTCAACCATGAATTAACTATCGGTATCAATAAATCATATCGCCGGTTTTATTATCAGTGTCCGTCATTTTGTAAGCTCAGAGCACGTCTCGATGCGCATCGCACGTGGCTAATCACAAGCGTGACTTTCGCACTTTTCAAATGCGGTCCGTATAACAGCCTTAGAAATTTTGATTGATCAGTTTCTTAATATCCACATCTGAATTCAGTCATATACATCGTTAATTTTTCAATTACGATATTATTCACATCTGTGCAAGAGAAAATCGTCGAAAACGAATTGCTTTATCCTGATATTCTTATATAGAAAAATAGATTCTCATATGTTCGGGTATCATTTCCGAAAGAATATAAACTATTTAAAGTTTATAAAACTATTTAAAAATACTTCTATTTTTTATATTATGATAATTAATCAAAGTTTTTACACATTTTGTTTGGGTAATTTTGCTACTAATATCTAAGTTTAAATCTATTATTATTTTAACAAGATAAAAGCTTAAACAAAACCACAGTATAATGATTGATATTAAGTTAATATGATAAACAAACTTAAATCAATATTAATAATGATGTTAATGTATTATACTTCTTCTCGGAATATAAAGTTTTGTAAATATTTAATTCTAAAGTTTTTCACTTGTGCTTTCATTCTAAATAAGCAAATTACGAATATCTATTAAATAATTCGTACATTATAGCTTAAAACTACAAGGAAAAATTACAAATAAGAATATTAAAGTATTTTTTATAATCATTAAATTATTTTGCATGAATTTTACTT
This sequence comes from Dolichoris vasculosae, assembly GCA_018907195.1. NCBI lineage: Eukaryota > Metazoa > Arthropoda > Insecta > Hymenoptera > Agaonidae > Dolichoris > Dolichoris vasculosae. Next base: position 1,800,452 of record JACCHY010000001.1, read on the forward strand.
CCTTTAAAATTAAGTATTTATAATTAAATATATAATTTTTAAACATATTGTAATTACCTCTCTGATTTTTCTATTTAGTTGAACCATCTTCTAATTAAATTTAAAATTTAAATATTTTTGCTAAGATAAAATATTATTTTCTATTATGATAATATTTCTATACATACTTTAATAAATTTTTTAAATTAACAGTCAAAATTTATTTTTATAAACTTTTAAAAATTAAAAATTTGTATGTCTTTTATTCAGTATATTTTTAATTAAAGCTTAATATATTTTATTGTAATTTAATAAGCGTATAATCTGAAACAAACATATTAATTTTATTGTCATAAGTAAGCAAATACAAAATAATTGTAAACTTGTCCCTTTAAGGTAATATTATGAATATCAATATTGCATTATAATTTAGAATTAACTGATTTTATATTGTATTATGTAAACAATAAACTCACAACTACACTAAATTACTATAAAATTATACAAATGTTTCATTTCAATTTTCTTACACGATCATATTTCTATTAAAATTTAATTTAAAATTGTTTTTATAATTAAATAAAATTTATGTATCATACGATTAAAGAATATTACAATTTAAAATATCGCATAAATATAAACAAAATTAACTTTTTTGTATAATTTTTGAAAAATTATATAATTATAAAAAATAAATATTATTTTTTTAAATTAATTTATTATAATAAAATAAATTATAAAAAATAATTTAAATTAAAAATTATTATATTCTTTAATTGAGCATAATAAGTAAAATTTTATATTTTTTTCAAATATTATTTAGCTAATAAAAAATTATAATTCTAAAAAATGTTTAAATGCAATGCCAAAATATTTTTACATAACTTCATAAATATTGTACAATTAATTATCTTCTAATAATTATAATATGGCGAATAAATAAATATTAAAAATAAATGTTCGTTTTGATTTAACTATAGGTTTTACAAAATAAATTCCATTTTTATTCACTTTGCTGTAGTTTTCAATAACAAAAATTTATAATAACTACCTAAGATTTGTTAAGATTAAGATTAGAAATTGAATAATATCTTTCAACATTTGTATATCTTTCAGTAACTTTAAAATGATTAAAGTTTAGCTTAAATAATAAATTTTAACTTCCAAAATTATTTATAAAATATATTCTATCAATTTATCAATTTTTCAATTTCGTTAAAAAATGTGAACTAATTTATTATTAACATAATGAATTATACAAAACTTTTTCTTTTAGCAAAAAATAAGCAAAATTTTGATAAAATTTTATTTCATGCAAAGATTTTGCACGTTTATTAAAGAATATAATTTTTAGAATATATATTGTAATATTAAATATTTTAATTTTCTGAAAAATCTAAAATAAGCAGCATTATTAAATAAAGATGTGAGTAAAGAGATATGTTGTCAAACTTTATATCACGTTTAAATAATGATAAATTTAATACAACTTTACGTTTGTATAAACACAAGTTCATTATTTTTATTAAATTACTTTTATTGGATTTATGTTTAGTTTAACTAATTGATAAATTACCTGTGTGTCAATTTATGTAGAAAATAGAATTAATAAACCTGATCCGTATTTAATCAAAAATTGTATTATTTATTGATACTAAATTATTATCAATTTTTATCTTATTAAATATATACTACACACACTACATTTATGAAATATTACATATTACCATATTGATTGTGAAATTAAATACGATTTTTGATGAAAGTGGAGAAAACTTATCAAACACGTTTGCTGTCTTTGAAATTTCTATTTCAACTGACTTCAATAATAAATGTAATTAATTAATTTTCTTTAAATAATTTGTTTGATCTCTTAAGAGAAATAGAGTTGGATCTAAATAATTTAAAGGAATAAAAATACAACACACGATACAAACAAATTTTTGTGTACGGAGATGCTAAAAGGTGAAACTGTAGCCTTGAAATTACACAGGCTTAGGTGATAGGCTATTGGTAAGTCTTAGGACTTACTCTTTAGACATTTGGATGCCATTTTAGAAGCATGGAAAATTCTATTGATATTGAAAAAGGCACTTTTAATCACAGTGAAGATGCATGAATTTATCATGAAATAATTAACTATAATTATTCATTACTGTTATCTAATTTTTATTAATGGGTTTTTCATAAGCTGTTTATGCAAATTTTGATTATTTTGCAAGTGATGAAAAGGGCATGACTTTATTATTTATTTATTAAAAATTCCATGTTTATCAATATATATTTTCTTTTATTTTTAATTATTTATTGTAAATCTAGATATCAATTTATTGTTTGAAAATAATAAAAGTTAATCATCTATAGTTTATATAATCTGTATTTTTTAAATAATTGAAAATAGATATTGTAATAATAAACAATTATTGTAATCTATTATTACTGTTATAATATAAATATTATAATATATTGTTATTTTTGATGACTTATTAAAGAGTAATTTATATTAAGTTTCATTTTAATTTTTATTTAAAAAAATAAAATTACGATAACAAATTTTTCATAATAAATACAAAAATATTATTTTTAAATTATAACTTTTTTCTGCAAAAATATTAAAATAAATATTTTGAATAATAATAAAATACGAATGTGATTATAACTATTCTAAAAAAACTAATTGTTGCAGTTTTTATTATTTTAATTATTACTCTTTTAATGTTACAGCATCATATTTATCTAATAATATAAAATATACGGAAATAAAAAAATCAATTTAATTAAACATTTGAAATAATTAATTAGCTTTAATTAAATTTTGCGATTTAGAATTATATTTTTTAACTTAGAAGCACTTGTACATATTAATATTTAAAAAAGGATAATAGGTAAGAAAGTAAACAAGAAAATTTTTAATATGAAAAATATTTGTATGTAAAATATATCTCTACATAATTTAATCACTTACAAAACATAAAATTTAATGCACTTTTGTCACTTTCATCTAGAATCATTAAAAATATTTAATGTTATTTAAATATTAACGCAATTTTTCATTTGTTCCTTTGTTAAAGATTGTTTAAAAGTATATAAAAAAGTATATGTGTATAAAATTTAAATGTTTTACTTTTTAAGTATACATAATTAATAAATAACTTAAGTATAAACAAATCATACACAAATAAATATTTTACAATTGCTAAATTCATTTAACAGTATAAAATTTTAGTAGACATTATTCATAAAATTCATTAACATTACTTAAGGATACACGTGTTATTATAAATTATAAATTATCGTGATGTTTACATTAATACTAAATGGAAAAAAATAAAAATATATGCTAATTTTACGTTTTTCATCGCGTGCTTATAATTATTGAACAATGGTGGAAGTTTAGTTACTGTTCTTTATAACTGGGCTCTAAAAATGTACGTATATAAAAATCAAATGGATTGAGTTTTCGAGGTAATCATAATCCAAATTAGATGTCAGACTCAGCTTCATAAGGGGATCCCTGAAAAAAGTTATTATGGCATTTAATAGAGTAAAACATATTAAAATTTATTTACTTTTATTCAATACCCTGTTTAAAAAAAACTCATAAAATAAAGGACTGGGCATATCTCATTCTTTATTAACTGATGTAAAAATTACAGAAAATTAAATTGTTTATCAAAATTATGTGCGTAAATCGTATAAATGATATATAAATAAGTAGGAACAAAATTTAAATATTTGAACTGTAACATATTCATAATACATGTAGGTATATTAATAGTTACGAAAAATATGTAAAGACCTCGCATAAAAATATTTGGTATAAGTTTAAAACACAGTTTTTCAATGTATACTTAAAAACTATAAAATAGCTCTAGCACCACAAAATAATCACTTTGAAAATGTAAAATAATCTTTTTTTTATAATTGATGTTTTTTATTTGTTTTGATAAAACAATGTTTATCGTATGCCTGTCTTTTGTACCTTGATTATAGCTTTGATACCAAAAGTGACAGCAATCCCCAAACCAAACATTACTAAATATGGTACATATTTTATTCCAGGGATATCTGGCCTCTTGGCTAGAAGTAGAGTTAAAATCTTCAACTTCCTTTCTGAGTAGGGAGGATAACGTGAACTGAAAATAAAAAAATTATGATTATTTATATTAATTTAAAATAATTATAATATTTATGTTTAATTAAATTAAAAATAAGAAAAAAAGTAAAATATACTTACGATCCTAAAGTTTCGCTAATAACATTGAAGTTCTTTATTAAGCAACCTTTGGAATGTACAAATGTATCGAATGATTGTTTTCCATGATAAGATCCCATACCGGATGATCCAATACCACCAAAAGGTAAAGTATCAACTAAAAAATAGGATTTTAATATTTTAGAATTTAAATAATATACTAATAAGAAATAAATACATTATTAAATAATTAAAACTTGTAATTTCATAAAGACATACTTTATATTTAAAAATAGTAGTTTCTTGAAAATGCTGTAGTAGTAAAATACAAAATTCCAAAATCAACAAACATATTTAATAAAATATTATTACTCGCTAAATTTTCGTTAAATGTATTATTTATTTATAGATTAATTTCATCTATATAGCTACTAAATTGTCAAACCATTAATAGAAACACACATGCGAATTAGTAAATACAAATTAAAATTAATTAAATCGATGCACAAATATACTAGAGTTGAATGACTTGTTGCTGTTATATACAGTATTTAAAAAGAATAGTTTTTAAATATAAGTTTTTATATGATATTAATTTTAAACCATCAATTATTAAAAATCATAATTTTAAAATTAATAATTTATACGAAATATTATAGAATTAATTCTTAATATGTATATTTATTATTAATTATTATAAAATTATAGTATTATTAAAGAATAGGCTAATTTCATTTCTATACTTAAATTTAATTTACTATAACGTAAATTAAATATTTTATGATTTTTTTTATACAATCAATAAATAACCAACACCTAGATACATTTTTGCCTAACTCACCACCATATTGCATGATTGTATCGTTGACACACACAGAACCAGATTGGGTTTGAGTTATAATCAGATTTTGTACTCCTTTATTCTTGGTAAATAAGTACAATACAAGAGGGTGTTCTCTATATTATAGGAAATTAAATTTATTATTTTTATATTACTATTAGTTTGAAGAACTAAATAAATGTATGTAATACTAATATAAGAATAATAATTATAAATTTAATTTCAGCAAATAAACTACTGAACTCCTATTTTTTTTAATAAATTTGTCAATTTTGTATATTAATATTTATAAGAACTTGGTCAATTAAAAATTATGCAATAGTAAATAATAAGTGTAAAATATATTTTAAATTATTATTACAGAAATTATAATTTTGTAATTATTTCATTATCATTATAATCAACTATCTGATTATAATTATGATTTTCATTTAATCTTTGATTTTACGTTTGTTTACAGAATAAAAAATAATAAATAATAAATATTGATAATTTGATTTGAGTAAAATTTATCAACAAAAAAATTTTTTTTGTACAATTTATCTGATATTATTTATACGAAGACTAATATTTAATGGTACTACTAATCTTTAGATCTATTTTAAGTTAAAAGTTTTATTATTTTCTGTAAGTTAGATTTATTAATATAAAATTTAAATTATATTAATAATAAGATATTTCGTACGCAATGATTTTAAAATTTTTTTACATTATTTACAACTATAAAAATAGATTTTATAAATATTTTTAGTAAAATTTACCGTTCATTGATGAATTTTATTGCTTCATATGCATTATTAACATTAATAATAGGTAATATCGGTCCAAAAATTTCTTCTTTCATTATAGAATCGGTAGGTTTTACATTAATAAGAATTGTTGGTGAAATATATTTTTCAGTTGAGTTAACTTGGCCACCGATTGCCACTTCACCATTAGACAACATATTGATCAAACGTCTAAATTTTAATATAATACAAATATTAATAATTTATTTTTTTTATTCAATTATCTTAAAACTATGAAACTCACTGAAAATGTTTTTCATTAATAATGCGACAAAGATCTTGACTATCTTGTGGATTTTCACCATACCATTCTCTCATAATTGATTTTGCTTCTTTTATAAATGCATTTTGTACTTCTGTTGAACAGATGATATAATCTGGTGCTATACAAGTTTGACCTACATTTATAAATTTGCCCCATAAAATTCTTTTAGTTGTGATATGAATGTCTGCTGTACTATCGATATAGACAGGGCTAAAAAATTTTAAAATATAATTGTTTTTCAGAAAAAATAGTACCTTATTCATAAATGTTTAATATACATATATATTTTCATATTTATTTCATATTGATTATCATTAAAAAATATTATACCTTTTGCCTCCAAGCTCTAAGGTCACTGGTGTGAGATATTTGTTCGATGCTTCTCGTATAATACGTCCTACTGTAGTTGAACCTGTATAAAATATGTAGTCAAACCTTTCCTTTAAAAGTTGAGATGTTTCAGTAATTCCACCTAAAATTACTTTATAACACTCCTAAAAAAATTTTATCGTAATATTCCTTCAATATTAAATTGAAAATTTATAATGTTTAGAATGACTTTATATACTTACATTGTCTAAATATTTTGTAACCAGTTTGAGTAATAAATTAGAACAATTGACGGCTACTTCGGATGGCTTAAGAATAACACAGTTTCCAGCTGCAATCGCACCCATAAATGGTACCAATGATAATTGTAAAGGATAGTTCCAAGCTCCTATGACTAATATTACACCATATGGCTCCTTATGAATAACAACATCGTCTAAGAGATTAACAAATGATCTTGTTGGCTAAAATCAAATATCTTTGTAAACAACGATTATAAAAATCTATATACTTATTTTAGCTATTCAGAAATTTTATTAATACTATATATTAATATGTACAATAAAATATTCAAAATATTTATTTTTTGTTAAGAATTTAAAAGAATCAATGTATAACATTTCATAATTATTTTTTAATGTTATTTTTATCAATGGCATAAATTCTTTGCAGAGATTTGTAATTCTATTTAAATACCAACATATATTAAATATATATGATAATATAATATTTACCTTTTCTGAAGCAGCCCAATTTTTTATATTCCTAAGCATATGTATGATTTCATTAATTGTGAAATCAATTTCAAGGATGTAATTTTCAAATTTACTCTGAAAGATGCAGTTTAAGTATTAATTATCTAAAATAAAATTAGATACTAAGTAAAAGAACATACTCTTCGTAAATCTGCATTTAAAGCAGCATGTAACTCCTGTCTATTTTCTTCTAACATATCTTTCAGTCGATTCAATTGTTGGATTCTGAATTTTAATGGCCTAGTTTTACCACTGTAAAAAGTTTCTCGACTGGATTGAACAACCTTAAATATAAATAATAAAATATAAATAGATGTTTAACCTAGTTTATATTATTTAAAATATTTACCTCGGTAAAGTTTGACATGTTGCCTTTGCCGTTGACAAGAACTAGAAAGAACGATAAAATTTATTCTTACAATTAGTAATATAAAAGTTAAATTTAAAATGTTACAATAAACAGAAAATATATTTAAAATTTATAATAAAGCTAAAATGCAGAGGTTAATCATAAACAATAATTCTATGAAACTCTCAAAATCTCTAATAATATCCAGGACTTTTGTTTATTATCTTTCTTATAGCTTAAATAATGTGTTATAAAATATAATGATTTATAATTATATATAAATAAAGGAATAATTATTAGTATAAATTATGCATGTAAGTGTGACTGGTTTATAAAATTTTTTATTTGGTATTAAAATTATGTGTTTAAATTGTAAAATTTAAAAAGAGAAATGTCACCCGAGAAACACCATCTCTACAGTTCTAGAAATATAGTTTTTAACTGTACCCATTTTCTATAATTTTATATAAATAAAACCACAAAATTGATATAAAGAAAATTTGTTCTTGGCATAAAAAATTCTCACACACACAAAAAGAAGATCTTAACTAAAAAAAAAACAAAACTGCTGTATGCAACAACATATTAGGCATAAGTAATTATTATATGTAAAATGATTGTTTATTATGATTAAAAAAAAAACAACATACAAAATATTGTATAAATATTGTAATTATTTGGTATATATAAATAAATATTGATAAATAAATAAAAAAAACCTCTATAGTCCTATAATTGATGAAAATAGTTATGTACATTCAACGCGTGGAGGTGGTACCGCATTTCTGATGTTTAGTACAGTAACATAACATCAGGGAGAGTGGAAAACTACTCTCGAACTGCTTTACACATATGTAATATTTAATGTACGTGACCTTATGTGTGTATAGATTTGGATATGGAGTCAGAAAGTAACCAACTGTTAGCATAGGTGTTGTACACCATTCTAATAATAGGAAAACGCGAATATCGACATAATTTAACCTTTTAAAATTTCTCTGTGCTACTGGATGTCATAAAATAATAACACTAGCTGGTCAATCGAATAGGTATTCGTTATTTAAGTTAAGCTTGAATGCTTAGATTTTTATTTTTAAATAAAAATGTTATAAAATCAAACGTATAAATTTTAACGAGGAATAAATATTATAAATAAATACTACTATGTAAATAAAAACTAAACGTATAAACTTTTATTATATTCATCCTATCACTGCGTTTATATTTACAGTGAATTTTTAAAGAAAAATAAAACCAAAAATAAACAATCGAGAACCAAAACAATTTAATCCATCGATGTCAAAGAAAAATTAAAATGATTCGTAAAAGAAGAAATGACAACGAAAATTATAATTCTCGATTTACCAGCATTAAATTTCAAGTTATATCGAAATATTCATTCTTCTAATACTGAAAATGACGCATGTTCGTATTCACAATATATTAGTTATATTTCTACTTAGCTATTTATAGTATTATTAAATATGTATTCAAAATTTAATTTATACGATATAATGCATATATATATAATATCAAACTTATTACAATTATAAAGTGAATGAGGAAATAAGAGATTTATTATGTAAAGAATGAGGAAAAAAGACATTGAATAAAAAGTTGCGTTTATAAGTTTTTTACTTAGAAAAGATTGAATACATACTTTTCTTATATATTTTGATTTAAAGATTTTAAATTATATCTATTAGTACATATTAGAAAATAAGTATTTCTATATTTTTAAACATTAGATAAATATTTTTATATTTATACTAATAATTAGTTCAAATAAGAATATAAATAACATTAATAAATGACAATTATATAAAAATATATTATGAATTGGATTCTTAAAATAATTTTTAACGCTTAAGTTTTTAAGACAATAAATGCTTTTTATAAACAAACCATAATAGCGGGATGTATATTAATCGTGATCGTCAACATGTTATAAAAGTCTGCTTGTAAATGAAAACTTGAATTGCAGAATAATATTACCTTTATTAACACTTGCACGTACAATATTGAATACGTGAGATAATCTTTATTTTGTTTTTTGTCACAACTGATCACAAGCATTCACTCAAAAACAAAAAGGAAACAAAGTTTAAAAAAGTAAAGAAGTATATAGAAATATTAGTGATGCACATGAAATATTATAATACTATTTATAAACAAACGAAAACATACCACGAAAACGTAATAAGAAAACTTATACTTCTATTAAAACATTTTATTATTTAATAATGATAAATTTTGTTTAACAATATTTATAATAACACTATTTACAAATCTCAAATATGAAAATTTCACGTATACAATAGAATCACAGAGTAAACAATACTTTCTGAAATTTGCTTCTTTCTTTCACTTTATTCATTAAAAATGTCACGTACATTACTTTACTTCCAAACATACAATGATGCGAATTTAATAAAATTTGTCTTTATCGTGTAACATTATCTGATTTTTTTCGTGTAACTTTTTATTTTATCGTCATAGTAGCATTACGAAATATTACATAGCTCAATTTGACCAAAGATTTTGATTTTTATGAAGTTATATTTCATTTGAAATATACAAGATTTATCAGTCTGATTTATAATTAAGAAATAACAATTATTCATTATCTTTACTGTGTATGTGGAAACAAAGTATATAACTAATAACTAATTAAAATAATTTTATTTCATAAGCAAATGCTTTCATTTAAAATTTTTATGTTCATATATGCCAACAAATCTTAATTTCTTGATTATCAAAAATATTGAATATATTTTAATAATTTAATATATTATAATTATAAAAAATTTAATTTTTGTTTAAATAAAATATATTTTTAAAACACTACATTTGATGTTCAAATTTTTTTCTAAATGCATAAAAAATTCATCAGATACATTTAAAAGTATTTAAACTTTTTCATAATAATTAAGTTCAATATTAATTATCGCGAATTATATAAATAAATATTTTTATTTTTTTAAAAAATGATTTGTAAAAATTCAATAACTGATTAAAAACTAAAATTTAAAAGAATAATATTATACTATTAACAAAAACGGAGATATTGTTTAAATTTATTAAATCAAATACATAATTAAAAAATGTAAAAGTCTTATAAATTTGCATTTTTATTTAAAGAATAATAAATAAAAATATTATTTTTAATTCAAATTTGTATATTGTTTGCACAGCCAATTATCACTATAAACGATAATGGCATATAACAAATTATATAAACTGAAATTTCTTAAATAAATATGTAAATCAAATCTTGTATATTAGCAAAAAAAATATTTATTAAAAAGCTTATCGTTCTAATAAAGTAAGATTATTATTTGGAGTTCTACAATTATCTACAATATTTATCATGTGATATTTCATAACTTATCTAGAACAAAATTATCGATAAACTTAAATTTTTACTATCGATTACGGCATTATTTATTATTAGTATTTGCTGTAAATTGACTTTTATTCTGTTAAATTTTGTACATTATTAATAATTAAATTATTTTATTTTATTAGATTAAAATATTTATATGCAAATATAATTATTGAAGAATTTTATGAAAAATTATAGTAGTTCTTGATAATTGAAAACTATGTAAGTTACAAAACATATATTCGTGTTTCATAAAATTTATTTACAAAATGTATTGATTTATTAAACTTATAAATATGGAGTATTTTTATACAGGAAAAACATATTACATTTATAAAACGGTTTTAAAAAATAATTGAAATATTTCAAATTTTAGTTACACTTTTAATACATATTAAGAATTAATATAAAATAAAATAATTTAATGATTATTTTCAATTAAAATTATTAATTAACGATAATTACTGTAATGAATCGTGATAAATAAAAATAAAATTATAAATGATTGTAGTTATCTTATAAAACAAAAATACATAATTATAAAACATTTTTATAATTATTGTGATTAATAATTTTATTGAAAAATAAATATCTATATAGTTATACAAATATAGTTATAGTATCTTATGTAGTCTATATTATTATCTCTAATAAATACATTTTATGCCTTTAAATTTACGATAGTTAATTAAAATATGAATTGTTATCATTTGATAATTCCAACAATATGTAAAATAGTATACTCATTTTAAAATTGCTTCTTAATTATTGTTTATTGTAAATTCATTTAGATAATTTATTGAACTTCAAATAAAAATTTTCAAGTAATCTGTAATAAATATTTTATTTTTAATATTTCATAAAACTAAAAAAAATAATCATATAATTTTTTCAAATCTGATGTAAAATAGTTAAATAAAATATTATATGTAAGCAAATAAATTAAAGATTATCATATCTTATTTATTGTAATTAATATATTTTTTTAGAAAAATATAGTTGAAAAATATAAATCACTATATAAATTCAAAAATAATACATTTATTATAGGCTCTCATGAATATAAAATATTATTCTTAATATTTTCAGTACTTTTATTTAAATTAAAATTTTTATTCAGGAATAAATTAAGTACAGTTAGTTCTTATATATTAATATTATATAATGTGTTATATTACTATAATATTATTGCATAAATAAATAATATTCTTAAATTTTCTTTTTTCTTACACTATTGATTTTTTAACAGACTTATAAAAATATTCATTATCGAATAATATAAAACATAATTTTTAAACTTTAATAACCATTATATTAAAAAGGAAATAAATGATAAATAACCATATTATTTATAGAAGATTCAAAGTTGATTGATTATGTACAGATATATCGTAAAATTATAATTGAATAAAAATTATTTTAAAATATCAATTTAGTTAAAAGTATGAATATTTTGATACTATGATTTATTCTTAATAAATGCTTATTTATGACTATTTTCTCTTTTAAAATTATATTTAATTCATGAAAAATTTTCATTTTATTGCTTTGCAAATTAATAAATAATATTGTTTAGTATTTTTGAATTCACTGATATTTTTATGATAAAAAATATCTTTAATGTGAACATAAAATTTTAATATTATTGCTGGTGTATATTAATTATATATTTTAAAAATATTGAAAATATTTCGACATCAACAAGATATCACTAATGAATAATAATAATAATTACAATTTTCTATCTATGATTAATTTTAAAAATATTCAGCAAAAAGAAATATCTATAAGACAATGAAAAATTCTTCTTCATAACATAACATTGACTGTAGTATCATTGAAATATACCAAAAAGTTGTGGTGTCGCAGAAAACAGGAAAGGAAGAAATCGAATACAAATTATCGATTTACGTGATAACTTAATTAATGGTCAATTTACTGTTAGCGTATATAAATATAAATAAAATATTTAAAAAAATTGTATCAATATCCCGATTGACAATGAATTTACTTTTATACCTTTCTTATATTAACAGAAATAAAAAAAATTAAAAATAACACCCACGTATTGTAATAGTATTATTATATTTATTGAGTAATTGATTTTATATGTTTGATTATTTTAAACTTTTAAAACTATCTATTTACATATATAGCTAATAAATAGTAATCTGAAATATTAAAAAATTCAGTAAAAATTAATTTATTATTAACAAATTCTAAGGATGTGATATAATATAAAATATAAACTACAATTATAGTTTATATAAAAGTTAATATATTCACTTAGATTTTTTAAATAGTATTAATTATTTGTTAAATAATGAACAAAATAAATTAAAATATTAGTATTTAAAATTTGTTTAATCAAAACATAAAAATAGTAAATTTCATATTCTTTTAATATTTTAAAACTATTAATATAGTATTATTGTATATGTGAAGATAAAAATAAGTATAGTTAAATAATTTTTTATAATAAATAATGTTTTATTATTTTTAATTTAAATATTCTGTAAAATTTATTATTTAAACTAATTATTTAAATATTTTTTTATTTTATTATATTAAGAAGAATAGTTAATATATTCATAATTTTTTTTTAAATTACATATATGATATTATTTGGTTTAAATATTTTATATTCATAATTTTATAACTAACGAAAAATTAAAATTATTTCTACATTGTATCACCAGTATCTTATAACTATTTTAAATAAAAAAACATATTATTTGTTTGTAACCGGTTTTTCTGTATTTAAAATTAATTATTTAATATAATATTATTCTAATATTCCTTATTTCATCAAGTTGAAATGTTATTAATATTTAGATTAAATTTTAATATTAGTCCAATAAACATGTAATGTTTTAAATATTTTATAATATTTAAATAAAAGCATCTATTATATAATTAATAATTAATTACGTACTTGTAATTGTTAATTTAAAATTTATTGAATAGTAAAATTTTTTGATAAAAGTTGAAAAAACAATTCCCTATAATTCAATCATATTTAATAATTAATTATATATTTTTTAATTAATGTAATGAGTACTAAATAAAATACTTTTTCTTAATATAATTTTAAAATAAATTTTGAGTTATACTACATATTTGATTATTAATGTAGTCTCAAGGAAATATAAATATTATGTTAATAATCTTATATGCATACAGAAGTAATATTTATAATATTTTAAAAAACTTACCGTTATTATAAAAAGAAAGTCAAACGTTTAAAATTTTTAATTTATACAGTAGTATCTAATCTTGACAAAAAATACCGATACACAAAATTAAAATTTATTTTAAATCTAAACTTGCAAAAAAATCATAAATATTTAGGTATTTTTTAATTTAATAACATTTTTAATGGTAAAACCATACTTTTCAATTTAAAATTTTAAGCCTTTAATTTTTCAGAATTACTAATCGAAATTGCCTATAAATTCAGATATTGTAATCAAGTGTTAGGCGATTAGAAAAACGTCAATTCGCGTAATTCTACAGTTAATTACAGAAAATTTTTTATTGTACTTTTACTGCATAATTTAAAATTGAAAAAGATCCGCATGATATTTATACATTATATTATTTTCGGAACAGAAATTAATTAGAAAAAAATTTTATTATGTCATCATTGTTTAGTGCCTGTTGTGATAATGAATTTCTATTTAATTTTATAAATAATTATGAAGTTTTTAATTTTTATATTGTATTTATTAAAGTATCGAAAATTATTGAAAATAAGGAAGATTATTTATCTGTAATATTCCTATAGTTTATATAAAATTTTTTTATTTCTAAATTTTATTCTATCGATTAATCTCAAGTAATAACGTTTATATTATATTTTTCATTTAAAAAATGATCATCCAAATTTATAAAAAAGTACTTAAATTTTATAGTTATTTTTATTAACTTATTTATTTGTTAATAAATGTCGAATGTCACCTACTATTAAATCATTAATAGTATTTCATACTTTATTATTATATAATTATTATTTATTATATTTTATTATGTAAATTAGTATCTTATTATTTATATATTAGAGCATACAATTTAATTTTTAAATCTTTATTCATAAAAATTTATAACAACAAATAATCAATTGCTCGAATAATTGAAAAAATAGTTTTTTACGATATTGAGATTAAAATTGGATCATTAAATTTACATCAAAGGATTTGTTGACTCACCTTCAGCTATTTTTTCAGTTGATAACGTAGTTTCTTTTAGATCAACTCTACATTCTTCTGTTTCGTTAATTTCAACTGGTACAGGCTCTTCGAACTTTTCGATGGGCTGTTCGTGCGCTCCGGTCATATCTAGTACAACTTCCGCCTACGGAGTCACAATACGTATAAGTAAAAAACCAATATGAAACAGAATGAAACTCAGATTTTAGAATGATTAAGATAAACGGTGATTACAGTGACAGGCACCGGAGGGAAGGTCAACCGCGTGTGTACTCGACAATCGTCGACTAACGAGTCACTGCCGATGTAGCATATGTGTATACCACGACCATAAAATGTAGATTAGTAAATGAGCGAGCAAGAACGCGAACGTTAACCAAGCGCACTACGCATCTTTATATTTGCAACATAACAGAGAAAGAGGTAATAAAAAGAGATTGGCCAAAAGCGATGGGAACGAAAAGATCGTAAGAGAAAGCATGACAGAGAAAGAGAGAGAAAGCGATTGGATTCCGGCGATGATCGGGAAGCTGTTTGTGACTTAAAATAGAGAAAAACATCTACTTGATTTTCAGACAAGCTGCAGCGCAGCTACTGGGAGCTTATGTAACGCACACGAGAAAGTAAATAAGTAACGTTCACCTCATGATTACAGGCTGTAAAAGGCGGAACCTTGGTAACAATATATTTTTTTTATCGTTCACATCGAATTTTCCTGGTTAAAATTTTTATACCGATTATAGGTATACAGACAAGACGTGCTAATATTACAGCCTTTTACAGTTATTTGTAAGTTTCATAATAAAAAAAGTTAATAATAAATAAATTGGTAAACCTTATATTTTTTAAAAAATACATAAACGTGTTTTTCGTATACTTAAAATAAATTTTATTTTTAATAATTATTCTGAGAGATGATGAAAAAGAAATATTTATTAAGAGTCATATATTTATTCTTTTATCTTTGATTTTCAATATCATTATATCATTTAGATAACTCTTTTATCATTCTGTCATGTATCTATTAGTACATTCTTAATATTCATTTTTTATTTATTTAGTATCAATATGTAATTGCGATATCCGAACATTTTTAACACATCTTTTTGATGAGGTGTGTATTCTTTACATTCACGCAAAAACTTGTACAAATTATATTAAAAATTATTAAATTTCATATTTTTTTAATCTATAAAAAGATTACTAGTTTTCTACCATTTTCTATTGATTTTAATTAAATTAAATTAGAACTTAGTAAAGAGAAATTTAAATCGTCTCTAAATTAAAAATAAGAATTCAAATGAATTTAAAATTTTATTTATCAAATTTATATCTACGTATACGTTTCGTATGTTATATTTTTAGTTAAATGATCAATGTAATGCAAAATTCACTAACGCATTCATAATTATGAACTAATTATATATAAATATCTATGTTTTATTACAGCCGTATTTAATATTAAAATTTTTGTAAAATAACTAATTTTTCCTTTATAAAAAATTATTAGGTTTTTTTTACGATAATGTGTATAATTTTAAATTATTTTACAATTATATTTTTGTAAATAGAAGATACTTATGAAATACAAAATCAATTATTTTCAATTAGATTTAAAAATATAACATTAATTAGTAATATTACTTATTATTCAGATAATAAAACATTCTCGTAAATTTTCTTAAGATTATATACATTAATGATGAATGGGTTGATTAATTTTATGAATAATCTTCCTGTGACAATAAAAAAATTTGAATATTCTTTATAAATGACAAAATTAAGAATATTAAAATTTTTGCATTATTTGTTTGAAGGAACACACTATTTTTCATATTTCCTTACACTGTAATTAAAACTTCTGATAAAATTTTTTTAGCTATCGTTTAAATAACATACAATATTTGTCATTCAGTAAGTCGCGTCCTCGATAAATAAGAAAGCACTTTTTGTTTGTAAGCTATTATTTGAAGCTATGCATATTTTATTATTCATGAGAATCCTTAATTATAGATTCTTTTGAAATACTATAAGCTAATTAATAAAATTACTTTTAAAACTTATATAAATTATTAATTAATTTTATTTACAGAATTATTATGGAAATTTATAGTTTTCTTTTAATGCGTATTAAATAATGACGATAAATATTATATCACATATACATTTTTTATAATATTTATTCTATTAAAAATTTTTTTTTATAAATATTTCTCGAATACAAATACAATTATTTAATTTTTCTAACATTATAACAATGTTTATTTAAAAAAAATTGTTACAATTCATATTATTGTATACTTTAGAAATGGATAGATTAATTTAGAGCTGATAATCAGTTTTTAATATTTACCTAACAATGATTCTTAAAAAAATTTATTTACAATTGTAAATATTAGTACTTTCATTTTTTAAACAGTAGAAATTAAAGTTCTTTTTCAACTGCATAAACTATAAAATAATAGAAATAATAAATGCCAATATGCCAATACATGTATAAATATATAATTTTAAAACAAAACTTTTTATTAATTTATGATTTAAAAAAATTAATTTAAATGATTGGTTTCTCTGTACAAATCATTTTTTTGAAAATTTATTCCCGAAATAATAAAATCAGATTTTTATGGTTTACCTAACAAAGAATTATTTTTGGTAATTGATATTTATAAAATATAAATACTTTTTAAAAAAGTATTTTCACTTATTAAATTCATAAAAAGAATTATAATATCCTTACATCAAAATAAAAACAAGTTCATATTTTTAAACATAAATTGAATATAAAAATTTTTAATATAATATTTTTACAAAAATGATATTTTTATTCCATTTTATAACCACATATATATGTTTAAAATCTTTTTATTAATTATTAATATTTTATTATTATTATTGATATTTTTTATTAATTTTTAATATATTCTTTTATATACACACACACACATATATATATACACTGAAGTATTTTTTTTCTATACTGCCTTTATTTAAAATTTAGATTTTCATTGAAAAATATGTAATATTATAATATTATGAATTTTATGCATTATGAATTTTATTTTCAATAGTGAAGTGATTAGATAAATAACTACAATGTTTGGTTCCTTTGTATTCAAAAAAATTATAATATGAAAGTATAGACTGATTTGATAAAGAAGTTATATTTTCCACATAGATGGCCTCTTATCAATAAGTTCATCTGCATTATAAGTATGTTTTCGTTGAGAAATAACAACTACAAGAAATTTAAATAAAATAAAAATTATAATAAAAAAAATATTAATTATCAATTGAGAATTAATTATAAATATTTTCTTAATTTTATAGTTTTTATAAAATAAACTTACTTGATTATACCATATAAATTAATATATAACTAATTTAACAAAAAATAATTAGAAACAAAAAATAAATAATAATATAAAACATGTTTAATATAATAATAATTACATACAATAATTTTAAGGTTAATGAACTTAAAACTTACTAATATCTTTTGAACGAATTTTTAGCGAGCATATTAACAAACATTTAGAATAAATATTAAAATTTATATTTTTATGTATATTAATATGTAATTATTTAAAGTAATTGTTTTTATATTCAAATATTAATGGTATATCAAACATATTAAAAAAAATTTAGTATGCGTAATTACTTGCACAAAATGTATGAAAATTTATTTATTAATTTTTTAGTATTTGAACTATTTCTTAAAAATTTGCTCTAAAATTATAGATTTGTTTATTATAATTTGTTAGATTTGAGAAGACATACCGAAATTATTTTGATCAAATAAAAATTTTTTTACTATTTGTACACAAATTTAAGATCTTAAAAATATTTGAAACGAATAAGTAATTATTTAAAGAATATACATTTTAGTTTGCAAATATTACTAATGTGAATATTCTAATTAAGTGTCCATTCGCAAAAGAACATTGTTTACTTCAAACTGGTTATCGTAACGTTTTATATTCATTTTACTTTTATTTTATTTTCCTTATACTAGTTCATTTAGTCTCATGACTCAATTTTTTATATCATTATGAATGATACTTGTAGAATTCGTTCGTAGTATAAATTTATACATATTGGTCGTAATGATTAACTTGAATGATGATATTATTCAAGAATTTTAATAGAAATAAAGTCATATTGATTATCTATAAGTATTTTTACTTCTATGGTTATTGTTTTGTTATTATTTAAAACAATTTATATATATTTTTTAATAAAAATAAAAAATTTTCAATTTTATTTTAAAAACTATTTACAAAAATATTTGTACAATATATTTATAAATAAACAGCTTTTTATTTACTTCCGTTCAATATTGATTCGCAACGTAAATACTTTTTTCATATAAAAATATTGAAAGCACCTTCTTTTCATTTATACAATGTCAAATATTTCCATGTTTAATTACCTTGCTATTTTTAGTTTGCTATTATCTTGCTGTTTATAGTAATATAGTGATGATAAATTTAAAAAAAATTTTGTGTACAAAACAATTTTTTTTTTAGTAATTTAATATTTAGTTAAAAATGGAGACAAACAAGAGCAAAATCTAGAAACCTTAGTTTAAAAATAAAACGCGTTTATATGTTAAACAGTTAATTGAATTTTAATGAATTTAATAATCGAATGCAGTATTATTCTTTGTATTTATAATAATCTATCTACAGTAAGTCTTATAAGTAAACACATTTAAAACTTCAAAATACTGATATAGAATAATATTTCATTCTCCAGTATTTAATTATATTTTATCCATTGCAGTTTATACTTATAGATAAATAATAATTTCATTCTTAATATGTAATCAATGCAGTATAAAGTGTATTAAAACAATGAACGCTTTAATTAATCATAAGTACATTTTTAATAAGAATATATCATTCACATATCCAATATTTATAAAAATACAAAAATTTCTATTTTTTAAAAACTGTCTTTTAAATTTTTTAAATTTCTAAATCGTATTCTGTATTAAAAAAAATTTAAAACAAGAATGTCATTATTTTCCCCTGAGGTATTGTAATTTACGTAAAAAAATATATCATTGTACTTTAGTACTTACATATTCAAGCATTAAGTATTTAAATTGAACAGATTTTAGAATAATAACAAATGGATTGATTTTTGTTTTTAAATAATTAATCGACACTAACTTTTAATACAAATAATTTTACTTAATCGATGTTTTATTTAAATATTTTAAAGGTTCATATATGAAATAATTTATGATTTATGATTCTTTAATATTTTTTAAATAATAAAATACGAATAAAAAGTACCTTCTTATTTTTTTATTAAGTAAAATTTATTCTTTACTGTACAATACTCAACGCAGTGTATCAATATGCATATATTCTTTAAAGAATTTACAAAGACTCATCTAATAAATAAAACTTATTAGAATATTTTAATTGTAAGTATAAAAGTAGCAAATTCATAATGACATAGGATAATGGATAAATAAATAATGGATTACATACATATGATTTAGATATGTTAAAAAAAAATATGAGGTTAGAACAAGTGCATTAAATACAATTGATTTTAGTACAAAGACTTTCAAGACTTACCATGGTTGTTATTTATGGTTCACTGTATCTATTTACGAACCACTAGTGAAGGCAACTTCCAAATAGATGTAAAATAATTGCAATTGAATGTATCCTCACTATGATAACTATAAGCATGCAAACGCTTTCGGTGGTTGATCGCGAATTCGATAAAGCATTGTAATACTCGCGCACCTCGTTTTCGATTAAATTTATTTTCATTTATAGAAAACGGCGATTCATTGGCTCACGCCACTCAATAATTATGTTGCGCAACTTTATTCATCACGGCGAAAATTCACTGGTATATAATAGATTGTTAACTGTGTGCTCTGGTATTATTTCTTTAATTTTGAAACTTGAGTCAGGTAGGATACGCAAGATTGCAAATAAGTGCATATCTTTAATACAGTCATTCGTTTCATTTCGCTGACTATGTTTTTTTTTCTTCTGGTTCTATGAAAGACATTTGATTACACTTTTATATGGGTATGATTACAATTAATAAATTAATAGTTTTTCGAGATAAACACTGAATATAAATACAATTATATCATTAATTTTAATTTTTGCTAAATAGTGATAGTTTTATATTATTGGACTTACTACAATCAATTAGAGATTATAACATATAATGAAAAATGAGTTTTTCGTTTTATCAAATGTATTTTGTTATAATAAATTTCTTTATTATTGTTATCTGAATATCGTGAAAAAATTAATACTTATTTTAAATGCTGTTTTTTACGATGTTGAAATGTTAATATACTCATTGAGTTAGAAAAATCTAATAAACAGATTCGTTATATAAATTAATATAATCTATTTTAAATATATAATGTACATATAAATATAATCTGAATAATACAATGGAAATATTAGTAAAAGATATAAATTGTTGGTAATATACTTTAATACTTGCTAAAATTCCTAATAGAAAAAAGCTAGAATATTTTTATTTTTAATACATCGTTGAAATATTTATTTAATATTTCATATGATTTAATTAATACAAAATAAATTAACATTTTTACTACAATCATGAACTTAGCTTATATTTCAAAATGTATAAATATAGATAAATTGTATAAAAAAATTTAATTATCCGATAAAGGTTTTATTATTTTATTTAGATGATTTTGTTATTTTAAAGCTTTAATGAATTGAACTGAATAAATCATTCTCGTATCTGAAAAAATGTTAAATGAAAAATGTAATTCAAATTCATTGTATACTAAACAAATTCTAAAAAAGTAAAATTAAATTGTTATATATATATATATATATATTGTAGTAAAAACATAATTAGTTTTTAAATTGATAAGTATATTATAAAAAATTTAATATTTTTACTTTTTATAATTTTCTTTTATATCCAATATATTTCTACGTTTTGAATAGAATTTTTGAAATTAGGAATTTTAATAATTATGTGGCTTTATTTGCAATAAATTAAACTGACATTTTAAGTGCAACTTTTTATTATAACGAATGGATTCATATTCAGTGAAAAAATATTAATTTATTTCTAGTTAAATATTAAATAATATCTCATTTTAATAAAAAAATATATATCTTTATATTCTAGACTTTATCATAAAAACAAATAAATGCTAATATTAGTTTTATCATTTATATTATTATATAATAATTAAACTTTGATATCTTAAGATAGTGTAAATAAACGAAGTAAATAAATATGTTTTCTATCTCTTTACTTATAATTTCGTTTATTAAACGCTGTATTTATTCACTATATTAAATATGCAATCTAAGTATATATATCAATATATATAGCAATACTTTAGTTGATTTATTTATTTATTAAACTTGAAGATATCATTCAGAAAATAAGTATCGTGAGAGAATTAATAACATAAACTGAAACTTTGCTTTGCAAAAGAACTAATTTTATTTCAGTAAATATACGTATAAAAATATATTACATTTTTTGTTTTACAATTATATATGTATACAAATCTTATCATATTTCGTGAAAATCACTTCACTAGGAGTATTTACATAATATTATTTGCTCGACAGCGACCCAGAAATTAATCTTTTAAAAGAATAAATGACAAGTTGATATATAATCTCATGAAAATTTCCAGAAAAATAGTATTAAATATAAATTTGAAATCAATGCCCTTATTTCTTTTTTCATTACGTTACATGGTTCGATATATTTACTTAATAAATTTCAATGCTGTATTATTCTTTCCATATTATTTTGAATTATATACATACATATATTTCTATAAAAGATGTAATAATTATAACATTTTATATTTTTTAAGTATATTTAGAATATTTTTTATTAATATAGTATCTTTTTAATTCGCGTCATAATTTTATTTTCAATTACAATATAACTTTTAAAAAATTTTTTTTTCCATAAAATTACAATTTTGTACAAATAATTGAAAAACATTGTAATATCATTTGAAAAGGTTATTTATTGACAAATTTGATTGACAATTCAATATTTTTATTGCTTATAACTAAATTAACAGTTTTTCTTATGTCAAAAATTAAAAAAAACTAATAGTAAAATTGATTTTTAATAACTATTTTTTCAAGTCATTTTTTAATAAAACTAATATTAATATCAAAATGTGTTTACTTCAATTAGTAAATAAAGAAAATGTAATATTTATTTTCCATACCATTACATAAGTATTAAATATAGTGTTTAAGTTTTTCTTTCAAATTTTAGAAATTTAAATAATAATACTCAATAATATTTAAATTATTCCAGAAATCCCTTATATTATATTATTATTAATTTATTATATATAATTTTTATCAAAATATAAATTTAAAAATTAAAAACTACTTGATTTGTATATGACTATCGATAGAATAATGGACATTGTATGTATCGAATCATATCTACATACATATTCAAATTTAGTATAATGTAAACACGTTTCGGAATTTCCATTATTAAGATCTCCCTATTATGTTTACATTCGCGGAAAGGATTTATCAGTTTTTCAATCTTTTTTACAATCCTTAAGTTTAAAATAAATACAAGCATTGTGTTTATGTATAGCGATATTTTTTGGGCTTGTATTTTTAAAATATTCTAAATAACTTTTTACAGTTATCGTGTTAGTACCAATTTTTAAATCTTTCCACTGCTTTCTTCCAATTCTCTATTGTTATGTTATATGTAGACTGTCTTTCTTTATTAGGATAAAATATTTTCTCAACTTTACGAAATTGCATAATCTCGTCTTTACTCTTCCATATTCCTGTTCATAAATTATTAAAAATATTAATAAATTATTCTTTACTTATTCAAAATGTTCCGCAATAAGATCTCATAAAGAAACTTTCTTAAATTTATTCATTTACTAGAAATTTTTGTATAAAAACATTTTTTAAATACAATCTTTAATGTGCGAATGAAATTAATTTATCAATTATTTTTAATTTATTTTATTTTATTTATTATGTTTAAATTCAACCTACATAAACCAATTATAATTAACAGATTGAAAGTTTTTAGATAAAATTTATCTGAATTTTCTTTTCGAAAAAAAGACGAATATAAAATTAATTTTATATTTATGGAAAATCAATTTTTACTTAATTGAGCTTTATAACTTTTCTAATACTAATTTTTTCCTTTAGTTATGAAACCGCCTTTATCCAAGATATTAAACCTTAAGGATCGAGTTATAAAACCTAATACCTTCTATAAATATTAATAAGACTTAATTATAAAGTATTGTATACGAACCGTGTTGTAATCCAGCAAAATAAGCTACGCCTAAAACTGACATTTCGATGCTTGTACACCGTTCTACTTCTAACCCAGTTAAATCAGATAATAGTTGCATAGTAAAATCATTTTGCGACACTCCTCCGTCGACCCTAATAAAATTTAAAAGAGTAAAGTAATTTTAAATCACATTAGTATTAAAAAAATAAATTAATAAATACATAAAACTATGGGCACCTTATTGAACGATATGAAAATTTTGTTTCTCGTTGAATACACTCGTATAATAGAATAATTCTAAATACTAAACTTTCTAGCATTGAGCGCACAAGATGAGCTTTATCAGTAGTTGGTTTAACCCCGAGAAATCCTGCCGCTGCATTTTGATTACTAATCGGTGCCTACGATAATAAAAAATTTCATTTTACAGTTATAATTATCTATAAATTGTTAAATAACTGTTACAATTTTTAAAAATTTTACTCTTAAAAAAATATCTCACTTACTAATAAAACGATTTTAATTATTTTGCAGTTATAAGATGATACAGTAATAATTAATATTTTTAAATAAGATAAATTTTATTAGATTAAAATTACTTTATGGGTAAGTAATAAGAATATATATTAAGTCAGAATACCATATTGGAAAATGGAGTGTTTTTAAAAGCATTACACGCTTAAACTTATTGGGCTTGTATAACATGACTAGGGAATGGCACTACAGGTAAGAATCAAGGGACAAGTCATAAAAGTTCTGAATAGCGGCACATTTTCATGAGTCGCCAAGACACGCCTTAACTTCTACAAGAACAAGAAACAATCTGACTCAATTTCTACATTTGTAATATACTTATTTCTGTAAGATACCTCCTCGATTTTATATCTCTTCGACATTATTAAATCTAACGTGCGTACAATATTGGTGAGCAAATGTGGGATGGTCAAGGTTTTAATTTCATTACAGCATCCCTGAACTTCGAAGTAGGTGTTCACTTTGGTATAATTGTTTAGTGCTCCTCCTTAATCCATGCTTCAATATGGATTGCCAGCCGGGAAGTTTAATAATTGCTATTCGACGTATTTCTTTATCGTGCATATATTGCTAATTAAACAATGATATTGATACTGTTGCCTAAATAAAAATATGTTTTATTTTCTCTGTATTTTACCTTTCCTTTCTATGAATTCATAAAACCTTTCTCAGGTTGCTTTTTATTTTAAAATACTCGGAAAAATAATGAATATATACGTCATAAATTTTATCACATTATTTCTAATCTTTATGAAATGTATTTTAAAAATAAAAGTTATCAAATTATATAACTCTGAAATTGTACCTGTAAACCGCTGAAGGCAGGAACGAAATAAACACCATCGGAATCATTCACAGAAGTTGCTAATGTATAGGTATCCAATGGATTATTAATCAATTCTACAACCAAATATACTCTTTAATACAATATGCAATATGATTAAGAATTCTATATTTTGACATTGAAAAAAACTGAAAGGAATTACCTAAGGATTTAGCCCATTCTATTATAGTTCCGGTATCGTTTGAGGATCCTTCCACAAGATAAACCAATTCTGAACCATAGCGCCATCCGATTAAGGGATATAACCCTAAAAATATACAAAGAATCACGTCAGTAAAAAGGTAGTTAAAAAGTTTTTTTACATATTTTTTTAAATCGCAAAAGTTTTTAAAATCTAAATTATGGGAATTTTATTCGAAGGAAATATAATTTATACATTTAGAAATTCATTAATTTTTTTTAAATTTCGTACACTGCAATATAAAAATAAAAACAATAAATAAACAAACAATAAAAAAAACCTCTAAAGAATATTTATAATTATTAATATTTGATAATTTGATTTAGATATCTAATCGTTTTTTGATTAAAATGATATATTTATGTACATTTATAGAAAATTACTATGTTAAATAATTCTTTATAAATTCATTTAAATATAGAAATCGCAATCAGCAATTACGATTGTATATCAATATATATTTTATAATTATTTATATAAATAAATAAGATTTTATAATATAATTTTTAAGTGAAGATACATATGTATCAGTAATATATGATATAAAAATTTATATTAATACATATTTATATATGTATATATGTATTCTATTCATATAATAATTAAAGATTTAAACGATTTTACAGATTATTCGAAAATTAGTTTAATGTGATGCAATGATAATGTACATCTCATTGTCTAATATGGTATTATTTCATAATCATGATTTGTACAGTTTACAAATATAAAGTAACCGTTGAATTTACAAATTTTATGGCTGCGATTATAAAAGTCATATTAAGTAAAATGTATGTCAAACTATAGAGAGAAATTATTTTTAATGAATTACAATTTAATATTGATAATCATGTCGAAATGTAAAACTATTTATTTAAAATTTCAGTTTCAAAATTGTCGAAACAATTTTGTCCTTGATTTTACAATATTTTTTTTTAATCTCATAACATTTGTTCGGTATTTATGTAATTTTAATTAGGCTTATTTAGAAGGACAAGTCGAAATATTGTTCATAAGAAAAATTATAATTCCAGAAAATATTTGAATTATGTCCAAGTAGGTAGAACTCATAGAGTATCGAAGTCGGTGCAATTTAACGTCACAATATAACTGTATCAAACATGACTTGCACTTTTTCGCATTTAAATAATTTATGAAGGGATAATTACCAGTTATAGAGGCGTGGGGTTCCTTGCCAGTATTCACATTAACGAAACTACCAGTTCCCATAGTTAATTTCAAATCGCCAGGATTGAAGCAGCCCGAACCAAAGAGCGAGGCCGCCTGATCGGCCATCGAACACGTTATTGGTATTTCAACGCCAAACAACGAGGCGGGAACTGTGCCAAAATCACCCGCGGTGTCAACGACCCGAGGGAACATCGACGCTGGTAGCTTGAACAGGTTCTGTGCCCAACCTGCCCATTGCATTGTAAAGGGATCGAATAGACCTGAAGCCGATGCGCTCGATACATCGGACACGTGTTGACCTTTAAAAATTTATTAGAGCCGTAACCGTTAATTGATGTGTTTATTATCGTATAAAATCATTTCATTGATTTTACTAATACTTTATATATTTATCCATAAAAGTTTATCGAGTGATTTTGCAGATTTTAAATTGAATCGAGTTTATTTGCATGTTAAATGAGAAAAATATTATTATTATATCTGGAATAAATTTTTAAAAATATTTTAAAATTTATCTAAATATCACTAGCAAGAACCTTACTAGCAAAAATATAAACTGAAATTGCTATTGTGTTTAAATAATATGCTAATCGTAAAGAAAATTATTTTTTATATTTATACCAGTTAATTTGTAGAGAAGCCAGCAATCAACACCACCAAAAACAGCCTTGCCATTGTAAGCAGCCTCTTTTAGACCTTCTACGTTCTCTAAAGCCCATAATAATCGTAAGGTCATCTGCAATTATAAATAATAATATAAGTTAATACAAAAATATGTAATACATTAACGCGCTAAATATAATTAAATTCAGTTTCATATTAATAGAGAAAGTAATATTTATAATTTCTAAAATATATTTCATTTATTACAAAAGATATTCTAGAAGTAAAATTTATTAATAATATTATATTCAAAATTTTGATGTCGATAAGAAAAAAATTTAAGAAAATTATTGACAACAGAGATTAAAATGTCTATTTTAAAAGCTAAATATCCAACTAGTTTTTAACTAAATTATATTTAATTTACCGTTGATACATAATTTATTTTTAGAAATCGTAAAATACACATTAGTACAAATATTTCTAAAATGCTGAATATAATATACTGAAATCATTCTTAAGTATTTTGTGAAATGTATATTAAATATAATTTTAAAAAATATGTAAATAAATATATATTTATATGAACTTAGATAATATATTTTTAATATTGCTTTCAAATATGATTATTGTAAAATATTTAGAACCAATTAATAAAAATTAGATTATATAATACTATATTTTATATTCAATATATTAATGAATTTTAATACCTTTTATTTAATCATTATAGAGATATTTTAATATATAATTTGAATAAGTAAAACAACTGAAACGCAGTAAAATATTTACATTCTTATAATTAGTATTTAAAATCTTTAAAAATTAGGTATCCGAAGTATTTATTAAACTTGATAAAGTGAAGTTACATAAAAATGACATCATTTGTTAAAATTCTTAACGTAAAATAAAGCTTTGTCTGTTTGAAAATCGTTACATTTTCGTAATGTAAATTCTTCTGTTATTTGGTAAATTTATAATCAAAATTGATTTTTTATTATAATCATTCAATATTCGAATTAGCATTTTATTCAGACCTACTGATATTTGAAAAATTAAATAAAATATATCATTTCTAACAGTTAAATTGGGTATATTGATTATCTCGAAATTAAAAAGTTGATTTATTAATTGATATTAAAAAGATCAAGCGAGATAGTAAATAATATAAATTATTTGATTAGAGAACAATTTAACTGGAATTAATGATAGTCCTATAATTTTATTTAGATTTATATCTGAAATAACATTTTATAAGTTGAGTTTTTTATACGTATACTCGAATAATAATCATTAATGTAAGACTTCGTTTTAGAAACCCAGAAAAATTTAGAATTCTAAAATTTTTAAGATAATATTAAAATAATTTTCAAAGTTTAAAATTTTTTTTTAAATAGAATACATCAATAATTATATAAATACAAAAGAATAATCATCTAATTTAAATTAAAATAAAAAATAACTATAAATAAATGAATAGCAAGTTTAAAATATTTCATTCATATTTAAAAATATCAAGATCTTTGTTGTATAAAGTACTATGTGATTTATGCTACAGTAATAAAACTAAATTAAAGGTAAATTATTTTGTATACAACTCTTGTTTTGCAAATGACTATTTTCTTATATATATACATATTTAATGTAATCGTAGATAATTTTGTATGTTTGTATAATAAGTTTAGTATAAAAAATTTTTGATTAATTTAGTATTAAAAAAGACTAGAGTAACATTTTATAATTCAAATAATGTGAAAAATAAATTTTAGTGCTATAGATTTTTTTGATAATATATATATATATATATATATATACGTGTGTATGTGTGCGTGTATATAAAAGAGAGTGTGTATAGATACAAGTATCAAATAAGTACACGTATTTGGCATATGCTGTCAAATAATGTAATTAGTATATTTCTATATGACATATTTGAAAAATTTGCCACAACTAACCGATTTATGTATCATTTATCGGTAAATTGTTAACCTGCGTATTCATGAGCCGAAGTACACTTCCTGCTTGATATCTCTTATTCCGTAAAATAGTGTATAATATTTTTGATCCCAGTCGCAAACTGCGCATCGTGAGAGATGTATTCCATTCTTTTACCATTGAGTCCGCACGTAGATCTTTCCATGTTATAAAACTGTAACATTTAAAATATGAAATTCTACTCACAGGTTTCTCAAGAATTTGTGCAATATATAACCTAAAAGCGAATTAAAATTTATTTAAAGTATTTAGAAAACTTTATAATCTCTAAAAAAAATTTGCATAATTTTTAACGAATATTTATTATGTATAATGTAGACTATTATTTGCATAAATTATTTTTTACAGGAACAAAGCGTAAGAATTACATTTTTTACACAAGCTTTCAACAATGCGATATCTTATTTGATTTTATAATAAATAGAAATTTTGATATTTCATACTTGTGATAATGTTCGCCGGTTTCGGGGTTCCAAGTAATGATACTACAACGTTGCGTTGAAATGCCTAAAGCTTCGATTTTCGATGGTTCAATACCGCTTTCTAAAACATCATTTATTTCATTTATTTTTGAACCTAAGTATATCAGCAAATTTATTTTTATTCCATTGAATTTAAAATTTTTTTAATTTATCAGTAAGGATATCTTTTTAAAAATAAAAATGATAAATTTTCTTACCGTTAAAGCATTGTTTCATAACGCGAACAATGGCATCCCATAACGAGTCTGGATTAATTTCTATATAGCCTATTTTTGGGTACAGTAGTTTCACCTAGAACAAATAGAATAATTTTAGATTATCTAATATTATTCCAATATATTTAGAAATATATTTTTAGAGCCGTTTCAATGATATTTAAAATTTAAGTTGAAAGCATGAAAGAATTGATAAATAAATCATTTAAAAATTAATTTAGATTTTTAATTGCATATTTAGTTCATAAGATATGGTACTAAGTAGATTATTTCAACATTTTAATTATTGAAACTGATGTTAATGTTTTTTATTTTAAATTAACTGTAATAGTAAATAAATAAAACATATATAACTATAAAAATATATTTTAAAATAAATTAGTCAAGTTTTATATATATTAATAATGAATATAATATGCATTATTTGAAACTAAAATATTTATATTTACAAAATCTAAAATTAAAAGTTAAAAATAGGTAATATAATATTTTTTATTTTAATATTAAACAAATTAAAAAAAAATTATTGTCTTTTATATTCAATAATGAGTTGAATACACAGTACCTATATATATATATATAAAATCGAAGAAAATTAATGTAATCAATTAATACGATAATTCATGTTAATACAAGTTTCTATAAAGTCCAATAAATCATCTAAGATTAATACTTTAATTTAATCATTACATTAATACAAGTGCAATTGGATTTTGAATTATTTCATTCTTTGTATCTTTTTATCTTAAACAGGAAAGTTTGTTTATAATTACAGCTTATAAAAGTATAAATAATAAATGAATTGTTAAAACTGTATTTTTATTTCTTATTATTTTAAATACTACAAATAATTTCGAAAAGAATGAACAAAGAAAAATTTCATTTACGAATTAAAGTGATTATTATAATTCATAGAAATATAAACATTCTTCAATATTATTTAATATTTGTAAAAAAAAATTATATTTATAATTATATTATTTTATGCATACTGAAATTAAAAAAATTATTTTAAAGTAATTAGAGTTTATAAAATATATATTATATTATAAATAATAACTACTATAATAATCATTATTTTTTATCATGAAAATGAAAAAAAAATAAATGATAAGCTCCACTTGAATATTTTTTCTAAATATAAAGCTAATTAACGAAATTATACGTTTTATATTTATAAACATATATTTATTAAATATAATTAATTCTAGTAAAACTATATTTTTCTTTTAATAAATTATTTTATATTTAATTATTATAGTTTCAATTATAATTTTTGAAATGCAGATAAATTTGTTTTTTAAAAATTAAAACATTTGTAATACACAAATATCTGAATTTATAGTATTAATTTTTAAGTATTCATTTGTATTTACAAAATTAAACAAATAAATTACATTATATGATTTATACAGAATGGCTTATTTGAATGAAATTTGTGTGATCATTCTTAATTTAAGCATTAATTTTTCACTTAGCTAAATAAGTTGATTGACGTTGAATATTACACCACTATTATTAGTAAAATTATTTCACGATAATAACTTAGTATTTGTAAGTCATTTAAAAAATAATATTTAAAAAAATAATTACCACATATTTTATGCAATTAGTGCTTTACATTTGCAAATAAACATGACTTCATAATTGCAATTTTTAATATTTATTTAATATAAAAATTATATAAAAAAATGTTGTATAAAAAATCTCATATTTTTAAACCTCGTTTTAATAATAATTTTTTAATTGTTTTGAACAATAAAAACAATTCATATTTAATTAATTATTTATGTATGTACCATTTATTTGCATCATATATATATATATATATATAATAGTCCATTCATTTATTAGAACTAATAATAAATTTAAATATTATTTTGTAAAAGTACATTCCTGTTATTTTGAATACATAATATCCGTGCAGTTTGAACGATTAGAATTTAGGATAATTATTATATCTCAATCGGTTACAGGTTTATCAAGTTTTTTTTCATTGAATAAAACATGAAAATGGAAATCATAATTCACACCACTATGTAATTTTAAAGCAATTTATTATTATGCAGTGAGAATATATTTATTACTTACGTAATATGATTATTTTTTTTAAATCGAATATATCGTTAGATAAAAGAATATGAAAAATAAAATATTATCTAGCTATTATTAACGATTAGTACTTATTATAAAAATGATTAAATAAAATTTTTATCAAAGGTCATAATTATTGATAAATAATTTGAATACAGTTTTGTAACAATTTATTTAGACGTGTATTTTTTATTTTTTGAAAAAATAATTATAACATATATTTAATCGATTAAAAAAGCTTGAATATAAAAAATAATGACTATATAATACATATTATAAAATATTATAGTATACGATCAATCAAGTATTATATTATTTGCTAAATAAGGAAAATAAAATTCATATTTAAATAGTTGATAAATGACGCTGAAATTTCCTTATAAAACACCCACTCATGAACATCAAAATGAATATTTAGAAGATTTTACGTTATATTTACGTTCACCGAACAACAAAAAGACCATAATCCTAATCGCAAATTATCATACAAAGTATGCGATAAACCAACACCAGTCGATAAAATAATTATAATAGCGTAGGTCATAGATAAGCCGCGAGTACCGAAAATCAATATACCCGGAGTATATCGAGATGTATAAGTCAGATAATAAGAAAGTGCTGAACCTTTTCGAAGCTCGCGGCTACACTTTTGCCCATCTCGTCGACGATGTGGCATCGAATCGTCGTGGTGCCGACATCGAGGGCTGCCAAGTACCTCATCGTGCTTTTTCAAACGTCTAACGTTCTCGTCGATTAAATTATGCGCATATCGTGTTTGCAGTTCAAGAGGCGCGTGCGGACTGTTACGTACTGAGTCTTCAATTTCGTCGTCACCATCGTCGCTGCGATCTACCTTTCCTTTTGCTTTGTCTCTGTCGCGCGCTCTTTTACTGTACGTTGGCTCGAATTCTGTTACGCATTCCACGACGGGAATTTAACTTACCGAGTGATACGTTTGCAAAAAGCCCGCGTTGATATTTGCGGGAGACTTGTCCAGGCAATTTTAGAGAATGCTTGAATTTTATTTATCGCATTTAGCGCCAAATAAATTACTTGGATGTATTTTAGCGAAGAAATAAAGTAATGGGTTTCTGTATTTTAGTTTTTATAAGTAAATAAATCGTGTAGAATTTTATTTAAAAAGTTTAATCTTAGATTTTATTTACCTTCTAACCTTAGTAATAACTTATGTAATACAAAATAAAACATTTATTGGAAAACGATTGTGTAAATGGAAATTTTGGTATTAAACCAATATTTTTGCATTTTCTTTTCTACGCGCTTTCGAAGAAAAAAATGCTCGAGTAATAATATTTGTAGGTTTTTTTGATCCTTATTTTTATAAAGCTCTTGTCTTATCTTTATGTCTTGATAAAAATTGGTGTACGTTTGCGCATGCGCAATTATGTATTTACGGTTTAAATCTAAATTTATTGAGAATGTTGTATCTTTTATCTGGCTTATTCGTTGTTGATGATACAACGTTCATAGTTCATAAATCTGTATAACACTGGTAATTCTTAACAATAGTTAAGTATAAAAATATTTTTACAATTCGTATACGGAATAAAGCTGTTTTATTTCTTTGTCGGTTTTACTTTCTTGAGTTTTACAATATTCAAAGAGGTTTCTTATTGCTGGAAATATAAAATTAAAGAATGTAGATTTATAATTAAGTAAATATTTTATATACTAAATAGAAGAGTTAAATAATAAAATTATTCTCGTGTACCTTTTACATCCTTTTCCGACATAAAAAGTATTAAAGCTCTAAATCTTTTAACCTTTCCAAAGTAACTTAAGAAATCATAAACTTTATCATTGTTTGATATAAATTCTGTGTTAAGAATTGCTAAAATTTCACTAAATGTATTAGATTCTAGAGATTCTTTGAATATATCTGGCAGATCTTTTGGATCGATTTGCTATAAATGAATTTTTTTTATAAATATTTAAAATAACAAATAAATTATAATCATTAATGTACCTTTAAATATTTGTATCTAAAATCATTAGAAGTATTTTTTCGCCAACTTGTTATAAAGCGAACATACGTCTTTGGTGGAAGAGGTAAAGATAAAGATTTGTCAACTTTTGTTTTATTTGTACTACAATATTCGGCGGTACTAGTTTTACTTTCAGATTTTGTAACGTCATTAGTTTTTAAAACATTAGTTTTTAAAATATCTTTTGGCTGTGTAACTACATTTGAAATTTCTTCTTTGCTTCCTTCTTCGATTTCTTTGAATATAGATTCATTTGGTTGTATTTCCATTATAGAAATACGTTTTAATGTCTATCAATTTAGGCAAAGATTATTATACAATTTAAAATTGATGATTCTATTTAAGTTTATTAAATTAAGCTTACTTGACTTGATCGATGAGGAGCTTTTCTTGCTGGTTGAACTATGCTTATGCCATTTTTTAATTTAGGTAACCAAGAAGGTAAATTTGGATCCTCTTTTATTACTTTTTGAGATTTTTTTGATACATTACTCGATACTTTAATAATGGAATCATTTTTATTTTCAGATGTTTTCAATTTTTTATTTTGTTCATTCTGTTTTGAATTTTCATTTTCCTTAGAACTAGGCAATTTTTTTCCTAATAGTTTTTCTCCAATTGTTTTTTCAATCGAACCTTTTTCGTTAACTTTTTCTCCAGATATAATCATTTGCTAAAATAATTTATTAATTTATTAAGCAAAATATTTATTGTTCCGACAATAATTTCTATACTCAATAAAAAGTATGTATTAATTATAAAATTTACCTTTGACGTGACTTCAATTTTTTTTTGTACAGTTGCTAACATACTTGCTGCTTCCTTATTGGAAGGTTCTAATTTTAGAATTATTTCTATATCTTTTTGGGCATCTTGATACCGTTTCAGCTCTATTCTTGTTGTAGCTCTTCTATGGTATGCTTTGACATAAAATTGATCAAGATTTATGGCTGTTGTACAATCGGCTTCAGCTGAATATAAGCTATACAAAATATATATAAAAGAAATCGAAAAATTTAATTTAATTATAGAAGATTGATAATAGAAACACATACTTATTTAATTTTAATTGACAAAGCGCTCGATTAGCGTAAAACACAGCATCATGAGGAAATACTTTTATGGCTTCGCTATATTTGCCCACTGCCTTGGCATATTGCTGTTCTTTGACTAAAAGATTACCTTCATTTTTAAATTGTAGGGCTTGCGCATGCTCTTTTTCTAACTCTTCTTCAGAAACAATTTCATAAATTTTTTCAGATTTTTCTAATTTTACATTACCATCTATTTCTTTACAAGCTTTATCCTAGTTAAAATAAAATTTACGTTCGAATAAGTTTTGTGTAAATCAATATTATATAAAAATATAAAAATCATGACAATAATTATAAACTTACAGCATCAAATTTATTCCAAGCATTGTAATCTGAAATTCCAGTACGTTTTGTTTTTTTCGGTTTTTCATCTTTAGATATTTCAGGAGTAGGAACACATTTCTTTTTAATCTTACTTCTAACTGCGGGTATCGTCTACGTAACGGTTTTATGAAAATAGCAAATATAATTTGAAAAATTTAAATAGTGTAACGATATAAGCAAAGAATGATTAAAATATGAAATAACCTGATCGTTATTTGAGTTGCGAATTTCCATATCTTTTTTTTTCATTTGTTCTTCCCATACTTCCATATCAATAAATTCTTTTTGCAATACCTCCGAATTTTCTTTAATCTGCTTTTGTAAGAGAGCTGATTTATCCATTTTGATGTTTTCCCGGTCAAGTAAATGCTAAAACTAACAATTATCTACTATCTAATGACGAGCAAGGAAGGAACTACGATGTCAACTTGAATAGACTCAAAAGCCGGTAAGTATTTATGAGCATACAAATATGCGTGAATCGCCTCATTTCCTATTAAAATTTTTCGAGGTTAAAATAGTGATTTCCCATGTTGTCAGTTAGTAGTCTAGTAACTAAACTTGTTATCAGAACAAATTAAATATTCGTTCAAATATATTTAATTCTACTTGTAGGAAAGTTAACGTTACTATAACAACATGGCACGTGTTTTTCATTGTTTTGTCAATCTAGCATATAAACTTCGATTTATTCATTGCATAATATATGGACAATGTACGTTAAGCTTAATTCGATGTATATATTGAATCTAAAAGTGTGAATACAATATGATAAGAAACTCGATCAAAGTTTAGTCTGATATTCATTACTATCCATTTCAGCGTAGTGGCGCTGATATTCCTTATTTCAGCTGATCGATCAGCTGATTCGTTTTTAACGCAAAAATTAAATTGTGAATTCTGCTACTTCTATTTTAAAAGTATAAAACTTTCCTAATAAGTACATAAAATTATATTACTGTGTATATTATATGATTATAATTATATTATGTCATGATACCAAATTATAATATTTTTTAATCACTTCATTTGTAAAATATGTGTAATTTAGATGTATAAATCTTCGTTTGCATTCTCTCTCCATCTTTTTCAATCTCCTCTATTTCGCTTTCTCTCAATTTTTCTTTTGATTTGGAAGATGCTAAAGCAAAGCTTATAGTTGTTGTTTTGGTCAACAATATACGAATCATATTCCAGACGATGTACACTGAATTAATATAATTTTATTTTAAGAAATAAATATCAAAAAAAATGTACAGAAAAAAGAACAAGAGATAGAGAAAGATTAAGAGTAGTTAACTTATCGAGAGAAATCCTCGCTCACCTGAGCTTGACATTCGAGCCTTTTTAGAATCTTGGGCATCTGCCCAGATAAGTTCGATTGTCGATCCCTGGGATGGAGGAGACAAATAGACACACATAAAGGAAAACTTAGAGAAAATTTTATCGTCACGCGTGCTCACAGAATTTTTACAAATTTTAAAGGAATGCTTTCAAAATATGCGAATTGAAATATTTTAGAAGAAACAAGTAAATTTTTTTATGATTCTTTTTTATTTAAACTCATAATAAAGATTACATTTTTAATGATCTTTAAGAATAAAAAAAAGTAATAAACATTTTATTTGCTTTTAAATTAGTTTTTTATAAAAAAATTTCTAATTAAGTTTAATTTTTCAAGAGATATTATTTGAGATGAAGAAATTGCTACCTATAGATATTTTAAACTATATGTTTTGTAAAGAAATAAACTTCAATATGTATTGTTTTAATAATAAATTATCTATAATTTTTAAAACCAAAAAAAGATTTACACAAAGCTGAATACTATTAAATTTATAGAAAATTTTAAATGATATAGAACATGACTAATTTTACGGTCATGTGCAATTATCAATACAATAATTTTTAATTTAAAGTTACTACAAATTTCAGTATTAAACTTATATCAAACTATTTTTTTTCAATTATATGGATATAGATTTGTGAAATTAATTAAAAATTTTTTTTATTTTGAATCAACAAAAATTGTATAAAATTATTTATATTTCTTGTGCAATAGTTTTATTCTAAACATTGTTTGCTTAATTTAAAAATAAATGGTTTATTTCATAGAGATTTCTTTGTAAATCACAGATTTTCAAACACAAACTTTATTTTTATCTATTTTTTAATTGCCTTACTAATAGCTACTGAAGTCGAATTAAAACATCTATATATATACACAATGTCAAAAAAATTTAGTCGAAACTCCTCGAATTAAGTTGACACACATTGATCATAATAAATTATATATTATAAATTATTGATCATAGTTATTCTTATATTAGATAAACAGTTGTAAATAAAAGTAGAATAATATTTATTATGATAGCTAGAAGGCAACTAAAATAAGTAGTAATTATTTTTTATAATAAAATATCTTCAGCTCACTGATCGTTAAGTTAGGTTTTAAATTTAGTTTCTATTTTTTTGTACTTTAGATGATTAAAAAAATAGTATTATAATATTCTATTTATTATTATTAAATAAATTATTTTAATTTATTGAATATAATTTATCATATATAACATGTGTATTATTTAATTTTCTGTTATATCAAGTTTAATAAACAGTTCAATTTTTATTTTTTATTACGTGATTTATTATTTTTATGTTTAATTTGTTTAAACTCGTTATAGTTCATAAAATTCTTGTTTTATATTTATCTTATAGAATTATATTTTCTCATTTTCTCATTGTAGTATACTATGTCTTATTAGTGTTATGAAGTCATAAAAAAATAGTTCAATTTTGTATAATGGAAGAAAATAATTTATTATAAGATTTTATGCGTGAAATTGAGTTTTGTGGATGAACGGTATCTTTAAATTAAAATTTTTTATTTAAGACGAATGGTTGATTTATGTAATTTAAACAATTTATAATAAAACTGAAATGTACAATATTGTATTTTTATCTTTTATTAACTATTATGCTTCGCTTAAAATATTCTCAACGACACATTTAAAACGACATACTTCTTAAAGAAAAGAGTTGTTAAAATGTCAATAATAATAAAATTTGTTAAATGATGGATCTTTAATTACATTTAAATATTCTTTCTAGTAAATAGTAATAATTTAAATTGTATTCAAATGATTTGAAATGATATAATAAAAAAATTATATTAACTTTGTTGCTTGTATTTGTGTTATACTGTACTAAATAGGTTTTAGAAGTATAATCTAAAGATGAAGCTCATACGATAAAGTATATTTAAAGACGATATTCATACATTAAATTATAATAATTTTATTAAGAACGTAGTAATAATAATAATATTACAAAAAGTAATATATTTATAAACGCGTCATTTTTATTAAAAATTTATGTAAATATCAATACTTTTTAGTTATTAGAATAATTTAAAGGATTAATTTTTTTATGATACAACGTTAAACATTTTGAAAACTTATAAATGTAGTATAATATAACTATTGACATTATAATTATTAATTTTGGACATTTTTAGGTGTCCAACGAAAATAAGATTTATAGCTAAGGATCATATAAATTCATACAAATTGAGGTAGCAAAGAATTGTTTATTATAAAATAAGGTTATTATTAATGATTTAGTAGATTATTTATTTGATGAATAAGTTGTATATACGAATTTTAATTAAAAAAAGAACTTTTACTTACTTTGACTTTTAAAATTAAAACTTTTAAAAGTTATATGCTAGAATTATTTATATTTTGGAAATTAAAAATAAGTAAATAAATATACATATAATAATACGCACGTATAAACTTCAAATTAAAATACTACATTTTAGTGTAAAACTTGTCAAGGAATGATCATTCAATCAAGACAAGGTGCTTAATATAATAAAATGTAGAATTCTTACACAAACACGTACTTATATCATGTTTGAAAAATATAAAATTATTCAACTCATTTACATTTAAAATTATAGTATTGATATTTTGGTATAATTTTTCTATTTTCTACTTTTCAATCAATTCAACTTTTAAAAATCGTCCTTTGTAGACATATAACTATACAATCGGGTAGTAAAACTCAATATATATTTTGTTTCCTTGTACGAAATTAAAAGACTTATCCGATAGCGACAATTCTATAATGGAATTAAACATTACGAATGTAAACGAAGGCAGTACATGAAAATACTCTTTGCGCATGATAAACATCCAAAAAACAAATAAATCTAAAAATCTCCTTAATTCAATTTTCCATCGTCGGAGCTTTAGAGATAAAAGCTCGGATAAATTTATCACGGGATAAGGTCGAATGCCTCTTCTAATGAAAAATGAATTTTTATAAAATAAAGCGAGATATGCGAAGATCGACCGACTATGAACGAAGGTTAAAAGCGCGTTCTCGGTCAGGTAACACATAGGTACGAGAAACGTTTCGGTCATCGTTATGTGCAGTGCGGCGCGAGAGCTTTCGGGTCTCGGTATTATAAAGCAGCTTAGTTGTTCGCCAACGAGCGACTAGCGTGCACTCGTCGTTCGATCCGCCTCTTTTTATCTCAGTCTGTCGCCTTTGCGTTTTCCTTTTTCTCTGGGTTCTTATCGAACGAGGGAGGTTGCGCCGATTCGAGTGTTGCGATTGCCGAGAGTCTTTCAATCTGTTACCGCTTGGTGTGTCAGCCGTTGTTATTTTTCGAGGCTTTTGTGAAAAGTTTTTAAGATATGCTTGTAGAAGCGAAGAAATACGTGACTGGTGTTGTTTTGTAACGGACAGTAAATATTAAGTATCAGTCGAAGAGGAAGAGAGAAAAAGTTATTACAATTAGTTGTAAACTTATTTTGCAGATTTTTCATGTTCATTTCTTTTTTTAAAACTAAAATAACAAAATTTTTATAAATAAAAAAATATAAATAATGAGATTACTTATGTATTCGAAAGATTAAAATATGTTAAATTGACGTCAGCATTGTTACATATCAACTCTTTTTCAATTAAAATGAGTTTTTCTGTAATTTTCCATATTAGCATGACACGGTAATAATGTTCAATAAGAAATTTTTACTTTTTGAGTTTAAATCCGCGCTATCGATCAGCGAGCCAATACGCAAAGATCATGCGTTTGAAAACTGCAATTGTAGTTTTATTTGAAAGACTCGATCCAGGCATAATCTTCCCTTCAGGTAAGTGACACGTACAGTAAAATAAGTATTATAAGATAGAACATTATGAAATTTGAATCATATTTCACTTAAAACTATTTGGAATTGTCAAATGAACAGTTTTTTGGCAGTAAATTAAAGTGACAAATTGTGCTATTGAATCGGACAGCAAAAATTGTATTAAATAAATTATGTTTATACATTGAATTATTATGAGAAAAAGATATATTAGATTATATAGATGCAGTTTTTTCGTATTATTCATCCCCCACTAAAGATATTTATCAACATAATCTATGAATATTTGGCTAAGAACTTAGTACTATGCTTATTTTAAACATCATTTAAGTTGAAATATGATTTACACTTATTTTCAACGCGTATAAAAGTCTCAAAAAATTACGCGACTAGTTACAATTTATGACTTAAAAATGTTTTTTTCATTTCATTACGTTATTTCGCTAAATTTCTATAACTTTTTGCCTTGTAATTAAAATTTTTGTATCATTCTATTTTGTATCTATGCATTTAATATAGCGCTCTTTTACATTCGGTATGTTTTTCAAAATTTTAGAGTTTTAGCTATTTTAATTCTAAACGTTGGTCGCTTTATAATAAGAAAATAGATCTACAATAGTTTCTAAGAGAAATTTTCTCGAGGCGATCAATAAAGTTAAATTACTTTTCGAATGAAAAATTTTATTTGTCGTTCAAAAAGTTCTTACAATAAATTTTTATTTTATAGACGCATTATAGTTTGTAATACAAAGAATTTTAAAGAAAATTAATATAAATATATAATTTGAATACAACAATACGTATTCAAACAATAAACACTTTAATCACACAATGGAGAAAGTAATTAAAACAGTAACGAAATGATTAGAAAAAGATACATATAAGTTCTAAAAATAAAAAATTATGTAAATAAAATTTAAATATTTTGTACCGCTTATTTAAGGATTCCTATAAAAATGTCCTCATCTCGTTGATACGAAATAACCCTCAAAATAGGTTAGACAGATAGAATGGAGGTTATAGTAAAAGCTAAGATCGATGCAAAATCACATTATATTCGTAAATGTTTATGAAGAACGGTGTTCAAAGCAATGTTGATGACGTCTTATTTATTTACGAAAAATGAGTGTTACTAGATATTGAGATCGAGCGAGGGTGAAACGCAAACCGATAGATCCGGGGAGAAAATTGTTGGTGGTCTGTTGAATTCACCCATTTCTCTTAATATTATAGTTTGAGCGTAATCGCGCTGATAGATTTAGAAGCGGGAAAACTGTATCGATAGTGCATTTATCGAGTAGAGTACCGTATCAGGGAATATTTATGACTTTATAGTGATTTTATTATTTATTTTTACAACTGAAATTTAATAGTAGAAATAAACTACCTTAAATTATATTTTGAAAACTTTCAAAAGTTAGGGTCATTTTATTCGGTATGGTCTTATTGAAAATATACGTAGTCTTACTTATTCGAAATCATATTTTAAGCTCTATCTTCAATTACATACATTATATTGATAATTATTGTTTTAAAATAAGTCTAATTTAAATTTATCTTTATTTTCATAAAATATTGGTGAAAATATCTCGTTAACTCATTCGTTAACGTAATAGGAACGTTTCTAAATTAAGAATGCAATGCCATTGCCAATAGCTCTGTCACATTCGAAGACTCCGAACGTATGGATTCATAAAGGAGCCTAAGAGAAAATTTTTACAAGGCCCTACTAAGTACCGATTAATGTTCCGTCCACTCAAAGTGTTCTTTCAGGGTCTTGATGTAGTACGAGATAAAGTTGAATCGAGCCAACTAATTTCTATTTTTCTTTATAAATAAATCTACAAAATGCTTCCACATTAACGTAATTCGACGTGCAATTTCATTCGCATATTGTTTCCACACCACTTTAACGCGTGCTTATACATACAAAGAAGCAGTGCGCTAATTCCTCGGCATGCGAATTCGCGTGTGCAGTCTACACCAGACTAGGCTTAGCTATATATATATATATACATATATTACGAGCCCATAACTTCGGCCGTAACCGCGCGACGAGTCCACTCCCCCCTATTGTATTCCTGGCTTTTTTACTTCCAAGCGGTATCGGCTGCACCTCTTGGGTCAGTCTCACACTTACAAAAAGGTATAATAATAGCTTACAAAGTATAAGATTTCAAACGCTCTTGACCATCTAAAAATTAAGATCGAAAGTGATAACTATTTAATTGCAACGGTTTAACATTGTCACGAATTAATTTCTGTTTTATATACTCTGATAATTTGGAAATTTAAAAATACAATCATTGCGTGACGATAAGTTAAAGCTTAAGTTACACCAAGTTAAATTTTAAAGGTTCATAACTCGTGATTAACGAACCGATTCGATAAATACGTTTTACAAAATTAAAAAGACACACGATCGTTGTCCATAAATCCACGGTATAATTGATAGGATACTCAAGCTCTTCTTACTAGTGAAAATATTTGTCGTATGATTCCAAAAATAAAATCAAATATCTACGCGGTTGTATTTATAAAAGCATACACTCTTTTTAAGAGATTGACATTTATACTTAACAAGCATTATATTCGAATGAAATGATAGCGGATAAGTTCGAGTTAATTTATTGCTAGCTTGAATTTTGAAAACATATTACTTCAAACCAAATATTGGCACTGATTAAAACTTTAAAACTATGTTGACAACTAATACCATATTTGATTTATCTAATTTTGATAATTTTATTCGTTAGAACTGATGAAATCATTTTGAAATGAGATTAGTCGTATGAATCAAATAATAAGTTAACTTCGTTTATTATAACAGTAAAACATTTTTAGTAAAATTTAATGCATAGACGTTTTCAATAATTGCAAATCAATTTTTAATACAATTGAAAAATTTTTCATTTCCACGGTGCTTTTTTTTTAAAAAAGTGTGTCAAAGAATAAATTTACATAGTTTTTGAGTGATTAGATGAAAATTGTTACGTAATAAAACTTTTAGAACTCATAATTCATACTTTTATAAAAAGATATTTTACAATGACTATAAATAAATTTTAGGATAAATAAAGTGTAAATTATAAAGGAAGACGATCTATAATTTAAATAAAAAATTTGTATATAATAACACCGGCAATGACCCAGTTTTTGGTTAGAGAATATTTTCCGATTAAATCGGTACGGAAAAATCAGATAACAAAGAAAAATGTAGATTCGAACGAGCAAATATTTTCAACGTTTTATTAAAAAATTGTTTATCGTAAACAAAATAGTATTTATAATATAATTTTTTGCCGTAGAAAAATTGTTAGAAATATCGCTTGTCTTATTTGACAGTTTCTATCATCGTATATTACGGCATTAGTTAGAATACTTCTCTATTATTAGTATATTTTATATTTTTATATTATTCGCATAATTATAGTATTTATCAGATATATTTTTTTCATACATAACGAAGTAAATTTTATTCTTATAATAGTTGAAAAAATAATGTATTCGATTAACAACTTTGAATACAATACGATAATATATGTTTTAATGAAAAAAAAATTTATCTTTTATTTATGTTTTGTATAA
This sequence comes from Dolichoris vasculosae, assembly GCA_018907195.1. NCBI lineage: Eukaryota > Metazoa > Arthropoda > Insecta > Hymenoptera > Agaonidae > Dolichoris > Dolichoris vasculosae. The sequence continues at coordinate 1,845,157 of JACCHY010000001.1, forward strand.
TTTCTATTAATTTTTAAAACTTTATAAAATTCTAAAATCATATGAAATATAATGTACACGAATATCTTATTTATGCGTACTTATTTATTTACTTTTAAAGCGTGAATCGTGTAGATGCATTGAATTTAACAGCTTTTAATTTGATATTTTTAGTGAGTAGTTTCTTTTCAACACATTTTCGTGCCGCAAATAAGTTGTCCGAAATGAAAATTTTATTGTAAAAATAAATTTACTATATTTAAATAATACAAAGTACACCTTCGAGGAAAATAGGCTTATAAAAAAAGAGAAATAAAATGTTTGACCGAATTTGAAAACAATCGTTCGAGACGTATGTATAAGGTATAAACAACTTTTATTACACCTATAATTTTATTTTCTTACAAATTTTACCTGTTATTTAAATTAAACGTTTCATAAATTTAGTGACGAAGAATCGCTCTTTTCGCGCACATAAAAAATCGTTTCACGTATAAATATCGAGTGTAAAAAACGCGCTTGAATTCATAATAAAGGTACGTAAAAAAAAATGCCAGAATTTTCTAGCGAATTTCATTTCAAACAATTTCAAACAACAGCCTTCCAATCCACAAGCTCGTAACATCCTCGATCGATACCTCCTCGCCTCTCCGATCCATTAATCCCACGAATCTAAGCACCTAATTCGCAGCACATTTGGCCGGCGATTTCCCGATCACCCCGTTGCCATGTAAAAACACAACAAAATCCGCCCGCACGTTTTCGCAAGTCGTAGAACGGCTCTGTTATATCGTGGGCGAGCGCTAATCGGCCGATCCGAAGGCCTAGAATCTGTCCCCCGCGTTCGCGTAAAATATATATTTAACTCGCGACGCGCCGCTTTACAATGAGAGCCAGGAAGCAAGTGGCCCGTTCGCTTTTTCGGCCGGCCTTCCACCAAAATAAAAACACGCGTTGTTGCCGACAAAGGCGACCTCGCGTCGCTGTCAAAGACCTTACCTCGTGTGGCGCTCGACTATTGGAGGATTTGTATGCCCTTTCATCTTTTGGTTCGGGAGTTCTGGAGCATCTCCTTTTAATCCTCGACCTCTCGAAAATATGTACGTACTAGAATCTCTTGCAGGCTCAATTCGTGATTAAGGGGAATCACATTTACGTCGATTTTAGGACATCAATCAATGCGGTAGATTATTTCTTATGAAATAATAATTATTGCGTACCGAGAATATTTTTACTACTGCGTTTCTTATTAATTATTATTATTATGCTATACTTTTCATTTGAATAAACATATTGCCGGAAAATAAAGAAGAAAAATTGTACTGAAACTTTATTCGAAGTAAAAACAAGGTATTAAAATAAAGTGGTTTTGTTGCAAATCATACAATGGTAATTATTTTCAACGACACTATTTCTAACGTTAATTTGTAGGAAAAGTTAATTGGTATTACTATACTAAAGATTATTTATATAGACTTGCAATCGCATGTATAAAAATTTAATATATATCATTCTTTCCCTCGCTATGCTTTCTTTGTTATAATTTGTAATAGTGTATAAAATTAAAAGGTAGATTTATTTTTACTTCTCCTTAGACTGTAAATAAATTTAAAAATTGAATAAATAAATAAATTTTTTATTATAATCTTCTTTAATAATGTTTCTGTATATAATTAATTGTTTTCGTTTATCGATAACGCTAAAACATTTACATTACGTACTAGTAATCGCAAAAAATTGAAATAAAAAAAAAAATTTTAATTACATAAGTAACGTCAGAAAAAGTTTTCTCGTAAATAATTTTGATATATTATGTTGAATTTGAATACGTGGATTACAACAGAATTCTCTGCATTTTACGATGTCAAAGTCAAAATAAATCATAAAGAAAAAAAAAACAAACGGCTCCATTTACAAAACCCTGACGTGCTCCTAACAATAGAATACAAAATCTCATTTAATTAAGCTTTGTATATTTCCAAATACATTTATATTTGTTAAACTATTTGCAAAATCTTTTGAAATAAATTCTAATAATGAGGCATATCGTACTACACATAAGTAAAAATAAAAAATATGTGTTTAGGAAATATATAAATACGATAAGAGAAACAAACCACTAAAGTTTACTAAATAAAATTGGATTACATGTCTACAGATAAAGTCGAATGTGTTCATTAGAATAAAAAAAATATTGACGTATTGTGTAGATATTATTTTGTCTTTATCATTAGATGAAATTTATTTTGAATTGAATAATTACGAATAAAAACTTTGTAGTCGGAAAAAATTTAACGATAGCTAATTGATTACTATTAACGAATAATTATCCAGTTGAAAAGTATGAACATTATTTTATTTTTTTTATGTGTTTAACACTACAATTTTTAAAATACTAATTAAAATAATCCATTTTGCATGACTTTATTTTGCTTGTGTTCCTTTTATTTAAATTCACATTTTAAATAAAATTCATCAAATTTAATATGTCACCTAATTATTTTAGATTGTGAAAATATAAATATTTTATTTTATATTCTGTCAGCAAGTATAAAATTTAAATTAACAGATACATATCGTAATCGTTTTACTAAAATATCTTAGTACTTAAATAAAAATTATTATAATCGTTTTTTTTTAAACTGCGTTAATATATATATTGAATAATATATTTTATAAAAACAAGAAACTTTTATAAACTTTTATAAACATAATAAAATTTTACGTATGATATTATTAAAATTAATTTTAATATGTATATGATAATTTTATAAAAGGAAAAATTAAACACAAGTTGGAATAAAATAATAATGTTAATAGCACGAAAATTTTAAGTACTTACAATAAACTAAATTTTTTTATCTATTCAAATTAAAATTTCATATAAATCTATGAAATAAAATACAATAAATGTTATCAAATAACACAAAATTTTCTTTTATATACGATAGGACAAAATATTTTCTTAAAGTCGTTTTACAATAATTATAATGTATAAATTAACAATTAATTAGTAGTTTTAATTAAAAATGTTATTGATTTCAAAGTATTTCTTCTTCTGACAATTTCATTTATATAATAATTAAATATTACATAAAAATCACATTTTATAATATTGCAAGTGATGACTTTTTTCTTAATATCCTGCACAAGATCAATATTAAAAATTACGAATAAAGTCATATTAATATGAAAGTAAGTCACTAAAAAAACTTTGAAAATATCGTTTTCTTAGATCCTCCACTAAAGTAGGAAAACTGAAAATTTTGTTCCATATTTTCCATATCAATTCACTCGTATAGACTTGAAAATACGTGTAACATTATTCGCCACAATGAAACCGGAGCAATGTATTCAACCGGTGTGGCGAAAGTTCTCGTACCGCGTGTTAAGGGAGACTAGTTTCGCTTACTTTCAAGTCCTGGCCTTACAGCTTTTGCACGCTACCAAATTATACGGATTTTGCTATGTCGAAGTAAAAGCAAGAGTGTGCGAATGATCGTCGAGTTTTAGAAAGATAAAGATAGATTTAGACAAAGATAGAGAGAAATTGAGAGAAAGAGAGAAAACGAGATATAATGGCGTTTGAAATGGGTAAAGTGTAAAGAAGATGAGTAGTAACCTCGTATCTCTATATACAACGCTTATACTATCTTCTTGAGGGAAAAGCATACAACATTTTCATTTAGAAAGGATATTTTCCTTATCTTTATTGCGAAAAAGGGAAGGAAATAGAACTGTTAAAGCGAATGGTTTATATAATTAGTATTTTCGTGGAAAGATATTATAGCGATAATAAATCTAAAAACTGTATTTTTATTTTTATGCATATTACGATTTGTTGTAAAATTAATATTTTTGGAAAAAATTTGGATACAATAAGCCTTTAAAGTTAATAATTATTTATTAATAAAATTCTTAACGGAATGGATGTATGAACGTAATATGATATATATTACTTTATTTCAGTAAATAAAATGCATGTATACGTGTGTCAAATATTTATACATAATATATATTTATACATTATATATGACGTACGGTGATAATTAATCGTAATTAGATTTAAGTAAAAGTATAGTTACATCATTACGATAAAAGAATACGACTGTATTCAAATAAAATAATATTTGAAACTTTACTTCAAAATTTCCTACATTGCAAACTGTAGAAAGATATGCAAGGATCTTTTTATTTTTACATATTGAATAGCGAAAGTTAATGCCTGAATCTGTACCTAGATTCAAGAATTCTATCATATATTTGGTATAGTTAATTATCCAGATCGTAAAAGTCTTTTGACTAATTCCTTGACATAAATTTCCTTAAAACGCTAATGATTACTGCTAAACGCGGTTCAAAGCTGCAGTTATAATAGCCATACTACCACTTATAATCTAAATGTCAATGAGCTATACTTTTATCGCGACGCATCGTTCAAATGCATCAGTCGCGGCGGTGAGAAAAGATCATTTGCCTTTGGAGACAAGACACGTCACTAGTTTCGTAGTAAATCGCATGGCTATATTTATATCGAAAACCTGCAACTGGCGCCTGTTCAGAAGTGGTTTGTCGCGCAGACTCAAATAATTGCATTTTTTTTCTTAATGTATTTGTCGTGCACGGAATTCCCTGCTTGAATAATTGGAGCGTCGACACGATTAGTCATCTATTGCTTTATTTAGTGCAAAGTCATGATTTTATGATTTAGGTAAGGTATTATCGAAAAGTCGACGCTTCGAAGAAAAAAAGTTCATTTTTCACCTTTTTTTGGTCAAAATAATGATTTAACTTCGCAATGACTTGTAAAAAACATATAATTACTTTATCACTAAGTTATAAGCTTGTCTTTCAAAGGAAAATAATTTTCAGCGATTTCGTTTAGAAGGTGTATTTTATTTATTTTTTTTTTAAAGTAATCGTTGATTCATAGGGCAAAGAAGATTCAAAATACTTTGCACCTTCATTTGTCGAGTATCAAATGTTCGATCAAAGAGAGATTAACGACAACAATGAATGCACACCGATATTTATCTATATAGGTCTAGGATAGGATAGATCCTTAGGTCTATACAGTTACAAATTACAGTCTATCTGACACCTGACTAAATTATTTTTACCTGCAGTTGACTAAACGAGTACATGCATAGGTAAATTTGTCTAATATGCCCTGTAAATAATTTATGATAATATTTGTTCATAAAAAACAAGTCGAACTGGTATTATAAAATCCTAAATACGAATGAAATTAGATATTATATAATAATTATGAAACTTAATATTTTTTAATTGATATACATTTTTTTCCATCGATCGTTCTTCAAAAATGTGAACTAAACAAAATAATATTCGCTTAAAATTAAATTATATATCTAAAAATATAAATAAAATTATTAAAAACAATGTAAGTGAAGATTTTGGATATTTGATCGAATAGCTTAATTATTACATAATAATTAATTTGAATTATAAATCATATGCTATAAATCATATAAAACTGAATGATGTATTACTTTTAAAGTGTACTTCAAAAGTTTTATTTTTTTTACGGTTTATTTTAATGAAAATATTAAACCGTAGATTTCGTTTGTATTTTTTGGGAAAAAATATGTTTCTTGTATGAAATTATACGCAAATAATGGTATGTAAATAAACTTATATTTGTACGAAAAAATATGAATTCCTATTATCATTTTTGTGTATCTAATACCCAATTAATTATAGAGATTAAAATTCTTTAAACAATTCACGATATAATTTTAAAGATGATAAATAATTTACATTATTCAATTAGTTAAAAATTTTAAACATGAAAGATATTTGAATGTATTACTAGTTATATAACTGTATAAATTTTAAAAAGATCAAATATGTGGAATCATTAGCATAGAATTATTTTATTTCCCAAATTAGATAATAATGCTGAATTTTGTTTTAACATTTTTATTTTAACATCTAAAAATTATATTACTATTTAAAATAAATGTATTAAATAATGTTTGATTCTGTAATTCATTGATTGGAAACTTATATTTTGATCGTTTATGATAAAAAATTTATCGGAATGTCTTGAATAATATAAAAGGGCTAGGAACAGAAAGAAATTATGAAAATAGATTTTCCTCATAAAAAATTTTCCCTGATAAATATCATTAAATTAATTTTATACGATAAACAAAAATATACCTCAGATTTTGAAGTATTGTATAGATTAAACAGTATTAAATTCTTAAACAAAGTTAAGACATTGAAAATAACTTCGTAAAATAATTACTTTTAATCTAGATAAAAATGTACTGCACGAACTTTGAACCATAAAGCGAGTTCAGAAATATTTTATTTAATGGAACGTGTAAAATTGATAAGCATTGAATAAATTATTCGAAAGTCGACGATATCACGTTAATATAATTCCCAACGCTCGTGTTAAAGAAATATAAGTAACGACAAGTAGTTTTCTTTCGGTACATAGGAAGCGTGGATACGACGATGCAGAGTTCGAGCGGAGAAGAGCTCGGATCGGAGGACGCGCACTTCCGGCTGTACTCGGTCGTCGCGAGGTGCAAACTCGGGATCGCGAGAAGGCTGGATCTGCTTGTATAGTACAACAGCCTCGGAAGGATGACGGTGTCCTATCAGTATGAGGTCGCCAGTTCCACCAGTGGTGGCTTCACCCGTCTCCTCTTTATGTGGAGGGGTTCCCTCTACAAACTCATCTACCGGGAGCTTCTCTTGTTCCTCGCCCTCTTCGGTGCCATTTCCGCCATTTACCGACACGCTCTCACTACCGATCAGAAGAGGTCCTTCGAGCAGATCGTCGTCTATTGTGACACGTTTATCAATCTCATACCGCTGAGTTTTGTCTTGGGGTTCTACGTAGCCTACGTAGCTGGTAGGTGGTGGCAACAGTACACGGCTATTCCTTGGCCTGACAAGTAAGGCTCTTCAACTTCAACAGAGTTTATGCATAATTATCAGAGTTTTACGCTTTTAGTTATATTTTTCGTTAATTACGATACATTTCTTTACGAGGAAGTTTAAAAAATTGAATTCAAATTTTCTTCTCATCATCGTTTTATCGTATGCGAATATTAATGTGCATCGGAGAAGTTTTGTAAAATTGAAAGGAAATATAAATACGGTAATAATTCAAATCTGGTAGCCGATGTGTACTTAAAAATATCAAAATTTTATAATTCGATAAATCAGTGCTTTGGAAAAAATGTATTTCAAAAATATACTTGGCTTTATGAGAATAACGATTAAATTCTTCGCAAGTACTAAATTAAAAAACATAAAAGCGTATAAATTTGTCCCCAAAATAATTGACTCGTTAATAAACTACTGCGTTCGAAATATAAATGTTAAGGCGAAAAATGTTAGTAGTGCTAGAATATGACTTTCTAGATTTAAGACACCGAATGAATGATTGTATCACACCGTTTTAATTGCTGAAATTTCTAAAACACAAGAGTAATGCATTCGGTCGCTCTTTACGTCATCGGAAACGATGAATACGGACGAATGGTACGACGAGCACTGATGCGATACCTCAACCTGTCGCTCATTCTTGTTTTACGATCCATCAGCTCGGCCGTCAAGAGACGCTTTCCTACTTTAGATCATGTTGTAGATTCTGGTGAGAAATACTTCCTTTAAAATACTCTTATATCATTTTATTGCGATCATTTTTTAATTATACATTCGAACGTCTCGTATTTCATGCGGATTTTAATAGGTTTCATGACTTCGTTGGAGCTAGAACTTTTTATTTCTGTGCCAAGTCTCGAATTTAATACTTACTGGATTCCCTGCACGTGGTTCATCAATTTACTGAAAGAGGCGAGGACGAACCATCGATTGCCTGACCCACAAGGCTTAAAAGTTATAATGGAGGTATGTATATTAAGGCTCGTACATTTTAAAAAGAAATGTTCATTTTCATGCTTTCAAATTGTTTTGGCCTCGCATTCTTAACACTGTATATATTTGAAAATAATATTTTTTAAAAACACCGTAAATATAAATGTTATTAATACGTAGGATTGATCTATATATGCTTAATAAATATTTCAATAATTTATGATAAATTTAAAGTAACGAGAGATTAAAAAATACGTATAATCAAATGTGTAACGTTGACACCGAATAAGACGTAATTTTATTTTAAGGAATTTAACGATTTTCGATCAAAGTGTGGTATGCTTTGGAGTTACGATTGGGTATCAATTCCACTAGTCTATACACAAGTTGTCACATTGGCTACATACAGTTTTTTTGCTGTGGCACTTGTTGGTCGTCAGTACATCGAAGGAGCTATTAAACCGTTCCAAATGAAAGTTGACATTTATTTACCAATGTTCACAATTTTACAGTTCTTTTTTTTTATGGGTTTATTAAAGGTTATTATACGAAAATAAGTTTATTCTCAATTTATAAAGCGAATCGGGCTTAATTCTTCTTTCAATTTTCTTTGAAAGGTCGCCGAGCAACTCATAAATCCGTTCGGAGATGACGATGAAGATTTCGAATTGAACTGGTTGATTGATCGTCATACGAAGGTATGCGTTTGAAGTAGAAACGTTAAGTTTAATTTTTTTCTGTAAAACGTAAAAGATCAGTGCACGTAAATACGTATATTTAACTTTTACGAAAGGTCTCATATCTCGGCGTCGACACGTTGATGAATCGCTGCCCGCCTCTTGTTAAGGACATTTATTATGATTCGGAAAATATAATTTTACCCTACACCGAAGCAGCTGCTGCCTACAAGCGAAAAACATATCGCGGTAGTGTGGCTAATATGACGTGAGTAAACGTCTTTTTGAAAGTGTGTTTTACTCGAACGAAACGTAAACAAAACACGATTTTTACACTTGTAGTATAATTCATTTTCTATAGCTAACAAATTTACTTAAATAATTCGGCACTGGTAATATGTAAAAACTTTTATTTATTGCTACATATATCGTGATTAATAAATAACATACATTTGCTGTAGATTAAAGTCATGGAATCAGAAAATGAAAGTGAAAATGTAGGACTAACGTGAAAATGTGTATATAACGCAGTTGCTTGATTATAACTCAGAGAGTTACAATAATTAAATAAGTAAAACTATTTTATTTTACTAAAATAATTAAAATTATATTTTCAAATGTTACTGATTAAAATTAGTATTATTATTCGATAGAGTACCTGAAGAAAAACAAACGATGTTTTTACCTGACATTATTGAAGAAGAAGAGAACACAACTGGCAGTGCAACTCCACGAACTTCTAATGCTAGTCTCGCTGCGAATAATGACAGTCCACCTACGAGTAATAAACGGTAAGATTTCATACAATTTGTTAATATATTAAGTTTAAATCTTTCATTTTTAAATACTTTTCAAATTTAAATTCATTATTATTTTGAATTTTCAATAATGAGAACAATTCAATAAGAATTGTTTTGATGAAATAATAAAAATATGTAACATCGTATTTTTTCTATACTTACGTTTTAAATTAAATTGCGAGTAGTTTATATTTAATAAAATTCTAAAACATGCAATATAAAATAAAAACTATATACATTTTAATAAGAATTAATTTTGATAAGAATTAATCAAAACTCTCTGAATAGTTAATCTCAATCGTTTGTGTTGCATTTTCATCGTATTTAAAAAAAGCAAACTACTTTGAAAGTTGCAGCTCCTTAACGTAGGTTCGTTTGTTTCAGCCAGGGTTACTCCACCCCTCAGCCTAGTCAACGATCGGGTCGTGACTCTCGTGAAACGGTCGTTACGTTGGATCTTCGAGAGGAGTTTGATCAGCAGGAACCGCAGCAACAGCAGCAGCAGCAGCAACAACAACAACAACAACAGTCACAATCAAAGCAGCAGCAACAACTCCAACAGAATCAACTGCAACAACAACAATCAACAACGTCCGATCAACCGGTCAAAAGCAATGGACGTTCGTCGAGCGCACTCGCCGAAGCAGTGAAAATGTTCTCTGGTAGAGGAAAATTAACGGATCATCTTCAGAGCCGAAAGCCCTTCTTCGCCCTAGCCAAATCTTCCAAGGTCAGCATTCAACCATGGCCAAGCGCAACGAACCTCAAGTCCGAGCCGGTGTTAGGTTCCGATTGGACTGAGAACTTTTCGGAAACTGGCCGTTACAGGAAGAAGTTGCACCAGACGCGATCATTCAACATTCCTAGTATCGACGTCAGGCAGTCGTCCGTAGACGATGAGCTTGACGACGACGACGACGACGAGTATATTATTGACGAAGTCGAGAACGACACAGTGGATTCTAAGAAACGCTCGCAGTAATTATATTTTTATTCTATTCATGCTGTTTTCTTTTCTTCGGAGCAGGCAATCGATGAATCGAAACGATTGACGTTTTTTAATTACTATACGCCAAATTTTATTTCTGTATACATTTCATCTTTTTCGGTTTAATTATGGTTTTATATTTAATCCTATTACATTATTATTTGTATACAAAAGTACGTTTTTTAACGAAAGTAATTTATTCTGTATTTGTTTTACTTAAAATATATAATATTGAAATTGATGAATAGATTCTGTATAAACTAGTTGTTAATAATACAACTGTTTTAATACTAATAACAAGATTTTTATATTCCAAAAATATAATTTTCTCTTTAAAATTATCCATACTACATTCTATAATAAATTAAAAAAGTCTCATTATATATTTTAAATTTAAAGATTTTGATAACGTACAATAACAAGTAATATTTTTTGAAAGAATCTTAAAAAATTTCTTCTCTATTTTACTTAATCGACACCTGCTCGTTCGTAGGAGCGATCGATTCCTTAAACGATGAATTACCGAATCGATACGGGTTACCTAGTATTAATACATTATATCTAGAGCAAAGGAAACTAGAAGAAAAACTTAAAACGATTCGCAGGTTAATATTCGAGGCGCGGAGTAGATCGGCGAATCGAGGCTTCACTCCGAGTCGTCGTTTCGGCATCGACGAGTCGCAGAAGATGCACTGCAATTGCGATCCCGCGAGCTCGAGTAGCAGCTGTTGCTGTAACAGTTCCTGTCCCCAGCAGCGACAGCAACGCATCCGACCTTTGCGCTCGTCCACCAGGAGCGAGAGGAGTGCAAAAGCACGCGCGTACCGCTTCAACAGCTTCCCGAAATTCCTGGCGAAGCGTCAGCCTCCGATGGTCCGGAGCACCGGAGTCTCGGCGTCTTCCACTCGTCAGAGCCAAGCCCCGGAAGAGGGTCTTCCCGTGTCCAAAAGTTCGCCCGAATTGACGGTGGCTGTTGATTTCGGTGCTTCCGAACGTGTGCGCGCGACCTTTTTTACCGGGGACGAGGACGGAATCGAGGAAGACCCCGAACTGCAGGATATCGTCGGCAAGAAATCCTGATCGTCTATCCTTGTTTCATGTACATATTCTCATTATTTTAAATGGACGAGTGCTTCCCTTGACCCTTGAATTCAAAGCTTTGAGGATTATACAATTTCTTAAATCCAATTTAGAGCTGTTATAGCTGAGTAAGAGCATAAAATGTGATTACAAATTTGTTAAGCGATCTTACATTGCAGTATATATTGATTTTCCATGAATTATATGACGTTCTTCATATAACTCTGATTAAATTTCCAATGGACACAAGGTCTGAAAATGGATTCTTTTATCCAAATGAAATTCGTTATTTCAGAGTAGTATCGGTAGTTGTATATTTATTTTGATTTTTACACATATTTTATGTATCTTGTATCTTGAAAAATAGTTATTTTCATCTTTGTGCCTGGTTGAAAGTTTTATCAGAATATTATTCTATAATTTTAGATAATTTAACTGAAATCCAATATGTATCGATATGGCGGAACGAACTGAAATATTTTATTGTAAATCAAAATTATATTAAATTATAGAAAATTATTTTAAATTAGAATTGCTCTATACAATATGCACAAGAATTCATGACAAAACTTAAATTGTGAAATTCTTAAACATTGTATTGAGTCAAAAAATTGTGATTGTCTTAATATTACCTAACACTTATCAATAAATAGTAAATTGTACGTGATATGTATATATATACACACATATATATTTAATCAAATATTAATTAGATATATTTTAAACTGAAATAATAAAATACGTTCATACAAATATATTTTGAATAAAGCATTGTAAAATTAGACTATAATTCTCATTCTATTTAATGAATAAAAGCTTAAAAAACAATAAAAACTATTTGATATTTGGTCTTAATATTTTATTTTGTTGTTGTTCGCTTTATATTTAAATCAAACTTTTTATATATTGTGAATCGTCTTCCAATATAAATAATTCAATAATAAATCAATATAAATTTTATTAAAACATACTTTCCTAATATTATTTCTAAGAATATTTTGTAAAATAATTTAATTACATAAAAGTACAAATTTTCAAGTATTGCAAAATTATAAAGTCTTAAAATTATTTTAGAAACACGAACAATTTATTGATATACTGCCAATTTTTTAAATTAAATTTCTTTGTCCTTTTCAGACGTTATTTAATAAACTAAAGATTTGAGTTGCAAAATTAAATTAGAAAGTGTCATAGTCGTAAAATAATATTGTTTTATATCTTTAAAAAAAACACAAAATTTAATGATTCTTATCAAGAAAATTCTTTTACAAAATAATTTTAAATGAATCCTTTTTTTGAAACTAATTTAATTAATGAATAAGCTAATCAGTTTTTACCATATATTTAAAAATGTGGAATATGTTACAAACTTGATTGCATTTTAATTCTGCCGTTATTTAATATTTTGCCTTTACACTTTACATAAAAAGTTCGATCAATCTTTAATTTCTTCCCGTATTTATTAATTTTAGCTTTCATTAGGACATACGTAATTTAAGTTGTTATTTATAATTTTAACTCTCAAATAAATGAGAAACTTATATTTATTGCGTTCGTACGACTTGGAATTGTGCCGTCTCTTGTACAATGTGTAGTAAGCTTATGTGTAAATATTGTAAATAGATTCATTGGTACATATGCGATCTTCGTCTCATGTACATTCGCGAGTGCCAGATTCTTGCGAGTTTGGCGCCTCAATGATTTAAAAAACATTCGAACTTGAGTACCAAGTAAAATATGTAAGCGTTTCAACGTTAACTTCCATACGTACTGCGTGTCTTATGTAAATTAGATTCCAATTTAATTGGTGTAAATTTTTGTAATATATAGCATACTATAAATTAAAAATATAAATTTATATTGTTACACAAATGTTTAATTATATTTATTAGTAAAACTCCTTATTTACTCATTTTTACATAATAATAATAATAATAATAATAATAATAAATACGTAAATGTTCTACATTTTGAAGAGATTAGTTTTGATTAGGTTCTAAAATATTATTTATTACATATTTATTAGATTGATAAATAATACTATTATATAACTACAATAATTAACTTTGATACACATAATAGTACATTAATAACAAATATAAATATTAAATTTTTCCAATATCAACTTACAGCTCCTTATTATATAATATACATATATATATATATGTATCAATACTTTGGTAAAAATTAATTCAGATCAAGTACATAGTAGATTAATACCAAATCATTTCCAAGACAGTATTTTAGAAATAAAAATATGACAATGTACATTTTTATAGATATATATTTAAAGATATTCCTACTATTTATCTACGGAAATAATTAGGTGGCGCCACCCTCAAAACATTGTGTCAGTTTATCGAAGGTTTCTAATCTGTTATTACTCGTTTCCTTATTTTTTCAGTGATAAACATTCCTTTATTTGCAAACTATTCCTGGATGGACTTTTTACGTCTGAAGTATATAAAAATAAACGCGATAATCTCAATGTTACGCGATGTATCTCTTTGAATTAACTTCAACCAACGAATATGTAAGAATTTGGAAGTAACATCGCCAACTCGTTTATTGCTTGAGCGAAGGTTATATACATTTTAATTCTTTATTACGCATTTAAAAAGAAAAATGAATATTTTGTGTGCTATATGTCAAGATACGTTAGAACCATCGAACGATATTTTTATAACACCCTGTGGACATGTATTTCATTTCCCATGTCTCATTCAATGGCTTGAAAAGTAAGTTTTTTTATTGTTACTTTTTATTATGAAAATTTCCTTCAGAGCTTTGTCATTTATTGATGTAAGGGAGAAATATTTAAAACGTAATTTCTTTAGAAGCTTGACAATTCTTTTTTTTTAAAGAATAAAATATATATTTATTAAATTAATGTTTGTTATAATTTTTATTTACCAAAGTTTTAATTTAAACGAAGTGAAAAAGTTATATATAAACAGTATAATGTCTTAATTATACTCTGTATACTTAATGAACAACACTATAAAATTAATTTAATGTCAGTTTGAATTAGTTTTCGATTTAAATAATAATAAATTTATTAGAATATAATAATTGAAATTTAAAAATTTATTGTATTAATATAATTAAATTTTTTCAGAGCTCAGAATTGCCCACAGTGTCGACAAAAAGTAAAACGTGATAGTATTATAAGAATTTATTTTAATTTTTATAATACTGAAACTGTAAAAGAAGATTCCTTTACACTTCAGCAAAAAGTTGATAGTCTTTCTTTTCAAATAAAGCTAAAGGAAACAGAATACAATACTTGTCGAGAAGAAAATGCTGTTTTAAAGAGACAAAATGGTGGGCTTCGAGATGAAGTTAAGAAAACTGAAAGCGAAATAACCCAAAAAAACTCCGTGATACATGCTTTAAAAGAGCAGAGTTTATATTTTAAGCAAAAATGTCAAGATTTGGATAAAATTCGAGAAGAAAAAAACGAATTACAAAACAAGTTGGAAGCATGTGAAAAGTATGATCTATATACACATATGCGTATATGCATCCATATATATATAAATGTATATATCTGAATGTGTCTACATAACCGTATCTTTATATAGTCTATTAACTATAATTCTTGACTTGATTTTAAAATTTATTTATTGCATGTTTCAGTTTAAAAATTTTAATAAACTCCACCAGTGAAGAAGCTGATAAGATGCTGAGTCAAACTAGAGATCCTGCTACACTTTGTACATATCTTGGTGTAATGAAAAGGTAAATAATTAGTGTATTAAATTATTGGTTCATCTATAATCAAGCATGAAATTATTAATTTGATTTTGTATTATTCTAAGATAAAATTAGTTAAAAATTGGAATACACATTACATTATTATTTACATAGGTTTTAATACTTATATTTGACAAATGATTAATATATTAATGAATATTTTATTGCATAATTTTACTTAAGAATTTGTTACATTAAAGAATTCTTTATATAGTTTCCTAATGAGTGTTTTAAACATTTTTTTTAGAGAATTAAGTGTTTCTCTAGAGAAAAGAAAAGAACTGAGAAGTATGGTTAAGATATTACAACAGCAATTGCAAACATTGAAAATGAAAAGAAATTCCTTTTCACAGGAATATATAAAACGAATGTATGTATATTTTATTTTAAATTTAATTTCGTATAAAAAATTTTATTCAATATACGTGTAATAAAATGGACCATTTCTGTTTTTAGAGAACAATTAGAAGATGAGATCTCAATATGTCAAAGCGAAAAGGATATTTTAACAAAACGATTGAGCAAATTAGAATGTGAAGATAAAAATTCTGATGAACAGTCAGAAGAATCAAAACCATGTTCTGAAAATAATGTTTCTCGTAAACGAGAAACAGATGGAGATTTTCGTGATGATGTATCATCACCTAAGAAAATAAAACGAGCAACTGAGAAGATTAAATTGTCTTTATCTGCTGACGACAAAAACGATTCTGATATTGTCTTAGTTTCGGTATAGAGCTTTCTTTTACATTGCTAAGAAATATTGAGTTGATTTATAATATCAATTTATTTTATAGCCAGGTGTAAAGAAAATTAAGGAAAATGAAGAAAATTCACCCTATCTTCCTACAAAATCAAAAAGTATGCTAGCATTAAAGGAACGAGATTCACAACGCTCTACATTCTCAGTAGGATCAAAACGAACTCTTCTTTCATCAAAAAAGTCTGGATCGATATTCAAGGTAATTTTTGTAAATTTATAAATATTTGTATGAAATGTAAAATGAATAATTAATTAAAAATATATTATCGTAGAATTCCAGAGAAAAAAATCCAGATATAACATTTGATGGATTTGGAGGACATTCAAAAATTGAAACATTTCCTGTTTCTAAAAGCACATCTAATAAATTTAAGAGACCTTCACACGAGTCATCAAAAACCAAAAAAATTAAACTTGATCTCGGTAATAATAAACAGTTAGATGATCACATCATTAATTTAACGTAGAATTTAATTAGATTATTTTTGAATGATATTTATTTTTAACAAAATAATACATCACAATATTACAACTGATATTATTATATGCAAAATGAAATATGTTCTTTCACAATCAAAATTAAGCTATTCACAATAAAAAATATTTGTTTTAATTAATTCGTTATATGCAATTACAGTCTTTAAATAAGGATTACTTAGTATAATACCGAATAAAAAGTGTTTGAAATATTTAAAACTTATCTTTATTATTGATTATTGAAAAATAGAAAAACAACAATTTTTTAATCGTATAAACTTTATTTTTTTTATATTTCTTACATATTTTTCTTTAAAAATAATTAATTATAACTATTATCTCTTACTGAGTCTTTTCAAGATTATTTACATAATTATAATTATTGCATAAGATATCAATAATTATTTTCATATAATTAATATTATGATTTATTATTAGTAATTGTTCAAAAGAATTTATATGAAATTATTAATATTTAAAGTAATTAAAACAATTATTTTGAAAAAGAGAAATGTCTCCAAAAATTTTATTTTTTTTCTAATTCATGTTAATATTACATGAAAAAAAATTTAATTTTCTGTAAAAGCTTCATCAAGTTCTTTTTTGTAAATATTTTATATTCCCAAGTAATTTAATAGTTTAAAAATTTGACAAAGTAATTCCGTTTTTAATGACTGTAAATATGATTAATTTAATAATTATAAAACTTTGACTGATTTATGACAAATAATTCAATAGTTTAATTTATATACTATAATTTCTAAATGTTTTCAAAATTATTACTGGTACCAGTGTAATTAATTTGATTACATAGCTTGAAAAGAAAACATGTAAAGTAGAATTTTATTTTTGATAGTGGCAGTGCTTTAATTTGAATAATTATAAATACGCTTTTAAAGTAGTCCTAAAATATTTTTCAGATAATTAAGTTTTTAAAAAAAGTAGTATTTTTTATTTTCCAAGTCTTTCATGATTAATCTATTTATTATCTTAAACGTTTAAAACTCAAATAATATATCAAGTATTGTATATATATATATAAATATATATATATATATATTCAATCCTATAATAACTTTTAAGGTAAATTCATGACATAATTATTACATAGATGGCAAATGTTACAATATAATGATAAGATAGATCTTAGATATGGGCAGATTTGAAATTAGCATTTAATTATAATTTTACTTTTAATTAATAACTATTGTTCTTGCCCATAATACTATAAAAACTGTAATTTTACTTATATTTCTCAAGATAATTCTATTGTAGTATTGTACTACATGTAATTTATAAAAAGAAATGGATTGAATATTGATTAGACGTAAATAAATATTGATCATGATAGTATGTAAAATTAATAATTATTTTAATTATCCAGTAATCAAAATAATCTAGTATTTCGGTTTAAGAGTTAGGACTACTTTAAGTAAATAAACAAATTACATTTCTTAATATTCTTAAAGAAAATGTTGAATTATTACACCATGTTTATGGCAATAATATTTTTGAACAACTAGAAAAACGTAAAATACTCTAATTAAGTTTTTCAAGAAGTCATTGATGAATATTTAGAATGTTATTTAGAATATGCTAATTTTAAGACATTATTTATATATATTAAATAGTCACCGTTTAAAAAAAATGATGATTTTAATGTATTGAGTGATGAAAAAAATTTGTATTATCGTTTTAAGTTTTAACTTCTTTAATATTATTTTTTATACTTATTGAGTTTTATCAAAATTTACAATTAAGACGTAGTATAAAGTGCTTTAAAAAATAGATAATGGATTTTATAAATTAATTGATAATTTGCAAATTACGTATATCTGCAGATGTACGTTTATGACGCTAGTTTAAATGAACTAAACGAAAAATAATTTTTAATAAATAGTTATAAAACAAGTTGTTCAATATTTTATTTCTATTTCTCTGCCTTTTTACCATTTATGTATGTGATTCAAATATTGATATTAATGCAAAACATCTTTTTAATATATAAAAATTTTAAATTGTTTTATTTAAGATAATTTAAATTTGTTTTAAAAAATTAAAATTAGTAAATGCTTCTTCTTACCTTTGTAACTTATTTGTCATAGTAGAATATTTGATGTATACAATGATATTACATTCTGTAAATAAAAGTATGTGTTTATTTTATTATTAACGTCTTATTATATAAAATTCACCTTTCCAAATAATAATTTTTTAATGTAGAGTCATGCTTTGCTTGGATTCCTAATATAATATATTTTATTATAATAATAATGTTTATAAAAATAAAAATATTTCCGTTAATCTTAAAAATCCTTAATTAGTCAATTAAATTATAATTTATTCTTTTTATTTTCTGAATAATTACTTGAAAGTTTATATTGTAAATATATATTTATTATAAACATATGGGAATACATGATGTACAATTAAACAAGTTAATATTTATATATAAGTTATCAGATAGTTTTTTACTAATTTAATATAGTATAACATAGGAAGAAAATAAATACAGAATATTTAAAGATAAATTAAGAATAAAACCAAGCAATGAAAGCAGAAATTGTAGAAATTATATAATCGTGAGATAACAAAATTCTCTACTTTATCTAACATTAAAAGACTAATTAAATCATAGGAATTACGATCACTGAAGTATATAGTTAGAAGGACAAATAAAAGATTAACAAATAAAGTTTTAGAAGATAAATGAGAAAATGAAAGACCTTTATATTAATTAAGATAGAAACGCTAAGATAATATCAAATTAAATTTAAAGAAAATAAGGTAGTAGTAAATATCACGTATAAAATATCTAAAAATAAAAAGAAATTGTGTTTTTGTGTTCATATAGTAAAAAATTGCAATTTTTTAAACTAATTAATAATAAAAATAAAGTCTTCAATATTATTTAAAAAAAATTTTATCCAAAGTGTAAATATTTACAATGCAGACTATTAAAAATAATTTAAAATATAGATATATTTAAATAAATCAGAAGGTAAATCCTTAAATCGATCCTTAAATCCTTAAACCTCATCACCATTCTCTTAGATAAATAAAATGTCATTATTTAATAAATTTTAAATATAATAAAGTGTATTGTATTTTTTTTGTTTTTAAAATTTCGAATTTTATAGTTGTTATAGTTTCTTTAACTATAATTTCCTTAAAATTAATTTTACAACAAACAATACAAAAACACTTCTCTTTAGTGATACATGGTATATAAATCTTCGAATAACATTTTTATTTCAATAAAGCTTTTATTTCATTTAGTTAATTTAAAGTGAAATTAGACTTTAAAAAATTAGGTTTTTATACGTTCTAAAAAATAATTAAATACTTAGTTGTTTTTGTAAAATTGAATAGTACATTTGAAACAAATCATTTTATCTATTATATAATTATCTGAAATCGTACCCAGAAATTTATTTAATAAAAAGATTAATTAAAGTAATGTTTAATTTTTTATATTGTAAATTTTGTGAAAAGAAAGAAAGAGAGATAAATTATAATTAAAACACGAATAATATAATCCCCACATCCAAAGTTTTATGGTTCTTTGTGTTCAATGTAGTTTAGTAGTTTCCTATTTCTTAGCATCTTGACGATGAAGAGTCTGCCTGAGAGGATCATTGAGGACTACATCCGAGGTTCGTTTCCTTATTTTATTCATTAACTTGACTTCATATGTGTGGGTTGCTATATTGTGATCCCATATATCGTATCGCAATGCTTCGATTTTGACTCATACACAAACGCATTATATTTATGCATGTATTAAGTATTGTTATTTATAATATTCATAATGTAAATAAATTAATACAAAAATATAAAAATCGTAGTGTTTTTACCTTTTATCACATTAGAGTTACTTGTATTTATGCAATAATATTATCTTCATATAATAAAGTGATTATTGCTCTTAAAATATTATCACGTTATTTTTTTGGCTATATAAAATTAAAAAAATTGTTTTTAAAAGATACTGTACATTGAGGAAAAAAATATGTTATCTTTATTAAATTATTTGATTTGTTGAATTATGTTTCAAAATACATTTTATGAATAATTCTGGAATAAAATCTGTTTAAAATTAATTTGTTCGTAATTTAAAATGTTTATTTAGCATTGTTTTTTCTTTTTTTTAAATAAAAGATTCATTATAAATATAATTGTTAAAATATTATTCTTTCATAGTTTATTATATAAGCTTGTTAATAAAGTTTTCATAATTTTTCATTAGTTTTTTATATTAATCAAATATTTTTTTCTAAATATACGTTAAATTTTTTTTAAATATTATGTCATTTGTATATTAGATATTATATGCTTTTTTTATGAACTATAGAAATTTTACATCACCTCTTAATTATTGAATAGAATAATGCTACGTAAAAGAATAAGTGGTGATTTTCAATAAATTTTTTGAATGTGCAATTTTTGTTACAAGTTTTATTAAGTATGGAATCTTGTGGTATTACTTTAGTAGGTATTTCAAAATTAAATAGTGATTATATTATTATTTTAAATTCATTCATAATTAATGGATTTAAGGGCTAATTAATGTCTCAAATTAAAGAATATTAAACTAATACAGGGAATAATACATAAATCAAAGTTATAATTACTTAATAAAGAGATCTAAATAACTTACGAAAGAGTTAAAAAAATATTTATGTAAGAATATTGTGTTATTAACATTATAATCGATAGAGCTTAATTTATTATATTTCCTTAATTGATATTATTTATTAAACAATTTTGTTATTGAAATTAACTAATTTATATATATTGTTTATAAATATTACGTAAAAAGAAATCATAAATAAAAAATATAATTTAATTATATACACAATAAATAATATTTTAACTAGTAAAATAAATTAAAAAAATGAATACGAATAATTGAGGAAAACTATACATAAACATGAAAATATGTCATCATCTGTTTTATAGATTGAAATTATAATTTTATAAATTTCAAGAAATCTTAAACTATATTTACCGTTGGATATGTGAAACATAAAACGTATACGATATCAAATGAACTTAAAGAAATACGTAGGATCATTGTTAATTTAATTAGAAGAGTATCGGTTTCTCAAACAGATGTTGGGTTCTTCTATCGGCTAAGTAAAAGTGTACGATATTAAAAATTAAATATAATTTTTATAAAATATATATGTATATTCGTAAAATTTTAAATGAAAACAATTGATACGACAAGTTTTTTCGATTATTATATAACTATGGATAAAAACTACGATTTTATAAACTTAAAAATTTATTATTTTTAATCGAGTTAAAAAATTTCTTTATCGTAACATAAATATTTTCTCATTCATTATTTAGCTTAAATAATAAAATAGCTATTTATTCGAATAATATAGTTGTTCTATATTGAATTGATAAAGATCAATAGATTAATGCAAATATAAAGGATTTAACATTATTATATTAAGATATTATAAGCGTGGTAATCGATACTAATGAATTAATATTGATAATAATAATTAAAAATACTACACCTGCGTACAAATCTCAAAACTTTAACATCTAATTATGAGTACAGCACTGAAAACATTAAAATTATTTTACTTTATGAAATATTTGCAAATAAATACATTGCACCATTTTTATAAAAACTTAATTTTGTTTTGGTAGCCTAATTTTCTAATGCATTTTTACCACATACATTTAAAATTTCAGCATAAAATTCTATCGCTGTTCGTGTTTAATATCTTAGAATAATTAGCTCGAGGTAAAGGATCGCTAGACGCCTGGAGATCGTCTCTGCGGCTTTCATATCAGCCCCAACATGCGCGCGCATAAATCTCAGACTCGTTATAAAGCGACTCAGAGGTAAGACGGTATCTCGGCGCATCATCGCCGTAGACGATCGAGTGGTTGAATAAGAGGAGCGTTTCACACCCCTGAAAGCCTTGGCAAATAGATGCGCCCTTCTCGCGCGTCTTCGACGATGCTCTTAAGTGCGCCCAACCTCCTTTTCCCTTCCATTCATTGCTTCGTCGCGACGGGACTATAAGTGGACTTGCACCTCCTAGATACAGATATATTTCCTCGTCTTCTCGCGTTCGTTGATATTATACGCCTATACACAATCCGTCGTCCGCCGGCGCGAGAGACAATGGCATTATTGTCCCACAGAGGCTCGTAATAGCCCCATCGTATCGTTCGCTCACGCCTCGAATAAGATGGTTTTAGCGGGAAACGATATTCCGGAGCTCCGCGTTGCACTCGTATAGATATATGCGCACTCGAGCTAACCCGTTGGAATTCAAATGTTCGTTGCGTGCAATAATTAATACCCGTAGGCTACGGGGTTTTGCGGCATCCTTGGCAATTATTCGGTGAGCTCGGACTCGTCCTTCTGCTCTTGAGACTTGATAAAGTGCATAATAAAATGAATTTCGAACCTTGAATTTAGAATGCTCCGGTGTATTTTCTCCCGATCCAATTTACTTATTTAGTTTTTGGAAAGAAGATACGTTGCATCGCCTTGGTTGAAAATAAACGAATTTTACAGCTTAATTTATTAAAGAGCTTATTAAGGTCTCGATAAAAAAATAAGATAAAACTTGTATAGATCGATTACTTCTTTGATATAAGATTAAAGTATTCTTTCTGAATGACGTCGTCATTAAAAAATCATGAAATTCAGTCCGAGTAATTGTAGCATGGATTGTTTCATTCTGCTTTTAATTCTTAAAGAAGCTTTGTATAATTCAACGGTTTTTTATAATTTTATAAATCCAGACATTGCATTTTATGTCTTTTATTAACAAAATTAATGGTATAATATAAACTATAGCATTTTTATAAATTTATATATCTAATGATGTACAACGATGAAAAAGAGATCAATGACAACTAGATCTAAAGAGCAAATGGTATAGAGCTTTTTAGTTTTCAACTATAATTATAGGATAAGATTCTTATCTATCTTTATAAAAACAAAAAACTAATTAACCGTAATAACATAAAATTACTCGTTTTTATATAAACCATAGAGACAATGAAAGATAAAAGATAAGATTTGAGATACAAATAGATTTAATAGTGGTTTTTTAATACCGAAGATTTACGACTTCAAGAAGCTTTTATAATTGGTTCTTACAGTTTGTTTACATATTTTTATATCTCCACGAAAAAATAATCAATATAGAATAATTTTTTACCAATTTCTACAGTTCCGTAACTTGGAACTGTAACTAGCCTCAGGATAGGGGCTAATTTTATCAACGTATCGTACAGCTCGTCAGTTATCCTTAAACGACCAACGACATTCGACGTCCGGTAGAGTCGCCTAGACAACCTACGTGTATATGCATACAGTCGATGACAAGGTTTGAGAGAAAGAGAGAGAGGGAGAGAGAGCGGGAGTGAGAGAGGGAGAGGAATACTCAGCTGTCAGCATCAAAGTCTGCAATTTAGAGCGTTAGTTTCCCAGTAATGAACCGTAGGCTATCACGCAAGCTTGCAGTTATGCCTATGGCGTCCGTCGCTACTGTTCTTGTAGATACGCATAGATCAACCCGCGCGATCGTTATTCGAATGAACTACGTTTCGGAATAGAAGTCAAAATTGGAATACTGAATACACTTTCGATACTCCGTCTTGTCAAAGCAAGTAAAGGTAAGTTCGACAATCGCTTATATCTCTGCCTCCCTTTCGCATCGTTTTAACTCGATTTCTTATTCGTTTTACAGGAAGTATTTATCAGTTATGATCCATTAGATATATTAGAAAAGTAATTTTTAGAGTGTAATTTAATTTAATTTGCACATTTAATAAAATGTATTTTTAAAAAAATTCATTAAATATATTTTAGGATTATATTCATATTTTGTAAGATCATTTAAAATGATGTATTTTAAGCGTCTTATATTATAATAAGTAAGTGGTTATAATATTATTCTAAATTCCGATTTCTATCTCTTTTATTTAATAGATATAACTTCTCTATATCTTTAAATAATTAATATAAATATGTGAAAGTAATTTGAATTATTATTAGATATATTTTATAATAACAATAAATTTTATTCATTAGTATATTTATAAAATAATAAAATTTTGTCTTTTTACCGACGATGAATCAAGAATAATGTATCATCTGATATTATAACCTTTGCCTATAATTTCCAAACCTTCAACTGAATTTATTTCTATCTTTTAGTCCGTAAAACCGTTATTTCGCGTAACTATTATTTTTGACATCTATGTACCTCATATATTTCAGAAATCCAAGATACGTAGACAATTTTGTCGCAAACATTAGAGTAAAATATATGTTAATTATAGAATTTCAAATAGTAATTGTAATTTTATCTTTATTATCTAAAATCTTGATATTACAAAAAACATTAATATGATATAATTGAATTAATACGTATGTGATCAAAATTTTGTTAATTCAAAGGTTTTTGCTTTTTTCTTCAAGTTCAGATATACTAAAAAATACTATTCATAGTTGAATACTATAAATGCTAATTAATTTTATATTTTGAATGAGTATCTTTAAAATATATATCTTTAAATGTTATTCAAATAATTGTATTTTATGTATTGAATTAGTACAGTCGTATTTAGTTTTATAATACATACTAACATCTTTCAGAAAATTAATTCATTTAATTTTAATTTGATTAACATTTAAGTTATTAAAATGAAATGTCTTTTAGTCGACATATTTTTGTTATTCCTTGAATTAATAAATAGTATTATTTCAGTAATGATCAATAAATAATTGTATCAATATTATATTAACCAATAAATTATTTATCGTCGTGTTCGAAATAATACTTAAATATGCATGAATCTATTTTAGCCAAAAATACTTGTTTTATGGAAAGCAATATATTCATTTTTTCACCACTTCACTACAGTGCGAAAGTGGGCGTTAAAATTTCAATATTTTCACAATAGCACTTATCTTTCTTGTATTTTAAAATAAAACAGCTAATTCTTCATGTAAAAATAACAGCAAATAAAACTATTAAAGGATAATTAATATCTTTTGGTTAAAAGTAATGGATATTTATCATATCCGTGTAAAGATTATCAGTAATTTTATAAAATATTTACTTATTTTGTGATATTTCGAAATTTACTTTTAAAAATTTCATATAAATTTAATTTTTGTATTTTGTTTGTTAATTTATATACATTTTCTCATTGTTATAAATAATAGTGATATCTATTTTTACAATATAATATTTCATATACGTTTCTGTTAAGTTTCGACAAAAATATGAAATAAAAATATTTTTGTTCATAACATAATTCTTAAAATATTTTTTGCTCTTATTAGAATCAATTTAAAATGATAATATTTAATTTATTTAATCAGGGGAGTAAGAAAATTAAAATCGTAGAAAATAGACTGATATAGTTAAAAATTATACAAATAATAGTTAAGATGAAAAAATACTAAAACAATATAAGTGTAAGCTTTTAATAGCAATTGGATGAAAAATAATTGGTTATCAAATGAATCTGTGTCAAAAACAAAATTTTGATATACTACAAAATATTCATGTTAATTTTTATATGATTATAAAGTTTATATTTAAAGCAAAAATATACAATAAACCTTAATTTTTAAAGTTATAATTTTCATGATTCAACCTTATTGTATTTATTTGAAGAAAATACATTCTTAATTATTTTAAAAAAGATTTTTTCTATAATTTTTATTTTTAAATTACTTTACCTATTAGATAATAAATTTTGTTTCTTTTTATAAACTACAAATAAATATTAGAATTTATTATTAACTATCTCTATTCAATATTATTGGGTTTATTGTAAATAATATTTAAAAAACATTCTCATAGTTTATACGGTTTGTATCTCGTTAATAATTTATATATTTGAATACTTCATATAATATGCTATATTTTTAAGAATTTCAAATTTATATTTCAAATTATGTAAATACCACAAATTTTTTGGTAAATACGAGAAAAAATTTGTAAGCTAAGAGTAAAAGAGAAAGCAAACATTCAGGAAAACCTCAGTGAATATAAATATCTCTATTTATTGTTCTACTTATCGCAATATAAAAAGATGCAAAATTTAGATTTTTTCGAATAATTGAAATTGGAGATAGATATTAATTTTTATATTTGAATTGTATTCAATTAGTACTCAAGCATGTTATAAAATGCCGTGTAAATTGAATGAAGAATTAGGAAAGATTAATTAAAATTTTTCGAAAAAATCGCTTATTTTTATAACCAATAACTATAAATTCAATTCATAAACTGTTGTAACAAAATGTGAGATCGGTAATGCAGGATTTCGTTTGTAGCGGGAGTTAAAAACGCAATAAAAATAGTATATCGAGAAAAGTTTTCCCAGCATTGCACAAATATTTAAATTTCTGGAAAATCACATCATTAAAATACTTTCTCGCTCATGCGCGAGTTCCAGTTTCAATACAATCTCTATATTTTTTGTAGATTGTAGAGGCACGCGACGCGCGAGAGTTTGTATTTCGCACTTGTTGAGGAAGAGGGCTTATACGTTGGAAACTGCAATCTCCGCTCTGTGTTTTATCTATAGTAATATACGTCAACAGCTGGCCGTATGAATACTTTATGAGTCTTACTGAATACATTTTTATGTTTATTTTCTAGATAATATAGATGATAAGTGTACGGGCAAAGACAATTAAAAATATTAATATAAATTACATTTTATATACTGTATACGAGTGAAGTAAATACATTTGAACTCTGTTGAAATAATACGACAAGTTTTTTTTATTGTAGAGGTCTAAAATATTATATTTCGCTGAAAATTAGAGTTATTTTAGTGTATTACGCTAAATGCTTATTAAAAGAGATCTAAGTTTATTTCACAACTCTCGAAAAGTAAAATAGAGAAGGTAATTTAAAATTTCGCAAGCTACAGATGCTTGATAATATTATAGTGTAGTATATTCTAGAAATTATATCTGATGTATTTGTATTAATACATCTTATGTTATTTTGAATATTTTTAAACCTTTTGTGCGATTGTAAAGAGAAATTCTAAGAATTATAATTTACAGATTAAAATATAACGTAATACATATAAATAAATACATGAATAGACATTCATATATAATATACATATAAATAAACAGATGCGATAAATGTACACATTTATAATTAAAACATAACATTTTTTATTTATCTTTTTAATTTTAAAGTTTTACAGTTGATTAATTATCGTATTTGAATTTCCAAAATAAATACATTTCGAAAAGGTCTTATTGATCACCTCAGACTTGCCCTTTTCATAACTATAATTTATCTTGATTACATTTTGTAATAAATCTATTCTTTGACATTTACAAATATATATTTTCAATTAAAATTAAAACTTTGGCAACAATAATAGTCCTTAGTCCTGATTTTCTGAAACTGTAATTATTTTTACCTTAATACATACTTACAACCTCCACTGGTGAACGTAAGCATTCATATTTAATAAAACTTATAATGAAAAAACACATTAATCTGGATTGGTTGAATCTTCGTTAGGAGCACAGTAATTTTATGGATTAAACAATTTAAACAAAAATTGTCTATTTAGAGTAGATTAGGTTTTTAATAATTTTGAAATAGACTATCGCTTTTTAATATTAATACATTTGAGAAATAAAAAAATGTTCTGATTCTCCGAGTTTTCGAGAGTTCTAATTTATCTTTTAAATAACGAATGGGAACAAAGATAGAGTAAGTAGATTAACCGGTATTAGAATAAAACGAAATATCATCCATTTTAGTTGTGCGCGGATACTTACATTCGCGTATTTCTCGAATGCCCCCTAAAAAGACGATTGTAAAATTGGATCGGAAGATGAAAAGAGAAAACGAAGTTAGTACCCCGAAATGGGTAGTTATTGTTATGAGATTCGGATCGAGAAACAAAATAGATTTCATGCACCCTGGCGTAAAATGAAATCTCGAATTCCAATTACAGATGCGCATTAATATTAACAAGAGGGTCGAGGTTTCGCGCACATTGGATCTGCTAGAGGCGCGTAACGAAGGCTTTCACAGAAGAGCGAACCAACGCCGCCGGACGATCTGACGTGATGGTCGCGGAAAGGCCGGGAAGCTGAAAACCGTCGGGCGGAGCCGCGAATACGTCGACGTTCGGTCAGCGCTCTATCAATGAGCGAACGAGCCACGGAGAAATTTGCCTCTATAACCTCGTGCACCGAGAGCCCGGTTAAAACGTACTTGTCACAAGTGGACCGGAGCATCGCTATATGCCGGGCTTGCCAATATTGTGCTTAATCAGCGTGCTTTGCCCGTTATAAAGGCCGCCTGGACCTCCGTGTACCTCCGAGCGCGAGGTTACCTACGTGTGAGTGTGTACGTGATATCGGACTCATCGACAATTGGCTAAATTAATAATTCGACGCGATAATGTCTCACGCCGTGACATTGACCCGACTCTTTAATATCGAATCTAATATATTCACTTTTGAGTAAGTTATTGTAATCGATGCATTATTTTTTCTTCATTTTTTTCTAGGCTAATTCAATCCTGTAGCTTATCGTTGTACGAGTATCTTTTTTCATCGACGGGGTGTATAAATACAATATCGCATAATATTTTGGAATTTATGTATCGCATACTATAGATCGTAAGATTTTTTTTCAATTTTAAACAACGTTTCTTTACTGCTTCTATCTTTTAGTACCATCTATTCGATATTCAACGTAAATAATTAAAAAAAATATTAATAACACATAAAATTGAAAAGAAATACGAATCACCGCTTTATATTTGTAAAACTTTTAAATACTTCGATTAAAAATTGTAATAATAAAAATGTTGTATATTGTAATTATTTCCTCGTAAATTTTTATATTTATTGAATTAAAAGATGTTTTTTAAAAAGAATATAAACTTTTACATAATTTTTACTTATGTAAAATAAGTTCTCTCTCGTAACTATAGCATACATCGATAAAAAAATTGAAAATTCTATTAAAATATATTTTATTTTTATAGATACGATACTTTTTATATATTTCGTTTTTATTCTAAAATTTTTTTTAATGTAGACTTAAAAAAATCGAAAAGTACATATTTATATATAAATATAATATTTTTTCTAATTTACAGAATTTTTTTTAGCTATTTAAAATTATAAATAATAGATACATAATAAATTAAGCATCATAATAAAAGTTGAAAATTAAAAATTATAACAGTTTCTTCAATAATTTTTTTTTTATAAAAGATAGTATTATTATTATTTCTTTTATAAAGTAATAATTTCTTATAATCGAATAATCAAAATTATTTATGTCTCACTATTTTAATGTTCTACTTCTTGATATTTAACTGTAAAAAACTTAAAAATATTTTTTGAGAATTTAAAAGTTTAGAATATGAGATCATTATCTTTTACACTGATTAAAAATTATTAATATTGATATACTGTATGATAAAATCAAAATTGCATATGTCTATTATAACATACTTTTATATAAAACTTTTTTTACGTCGACAGCAGACGACATTTTTTTACCTTAAATTTTTTATATCGTTCCATTTCATAGATTATTGGAAAAATTTTCAAAATGTTTAGTTCATTGATTTTTTATGCAAAATTATATATACGTTTATTTTACTCGTATCTAACAATATGTTCAAAAATATAGCTTTGGTCATTGTGATCTATATCAGTGTAGTTTCACTCGATAGAAAATGTAAATTACTTATCGACGATTTACGCACATATCGTATATAAATCCAATCTATTTCATAAAACATTAACGTACTTTTATTTTCTTTTAACTTTTGCAGCTACTGATACGACAATAATAATAAAAAATTAACTCGGATAATAAAATCACCAGTAGAAATTTTTCACTCAAATATAATAGATATTCGATCACTAAAACTTGAATTTTCTTTAAATTGAAAGTAAACGTCGTTCATCATTGCACTCGAGCGATTACTCAATTTGTTCTTCAAACACGAAGGAACTCACCTTCGTAATTGAAGGCGACTTTATCAATACCTCTTTGTATTAATCCCCAACAACAATAATAATCGTATATCTCGGCATCGTTTTCTCGCGGTAACCTACGACACTCCTCTCGTGTGCCATCCGCAAGAGGCGGGTAGTTGCATCTTCGATTAATTATCGCATCCGCCCGGAGCACGCGTATAAACGTATACACGAGTGATCGGCATAAGGACGCACAGGACATAAGCTTGACTCAGGCAGAAGCACAGGCGCGCCTCTTAGTCCTGATTGTTTAGCTTCAAGACCGACCAATAATTATAACGCGCGCGAGCTGTGGCCTCTCTCGCATGGTTATTGTCCCAAATCGCGGATAGGAGAGGAGATGCGGAGCAACGGCGGAAGCACCAGCAGCACTGGAACATAATGGACCATCGCGCAGAGAGGAAGAGAGAGGGAAAGAGAGACAGTCAGAGTCAGAGTTGGAGAGGTCGCGTGAGGCTGACGTTCCGACGTGTCAACAGCATCTATGCATCATCGGCTGTCCTCTGCACGTACACGTATTTCTCTCCGTGTCTTGTGTGGATGCGCCCTCAAGGGGTGCGGGGGGTTTGCTCCGGTCCACGTACACGCTTTCACAGAAGAGAGATCATATACACGGCCAGTTACGGACACGCGAACGCGAACGCGATCATTATAACGAGGGAACAATGTGCGACCCCTGAGAGATGTCAGCCGAGCTCTTTTTCCTTCTCTGAGTACATCTCGGTAGGGGTTTTCGGTGTATTATGCGCACGACGCACTTCACGAGTGCTTAATTTGAAACGATGTTGCCCTGGCTACTGTTACAACCGCGAACGCGATTCGCTTCGAGCTTGGAGTTTTATTTTTATTTATTAACGATTCCGTCTGGGGGATGGAAATCGAGAGTACGAAGTGATTCGTATTCGAAAGGAGTAATCGAATTTCCGGGAAGATAGATCTTAGAGGCAATTTGTGCTCTTGGATAATTAGCGACCGGTAAATAAATTACAAAATCATTCGAATAAAGTACAATAAAGTCAATTTGTGATTCTACGTTTTAATAGATAAATGCGTTGTTCATAATACTCGAACACTTACCTTACGTCTACTAAAGTCTACTTTACAATGCAAGCGGAAAATACACCAATCAAAGGTGTAATGGAATTATTATTTGTAAATTTTGTTAAGCGCCGCTTTACGGTATTTGTACTCTTGTATTAACACTGAATAAACTTTTGAAAGCTTGCTAATTTACTTTGTAATTTTAATATTATAGTTAGGCTTTTAACCGATAAAGTACTATATATTTCGATAGCGCAAAATATTTTGGATAAGTATATTATTTATTTTTTAATTAACGATACGCGTTTTGTCTTTCCTTTAAAAAATTTTTTTGATGTCTCGTGTTATTAATCACCGTTATTATATTACTACATATATCATCTATAGCCAGAAACCGACCGTCCGGGTTTATTGGCATTCCATTGGTAAAGGAGAATATTAATTAATTATGGAAAGATTAATGAATCGGAAAAAATATCGAAAAATGTATTTTAAAGAAAGAAGGAATATTTATTTAAAAATAAAACTATGGATCGGAGGGTGGAAAAAGTTTTCTGGTTTTAAGATTTCACAGAAATTGGACGGGAAACTTTTAAATTAGAGAAAAATTTCATTTCAGAAAAAGTTGTGTAAAAAATTCTTATAAAATTCCTGAATTAATAAGATTTTTTCAATCTCGAAATACTTTAACAGCACAGTCGAAATGATGAAAAGTCTGTTGTACATAAACTATAAAAATATTATAATAATGGTTTGTTTCTAAAAAATCACAGCACCCGAGGTATTAATATTCAAATTTTACAACGGCGCGTACAGATATAATAAAGTACGAAGTCCGCACTCGGCAAGGATAAAATTTCAACTCTAAAAGCTCACGTCAACATCAAAAGACAGAAAAGATGTGGACAAGCACTGCCGACCAAATACGAGCAGTAACTACCTAGAGAAACAACTCGTGTATGCGTTGTTTAATTTTCGTACACTGATGCAGACATTTTCAGATCCTATGAGCCGCGGAGTACAATGATTTGCATTGTAGGTCGTCAGCATCGCGTTGTTACGATATCTGTCATGCATGTATCTCACTCACGACGTAGTTAAAAAAACAACAAGGCAAGCTCGTACGAAAAATCTTTGCTTTCCGACACAATGTAATAAAGTTGTGTTATTTTTGTGTTACTTTATATATTATTTTTTATGGATGAGTTGCTCAGACTAAACGTATTTAGTTAAGAATTTGTACAATTCTTATGAAGTTTTTGTTGTTTTAAAATTTGAAATTTTTAACTTTTGGGAGTATCGAAAAAAGTTTGATACATCGTTTTTATGAATATGGGGCTTACGATTTTATGCGAAAAATTATATTTGTAATTACGAATTTAGTATACTCAAATTAATTGTAAATCATAAAATAAATTTATATTAAAAAAATGATTAAGTAAAATTAAGCTCCTGGTATTCTGAGTATTTCAAATGTATTTTCAAAGAATAATAAAATTTTATTTAAAAATTTACTTTTACTTTTTTTTTAAATTAAAATTTTTTTTCAAATTTCTATATAAAATTGTCCGAAATATAAAATATATAATACTCTGAGTATAAAAGAAATTTTAAACTTTTGTTGGAGAATTAATGAGAATATAATATCGAATAAAATATACATTATTATATCTATCGTATTGATTTATATCACAATTGAAAAAAACCAATACCTTTAAATAATTAGTTGAATTTAATAAATTGCTTTTTGCATATTATCCTTAATGTAAATTGATATTTCTTATACAATTGTACATAATTAAAAAAGTTGTAATGCGCTTTTTTAAATACTGTTGTATAAATATGTTCGTTTTAAAGTCTATAAGATTTCAATGAATACTGAATACATATGAGAGAAATTACTATCCAAGGACTATACTTTAAATTCAATTGCTGCAATACTGGTATGAACTATATAAACGCTAGGAGTATGAATGCACTTGAATGGTGTATGTAATTGCAGGTGTGTACGCGTATGGGGTAAATCGTATTTCGAGTGATTCGCAGTTGCAGTTTCATCGCCGCTTAAGGATGCATTGACAATAATAATACGATTTGAATAAAATAAATAGGGAACGAAATGTAATTCCGAAATCGTAAATTATTTTTATTTTATGTAGGCAATAAGGCAATATTAAAACTTAGTAAAGTACAAACTTATAAGAGTTATGATATATTGAAATAAATATTAAGCAACTTTATTAATCCTCGTATATAATTGTTTAAAGTTAAGTTGTATATCCGATAGTATTAATGTTTTTCTTTTTAAGTCAAGCAATTTGAAGTAAATTCTATGCGCATATAATTTCGCATATGAGTAAAAATTTAAAAATCTTTAAATGTTATTTGTATAAGTTTATAAAATTTAGATAAATACTAGCTATATTTATTTTTAAACAATCTTTATGCTAAAAGTAAATGATAAAACTCAATATTGTGAAATATTAATTTGTTTGCAAAATTATAAAGTTATAAAAAAGTTACTATAATATAAAATTTTGAAATCTGATTCTATCATAAAAAATTTATTTATAAAATAATAAATAAGTGAATGCAAACAAATTTACGATTTTTTTATTATATTAAAATAAATATATATATTACTTTTATGTTCCTAGTTGTAATAAATAAATATTTATTTATTAAGTAGCTATGAATATTTATGAACATTATTAAATAAATTAATTTGCAAATAATTCAGCAAATTGATTAAAATAATGTGCAATATACACGCATATACATTTATAAGAAAAATATTTATATTTAAAAAGTATAATTAAACACCGATTTTATTATTTTAGCTTTTGTAAAATTAGTTATTCTTTATTCTAAATTTAATAATACTAGCTATTGTGTTTCACCATTATTAAATCTATTAATATTTTATTACATTCGTTATTTGTTTTTTACGAAATAAATGAAAATTTTTATTACATAATACTATAATTATCGAAAATGAAATATTATTTAAAAACAATTATAATTGAAGATAAATTAGATAACAATATTTTAGCTCTTCAAACAAGTTTAATTACTTAAAAAATTAATTAAGTTTCCATTTTAATTAATGTAAAAGAAGCAAAGAAAATTTAATGAAATATACGTGCTTGCGGATATATAATTTTGCATAAAATTTCAAAGTAATTAATATAACTAACGAATGTATAAATTACTTATATTTTATAAACTTATAGAGTTGATGAACCGAGAATGCGTTATTACCTCTCTTCGAGTATCCTATCCATGTACGTCATACGTGCGAACGTTTCTCTGATATACAACGAATCGAGAGAAAGAGAAAGAGAGAAAGGTAAACACGGACAAGCGAATCGTAGGAGAGAAAGCGAACTAGCGGTGCTAGAGATTGAGTGAGAGACGCTTGAATAGCCGGAAAACGAATTGATCGCGGACGTTTAACCGGGTATGTTATCAGCGATCATTATCGACACACACGTGCGATCAACTCCATCAGCGTCAATATACACCCGAAGAACCGATTGCACCGCACCGATTTCCCACTCGCTCTCTCTTTTTCTTTCTCTTTTTCGCACATATTTCGTATGCGTATATTAGTTGGCGATTCCTCGAATATCGGTATTGCGTGGTTTTCGCGTTCGCGTGCCGACGTATTCTCTGGAAAATTTTCTACGCATATTTTCCGTATCGATTTGGCTACAAATGCTGCAGTTAAAGTGGACAATGGTCACGCGTATCATAATTTTGTCGGAGCGTGAGATAAATACTTCCGTGAGTATTTTGGAACGAACTCGATAGGTTCGCGAATGGATTTGTATGAAAGGTTTGAGCTCGCTAGAGTCGGATTTATCCGAAAGTTTTCAACATTTCGAAAATGGATAATAGTGCGATGATATAGTTTAAACGGATCTCGCTATTATCCAGATGAAAGTGATTTTCTATATGTGTTTGTCGAATAGGATGAATAACGAGAACTAAAAGTCTTACTATCTTGTAAGCCCTTACTTGTTGCTATTGCACTCAAAACTTTAATAACATGCGTAGTATATATAGTCTAAAGAATATTTTTAATTTACGTAAGGATCATATTTTCTGTTGACTGAACCAAAATACTCATATTAAAATGATAAATTTGAAACTATGATTCAAACAAATGGGTAAAATGAAAAATATGCTATTATATTAAGCACTGCTTTACATCATATTCGTTATTAATTTTGAACTAGAATTGTATACATTAATTTAAGATATCATAATTTATGAAACGATTGAAATTTAATTACAAACTAAAAGATCGTGGAAGAAAAAGTAGGTAAAATATTATACAAATTCTTTAATGTTTTATCAAAGAAAAATTCATATATTATGTATTACATTTTTAAAAAACTTACCAATTAAAGTCAAAAGATTTCATGAGATATTTAAACTTATTAACAAATATGAAGGTAAATAATTTTTTGAACTGTTCACTTATGCCATATAAATTTTATTTTATACGTTGTAGGTATATATTTATATACATAATATTTTAAAATTTAAGAAATAAGAGAAATTTAATATGTTAAAATTTTCTTGAAAGTTATTGTGATATTTTATATTTATTTTAATTTAAGGACGCATACTTTGCTACGAAAATACTATATTTAAAAAGAAATATGCTCATTTTTCTGAAAATATGAATGTACATAAAAATGTTAGCAAAATATCTTTATTGAATGTAAAGGATTTTTATTATCATCCTTTAAATTATTTATAATATATCTGATTGAATTATGATTGCATCTATGTTAAATGTAATATTCGAACCTTAATTTATACTCATTTGCATGATTTATTAAAGAAATAAATAAATAAGACGAACTGTTAAAAGTTTCAATAATATACAAAAATATTAACGAGATTCATGGTTTTCTTAAAATAATATATAATTTTAAAAACTCTTTTCGAAAAACTCTAATTTACCGAAAGGAAGAATTTATAAATAAATGAAAAAGAATAAATTAATATTATAATAGGTATCATATTTGTAGTTAATAACAGGTGTATACTCTTTTATTTTTTTCTCTTTATCTTTACATGCCCGTTTATTTGCGTATTTCTATCTCTATCTTATTCATTGTTGCATAGAAGAGAATAAACGGTTGTTTTGGTATAGGTTTCACCCTTTCAACAATTCAACGAATGAGCTACAAATTCAAAGTGTATCATTTTATGGCACACATCTATTCAAGTAGAATTTAAGAGCAGATATTTTTTGAAGTTTTTGCTTGAGTATTTATATTACTACATTGTAAGTAAATTTTTGAAATAAGTAAAATTATATTAAGAATAAAATTTTTAATGTAAGGTAATTTCATATTTTGAAAATAATTCGTAATTATTTTTTTGACATTAATTAAACACAAAAACATTATTTTTTAATAAATACATAATAAAAACAAGTATTTATCCATAGAGTT
The DNA here is from genome assembly GCA_018907195.1 of Dolichoris vasculosae. Taxonomy (NCBI): domain Eukaryota; kingdom Metazoa; phylum Arthropoda; class Insecta; order Hymenoptera; family Agaonidae; genus Dolichoris; species Dolichoris vasculosae. The sequence goes on from JACCHY010000001.1 coordinate 1,882,111, forward strand.
ATATTCAATAAAGATAAAGAATGGAATCTAGAATATTATTTTTACTAAATTTGTATCATACAATGTTATAAAAGGATTATTCGATACAATATAATAAGTCATCGTAATTTAGAAATATAATATAATTTAACATTAATACAATAAAGTTTATACAGCTAATTTTTCAGTTATAAATTTAATTTTATATGTATTATGAACATATTTTAATCATTGAATTTAAATCAATTAGTCGAGTTTATTATATATTGTACATTGTTGCATACTATTACACCAAATTAAGTGGGTTTTCCATTGTTTATTTAGTTTCAAAACTATTAGGATGTTGAATTATATAATATAACGTACATGGTATGAAATTAGGTTCCTATATTAATTTTGTAATAACGACTTTTAATTCTCTTTTCTATTGTTATTTTGATACTTGAGCATTCATTATACAAATAACGAATACATGAGAGTATTATTCGGTAATCAATATTTTCATTAATTATCTCGATATTCAACCCAGTATACAAATTATTTTTGATAATGAGAAAACTTTTCTTTCTCGACTATGTAGTTTCGAAAACTTCATCCTTCTGTCTTTAAAATACAGTTGAATTTGAAATTCGATTAAAAAGGATGTACTCTCAAACATATTAGTAAAGGATACTCTTAACGAAATCCAATTAACATTACGTGCTCTATATCTAACGCGTTGCATTCGATCAAGACCTCGAAAAGCCGGTTAAACACTCGCGCGATGTACATTGCATTATCATTAAACCCCTTCAGCGTGGCGCAGTATTTAGAGAACGCAGAAAACGATCCAAGCAAGTTAAAATAAAAGTATATACGATGAGCGCTGAAAATATGATGTCGAAAAAAGAAAGCAAAAGAGAGACAGATAAGAGAGGAAAAGAGAAGCACGGTTTAAAAAAGAGAAGTGATAATGGAATTATCATACTCATTGAGCGTATGAAGGCTCGAAGTTTAAAAAAGTATATGGTCAAAAATTGACCTCCCCCTATACGCGGAGACGATAATTGGTGCGCCCGTCAATTGGATTCGCTCGCAATGGCTAATCAAATAGTAGCGTGAAAAGGATCACTAACCTCTCGCTTCCCGGAAAGCCAACCTCTACGCCTGTGCGAAGTTGAATTTAAATTTCTCGAATAGTCAGGCGGACGACTGTTGCCACTATTGGCGGTTTTCGATGTTACGGACAATGACATTTTCAGCGCGCAATTGACGACCTGCGTGTAGACCTATCACATCTATACCGTATACGGCGATCCATGTTCTTTCATATAATTGGCTTGCTCTGTTTGATCGGAGGGTTGTACCTTTGTCTCTAGGGATGGGAAATGGTAAGAGCTATAGGCAGATTCTACGCATCTTTATATCTAGTTCGAATCGTCTGGTAATTTTTTTTAGTAGATTTACTTTCGTGTAAAGTGTTCGGAGTTTCAAATATATTATACATAGGGGACGATTCAATTAAAATATACATGTTTATCGACAGAATTTTTTGCATAATTTGATCGATCGATTTTGATTTATCGCGTATAATGAACACGAATACACCTTTTTTAATCAAGTGACTTCGACGGTAGGTATATCAACTGCTGCGTCATTGTTAATTTAACTCGATATTCTGATATTAAGAATGAAAAATTGCGAAACTTTACTTTTAAAAATATTTTTTTCAATTTTATTACGATACGAGTGTCTTATTTTTCTTTATTTTATACGATATAAATTTTTATATCGCGATCGAAACTATAATTCTCATTGATAAATAATTTTTAAACGATTAATTATTTGAAAAATGAAAAATATTTTAAAAAATAATATTTTTATATTACTTTAAAAATATTTGAACTCATGATACGATCTTTGCTTGCATATTAATTAGTTTATTTTAAGAGAATATTTAAAAAATATTTTAAGCAAGCGAATGCCAATCTAAATTTTGTAATTAATGTCTAAAAAATATCGAAAATATATATAAAAAACGTACAATATTATTTCTATACCTATACACATATATGTATAAATTTATGTATAAAGTTATGTATACGTAATAAACAAGATTCTAAATTTTTATAAAGCGATGTATTAATTGGTAAAATTTAAAAATATATTTTTCATCAAAATAAAACATATTCATAACAAAATTTAGCTTTCAGAGAGTATAATTCCAGTTGAGTGGATAAATTTTTACGTGAAAGTTTTCGAATGAAATATTTCATATATGAATTTCTTTTAAAACCAAGCAGTGGAATTTTTACGCCACGAAGTGATTTTTACATAAAAATCATATAACAGTAGCTAAAGATTCTATGTTTTTAAATAGAGTTCAATATTCCTCTAATATCTAAAAGAAAATATTTGTCAATTTAAAATACCATTGTTTCATCTTCAACAAACATCTATGTCGTATCATTGAAATATCCAAATATTAGAAAATAATTACTCAACATTTTTAGGAATTACTTTTTTGCTCGTGTATATTAAAATATGTACTTCATGGTCAATTTCGAAGGAACAGAAATTAAGTAATCATTCTGTTTGTAAAATTAATCGCTCGAACGAAAGTTATTGCTGCGTGTAATAAAATTGTCACCGGATTCTACAACAAATGTACATGTTCGTAAAAATAATTTACATATCGTAGAACTTGTTTAATCACTCACGAGGGTTTAAAGAAGAATAACGAATGCAACATGTCCCTTGACGACACAAATATGTCACGGGATCCGAATAACGAATTAAATTCTTCATTCACCGCTCGGAGTATGCATTCGTACTACTGTATGCAAAACCAGCAGATTGGACCGAGCCGTCTGTTAAAAATAAGTTTAGTAAGAAATGAGGGACAGAGCTTTCAGCACTCGGCGCAATACTCAAATGTAATTGAACATGCCGCGTCGGAAGTTCACCCCGTCGAGGGTTCGAGGACTTTGGCTTCTCTTCCTTCGGTGGTAAGTGTATATTTAAGTACGTATATATTGTATGTCACGGCTCCAAGAGAGTTGGAGAAATTTCGGCGCTTGATTGACAAGCAACATCTCGCGACACTTCCGCGGCGCCAACTTGCTCGAGTTTTCTCATCACGACGGCTGTGCCTCTCGTTCTGAACTTACCTTCCGCGTATGCTCGAGTATTCTCTCGATTCCGCGGGAGTGAGGAGTTTCCGTTTTCGTTCTTCATTGGGTGATGTCACAGCTGTCAAGTACCGCAGTTTGTAGCCTTATTTGAGAAGTGCTCCGCGGAGCTGCCCATGAATTTTCATGTTGTTTAATTGATGCTGTGCAAATTCGAGTTTACGGATCGAAGCTCTCTTTATTTATTTTTCCCATCTTTTTTGCCTTTTTCTTTACTTGTTTTTCTGTTATTTTTTTGCTTTTTCAGTTCTTAAACGACTTTGACTCGTATTTTGTCATTCAACTTTTTAATGAAATAAGTTTTGGCATATTTTCAAGGGCTCTGTTAAGTGTCTCTTAAGAGATTTACAAAGCAGATTGTAATTGTTTAGTTAAATCTTCTTATAACTAATTTTCTGCTTCATTTCTGCTTTCGTTTATATCATACTTCCTTAAGAAACTTATTGTGTATATGTAAGCAACTTTTCATATGGAAAATATATTGATATTTTTTGAAAATATCAATTTACTTTACATCTGTTTAAGAATATTAAATTTAAGTATAACACAAAATCAATATCATTTAATTGTAATTTAAGACTTTCTAATCAACTTCATATAGAGTAAAATATTACGTTGTATTCTGTATTTAATCTGTATTTAATCTTGTATGTTTATCTATAGTTTAGACGAAAAGGGTATAAATGAATGACAACGATAAAATATATAATTGATCAAATCAGTATATTTACTGTATTCCAAGTGGATTAGAAAGTTTAAATTTATATTATATAATAATAAATAATAATAATTATTTTTTTAATTATATAAATTGAATTATGTATTAAATATGAAATGTTGTAAATTTAGTTTATAAGCAAATTAAAATAAAAAATACTGCTACGTCATATATTATTAAATAAGTTAAATACAAGATACCGTTACTACTTGCACGTAGTTAAAATATTCTGTCACTTTTTATTTATGATTATTGAAGCGAATATTCGATAAAATATTATTTTATAAAATATGATTTAAAAAAATTAGAAACAATATTATTCATTCTGTTTATTAAGTTGAAAATTCATTCCGGTTTCTACATCTTTTAATTGCAATAATTTACATTGCAGTTTATACACAATATTGTACTCGTATAAATTCCCATCAAAACTTGTATGTATGTATGCATGCAATAAAAATTGTATAAAGTATCTTCATCGCGAAACGTACATTTAACAAAAAAAATCAACTCTCTTCTAGAAAAATGAGACTATTTATTTATCCGTTGACAAGTGGCTTTTAGCCACGTTGTTGATTTGCTTTTCTTACTTGTGTCGGGATACCATTCTACTTTTTTAACTCCCGATATTGAATACCATCCAAAAAGATATATATTGTTTCAGCGTTTAGCTCTTGTTGGTATCGGAGTCATTTTCCAATTTTTTATTCTATTTCTTTATTCTTTATATAGCCTCAAGTGTGTATTGAAAGTTTGACAAAGTTTAACTTCGACAAGGATGTTTCTCTACATTGAAGACGGTTAAGTGAGATAGAAAAAAGGTGGACAAAATGAAAAAGAGAGAAAGGAAATTCTCATAGAAAGAAAAGTTTGGTACGACCAAGAGTACTATCACAGATGACTTATCTCTCACGCGGATATCAGCGTTTCAGAGGCATCGACACAATACTGAAACTATTGCATACAGTTTACTTAAAGTAAAGGTTGCCAACGACTCAAATATGTTTGATGTATTAGGTCGATGTTTGAAAAATTTTTTTAATATAAAGTTAAGTAAAATTCATTCAAACTTAGAAATTTCAAGTTTTACAGATACAATTTTACTCAAGACTACTTTTTATATTTATCTACTACCGTTCTTATATTTTTAAGCGTTTATATAATGTTGAAAATAAACCAGACCAAAATTTATATAAGTTTCACTTCTTTTAATAGATACTAAATTCAAACTAAAATAAGAAAGAGAAAATGATATACTGTAAAATGATTGATCAGCTGTACTGAAAAATTGAAAATGAACTAAGGTCATCGTATACCCGAATAAAAGCTAATACATTTATAGATTTATAGTAGATTTAAAACGAACTTAAAATTAGATAATGGAAAAAACTGTAGTAATATTAGAAAATTAGAAAAGGAAAATAATAAAAAGAATCCGCAGTAGACAAATCGAAAACTATTTGTGACTCACTATAAAAACAATAGCAATATCCATAAGTCGATACATTGATTCATTTTTCAAATATAATTTTCTTTCGATTCCAAAATCTCCTTCTTAAAAAAATGATGGAAAAAGTTTTAAAAAATAATTATAAAACTAAAGAGTAATAAAAATAAAATATAATGCAGAACTATTGTCTACTTAGGTAATCCGGTTTTGAAAAAGCTCAACAACACATCGACGGAGGCCTGAAGCGGTATATAAGAAAAATAAAAAAAATTGAAAACTCTCGAGGTATATATCTTTCTAGTTCCAAAACAGCTCGCATCGCAAAAGTCGTTCCCAAACGCGGTTGGGCGACGGGAATTTTACTCAGCTTGCGATATTGTTGTTGGTAAGAGCTTCGCTTTTTGCGCTTCGGTGCGGCAACAAAGTTAGCGAAGGCTATCGAAAGATATCGCGGCTGCTTTTTCCGCGTGTTATACCCTCGCGAGGGTATTAGAGAAAACGATGACGGTGGTTCCAAAGAAAATACGAACGCCAGTCGAACGACGAAAGTGTTTCTCCAACTTTCACGGGACGTCGGAAACGGAAAGATTGCTTCCATCTTCGAGCATCAAGACTCGAAATTCGTCGTGCCGTCACATCGGTCGAATTCGAAATGTTACAGCTCGATCTTTTCACACTCGACGGAAGCTGGATGACGTATCGGAAGGGCTTATTTAAACTCATTGTTTTTTGAAACAAGTTTTTTTTTAATTCATTTATCTATGTTTAAAAATTAAAAACTTAACTATGTTTAAAACGATGCTTTAACGTAATGTTTTTCGATACTAAAATATTTTCTGCGCAATTGACATATTTACTTTTATCTTTCAATATTAAAATGTGAAAAGTTTTTCACATTTATTTTCTATATAAGGTAATAAAAATCAATTATAAAACTTATAATCTTATTTTTAATAACAAACTCAATAGATCTTATTTCTATTTATTTTCATAACCTTCTAGAAAATACAATTTACCAAAAATTTGATACGAAGAAGATTGATCAAGTGTCAGAGTTTACTCTCAGTGTTATAATATTAACACGCAGTTTCGTTCGTGTGTGATGTTAAATAATATAAAATTTTTCAATTTTGGAATGTTAAGTAGGGCGGATAATGCTTGTCGCACAAACTTGATTTCAAGTTTTCAGGTTAAAGCATTAAGGGAAAAACCACCTAACGAGTGACTCTCTCGCTCTCTCTCTCTCTCTCTCTCTCTAGTTTTCTCTCCAGTGTACGTTAAGCTACTAGATATGGAAGAATCAAGGGAACAAAGCGCACTGCACGTCGAGTTCGACGAGTTTCAGGGCATAAGTTTCTTTCAGTTCACAGCTGAAGTTGTACGTCGCTGCTTTGGAAGCACAGAGTATTACCAGGATTCTGATTAGTTCCCTGCAAGCATTACTCTGTTTCAAAACTCTCTTCGAAATCTACTTAAATCTCATAAAAACCAATAAAAATCTATATTCCTTCCGACTACTTCACTTTTGAATTAACTTGAACTCCGAATAATTATATTATTGATAGTTGTTTCGTGCAAGTTTTTGTCTTTGTATATATTACGCTTGCAACTCATCTTTCATTTCTTTTACAAAATAATATCATAAACAAGAATTAATTGCTTTAATTTAGTAAGTAAATAATGTATAAAGAAAATGTAATTCTTTTATTCAAAGATATTATATAAAAAATTTCTTAGTAGCATTTCATGATTTAAATATTTTTTAATTATTAATGATAGACGTTTTGAAATTGTTTCAAATAATATTTATTATTCAATATTTTAATCTTGCTTAAATTTTATATTCTTAAATTTTAAACTGATTTTTCAAGTAATTTATAAATGATTTAAAATAAATTATTTTGCGAATAATCAATGCTATATCAAATTTACCGTACCGATATAAATATTATTTTAAAATAAATAGATTCTCTACATTTATCATAATATCAAAATATCAATGAAATTATAAAAGCAATATTAGTACAAGATGCATAAGAATTGTAACCAATCGTAATGTTTTTATATAATTAGTAGATAATAGCCCTTTTTATTATTATATTGAGTTTACAAACATTATAAAATCACATTTCTGTTATGCAAATTTATGGTTTATATTTATTTTTAGATTATTTTATATTTATTTTTTCATGTATTAAAAAATTTTTTTTAAATAAATTAAATTAGAAGCTTGTAAAAAGTTTTTTTACAAAATTATATTTAATCATAGCTTTTTCCGTAATATTTTGTATTAATATATGAAAATATAAAAAGTTTAAACATTTTTATTTGTTATAGAAAACTTTTTCTTATTGTGAAATATTAATCGTTAAATATTTAATTTAATGTGTTTTATAAATCGTACCTTCCTTTCTGATATGTTCAGTTGAATTATCTATTTACAAAACCAATTAAATTAATTACTGTATACGACATCCTTAAGTTTTTTGATAGCTTGAACGAACCCTCTCGTATAGTTTTCTTTTTTCAGCGGAAATTGAATTAATTTTACTGTACTTAGCTTTAATCGAGAGTATCTCATAAGTGTCGACGTAATTAATGGATGGCAGTGGTTGGAAATTTTCAAGGTTCGGGACAGGCGACTCGTGGTTTGCGTCTACCACTGTGGTAATGTAAGTTGAACGTGCACGATTTCAGAGGTGGACCCTTTTGAAATTATTACATTAGTGGTTCCGCATGCTTACCTTCGTCGATATGGTTCCTTAGATTCGAAAAGACGTTGCATCATCAACCACACTTTCGACCTATTAGTCGCTTCTTACCAGAAAACAGTACATAATATTACCATTGAAAAAACATCGTAAATATTCAGTTGTGCGTTAGTAAAAAAAACTATTTTTTTTTAATTTTTCATATATTTTATTTGTTTTGCTGTTCTACTTTCTATATATGTATTAATATTGTTCAATGTAAAAATTAGAAGTAACTTCATATTATTTATTGTTTATACGATTATAATTAACTGTACATATTTGGAAAGATAGGTATATATATATATTTTTTTGTATTGAAAATTTATTGTATAAAATGAAAAATAATGAAAATGTGCATTTTTCACCATAATTTAATATAAATAAGGAAATTAAAATAACTTTTGCTTACTAAATATTATTTTGAGAAAATCATTAATATTCCGGATATTTAAATATAAAATAATACTAAATTAGAAACATTCGATTGAGAAATATATAAAGTTTCAAAGTTTAAATTTCTATAATTAAAAAAAAATATATATATACGAATATATTTTTTAAAATTGTTTACAGTTAGCAATAATATGAAAAAGCATTTGGATATTGCCAAACATAAAGTTCTATTACTCGGTAAAATGAAGAGAAACAATACAGAAAATTTCTCGTCATATCTGGGATACCTAATATAATTTTCCGGGGTTGTGGCATAGAGTAACGAGAGATATACCAAATCATCGACTAGCCTTGCAATAGACGGGGGGACCTACAAGAATCCACACCTTTCAGAGGCAGCTTTCTCTCTTTCTCTCAATTTTCGATCTCTTTCATCTCTTCCATCTCCTTAAAATCGTGAAAGGACACGATAGCAATATCGAAATTCCTTTACCGCGGAATCATTGCGCAGGAACGGATTCTCTTCGTCTTTGTTAGAGTTCTTGGTATGAGTACTGTAACAAACGAAATGGAACAATGCTCTCCATCATACGTAGGGGGAAGCTACTGTTGGTGGGCTCGACCGAACGCGTAGACGTTACACTTGGTAAGTCCTCTCACGTATTTGGTGACGCAACGATAGAAAGGAGTCGAGCTTCCGCTGCGGTTCTTCGAATATTGGTGAGAGTCGCCGTTTTTCTCGCCTTCCTTTCTCTCCTTCTTCTCCTGTTCTTTTTCCTCTTCTCTTTGCCTTTATTCTTTTCGTATTTTTTTCAGATCTACTGCCACTTGGGCTCCCTTATTATCCTTCCTTGTCCGTACGTTCGTGTCTGAACAGGAGATCTCATGGTTTCCTGCGAGGAGAATGAACTCCTAAGAGCGCAACCATCGGAGACTTTTACGAAGAAGTGGTGCACCAATTATTCCTAGAATTCCACAAAATCTTTAAGTTTCTGAATGATAAATTTAATTTAGAATTGGATTTTTACTGAATATATGTCATTTGTGATCTTTAGTTGGATTCGTTTATTTGTAAAAATGTTATTATTATTTTTAATGTAAAATCGAAAAATTTATTTTTAATATTTCTATTATTTTATAAAATTTCAATATAAAATGTTTCAATTATATATATAATATAAGTAATTTTTACAATAAAGTTTTAATAATTTAGTATATAAAAACATTTTTTATACGAAAACCAAATTAAATACTTATAAGAAATTGTATACTTATATTTATTATGTACTTTTAAAGTTAAGCGGAGCTTAGTACTATTTTCACAACAAACATAAAGTTGAGAAAATATTCTAAATACAATTTTGTTAAACGATACCTTACATTTATAATACATTAAAAATAAAATGTGGTAAAATTTCTGTTTATAAATCAAATTATTAACGTATAGAGATTTTAAATTAGAATGGTATAAAAGTATGATAATCACTTTGCCGTTTGACTAGTCCAAGGTTTTTCTTCATTCTCTCATCGCAGTTTGTCGCGAATTTGCAAACTTTTCATTCTTGCGCCCATTGCCGACGAGCGAAAAAGAGTAAAAAACTCTCGTATAATGTCGTCATACGTTATGTGATTTGGTTATCACGACCACTTCCTATTTATCGGACAATGAATAAGGATCCTTGGCTTTGGCGAGATGGAAATCATTGGTATAAATGGAAGAAAATGCTAATAGTCAAGTACGCAAAAGAATTTATGAGCTCGTCGTTATTACAAAGAATTTAGAGAGGGACTGATTTTTATTATTTTATGTGATGTATACATTTGCCTATTCAAAATCGCTTTTATGAAATGATATGTTAATAGTTCTAAAATCAAGGATAGGAAATATTTTTGTATCTAGAAAATAGAAATTTTCTTTACATATATTTTATTTCTATACTAGCAATTATTAATACGAACTATTTTTTCCAGTATTTTATAATACTGTAGTAATAGTTTTATATAAATTATTAAAGTGTTTGAATATTTTTATTTGAAATATATTGTTATAGATTTAAACAAAAAGGAAACAGAAAATGTGTTTGACCATTCGGGAATCCAGTAATTAATGAAATATATTTTGATAAAATGATTTTCTATAATAATTGGAAAAAATATAAAAATTTTTTGATTCATAATATACTTATATTTAAAAAAAATTAAAATAGAGAAATGAATAGTTTAAAAAATTTAAAATAGATATTAATTCAAACTATTGTAGTAAAATTGTTTTTGATCATATATCTTTTATTTCCATTATTATATATAAAAAAATTCTAAATTACTTTTTAATTGCTTAAAAGTAATTTTATTTTTTATGAATATACCTTCATAATACTGTATACAATAGAAACATACGAATTTATTTGCTGAATTTTTGACTAAAAATTAACGATTATCCGCTTTATATTCATTTATAATTTCTATAGCTCTAAATAGTCATATTAAAAACAATTTCGTTTATATTACTAGTACGATTATGAAGATGAAGTGTAGTTCTTGTATTATTAGAAGGGTTTTTCGATGTAAAAACACTCGAGAAAAAATAAAAATTATAATCCGATATATAATAAAGCTGAAGTTGAACGAGATATACTTTCTGGAATCTCGTGTCCTCTATTTTCCCCATAGCCTCTTCATAAATCTGGGCAATATAATGAGAGATCATGTGTTTACACATGAGTACGTGACTCGAAGGTAGTGATAATTTGCAACATCATCCAGCCTTTCGATAAATACATATATTCTTTTTTAAATCAAGTTTACAATAATCCGAGCATATAATGTCTTCGGCACGCGCGGATCACTCAACACTTTCCTTCTTGCGAATCCCGATAAATTCATAGTCAACTACGATAGTGAGTAATTTAAAATTTTGAATAATGGTGTAATAATATTATTAATTTATGAAATAAAATATTTTTATACTTACGTATGATAAGATAAATTGATACGAGTATTTTATGATTTATTAACAAATTTTTCGTATTAGTTTTATAATTTTCCTTAAAATGATTAAATCTTAATTAAAAATTCAAAAAGGTCCTTCGATTTTTCAATTTCTATTTATTTAAAATATAATATTGCTTAAGAGTGACTTTTTTTAATTTAATTTAAAAAATGTTTTAATCATAAATCAATATATCAAGTATAATTTTCGATAATATAAAATTTATTTACATAAATAAATAAATATACTATTTAAATTCTAATTAAAACTTTTATAAAGAAAGAAGACTTTTGTAGAATTATAAGACTAACTTTTTAATTTTTAAAAGTTTCACGTATTTATACGTACGAAAATAACCTAGAGTATTTCGACACTTTTAGTGAGCCATGTAGAGCTTTAGTACAAATGCAGTATATAAGATAATACTGCAAAGGATAAATGCATACATTCGAAAATCGAGAATTTACGAAGAATACGAGAACAAACCTAAACTCGTAAAGTCAAGCTGAGGAAGATCTCCGGATAGTGAAGTGATCAGAATCGAAGATACGAAGAGTTTTAGAGTATTCAACAAACTTTTGATCAATGACGGTTATAAAAGGATAAACGGTAGGTCGACAATGAGCTATTTTTTTTATTTTGCAAGCTTTTTTCGAACGTCTATCACACTTACATATATCGAGAATATTCGAATTTGTTCGAGAAGATCTTCAAAATATGAAACTATCATAATTACATACAGCATTATTTGCGTAGAACCACCAGCGATGAAAAAAATGTTTTTGATGTACTATAGGGTTTAAAAGTTTATTGCAAATTACAAAAGTTTTTAATTTCCGTTAACTCGAATAAAAAATTTTACTCTGTAAAAAATTATTCCCTAATAATTCTTTTATTTTTACTTATGTATTACAACTAAAATCGGTGATTTAATATTTAACTATAGCTCAAATTATATTAAATAAATGTATTCGTATTCGATTCATAATACCATACAATATTGCAATTTATTATAAGTTTATACATACATTCTTTCTGTCGGGGATAAAAATAAGCACTTCTGATTTTTAACATAATTTGTTTCTTTCACAAAATATATAGTTTAAGGTGTATATATATCGATCGCGTACAATAGTTTGTCTCTAGCTCGTCAGCTCGAAAGCGTCGCTCGAGGAAGAAAAATTTGACTGTCCTCCGATACATGCATATATGTGTATACCCTTACTCCTTTTCGTTCTTTTTGACCTTCTCCTTTTATTTTGGAAACTCTATTTTCCGTGATACGTTAATTGGAGTCTTTTTGTTTTTTCCGGAAAGACGAGCCTCAACAAGGCAATCATTGTCCTCAATACGGAATTCCTCGGACCTTTGCGATTTCTCGCATGCATGCCATGTAACAGTTCTTCGGATTCTTGATACACTAAACGGAGGAGACCACCATCAAACCCCATGCGTCTTCATAGGCACGCGACCTTCTCCCCTCTTCGAAAGGGACACGGTCAATCTACTCGAAATCTCCTTTGGGTAGGCGATCTCACTCTCGTTAGCCTGGAGTGGCCCTTCGACAGTCCAACCACGATATTTCCCCTTCTCCTCGAGTTCACTCATGAGTGGCCCACTGGCCCAGGAGTACTTCAATCTGGACGAACTTGACAGTGTACGACGCCGAGTCACTCACGACCTCCTCGAATATTACTATCTTGCGATACATTTAGTTTTTATCTCTTTTAGGGAGTTCACGCAAACTCGTTGAGAAGATCCCCGAGGCGATGCGCACAAGGTTAGCATTGCACGTCGTCGCGAGAGGAACCCTGCAAGGGTCTTTTGTTACTTCTCGCTTCTTCGAGCTCCGAGAGGCGAATTTGTTTATGCGGTCTTGCAGTGGCTACGGGCGTCTCTGCATCACGTGTTTGAGGACTGGAGGCAAGCAATTCATCGCCCTGCGATCGATTTGGTCTGGGTAATCTTACTCGCGTTATTTAATAGTTGTTTTCTTTGCCTTGTTGCAACCCGATATCTCCTTCGCGAGACTCAATTTTCCGCGGAGCTTTCTGTCCGTGACATTTTCATAAATCTTATTACTGCATTGTATAATATGAATGAAGTATTCACATTAATATGCGTTCATTACTGATTATTAACTGTATAATTTTTCTTTCGATTTATTAAATGAAGGAATAATTTTTGTAATAAATAAGTTAAAAATTATGGTATATAATTTTATATAATTGTACTATATGTATAAATTATAATAAAATTTACAAAATGTTAAAACATTGTAAACGTTAAGAATAATAATATTATTCAAGATTATGCACATTGTAATGTTTTTTTCAGATAATGATTATATATTATAATAAATAGAAAAAAGCAAAAATTTCTAAATACGAGTTTCTAAAATTCATTCATAAAATCTAATATATCCTTTAATTGTAAAGAAATGTAATTGAGTTTTCATATTTTATATATATGTTTAAATGAATTTATTATAAAAGTATCTTTTGTAAGATATCAGATTTTAACGATATAAATAATGATAACTAATTTTTAAAAATACAGATTAAACAATTATATGTTCATACTCAAAACTAGAAATAATAACTCTTTAAAATGCAATGATAAATATGTGTTTATAAAATTATATTTTTATAAAATAAAAATATTATTCATGTAAAATTATATGATCGGATGAATTATGATTTAAAAAAATTTTATGCATGTGTTAGAATCACTTGTGTTTAGATTTGTACTTAAATTATTATGCAAGGATAACCCGAAGAATAAATCATCTAGATATTGATAATTCAGTTGAAAAGAGTATCCGTAGTGTAAACGAAACTGTTCGCGTTTAGTTCTTGATCGAATATAGTATTATTCCGTTTTTAAATCGGACATCTTCTTTTATTGAAAATTAATTAATAATTTTTTATTATAATTTTACTTTTATACGTAATAAATTTATTAAATACTAAAGTATTTATTATGTATAAATATAATTAAATTATTATTATTTCATTATAGTTACACGTGTTTTAAAATTTTAATTTCATCACTCGTTTTTGTTTATCTATCGATGACATACTCAGTGTTTCTTATTATGCGATGTCACTTATCTTTTTTGCCTGTAAGAATTTTATATATTTGATAAACTCAGCTAACTGCTAGATTTGATACTTTATGTTTTTTCCAATGACTCGTTAAGTGGTTAATATCTCTATTTTTAGATTATGTTTATTTACGTAAAGAAACTTATGCAATATTCATCTCAGCATTTTCAAAGTCTATGGATCACATTTTTCATCTGCTTGAAATTAAGTAACATTAAATACAATTATCATATAAAAATTTATTAGTGATTCGTCTATAAACTAATTTTATATAAATTTTCACTATATTTTTTAAATAAAAGAATAAAAATTATAAAATTATATACAAAAGTATATATAACAGTGAATTAATGTATTCTAGTAATACAGTATTGCAATATAATAAAATATAGATATATTTATAGTTTTCATTTCGAGACAAGTGAATTTTTCCATGAAAAAGCCAGACTTTAATCTTTACATCATTTGAAGCTTTTCTTTTTTTAGTTTTAAGATAACATATGAAGAAGAAAAAAGCATCGTAAAATTACTTTTTATTCTAATTAATATTTATTTTAAATTAAACTTTTCAATTGATAATATTTATTTATCAAATCTATTTCATAATACCTTTAGTGAACTATTCATAATGTACATTTAGGATGTAGCATAATTTAATTTAGCTTAATATAATTCATTTTAAATAGAAGATCTACCTCTATTAAATGATCTACTTTTTTAATTATATGAAAATTTATGTTTTTTAAAAATTATAGTATTTAAAAATAAATAATTATTTCAAATATATTAAAAGCTTTTGAATGAAGTTTGTTAAAATTATATAGAAATATATTATGAATTCATATTTGAATGGGAAAATCTGTAATATTTTAAAATAAATATAAACAAATATTTTATTAATTTTCATTAAAACTAGTAGTTTATGTTTACTTAAATTATTACTAAAAAATGTTATGTACAATAACAATTTCATAATTAGATGTATCTGTAATCTATTTTTTTTCGAATTGATCTCAATCTTTGTATGGATTATTCAAAATGTTTTCAACACTTTTTTGTAAATTTGAACAATTATTTGGTTTAAAAGAATTTTTATAAAATTTATATGTACCTCATATTGTCTAGATAAAAAGAAAATAAAAACATATAAAAGCCGACCTATATTTTCTAAAATTATAAATTTTATCAAATACATGTATAAATATGTTTGACAATTTATAATAAAATAAGAAAAGGAATATATTGTTAATTTTGAGGTTTTTCTTCCAAAAAAACTAAATATCGCTATGTGCTAAAATTGTAAAATGCGATAACACGCACATGGAATATAAGAAAATTTGAAATAACACGAAACCACCTACCGGTAAAATATTCCTAGAATACATATATTCCGCAAAGCAACAAGAAGAGAGAAACAGAGGTAATCTCATATAAGATGCATTGCAGCGACGCACGGCAGAAACAATCGGCACGATCGCAGTCCGAGCAATTCGATGCAACTCTAGAATGTAGGTAAGAATCAAGCTGTCTTGAATTCCAATGTTGCGCGACGAAGCGAATCGTCGTCGTGTCCGAGTGCTTGCGAAGACGCGAGCTAGCAAATCGTCTCCATTGCCGCGCTCATACCGACAACACGCGCCTCGCATACCTGCAAAATTCTGTACTCCCGATTTCCGATTTACGAATTCTGTATATACAGATACGTGAAACAGACTACATATTTAGTCGGCACTTAGATTTGTTTTAGAATGAATTATTTTCTATTCTATGCGATTTTTTTATTATTCTACGCGAGAACGTAATTTTGTTATTCGATATAAATACGTACAAGGATTTACAACAAGTTGGATAATTGATTTCAATTTTTTAAATATTTTAAAAATAATAAAAAATAATATATTTTTATTTTAGTTATTAAAACATATATAAAATAGAAGATATAATTTTCTTGTGTAGTGAAACATAATTTACTAACGCGAATATTTTAATATAATTTTTATCTATAACATATGGATATTTAAAATATAAATGAATAGTTACATAAAATTTATTGGAATAGTAATTTTATGTTACTTTGTTTAATTTAGTAGAAAGATAAATCATTGATTTTATAAATTTTTAGTTAAATCGTTGTAAAATATAAAATAAATTAATTAAATTCAAGCTTATGAAATTAAGATAAAATTCTAAAACTAAAATGTATTTCTTTTTTAGAATAAAAGTTAATTCTCTTAATTCTTATAATAGATCGTATAGAGCCATGCAAATTTCTAGTCATAAAATAAGTAGTACATCTTAATTTATTATTCATGTTTCTTAGTGCTTGTATATCAAGTTTTACAAAATATTGATATAATTTACTTGATATACGCTGATTTAAATTATTTTCTGACTGCGAATAAAATTAATAATACAAAAATTTTATATTAAGAATATATTACTTATTTTAATAACAAATATTTTTTGATCTTCAATAAACATTTAGTTTTAAACAGGAGACATCAAACTTATTATAACTTCATAATTGTATTTGAAAACAAGCATAGTTAAATAAGTCTAAAAAGTTATTACAAAAAGTAACTAATAATTGAAAAAATTTGTTTATTTATTTTGCATTTTCTACTGTATAAAATTATAAAAGTATGCATACTGTAAAAAATTAAAAAATTAAAATACCTTGTAGAGTATACCTAACAGAGTAGTCAAGATACAAAATTCAGTTAATAAAAATGTTTTCAATCAAAAAGAATCACCTATTCGCAAAGTAAAAAATTTGTAGCAAAGAGCGAAGCATCCACTTTTTGGACACGGCAACTGTGCGTTCTATAAACGCTCTACTAAAGCTTCTGCCTAGATATTCCGACTGTATAATCTTCTTGCACTTTGTACCCTATATAGATATCTACAAGCACAGTAGGCGGGCAGCCGAAGACTTAACGGAATTAACGACGTTGTGCTGTCTTCGGCTCTGGATTTTGATAACGCGCGACTTTATCTGGCATTCTCTAGGCAAAGCACCCGTGCACCTACCTAGTCTGTTTACTTAAGATAATGGTGAGGCGCAAATTCTCCTTCTCTTTCTCACCTTACTTTCTATCTCTTTCTCTATTTATCTCGCTCTTTCTCTTATAGATTTCTGTCTCACTTAAGCGAGGGAAAGAGAGTGGAAGGAGCGAAGTTGAAGGTTAGTGATGTTGCCATGGTAGGGTAGCAAAGGGGTTATTGCGAAAAGGAGAAGGTAGAAAGGAAAAGACAAGGAAAGGAAAGGAGAGAGAAAGAGAGAGAGAGCTAGTTATACAAGAACTTCATTTTCCAAGCCATTACGCTCTCGTCCCACTGTTACTACGCTCTTATACTTTAGCGAAAGGAAAATCCCTTTTCTCTGTAAATTAATTTACGTCGAAATTTTTAATGACACTCATCGAGCCTGCGAGTCTCTATCGCCGGTAAATAATACCAGCATCCAAGATTATAGATCACAGTGCTAAAGAGAGAGAGAGAGAGAGAGAGAGTGAGAGAAAGTCTTTCTTTTCTTTTTCCGATGATTTATGCCTTATACAGAGCTAAGGAATCGACGCAAATACCGTTATAATATTTTCTTCTTATTATACCTTCGAGTGGATGAATAAACTTGAAATAAAATCATCTCGACAATCGCTTAAAAAATTTTTTAATAAGAATTTTTTGTAACTGATGTTTGATGAAGTTATTTAAAACAGTGCGCTTTTTTGATAATAATATATATATAATATATATTCTTTTTTTACATGGAATGAAAATTGGAAACTCTGGCGTAGTTTAACCATAGTTGAATTAATCTACTGATATTGAAAGTAAATCGACAAATACTTGCAATGCTTCTTGATTAATCGAATAAATTTTTCGTTATATTAAAAGTTATTTTAAAAAATTAATACGTAATATTATTGAATTTTAAAATTAAATTAAAATTTTATAGTTAAGATAGCCTTCTACAGTAAACGAAAACTATTTTCCAATTAAATAATAAAAAATGATTATTCTTTAGATAGAAACCAATGTACAAACCTTTTTACAAATATTAAAAGCACTCTATTTCCTGAAAATGTAGGCTAAAATTTAATTACTCAAACATTTCGAAGAATTTTACAGTAATTACTATAGTAACGTAAAATACAAATAAAAATTTAATTAATTATATAAAACTATTTAGGTCTCTTGAATAGCTTTAGAAACTTAAAGGCTAACGAAAAAGTTGCAGACAAAGGTACAATTGCTTTATGGTGAAATAACCAACTGCTAGACGTATCAAATTCATACAACCTAGAGGCTGAATTTCATATATTTAGAGGTACACCGAGGCTTTATAACATTTGGAAATTTGCTCTTTATAATATACTAGTTAGTATGAGCATTACGTAGTTTAATTTTTCAAATGATATTTATTGAAATTTATGGTACATGATCTTTTAATGTTCATTTAGTATAGCTTAACATTATTTCATAAATCTTCGTGTAAGGAATCAAAAAATTAGTACAAATCGTTTCTTTAGCATTGAAGAGCTCACGCGTCTTAAAAAGAATGTGCAGTCTTTGGAAAACAATGAAGAATTGTCTCTTCGAACATACTTTAGATACTTTGTAAATCGATTGAAATAAAAGACTAAAGATTGTCTACCATCCGTTGTTTTGAATAGGAAATTCTTTGGAATAATAGATGCGATTTTTCTTATTTTCTAAATAAGTTTTAGTGTAGTAGTATTTATAAAAAATAAATTTACTCAAATTAGTTTCATTTGATATGAAAATTGTTTTTTCATCTCTATTAAGTACAATAACGATAATAATAATAACAATGATATTAAAATAATTTTAAGATATTTTATGAAAACATTGCAAACGTAAGAAATTGTTTCAAAGTTTAAATAAAAATATTTAAAAAAATAAAAATGTAGAACCAGTTTTAATTTAATTCAACTAAATATATTTAATACATGTGAGAATTATTTTCTTAATAATTTGAATAATAATATCTTAATAAATATCGTCTATTAAATATTTGTCTATATTAAATTATGTAAATTAAATTAAATTATATAAAATATTAGAATATTTTATTTACCTAATAAAGATAGTGATATATTCAAATTAAAACCAATTAAGCTTAACATATTTTTTTATTCTATTAATCTCATTAATAGTTTTTTAAATAGAGAATGAATATAAAAAAGATATTTCGTTTATAAGTCAGATAAATAACTATATAATTGCATAATTTAAAGTAAAATTAAGTTATCATTTAGGATTAATTTTCTATATCATAAAACTATTCAAATATCGTAGAATATAACAATATATTAAACTTAAATTTATAGTATATCATAATTACTACTTTTATTTTAATAGATTTTTTCATTTATGAATTTTTTCAGGAAATAGATCATATTCGTTTTTAAATTTTGAAATAAAATAATACTTTATCGTAAAATATTTTACATAATATATATATTGTCCAAAATTATTTGTTTTGAAATTAGTATAAATTTTCGTAATTATAATTTACATATGTTATAATATATATTAATATTCAATAATTTTTGTGTTATAAATTTAAATTTCTGTATTTTATTAATATAAATTATAAAATTTATTTTTGTAGGGAATGATGTATAATTTTATAAATAAAAAATTATATATAAATAATTTTAATTTAAACTATCCCGATAACATTTATTAATGAACAATTAATGCACAATTTAAATTTACATATTTTTAATTAACTATTTTAGAAACTTATTATAATATTAAATACTAAATGCTACCATAAGCTTTCAAACGTTAAGAAATTAAAATTAAGTAAGAATTATGAATAATTTATATTATTTTGAAAATTTGATTATTTGATATAATAAACTGAATATTTTAATTTTAATAAAATAGTATGTATTACGATACTTATAATTGTATTAGTTCAATTCTTACCTATAATAAATATTAGTATATATTATTATAATGAATATTACAATGGAGCACAATTTTTTTTACAATTGTAAAATAGTAACGAATAAATTAGACCAAAATTTCGTATCTGATAAGATCAATTTCATAAAAATACATATGTACGAATAAAATTTATATTTATACAAGATATAATTATTACTACTAATTTATACCATTACGTAAATAAATATTCTAGAAATTGCAAAATACTCCAAAAAATAAAATTCGATATTTGGTATCTTAAATTGCTGCCAGAGTTTCCAAGTGATGAATCGTTGTAAGTGTAGTTTGCGGCAACGACGGCTAAATTTGTAAAGAGGTCAACTTTAAATATTTGTCTACGAGTAAAGTATTTAAAGAGCTACAAAATAAAGCAAGGCAATAAAAGAACGACTGAAACATTTAAATTTTGGCGTCCCTCTTTCGCAATAAGCCCTGAGAACTTTCTTACGGCGCCCTCGTAAGTACAATTAACAATTACCGTAGAACTCTGTATAGGAATTCGTTGTGTTCGTCATGCACTCGACCATTTTCTGGCCACGTCGCGGTATCCAACGAAATAGTGAGGCTACCCAACTACGTACTCGGCTCCTCGCTATTTCCAACTCCGTTCCGCTGAACTGTCAGGCGTCCGGCATGACGGTACAGGGCCGCGTCGCGTCGCCGGGAAACAGTTAATTCGGTGATTTCCTATGGCTTTAACGACCTTACCCTCCTCCCGGTTTTCTCGGTCCGAGCATTATACGAGTCCACGAGGAAGCAGTCGAGCAATAACGCGACCCGCTCCAAAGTCACTCGAGAATTTTCGAGTATCCGGGGGTCGGGCCGCTCGTACATGCGAAAAGGATACTTTTGGATGGGCGTCGCGTCACTGGTTTCCCATCCCTGCTGAATTCGCAAGATGAAAACACCGCGTCGTGTCACTTGGAATTATTCACGCACGTTACATGGCTTCGCGCTTATTACTTTAACTTTCGTTGCTACGGGAATCTAACGTACTCGTGAAATTTATTGGGCTATTATTAAATTTTCGACGTTGGGGCTCGGCTAAGAGTTTTTCAGAATCGATGTTCCGGCTTGGATAAAAATATATATATATATATATATACATATAACATTCGATGTTGCGCAGCGAGATTTCAAGGACTATCCGTTTAACGCGGTGCTCCGATTTTTTAAGCGTAGTATCCTTTAATCTCGAGCTAATAGAGAGTAATTGTTTTTGCTTATATTTTGCCCAGAAATATTTAGCTTGTATTCATTGTGTAAGCATTATCTTTTTTTTCACTTACTTAAGTCTGAAATAAAATATATCATCCAAATATTACATTGTTATTTAAGCATTTTTTGAATTTTTTTTTCGTCAAGATTAATGAAGGTTCGGTTAAAAGTTTTGTTTTAATACGAAAACTAATTACATTTTCGTAACAAGTTATATATATCTATATATAAATATTTACTTTCTTTGTAATTGATACATATTTCAATACTTGAATATTAAATTTAATAATTTATGGATTGGTGTACATTCTTTCGTAATGCATAATTTACCATTGTTATTATTTTAATCAAATTACTAAATTGAGCGCTCGTTTTAAATATTCATCGTACAATCTAGAGAAATTTTACGAAAAACACTATTACCGGTAGAAAAAGGTCAAAATAAAAGATTAAGCAACAAGATAATAAAACGATTCGCTATTCATGAGTAATTTGAATAATTGATACCATCAATTCGTAAACTGATTGTTTATTAAAATATAATTTTTTTCGAGCTCAGTTTTTTCAGAATAAAATAAATCTCATCTTATAATTAATCGCACGAATGGCCCCACAAAAGTATTCCGCTGAATTATATGAGGTAATTAACCCATTCGAAGCACCTGTATACGCGAATGCTACTTTTAGTGAAATAATTTTATAAGAGCCTTGAATCTACCAACCCTAATTAAAGAATCGTTTCGCGCCTTCTACTCAGAATGAATTCTAAAACCGACTTCTTACTTAAAACATTTATTAGGTATATATTTATTTGCCTATTTTATTATTAAGCATTAAAAATCGATACCAATTTTTTTATATTAAAAATACAATTTAAGTATTTACTTGCGAGTAATTTATATTATTTAATTGTTTATCTTAAAATTTTTAAAAACAAGACTTTCCATCCTATTTTTTAATTAATTAATCTAGAGTAATTTTTCATGATTTTTTAAATTATTTTTTTAAATTTTTGTATGTACATATTAATCAAATTAACAATATAAATATTATGATTACAACGTATATATAAAATAAATTTTAGGTGATTAATAATCTTATGAATTTATTTGCGGAAGTTTTAATTGTTTCATTACGTATTCACATCAAATCTGGTATTTATTTATATTGAATGAATTGTAATGAAGAAATATATAATTTTATTTTAATTAAATATTAAAATTTACGACACATGGAATCTAGAACTATTATTGACGAATTAGCATTTGTTTGAAAATTTATCAAATTTTATTTATAAATGTTTGTTTTTTATGTTAAATTTTCATGATTCTTATTTAGATTCGAAAATATTAATGCGAACTAAATGGATTTCCTTGTACGTAATTTCGTCCTAATAAATATTAAATTAGATAATACCTTTATTTAAATTCTGATATATTATTTTATTACAGTGATATAAAAAAATGATTCACACTTATACCTCTTGAATTCTATTTTTACTTGTCCATAAAAAATGTTTTTCAATCATAAGGAATTTAATTTACTCGTGGAATATTAATAAAGATAATCTTCGGAACAAATGTCTTGCATTTTTATGGTAATGTAGGATGCGACTGATATATTCACTAAAATAAGCTATATTATACCGCTTTTATGAATAAACTTTGGTTTTTAAAAAAGCAGTTTATTTAGAATAAAATTTAGAATTTACGAATAGTGATACGAGTACTCTAATAAGTACTTACATAACATTATATTTTTACTAAATAATTTTCCATTAGTATAATTTCAACATATACCGTTATCCCAAGTAAATTAGAATAAGTAAACTTTGTACTATGAGTAAATTTATTTTTGAAATAAAGGCAAAATTAATTTAAGCTGTAAATATTTAACTTCTAAATAATAAAATATCTACTAAAAATACCTAAATCTTATTCTAGATTTACTTACGTCTACAATCGATATTATTTTCGGTTAGCAGCTCTAAATTTTCTAAAAGTCTTAGAGGAAAGATTATCAGAAATTACTCTACGATGTTGGTAACATCAACAAAGACAAACTTTATTCACAGCTCTTGAGTCTCCCGGGTGTTCTTCGCCAGTGTATATCCATACAACAGAAACACGTACACATACCAAGGAATAGCACGCTGAGAATTCGATGACGACGCGGTAATTTTCGTTTTAGAGGCAATAATTTATCGACTTTGCCCCGTATGCGGCAGCGTAGGGTGTCTTCGAACGCTGTCACTTTACAACGACTACAAGACTAAACTACGACAACGACGGAGTTGCAATGCAAGAATTCCAAAAATGAAAATATTCGACATATTCCCCCCTGAGTGGGTGTACGGGTTGCAACTACGTACATCCGTAAGCATGTCGCAAAGGTTTCGCGTTGTTACGCAAAAGACGGAGAGAGAACGTCTTCGAATGCCCTCCGGCTGCGCTTTGCAACACACCAACGTGAGCCCTTTTGAAGCCCCTCGCATACTTCCCTTGGAATGCTGAATACTCGAGGCTTGGTATAGTTCCATTACTTCATGGGGTGTTGGGCTCGAGTTTGCTACGTACCGGAGAAAGAGAATAGATACGAGATGCAGCGCGAGAAAGTAAGCCATGCAGAAAGAGAGAGAAACAGTGGAGTGTGGGACAATGCTTAACTTGCGGTTTAATTTTCAACAGTTTCTGCCCAAAGCATTTGACCATCCCATCCTATCTCTTTTATAGGCCTCCTGCATTAGTTTCTGTAATACATAGATTCCGTTACTTTTAATCGTTCACTTCCATAAGGACCATCATTTTTTGGTTCTTTTATTTTTTCGAGACTCGAGTATGTAACATAATATATGCACTTTTTAATATGCTTTTATAGTTTCACCTAGTTGTTGGCTTTATACGCTACGTTCGCTCATTAGAACAGAAGTTAGACGAAAGTTTTTAGCCTTTTTTAAAGAGATGTTGTATGTAATACTATGTTTTAAAATGTAAAGAGACATTAACAATTTTTTATTTCAAATAATGTATCATTTTATAATATTAATTAAATCATTAAGTAAGCCAATAATTATTTTATATCATTTTCTCAAAAAAAGTAAATTCATTCGATTTTAATCAATATTTTAGCTAAATATCAATTATATATTCTATTCATAAATTAAATAAAGTGAATATAAAATTTGAGTATAAATGGGATTTAAAAATTTGTAGAATTCAATTATAAAATTCATGCTATCGATTCATACATTTGTAAAATTATTCTCTTTAATTGTATCTTTGTTACAATAAATATTAATGTATGTTCAATGGTATGACGATAATTATTCCTTTCTATGAATATATAAAAATTATCATTTTACTTTGTATTATATAAATTATTTAATTTTTATCATGAAATGATATATAATTATCTAAAAAATATTCTAATCTATAAATAAAATATTTTTAGAAATTGATACTCGAATATAAGTTAACTACAAAAGTATTCATCCAAGTTCATATATTTTTTAAATAATTGTTTTAACATTTTTTCATTATTAGTTTCATTTATTTTTCTTAATAATAAAGAAATTTATATTATGAAACTTTTAAAGCCTATATCCAAAGGTAATAAAAATTTTATAAAAACAACAATTTATATTTTTTAAAAATGTTTTATTTAATTTGAAATATTTTATGCTATATCAAATTTTATAAGAATCCGGATTATAAGTATTTTACAATACATTTATTATAAGAAAAATATTGTAGTGAAACAAAGTATTATTATAACAAACTATATATGAATTTTCTTTACATAAAATGTTTTACGATATATGTATATATATAATGTAAACACTATTTATTTACTATACCAATTTTTTAAATAATATTATTTAAGTACTTTAATTTTAAATATAGTAGCAAAATTAATAACAAATAATTATTATTATTAATTATTAAAAATAATTCTAATATTCTAAAATGTATGAGTAAAATAAAGGAATAAATGGATAAGAAAGTTTTTTAATAGATATAGAAATGAATAACTTTAATTACAATTTTTGTTTGTATTTCAATTTTATAGTAAATATAAACAGTTCGGAAAAAAGTTTCATAAAATTTTTATTAATAAGTCATGTTTCTTAGACAACACTATCGTCATATATCTTTTGACTCTATAAATGCAACATAACATCTGAAAAAACTTGTATGCATGTTTATGTATTCGTAAGCATGCGAATCAATGTCTCAAGAAAAATTTAGCTGATTCATTACACTATGTAATATACGATAATAAATAAATTTTGATAAATTTTTTAATCAAAGTTATGTAAAAAGTTGAATAATAAATATAAACATTACATCAAATTAACATAAGCATAAAAAACAAAGGTTTATTATATATTGTTTATATAAAATAAACAAATAAAACCATTTCAATCATTAACTATACAAATGCCATATATACTAATAGTAGTGTATATATTATTATAATAAGATGTTCTTACATTAAAGATGTTAAAAGACATTAGAGTGCATATTACACTGAAAGCATCTTTATGACTACATGTGATAGCAGTAGACAAATTCAATATGAAAAAAGTGAAATAAAACACTAAGAAGAATATTTTTAAGACAATATAATTTTATTATGAAATTAAATTAAAACTATAATGTTGTGAACTATTATATTATTTTATTTGTACAGGTTTTAAGATTTTTGTAATTTTTTACATAGTCAGAGACTGTCGAAAGGATATTTTAAAAATTTTTAAATTTTATTTGTATTAATTTATGATTCATTCAAAAAAATATGATATAGCTTCTATTAAATTCAATTAATTAAAATTAATATGATAAGAAACTTTAAAATGATATTAACTCTCGCTTCATTATTTTCTAATTAAAAAGTTTCTACCGATCGTGCATTAGAAATTCTAAAATTTCTAAAAAAAATTTGTATTTTAATTTTAATTTTAAAGTAGAAAAAGAATATGGAAATGAATAAATAAACTTTATTATAATCTTTAAAAATATGATGAATTAAATTATAGTGTAATAAATTATGACTACAAATGTGTGTTTTCCAAAACTAGTATTTGAAATTATGTTTGTTATTATTTTATTATTTTATTATTGTAAAATATATTAATTTCAATACATATTAGAATTATAAAAATTTATAATATTTGTAGTTTGTATTCTCAAAAGATTTAATATAGTTTTTACATTGATATAAATGCAATAAATACTTGTATTTCTTTGCAAATAAATTTTTATAAATTAAATTTCTTAAAACATATATGTAAAGTATTAAAAAAAATTCGTATGAAATTCCAAAGTTTCTCCCAACTAAATAAGTGGTTAATTAAAGTGTGATTTTAATATTTTATGAAAAATATCTACTTAATTAATACTAAATTTTTCATACTTAGAACAATAAAAATTTAATACGAAAAAATTCTCTTCTCAAAATTTATATTCAGTATTATTAGTATATTTTCATACTTTAATGAAAAGATATAATTTGATTTGTGTTATAAAACTACTTATTTATGTATGAGAATTTTAAATTTAATTTCTTTTGCCTAATTATAAATAAAATGTATGTTTTTAATCAAATGAAATGAGTTTTCCAATGATTTTATTAAAATTAATAATATTGCTTATATTTTATAAAAGAAAATATTTAAATCATTTTATATAAAAGTAAACATTTTTGTTTACAATTATATATGTAAAAGAACTGCATTATTATTTTTTAATGGAGTCATAATCTGTTTTCATTAAAATTATATTAATTTAATTTAATATTTTCAATATTGAAGAAAATAATTAATTCAAAATACAACACAAATTACAATGTAAAAATACGTAAAATAATAATACCATTATCGTAGTATCTATAAATTTAATATCTTTTTAAAGCGAAAAATAGTATACAATTGTGTGATTTAATAAAAACATGATTAAATATTTTATAGTTTTTAAGCAATAAAATAAAGCTGTAATATAAAAGAAAATTTTATTATATGTATCAATAAGTATTTGAAAATAACAAATAAAGTTTATAAAAATTTGAATACTTATGTTTTTACGATAACAGATATTTTAACTATACCATATGTAATAAATATTAAATTTCTTTAATGTAACATCGATAGAAGACATGAAATAAATAGATTGGCAAAAATAAAATATATAGAAATTAGAGTTTTAGAAAAAAAAAATATAATGGTTTCACCTTTAGATTCTAGAATTTCTACAAGAATAAAATTACATTCTATTTTTCACCAGATATTTTTAAACTTATAATAAATTGAAATTAATAATGTAACTTCGTATACATTTTTTTATATTTCTAAAAGAATTGAAAAAATTCATATGAAACTCACATACATTAAGAAGGTAATATCAATAATTTTATGTATAATTTCTGCATAATGAGTGTCATAATGATTTAGTTATAATTACTAAAGAAATTGATTTTTGAATAAATTTTTACCTTTATTAAAATATGTCATTTATAAGAAATTTTCTACAAGTTTTAAATTATTAGCATAAAATTCTACGAACTTATATTACTTCTAACTGTTTAACGAAGTATTTGCAGTCGGACTTGAAACTTGAATTTATTACTTTATTTTATAAACTTTTTTTTTTAATTTGTAGACATTTTATATAAGAAATGGTACAAATAATTATTTTAGATAAATAATTTTTCTTTATTGTTAAATGTTCTTATATAAAAATATTTTTAATGCATTTAATTATTTTTTATAAATAAGTTCTAACTATAAAAAAATTGAAAGTTATTATAATAGTTTAAAGTAAAAATCAAAAAACAATTACATTAATTAAAATAGTCGTTTTTCTAAAAATTAAATACTAACCCATTAATTTCAGCAATACAATTAATACATCTTCATATTTATAAATACTTGAAAATAACCTTAATCTATTACGCTTTAAATATAAATTGTTTCAATAATTAATATTATTATTTCTTAAATAAAATTTAGAATCTTATTTTAAGAGAATAAAAAGACTGAAAAAATTAATCAAGTTGATAAAAACCCTTTCAATACTTCAGTTATAATATTATATTTATTTAATATTTTCAAATAAAAAAATTATTATTTATATTAAAATTTTTATTTTTATAAATAAAATTATATATAAAAATAATAAAATAAATATTTCAATTGTTAAAGAGGAAATTTTTTGATTTCGTGAATACTTATTTATTCTAATTCTATACATATGTATACATATAAAAAAGAATTTTCATTTAATTGCAATCTATTTTATTAGTTGAAAATTTTTTTAAACTCATATTTAACAATATACAAAATTATGAGTTAATAATTCATACAGAAATAAGATAGAATGCTTAATTATTGTTAATGTATTCATTAGTAATAACATTGATAATAATATACCAAGATTAAAAATTGAAAATAAAAAGTTGCATACATTAAGATAACCGTTGAAAGATAATATTAAACAAAACTTAAGCTGAAGAGCTCAAATATTTTGAATAGGCTTAGAACATAATAGAGAAGAGTGTTTCTTTCATTGGTATAAAGATAGTGTTCTTTGATAAGATTGAGTTTCCAGTGTTAGTGAATAAACAGGTATAAAGTTATAAAATAATAATGATTATACACTTAAAAATTAATATTTATTAATTATGAACTTTAATTATTTTTAATAAAAAAAAATTTTTTAAATTAAAATACACGACTAAAAATTTACTAATTCTTGGCACTTTACATGAATTTCTATGTAAAAAATGTAATGTAAAAAAAAAGTAAAGTAAATACTTTAATGGATACTTAATTAAAAAATCTTTTCACATAAATTTTGAAAAATACAATTCAATTTAAGTTCAAAATTATAATTTATTATATATATAATTTTAAATTTAATTTATAACAACAAATTTTTTATTCATTGTAATATCTTAAACAATAAACAATACGCTAACAATTAATAATACAACAGTTTCACAGTTATATTTACATTAAGGTAAGAAAAATATATAAAAAGTGAAAAAAGAAATTTCTTTTAAACGTAAGCTAACGTATTCACAAAAATTGTAGAATGGAGAGTCAGTCTTTCTCTTACATACACAAAACTCATATACAAACTGTCAGCGTGAGTCGTTTCATTTTGTTTTGCACGATGACAATCCATTTCACGCTTCAATCCAAATAAAATCCACCCTCCCACACGTGAGTTGTTATATAATGGAGTAAGAAAAGAGAGAGAGCGAGAGAACGACAGAGAGAGAGAGAGAGAGAAAGACAAAATGCAGACACTATAACAGTGCATCTGCACTCAACTTCCGCTAAATGCAGTTGCCATATCGCAGGCGACGCGCTCTTCTCCATTATATTACTGGTACGCAATACGAGTATGCTCATGTGTGGAGGTGTTAGACGCATCTTGTCTATTCCTACACGTGCTTTTATAGAGCGAGCGCTTACTCCGTGTACAAGTGTGTGTGTTTGATGATGAGATGCGGTAGTGCATTAGGGAGTGTCTAGAATACAGCGATCCTAAGAAGGAATTTTTTGAAGAACAATATAATTTTGTAATTGCATAATCAGGATAATAAATTCGTTTTACTTGATATTTATATTTTCTACCTTCGGTTATTAAATATTTTTAAATTTTTTAAAAAGCCTAGTGCTTTATTTATTTTTACAATCATCGAAGTATCTTTTGAATTATTACTTGAAAATATTTAAAATAATCGAATATTTAGATAAAATGGGTAGCTATTACTCAATAATTAATTGCATAAATATTGATAGTAATATCGTTTTTATGCGTTCCAACACTTAAAACTTTTTTTTTGATAAAATTCAATATTACACCAATTATAATAGATTTATAATTTCACATTATTACTTACAATTTATTACCGGATTTGAAATTTTTAAATTTTTCAATTAAGAAATAATATAACTTTGCGAGAAAAATTTATAGAATGAATTTATAAAACGATTTTACAGATGCTATTTTATCTTTACAAATCTTAACCATTTAAAAAGCAACTTTTGCTTTGTATACTGTTTCTTTCAAATTATTTTTATCGCAACAGAGTTTTACATCTTTTCTGTCCAGAATCAACAATATACATTCAATTATAACAAATATATATATGTAGTCATTTTCAATGTTAATAATTTAATGAGATTTATCATAAAAAATAGATATTTTTATTATAGAACGCTTCTATTTATAATTAAACAATTATAATTTACGTTTAAGGAATTATTTTCTTACTATTCCCTATAATATATTTTCTATATTATTAAAAAATAATATTGTGCGAACGTTTCCAGAATTTTTAATTACAGAAATATATTTTTCACTTTGGTCACACAATAGTGTAAAAACTATTTAACGCGTAAAAATATTCGGACGATGATGATAACTTTTTTAATTTTTATCAAAATTTACAAGTTTAATTACCGATATTCCTCTATTATTCTCATTGATCGATTAAAATTATATTCGATGACTAAAATTGTAGCGAGAGCTGATCGATTAAAATTTACAATAAATATTCTATAAGACGAAAAGCTTATTCGAAGTTCATTTTCTTCATATCGAGGAAACATTTTAATAAGTCGTGTAAAATTTTTGGTAGATAATACTTAAATGAATTTTCGAAATAGTTGAGAGATGCAATTCGCAAACGAATTTCTATTAAAACGTAAGAATTTAATTAAACGAAAAGAAACAATTTTCTCTTGGATCAAGAGGCCGTGAAATCAGGTTTTTCCGGTATTAACTCTTAGCCCTTTTCTTTTCTTTCCTTTTCTCTTTGTACCCTCCACAAGGTTATCAGAAATCGACTTAGCCGAGGATTTGCCACTTTTTTCGACGAGCTACTCCAGTGATGTTACTGCTACTACCGTTACTCTTGTTGTTGCCATTGCTGTTATTTCGGTTTATTTTTTTCCTCCCCGGTGAAAGGATTGTCGCGGTCAGCGTTGCTCGCCGCTCGTCTTCTTCGCCTCGACTTTGATTTACGAGATCGCACGCCTTTCCGAAGTCACCCATTTCTATCAAGAAAGTAACGGCGAACTACATACTTGCACCTTATCTTCTCCCTCTTTTTTCACTCCCTGAGCTTATCGCCTCGTATTTCTCTCTTACTTCTCGGATCCGAGACGTGGGTGCAGTTTCAAGGCTAACTTTTCCGCGAATTCCATTATCGACTGAATGCTCTTTGATTTTTTGAAAGTACTACGAAAGTTATTGTCGCAAACTATGTGACTCTTATATCGTATTATGAAGGAATGCGCACTGAATTTTCGATACTTTACTTTATTTTTCCTTTCATTTATATCTTTCTTAAAAACTATCCTCCGAGTATTTCGTTTTATAAACTTTCCTTCACATTTTCAAGATATTTTTATTTTTCTAACTTACTAACTTATAGGCAAGTTGCAAAGAATGTACATTGAAATTTTAAGGTGCTGGATTATATATTATTTAAAGTATAGGATTATAAAATTTAAATAAAGTTGTTATCGTTTATTTTTTCAACTTTGTCGAATATTCGTAAGAATAATATTTCAAATTTCAAAATTAATCAATGTAATTCATTAATGGTTTTCAAAAATATTTATTTCAGATTTTATAAAAGTTTACACTTTTACTTTAGAATCTATATAGAAAAGAAAATAACTGATAGATATTTCTTCATTCGATTTTAAAACTTTGAAAACTTGTATCAAAAATTATTTATTAATAATTATGTATTTGAAAGTAGCAAACTTTGAACTCTTCGAGCCTTGTAAAAAAATGTGTATGCGAAAATCTGAGGAAAAAGTATCATTGATGGACAATTTCACGCACGTATGAATTTCCAAGTTATTTTCCACTTCCTTCGATTAAATTTCATTAAAAAGTTATTTAGTAACGTTATTTCTTACTGGTTAAAATTTAGAATTACGAGCTCCCTCAGCGCGCTACAACGTTCTCAATAAATCTTTCTCCACGATCTCTACACAATTCATTTTCACGCTTTGAAATAACTTAAAAGGAATAGACTATTCGGATAAGAAATAAAAGGAAGGTCAGACGGGCAAGTTTGCGATAATCACAAAGCCTCGTTTTCCATGTGACTCGAATAGTTTCAATTATGCACTCGAATGGAAACCATAACATTGGGCCCTGTAACTCGAAAATGACAATTGGATACGCTCGAGACGTACACCGTAGCAACAATCCGCTCTAGGAACAACAGAAATCGAATAAGAGAAGGAGATAGTCAGATAGTCGTCGCAGTCGGGATCAGAGTTTATCGGCCGTTTAATCCAATGGAGAAAGCCTGCGTGTACATCCCCTTCTGGAGAGCCCGACTCTTGCCGATAAGAGGAGTAGTTCTTCAGACGAGTGAAGTCAAGAGAGAAACAAATCTCCCGCTCTCCTGCGCGACGCATAAATTTCCGTTTTCCCGAGGCCGTGGAAGGGGCGTAAGAGTTGGCATTCGCGCGCGCTAATTGCAACTTCGTCAACTCCGAGGCTTAATACACTCGCACCTCCGTATACCTATACACGCGCTTTGCAGTACATAAAGCCACGCTCGAATAAACTTGAAACCCCGTATCGCGACTCGAGCGAGTTTGGCTCCCTTTCTTACAGGGCGACCCGGAACAATGCCCAACTCGGTGGTATCGATAATGCGCCTTTGCACCCATGGAAAGTAATAATACGGATGTCTTTGTCGCAGTCCTCGCGAGCCGGGTATAACGCGCCAGGCTGCGAGATATAGTTACCCTGGTGAAACTGCGACATAGCTATGCATACGTTAGGCGTTCGTAAGGAGGCCACGTGTATTCACGTACGTGTTTGTACACGCGCGATCCGTGAATTCAGCTTTCGCTCAGTACCGGCCACTAAAGGCTCGATCTTTATGACCTATGCAGCCGTGGAGCTTTGTATCTCTCTCTCTCTCTCTCTCTCTCTCTCTCTCTCTCTTTCATTCTGTCATTCTGTCATTCTCTATGAAACGCGTACGTACGCTTTGATCTACGCGTATGTGTGGGATCACCGTCGCACTCGAAAGCACGTTTTCATAATTCAGGGGGAGAGGCAGCCGGAAGTTCGATCGACCGGGGAATCGTAAATCGCATCCACTGCCCCGCGAGACAATGCGCTTACATCTCGTAATTCGGGATCTCTGCCAGGTTTACGATCGTCGAGTCCTCGACAAGTGTGACCGGCGTATTACTTGTGTGAGCGTCGGTTAATGTATCCTCCGCCTGTGTTCGCGGATTCGCCTCGTCCCTTTCCCTTTTTCTTCCATGCTCTGTTTTGACCGCGGTGCTAGTTTTATTGCCGTGCATTGAAAATTTGTTTGTTTTGAGTTGGAGCTAAATTATTGTCGTATCGAGGGGATTGAATCGTGTTATAAAATTAGACTATATATATCGTTAAATTTCCGAACGAAGATCGTCGAGTTAAGTTGATGCATCGAATTATACTCGAACATTTTTAATTCGCAAAAAGTACTTGTCAAGTACAATGCAATACCTTGCATTACTACTAATGTAACTCAATTTAACTTACTTTATTTTCTTTTCAAAGATTTTCTTCAAATTAAGTAAATCTTCTGACCCGCAAGTTCTAAGAGCTATGGCCTCGATTATTGGCTCATTATTTAAGTTCCTAAAGAGAAATGTAGACTTAATTGAGTAATCAACTAACTTTTTTAAGTAAAACTTGATATTTTGAATATAATAAACGGTCGACTTAATTTTAACCGAAAATTTAGATTATTTAATATGTAATTAATAAACTTTTTTTTTGTAAGTTAAGAAACAAAATTTACCTTTATTTACAATGAAGATCTGTCTAAATATAAAAGTATATTTAAAAAATATTCGATTCTTAAAAATATCGAAATATTTAATTAAAAAAACAGGTATTAATAGAACATTTTGTATTTGAAATATCATTCGGAAAATAATTTCAATTTATTACATGGGTAACGGATATTATCTTTTAACGTAGTTTAAATGATTTGTATATTAATGTATTAAAACTTCTAGCGTTCTACTTATTTTGTATCTAAAATTTACAAATTAGCGAATACTCAAGCTGAATATATTTTTTTTTAGTAAATGTAATTTAATGCCTTTTGTCACATTTGGTATTTTTATACTGTATCTTATTGCCCAGAAATAAGCTAATGGATTAATATAACTAATTATTCCAAAGGTGACATATATCCACAAACACCATATTTTGGTTAGTTAGTATTTATTCATAAAATGGGTTTCAAACAAATTGTATATGCACATATGTATACAAAAGTGGA
This sequence comes from Dolichoris vasculosae, assembly GCA_018907195.1. Taxonomy (NCBI): domain Eukaryota; kingdom Metazoa; phylum Arthropoda; class Insecta; order Hymenoptera; family Agaonidae; genus Dolichoris; species Dolichoris vasculosae. The sequence goes on from JACCHY010000001.1 coordinate 1,917,202, forward strand.
TAAGTGATTTAGCATATATTTACCGATTATATCAATATTTATGTTATGTCAGTATTTATATACAGAATTATAATATGCATTAAAAAATCAATTTAACTGTATCATACGATTAAATTTCACTCTTATTAACTATCTCTTATCTATTTTGAAAGAGTTTATTAATTAGGTTTTATTTATTTAAATTCATAATAATTTTGATATTAAGGATCTTTGCCCTTAAGTTAATTTAAGTACTACTTTTACGGTTATAATAAGAGTATGAAGTTTAAATTTGATACAATGAATTAGGATCTCCGAAAACGTAAACTAGATATCAGAGTTAGTTTAACTTACTTGTAAAGTAGCTATACTCAAATCCCGCAACATAAATATTAACTTCTTATTTCGAAAACTTAAAATATTCAAATCCTATTTATTCAGATAAATTATGTATTTAGGGCTTGTAAAATAAACAGGTATTATAAATTCTTTATTTGCTACGTAGTAGCTACTGTTAATGAACATGACCTATGCCCTAAATCACAAAATTATGTTGCTTAGAAAGCAAGGATTACGAGTAATTTTGATACTGCAATGTGACGTATCTTGTACCGAGGTGCCATATTCTGCTCGGAGAATATTGAAATTCAACGGTATTACCACGGGTACTGTGTATTTCTAGAGTGTTAAGATATCTTTTCAACCAATAAATATAATTAAATATTAAGAATAGTAATTGTTAAAATATATATAGTTTACAGAATAACGTCAGCTATTATTAATATACGTATAACTATCATTTATTAGATTTAGGTAATTCAGAATATTTTTAAAAGTTTGATTTTCTTAGAGAATATTCGTTATTATTTTAATTATTATTTTCTTGAAGACTACATAATTTCGTGAAAATGTTTTATTAATACAAAATTAGAAATTTATTGGCTTATAACTTTTCAAATTAATAATATTATAAAATATTTCATAACTTTATACGAAATAACTTTTGATAATTTAAACTAGATATACATGTTAAGGGAAAAAATTCTGTTTATGAAGCCATGATCTTTGAAATGTATATTTTTAGAAAAATTGAATTAATTACTCAACTTCTCTGCAATTATTGCTAAATTATTATAAAAAATTATCTTTTATTATTTATCGAACGGTTTACAAAAAATTTATTTAGAAAATAATTTTTTATTTGAACATTTAAAATGAAATAACTTAATTTTATATCAATTATTTAAAAAAATATAATAAATGTAATTGTTTAAAGTATTTTCAACTATATCTTTCTTTCTATTTCTCTTTCATATTTTATTTATCTAGATATTTTTTTACCTTTTTCCCTTTCTCTTCTATCTTGGATAAATTGATACATCATAATAAGAATAAATCCAAAGCGAGTAAAGACGTCTCGTAGATCGAAGGGTGTATATAAGAGAAGCCATGGAGGAAAAATGAACGGTAGAGGGAGAGAGGGAAAAGTAAACGAAAGAGCAATAGTGTAAAAGAGAGGACGATAGCGAGAGAGAAATAGAGAAAGTAGGAGGGATAATTGAATACAACTTGATCGAGCCGCGCGTTTCCACCCCATTAAATCGAGCTTAAACTCTCCTGCACCGATGGTATAGAGAAAGAGAAAAGGAAAGAGGGAGAACCGAGAGACGAAGATAGAGAGGAAAGAGAGGCGAAGCACGGCAGCAAAAGTGGGGTAGAATCGTTTTGTGTTCCACACTCGCTTGCAGCGGAGAAGAAAGGATAGACAAAAGAGCGCGAGCAGAGGGGAAGGGTCTTGAAGGGGTTTCAGGAGGTTAAAGAGAGCGAGGCTGGAAATGTTTACTACTGCCCCAGCTGGAGGCCAATCAGTACGGTTCACCACTCTATCCTTTTGCCTCGCTCGTTCCTCGACTTCCTTTATGCTAGAAAGCTCCAAGTTGCTGCCGTTGCGAGACGTGGTAAAGCGTTACACCCACCCACGCAAACCTATACGCACCAGTTGAAACGTATACAATCGAAAGCGCCTGCAATTACTAAGCTCTCGGTTGTGTAGTTATATAACTGGATTATTCCTCGATATAAGGATGTGGAAGGCTTGAAGGTATCGTATACGGTAGTTATGGGCATAATTGAATTAATTTCTCGCGCAGGCGCTCAACTTCTGTCGCGATCTATCGGTTTCTCTTTCAATCCCCTCTACCGGCGAGTAACTTATAGCGTAATGATTCTACGCCAAGATATGGATCGGTTCCACTTCGATGTTTTATTCTACTTTTTGGGCTTCTTCTCGCTCTTTTCTTACGTTTTTAAAAGTAATGTATGGCTAGATTCGCCTCGGATCCAAAATACGGATAACCCTTGATGAAGGCGACGAAGAGGTAAATTTAATGACGTTGGCAAAAGCGATTTTTGTATTGAGAAATACGCATATTTTCATACATCGAGTAAATTTTTTTACGTGAATGTTGAACTGCAAGCTTTAGCGTATAAATTTGAAATTTTCAATTTTACCGATGAATAATAGTTTTATGCCCGTTACAATCTACTTTTCTAAATTTTTTTCCAGTTTATAATGGTTTTAAACTGGTTTCAATTTGTATTAAACTTGTTAAGCCTTAATAATTTCGAAATTATTTAAAAGTATATTTAGAAGAATATCGAATTTTTATAACATTTGTTTAATTGAAATATTTTTAAAAAATAATTTAAATGTATTAATTATGAAAGCAACAAAGTTTTATAATAGTAAGAAATTAATATTTTTATAAAATTATTAACAAGTATAATATAATTTTTCATCAAAAAATATTTGTTTTCGATTTTTATTATACCATTCAAGAGATATTATATTGCTGACCTATATTTAAAGATTATATATTAGAATCAAAATTTAATACTTATAGCAAATTAATAAAATTTAATATCAATAATAATTTTATTGCAAGTGTAAGACAGATAGTTCAAAAAACAATATTAATATCAAAGCTATTTTAGTAATTAAATAAGTGATGCAAGTAAAAAAATTAAACTTTATATACTTAAATATTATAATAAATGCGTTATGTAATTTATAATAAAAGAAATTGGTTAAATCTTTATTTTCTTTATTCGAAATTTTCAATGTTTCCAAATTGATTCTACGTATCTTAATTTGTATTGCACGGATCGAAATGAATAATGCTATAAAATATTTAAAACTTGACTTAATATAAATTTTCATAAATTATTCAATGACAAGATATACACGTAATAAATATTTTCCATTTTATTCTTCTTTGAAAGCTAAAACAACTATAATTCAATTGTAGATTTAATTAAGTTTCATTTATACAAATTCAATTTTTAGATCATATTTTCGATCTTAAAATATTAAAAATTTTATATAAAACAATTGTTTCATAAACTTTAATCGCGATGCAATAAAATTAAATATTCATTTGTTTTCAATGATTTATGAAATAAAGAAAAAATAGGTTTATTTTATGAACTTATAATATTAAAAAAATGATAACTTAAAATATAAAAAATTTAAATTCTAAATAATCGTGTTAACACTGATGTTGTTAAATCAGATTTTGAATTCCACGAGATTTTTTATTTGTTTGAAGTACCTCTGTAAACAATAAACATTTCAAACTTTTTTATTCTTTATTCGTAAAACGAAAATAAGCCAGATAATTAACATCTATTAAGTAAATCTATTGTAATAAATATACGGACTTCCTGGATATTTTGTACCACAACTTTTAAATTTTCATTATTCCGCGAACGCGAACAAAACAAACTCGACACCCGGCTTTTCTCGTCCCCTAAAAATCACATCAAACGCAAAAAAAAAGAACGTCGGTCCGAGTGAATTGGATGCAGTGTAGGCGCAACCGGATACAAATGAAAATTGCAACTTGAAAATTCAGCATCGAAACAAAGAGCGACAAAATAGGGAGGCGGATTCGAATAAAACGAAAGGGAAAAAGTCTACTGGAACTCGGGAGCCTTTCATCCGAGATTGCGGGGCCTTCCAAACAAGAGAGCAGCGCGCGACACTCGAACTGCCACACAAAGTCCTCGAGCAAAAGCACCGGGAGAACAAACACACGTAGACTCGGCGGTTCTACAGCGAGTCCTGTAGCGAGTCCTGCAGCGAGTCCTGGACTCCGTGGCGAGGAGGAGATAGAAGCTTGGCGAATCGCGTCAAATCCCGAGACCGGATTAAACTTTCACTTTACGGCGTAACGAGATAGCTGCATTACCAGATTTCAGCGTGTCAGTGTGGCGTTTGACGTTAAGCCGCTACTCGTAGTAATCTTGCGGATTACAGCATACCCCCAAACTCTGCTACCTCTCGGAGGATCGTCTGTCTGTTCCGCCTCATCGTTGTTCTTCGTTGCGCGGAGCATTTCCTCTCTATCTGCACGCGTATCTACCTCAACATCTGTATACGTGTACATATTTTGTCATGTCTACGTATATGCATCAGATCGACGATTAAATGCTAGGCAACAACGGTGGCTTGGACATTAGACGATATCGATTCGGTATATCCACTTTTCCGTTCTGATTATTATCGCTTAACCGGTAATGTCCCTATAGCATCCTATACTTACGTATTCTCCCCCCATCCATTATTTCTTGTGGTATTTCAGATTTACGTTAATGCGTTAGTCTTTTTTTTCCTTAAATGGCTAATTTTCCATTTGTAGTAATTCATAGAGGTCTGGGCAGGATTTTGCTATTTCTCGATATCCATAAATCTCTTGTATACGTTATATACGTTTATAGCGCTCATGATTAAGTAAGTAAGCACCAAAGATTTTGTAAATGTAATTGCGTTGTACGTTTAAGTTAAATTTTTACAGACGTATTATAATTTCATTTAACGGTGCGTTAGATATTAATAACTTTTTGGTGAATTATACAAAGTACTTTATTTTATGAATTCTGGTAATGGATCTTTGTTTAGTTTAAGTTTACCGTATTAGATTATTTCAACTAATTTAAAATTTTCCTAAATAAGTTATATGTAATATTAAACATTTTTCTTTCCATTTATAAAATAATTTGAGCATTATTTTAAGTCTAATTTTTCAGTATAGAATATTTAGATATTAAAGTTATAAATTAAACACTTTCATTTTTCGATTAAAATTGTTGGTTTTTATAAATTATACCGTTTATATAAATTTACTACATAATTATAAACAATCGTTAAATACAATTTTACTTTAATAAAGGTAATGGAATGAAAAATGTTGTATAAATATGTATACAAACCTTACAGTTTTATTTATAAATTTTCGAATATTCATATTTTTATCGACAATTAATTAAAATAATTACTTGACATATATTTGTATATAAATAGAAATCAATAATCTATGGAAGCGTGAAAATATATTTTACCGATACATCGATTCCTTAATTCCATTATCCAATAGTTCATCGCTATCAAAGACTTTTCAATCCCGAACACACGTCATAGCGAGAGCCTCCGTCTGTGAATCAGGAAAAATCGAATCGACAGAATCATACTCGAGTGCATTCCATTGCAGTATGCGTAAAAGCGGTAAGAAGGAAAGTTGGAGCACGAGAAAATGGAAGTGAAGTTGGTTTTTTCGACTGGTACGGTGTGGCTTTTCACTTTCTTCCTTCGGCGCACAAGATCCTCGGTAATCCGCTTTCCAGCTAAGTCGGAAGTACGCGCGAGAGCGAAAGAAAACGAGACGTACCGTGGAAGTAAAGCGGAGAGGCAGGATAAAGAGAGAAAGACCGAAGGAGAGAGAAAGATGCGGCTAAGATAAAGGAGGTTAAAAAAAAGTTAAGGCAGGAGAAGAGCGACGAGAAGCTTTGTACGTATACAAGGAAAAGACAAAGCTCGTTTCGAAATACGAGTCTCGAGCTACACGTGGGTCATTCCAAATTTACTCAGTCCGAGTTAATACTAAGCTTTGATATACAATAATGAAACATGTTACATTCTTATTGAATCTAAATTATGAAATATTTTTATGTATTTTTCTTCGTATAAATCGAAATAAGGCAATCATTTTTAAATGAAAGATTTTCAATCTACTATTTTTCTTATTCTTATTAAAATTTGAACCTTTTTTTACGAAGTATAATTAAATTATAATATTTATATTATCTCTGAATTAAAAATAATAAACGTGCGATAATACAATTTGAAATAATAAATGTACTTGTTTAGTAGGAAAAAGTCTGTATAATATATGGATGAAAATACAGTTAAGGTATATTAAATATACATATATAATCTTTTAATTTACTAATTTATAAAGTTCAACTGTTTTAATTACATTTAAAAGATATTTGTTTGATTTATCACATTTTTCAAAATACCCTATAAATATATTTATGAAATAATTTCGACGAATCAAGACTTATTTATATTTCAGATTTGAAGACTTCATTTTTTATCAAACGAATTTAAACCAGACTTTAATTTAAGAAAAATATTCATTCTTTTAAAGTTGATTATGCCTGAATAAGAATAACTGATTTCTCAATACAAAATATTCAAATTTACATTCGGTAGTATAATACTTGATTTGAATAATATTTTCTGTATAAATAAGTCTTTAAAATACAGTATAAATGGTCATTATTTATACTTGGAATAATATAAGAAAACTTCAATCAGACTAATTTTTAAGATTGCAGTATTTTCAAAAATTCGATGCACAAATTCTATAAAATAAAAGTTAAAAATATATAAGTATATTGAAGCATTCTAAGAATAAAGCAAGCATTTTCTCTTGAATTAACTCCTTATGACATAAATAAGTAACTTCAATAAATTTCTCCCCCTTCCTCCGGTCCTCTGTATCTATTAAGCAGCCGCCAATGGAGGGAGAGGAGTTCAAGGCCTTAACCGGAAGCGACTCGTTCCGTTAAGGACGCATTGCCCTTGTGTACAGTTCACGGGAGTAAGCGTGACTGTATAGCGTCTGACGTCTAGGATGTAAAGGCCAGCAGCACCGACGAAGCTTCTACTGCCAAGCGGTTAGACTCTCGAGCTACAGGGATGTAGAGAAATTAAGCTGGGGTCTGGGGACTTTGGTATGGATCGCTATTCGAGATCGTGTACTCAGGCTAAATTCTCTCTCTCTCTCTCTCTCTTCCTCTCATTCTCTCCTACTATATTTCTATCTATTTAAAAGTAACAGATATACAAATTTAAAAGTGCGATAGAAATATTGTAATGGAAGACCAATACCAAAAAAAAACATAATCGAGAATTAGAATCAAATGTTTAATTTTAAAATTAACTTATTTTCCAAGATTATAACCATTACTACTAAAGTAACTTATTTATCTACACAGTTATCATCAAATTCCTGTAAAAGATGAGCTTGGTATTTAATTTTATAATGTATTTAATAACATTTAAAAAATATGTTAAAAATTAAGAAATTTAAAGGAATAATGAAATTACGAAGTAAAATCTTAATATTATTTCAAATATTTCGAAAACTGTAAATTAAAATGAAAAATAAATCCTAAATGCTGATGTTGAATTTGTTTTTGTAAACTAATTTACTTTATAAAACTAATAATCAAATATATCATGGAACAATTAAAGCAACTAACAAAAAATGCTAGCAACGAGTTGCCATTTATAATTATACAAGGGGAAATGATAACGGAATATTACGATATCTGAAATTGGAAGAAAGATTTTAATCTTAACAAGATACCGCTTATAATACAACGAAATAGGAATTTAAAGTGAACTTAAAGAGTAGTTGTTGTAATACGTATATTAATAAACAATTTTTTTTAATTTATATTAACTTTAATTATTTATTAGTTATAATTAGATATAATACTGATTTGTTTTTTGATGGCAAATATATTAATTTAGAATAAATACATTTTTTAATAAAATGGTAATAAATTGAAATACTGTAATTCATTTGTAATTTAATCAAATTTTTTAAATAAATAAATCTAATGATTAAAATTTAATTTAAAAAAGATTTATGTCAACAAAATTTATACTAAGTAAGATTTTATGAAGATATTATATATTAAATATGGAAATATTTTAATTTTTGGTGTTTTTTGAATAAAATATAAAATATAGAAAATGCAACATCCATTCATCATGAATACAAAATTTTGAAATTAAGTGGAAAATTTTACATTAAAATTACATCTTTCATTCTGTAGTTGTTGCATATATAGTTTTACTGATAGGTACATGATAAATCTTTTAAAGTAGGATTCCATTAATTTGGAAAAATACTTTGCTCTAAGAATAAAATAAAAATTTATAATGAATTTTAGATTATGTAGAAAGTAAAAAGTAATAATACATCTATAATGACACATATATTTAATTTTATTTCACTTTTCTATATATATTTTTGATTTTATTCTACTTTAAATAAAAGATAGTAATTGAAATGAAAAATTATCTGTAGCTCAAATAATTTTATCAGAATTTCGCATTTTAAGTATATACATAAATTAAAAGATAAATATAATAATTAATCACTTTTTCAACAATATTAAATTAAATAATAATATTTATTTAAACGTTCTATGATTTGTAAATTTTTTATATCTATAATATAATTTTTTTAGATTATATATAATCCAAATTTTAACAATAGAATAAATTTAAATTAGTATTAGCGAGAAAAAAGTTATTTAACAAAATAGAAAGGACACGAACATAAGTTTGCAATCAACGCATAAAAACTGATAAAGTAGTGTCAGAGGATGATAAATAGTTTTAAGATTAGAGGTATACGATGGGAACAGATAAAGTTAAGCACATGAAAGAGTAAGAAAGGAAATGACTGAAGGAGGGTGAAAATATGCAAGTGAAATAGGAAATAGAAATAAAGAGTTCTAGTAACAATTAGCTAAAATTAATATGTAAATTTTGAATTATAGTTTAGTTTTCTGACGCTGTCTTTCAAAATTCCACAACCAATGCACAAAATGACGTCATAATTTACTTTATATATATATATATAGTTATTCATGCAGCACACAAACTTAAATATATGCATTTAGTGGAATTCTATTTGATCCTTTTGGTCCGTCACTCGTTTTTCGTTTCCTTAAGCTTCAATGTGAGTTTGAATGTTCACTAAAACTCTTTTTCCATACGAATTTACGCTTTCGTTAATACGAAAGTTTATCGTTCATTTTCTGCGGAACGTCGAATTTGCAGATATAGTTCTTTTTGATTTCTAACTCTTGTATTATGTATTATTGCTGTAGCTTTTCGTTAGTTTTACGGCGAGATTAAACGATTCCTTAACCAGAAATGTGGAACACATCCTCCTTTGATTACTGTTCCGTAATATTGCACGAATAGATTGCACTGCCGAGAACTTGAGTTGTACTGAGTAGAAAAGAGGGAGAGAGAGAGAAAGAAAGTGAAAGCAGAGGAAACGGAGACATCTATCTCTTGCTCTAGGCTTCGAAATGAAGTGTTGCGCAATTCTATATACACTACTCCCAATTGATCACAGAGGGGATTTTAAGAGAATGAACCTGATTCTCTCGTAAAAGATTTATTTTCGTGGCACTATTAAACGTTTATGATGGGAGATCGGAAAGCGACGGGAAAAGATTTGTGATCATTTCGTGGAAAAAACCAATTAATGTTTTCTTCTATCCATTGTATTATCAATGTCGTTTTAGTATCAACTTGGTAATGTTTCTATGCTTATCTTTTAATTTAACTATTATAGTACTCTAATAAATATTTCCCTAATTTTTTTTTAAACCTTATGTAACGAACTATTGTAACAATTATTAAGAATAATTAAATTAAGACGAGAATTAAATATATATGACATTAATAATATCGAGATTATTAAAAAAAAATCATTTTTGTTGCCTATGTAATATAATAAATGAATCTCAAAATATTAAAAAAATGATATTATTAAATAACTTAATATAAAAAAAAGGTTAGATACGTACAAACAAATTTAAAAGAAATTACATTACAATTTTTAAATATTTTTTATTGTATGCCATATTTATCTAGTTTGAAATATTATAGCTATTTGAAATATATATTAAATATAAATATTTAATATTCAAAGACTATATAAATTTTTAAATATTTTTCACTATCTTTTTAAATAAAGCTAATAAATATATTCATTGAAAATTATTATATCCATTATATCCATATCTATTAATGTCGAGATAATATGCATAAGTTCTTTTATGCAAAATTTATGATTCTGTCCAGTCATTAAAGTTTTATCAGAGCACCTCAAAAAACTTCTGCATGTTAGTCATAAAATTAAATGTCGTAATTTTTTGAAAGAAAATAACAACAAACTTCTTAATCTTTAAGAAATATAAAAATGATAACTGTTAAAAATAAGTATAATATTTTGATTTTTACTAGAATTAAATTACTTTTCAATTCATAAAACTCCAATTTCATAAATATGAACTAAGTTTTTCTTCAAAAAGATTTCGGAATGTACTAAAAATTTCAACTACAGCAATTCGAATAATATTATTGTAAGAAGAGTTCCAAACATTACGTTTTTCTGAATATTATTTTAAAAAGTACTAAAATTTTATCACTAATAAATATGTATATATAAGTATAACAAGTATAATAAAACATTATAATTATATATATATATATATATATATACATATATACATATGATCTATCCTGTTTTCTTTGAATTCAATAATTCATCATAATATTTTTTATATCCATGTATTATCTACGTATCAAATATCGTATATTTTAAATGTATGTCACAAAACTGATGAAACTTCTCAAAGTTTCTTTTTCATTTTTGATTTTATTACGTTGCAAGAATGTATTTAAATATTAAAAGTTATATAAGTTTATTTTCTATGTATATAAAAAAGATAATTCATAGTAAATAAGATTAATATTACTTCGTACCCGACCTAATGACAACTATTTTGTTTATTAAATTAGATGTAAGAAATCAAGTTTATATACCTATTTTTATAAAAAAAATAAAATAATTTATAATTTACAAATTTATATATTTAGTATATTAAAAATTTCAACCATGTATATATTTTAAATATTAAAATACATTTAAAATATTACAAAAGATGTTTATTAAATACCAGAGAAAAAAAAATTTTGATACATATTTATATGGAGTTATTAAAAAGATAAAATAATTATTAAACGATATTTCTCACGTAGAATATCGATTCATAATATTTAAAAATATAAATGTTTTTGATATGTGTGTGTGCGCGTAAGCGAGCGTTTGTATAACTAACATTATAAATTATTATGTATAGGCAAATTTATACGATCACCATAAAAAATCATCAATGACCGTAAAATAGATAAAATACTACTCAATTAGAATTTTGAGATTGCTACAACGTAATTTTTACTGATAAAGTTCAGAATTGATAGCATAGTATCATGTCACGAACCTGGTTTACCGCAATCAATAAAATCATACATAAGACTATTAAACACGTAGTAAAAAGTATATGTTTAAAGTTATTTCTTAAATTAAGAATTCATCACACTGTTTTTATTAATAATAATTATAATATTAAAATTAAACGTAATAAAAATGAAATTTAACTAGTTTATTTTAATTTAAATATAGTTACGTTTCAAAACTGTAAAAGAAAATTAAATATTTTAAGATTATAGCAAACTAAAATTTCAAAGAAGAAAATGCTTTATATTCACAGAGAAATCCCTCTGGATTAATTAAATTTACCAAATCAATTTTTTATTTTAATTCGATTGGAACGTTTGAAATTGTATAAAGTAGAGTATTTATGTGATAAACATGAACTTGAAATTAATGATGTCGATGGTTTAAACAAATATAGAAATATTTAGTTTTGTGATCCTATATTATAAATAAAGTACATATTATTTTTTTTATCAATAAGAAAGAAATATGAAATTTCAGAGTTTGATTTAATACAATTTTTATTATTAATGAAAGTTATTAAGTATCTTTCGTATAGAATACTTCAATGAAAGTCTTTAGTTAAAAGAAAAATTTTGCGTTCATAAATTTGAAAATGATTACTAGAAATTCTTAGAGTTTAACGAAGAATTTATTTTGAATTAAATAATAAAGCTTCATCCAACAAGGAACACAAATAAAGCACATACAGATTTATTTTGAACTCTTACATAAATCTAGATCTTCTTAACTAAAGGTATTACCAACATTTATGCAGAAATATCACTTGATAATGGTTTGTGTTTGTAATCGCTGTAACTTAGTGTCTTCTTTTCTTTAAGAAACGAGGTTTCGCACGCGACGTAGGATTTCTCTCAATTTAGTCGAGAAGTTCGTGCAGTTGGTGGTAAAGTTTTGCTGATCGGGCATCACAAAGGTCTCACCTCCCTTCCCTGTCTCACCCGTGCAACCACCCATCAAGTAACCAGAGCGATTAGCACGAGAACAAGTTGTTATCGACTTCCAAAAGCTTTCACTCCTGTGCACGATGGGGAATCGTTTGACCGGATGACTTGCCCTACTGATACATATGACAAAGCAATGTGCGTACACTTGACTGCTCCCATCGGTAAAAGATGTATGTGCATTTCTGAGATATGTTTCTTGTAGTTTCTTTCCGTTATTACATTTTTTGTGTAATTCTGGATTTAGATGAAGAATAAACTTACGGAACATTAAATATCATTTGAAGATGATGGATGACAAGAAATATAAATGACTTTGCTTATTAGATATATAAGTTTAATAATATAATTAGAGAAAATGAACTTTGTATCAGCGTAATTAATTTTGAAGTCTGTATTTGCAGGATAAAACTCGTAAAAGATTTTTTAAATTATATTTTCAGCAAGAATTTTATAAAAATAAAGTATATAATATAGTTATGTATTGAAATAGCTAAATTACAAAAATATTATTGAATTAACATTAAAATCTACATATGAAAAATGTATATATATATATATTTGCATAAAATTTTATAGAAATTAAACCAATATTACTTATAATATTAATAACTTTTGATTTTGCAAATAGCTTATATTCGATATGAAAATAATAATTTATACGAAATGACAAAATGATATTACGGCAAAAATGATCAAACTTAAATTCTTCTTTCAAAACTGCTACTACATATATCACCAGTAATAAAAAAACGATTCTATAATTCGTATACTTTTACGCAAGAAAAGCGAAAAAAATAACTCGGCCCTCTATTCCTCAAGGATTTTGCCGCGTCATGACATAGAACGAACCAGCCGTTGCCCTTCTTTTTTTGCCTCTTCACTTTAAACTAAATCCAGCACGCGACATTAAAACAGAGGAAAGGAGGAAAGGAGGAAAGAAGGAAAGGGGAAAAAGGCGTGAATTAAAGCTCGCTCACCCACATTATCACGCATATACACACACTATTTCGATATCGGATATATAGCCTACACGTCGATTGCAAGGGAAAAGAAAAGCCGCCGCGTTGCTGACTTTTCCGAAACTGGAAAACGCGTGGCATGCGACAAACGATTAATCACAAGGAAATCGAAGCCGTGCCTAATCAGTCGGCGATAGTCGACCGAGCGGACCAGTATAAGAACTCGAATTGGCTATCGAGCGGAGTTTGTTTGTGTATATTCGCGCACGAGTATCTGTATTCCACGACCATCCGTGTGTCGTGTGTACACGTCTCCTGGAGTCTGTATGGGTTCCAGTTTTTGCAGGTACGGATGTGTGCGTCTATACAGCGCAGGAGTAGGAGGAGGCCACCCTCGACGATCCGTGTACTGACGTTGAAAGATGGTAGTGCTCCTTCTCTTTGGCCGGTGAAGCGGTTCTCTCTTTTACTCTTTTCCATTCTCTTTCTCTTACACTCTCGGCATGATATAGCACCATCCGAACGCGCTGATAGATCCAATTTACAGGGTTCACCTCCGCGTGGCTCGTCTCGAGACTGTTTCACTTCCATACATGGCTAGATATCCCTGCAAGTGTGCGAGCGATGGTCTATATACGCCGGAGGAACACAATTTTTAACTCGGCCGAAAGTCTGCAACGGAAATGTGCGCGCTACATGATCACGGGAATATGTCAGATGCCTTTCGCGGATCTACGCTCAGGACTGATAAAATCACGATACTTTTACTATGCATATGGGTGATAAAGATTTAAGGGATTTTTAAAGTGAAAAATAAAGCTTGGATTCGACAAATTTATGTATATGTATGTATATATATATACATATATATATATAGAAATATGTTTATGAGATTTTGAAATTCAAACTAATCCGAAGATTATCTGGAATGGGATATAATGCCAATCATAACATTGGAAATTTAATGGGTATCGAAATCGTTACTTTAAGCATAATATTGGCGTTTCTTCCTTTTTCAGAATAATACAGATTATACTTTATTATTTTTTACATACCTTTAATGGTTTACGTTAGTAGACAAAAGAAATCTTTCACTTGATGAAAATTTCAAACATTTTTTAATGATTGGTGAAGTATAATAACTTTTTACTTTAAAATATGTAAATACTGAGTAGGTTAATTAATTTTGTTGATAATTAAATAAAAAATTTGGTAAAATATTGCAAAACTAGTTGATATTTCTTATATATACATTAATTACTGTTTTAAAACACTTTTATGATATTTTCAAGAATTTTACACAATATATTTCAAAATATATTAGATTTTACTTTTCAATATTCATTTCAAAATTAAGTAATCATTCAAATATTATATATTATTAAAATATGAATAAATAATGTATATTTGACGTTGTATAATTAAATTATCTCAAAGCGATCATATTTTTAAAATATCAAAAATTCTATATGCAAATAAAAATAATTACATAATGGTAAATTATGTACAAAATTTTTGTAAATTAACATTTATTTGATCGTACTTCAAAAAGCAGAATTTATATGCATATATAATTATCTAATTCGTATTATTAAATTTTAAATAATTTAAATATAGAATTAAATTAAAAAATTATTCAAGAGTTTTAAATCTGAATAAAATTTTCAGAAATAGAATTATTTTTAAATATTTTAAATTGAATTATACTAACTAAATAAAATAAACGTTAGATACACACTAATAGCAAATTAAACATGTATTTTTTAGATATATCCTTTTAAAATCAATCAGTTTTATATAGAATTGATTCCAGTTCAAACAATTTCTCTATAAAATAGCATCAATTTACTGCTTTCAAAATTGATATTGATTTTTGGATAGTCCGCGAATATACTATTAGAATCGGGTTACGGTTAATTTGTTTCAGACTTACGAAAAATAGTTTTCTAAATTGAATAACTTTTAATATCCATCATTCTAGTAATGTTATAGGTTTTGATTATATTAATTATAAACAAATGTTTCCTTTATAATAATATCTATAGGTAACTCAAATATTTTTATAATTACATAATGTTTACAATGAAAAATAATCCATTGTTAAGAATCGTTAAATAGAAAACTTATAGTTATATTTTATCCCATTTACGGGATTAAAATATTTTATAAAGGTGATGCTTTTATTTAAAATATTAGTCGAATATTTTTAAAATATATATACAATGTACTGTATACATATATATATAACTTTATACTAAATGAAATAGTTTAAATATCATTCAAAATATATAATACAATATTTGATTCGAATTCAACTTTTAAGCAAACAATTAGTATTTTCATAATGAAAAGAAAAAGAATACCGATGAATCTATGCTAAAGATAATGAATAAATACATAGTTTAAGTAAAGATATAAATTTATTCTCGATAAAATATCGATATCCTTGGCAAGAAACTAAAAGAATATAGAACAATGATAAAGAAATAAACAGATAAACAAAGAAAAAATATTTGCCAACCGAAAGGGTACAATTAGAGTTTATATAATGCGTACTTTATCAAACGAAATGGGTTGTATTGCAGTGATCGTATCATCAATGATTCTCCCGTTTGACACTTCCGATTTACTCTCCTAGTTTTAACCACAAAAGTCTACCTTACTGACGTACTAACCACAATGTCTCGCGGATCGATCACGCATCAATTAAAACGACCGCCGGGGTTGCAACCCTTGGCTCCGATTGACCGATCGCACACTCAGTCGTCGGTGCAAAGCAAAGCGCTAATTACCAGGTCATTGTGGTCATGAGCCTCGATCCCATGTATCCCCTTGCGCGGTTACGGGAGTTTCGCTCTCCAAATCTGACCAAAGTACGTAGTTGTGAACATGCCCTTACTTCCCCTAAGCGATTACGTAATACAGCAAAGAGGCTCTGCTCTTGAGTGTCACTGCGAAGTGAACTACAGTAGGAAGTCACAAGAAAGGGATCTTCGATGTCTGTAAGGAGTTTGTGTAACATTGCATCCACGCGACCTTATTTGCATAAGATGAAGGCTTTCTACTTTAAGGCTTCCTATCGTCGTTATTAACTCCAGGGGTTTTCTTATTTTGTTTCTTAAATACGATATCGATATAAAAGTGATATGCCGTAATACTTGAATTATTTTCTTTTTATTTAATTTGTATTAAATTGGCCCTTTAAAAAAACTATTTTTCAATATTTGATTAAGTTTGAAGAATTGCGGAAAGAATATATTAAAACTAAAATTATTTCATTAAATCATTCTGTTTATTAATAAATACTTTATTATAACTTTTGCCTACAATAAGTTCTTAACGAATTTTTATAACAGGTTTAACTTTTGTACAAAAATAAAATTTGTGATAAATTAATGAATTTTCTACGCATTTAAAATATTCGTTATAAAAATTAAAAATGCATTTTAAATTATATAAATTTACTCTTAGGTAATGAATACACCGTAGCAAATATAATATTATAATGTGTACAAAATCGAAGCTAAAATTTCTAAAAAGGCTTAAAGAAGACAGTAAACTATTTTATTTACTTTGTGATATATAATTTAAAATTTTATATTATAATTTGTAAGAAAATAGTTTCTTTGAGTTTATTTTTACAGTTTATCAAATAATATAAGCTTCTTATTTTTTTCTTGAAATTAAATTATATGTTCACCTTCTTATTACTTCGGTTATTTTTCTTCAACAAAAATATCGTGCAATTAAAAATATTATTACCGCTAAAAAGTGTAAAAACAATTTTATTCAAATGTTCTCATTACTTATTTTTGCTATTATAATGTATTCTTTACATTTAAAAAAATCATAATTATATATTTTTTTAAATTTTGCTAATATCGAATCATTTTATACAAAATATAATAACATAAAATTTAAGTAAGTACTTTATCGATATTTTTATATTTTATTTACATTTAATATTGTTAATGTGATTATACTACAATTATATCAATTTTTTTCTCCAATTGCTGCACGTTCGCAGCATTCCTTTCACAATAATATTTTTCTCCGGACACAGAAGAGCAGGAACGAAAAAAAAGCCTAAGCGTTCGTACACGAAAGTGTAGTAAAGGGCGGAAACTAGTCTGAATGTTTCTCTCTCTCTCTGTCCCTCGAAAAGAGAAGATCTAGCTTGCACTAGTGTACCTTTGAGAATGAGCTTTCCGCATGACTAATTCAGCCGAACGACTAACGAAAAGATATCGGTGCGCCCCAGATATAAAAGGTGTTACTGGAAACTCCTTCTGAGTGTTTGTATGTTCTGATACAGAGGGTAAAAAGAAGAGTAGGAGACCGAGGATGCGGCTAACGGAAGGAAAATCTATGTCTTTTAAAAATTTAGAGAAACTCGAGATAGAAGACTTATTTATTGGTACACTGGAAATTCCTTAAATTTAATTGAACAATTTAAAACGAAAAATATTAAGCTTTAAAATTTTTTTTAATTTATTCAAATTGAAGATTAAAATAATAAAAGTTATTAAAGTATTAAAAATTAATTTAAATACTACTCCTGATTAGAAAAGGTATCAAAATCAATTCAATGATAAATTAACAATCATTTCTTCTGAAATAATATGAATGAATATTATTTGACAATAATCCAATAAAAACAAAAATAATAAACATAAATATTTATATCGAGAATAAAAAATAATAATTATATATATATATATATATATATACACATAATTTTCAGGGCATCAAAAACTTATGAACTTCATGACGTGCATAAGAAGCCATTCAAGAGATATGAAAATGCCACATCTTAGGAAAGTTTCAGATGAATTGCTTCAATTTTACTTTAGTCATATAACTCGTCAACGAAATTTAAAATTTTTTTTAAACATACTTTTATAATTATCAGTAATGTTAATTTAAAATTTTAGCTATGTACACTTACCGTTAATAATGTTTTGTGTTTTAATTATATTCATATTTTAGATGTAATATAAATTATTTCACTTTCTTATCCAACCATTTATTCTTTTACAATTTAAAAAATAATGAGGTAGTTTACATAAATCCAAAATAAAGACACTAATGTAAATATATTTTGTATAAATTACTAAATTAAAAATTTAAATTAAAAGTAGTTTCTATAGTGAAATGAGTAGGAAATCTCTCTTAAAAAAGTAAAATAACTTTATAAATATCCGTGAAATTCGGTATACATTCTAAAATATACGAAAAGATAGCACATCGTAAAAATAGATAAAAGCATAGTTTTGATTGCTCATCCAAGCCTCAACTCTGTTCTCGAGTTGTCTCGTATGTGAATCACGTCGGTGCTCCTTCTTCTTCTTCTTCTTCTCCTTCTTCTCCTTCTTCATCCGCTTCTTTGGCTCATCATTCGAGCTCTTACTCGCGGGCGCACTTTCGACTTGATTGGAGTGTACTACTTAAACCGCCGAACACTAAAGACTCATTTTGGCTCCCTTCTGCCTCTTCCTCTTTACTTTCTTAACTATGTAAACTATCTCCGTTACCACGTAGCGAAGACGCTACTTTCTACTTCACCTTTTCTGATAAAATACTGGCGTCCAATTCCAAGGGCTCATTGCGGATCATTGGTCTTGCAAAATTGTGCGATTCGGTGGTGCGCGGACTTCTATAGAGTCAATTGCCTTTGGCAAGCGCGTCTTCTTCTCTATCTTCATCAAATGAAAAAGTATTTCTTATTTGTAATTTTCGATATCTCTTGGTAGCCACATTAAAAAATCTTTAATCTTGAACCACATTGATGTACAATGGGATGCACTTGTTGTTTTCCTGGAGTTAACATATTTTGCCTTGAAGTTGAGCTGCTTAAAAGCTTTTTCTTGTATAGTAGAAAAACATCGAGTTTGTTGTAGGGAGTGCGGTGGTATAACCACTTTTACAAAGAAATCACCGTTACTTTTAATTGAGGATCCACAAGGTGCTTCTGTTTCAATTTCGAAGGACTTTGTATTACGATTCTATCTTTATTTTTACTTTACTCTATTTTTCGAGTCTTCAAAAATGATTCAGTGTATTATAATAGATAATAATGAATAACTGATTCTTATACAGATGTATTTTTTATATTTTTTACACATAAATATAATTTTTTTCTTTAAGGATGTATAACATTGAAATAAAAACGAGATTTTTATCGTGTTCTTAGGTAACTAAGTTTCATATTTAAATTTTATTTCTTAGCTAATATTGTCATTATTTACCTCATCTATTTTTATTGTGACCTAAATTTAAAATTAAGAAATTTGTATTTTTTACAATTTTTTGGTTAAAAATATTTTCTAGATAACTTTTTTTAAGTTTATCGATTAATCCTTTTAGTTTTCTTTTAGAATAAATACATTTTTATTTTGTTCTAAAAATCTATATTGAAGTAATAATACAGTTCTTACTCTCTAAATCTTATAAATTTTAAAATCGCTGGTGTTATTTCGATTATTATTATTAGTATTATTATTATTATTATTATGGTTATTGTTGTCGCTTTTAAAAAATCATCGTCAAAATATTTATTCTACTACATAATATTCTTTTCAGAGAATCAAAAGAATTTTTTTCCATAGAAATTTCTCTATACAATATGTTTTTAGTATATCAATCATTATATATACTGTATTAAAGTTTCAAGTTTCAAATTTTTAGAATTAAAACTTGTACGTTAAAAATATTTTCTTTTTTCTATATATTATGAATTGAATTTGGATTACAACGAAACTTAACTAATATCCATAATAATTTAATTCAATTTTTTCAATAATGATTAGAGTAAAATTAATGTAAATAAATAAAAAATATGTTTTTAGGATAGAGAAATATAAAAAAAATTAATACTTAATCTTTGGCTTACGTTATACTTCACGGAACACTGTTTCTCTATTAAAATTACCAGATGAAACGTTACTCGAAGTTGAGAGAGTTTTAATTTTATTAACGTAGTTTCCGAATTAAAAAATTACTAATATTTTTATTATTTATATTTAAATATTTGTATAAAAATATAATTTAAATAGGCCAATATAAAATAGTCGTTAATTCAACATCAAAATTTACAACCCAGTAAAAATTGTCAGGTCACATATTGTCGTATTAAACAGAAAGAAAAAATACTACGCCAAACCATTTATGTTAACTTATAAAAAAAATAAAAGGAACGCCCGACAAGCAGACACATAACTTCCGTACATCGAGTATAAGCAAGCGGAGCGAACATAAAGAATAAACGGTCGCTCTGCAAGTGCGAGAAAAGTAAAAGGGACGGAAGTTCTGTCGGCTACTTACGCGAAACGCGATAGGGTAAAGTCTAGACCGTCGAAGTGGAACGAGTCCGCGTCGAGTCGGCCGCAACACGACGATCGAATTCCGGTGTCCCTTCTGTATACACAAAGAAATACCAAACCAGCCATGTCTATATAAGTACGCTGAAATCCGCTTGTCCGCGCAATAGTCTATAGAAACCTTTTGTATCCAGGGACCTGGAGGCGCAGAAGCAATCGCGCGCTGTTTGTCGAACTAAGTGACGCTAATTGAAAGTTCAATGCTGGGGCATATTGATTATACAGGGGTGTGCGCGAACGGGTAGGTAATGGGACATCGGCGACTGCACACGTGCACACATATACACACCTACGACTTTCCCAGTAATTTGATCTTGGTGCTCGGGAACTCTAATTTATCCTTCTACAACAACGTACCTTTCTCTCCGTCTCTTTCTCTGTCTGTCTCCGTCTCCCTTTCTCTCTTTATTTCTCTTTCTCTCTCTCCTACTCGTTCGGGCTCCCGAGTTATCGAGTTTCCCGTGCGGCAACACTCGATAAATCGCCGTTTCAATGGAGCATGCCTCGCCCGGTCTCGGCCACAGCCACAGCTCGAGCCGTCGTAGCCGCGTTCCGCGATTTCGTAAGCATCCGTTCGCCTCCGCCCCCCTCGGACTCGCCTCGTCTCATCCCCCTCAGACGTACACCAATGCACACACTTTTATCCGTCGCGACACGATCGTGGCTATGACTTTTTCAGTGCGCTTTCTCTTTGGTTCATTGTAAAAAAAGAGGCGTTTAAATCCGAGCGTTTACCAGTCGTAAATTTCGGTCTTAAGAAACGGCTTTGCGTGCAGCTCTTGCGTGGATCAAATGTATTTTCGTACAAAGATGAATTAAAAGAAGACTATAGGTAGTTATATTATAGAAATTAATTATCAGGCCTATAATTAAATGATAATGGGAATTTTATTTGTTTTACATTTACTTTTATCGATACGTGAAAAGTTGTTATTTTATTTAAATTATTCAGGATAGAGATTATCGATTAATTCTATATTGTGTGATGCAAATTGATCGATATTATATAAAGAACATTGCTTTTATGATGATAAATAAGTTAATTTGTTCACTGATATTTTAAAGAAAATGAGACGATATATTTATAAATATTGAGAACTTAAAATAGATTACTGTGATAATATTTACTGAAAACATATAATGAATATTAAAGAAAGTATGTTAAAGCTTTATTTATCCTTGCGTGAAATTTATTTTTACCGAATATAAATATTTTTAATGGGATATTTTTAAAATTAACTGATTATAAACTTGATAATAATGTATTATAAATTGTATTTAAAAGTATATATCTTAAAATCTAATTCTGCTTAAGCAAAGTTTGATTAACTTTTTAATCCGCAGTCAAAAAGTAACAACAATTTATGATAAGTGTAAGATAATGTTTGTTTTATTTGTTCTTAGTTTAGTTAAGTAAATTGTTTGAAGAAATAAAGGAGCTTCTAGATGCGAAGCTAAAATCGAGGAATCTTGAGTCAGATACTTAAACGATTTCAGTCAAGGATTAAACTCTTGGATATACAGCAATATTCTCCGGCCAATGTTAGATCATTAATTAAGATACAAGAAGTAGGATATTCGATCTATTTAACCTGCACAAATGTTAATTAATCATTTTCTGTTCAATATCAAAATTACTGTTAAATTTGAATACAGTCTGAAATATGTCTTATTTGACATCTTATGATGATAGGTTAGAAAATATTTCATATTATAATCAAATTATGTTACCTATAATTATTGATTTTTAGAAAATTCATCTTTGTAATATAATGATATTATAGGTTCTCACCTTTTTCAGTTGTTCGTACATTTTATCATTATTATTCTATTTATTTTATCAATTTTAAAATAAACTTCAACTTTTACTATTTAAAATGCATAGAAAGAGAATTTTACACTCTAATCATATAATAATAAATTAAAAGACTGACAAAGATAATAAAAAATATACTATGATTAATCTTTTGCTAACCTACAATTTTCGATTACTTCAGTACACGTATTACATATTACATCCATTTTAATTCGTGATTTATAATCATAAAATATTTCAATTTGTTATCAAACATGTGGATATATAAATTATTTCAGTCAGTTTCATTCTAATCCCACTATTACAAACTCTGGGGACATTAAAAGAATCCAGGAATAAAGAAGACGCATAGTAAGACAACGGTAAAGTTTTCCGTCGAGCTAACAACAAGATCAAGAACAAAAACAACAAACAAACAGCTCGCGGCTTCTGGTAACGAGATACTCTCTCCTTCGTAAAATCCACGTATACGGTCGCCATGGGAGGATCACGCAAGATGCCACCCCTTATCTGCACCTACTCAGGAAATTAAAAACACTAGTACTTTTAGACCTTCGTACATATGTCTAGTCCTAGACTCGCCAGACCTGTGGTACAATCATGGATTTTCCATCGTACGTATGCCTGCCGGAAATACACACACGGGAGAAGAGAAACAATGCTCGTGAGGGCTAATGTATATAAACAAAGCCAATATGAAGTCGTTGTATCGCGAGGAATTAGAGCAGATATAAAAAAGAAAAACGTGTACGCGAACAAAAAATAAATTAAATGGGTATGTAGCGATTTCACATGGCAATATTTTACATAAAAAGTGTTTAACAAATCAATATATAAACGAAAGTTGCCAAGAAAGAAATATAAGTTTTTTTACAGAATTTCAACTATAAAAAATTGTTTTTATTCGAAATATAGAGTTTAAATAAAGCATTATTTTTTAAATATAATTTGTTTTAATATGAATTTTGAAATATTTTCACTGTCTTTTTTAAACTTATTTTTTATATTAAACAATTTATGTTTTATAAATTTATAAACATTACTCATAATGTAAAAGAACGTTTAAAATAATTTTATGTTCTTATATTGGAATTTAATTACTATTCTATTATTAATTTAATCAAATAAAATTATAAAAATAAGAAAAAAATATAATTTTTTAATTTAATTAATAAAGAGTAGTCGATAAATAATTTATTAAAGGTTTAAGGGTTACTTGTATCTCATTTATATTTATAATGAAGAAGTTGAAATATATAATTTTTTTATTAATCTATCTTAAATGAGTAACATAAAATAATTTTTTATTTATTTTTTAAATAAAAATTCGAGAGCTTAAAAAAAATTACTGAAATATTTAATTTTTATTTTAATGTAGTAATAAATTTTGTGAAAATTATATAATTAAATTCAGTGTTCAGTTTTTTACTGTATTCTGTTATTTTTAAAAAATGTTATTTTCAAAAATTTTCGACAGGCGATCACCTGAAATTTTTTAATATTTGATAATACTTTATTATTATTGTTTTTAATTCTTTGCTATTTTTGTAATTTATTGTAAATATAGGTATTTACAATTTTATCGGTAATAGATATAAAAATAAAACCCTTGAAATCTTTGCAGTTATGTGACTTTATCTATCAAAATTATGAAGTAGGATCGTCTTGTTACTCATACAAAATATATTATTAGTATCCGTAATTACTCTGCACTTTATGAAAATGAAACAGAAGCTAAATAATTTCATGATAATCGGATAAGCTCTTGTCATAACATTAGCAGGTTGTCAGTCGTGAATATGTTTCACTACAAACAATTGCTATTCAGATCAGTCTAATAAACACGAACAAATTTAATATCTATTAGGTTCATTCTTAATCTACTTTAATAATATTTAATACACTCAGCTATCAAAAGTAATTATTTCTCTAACGTTCATATAATAGTTAAATTAAAAATTACCTTTACATATTCCTTGAAATTGCAAATTTCAAATATAATCTACTGTTGAATTGCAGTCATTAATAAGTAATTATACGTGATAATAAGAAATTTTGCAAGTTTATTCACCACAATAGCGACTCTAGAATTTCATCCAAATATACTCAACAAGTAAGTACTATCAAATAATATTTCATATTTTATGGCCTAAAATTGCTCATAAAAAGTTAGAATTTGAACATGCCAAAGTTAATAATAAGATTCAAATTGATGCACTATTCACTAATAGGATCTTTTACAGTAAACTATAACTGGGTAAAATATAATATAATTTCATTTGAAATTTTATGAAGAAATATCTATATATATATATATATTCTATGTATATATGATTTTTTTAACATAGATATAAAAAGGTTATGTCGAAACTATCTACCATTTTTTATAAGATTATAGTATCAATGTAGGCAACGTTTTGAATCGTTTACAATATCTAGTATAATGGAAATCCTTAGATCCAATATAACCCAATTATCCATCATAGTGGTCGCAATAACTTACTTATAAATAGTTTAATAGTTGTCAGAAACACAGTATTAATTTTCTTGCTTTCAATTAAAGTTTCTTACCTTCATCAGCTGATTTGATTATAGTTAAATAAAAATATAATATCCTAATTATAAATTCATCATTATCGATATAACAAAATTATTCTAGATTAGTTAAAAGCTGCATTTTTCTTTTAATAATATTTTATTATTATTTTAATTATTTTTTAATTTAAGTATTTTATAGTTAAATAATAAAAAGATACACTTTTATTAACGAGATAATAAATAATTGTTTTTACATAATATATTTCAAAAATACGTAAACTATTCTTAATGCTAGTAAACAAATAAAATAAGTGATTAGGCTAGATCTTGTGATTATTAAGCGATTATAATAAAATATATCGATACATTATAATATAATAATATCTAATTATTATAATTATAAAAAAGTTGCAGTTTACTACTTGTATATTACACCAGTTAGACGTTTACGGAAAATGTATTATACTTAAATAAAGGATTTCAAATAACTTAATGTTATTTTTATTGACAAAAAAATGAATAATATAGTAAAAAAATTTTAAAGTTTAATATTTTTATTTAGTAAATATTCGTATTGGATACAAAGTAGTTTAAAATTCACACATTCGAAATAATTATAAAATATTTTATAAAAATAATTGGCTAAGATTTAAAGTATAAGCGGTCTGTATTTAAAAATAACTGATCTTAACTCAGGTTACGTTTTTGATATACATTTTTATACTTTGACAGAAGGGAAAATTTGTACTCGGAAACAAATTTAAAAAAATATAATCTAATATTTATAAATATTCTGAGGCGTTAGAGTCTCATGAATCAGAAGTTTTTTCAATCTCGATGCATCTCAATTTCTTCTCTTAGCACTGGCCTTTCAGTAAGCTATCGGATGTTTAAAATGTTTGTCTTTTCAGTACTCATAGTAAATACGACAGATGCGTGAGTTAGTTAGAGATAGTACTGCAATAAGACCGAGATAAAGAGAAAGAAAGAGAGTGAAAGAGCGAAACCGAGGGACCCAAATGATACATCCTCGCTCGACGAAGACGAGTATAAAACGGCATTTCAGACCCGCAAAAGATGAAAATCTCTACTAGACAGACCCGAAACGACTTCAAGAGCGAAGTTACCAGAGAAGTCGAGATGATGTGCTGAAAAGAGGGAGTAGAGTTTCGAAGTCACCGATGGAGCCATTCGTCATCGTCCATCTCACATCCGAAGACTAAGAAACTGCCACTGTTTGATACCGTTGAATTCGTCACTGTCGAAATTCATTACGAAAATTACAAAGACAGTCTTTGAGAGAGGCTTTTCATTCCTGTTAAACTTTTGCAGTACTCGTAATGAAATTTCGGAATTATAAAAAATATTTAATAAAATTCGTAAACACTCTACACTTTAAACGAATTAAGTATTTACCTTAAATCCCAACAAAGAAATATTATTTAATGCACAGTTTTAAACTGTTTTATCTATAAAAGTAAAATAAATTAATTAATGATTAATAAAATGTAAAATCCTTCTAATATATCATATTAGTAAACAAAACTTGACATATTAACTGAAAAACGAAAAGAAATTTCACGTGGGTTCACGTAAGTGGAATAAAAATGAATAGATCGGAAGGTAAGGAACGCAATTGCTTTTATCGGTAAGAGTAATGGAGATAAAAGTAGAAAAAAGAGATAGAGTTGCACATAAAGAAAGAGCGAAAGACCGAGAGCAGGGAAAGCAGAAAAAGAGAATTAGAGATAAAGAGGCAGGAAGAGATTGCGTGCAATAACTCAGTACACGTTGAAGGACAGTGTTTGTAGTTTTGTTGTCAAAGGACTGCACGAATTGGTGAGTAAAACCTATGGAATGGGTATATAAACAACCTGCGAACTACGTACTTTATATTGATGCGCATTCTCTCACTGTATCTTTCCTTCTCTTTTACTCTGTGTAATCTAGCTTCTATTTATCCCTACCGTGATTCTATGTTCACTTCGTTTCTTTCACTTTCTCTCACTTTTTTATTTTTTCTACCAATGCAAACGGAGATGACTGAATCAATGAGAAAATCAAACGCATGAAAGTACAACGAACATTTCAATATGCATAACAACAAGTTTAGAAGAAAAACGAGACCAATCGTATTTAGTTTGTAGATCTGTTTAATTACACTACATTATATTTTGCCTTTTATACAGTGATTATGGAGTATGTTTTTCGAAAAATGAGGTGATGTATTCGAGTGCTATAATTCCAGCTAATTAAACTCAAATTTAATTAGATTGTGAAACCGTATTCATAAATTATAATAAAGTTATATATTTATCGATAAATTTATAAACTATAATCATAATAATTAATTTTTTATTTTAAAAAATATTTTAAAAATTAATCAAAAAAATTGAATTATGAAACTGAGTGTATACAAAGGAGTATATAAATATATTAAAATATTTGTTAATAAATTATACGTGTAAATTTGAATGACAGTAAATTCGATATTAAAATAGGTAATTTATATATATATATAGTTATTTTTACTTATATGTTTGAAATACTATATTTAAATATATGATTTATTCTTTATTATCGATAAAAAAAATACTTTTTTGCATTCTAACGCCGATTTTTAAGATAAATAAATTAATTTTTATTTTGCTATTGTGTCTTTATATTTTCAATAATCAACAAAATTTTTATACACATAATATGCTTTTGGATAACTTATTAAAATTATTGAATATAGACTACAATATTTTCGACCCTAATATACATTTATTTTTAGAACAATTTGTTACTTTGCATTATATTTTAGTATATAATCAAAAGTCTAGAAATTTGAATTATAGTATTGTTAGATATATATTTATATTTAATATTGTAATATATATGATAAATATTTTACCTAAATTAAAAAATAAAATGAACATTTAATCAATCTTCAAAGTAATTAATAAATATATCATAATTGATAAATTATATAGTTTATAAAATAATTATACATTTTTCTATTTTTTATAAATTTGACGATTTTTATGATGAATTTGTTCGACTATAAATGATGATAGATAATAGTTGAAATGTTATCAATCGTCGTTACTGGCAAGGAAATGAAGTATTTCGTATACAAAATATCTCTTGGGAAATACTTTTGTAACACATTTTTGTACAGAAAGAAAATGCTACTCCTAGCAAAAACTGTAGTTTTGTGAGTCTCCACGGAAAATTCTCTTAGAAAAATCTCAGGCTCGTATCTTTTATTTGCAATTCCAAATAAGTAAAAAAAGATTTATATCAAGGGAGTAAAAATTTAATGTATACTAATTTTTATTCATTCATTATGAAATGTAAAAGTAATGAAAAACTATTTAATTATTTAAATAGTAATCATTGTTGTTTCAAGTACTCTCTTTTAAAAATTAACAAAATAATTTCAAATAAAATTTTAATCGTGTAACAAAATTTTTTCATTGATACAGTAACTTATCATTAATAATTTACATAAAGCATTATAATAATAGGAAATATAAGTTTATTTTATAATTTATTTGATAACTATAATCTTTTTCGTACTTACATATAAACTGAAAATTATAAAAATTAAATTTTTTAAAATACATTTAAAATATAAGTTAAAATGACTAATTACCTAAGGCGAACATTTTTTATATCATGTAATAATAACTGAACATAATTTCTCAACATTCAGCAAAACTTTTAATCTTTTAAACTATTTTGAGAATAAAAGTGTTGTAAATAAAAAATTTAAAAATTTAAAATTTAAAATTTTAACTTTGTTATTATTTAATGCATCCTAAGTACTAAGATAAAAAATGCATGGTTATATAAATATATGGATTATTCATTTTGAACAGATGTTTTTTATCCTTTAATATTATTATTAAATAATGAAAGTATGCCTTCATGTATATTGATGTAAATTTTATATAAAGTGAATCTGTTTAAAAAATATTATAAATAAATACAAAATTTTCGAACTCAATATAGCAAAATTTCTATTTTAGCTTCAATATAGAAAAAGTTTGATATAAATAGTATTCATGAAATATGTATAAAGATAAAAATATAGTGTAGAACTGTAATAAAAATGGAATTGACTTTCTGTACAACTTTTTTATTTCTTTGAATTCTGGTCATAAAATTTTGTGTATATTTTGTATATGTATTATAATCAATATTTTAACAGTTCATCAAGAAGTCAGAAACATATTCAATATGTTTTAAAATATAAAACTTTCCTTTTTAAATAGTTCTAGAAACTATGTATATGTGTGTATACATAAGAACTTTTTAAATAAAGAAATTTTGTTTCGAATGATCTATTTTTATAGCGATCGAAAATTTATCTGAAATTTATTTAATATAAATTCTAATAAATTAATAAAAACTTATTATTTTCCAGGTCAGTAGGATAATTATCGAATAAATGTATAAAAAATTTGTATATATTAATTTTTATCTTTGGTTTAAAAATTATTAAAACATAATTTTTCATGAAATAAAAGAATCTTTTAGCTAATTTTATTCAATCATGTTGGATTTAAAAAAAATAAACATCTACTTTTTAGAAACGAAAATTTTCAAAGAACGTAGAATATATATTATTAGTTATCTGTTAACTACCCGCGAAAAAAGCATCGCGTTTCTAGAAACTAGAAATATGATTTTTCTTTAAATGCTTTGCCAAATGTAAATTCTCTGACGACTCTTTCCAGTTTTTAGTAACATATCTATATACAGTTTCAGCAAAGACTTGCATATCTTAGCAAATTCAGTGCAATATACATGCAACCAGCTTTAAGTAGCGGTAAATCTGTAAAAAAGTATGAAAAGTCTGTCTCACCCTCGTTCGCTTCTCCGAAAACTCAGTTAACCGCTGTGCTCTTCCGGAAGTTTCAATGGCATCCCGCCCAGGAAGTAATCTTCCGGCCATACCGCATTCCCTCGTGATTCCATCCAATAAAGTTCGCACCCCAGTTTTGAATTTAGTCGGATAGTTTCGTCTTCTCGCTCGCATTCGTTGCTTCGCATTCTCCAAGGCTATTTTCCTTGCGCGCTCTTTGCTTTGAGAAGAAAGGTATGGAGAGGTTCAGAGAGCAAGAAATGGAAAGAGAGAGAGAGAAAAAGACACGCGGGAAGTCCAAAGCCTTCTCAGTTGTTGCTGCTGTAACTGCTTTTGTCTATACCGCTTCCAATGCAACTCACTAAATTAATATCAAGAGCAGTATAATGAGCGGTTGGAACGAAAGCACGCAAGATTACAAACAAACAAATGTGGCTTTTTTAACGGGAGTATTTAAACATACTTGAAATATTCGTTATCGTTTAAAAAGAATTTTTCAAAAATTCATCGTGGAATTTTTTTAAAGCTACAGCACTTGATAACTCAATTATGATAACATAGTTTGATAAAGTTTATGATTAATTTGAATCAATGGTTGAACTTTTCTTACGGAAAAAAGAATATTTCCTTGTACTACATTTATATGAAAAACATAATTTCGAGATAAAATATATAAATCATCAAAAAGAAAACCATTTACGAGAAATACCTTTATTAAAAAAATTGTTGGTATATCAGCTTTACTACTTATGATTTATTATACAAGTTTTAGTTGAAACAAAAGGATATTAAAATTATGTACCTAGATTAATTTTATCCAGCATATTTATAAGTACAATATTTTTCATTTAAAAATAAGGCAGCAGAAGTCAGGTGTTTCATCACGTTCAATTTCCTCTAGACTTTATAAAAGAACTCTTGAAACTCGTTTGACCGTTAAACGACTAATGAATATTAAGTTTTGTAATTGGATTAAATCAAATTTTCGAGTCTTTGTGTATTAGATTCAAGTCTAATTCAAATAACTTGTTACAAAGGCAAGTTCTTATAGTATAGTGAAAGTAAAGAAGCGAATGAGATAGTCAGACTGACACTTCGAGAGAAAGAGAATGAGATAGCAAATCAAGCGTAATTAAGATTAATGAACGATGTTCTATAAGTGGCGAAACACGATAAATAACTCGCGTGGAAATGAAATAAGTTGAGACACGAGTATCACCTTAAATATAATTTTAATACGATTTAACATTTTTTTACAATTGCTCTTCTATCTTGGCAAGAAATATTTGCCTTTTTATTTCATTCTATATAATTTGCTATGTACCAAATTTATTTTATAATTATAATTTCTTAATTTTAGTTTGAATTTTTTTTTAAATAATTAAGGAGTGAATCGTATATTGCTTATTAATAATTTTAAGAATGTGTTTGAATTAATTATGAAATATCAATAAGCTACTGATTAAAAAAATTTTCCATAAAAACTGTTCAAAAATATAAAATAAAAGAGTTTTTCTATACATGAAAGAATCAGTGTATTTAGTTATTCATTTATAAAAAATGCTTGATTTATCAACAGTTTTACATTAAAAAAATGCGAAAATAATTGAAATATTAAAAAAAAATAAAATAAACTTTCGATTTCATATATTTCATTCAAATAAGAATAAATCTACTAGTTCTGTTATAAAAGATTTTATAGGTGAAATTGATAATAAAATATAAAATTCGCATTAAATTGAGTGGAATATTTTTACTTTAACATTAAAAAAGTAACCATAAAAATAAAGCTAACTTTATACAAAAATAAATTAACGTCTATAAATCGTATGATTTACAATTTAATATTTATAAAATATAATTTAAATAAAAAAATCCTGTTTTATGTACGAACTTACTTATATATACATATTTAAATTATCCAAATCTCAACGTTTTGCTTTTTATATTTTGAATTCAATTAAGATCAAGATGAGTATCTTAATTACTTCACCGAATTGTAATAGTTATCCGCCGGCCAATTCTCTAAATTCTCCGTAATTAAATATTATTATTAAAATTCAACAGAAATAATATTAATACAGAGTAAATTTAAATTTTTTGTAACCATTAATACTAGATTATGACATATTACATTTTTTAGCGTTAATGATATAAAATATATATTTTTACCATGAGATAAATATACGTAGATGTATTACAGTACACAGATGATGATTTCATTACAAATTTGAAGATTTATCTAACGAGCGTGCGTTTAAAATTTAGGGAAGCGACGTAAGTCAACACGACTGAGCAAGAAATCAGTTTCATTTTAAAATTGCATCACTCGAAATTACACCACTTTCACCGATTTCCGTTTTTCCGTCAGATTACCTCTTAGCTAACTCTCTCTCTCTCTCTCTCTCTCTCCCCTCTCTTTCTAATCAGATCTGCAGCAGATCTCAAGATAGTGGACGCGGTAGTCGTAACAGGGGAAAGAATAATCCATTTTCGCTCGTTCCCCTCAGATCGTAGTAGCTAGGCTCAAATACAAATGGAAAGGAAAACGAAACGGTACCAATACGGAAGGCTAAGATTTTCAATCAATACGACCAGCCAGCGCCGGGGAGTCTTATCATCGGCGTTTCGCGTACGTGCACCGACATGTCCTATCTACGCACATTATCAGGCCTTGGCAACCACCGAAGCTCTGACATATTTACGCCTGACTGAACGAATAAGCGCGGGGGTTTGGTCGGCCTCCTCCTTACTCCTCGCCCTACTCGTACGACATAATATATATGCATTTGAAAGTGGAATTTAAAAACGAAATATCACGCTTCGTGCTACTACCTCATACTTACACGAATACGCGGGAGCGGGAAAGACAGAACGAGAGGAAGAGTCTCAATAAAAGACCACCGTCGAATCTTTCTTCTTTTCCTTTTCTTCTTCTTCTTCTCAGTTTGAGGGTAACGCGACGGGAGTTATAGTGTTTCCACGGCACGATTTATTATTGTGGAGTATACATTTTCCTTTATTCGAGAGGTCTGCGAGAGAGATTCGCTACGTGCGATATGCTCCAGTGGTGTCGCGGTTTTCCGCGTGATCGTGTGGGTATGTGCCGAGAGGTACGAGATGTATTTATATAACAGGGATACACGTGTTGTTCAATACGCATTATTAAATAGGGAATGGAGAGAAAAATTTGATATGATATAAAAAAAGTACGCTTGATAACTACGTTTGAGTTCGAGGGTACGGTGAAAGACTTCTCTTTCTTCTATAAGTAGATTAACCGGGATCATAACATTAAAAAAGATGACTTTTTCTTTTAGAATATAGATTTATAAAATCTATGTCTTCGCAAAGAACCTAAAACACTTCGGAATCGAGGATAAAGTAGGGTTCTTATGTTTTTATTATATAACGTATTTCAATGTTGCGGAATAAAAGATATTAGCTCCTACATTTTCGTATATTGCGTATTAAAGATACCAATAATTGTAGAAATTTTAATAAAGAAAAAAGAATTTCCGTGCACTTTTTTATCTAATTGTAAAATTTTTTATTACATTTAATATTGATCGTTCGATAACTTACAAGAATTATAATATAATATTACAACTTTATTATAATTTTTTCGATAATACTTAAAAAATTTAATAAACTACTTTTAATATACTAATTTTCTGTTCAATTTAATAATGAAATTTTATCAAATACTTGTTTCCTATATTTTCCTTCATATTCAGTTATAAAGATATAATAAAAATTCAAGTATTAAATAAAGTCGAATAAATTCTTCATAAAACAGAAGTAAAATACAAATAATTATTGTATATACGAGATATAGAAAAAAATTGCAATAACGTTTATTAATACTTTCTAAAAAAGTGTATAAGCAACACTTACACGAAAAATACTTAAAATAATATCACACTATATTTTCCCGTATAATCATAGTTGCAAATATTCTTTTTCTTCTTTTTACGTACTCGAGTCATTCTACCAAACAGTGTATATAAACACGTACACCCGTTATTTTACCAACACCGCTTGGAATTATAAGTATCTAATTATTTTATTAAGAATGTAACACAGTTTATCTATTTTAAAATTTTCATTTCTAAAATTCATAATTTCATTGATAACATAATTAAATTTTAATAAATTTTTTTGCACTTCTTTTTTATTAATAAAAGTAATTAAATTTTAGGTTTCTTTTTATTTAATTAAAATAAAAACCTGTATTAAATATATTTATTTTCCTTAAAACTTAAAAAAGTTCAAACGCACGTTTATTATTATGCTCTAAAAATTTATTAAATTCGAAAAATGTATACAGAATAACACGATTCGAATAACTATTTAAAAAACAATTTTAACAATATTGATGCTTTTTATGGGTAAACTATTCGAAACAAAGTTTTTTATGATTAACAGACATGTGCATTGTGACGAAGCGAGTAGGAATGCAATTTTCAGCGATGTGAATAAATTTTCTGTACTTCGCCACTCAGGTCTCATCGGAATAAGTTTCAAATAATCAGAAAAATAAATTAACATGGTATTTTTAAATTTAAAGCAAGAAAGTAATCTGCTTTATTTAGATTGGTGTTTTTTCTGCCTAAAAATAGCAAATAAAAAATATTTAGTGATCGGTAAATTGTAAACAATGCTAATAAATACAAAAAAACGGTTAAAGCTTTCAGTACAAAAATAATGTTGCGATGTTTTATTATGTAGTAGAAAACAAAAATTTGGTAATAAGTGTAAAATAAACAAAATGTTCCAAATACCTGGAGAAAAATCAACAAATGAAATAGAAAAATATGAGATTAAAAAATAAATAGATATGTAAAATTGATTTAATAAATAATCGATATATATATATATATTTATATAAGAATACATAAAATTGTATATTAACATAAAATTAATATAATAGTATAAAGATTATATAGATATATATGTGTGAAAATAATTATCTAAACTATTTTAAATTTGGTAAAATTTAGCATGTGAAACAATAAAGACGTAAAGAAACAAAATTATATTAAAATAGTTTATATTAATTTAACTGACCGGTGTAGTCAAAAGTTTCTAGAGTAGGAAAGTCGGAACGTTTGGAGGTAGCATGTTCTATTGTTCAGGACATACACTTGAACTACTACCATATACGGACGCGGAGATTCAAAGTATGCGTGAGCTAAGGCCGTTGTTCGACTATACACGGGGATTAACTTGTATCGACTCAAGAGTTACAGTCGACATGATTTAGTGATGTAAATAGAGAGGATTAGTTTGATGCTGTGAATTGTTGAGTTTATTACACTGCGACTAGGAGATAAAAGACACTCGAATGACTCATGTATTATTTATCCATGGTTACTCTTGAGTTCAAAAGATAATTATCAATCTCATTGGAAAACCATGAAACAATAGTGCCAGTTATTGAGAAATAGAGACTAAAGTAATTAGTTCCATCTATTTTGAGCAAAATGGCAAACAACCGAAATTCCCTTAGTGTTTCAAGTATACGAAACCTATAAAGTTTCACTCTTTCTCTTAACAATCCTGTACTATCTAAAGCCAAGAAATTAATAACAATATTATTTTTCTTGTATCCTTAACAAAAACATTTACTTTATTTAAATGTAAAGAAGTTTTTGTAGTAATGATATT
The DNA here is from genome assembly GCA_018907195.1 of Dolichoris vasculosae. NCBI lineage: Eukaryota > Metazoa > Arthropoda > Insecta > Hymenoptera > Agaonidae > Dolichoris > Dolichoris vasculosae. The sequence continues at coordinate 1,952,807 of JACCHY010000001.1, forward strand.
CAAAGATAATTCAGATGATTCCAACATCTATTAACAGATTATAGTTTTTAACTTAACTTTTCTGAAAAATTATATATTAAATCTTATTGACAGTACTATCAACAAGTTATCCGGAAAATTAATAGATGAGCTAATTAATATAATAAATATAACGACTATCTTTAACGAGTAATATTAGACCGATGGGTCAATATTAATTACCTTCGCTAATAATGGGACAGTTACCACAAGAGTTAGAATAGTAGAATTAGAATCAACGAATAGGATAGTAGAATTAGAATCAGCGAATATAATAGTAGAATTAAAATCAGTGAATGAATTATTTAGATATAATATCATAGATTATCGTTGGAGAAATTATGATCAGCCACGTTCTTTGTATATTTTTTATCATAGATGATTAAGATGGACAAATTAAAGATTATTAGGAAGAATTTTCTTAAGAATTTATACCTAAAATTATATACCATATTGTTAAAAAATACTACATAAAAAATTATTCATAACAAGTACATGCAACTTTATCATCAAAAATCTTTAATTATCAAAATTGATATATATTTCTTTATAGTTTTTACAGTAGAAAAAAATATCATAGACTATCATCTCAAATACGCGTTAAAAATATAATTTGAACCTGTATGAATCACTATTGATATCTATATCTAAAATTGAGAAATCGATGCCTCTCGCTCAGATTATCTTTTCAAGGAATTTAAAGGATCCCTTACTTTGTGTAAAGTGTTTAACTTACTTAAGAAGGAAACTCAAAGATCTTGTACAAAGTAAACCAACAAAAAAGAAAATGCAAATATACAAAAGTGAATTTCAGATCAAATTGTCAAACTACTTATAGACTTGCTAAGGTTGTCACACTGAATCGTACTCCAAGATTGGATGAGTACGAGAATGACGCAGAGCAAATACCATCGAGTCGCAACGTATCCGACCAAGGAATCTGAATAATACGCGCTACAGCAAAATTTCTCGGCAATAATACACAGACAGATAGATATCGCGAGGTTGGCTAATGTCAAAGATCGTCGTTACAAGTTGTGATCAAGTAACAAACAAATCATAGGCCTAGATCAGTGTTACAGTTTCAAGGATTAACAACAACAAAATCCCTTTTCCTTGCGAGCAGAGTTATTTATAATCTTAGTATCGAATCTCGTGCCTGTGTACTTGTTATATATAATGTGCACGTTCACCCACATATGCGATGACCTATGAAATGGTTATGTTTAAAATTACGATAATTCAAATTGTGACTTGTTTAACGTATGTTTTAAATGAATCTATAGATCGTTGGAATACGACATTTATAATGAATTGGCATTTAAATAAAAAATAAATAATCTTTTCCCTATTCTTAATTTTTAATGTACATTCTTCTGGAAGAAAAAGTTATAATATTTAATACAAACTAACACAATAGATAATTATAATTAACTTTACCATGATCAAATCCATCGAAGTATAGAGAATCAAAGCTAACGATACCATAATCATTAAACCGAAATTCTCGAGTTCACACCTATTCAATCGCGCGTCTATATGAGTACTAAAGAAGCTTTCCTGCTAGCAGTGAATCACTACTCTATATTTCAACATATAAGAGATTCGAGGAATACGATACCTATGAGACTCTCTTCGTACAACAGTCCATTAAGGTGTGAGATCAACTACTTGATCTAGATATTGAATACGTGCATGTATTCGTGTATGAGCGTGCAATTTAGCAATTGAATGGATTTGATGAATAAATACTTTAAATTATATATCTCGATTATTTTACTACATTTTATTATCTATAAATATTGCTTTTTCCTGTTTCTTATTCTATCACTTACACTGTTTAGTATTTATTTATCGTTATCGAGTACTTAATCAATAACTTTCTAGAACTCCCACGTAACCGCGGGTTCGGATTTCAATCAAAGATCTAACCAACTCCTATTCCAAATTTAAAATCTTGAATAATTTCTCTAACATACACCGCAATTCCTCACAAATCCTAGTACGCATTTCATTTAAAAATGACTCGGGTTTCTCGGCACAATACCGTATAAAGACTCGAGATCTTTACTTCTTCTTATTTGCCTTGTGTATTCGTTTAATAGTGCTAAGGCATTTCAGAGCCTCGATTAAAAATATATTTTATTTATTTTGAAAGACATTTTCTCTTTTTCCATATATAAGAGTCATATTTCGTATGCCATTTCGTCAATACGATATATAATACTTTATCAGATTCGTTTTACACATTTTACGTATAAAATTACAAATTACTGTCTTTTAATATAAATATGATAGAGCTATATTAAAATTTATAAAAATAATATTCTATTTAAATAAAATTTCCAAACCGGTTAAGTTTCAAACAAATTATTCTAAATATAAATTTCCAAAATAATGTTAAAAATGTGATTACTTAAAAGCTCGAATTTATTTTAGAATATGGCAAATAATTTTAAATTAATAACTTCAAACTTAATAATAAATAAAGAAAAATAATAATATACTTCATAAAAAAAGAAAAATTTCATTAGATAAAAATGAACTTTTATTTAAGACTATATGAAGTGCGCTTGAATGTAGAAAACAAGAACATTTTATATAGATTTTACACTGCAGTATTTGAATTTGCAAAAGTATTTTTTGGTATACTGGCTAACTTAATTACAGAGTAATTTAAAAATTGTTCTATTTTAATGAGATAAAATTTCTTTTTCATTTATAATTTACAATTATCGTTAAAAATTTGCCTATAAATTCAAAAAGAGTTCCAATTAGCGTCGAACGAAAACCTTAATCAGCCTTAAATATTATTAAGCATTTCTAATGAATTTATAAATAGAGAAAATTTATTCTAAAGTAAAGTTTTATATATATATAGAAATGAAACATATTAGCAAATATTATCGTTATTAACATTGCAAGCTAGAAATTTTAAAGGATTGCATAGAAAGGGATTTCCATATACAGTTATGTAAAAAATGAATAATAAATACAAAAATTAGTAAACTCGTTTTTAAGAAATTTAATTTTTAAATAAAATTATTAGATGAAGATACACTAAAAATTATGGAAATATAATTTAAACAAAACTCTATGCAATCTAATACGGTAGTTAAAAAAACCAATAATTAAAATTTTAAATTGCTCTTATAACGTTAATAATATGACTTTAATAAACTACTAAAGTAATTAAAATTTTTTATATATAATGTTAAATCTGATTTTTTATTTTATACACGGTTAACTTTTTTTCTCTGGAAATTTTTTCACTCTCCTTTGAAAATCAGAAAATATCGTAGCCTCTATTTATTGGAAAAAAAAGTAAGCTTATTGAAACATACCTGCGACTGAGAGTCTTTGACCTACAGCCTTGAAATATTTTTATTGTTACTAGAGTACGCAAGAATTATTAAAATTATATAATAAATTGAAAAATAGATTACGCTATAATATGCGTATACTTATAACAAACAAGCGAAGACAAAGACGGTAAAAAATTTGTTGGTAAGACGAAACTGGGACAAATAGAGCTACCGGTCAAATTTGCATCTTGCGGAAAGAAGAAACTTGGGATCCGTTGCTTTTGTCGTATTATGAATAAATAAAATAAGCAAGCAAGCGTATTTAAATTTTGTTATTAAGTCTATAATATAAATTTAAAGAAAAAAGAATATAAGGTGGATCTTACAAAGGGGAAGCAAAACTATTATCAAAGCCTACTTTCTCGGTACCTTAAAGTTGCAAAATATATACGAGTAAGAAAATTTTGAAAAATATAGCATTTACAGTTTGCAAGGAATAGAAATGATAAATATCTGAAATATTTATCTCCCCATAAGTTGCTAGTACATTTATATGAAAATGTGTTTTGTACAACTTCTATATAAATCTGGATCCGCGTAACAGCGACTTTACGCATATATGAACCACAACTGTAATGTATCTTAGAGGAAAGAGATGCGTGAAAGTAAATGCTATACCTTACTATTTCGATATTAAACTTGGCCAATGCTGAAAGCTCCAGGCCATTGGCGATAGTAGGAGAAACAGCGCGAACACGACAGCTCGTTACTTTGATGCAGGTACCGCACTTTTGTGGCTTTGAACTTGCGAGCATCGGCCTCGCATACTTGCACGAAGTATCTATGTATATAGATATACAAGATAAGCGTTTACGAGAAGTAGATAAAATCGTGTTCTTAAAGAAGGTTGTAATGTGGGAAGTCTTTTGTATCGTAAAATGAATATTTTCTTTGCGTGAATTTTACATTCTAAAATATTATCTTTTTAACTGTATGAGATGTAGACATTAATTTAAGTAAGTATACGAGAGACGTATATATGGCGATTTTATCATGCTTGATAATAACTGGTCGTGTGTTAATACGGTTTATTATTAGCTCTATGAAATATTAGAATGAAAAATTAAAACTCGTTATCTTAATTTGAGTAACAAAATGAATATTACTAATAATATATGTGCATATTGTAACATTTTTCATTATTTAGTGATACGTGACATGAATATTTACTAATTTTAAGCATATAAGTTCTGATTATTGGTACATAAAGCAAATGCATATAGCGATGTCTTATAGGTTACAACACATTTTCGTTTTAACGTATTTATGCATTAATACTGTTGAGTTATACGATATCGAAATTATCGACTCAGTATCTAAGTGTTCTAAGTTTATCAATGTATTCACAATATTATGTAAATAAGAGATAATTCTATAGCAAATTACAATGGCGAATTATCAATTTACTTAAATTTAATAGTACTTATTAATTGTATAATGTTTTATAATGTTTTATTTGATTTTTTACAATAATTTCACTTCATTAAAATTATATATACCATCAAATAATTTAAAAATTTTGAAAATAAATCTCATACATTAGTTTCTAAATATATAGATTTATTCATTTATAAATACATGTATATATATATAAATTCTTGATACTAAATTAAAATATTAAGTTATTTTAAAAAGAAAAAGTTTGACCTGTATAAATAAATAATTTTCATTCACTAGAAGAAATAAATAAATGATAATTCGTTACTTAAAATTTTTTATAAATTATAATTCAAAAAATAAGTATATATCAATAACAAATAATAAAAAGTAACACTAAACCTGCTTAAATTTACAAATTAAAATTTTCATCATTGTTTCACAGTCACTAAAATTAAAGTTTCATGAAAAAATATATAAAACTACAATCCGATTAACGTAACAGATAAATTTGAAGTGGCTAAACTTAAAGAAAGATCAGAGAGGATTAAATACCAAGTTGAAATCTCTAACCAATTCGGAATGCTCGATAACGCAGAGGATCGTTGCAATAGCAATGAATTAGAAGCAATTTGGACAAACTTAAGAAAACGATTCAAGTGGTTGATAAACTAATAATAGATTTTAGGGAAAAATGTAAAAATAAATTACTTTATTAAGAAATATAGAAAATGGAATAAAGTAAAATTCAAGTTAATGTATCATAATTAGTATTAAAAATTTATTACTATAAAATTTCATTTTAGACATAACAGTAAATAAATAATTTTACTTATTCTGAAATAAATAGTTTATAAATATATGTTCTATAAAGAAAATATTCGAATTCTAGTAAAATATAATAATCGTATGAAACAATGACCTAATGAATGATATAAATAATGTACTCAATAGACAATAATTGTATCAATACGTTATTCAATATTAACAAAAACAACTGAAAGCATATAAATAATTATAATTAAAAAAATAGTTTATTATAATAACAGAATTATTATTTTCAATTCTAATAATAAAATTTTCCTTAAAATAAAAATATATATATATAAATATAATTATAGAAACATCATGAAAATTCCGCAAAATAAGATAAAAAGATAATAAATTATATTTAAAACTACATTTTATGTAGTTTTATATTATTTTTATGAATATCAGATAAAAACGTATTGTTGTAATTAAATAAATATAATAGTAATTAACAGAATTAAACATGAAACTTAAAAACAATATTATTAAAGTAGACAAGTGTAAGTAACTTGATTTAAAACATATTTCAAATTAAATAATTAAAGCCCAACTAAATGTTTTTAAATAATTTCGTATAAAATGAGTCTCATTTTTATGTTGCTGAAGAAAAGATGACTTTTTCAACTATAAAAATTAGCTGAATAAAAAGTGGTAAATTAAATAATACAAAAATAATTTTAAAACTTATAATCAAATAAATTAAATAGAGGTTTATGATCTGCATCCATAACTATATTTTTTACAAAAAGAACTTGATTTGAAATACAGAAATGTAATGTATTTCCATTTTATTCTTTTAACTTTCAAAATTGGATTGAAACAAACTTACATGTCACATATTTCTTTTGTAGACTGTTCAACTATTTTAGTTAGTAAACTCAAAAAATTTCACAGAACATTGTAACTTTAAATATATTTATGAAATATAAAGATTTAAAAGCTTATATCTCATTACAAAAAACTTATGTAGATAAAATTGGTAATTTAACATAAAATAGTATTAAGAAGTAATAAATATTTTCTACAGAAATTACATTTTTTAATTGAAATAGTAGATTCAAAAATATTTACTATAATTTTGTTTTATTTCCTATCGAATACTTTAAAAGTTTCTGATATAAACGCTTATGATGAGTCCTTTACAAATAATTTACAAAAAGCTAATGAAATTTTCATTTGAGTCAGTTTATAGTTTTTTTAATTTACCAATAATACTCGTTTATTTTGTTATAATTCTAGCATTTTCAAGAACGAAATTTTTATTCCCTAATCGATATCATATATTTAACTGTTATATAATCTATTTTCTTTCCGAATAAGGTGTTTTTATATTTTTATACTTATTAATATAAACATGTTGTCTTTAGCAGATATCAATTTACGAGTAACTGGATGTTATAATTCTGCTAGTATAATAATTAAATGTACTAAAATTATATGTGGAGAGTATGATATATGATAAAAAATATCTTTTGTATTCTTATTTCAAAATATTATAAAAAAATATCGAAATTGGTGGTGCTTTGAAAACTGGAAATACTGGAGTTTAAATAGCTTTATATTTTTATTTTCCTAGGAAAGAAAAATAAATTTTGTTCAAAGCATAAATGTATTTATTTTACAACGAAATAAAATGCTTCCTAAAAAAAAAAACAACGAAACTTAAGTAATTGAATTGAAATATCTCATTGGAAAAAATGTAAAGAATAATGAAATCGGGGTAAAAAAATAAAAAGCCTAAAAAGAAAACTACTTAAGTTTACCATTGGTTCTATAAATGATTTTTCCTCTTTAGGTATTATTATATATTTCGACATCGAAAAATGCGTTATTGAGCCAGAGAGCCTTTTAAGCCTGACAGTGGCGTTCGTGGCTTTGGCGACGTAACTATAATTACGCACGTACGTGGAGACAGACACCAATGGCGCCAGTGTGAATCCAATTACGGTTGATGGCATTTTTGCGCATTACTTCGCGTAAGTCCAAGGTAGATTAGAGGGCGCAAAAAGAGAAAAGAAAATATATACTTACGCGGTTTATCGTTACGGTCTTCGTGTCTTACTTGATTTTTCGTGAAAACCTATAAGGTTTTTTTTTATTCGTTTATTTTCTTTTCGTTTTCTTACCTGTAAATTTTTCGTTTTTAAGAAATAAGGAGACAGAGAGTAACATCATATCCTCTATAGTTTCCTCCAGTATTTGATATAGGTCTTAAGTAATCTCGTAGCAAAAGAAAGTTCTCCAAGAGTTCGAAGACGGTCCTACTCTCTTTTGCCTTTACTTGTCTTTTTTCTTTCTTTCTTTTTTTTGTTTCACTCTATCCGGTCCTCTCGCTTTCTTCTCTAGTGGACCAAGAGGAAACCAAGTATTTGTTTTATTCGAGAGGCAGAATGAAGTCATCGGCTCCTTCCTCTTAATTCACTTAGCGTCATCCTTACTTATACACTCTTCGTTTCTGAAACGAAGACATCTCTTTATTTCTTTCTTTTCCTGTCCCACTTTTTTCTCACTTTTTCATTCTTACCTTACTTTCGTCTCAATTTTCTCTAGATATTGGCAAACAATTCGAGGCCGAATTGACGGATAGATGCCTTGAGGCAAAATACATGTCTTCTAAAGATTCTCTTCCCTTCATAACTACATAAAGAAATAATGAAAAGAAGAAGATAGCGCTAGGTCAATAATCTCAAACTGAAAAGTTTTATTGATTTTACTTTTGTTACTGAATTGACAATTTTGTTTTTGACACAAAACTATAAAATATTCGCTACAGTATTATATGAATTTTTTATTACAACGATTAGATAAATATTCCTAAAATGTACAGTTTAAAATATTTAAATCATTTACAATATTCATTAAAATGTTATATACGATACAATATTTCAAATTAAGAAAAAATAAAGTAATTTTCGAAATAAAATAATGTACCTTTCATCATAATTTAAATTGTCTTATAATAATTACAAAAGTATACAAGCATTTTGGAATTATTCAAAGTTGATAGAAATTTAATTTCTTTATATTTAAACAGAATTTAAAGTAAAAAAAATTTAAATCTATACATAATATTTCACAATTAGTGTCATAAAAATTTATATAAAATATTAGTAAAAATACATAGATTAAAATATAATTTAATGTAAAGGATTAATCTTTTTAAGTTTTAAATTATAATAAATTCATGGTAATTTGAATTTTCTCCAACAAATTTCCTAAAAATAATACCTTGTAAAATAAGAGTTGATTATTATGATAATATTACCTATAAGAATATAGAACATGTAGAAAAGATAAAACATGACATATCACTATCGGTATAAATTCAATGTAATTTACCTGCTATATTATTTTTGTAATAAATAAAAATATGTAAAAAGTCTTTTATAATATAAAATCTAATAATTAATATATATAGTCTTTTTATATTTGACTATTAAAATATTGAGTGAGCATTGTGATTGCTACATTTCTGATTCAACACAATTAAAATTTAATGATTGTCATCGACACTTTTTGGAACACTTTACTTTATAATTACATTTAGTATTTTTAGATATAAAAGGTAACAGAAACTTTTGAAATTTATATTCGATAAAAATATGTAAAATATTAAATATATACCTATAATAACAATAAATAATGTAATCAAATTTTTTTATGATATTACATGTTCTTCGATAAAATGTCAAGCTTTGATTTTGCATTACATTGAATCTATGTATAAGAAAATCGTTGTAATGGTTAAAAAAGATACGAGAGAAATCTTTTCCGATATCCAAAACTCAAATCTTAAACATACATGTGCCATTGTTCAAAAATAGTTAAAATACACGGCCCGTCCAACTTTGCGAAATGAACAGAAACAGTTGCTGTCTTCTCCCTTATTTTTTGTAGGATTCATATAGAAGACAAATACACAATTGTAGGGCAAAAGGAGAGCGGCGCTTTGTTTAGCATTCATTTGGAAGAACCGGAGTGAGAAATATTTCCTTCTCCTTGCTTCTCCGATGAGAACTTGGCCCGCGATGTCGTTTTGTTTTTCCTCGCACTTTTCATGCTTCTCGCTCATCGAGGATGGTTTTTCTACTTTTATTTTTGCGCACTAAAAGCCGTACGACGCATGAGGCAGAGAGCAGTGAAACTCTTAAGAAAGAAGCTTCAGAGTACGGAAAATGGGAGCAAAAATAAATTTCCCTAAAAGTCATGAATGTCGTGTTGGAGTGAAATGATTGTTCAACTGAATTTTTCGTAATTCGAGGACTACGTAGCTCAGAGGACTTTAAACTGGACTCACCGAAGGTTAAGCTCAAACGTTAAATAGTAATGGAATGTAATAATGGAATGTAACATTCTTAGGAATTTTCCCTTGTCTGCTCGCAATCAAAACTATTCAGATAATTTTTAACTTAAATCTACCTTTTTGGAATGATAAGTACAAAATTCCATAATTACTTAAAAATTAAAATTTTAAATTATACGTATTTTAATAATCTTAAACTTATTAAGTCTTAACTCAAAATTACGAATAAAGTTACTTATATTAATGTATATTAAGTTTTAAATATAATAATAACATAGTACAAATAAAAAATAACTTATCAACACATTCGATATCTATGATTGAATAAAATAAAATAACGTAATATTACGTGTCTTATTCGATTCTTTTTAGACTGTATTATCAAATTTATAAAATAAAAAAAGAGAGATTTATTTAAAATCAAGTCTTTCGAAGATTTAACAAAAGATAGTAAAGAAGTCGTGATTGAAAATACAGACCTTTTATTAAGAACAGGTAAAAATATAGGATTTGAAGTAAATCCAAAAGTCAATATATATCTATAACTTATAATAAACCTTGATTAGATTATGAAGAAAGTGATTTAAAATCTAGTTAAATACTCATCTTTGGAAATATCTGAAATTATTTTGGTAAAAAATAAATAGTAAAAATTTAATTAAAAAAGGCTATATGCAAAAAAATATATGAAGGAAAATACTTCTTTTATTTTGTTAATAAATTATTCATATTTTTATCATTCTCATGTAATGTAAATTCATTTTTTTATAAAATCTATCGTTATTCGCATAAATATATGCAAATTTAATTCATGAATTTTTATACACGATTGTATAATTCGTAAAAAATTATGTTGAATAATTTAGAATAAGTATAGAAAGAAAATCTCAAATTATCTAATCATTAGATTTAGAATTTGTATTTAACTCAATATTGAAAGTGTAACAAAATTATACACATTAATACGAGTCTGGCATATACTTAAAAGAAAAATAAAAGAGAAGTATACAGAATTTTATTAGTAGAAACATAAGTAACTTTTAGAAAAATTAAATTAACGGACAAAAAATATCTAATAATACTTATGAAAATTATGTTTTAACTAAATATATTGAAAATTTTTCATAAATAATAAGAAAATATCCTTATATGTATATATATTCAAAGTTTTAATAAATATTATATAATTTTCTATAAGATATATCATAATTTATATATAAGAATAAATTATAGTGTATATCTTTATACTCTGTAAAAATATTTATTATTTAAACCAATCAATTTTTAATCATTTTTTTATTTACTTTATAATAAAATAAGTAAAATAATAATAAATTTTGTATTTATATTACTGTTGAATTTACCAAATATAATAATTTTTTAATATTATATTTTTCTTTGATATAGTTTGTTATTATTAAAAATTTATCTCTGTACTGAAATATAAAGATTATTTAAAAAAATATATAAATTTCTCATAAAAATACAAATATTTTTTATACAATGATAAACTAATTGTTTATCTTTTAATAAAAAGCTTAGAATACTAATTGAACTTTTATTTTAAGATATTCATATTAATGTTTTATTAAAGATTTATGTATACTAAAAAATAATATATCATATTACAAATATTTCTTATCAAATCAATTTATTTTTATAACTTCTAATTATATTTTACAATTATTTAATTGGAATAAAATCTAAATATACTTGATAATAATTCACAATGTAACTTTTACATAAAAATAATACGTTTATACAATTATTTAAAAATAACTATTATCGATTTATATGGACATTAAATGTCATTGCTTCGTTTTGCAATAAAATTAATAAAGTTTGAAGAGTATTTTGGATTTTTCACATTTAAAATTAACTTAATATTATTTCATTATGCATACATCATGCATTAACTAGTTTTCAAGTGCACCGAAATTGCTTAGGTATAATGAATTATAACTAACTTAAAAATTTACGTTTTTTTTATTTTTTAATTACAGATTAGTCCAAATTTTTGTATGATAACGGTGATATATTATAAAATTTCATAGTTTTTGTACTTCTAGATAGCAAATATTATAAATAAAGAATGTTTTTATTTTCTATATACATAGTTAATCCAACTCTTGATTACTAATATATAGATAATATATAACTAAAAATAATATAAAACATAAATTTATTAATTAGATGTATAGTTATATAATATAAAATATTTACTTATAACTATTGATTTAAAAAATTATTTTGTTGAAGGAGATAGCTATATTTTTGATGATAATTGTATCAAAACTAAAGTTGTTAATATATTACGAATGAAAAATGATATTTAATCGATTTAAATTGAAAAATATATAAATTATATTTATGATAAAAATAAATCGATTTATAAAATATTTACAGATTTGAAATTGGAATTAGTAACGAAGTTTACTATGCAAATAAGTTTATTATTAAATTAAAATGTTATCATTGATTATTTCATGGATAAATATTAATTATAAATTAAAAAAAATTAATTAAATGAATATTTAATATATTAGGAATAAAATATAGTTAATTTAATTACATATCAATTTTTAGAAAATAAGAAAACATTATTATTAAAGGCCTAATAACCTAAATTCGTAGACTATTTAAACATTTTCAACTCTATCTAATATGTTATGTACAAAGTAAAAAGTTTTAAGATGATATACCAAGGGTTTTAATGGTTGTTAAATCGCATATGTACTACAGTTTGTCAAAAAATATAGTGTAGATCGACTTATGTACGTGACTTCATTATAAAAATATAAAACTTGTTTGCTGAATTTAAAAGTTTCCAGATATATTGATTATTTAAAAATTTCTTGTTATTTTAAAATCTTCAATATAATGAAACTAATTTAATATATTCCCTTTTTATTTATAAAAGGTTATTTACGACATATAATTTCTCATCAAAAATATACAGGCATGATTTTAATGTAAAATTTAACACTCTTAGATCACAATCAAAGATTTCTACGAACCCTTCATATAGAAAAAAAAAAATTACACTTCATATATAAAATTATCCCACGATTATTTAATATTTCTAATTCTAAATCCGTTTCAAATAGAAGAAATAAATTGATTTTTATAAAAACAACATTATTATTATTTAATTTTTTAACATATATTTTATGTATTAAAGAAATTAATTATTTATTATCCCGATGAAAATTTATAACTACTCGAAATAAACAAATGAAAAAATTAGTCTTAGTTTGTACTCTTGATTTAGCACATTTCTTTTTTTGAAAGAACCTACCAGTTGCATCTACCTGATGCTACTGTAGAATTTGATACTTCTTTCATTGATTTACTATGTTGGTTCTTTATACATTAATATGAAAATTTCTAAAAACCGTTGAATTTATTCACAAATTATTTAAATTTATTTTAATTTCGTTTAATTAATGTAATACAATGTTAAAGGTATTTTTTATTTAAAGTATGAAAGCAAAAGAACTCAAAAAGTTATTTAGTAAATATTCTATTATAAAAATATAATAGTTCTTATATCAAAAATTAATTAAGATATTAAGAAAATTTAAATAAAATAATAAGAAAGATTTTTTAAGTCATTGAAATATTATATAAAATAAAAATATTATCTACAAAACGATTTTTAGAATCTTTCAATTATTTTAATTATTATAAATATTTAAAAACTTCAAAATTATTAATTATTTCTTTATAAAAAATAATATATCTAATAAAATCTAATTTTTAAAAGGAATATAGTTAAGGAAGCATTACATTTAAAATTTCTAATAGATATTAAATTTTTTAAATAATTTTTAAAATATTATATAATTTTCTATAATATGTAAGGAAATTTTTTCTTTTGCAATTTAGGTTATAGATATTTATTACAATTAATAGTCAACTACTAATGTATCAAAAACTAAAAGTATACTTGAAGATATTATTTTAAACTTTAAAAGAATTTAGGATAGTTAATACCTTCAATTCCTCAAACTCACTACTTGACTTTAAAAGTTCAGTCTGTATACTTATTATCGATCAAAGTCAAAGTTTGTACAAAGCGTGAAACAAAGTACAAGTACAAATTGTATATATAGTTAGTCAATACTTTTTCGCATTATTCGACATTCAATTTGAATGTCTGTCTTATTCTTTAAATGTGTAAATAAAAATAAAGTTATATAAAAACAGAAATTTTTGACGCAGATCTAATCTAATTTTGATTATTTTTTTTATTTTTTACACTATCATATCAAATAATAATTGTGCTTAGTAAATGCACTTTAAACGAATAGTAATAAAATGAACGTTTATTATCTATTATTACTAATTTATTATATGTAATACTCTTTTATAATAATTATTTAATAAGTTGTATAATATAATAGATTTGAAAAAATGAATCTATTTTGATATATTTTTCAATCAATAAGTAATTTATTTGATATTTTTTAACTATTTAACGTATGTTTATTATTTAATGAATTTATAATTTCTTAAAAACTCCAAGTTTTATTTAATTTGATATATATAATTTAAATAGGAAATAAGTATGAATAAGTTGGATACTTATAAATAAATATGAAATAATTAAATTTAATAATTGCATTTATTTAAAAATTTTTGCTATATGAAAAATATATTTTAATTAAATTATAGACATGATTTAATTAATTCAAATTTAGTCTAAATTTTTAATAATAGATTTAACTAAAATAAAGATTGTAACTCAGAAATAAAAATTAATAAATTGTAATTTACAATTACGAACAACTAATTCTGTTTTGATACTTCTAGTTATGAATAAAGAAAATGTAATAGTTAATTTAATTATGAATGCTGTCAATAAATAAAGCTAAATTTATGAGAATAGAATTGTACTTTTTAATTTATGATATTTTAATTATAAGCTCATTGTTGATAAAGTCAAAATGAATTACTTCATAATATTACTTATCTATGTGCAATATGCAATGATACTCGATCTTCATACGACTAGAATCTGTGATAATAAAGTTCAAACATTATAATATTTTATTTTGGAAATTTGATATAAACTATGCCTACATATCATATTTAGACTAATGAAAATCAAAATTGTCCCAAGTAGATTTCGCAATTAATTATCTCATAAAGTCTATAAATGTTAATTATTTCTAAATAATACAGGAAGAGTCATAAGAGATATTAAGCACCTTGCGTGAATCACGTAATCAGAAGCTTCGTATACGAAAGTATAGTTAATCTATTATAGAAACCCCTTATTATAATCTACTTTATTATAATTATAATCAGAAAATTATATTATGATAATATGATATCCATCATTTTAAAATATTTCTAAACCTGTATATAAAATTTTTGTATTATTATCCATGTAAAAATGTTATCAATTAGATTCTTGTTTACATTTATATTATTAATAGAAAATCATAAAAAGTAATTTTATTCTTTTCGTCTACTTATTACTTAATATAATTTTAAAATATACGAATTACATGAAAAGTTGTATATTTTTAGATGATAATATTAAATGGTTAATATAATAATATATTATGCAAATTTAATAATGTTGATAATTAATTACATAAATTTTGATTTATATTTTAATTCATATATACAATTATTATAGATTTTTTTAAATATTATAATTTAAAAAATTATTATAGTTAGACAATTTATATTGTATTTGAAAAAACTCTACTTTTTATTAATATTATCAATATTTTTTTAAGATATTTGAAAAATTATTTATTACGTAGATTCTTATTTAAAAAAATAATAAAACTACGCATTTAAGAAATAAATGTAACTTCTCGAACCATTATGGAAATTAGGAGATTTAAACTTAGATATTTACTCTATAAGTAATTATAATCAATATGAGAGAGCTTTGATTTTTTAGTGGAAGTTATAATTATAACAGTTATTTTACTCATTATCAACAATAAAAACAAATAACAGTTTTTTAATAATTCTACCAATAAGCTATGTTGTTGTTTTAGTTAAAATTAAGTTTCAACTAATTTAAATATTTATTTGATTCAATGAAACGACCATTAAGCTAATTTATAAAAAGTAGTTTTAAATATTTTTCTTTTAGCGCTATACTGTAAAGTCGTCCGAAACTTAAATATTGTTAGTTAAAGAGTTTAGCGCTTCATAGGAAAAAGCAATGTTGGAATAATAATTAAAACTTTGGTCCTCAATAATAGATTCTCTACATCAGAAATAACATGATGACTCTCAACAGCAAAAATAACAGTAATGGAAATAATCGAAGTATTAAAAACAAAATGCAAGAACATCAAAATATAAATGTGAATGTTTTTTCTATAATAATTTAATCTCTATTTTCATTCTGTGTACTGTGAACAATTAGTGTCACGTATTTCTTTTTATTCTTGCTATGCCGCTCTTACTTTTCTGATTCTAGGAACTACGTTGACTGCCCTTTAAGACACTCAAGACAAATAAAATGAAGCAAAATGAAATAAAAACGGACATAACTGCGTTGGAGAGAAAACCTGTGATAAGTATTTAATACTTGTTATAATGAATACTGTGACGATTATATGTTAAAACATCACAGATATAGAAATATATGTAATGTGTTAATTTTTTTATTTTCTTATAATTACATTTTATAAAATTTTTTATTTCTTCAAAATTTAAAAAAAACGTTAGAACACTAATTTAAAAAATATTTTTTATTTTGTTTATACCATAGTTATAGAATAAAAGAAATGGTCACAAAAATATAAAAATTGAAACAGGTACAAGAAATAAAAAGCGTTCAAGCATTTGAGCGCGAAGAATTGCATACAAATAAAATGAAACATAAAAAAAAGAAAAGTTGTTAAAAAAGTTTATAAAAAATATATTAAGAATTACGTAGTGAAATAATACAGTGTAAAATATAAGAAAAAATAATCATACATACATAATTATTAATCGATAGAGACATTCTCTTACACGAATACATATAATTTTATAGTGAAGTTATAAAAATGATGTTCATCGAAATTTACAATTCTATTAATTCTATGAATATCGTAAAATACTATACAATCAAAAAATTATTTTTATGATTTCATTAAAAAATACTAAATAATAAAGTGCCAAAAATTTATATGTGTAAAATAAAAAAAAGTACATTTAAAAGTAATGCAAAGATCATTTATGACGAATATTAGTTTGTATGTACATTAAAAATCAAAACTAAATGGTATTATTGATTTCTTTTATTTATTTGTTCTATAAAAGTATTATTAAATCATAGATAATCGATACTTAATATAAATAGTAAAACAAAAAGATCCATGATAAAAGAAAACTCATATAGAAAAGATTTTATCCAGATTCAAAAAAGAATATAAAAAGGAGAGATTTTTTTGTCCGCTATATCATTTTAAACCTTTTGTGCATAAAAATGTCTAATATATGTAAAATAAGAAAAAGTGATAAAATTGTTCGTTTAAATTAATTATATCATGCTTCTATAAATTTTTATAATAAGATTAAATGATCGCAAGTAATAAATTACGAACTTTAAAAAAATTATTTCTATCGGATGAACACATTTATATCAAAATAGAATGTAAAACAAGAATAAAAGGGAATATAAATGAAGAAATATAAATAACAAGATACATTTTACAACGAATATTTGACTATCAAAAGCAAATTTAGTATTACGCGTAGTTTAGTTTAAAATTATTTACAAATAAATTACTGCAGAGTAACAATTATTACATATACTCTTTAATGCAAATTTATAAACATAAACGGTCATTGAAAAGGAAGTTCGAAATATAAATAACCTGCCTTTTCGTCAGCTAATCATCAATTATTTATTACAAACGCTAGGTTTTAAAGTAAATTTCCACGTAGTGTCTCGAATTTAATCAAGCTCACCGTTTCGTTTTCTAATACAAAATGCATAACACGCCTGTAGAGTAAAAATTCGAGCGCTGAAACTCAAGCTTAAAACGATCGGCGTCCGTGAAAAAATTTACAATTCGCTCTTAATTAATAATACATTCCCGTGCATTTCCAGCGAATACCGAATTTATCGATCCATCGAAATTCTCCTATCCCAAATCTTCGAAATTGATCAGAAGGGATAAATGTAAAAGACGTCGGGATCGTTGTAACTCCTGGAAGAAACAGAATCCCGCCAAGAAGAGTAACAGCGAGAGTGAGTGAGAGAGAGAGAGAGAGGGGGAGAGAGAGAGCACCCGTGGACAGTGGTGGGAGCGCCAAGGGTTGGAGGGGGTCGAAAGGGGGTTGCAAGGGGGTGCCGCAAGCGCCGAAACGGCCTGAACGAAGGCGCGCGTCGCCGGTGGTATATACCGAGTAGCGGGACAAAGACGGGAACGATTGTGCGCTCGCGCTACAGTCGCACCGCGACACCCCCGCAGAGTGAAACCGCGCGAGCGGCCCGCGGCTCAGTTACCCGTTTCCAGAGCTCCGGACCGAGCATCAACGGAGCGCGCGGGATTTTCCGTTTTCCTTTTGTTTATCCGCGCGGACGATACGCAAGTTGGGAAGTGAAGCCCGGGGTTGGAGAAGAGGTCGAGGGATCCGAGCGCCAGTTCGGTGAGTGCCTGGGGTATACCTTTTTATTTTTCGCTAGGGAGCCGACGGGGGAGTTGTAAAAGAACCGTTTGGATGGATCGAGAGGTAATGGCCAAACGAGCCGGTAGCGGTTAAACGCGGTATCTCCGAACAAGTGTCTGCTCGTGCGCGAGCTCCCGGTCGTAAAGGGCACCGTCGACTTTTTACGAGTGAAGAGGGCCGGAAGCGTCGAGGGTGCTAAGTACGTGGGCAGGGCGAAAACGAGGGAGAATAATTAATAAAATCTCACGGAGGAGAGAAAGCGCGTTGAGCGATAAGAGGCGGAAGGATTGAAGAGCGGAGGCGCGCCAACTCAGGCAACGGTTCGTTTGCGTTATGGGTGAAAGGCAATTTTTTCCGGGCCGTTTTCATTTGCATTCGGTTAGCCGCTGTTTGCTCGTTTCGTTACTGCTGGCGAGACTGCTCTTTATTTATCGCTGGACATTTTTCTTCCGCTCTAGGCCCATCCGAGGATCGCACCAACGCTCGATGTAACGACTGACTTTGCGGTTCGTAAATTGCCGGTAGTTTTGAAGCGCGATGGATCGCGCAAATTTTTACCGATGACTCGTTTGATACGGTTAACGCTCGGTCGACTCGCGATATATATTTAGTAAAAGTTTTTATAGCTTTGGAAATAGGTATAACGGAGATACGTCTTTGTCGAAAATTGTGCGATGACCCTTAGATTAATTTTAAATTACAACCTTTGTACACTTGTAATCAAAATAAATATTCGATAGCTTTCGTTTACGAGATAAATTAAGCACATACGTTAAATAAATTTTAAGATCAATATTTAACTTTCGGTAAATTCGAATACATTATAATTTAACTCTACATTTATAGCTGAAAAACGATGGCAAAAAGAAGAATAAGAAGGATTACGTGTCGCGTTGAACTTAAACGAAGAAAATTGCTCGAGCCAAAAATTTGGTAGTAAATTATAATTTTTAAATTTTTAAACCAAGTTAATTTCTCGGTAACATTTTCTATCAAGTTAACTAAGTAAAGTATTATAAATTCATAACTCATAATATATTCAAATGTACATTTTTCAAAGAGATAATTATGTATCGTATATACACTATAAAAAGAATTAGCATTTTAAGTTCGGTATTTTGCCAATTTTCAGGGTATTACACGATACCAACGGTATGTTCGTTTATCCATATTACACTAAAAATAAGTTATTTTCGCATTAAAAAGAATCGTTCGGACTATACAAAGTAATAACGTAGATATTTATGATCGATGAAATTTCAATTATGTACATTTTTAAGTTTGACCTCTATATCTGTGTGTTATAAAAATATTACATGTCGTACTTATACACTTGAAAATAGTGGGAAATATTTTTCAAACACAATGTAACTATTACAAACTTGAAGCTCGGATAATAAAATTATATATTGCAAATTAAAACCATAGATATTAAATATTTTTATAGCCATAAGTATATACTAAATATATACTAGGAGAAAAATATGTCAATAATATTATGAATTTAGTTCCAAAATTTATAAATTTTAATACGATAACGATAAAAGCATTAAAAATATTAACTGCTTTTCATAAACTCTTGTAACTCAAAGGATATTTATACGAACATGTTCATAAACGTAAATTTTTTAATTTTTAGTTTTGTGAAACTTATTTATGGTATCTTAAATTTTAAATAATATCTTCATTTAAATTTAAAAAAATGATAGAATGATACTTTAAAAAAAAATGGGTAAAACTCTAAATATAACAACGAAAATAATGTGTTCAAATTAGTTATATATAAACCAGTTTTAAAAGATTTCAATTTATTTTATAAACGTTGAACATCTTATAGGAGAATTTGGAAAAAATATGAATGAGATAGTTTGACACTGATAAGGCACTACAAATTCTTGTTTGCATACATAAAATGAAAATTTATGAAAATTGTGTTACCAGTCTCCTAAAACTAAAATGAAAAAATTTCAAAAATTAGAATAGCTCTCATTTAATAATATTAATAAATTGGCGAATACCAATTTAGATATATTATTTTGATTATTTCATATAATAAAGAAATTATATGTTTATAATATTTCTTTACGATATATAAAAATTATGAAATAATAGTTTGAATATTTTAAAATGAAGAAAAAATCTTAAACACGATTATTTTAAAATTATTTAATAAAATGCGATATTCTTTAATATCTATATTTAAATTTTATTCTAGATTAAAGTATATTATTAAATTATTAACTTTGTTAACTGCACAAAAAAGTATATCGATAAAAATATCATATATGTTCAAAGTTTCAAATGGATACTATAATTATATTATATTTAACATGAAACTGTTACTTTTTTCATTATTTTAAATTCAAAATATTAATTCATTTTATTTTTAAGCAAAATAATATCCTTACATTATCATTTGCAATTTTTAAGTTAAAATCATATATTTAAAGATCAAATTTTATAGTAGGAAAACTTAACAAATAAAGTTATCTGTAAAATGTTTCCTATGAAGAAAAATAAAGAAAAAGTTTTTTATTGAATTTCTAATTTAATCTATCAACTTAGCTTTGCTATATAAATACCTAACATTTTAGAAAATAATTTTTAAAAATCGAAAATTTATAACAACCTAAAAAATAAAACAAATCCAAAAAATTTTTTAAATATATGTCAAGAAAAATAATGTAAATTTTATCATACTATTTTAATTCCATACATTAATCAATATATATTCACAATGAAGGAATCAAGTGAAACTTTTTACAATCATAGCTACAACTATTAGATAACAAAAATGAAATTCAGGCTTCACAACTATTGTTTTGAAACGCGTATCAATAAACGACTAATTTTTGAAGTTTGCTATGTATACCGAGTTGATGTCGATTTCATTATCAACTTTAATTAAAATAAATTCACGATAAAAATGCATTTTTATAATATTTCATATAATATTTCTTCCTAAATAAAACCATGATTAGTTAATACAGTTATCTGATACAATAAATAATATACAATAACTATAAATTATCGATATAAAACATTCAAAATCAGTCTAACATATAAGAATATAATATTTCGATATGTAAGTATAAATAATATTTTATTCCATACTCCCATATCCGCATATTATAAAATAACATAAAAATTATTAATTTATCTTATATATACTTTTAAATTATGAATTAATAAATAAAAATAAGAAACATAATGGTAAGTACAGCATCATGTACAACATGTTTCGTTTAAAAGTATTTTTAAAAAACGAAGAAATGAAAAAACTGAACCCGATTAAAAGTTAGATGCTTTTATGTCGCGTATACATTGACGGATTATCCGTTACAGGGATTAACCTTTACTTTCATCAAGCTAAACAGAAGGTCTAGTATATATAATCATAAAAAGTAAAATACATCTATCTTTTTACTCAAAAAATTCAACTAACTCGAACTAATAGATTGTTGTTTATTATCAAGTTAGCCTTAGTTTTGAAATATGTGCCGAATAGATATGTGAAATACATTGTATTTCATATATGAAAACTTAATGTTCAAAAACTACCAAAAAATAGTCAAAATACATATTTTCATAATAAATAAAAAACTAATTAGAGTTTTTAAAAGTTAAAAAATATGAAAATAGTTATAAATATGTATTGTTGAATATTATTAATAAAATAGTATTATTGGAACCAATTCTAGTTTATTATATTCGATTAAAACAAAGGATTTTCTATACTTTTATTCCTTTTACTCAGTTTAATTGTAAAAATTAAATTTAAAAAACTAAGATCTGTGAAATAATCTACTTATTCCTTTGAACAATTAAATTTAATCAACATTAAAATCTATGAATCAACGTTATCTAATTTAAAAATTCTGAAATTTAATATAATGAGCTACTTTACTAGAAAAATCTTATTCGTTTGATTAATCTTATTTTAATTTCATATCGCTACAATATAGATATATATTTATAATTTTTTAAATCAAACAATATGTAAAACATTATTTCATTTATTGATATTTATCGATGTTAATTGATTAGAACGATGCAAATATCTGAAAACTTGGCCTAGTTTTAAATAAATATATTTATGAAGAAATAATAAACATTTAGAATATAATTATTGAATTTTAGATCTTGAATAAAAAAAATAAAATGGCATACTGCAATTTTATGAGATAAAATTTTAATTAAAATTTTTTATGCTTGTTATAATTTTCTAATAGCGTCGATGGTTTCCCAATAAAACAAAATAATTAGTAACGAATATATCGTTAAAGAAAGTAATACTTTCGAAATATTAAAATTTATAATTTTAGCTACTTTTGAAATTGAGTTTATTATATAAAGGCGTTATACTTAAAACTGACGTAGTACAATAAATATGACAATTTGTCAGAAAAACAATCTGGTAAAAAAAATCATATTGACTTCCTATTAGATGTACTCATACATATTTCTAAGGAAAACAACTACTCTCTTTAGAAAATTTTTCGTTAGCTAAAATATAACACAAACGATGATTAATCACTCTTGAAAAGAATGTGAAGGATCGCATATAAGTTTTTTTATAGTAATTGCACTCCAAGTACGTAAACCCCAGAAGGTTACTCATACTCGTATAACCGTATGTGAGTAACCTTTTCTGCCAAAGATCCTTTTGCAAATTTGCAAACTGATGTTCGCTCGCAGCAGCTGCACATTGTCGATAAACTTGCAACAGGTATATGATCTTTTCTCGTTGTGTAAACGCGAGAATTTCGACTTGTGGGAATCAGGTAGCGAATACTGACTATGTACGTATGATCCTGTATATCTTTTCGACGGGCACTGCGTGAAAACTAGTTTGGGAACATCAACTAACATTGGATTAATCGAGCGTAGGAACTCACTACTACTCGTTTATCGATTCCAGCGAGCGAGAGGAAAAGATCGTCTCGCTATTTCGTTCGCTCTTTTCTTTTTCCCTGCCCGAGGCAATTTTCGCGTTATTGAAGTACTTGCACGAAATTTCTTATAACCCGCTTCCACCGCGGTTCATTTTATTGGGCATAATTTTCAATAAGAACTAATAAGTGGAGGATATCGGTGTAGTGAATTTAGCAAGCTACTCTGTAAATAGACAGCTGACACATTTCTTCACCGATGATGAAATATTTGCGAGCGGATAATATAATCTTGGATGAGGTGGGAGGATGCTGAAAGCCACCAGAGATATGAAGTACATGGAAGCTAATTTCGGTTTTTCATACTCATCTTTCATCTAATCGATAATAGTTCATGATTGAATTTCAAACAATTTGTGTACTCAATTATAAGTAAATTAATCTTAATTTATACGCGTTCAATTAATATATTCCATTTCCAATTTTCTTCTCCTATAATTTAAAAATACAGTGTCACATTAATTCTACAATAAGTAGATATAATTTTCTACATATTTGAATTGAATACATTTTATTGTACTAAATATTGTGTTTCGTAATAAAACAATATTGACATTATCTAATTAAATCATTATCTATTTATATAAAAACTAATCATTAATCATTATAATATTTTTATCAAAAACAGAGGATCTTGGACATAACCAAAAATTTTTAATAAGCAGAAGGTTCTAAAAAACTTTCTGTGAATTCATAAGCTCATATTATACATTATAAATAGAAACTTGATTTTTAAATACTAATTTGTATACATGTAAATTCGTATTTCCTCCAGAATCTCCCTCGGGTAAGAAAATTTAATCTAGAAAAATATTTTAAGACATTCTTTCAACGATGAAAAAATGTTTTCAGACGCTTTTAATGTAACAATTAAAATATTTAAATTGTGGAAAAAGATAAGAATGAGAAATACAAGAACTACATAATTGCTTTAATAGAAGATTAAAATTATGCGGTAACAATGGTAGTAATAATTTTACTAACAAGAAGAATTTACAACTTATAGGAAATATAATTTGATCAGATTTTATTTTACTTAAAAGTTAAAACTAGTATACGTAACTGAATCTCATCTAGGCTATATTCTGAAATATAAATTATTATACAAACAAGTTTATATGAAACACTTGATATATTGAATTAGTAAAAACTTATACACCTGTAAATAATTATTACTCTATAATTTATGCTGAATTTGAAGAATTTTGATATAATTATATATATAAATACGAATAAGAACATCAATCAGAATATCAAATTTCACAAATATATAGTTTCAAATTAATTTCTTTAGGTTAGATTATACGATTACTGTATGTCAATAATAAAATAATGAATTTTAATTTGTAACAAAATATTGTAATTCAATAAATATTATATTTTAGAAATGAGATGATAATAATTACCATTAAAATTGTATTTTATAATTTTGACATATAAAGTTTATGTACTTGTTAAATATAATTGCAATTATTAATGATTAAAATAAAATTATAAGTAATTAAATCTATTAATTAAAGGCAGTACTTCGTTCGTACAAAAAAGCCGATAATTAAAAAAATTATCGAAGTAAACATATACATATTGAGATTATACATTCATATACTATTACGCGTAGCTGAGTAATATTTTCAATATTAACCCACTTTCTACAATAGCATTTAAAGTTCCAAAGTTTTCGTATACAAAAGTACCTATACAATTGTAGCATATTACAGTTAAAGTAATTTATAGAGATATTGTTTTAAAAAATATTTTTTCGCAATATTTATGTACAAATTACAATTTAATGTTACTATAATTAAAGAATTCTTAATTCAATAACTTAATTACTTTCTTTTCACCGTTATTTACATCTTCAGTCGTAATAAAATTAAAATATTTTCTCGCTTTTACAAATAATTAAGTTTGCGCGATTTTATAATCTTTTTTAGGTGATATCTTTAGATAATCTATTATTAAGTTTGCTTATTTTTCGATAAAAGATTTTAACTATAGACACATCGATGAGTTTTGATAAATGCCGTCAAAACGAAATCCGTCATTCGCATGCAACTCACACATCTGCTTTGTGAGCAATAACAAATAGAAAAAAGAAGAAAAAAACAATAAAAAGAATCACAGGTACGAATGAAGAAATAGTCGAGCGATAAATTCCCCAATTGAGAACGAATAGATTTTTTTTAGTTCTGCAGTCAATTCAGGAACTGCGTGGATAAAAACAACAGAAAAATCGTCGCGCGTATTCGTTTTACCAAGTACCAAGTTTACGAGCCTATCATGTCCGCCGCACAAGTAACATCGCCTCAGGGCTTTCCGGAAAAGCGACTCTGGTCTGTTGGGTTGGAAAGGCGTCAGTGCAAAGGCGGGATAATTGTTTCATGTAAATGGAACGTTTATTGGACGGACGCTCTCGGGACTCCATCTTCTGTCTTTTTCTCCGTTCTTGCGGAGACGTCAAAATAAATACGCGTGTCTATTGGCTATTTATATAACCGAGGGATGGATATTTCCGACGCAGTTAAAAGATAATTGTACGAATGCTAACCGCCTATGATTTTCTTTTTTATCTAATTGATTTAGGGAAATATTATGATCCGATATTGACATCAGAATACACTTTCTAAATTAATAAAATTTAAAGTGATTAAGAACACGGAGGTCATAAATAGCATTGAAAAGTTTATTAAAATATTATTTAATAATTTTAAATTTAGGATTGCTTTTTAAAAAAAATTTTACAATTTTACTTGCTTTATTATTACAACCTCAATACTTACATCGTTAGCTTTTTATTATTAATTTTAAGAAATACCGAAAAAACCTCAAATCTGCAATATTGTGCAACTTTACGAAAATATAATAAAGCTTCATAATAAAATACTTGTAAAATAAAAATCTTATCCAAATTCCTTTTTAAAAAATCTTATTCAATCTATATAATTTTGCAAAAATTTATTTTAAAAATATTTAAAGAATTTTTCTACCAGTATAAAATAAAATATTATTAGAATGTGATGTAGAAAATTAAGTATTAAATTTTGCTCTATGATTAAGCTATGAGAACGACTAGAAAAAAAATACGTATCGATAATTCGGTTCTAAGAGAAACAGGATTCGTTATAAAATCTAAAGATCTCGTATTCAAATCTCGGATGAATAAAACCGTTTACGCGAATTTTTCTCTAGAATCATTCTTTTCATTATTCTTACGTAAAAACATAAATTTAAACGACATTTTCTTAATGGGTTGTATTATTTTTTTCATTTATAAATTATCGATTCAAAACTTATGAAAATGGATCGATATCTTATGTGAGTTTATTACGTAATTGATTATTATATAACTATTCCTATTAACAGTTGAATTTTAATTTTCAAGCATCAGAATTTAAGTATTTTCAAAAATGCAACTGGCACATTACTTTTCATAAAATTTAATTTACATTTAATTAAAATCGTAATTTTTTAACTTTTGATATAATTTTTGTTCACTGTAGCAAAATGCTTAAAAGTCTTCCACTTGTAACTAATATATCGTTAATTTAAGAAATATCTCATAATTATTAGAGTAAAATTTTAAAAAGTAAATAGTAAAAAGTAAACTTTCTTCCACAAATTGAAATCGTATTTTTATTTTTTGTATATATTTTTGTATCGATTAGAATAAAATGTTTGTAAAACGAAGAAAATTTTTCTAAAAAAGTACTGCGCTCGATTGTTAATATTACGAATGGTTCCGATGACGCTTCCAGCATAAAAAGAACTTTATGCATCAGTCATGATTTTTTACTAGGTCACATCGGAATATGAGAAATCCCAAATCGGTCACGGTTAAAACAGAAATCCGCGAAATAGTCTGTGCGAACCATTTCGCGCTCTTTAAAAAAAAAAAAACGTGCTCGCGGAAACGGCCAATCTTGTTTTAAAGCTCCCGTGCGTATTCTAGTGCCGAAAATTTATTCATTCTCACTTGGGCAGTGTGGAATTTAGTGCGCCGGTCGGATGGCGTAATTAAGAAGCGTAAAGCAGTGCGCTTGCGTCGCTCGGACGATCCCGATGGTGCAAGTACACATCCCTACTTGTACATACAACAGACTCCGGCTGGCTGCGAACGATAAAAAAAGGAGAGTAAAAAAGAAGCGCTGATTTCCATATTCATTTGCGGTATGAGTGCGATACCTTGGATGCATTTGCATATTCAAGTAAATGAAGTAGAATATTACCGGCTGCAGTCACGTGCTAAGGGTGCGACTCTTATTCATAGTTCAACAGGCTTTGGAAAATAATAAGGCTCCGTTATGCCACTGCTCGAGAAATGCTGGAATATCGTATAAGATCGAGCCAACCGAGGTTCGGTTAAAAAACAAACTTAATCGCTCGTTCTCTTACTCCCTAACTTACTTTTCCTTCTTTCTTATTCTACCTCTACTCGAGTCGCGACACCGAGTCGTTACTCTCCTCCTCCTCTGGATGATTGCCAATGAATGCTTAAGCGGCTTCGAAGTAGGCGACCTGTTGATGGTCTACGAGTAGTTGCGCGCATGATGTATAAAGGGTCAGCGACGTATACAATTCACACGTATCTGTAGCTTCGAGTACGAGATTCGCGTGTGTGGAAAGTTCAAAAAGAAGAAATAGAGTAAGAGAGAGAGTGTGTGTGTGAGAGAGAGAGAAGACATGATTATATAGGGGCCTATGTATACTTTATCGAACCATGTTCCACTACATTTGAACATCGATTGGATTTTCGATTGTCTGTATATGTATTGAATAGTTGCTTCGTTCATACCCCTACAACGCCTTTTTGCCGATGAGAGGAAAAACTCGTTATTCGACTTTTTGAAAAACGTATTACTGAGGATAATGTGCTATAAAAGCTTTTGGAAGTTCTAGCTCAGGGGGAGTATATTTAATTTTTGTAAGAGCCTGCGATGCTCCGGCCGTAATTTAATGTATCGAGCTTAGATGCACTGGTTGTTTCAGACTAGATTTTTGGTACAAACACTTTAATTTTCAATAATAGTTATATCACGTATTTTTCTTCTGTTCTCTTCCACCATAAATTAATTGTTCTGAAAATTTTTTGTTGTTGCTTTATCTCGCTTAATAACGAAAAATAATATATTTATTTTATATTACGTTATCAACTTATATTAAGATAATTATTTTTAATATGAAACTATTGTTCATAATTATATTAATTTAAAATTATAGCTTCATCGTAAAATTCATAATCTTAAAATCGACGCCTTTATTTCAAGTTTTTAATGATATATAAATAGATGAAAATTATATCAATCAATGCATTTATCTCTCGATATTAATATTATTATTCTCACTTGAACTTTGTATTAATAATCATCATGTATTTGATCACCCTTAATTTATATTTATTATTATTTTTATTGAAAAATAATTGAATTTACGATTAAATAATTTTCATTATAATATTTCTGCGAAATATTTTTATTATCATATCATTGAACGAATATTTGTTATAATATATAACAAAACTTTATAAAAATTAAAAGCTATAGTTAATACTAAAATATTATTGTTATTAATTATGTATAATAGATTTCGAAGTGTTATCATGATCATAAAATAAAGAAGCATTGAATTTACTAAAATATAATTAAATTACTATGTTCATAAAATAATCATTTTATCAACTTCATGTTGAAATTAAATAGAATAATTGTAAATATATTTAATTTCTGTAAATAATTATTCGACTAATTTTTTTTTACTCGTATGATCTATACAAATTTTACATTGTTATGAAATCCAAAATGAAATGAATAATCTAAATGGTAATTTCATTGTCGCAATGGATACTTTCAACCTTCATTTTCCTAGCGAGTAAAACTTGTATGTGTATATATATTAACTTTTTTTCTGACTTCTTGAACTCATTCACTGGCTTTTATTACAAAAAATACACAGACCACCCGATGTCACATAAACTACATTTTACAAGCAATTTCAAATAGCTATGGATATTTTGGTTCCATGTTATACCGCAACAAAAATGAACTGAGAATCGATTTTATTATGCTATAGTAGTTACTCTTGAGATAGAATTTGAAATGGATAGTATTTTCTTATTTCACCTATAAAGCTAATAACCTTTTATTACTCAGTTTACAAGATTATTTGACTATCAACGGTATATAAAATGTACTAAAAATACAATCATTCCTTTAACGCAAACTTCTTAAAAGATATTTTCTAACTTTAACCTAACATACAACTTTATTAGGATTTTATAATTTATTTTTAAAACAAAAAGATACATGTACCAACACCATTAGATTAAAAATCACCAGTAAAATCGCTTTTAAACTTTAATGGATATTATATTAATTTTCAAAAAAATTCTATAATCAAATATTAATTCTGTTTGGTAAAAATAAACTATTGTGCAAAAAATAATTAATAGTGTTATAATTAAAAAATATATATTAAAAGATAAGGTAGAAAATCCTTTATAATTCTAATCAACATTTTTATTTCATTTTACTTAGATTCTCATTAATTTCAAAATTATTAATTTAATTGCTACGAATTATATTTTTATAGCTTTAACACATTATTAATATATTGTAATTTGCAAGACTCACATAATTGATTTTGAAAATACAATTAGAGATAAGCTCTTGTAAATTTAACAACGCTATTTATTAAATAAAATTAAAGTTTATACATTTAATGAAAATATACTATCAATGGTTTATTTAGATTTATAAAGAGCTAAAGCAAAAGTTAAAAATATATATTTCACTTCTATATAAAAAAGGTTATGTTTATAAAATATACCATAATTAATCGATATTTTTAGAATTACTTTTTATTATTATAGATATGTATTTCTTTAATCTTTAAAAATAATTTAAAAAAAAATTTTTTATAAAATAATAAAAATAACATAATTCTTTGTTATATAAAACCTAGATGAATTCAAAATAAATGTCAGGCAGAAAACGTTCAAGTTTCTATAAAATAACCAAAATATTTAATAAACCTTCTTTAACGTCGGAAATTTCTAAAATTATAAATATTTAAATTTTATATTTAAGCTAAGTAAAATTGTATAATGAAAGCTAAATTAAATTCTTTTCATTAGTATACATTTCATTAAAATTATTTTGTTTATAAACAATAAATTGTTTATATTAAAAATACTTTATAATGTTCTATAAACTTTTCTTATGCATCTAAAATTTATGATATATTTTAATTTTTACTTAAATGAATAAAATTTTATTCATTATAAAAATAATTTTATTTTGTAATATAAAATAATATACTTCCGTTAATTACATTACATATCAAAATTTATTTGGTTATTTTTTATAATGGAATATAGCAAATTAATTCTGCTTACGGTAAAAGTAGCTTATTCCTTTCGCTTTATAATAAATGCACGAATTCTTGTAAAAATGAGCTTGACATTTCAATTACTCTATTATGATTAATTAAATAATATCTTTTTACCATAAAAAATCTTTTCGTATATTAATGTCAAGTTCAGTATTTTTAAGAACTAAAATAGTTAATGTTTTTTTTTGATTTCTCAAGAAAAGGGGAGAAGGAATATGTATTACAGGATTTAACGATAATAAAATACTGCAATTATTTTGAGGGTAGAAACACGAAAACTATATAAAACTATGTGAGGACGTAGGGGAAAGGAAAAAAATAAGTGACATTGAATAATGGCAATAATAATCAATATATATGACGAATATTTAAATATTTATTTATATTAAGAATAAAATATTTTCGTATACATAAAACTTAATGTTTTCAATGTAATTGTATTAAAATAATCTTTTATATAATTTTTTGATCTACCTAAGACTATAATTCTACTATTTCATCTATAGGATTAATATATTAGAAATCTATAAATGAAGCTTGTTTTGTCACTTATAAATTATGATAAAATTTAGTCACTTTTTTTATATCAGAATAACATATAAATCAGCTATCAAAAAAGTATCACTGAATGATAATATAAGTAATGTCGTTTATTTTTAATATTGGTTCGCTAAAATGATAAGCATTATTAACTGCCTCGTAATTCTTTTTAATATTAGTGATGAAAAATTCTATAATTATTGGCAAAGACTATAGACATAATTCATACTTTAATAATTTTGCTCTTTACACTGCAAATAATATAAAATCATAATTTTTTAAATATTTCGGAATTAACTTTAGATAAAATAAACAATAGTCATTGATTGATTCTTTACTTACTCTTTATCATTTAAGAAGATACTTAAGTAATGAAAGTCTTTTTCACTTTTCAAAGTTGACTTAAATTTAAGAAATGAACACATAAAAACAATAATTATTTGCAAATTTTTGATATATTTATTCCAAATAATTATATTTAATTATAATTGTATTTAATATAAATTATTTATATAGCATCTTTTTGCAAAGTATTCGATAAGATGTTTTATATATATGTGAGTTATTTATATTATTTTATATTATTGGGGTATTTAGTTGTCTTTTTTAGAAATTTTAAATAGCAACTCAGTTTAATAAAAATTTGTTGTCGAAACTAATATAACGATAAAGACTTTCAAGGTTTCAGGTCGTAGATTATCTGATATTTATGTATTTACAATAGGGTACTTTATAATTATTTGATATTACAATTCATCCGTATATGGACAAGTTTAACCCATAGTTACGTAATACTAACTATTCATAGGGCTTATAAATTAAGGATTAATAATACATTAAGTAATTAATAAAGCAATTATCCTTTCCTTATTTATAATAATTACAATATATTAAAAATTATTCCATACTATTTTGAAGAATTTTTTATATAATATAAATTTTTATAAAATTTTACCCAATTACACTTTTAAAAGCTTTTATTTTGTGTAAAATAAACATAATATCGATATCTAATAGTGTTTACGTTAATCTTGAAAGGCTTTAATGAGTTTATTGAAAACTTATTTAACAAATACAATTTAGTATATTCAAAATTAATAATTTATAAAAAAAGGTAAATAAAAAATAGTTAAATTTTATACATTTAAAAAAAGAAATTATTTTTCTATATTAAAATTACTATTCAACTTAATATAAAGTATTACACATGTACGACTAACTGTCCAATGTGGATTAGTTATTGGTCTATATGGATTAAGATAAGAGTGAAAAAGAGCATTTTTATCTTTTCCTATATTTTTTACAGAAACTCTATTTTATTTTAGAATTTATTGTATTTTTCACATAAAATAAAAATTTGAAACTTTATTTCTAGTTGTTATAACAATCTTTATGACCTCCAGTTAAAAGTTAAAACCATAGTATAAGAAGAAAAGTAAGAAAAATTACTATCGTCATTCGAAGGTCATAATATTGTTAAGAATTTGAAAATTATTTTATATTGTTAATGGACTAATAATAGATGACAATTTTTATAAAAATATACTCTAGTATATATATATATATATATATATGATGTTACAATCTATAACTTGTTTTGCATTTAATAAAAAAAAATTTGTAATATTCATTTTACAACGTAAGTTAAAAGTATACTGAATAAATTACGTTATATAATCGATATATATTTTACATAATAAATTTAATTTATTTATATTCAAATATTTTGACAGATTATATAATTATAATGTGAATATATATATATATATATACATATATGTATATACATAATTCTCATCTTAAAAAAAATTTTTTTAATATTTTTTGTTTCATAAAACAATATAAGCGTAAAATAGTAATTTATATAATTTTGAATAAAATATAAAATACTTTATATTTTCTTTAATAAAATTGTATAGTTTTTAATTTATATTTTTTATAATCGATAATTATGAATAAAAATTATAAATATTATTTACCAATCTAAATATATAAAAATCGATATTACAATTCTGAAACTTGAATTGAATTTAATTTATATTGTTTCATCTTGTTGATTGGATTAAGATCAAGCATAAAATTTTGCCAATTATATTAAGCCCCGGGCAGTACGATAGAAACGCTCTAGAATGAAATCCGCTGATAGAAAATAACGATCGTCTTGTTGAAGACTGCTATCAGATCTCGTAGTACTTGTCATTTCCTTTTGAGTGAGTCGTAGGAATACCATAAATCGCTCTGCGAACACGACAAAACCACTCAGATGCTAAGTTTCGATAACGACTGTCAAGAACGAGTATCGATGGCGTTTATTCAGCTTTGCATTTAAAAATCTAGGACTAGCTCTACACTGCATTAACTGCATTGAAATCGGTATTTTCAGAAGCTCGATCTGATACATTAAACTATAAACTTTCTGCAATTTGCTCGTTCATCTCTCTAGATCGCTTTCCAACTGTATTTTTAAACTTGGATAACGTGGCAAGAAATGTTTTCTCTACCCCATTATCTTTTTTCAGTCGACATTTAATAACTCACTTTTTAAATAATTATTCATGAATTCAAGGTATTATATTTTTGTTAGTAAAGTTTTGCTTATTCAATTAATCAACTACGAATGACAATTGATTCTTTTATACGCTTTTATACGCTTACCGAATAACTGCTCATACTTTTAATTATCGTTTTTATTGATTTTTATAAATATCTTTTTTTAAAACATATGAATATTTAACGGTATGATCAAATTTCTTTATAAATACTTTATTTAATCTTACAACATTAAATATTTCATATCGGTATCTGTTGCCGTATAAATGAAGCGTTTACGAGCTCCTTAACTATCGTTACGCAAATCTTATTACTCTTCGAGCATGCCATAATATCTGCGGGACAGTACTTATGCATATAGATTATAATACCCTATATGCAATATAAGGGAAGGTTAATACAATCGCAGTATTTTAACCTTTTCGTTTTACTTGATTCAATTTAGAATTGGAACTTATTTTTTAGTATTAAAAATGTCTATCATTATTTAATTGGAAGATTCATTTTTAGATTATAAATCAATTTAATTAAGAATAAGAATAGAGTCGATCATTTAAGTTAAGAATTTTAATTATATCCAAAAAATATTATTCACGATCGGTTCAATTTTAAATATTAACTGCGTGCTTATTTAATTGTAAAAAATATTTTTATAAAAATGAAAAGATTTGACATGTATTCATATTGAATATTGCATAACGAATATAATATCAAATATTAGATATAAAAAAATATTATATCTGCACAATTAAATCCAAACAAATTCAATTCAATAATATCTGAATCGCTAATGAATATTACCCTTTTATTTTAAAATAAATTATGTAATATAAGATAATTAGTTAAAATTAAAGTGCTAAATATAATTCGCTCTATATTTAGTATAATTGTAGGAATTTCAAAAGTTTTTATGAAAAAAAATGTAAACGTAGAAAAAATATATAAAATTTTTAATATAGGTTTATTAAATATTCTGTAATAGTTTTAATTATGAAAAAAATTCTACTTAATCTTAATTTATTTTAATTAAATAAAGGTATTATATTAGGGCAATTAATCAATAATAATTATATTTATAATCAACGTATCGGATAGAATTTCAAGCTTTCGATATTATCCGCGTAGAAAAACAACTGTTTTATAAAGTTTGTAGTTTTTTAAAAATAGTTGGAATAAGTTGATTTTCTTGAAAACAAAAAAATCTTTATTTTATCTTCATTTTCGAGTAATTCCAACGAGAAATTCTTATTACAAGAAATAGCGGTAAAATAAGAAGAATTCAGACTGAGTAGGTTTCCATTTACTAAAGCCAATGGATGACATAAATTTTACAGTTTTTCGTACTTTTCTCGGATATATGATTCTTTTAAATGATACTTCGCGAACAAAAATCTGTTAGAAGTATATAGGTTAATATGTTAAAACGGAAATAAAATGGGATTTGAGTAAAATATCAAAATTATACAAAAAGTACATTAACGAACCGACCATCAAGACTGAAAAGAATTTGCATAATAATTACACGAATATCACCGCCGACCCTGTCATTACGTAAAATAGAAACGCGATGGTCGGAATCCCAGTCTGAACACGCACTCACTGAAAAATCAAGAAACTCAGCGTCTCGTTGAAATCGCGTACGTTTATCGTCCGATCAACGCGTGGAAAAAGCAAAGCGCCGAATTCGCCGGTAGCACTTTTCACAAAAGTTTATCCGGAAAAGCTTTAGCCACCTAGTTTATCCGGCGTGCGCGGAAAATGCGTTATAAATTGTTCCATATGCAGTGCATTAGAGTATAACAACGGCCACCCGATGTGCGCCGTGGTAACGTCAGCGGATGCCTCCCTATGTATTTATTGCTATAGGTTTCGTGCAAAATGCGCTGCCGCAAAATTTATCGTCACCGATGCCACGTTTGCGCAAAAACTAGAGTGAGAGTGTGGATGGCGGGTTTTTTCGAGTAGTTTTTTCGCACTCGGTAAATCCCGGGGAAAAATTTCTATCGATTCCGTTGTTCTTGTCGTTGTCGTCGTTGCTGTCATTGTTGTTGTCCTTGTTGTCCTTGTTGTCCTTGTTGTCGGGTGCCGCCTTCGTACGCCTTTCGCTCTTTTTTACCCGTAATTTGTACGTTTTCTTTTTTCCTGCGTTCGATGCAGAGTTGTCCGTTTTTCGTTCTTGCATCTCTCTCCTTTTTTCTTCCTTTTTTGGTCGAGAAGTTGAGAATGCTTAGAGCTTCTATAGCCAACGGATAATCCTCGTGGTGAAAAGCGAAATCTACGCTCGTGAACTATTTCTTGAAAATTGAGAGCCCACGCGGTATAATATACACAGTCGCTTGTTTAAAATCGATCGTTGAATTGGTGGCATCGCTGCCAAAATAAGGTTTTATGGATTGCTTTCTTCAGAAAGTACATAAGAAATACGTGAGTTTACGCGAGTATAATCTATTATTGAAGGAGTCAAATTTTTCAATCGATTCAACTTACTTTAATTTTCTCTATCGATTCGATCGCGTACATGAATTAATTTGATAAATATATGAATTTTCTACTTACCACTTTATTATGTATCGTATATTATATTATATTTTATTCAATAAATAGTCATTTGTTTTTAATAAAATAATATTACAATCGAATGAAAATTACGCTTCAGAGTAACCTAACAATGCTTCAATAATTAATTATTAATAAAATTATCCTGATTGAATTTATTTATAAAATTTATACATATGTACCGCATATGCATTTGCGTGATCATATCCGTGTTCGTCCGCCCCTGTATCCAAAAAAGGGTGTATGTATATGTTTGTATTTGCGCGCACATGTATATATGTATTTCAATAAAAATTTAATAGAAATTTCTAATATTGTATCTATTTCTTTATTGAACATTAGAGTTCACAAAAAATTTATTAAAAAATTTCCATGCAATATTATATACTATATCGGGTTACGCTCTACCCTCAGCTTTCATACTTTACGCGAGCGAAATGCCGCGTACCTTAATATTTAGAAAGAAAGTTCTTCTTAGAAATAATTAAAAAAATTTTAATGTATACTTTGTACGAAATAATATATGGAGGAAATAATGAGAAAATAGAAGATTTGTAATTTAAAAAATGAAACTATTAATTTTAATATTTAATCAAAACTGGTGTACTGGGTGTAGTAAAATAAAAATTACAGGAAGCCCCGCATTAAAATAGATAAGCTCGTTATTTGATATTCATACTACTGTAGGTGATAAATCGACTCGGCATAAAATAAAAATCAAATAAATTTTCTTCCGCAAAATTATAAACGAACAAAGAAAAAAATACGACAGAATGCGTGAAATATGCATATTAAATTTAAAAACTAAATCTCGTACCGAAAAAATTATAGCAAAACGAACCGCGCAAAAAATAAGCATAGACTAATTCGTTGACATAGGCTCGATAAAAGAGTCATGTACGGTATATTCATTCGTGATGGATCTCGCTTTTTAACCGCAAAGCGACGAGGGAGGCGCGAACTTGTCAATGTCCTCGACGGTTGGATCGCACGAGTTTGCGTATCGCTCGACGTCGGTAATTAATGAGTGCCATCGATTGGTGAGCAAAACTTTGCGGGCAATAACTACACGAGTGCAGTATAGATGTAACTCAATTCATCCAAAAAGTTGGATATAGTCGGTATTTCCATTACTATCTATTTTCAATACTAGTTTGCGTCCGAATGCTTATAGAGATAAATAATGTAAATGCGTTGTACGGAAGAAAGAAATTAAAATGTTCAAAGGATTTATTTTGATAAATATTTGTTCTCTTTTTCGATTTTAACATAATTTTCTCTTCGCCCATCAGATTTTTTCCCTCGTAAAACTTGGTTAAATCTACGCAAAAACTATATCGCTCATTCTATGTTCGAATTCTTTGTCTTACTTTATTAATCAAAGGACGTTTATTTAGTTGGTTTTATAAAGTTTCAGAAAGTTTATGTAGTACTACTTGCGATTTTCTACTAAAAGTATTGCCAGCGAATACTCGAATACTTCTCGCATTAAGTGAATTAGCAAATTATCTTTTTGGAATTTAAGCTTAACAAACTTTTGATTCTTACAATGCTTTATTTCTATGTTTGTTTTACGCGCTATATAAAATTTTATAATACCTAAAAGTACACATGAAGTCGAATTTATGTAGATGAAAATACTGATAAATTTAATGAAAGTAAGTAACCCGAGGTTATAAACTCAGAACATGTTCGTTTTTCTCATATATTTTATAACAAAAATAAAACGTAAACGTATCAACTTTTAAGATTTCTACTCTAAATTTTTTTAATTCGTGGAATATGTATTGTCACGTATACATTTTCATTAGAAATAATATCAAAGTTTCACAATAATATTACATATTATTTATGTAAAGCTTCAGTTTATCTATTTCTTTATTATTATCTATAGTAATAATACATATTTTCTATCTTTGTATTTTGTATAAAATACTAGCCGTGATAAACCTTTTATTTTGCTCCGGATTATAACGCTTTCTCACTAATGCTCTATGTAACGATAAGAATAAGTTTATCTTATAGTCATGCGTATATTAGCTTCTTTTTCTTTGTTCCGAATATATCGTTCATATTTTCTAGGAAACAAAAGATTCGCCTACACAACCGAAAGAATAAAAATACGAGTATAAAATGCAACAAAATGTATCGTAACCGCAATTTAGGGTATAAAAACTGGCTTGCTTGGATTACAAATATAAAGAATTATCTTATTATCCATGTTATTATCCATGGGACAATCTAAATTATCCGCAAGATCCAGCACGATTAAAAAGAGGTGCATAAAAAGTTGAAAAAGACGATAGAAGAAAGTAAGATAGGCGCGCATCATGCATGAAAAGAGCGAACGGATTGCTCGTAATACACACAGAAAAGAAGTTCATAACCGATTTAAAATTCTGCACGAGCACCACCGCAGAAAAGATCATCGCGTACTCGCATCCGTATAACTCCAGCACCAAAAAAGCCCTCGTACACGCTCCTGCATACGTATGCGGTCAGACGCGAAGTGCATTTTCGGCGAGCGCGAAGTGGCCGCTCGACAACTGCAACGAGTGCGCACACACTGCACTCGAATGGCTTTTGAGCATTCGCTCTCTCTCTCTCTCTCTCTCTGTGCACTGCTCGATGAACCGAAACAATGGTTCCAAGTACCCTCGCGGAGTTTCCCCTCGTCGCCTTTTTTCTCCAATTGCAAAAGACAAAGAGAGTAACTACGGGGACGGTCACGAGGACGCATAGTAGCTCTTGGTGCACTCCTCCCAATCGATTTTTACATCTAGCTATTATTGCAACATCGACGCCCCGATTCTCGCCTCTTACTTTCTCATTCGTTCGTTCTCCACCGAGGTTCTTTTTTTTTTCACGAGCTTCGTACGTTTACAGCACGCGCAACTGAGCGCAAACGTCCTTTCTCGAGAATTCTGAACTCGAGGATGTATGTGCGGAAGAAGAATGGATTCGAGGACAAGATTGTCATCGTTAAGTGTACGTATAATGCAGCGAAAATTGTACCGAACGAGGAAATAGAAACGTGTAATGATCTGTCGTATCAGTTCTCGGATAATGTAGTGTGTAATTTCGTGGAGAACAATAATAAGAAAAAACGCGTATTGCTTACAAAAAATGCATTATTAATATTACAATAAACCATCGTACGTACGGTAATGAGAATTGTTTAATAATCTTTTAATAATTCACGTTACGATTAGAATCAAAATTTTAAAACAGAGTTTAAAGCCTATCAAAAAGTAGCATTGATGAAAAATTTATAAAAAAAATAAAAATATTCATCGTCAAACTACTCGTTTAAATGTGTAAAACAAAATTCTATATTAAAATTAATTTTAAATGTTTTGGTATTGAACATGTATTAAGCTTCATCCCAAACTTAATATAAACACTAGTTACTGAATTAATTAATTCAATTTAAATTTAAATTAGATCAAAATTTACTAATTTAAGCAAATCAATAAATTAAAAAATTTGACTTTATCTATCAATGAGTAATATTTTGAACTTTGTATATAACATTAAAATGTATATCAAAAACTATAAAAAGATAATGATCCAACAAAAGGAATCGATACTATTTCTACTTTAAAATTAATTTAAAAAAGCTCCTAAAATAAATTCCTTTCCAATCGCAATGAGCATAAGTTGAATAACATAACCCTAAACAAGTTGCGTAGCTTATGAACCAGAACGACACGCTCACCTTATAAAGAAGGAATTAAAGGAGTCTGAGCCGACATCTATACCATATTAGCACAAGATCTCGTGCGTTTTTGGCTTGCACTTGCACGTAGCATCAGTATGTTACACAACTCTGGAAAGCACGCGATTGAAAGAAAAAGGCAATAAGGCCTTTTTCTTCTCTTTTTCCGTCCTTGCTCCCATCGACTTACCAGTCTCGACTTGTCTTTCTCTTCGATGTTTAAGCCACTCTCGTTTCGCTCCTTCTCTTTCTCATCCCCAGAACAAAATGAGAGCTCTCCGTTACGGAGATTACATCGGCCACGTTGCACAGGCGGTACCGGGGAAATGATTACAGTGAAGTTACTTTTGAATGAGAGGAAGGGAGATAGAGAGAGATATGGTGTGTGCGCGTATATGTGCAAAAAAAAGCGGTCCTTGAACTCGGTAGAAGGAAAACGCTCGGGATTTTTCTTGGCTTTACTTCTATAAAGATCTTTCTATTTCGCCTTTTTACCTTTCCTGTTTTTTAATGGTAGAGCGACACGATAATTATTTTAGACGGGTAATTACATGCATTCGTGGAAAATAGGAAGCTGTGCAAGTCGTGATGAATTTATGTCAACTTTTTCTTTTCCATGTAAAATAAGCTTGTAATAATAAATTACTTTGCGTCGTATTAGTAAACATTTTTATTTTTTCTCTCAATCGGTTTCAATTATTTTTTAAATAAATATTTACGTAATATACGTTGAGAGATTATTTAAAGCTATAATTTAATACTATTAACAAATAACTTTGATTTACAATGTTATGATTATATTATACTAGAAACAAAATAGCGATGTTATTATATGAAAAACAATGATGTGATTTTATCAATAAAACACACATATTACAAACAATTATGTTTAAATATGTTCTATTTTCCAAATGTTTATAAATAATATTAAGAAGAATTGTTAGAAGAAATTTTAAACAGAAATAATAATAACAGTGCAAAATGAATACACTTTAAATAAAATTTTTCATAGCATACATTTGCATAATAATATACTCTTGGAATTCACCGCATTATATACGAAAACGTGTCTTCAATGTGAGTGATCATTTTCTTTTCTAGAAGAAAACTTTTTATAAAATGTAATATTTTTAAAAGTTTTACATTAAATTATATTCTCTTATACGATAATATGAAATTCTTTAAATTTTTTTATTTGAAAATGTAAATGCGATGTTCTGGAATAAAAAACTTAGATAATCTATGATATATCAGTGACATCGAAAATATTTTATTGTATTGACATAAAAAATTTCATAAGCGGGTGAAGATCAAATCCTTACCTCGAAAGCATAAATCATACGTCGTAATACTATTACAACATGGCACATGACACGGGAATTTTTACATAGATAAACAAAAAGCTTTGACATTTCAAAAAAATCAAACAAATCGAAGTAGGTAGGATATAAATTTTTACGTTTCGTGTGATTTCTTCGGAAGTCTTCGTATCTTAAGTTGACAAGTCTAAAGCCTAAAATCAAGTGATCAACCACTCAGGTCTTGCGATATTGGTGCCTAAATCCCGAACTCATCGAAAGTTTCCCATCGGCATGTTTATAATCCACTAATCGCTCTCCTTACCTTTCCGCGTCACAAT
Source organism: Dolichoris vasculosae (assembly GCA_018907195.1). Lineage (NCBI taxonomy): Eukaryota > Metazoa > Arthropoda > Insecta > Hymenoptera > Agaonidae > Dolichoris > Dolichoris vasculosae. The sequence continues at coordinate 1,994,661 of JACCHY010000001.1, forward strand.
TTAAAACTTTCCATGACGCCATTATCCCCTGGCGCATTGTCCCCGCTGCCGCTGCTGCTCCGCATTACCTTAAAACCATTTACCCTTAGACGGCCTTCGACGCCCTTCGTCCCTCTTCCTCATTTTGCGCCTCATAGATCGTCGAATTTCAAGGAGTTTTAGCGTTCTCAACTTTGTAATCGCTTTATAAATTATGCGAGCAATAGCTAGAGTAGGGTAACTCTTGGAAATCGAGTAGCAACCCGACGATGTTGGTGTAACCGACGATTTCAACTCCTTCATCGAGCCAAAGATGAAAATCAGAAGGTACGGTGATCGTTAGAGAACTGATTGAAGCGGAACGATTTAAATAAGTAACTAGCAACGTTTTTTCATAACGATAAGTGGCAGAAGAATAATAGATCTTATAATTTTCATTTAATTAACAAACGGAAAAATATTATTACTATCAACGAATATAAATTTAAAAATTGATGCATTGTATATAATCATTAATAATAAAAACTTATGATTCGAATACTTACTATGATAATATTATATATTATAAAGTAATCTGAATTAATTTTAATCTTGCCAATAAAAAAAATATTCATGCATTTATTATCGAAGTATATAGTATATATTACGCTTTTCTTTTTTAAAATGATCAGATCTGTGAAAAATGTCAAATTTAAAATACACTTGCGATGAAAATATACTTAGAAAAATTTTAGTGATACGAATTATGATTTAATAAATTCAATATATATGCAACATATTTTTAGTTATCAAATTAAAATATCTATTTTTAATTTACATTTTTATTTGAAAATATTAGATTACTATTGGTATACAAGATAAAAAATTCTATGGTATATCAAATATAATATGATGAATCGGTATTTAATCTAGTTTAAATTTTCTAATAATGGTATAATAAGAAAATACAAGAAAAATATATTAAAAAATTAAGATTACAATAATTTGTTCATCAGTTTACAAAATTTAAACATTTTTTTATTCATTCCTTATATTTAAAAGATAAAAACGAAAACATAATTCTAATAACGTAAATTTTTTATCTTTATAATTGTCTTACTCATCGCAACGTATACAGACTCTATTTTCATCATCCTAAAATATATCCAAAAATATAGCCAACAATTCTAAAAAAATAACTACCGGTAAATAGATCGTATCAACTTATAGCATTTAATATTAGTCAAATTTTTTCTGCAATCCTTAAAGTACGCTTAAAATACGTAATTGTATATTAAACTATATTATACGATCAATGCTTGTAGATTGGAGTTTATTTTAATAAACTGTCCATGTCATTTCTAATTATATGTTTGCACAAGCTTGTTTTATATATACAAACGCAAATATCTGTCGAAATTGAAAGCTTTACATAGGCATATACAGAGAGAAGAGTCGTGCGAGTAAAATTGCTAGTAAGCAAACATAAATCATATCCCGCTTGCAGCGTCCAGCAAACCTTATGGACTTCTTCTTTGACGAACTTCTATAGTCATTCTCTTTTCACTCGACTTCTCGTCAGTTCGAAAGACACGTGGTTGGGCATGCGAGATCCAAAAGAGCACCACGAAGAAAGCAGTGAGAGAGGGTAGACGAAGCCGGAGGCAAGGTATGAAATCAGTTTAGTTGTACTCGGAAGCGACTTGAAAATTGCATTGCTCTCATCGGTGTCGACGGTGTCGTCGGTGTCGTCGTCGTTCTTCTCTTCTGCGTCTTCGCGTAAAAGAAAAGGAGCAGAAAAAGAAGCGCCATACCAGCCACAAAAACGTAACCAAGGAAAAAAAATTAGAAAGTAAAGGTAAGGAATAGAAAGCAAAAAAAGACAATTATTAGAAATGAAATTAAAAGAAAACTCTTTTAAAGAGAATAGTATTTTTGCTTTTGTCGTTGAAATAAAGTTAATAAATAGCATACGATGTCAGAATGATTTTTTAATATTTTTAAAAGATGAATCGTAATCGTATTGTTTTATAAATTTTATATTTAATCTTTCATGATAAAATTACGAATTTTTCTGCTTATTATTTCCTTTGAAAAGTACATTCCTTAATAGTCTTTTGTAAAAGAAAAATGAAAAGAAATCATTTTAATTAATACGAATTAAAAATATCACACCAAAGTCCATTCAGAAATTGATCGATTTAAATTTTCTACCTTTGATGGTTTTGATATTTTTTACACAATTATATATATAATACAAATATAATAATTAGAAAATGTATTTAATTGTTAAGTTTTTTTATATCGATCAAAATTTAAATACTTAATAATTAAATTACTACAAGTTGATTACTTACTATAAGTAGATCTATCATTCTATCTTTTTTTTATCAAATATATCTCAAGACTTCTTTAAGTCTAACTTTATAAACTTATAGATTTATATTTAAATTAAATTAGAAGTCCATAAACCTTATTAAATTTTTTTAATTATCGTCAGAATTCAACTCTTATCAAGTGGAAAGAAAATATAATATAGCTGAATATTTACGACAGTTTCAGCTTTCAAGAAATACCTGCATGTAGAGCATACATCCAATAAAGTTACATAAAATGAAACATTTTATTTCACAAAAGAGCAAATAGTTCACAGAAGAATCGGAGGCGAGCACAAGTTTGCGTTAGAGAACCTACGTCAACGCTACGAACACATAAAAGAAAGAAAAAGAACGTGTCTAGTGTATATATTTCGTATGTCCATTTTGTGGTATTGAGAATGTAGAAGAAACGAGGGGTAATACTGACCAAGAAAATAGCCAGACGTCAACTCGATCCCAAAATTGTTTCACGTTTTCGAAACGGATGACGAGGGAAAAACCCGCCTCAATGAAAAATCTGCCGAATTTTTCACCAGTCTGCCTTTAAGATACTCGAGCAAAGCTTTATTCTCCTATAATACACCAGTCACGTCCATCTTAAAGGCCTATGTAAGAAATAGCATTGTAACAGATTTTAGATATAAGAGATGAGTATAAAGATGAATCCTTTGTGTGTATTTTAGCGACGCTTCTAATTTATCAAGTATCAAAGAAAAAAATAAAAGATTTACCAAGTATAAATGTAAAATTATATAAAAATATTACTTATCTAATTGAAAAATGAAAATGAAAAACAGAAAAGAAATTTTTTATAAAATACTTTATTTTTAAAATAAAAATTAAAATAATTGTATATATTTTTATTTATAAGTTATATGAAGTAAAATAAAAAAAATTATTTGCGTAATAAAAATTCAATTTATTTTAAAAATAAACTTAATTATATAAACGAAACAAATTTACTTGTAAAGTTTACTGTTCTCTTTTTAATTATTTCTACTTTTTTCTTAAAGCTCATACCAGTACTTAGTAAGTTAAAAACACGTATTCGATGGAAACCTTGCCAAGGGAATATAAGTACTAGAATGCTTACAACTCGATTATCTCTTTTTCAAACCTTGAATTTTTATGAAATAATTACTATACGTTTACACGATAATTTTCATGTTAATATAAATACTACAAGTTTCTTTCTATTTAATTATATTTTTCCTTCCGTATTATATTTTTATTATGCTTATATTTTTCCATATAAATAATTTATACAATTTTATTCGTTTCTTTTCATGCATTACTAGCCTTAAAATAAATATAGATTTTATAATAAATATTTTTTTGAATAATTTATAAATGAGCATGTAAAATAGAAAATGACGTTTCGTTTAAGCAAAGCAATATGATAAATGATTAAAAGTCTAAAAAATATTATCATACTTTCTATACTTTGGGAAATTCGAGATAATTTGTCTTTTTACTTTTGTTGAACCTAAATTCCCCAAGTTCACCGAATAAATCATCACATTCCGATTCACTGGACTCAGCAAGAAAAGTTGACGTACAAGCGAAAATCCTATGTACTTACAACTTTCCTCGCCCAACTAACCAGCTATTCTCAGGCTTCAAAACTTTTATCATCTCACTCGTCCATTAACAACGAAAAAGTCCTTTAATTAACCATTCATTATTTATAAAAAATTAAAAAACTCTATACTTCTTCAAAGAAAAACTATCTTTCTGATGTAAAAAGAAACTAATTCATAGACTATTCCCGCACATAACTTAAAAAGAAACGATAAAAAAATCGTTATTCCCCAAGGTAAGAAGAGACTAAACTCATTCGGCGTGTAATTAGATAATGCCGATAAAAACAAAAAGTTCACAAATAGAGAAAGTGATAGAGAAAAATACGAAAAATCTCATTCGCTAAGTATAAAAATGGTAAGATAATAAGGGAGCGAGAGAGAGAAAGAGAGAGAAGGAAAGAGAAAAATAAAAGCCCTTCTATTTTCTTCAATGATTGTGAATGTATGGGTAATTCTTGTTGCCATAAAAATTAAAATATTTTATTACGATGATCTTTGATAGTCAATTATAATAGTCAATTCAAAGAATTATTTTAATTAATCATTGCTAATTCTTCAGGAAAATGGATATTGGTTCAGATTAAGGGAATTTTCAATAGTTGAGAAATTCTGAAGTTAGATTGTATAAATGTTATGGGTAAGATGAATATAAATTCACAATTTTAAAGACGAAATGTTAAACTTATAATTAGAGAGTCTCTTCCTTATGGAGTTGAATAAAGCAACTACTGTTTATGATTATAGATTAAGTATTATTTCCTGACCCATATAAAACAGAAAACTCATTTCAATACTTTGTTAGATTCTATTAAATTTAAATATGTAATAACTTTAGGGAATTAAATTTAATTATAATTTTTATTTTTATTAAATTTAAATAAATTTAATTATATCATAACTTTATCCAATTGATTATATAATAATTTTACGTAATGCAATTTAAAGAAAGAACATTTCTAATTATATTTTCTATATTTACATAGATTAATAGTCAATTCTACTTAAAGTTATAAAATAAAAATACTAAAATATATAACAAGATCGATCAAATATTTCTTAAAAATTGCATATGTAATATTTTATTTTTATAAGAAATCCAATTTTTATTCAATTTACCTGAAAAAAAATTATTCAAAGCGTACACGTGATAATGCAATGTACACAAATCAGAAATTTCAATACAGAGTTTACACTTAAAGTGATTTTATATATGTTTACATTGCAAGCATAATTTAGTTTTAGTCAACCAAGTACAACATTTACAGTCCTATTATATTACGTATACACAATATAAATTTCATACTCACTCGATGCGTATATTTTAAAAAATATTAATAACAAATTATTTGTATCGTTGTTGTATGCATCAAGTATTTTTCGTTAAAGATTAGTGCCGATTCATTTTCTTTATTACACAACTATAATTTCAAAACAAATATGTCTATAAAAGACACAAGTAATAAAAACTCAGAAAATTTTCTTCTTCCGACTTTGATTTACCCGCTATAATGAAAATTTCATACTTATCCACGCGAATATTAATAAACCTTTGCATTCAGAATGATTCGACAGTTCTCACATCCTATGGCATACGTAGGAATATAAAAGTCGAAGTACCTTTTACCAGCATACAAAGACCAGGACAATCCAAACTCTAAACGATTACGGCATATAATTTCATCGAAACTCGCCACCAATGTCGAATACTTTACCACCGAACTTTGGCAAACGCCCTCGAACATCTCCTGGATACGGTTAGATTTTCGCGCGTACAAGAAAGAAAAATGAAAAGTCTAGGGAGGAGGTATATCGGCTCGCTCTCCAAACTTTTACTGCGACATTAGAATTTATGCAACGACGCGCAACAGCAGTTGGCCGATGCGCGTAGGACCACACCTATCGGCTTTCGAAGTGAGAGAACGATTCGGAAGTACTTGGCTCGAAGCTGTAAAGCTGCCTCTCCTGCTTCATCACCGAGTGAACGCCTTGCCGAATAAAACTCGCATGAGTGCGAATTTACAGGATACTGTACGATACTGTACGATACTGTACAGACTAGACTCTCGTCTAATATTACGAGCCAGGGAAAATGCAAGGATACGGGAGTCGATGCTTTTTGGAAAGAGCGTCCGACTAAGCTCCGAGGATTCGAGAGTGGACTGCTCGGGATTACTCGTAAAACGATACTGCCTTTGCTCTTTTGGGACGAGTGAGCATGAAAGATCGAGAGGATTTCTAAAATTAGTTCCTCTTCTTACGAATCTCGGAAGGTAGAGTGTAATTATTCGAGCTATCTGTCACTTCTGCTAAGATGAACACAATTATTCGATATAGAACGATAATTTCCGATCTTAATTTTCGATTGAAAACAATCGCGTAGTGTTGTTAGTTCAATGAATCGAGTCAATCTTTTATTGTGATAGTAATCGATTGTAACGCTCAAATTTTAAATAAATAACCAATTTTTAATTTGTTTATGCAAATATAATAAATACAAAGCTTTATTATGTACGAAAATATATATAAAAAAAGGTTTGGTTATAAAACTAATTTTTTATATTAATTGTACTTTTACCTTAAAAATTATTTTTTAAATTTTTATTTATTTTATGAATTTTTTCTTTTTTCAATATTTGAGTGTCTGTAATTACATAAAATTTTTTCATTTACATCAACGATTAATCACGATTAAATACTTGTAACTTGCTAAATAATTTCTTGGAAATAATAAATAATAAATATAAAATTATTTAATACAATCATATATATGAAAACATTTTTTTATAAAAATAAACTTTTAAGTAATCGTTACGTTGATGTCGGACAGATAAAAAATAATCTAAGTATCAACAAAGATATAAAAAAATTACAACTTGTATCTAAGAAAGATTTTAATTAGATTTAGAAAGTTATTTACTCATATTATTAATAATCTAATCGCTTCATATATTAGAATCGTAGTAAGCTTACAGAACAAATTGCATATAAAAGAAAATGAACACATATTTTCAATTTTGTAAAATCATATTTGAGATTTTTATATTTTATATTTATATTTTATAAATCGTATGTAAAGGCAATATATTATATTAATATACTTAAAATTAAATTTTTCAAAATTCTTTTCTTAATAAATAAAGAATCATATTATATAAATGAAATTGAAAATTTTAATATTTTAACCGCACGATTCAACTTCTCAAGATTATTTATGAGAAAATTTCTCAGTTTACAGCGAAGTCTTCCAAACTTTTACATGGCAAAAGCTCGCATCTGCAGAAAAACCGGTCCCAAAAACCCTCGGAATAGCAAAATTTTCTATATTAATACTATGCCACTAAGATATAAGAAGAAAAGAAAAGTGTCATTAAATGATCTCGTAGCAAGTGCTCGGAACAGTAGTAGCGACAGCAATCTCGAGAGAAGCTAACTGTCAAGCTGCAGGTCACGAGCCAAATGTCGACTGTGGTCCACGGATATAGATACAGACGTAGAAGTCGAGAGAGAGAGAGAGAGAGAGAGAGCGATTCGAGGTAACAGGTCGGACATCCGGCAGTACGTCGCCGACTATTCCCCGCGTCTCCTTCTTTCTCTCTCGCTCTACGGTCCTTACTCTTCTATATCTCGCGCGGTATAGCTTACGTTATAACCTCTGAATATGCATAAATTTTACCATAATATAGAATTATGTATATAAAGAGAACATCTCAAGGCTGTCGGACAGGCCAGTGCCCACTTGGCCTCCTTCCACCCTTTTGCCATGGGTTCGCTCGACATCCGTTCTCTTTGCTTCGTTCAACTTCGTGAGCGACTGATGAATATATCTACGCATCTAGACGTGATTTCTATTCCAGTGTATCCAATCGTGATGGAATTCGGCTGGGGATATGTATAATACTCGAATCTGGCTAGATTTTCTTATCGAGGGTACGACTTCGCATGAGTATTAATTATTAGTTTTCACGAGATCGATGACATTTTCGGACTTTAATCGTCATTATTCATCTTAAAAAATGCTATTCTTCTTTCAAGGTGATTCTTAACGTTGACTTTCTTATTTTATAGAGTAACGGTATTTATTGAAACAGCAATTTCATAAATCGTTTACAATAAATAATTTTCAGATAAATTTTCGTAAAAGTTTTACAAAATCTTATATTTTATGTTTATAAATTTGTAAAAATATCGATGATCGCGTTAATTCAATTACGATGTATTTGATATATCCTCCTGATATATTTAGCGAATATAATTTTAAAACATTTTAATAAACAAGAATTATAAATTTAGAATAAGTACATCGATTTAACAATTGGTATCGAAACAAATAAAATATAAATAGTGACTTGAAAGCTTATTTTTTTAACGTCAGAATTAATTTTGTCCACTGTATTCAGGATTTAATATTTCCAAATCTACGTAATTGAAATTTTGAATAGCTGTGTACGAGCAACTTGTGAACCGATGAACGTACTAGAAATAAAATAAAACCGACACCTCGTGCGAAGCATTTTAGTAAGCAGCTTGCAATTTAAAAAACAATTGCTCGAGTAAGTTTTTGTCGTTAAAGAATCTCACGAAACACCGGCTATTAGAAGAAATGAAACACATTGACAAAAGTTTGACCTCTCCAAGCCCCGAATAATATGACACTCGCCGTCTCTCGCAAACGTCCCTCTTTATCGAGGTGGTGAACGCGCTGCGGAACAAAATTTCAGTAGCAGTGCTCGAGGTACGATAGGGAGTCGTTTGGATATCACGCGCGTGTTGAAATGTTCACTCTGTCGCGCAAGGGGGAAATTCGCAGAGAGCGAGTGACGCGTGTGTGGCTAATCCTATTCGTTCGCTCTCTAATCTTCCACCTCCGAATCATGTTCTCTCTCTCTCTCTGCCCCACTCTCGGACTGGCTCCTGGTCATCGTTGAAGTACCATTCATGCCAGTTCACTGCCAGACCTCGCAGATTTATGGTTGTGTACATTCGCACAACTGGACGACTGTAGTTTCATTCGCTCCCTCGTCATCTTTCTCGCTCTCTGCCCTTCTATTTTACTCTCGATTCCTCGCTCTCCTTCTTTCTCCGTCGCTCTCTTTCTGCCTCGCGGTATACAGAATTTAAGGAGATTATTCATGGTACATGTTTTGAGATAAAGCGTATCGAGAAGGTGTGCGTATGATAGAAAGAGAAAGGGTGATATTCTAATTACCCAGTGAATGTCAGACAGTGCGCTTCCTGGTCACGGCCTCGTCATTTCCCTCGAAGTAAAATGAGTTTTACGTTCTTCGTATAATAATAGTAGTGGCATTACGTTAGACCACAACCAGTTTATGCACCTCGTGATTTACGTCACCTTTACGGGATTGTTGTGGGATCTTGCTTTGATAGCTGGCTTTTTCTTTTTTTATTTTTTAAATTTACGTAGGTAGTGAAGCGGCTTATCGAATAAAAAAAATAAGGTAACACATGTGGTTCGGTACAAATTTTTTATTTTAAATAGCTCGAATATTCTTGTAAACTGGATATTACTCAATTTTCATTCCTTTGAATATATAAAAATTGAAATAGTAAAGTTTTATTTAATGCTTAAACCTAGAATACTTTGTTTTTGTCCCGAAATTTTTAAATTTTACTTTGCATTTCAAATTCCAGTATATTAAAAATTATTTCGCAAAAGCTTATCAACGCATATTTGTTACATTTTTTTTACAAACTTTAATAAATAGTAGAGTTTAAAAATATGCATTGTTTAATTTTAAATTAAATTCTGCTAACATTTATAACATGTTTTATTTTTTTTAATATTATTTTTTTTATCTAGCAATATTAAAATGTACAACATAATATTTTTTATTTCAATAAAAGGTAACATTTAAGTATAAATATAAGAATTATATATATATATATATTTGACAGTTCAATATACGGATAGTTCATAAATTTTAAAGTTTAATTTTATTTGAGTAGCTTATATATATAAATATATATATATTTATTTATATATTAATAAAGAACAGATGTATGGTGTATATTAACAACAATATATAAATTACTAAACAATATGAAGAATAATATAACGTCGATTTATGATAAAACATATATTTCATTATTAATTTAATATATTTAATTCAACTATATTAAATTTTTTTTCACATTTTTTTAGCATAATATAATATTTGTTGTATTAACTTTTTAGAAACCTTCATTTTTGTATGTGTATCTAGAAAAGATATTGATTAATTTTTTATGAAACAATATATTTTTGATAAAACAAAATATTCAAGTTTTGATAAGAAATAATTTAGTAACTTAAATTAATCAACTAAGGGAGTTAAAGAAATAACCATTATCAATAATATTAAAAAAAATAAATAGTTATTAATCGGAACTAAAAATATTAATAATTTATTAATTCTTAACAGAAAAAACCTCCTACTCGTAGTAAAACGAAATTACTAGGTAATAAAGTCCTAAGTATAACAACATAGATATATATATATATATATGCATACAATTATTTATCGATATATTCGCTAATAAATGAAATAATTTCAATGCTCTTACTTTAATATTCGCAAATGAATGCCGCGTGCAGAGGTGTGTTCTTCCAACATAATAGTGAGCGATCTTTATTACTCCCAGTGCTCGCCTGGGGCAATACTTCACCGGTGTTGAGTGCGTTTGAATAATCGTCTTTCTCTTCTATATTGGTACTCAGTCCTTTTTGTTCATTGGATGCATTTTGCGAGAACGACGGTTCTTTTCTCACCGCATAGAAAACTATATTGTGGAATAAACCAACATTAATTAGAAAAAGATGCTAAACGATTGGACGATTGAGCGGAAACAACGACGAGTATCTTGAATATCTCGCGTAAGAATCTTTTTTCCTTATCCTTCAGTCCTTGTAAAAGTACTCGAGTTCTTTTTGTCCTTCCATCAGGTCACTTTCCGCAAGTTTTCACTTTTATTGAACACAGCTGTGTAAACGTTACGCAAATTTAGTAAACTAAAAATAAACTAGAACGTATCGATTAAGCATGCGAACAAATATTTTAATTAATTTATGGACATAATTGAAATTTTAATTAAGAATTTATTTACTTTTTAATTAAGAATATATTAATTTCAATTGCTTTATGCAATTGAATTTTTAATTATTAGTCAAACTTGCCTTTAAAATATAATACTTAAATTAATAATATCTACTTATAAAGTTAAAAACCAGAAATAATTCATTAAAAATAATCTTTCTAATTATCCTTATGATAAAAGCTCGTAAACGCAAAAGTTGTATATATTTAACCATAATTAAAACTCTAAGTTGCATAGATAATGCTAGTGACAATTAGTAACATAAACACCCAGATCGCTTGTGTTCCACTGAAACTCCAACAGATCCACTCGTGAATGAGAGAACGCCTAATAAATAGCAATACTCCTTCTCTTAAAGCTATCAATTTCATGATTAAGTGCGCTCATTCAAACCGTCATTATCTTCATGCTACTACTCCTGTATCTTTCGTTCTCTTTGAGTTTCATCATTCTGTAAATTAAGCGTCCATACGTAAGTGGGTGTTTGTGTATATGTATATAAATAAATTTTATGGTGTTCCTTGCGTTTAATTCGATTTTGATGAAAGTTAATGTAAGAAAACTTTAAATACATCCACTAAAATTTTAACAATGCGCTCCTTAAATCTTAAACAATGCATAATTATCATTATTTTTGTCATTAATTTTAAAGCTTAGATTCAAATATTTAAGAAATACTTTTCTTACACCAAATAATTGACTACAATAATCTTCTCAATATTTGACGGAATAAAACAGATTATCATATTTTCAGAAAGGTTAAAAAAATAAATTTTGTTCATATAATAAGTTATTATTTCTGAAAGTAGATTAGCAATTATGGAACGAGTTGACCAATTTTCAAAGATAAGCACGTTCTGAAATATATTAAAAAAATTTTTTAATCTAATCTTATATTTTTTTAATTTTAATTTTCTGCATAAATTTCTTAAACAAATTGAGTATCTAATAATAATAATTAATAGTAAAATTATATTATTTGAATTTTATTTAAAAAATTTGAATGCGAAAAAATTAAAAAAAGTAGTAATAATAATTTATCATATTTTTACAAGCTTTGAAAAAAAGTGAAGATTAATGTATATATTTTACATAATTTGTATTGTAAAGAGCTTAAAAATGTTTTTTATATAATCACTTTCTTATTAATAAAACTATAAAATTAATGTTTGCTTAACAAAACTTTAACATATAAGAAAACTTAGATATTACAATAGTATAAGAAAATAAATAAATTTTAGACAAACAGCTGCTATTAAAAAAATTGCAAATTATAAAAATTTAAAATATTGCAAAGTAAAAGGTTCAGTTGCAAGTAATAATGTATTAAAAATATTAAAAATTGTATAAATGATATAATATGAATTAAGTGTTATTAAAATTAGATAAATTATGTTATAATAAGTAAAAATATATGAAAATACTACATATTTATATGTGGATAGTTATGTTTTGTATCACTTTTTATCAAAATAAAAATAAAAATTTTTAAATTAATACGTAATTACACCACCTAAATATCACAAAGATGTTGTATGTATTTATATTAAATTAATATATGTCATCTAAATAAAAACCCTCAAAGCAATATATAAAATATTATAAAATAAAAATTCTTTTAAAATATAAAATTATAAAATTTATAATGAATACTTAAAAACTTTAAATATTTATATTTTTATGGGTAAATTTTTATTGTTTAAAAAAATATTAAAATGAATTGTCTAACCTAAAATATGTTAACTACAGTAGAAAAAAATTTTATGCTTTGAATATGTTTTCAGGATACTGGATTTTTTTTAAATAAATTGTTTTTGGGAGGAAAATTGGAATTTATAGACCTCTAACTTGGTTGTAAAATATGGGAGTAAACTGATGAACTCATAAAATTTTATTTTTACGTGACAGAGCAAAATGTAGGAAAGAAAGAATAGTTGCATGCTTTTTAAAATTTGATAAAGATATTTCTATAAATACTATATACGTTCAGATCATTTTCATCTCAAAGTTACTCATCAAAAGACTATTTATTTATTTGAACTTATAGGTTCATAGATCTTATATGATACTAGTTGATAATAAACACAGCAATATAGATAAATTCAAAGATGCATTATACTATTGTTCTGTTGTATACTATAAAAAACTTCTTGGCCTGCACTATATTGCACCCTTCAACAAATCGTAGGGCTAGAAAAACTGAAAAGGTAAAAAATTCTTTAGTTGGTGCGAAACGACCATCGTAATGTCTAACCATTTGAACAAAAATGATTATTGCACCATTCATCCATTTCCATTTCTGTTTTATATTATATTATATTATATTTATATTTATATTTTTATAAATAAAGAGAAGTAGTATAATTTTATTATTTTTTAAATAAATGTATTTTTATAAATACAAAAACACCTTATTACTTAAAATATTTAATCAAAAAATTAATGTTAAAATATCTCACAAAATTCATTCAAAAGATTTCCAAAATTAATTAAATTGAATTTAAACGTATAAAAATAACCTATAATTATAATTTTGTAAATTACAAGTCTTTCCTTGAGTTATAAAATATTAAATTATATAATTTTCTAGAAATACATTCCTTTTTTTCTTTCATAATTATACAGTTATACATTTACATAATTTATATCAATCTGAAAATTAGTTTCACGTGCAACAGAAATTAGTAATAAATAAAAGCTTGGTAAGGGATAAATACATATTTTCAATTATTTTAAATTTTTGAAATTTTAATAATTATTTGTCAAATAACAACATCTTACTTATAATTAAACAGTGAAAATGTTTATATACTATGTTGACTTCTTTATGTTATAAATAGTTAATTAACTATTACAGAGTAAAGGTCGATTCAAAGTCTGCCACTTCTGTGAATTTTTATTGAAAAATTCAGCATCGTTGACTTTTCCTAGTGTGTAATCAATGCTTTGATCATGGAACATTCAATAAAAGTAGAAAAAGATAAAACTTTCTCTCTATACTTATATAAAATGCACACATGTATTTTCGAAATGAAACCTCAATTCAGCATATACATGAATGCAGAAAGTCCCGATCTTATTTTGTCAGACCTCGTATGATTCGATTTGCCGATTCGTTAGGTTGATTGGCTAATTTGGGATTGGTTCTGCACAATGCCAAAGTCGTTAGACAAATCGAAGATTTCATTAGAGAAGAGCTCGAGGTGTCGTGTTCACTATTTGCTATGAGCAACCATCTACAATCTTAAGTCTGTTTTTATCTTATCATAGATAATGGAATAAACTAATTGGTAGTAAATTATACACTAATTATTTTTAATACTGCTTATTGATAATATACTGATTTTAAAAGTGTAAATAACTGTAATTTTAATTTGTATCCATTAAATATATAAATTATAGTTAATTAGTGTAATAAGTTATTAAAAAACATGTACAGACGATTTTTAAAAAATTTATTGGATTTTAAATATTTTATATTTTATCTAATTAACTAATGTAATAATAATAGTATTTTTATACTAATAAAATAATTAAATAACTTATATATAAAGTGATTAACTTTTCCATATTTTTTAATGAATTAAAAATTATTGGATTCTAATTAAAGCTATTATAATATAGATTTTGATTTAATATACTTATATAAAGTTCAAGATAAAAGACTAAGATATGAATTGGTATATTATTAATATATTGATCAAGACTTTTCCTCGTACATAACGAAAAGATCATTTCAAATGAACAAAGAAATCGATGATCACCATTAAATTCATTTCAAAACCGATATCGAGCTTTTACAAAAGTACACAAAGCTTTCACAGTCACACGGAAAGCTTTTTAAATTATAAACGTTATTTTCGATGGAAATTACTGATCCATCGAACGCAATTAATAGACATACTAATCATAAATTAAAGTTTATATTGGAAATATCATAATTTCCTTCGTGATTTTACTTCGCTTTGTTTATTATTTGTTCATTATACAAAATTAAATTTATAAAACATAAATTTATTCGTGCTTCGGAAACTTAATTTGATACTTACTCTTTATCCATAACGATTTACTTTGATTAAATTATATATTGTTTTAAAGTTCCGTTAAGTTTTTCATTAATTTAAAAAACAAGAATACCATTATTTCTAATAAATGGGTAAAGTAAATTATTGGGCATAAAGTTATGGTATCGTTATATAAATAATGGAAAACAATTTCATTTATTATCCAAACATTCCGCATTTTAAGTATACACTGGACGGAATTTAATACAAATGGCAATCACTAACTGTCTTGCTTGGAGAGATAACTAACCTCGAAAGAATAATCTCGAAGACTGGTAAGGTAGCAGCATCGGCTCTCGCGAGAGTACACAGAGGAACGACGGATGAAAAGATAAAAGTTCTTGGGCAAGACCAATTCGCGTCGACCTCCGTGCGTGAAACTTTAATTGGGAGATTAAGAGTTGGAAGAAAGACAAAACGACACGATCAGCTGCCGTCGTGTTCCGAATAAAGACGTCCTCAAACTGGTAATGATACTACTAGCAACCAAAAGAATGGTTTACTCAAGGGCCGACGGGAAAAAGTTGAACTCGTTAAAAGATAGACATCAACGGAAGATAAATATTTCTCACTCGTGGTATAAATGTCAGAATTGTTGCATAAACAATATATTAGATTTATTTTATACGTATGTTTTGTAACTTAAATGCATAAAATTTCTTGCTGATCATTTGCTCACGTGAAACTGTAAAAAGAATTTGTTCCTTTTTTCAAGAAAAGCACTTTAATGCGGTTTATATAAGTAAAGTATTGACCTCCTTTTTAGTAAAAAAGAAGATTTCTGAAAACTTTGACGAGTGCTTTTATAACTTTTCTTTAGAAAAATAAAGTTAATTTTCAAAAAATTATGATTTTTACAATAATATTTATTTTCAATGTTATCATTATTTACAAGTTTGGTATAAAATTTTTATATCGAATTAATCAAGTACGCTATGATTTACAAAAACTAGTTTTTCTTAATTTATTCAATGCTTTGGAAAAATGTATACATAATAATTTCTTTTAAACTGTTGATACCACTTATCCAATTCATATTATGCAAATATAATATTTTTAATACTCCATTATAGGATGCTTAGCAAGAATTTTTCGGTAAATATATTTTCAAGGTAAAACAAAATAAACATTATGTTACAAAAACTTATCGATGAAAAAATCATGAATATATTACAATTTTCTATTATGGAAATTTGAGTATTACGAAAACTTATAATATAAAATAAAGCTATGTTTTGTTCGAATTCAACTTACGAAACTCATCCCTTTAAAGTAAAAGTCATTTTAAACTTTAACGTAATTTAATTTAATTTAATACAATTTATAAATTTAACTTTATTCTTACTTGATTTATTTTATTTACTAATTCCAATTATAACGTTTATATCCAAAAATAAAAATAAATATTACCCATTTTTTATTTTTAATAATAAAAATAACAAATTCGGTAATATTAATTAAAAGTTATAAAATATTTATTATTAATCAAAATAAAACCTTAATTTTTATATCGTAATGAAAAGCAATTTAATTCAATAACGTAAGTATAAAACATGGTATAATTGAAAGAAAGAATTAAAAAATTGCACAACAATTTATTCTAGAAAGAAAAATAAAATTATTTTTCCTGTGTACACAGCCACGCAAAAAACACACACACACACACGTATATATATAATTAAACGAACGTTAAGCTCCTCGACGGAGTGTGTATAAAAGGGTAAGTGCGTCAGTTAAAATGTACGCGCACAGCTAGGCTGGAATCGAATTAAGAGCGATTAATCGTACGAGAGAGAAATGGAGAGAAAGAGAGAGATAGTAACGTTCGCTCGCGCGAGTTCATCAGTGTTCATGCTAAGTAATTCCTTTTCAACGATCGATCGCTGACTCTGGGATTTGCTCTATCCTACTCTTATACGCAAGAACTCTCGAGCGCTTATGTAGCCCGAGCTCTGAATCCGCCCATTAAAGCGAATCATTTTATTAGTATCTCGAGCGTGGGAAATTTTCTTTGATTCTCGTTTCCTTTACACTGCTCGGTTTCACTCGAACGATTGATTTGTGTACACTCGACTTTAAATCGAGAAGTGTTTGTACAACTTTGTGTATGTAAGCAATGACTATTTTCGTTTTATTTTAAGGAAAGTATTGAATTTAAAATTGTCTTATAAGTGGTAAAGTAATCGTACTTAAAAATACAATCTCGAGAGTTCTGAGATATTTTAAAACCTACGTGTTGAATAAATCCAAATTCGTAATATCATTCGTCGATAATTGTAATGAATTATTAACTAAGTACATTTATAATACTATTCATTAAAATATTATTTCCATTCAAAGTGAAAATTTATAATACAGGTATTTATTAATTAAGTTCACTGGGTACGTATTCTACTGTGTACTTAATATTTAATTATATTCTTCCTTAAAAGAGACATAATTTAGAAAAAAATTTCAATTAGAGATACTTATTAAAGTATAACTTCTTTTAAGCTTTCATCGGAGTATAATAATTAACTGCTTCTGAGGTTCTCTCGGATTTGCTTGTCTTTATATTATTTTTGATTAATAATTTTTCATTATTCCAATCCAATTTTTCATGGTTGAATAGTTTGAATCATCTAACTTGTATAATTATGCATTAATTAGAATAACGAATTATAATTTTTATTTATGCCACGAATCATAATTTTGATGCATTTTTTCCATCTCTTTTATTGAAATTAATATAGTATACATCTTTCGACGTAGAACATAATTAGAGGGGCAATAGTTTTATAAGCTAATTTAATTGAAGTAGCTATTCAAAAATTATATTGAATTTATATTGCATATTAAGAAATGGTATTAGTATTCATTCTGTGCTCTATTTTGCAATAAAATATTTTTCTGGCAAAATAATTCAAGTTTCAAATGCATAAACTTGAGTAGTCACTATGTATTAATGGTTTAAAGTCGAGAAATAATTAAATTTGAAATTTAGTCACGAGAACCTTTTACGTTATGTCAACGTTATCTTGTGATTCTATTTGTGATTCTATTGATACAATAATATTATCTCTGTAATTTAAAAAAAATTTGGGAATGCTACAAAAATATCTAGATAGAAATGTTTTCAAACAAATGAACAACAGTTAAAAGAAACTCGAGTTCAAAGGCTCTCCACAAAAATAGCTCAACAAACTTTTCAACACGTATGCTCGTATGCAATCGTACACATTTGAAGCGCGACTCATAGTGAAAATAACTTTTGACTGTCAACTTGGTTCGTACGCAGTTTCTAGCGCACGTGTTTATTAAGATGAGAGAGTCGAGCTTTATATTTCGTTGCTTCCACTCACCTCTCGCTACTTCTGTCTGTCTCTCTCCTATCCATATCTATCTATCTCTATCTCATTCCGCGAGCCGTCGCGTAGGTAATGCCTCGTGCAATATTTTTCTCCGCATCGTGCTTGAGCAGCAGCAGCAGCAGCAGATTACGAGAATAATATTCAAGGGAACGAGGGATTTCATCCGTATAAAACACGATGGCAGTCGAGGATTAGCCGGCGGCAACGAGATTTCGCGAGCTGAAAGTGTACATTACTATATTTATATGTGTCTCTCTCTAGTTCTCTTTTCCCTTCTGTTTTTCCGTCTTTCTCTCGCGATCTACATCTAAGTGACTATTCGTTTCCATGCGCTTATATGCTGTTTTACCGTGGTGCGATTTTCTCGTTTTGTTTTCACGTCCTGCCAGATGATGATCGTTTTCCCGGCTCTTTACCCAATATTAAGTATAACTCACTTCTAAACTAGTTCATTTTTATCGCTTCCTTATAACGAATGCACGACTATCACAGATATATAATTGTATTAAATAACGGAGTTATGAGTTTTTATATTCTAACGTTAAGAACATTCGATTTTTACCAATGTTTATTATATACTGTATTTTTTACTATTTCATTTTTTAATTTCAAAAAAATGAAATGTTTTGCAAAATTAACGTTAATGATTTTCGGTATTTTTCTCTACACTTTATTTTTTTAAAGTTAATAATAATGATCTTTGAAATAAAAGAATTAATTTTCTTTAGATATAGTACATAAAAGAAATTGAAGGAAATTATTTTTCGATCATTATTGTTCCCATAAATTTCACTTCTTATTCATAAAATATATTCACGCACTCGTAGAAAGGATTATGCCCTTAAAGATTACAATCTTTTAGTACTGGAATAACAATATTCTCTACTTTTATTTGTTTTTGCAGTGATTAATCTTCCCTATTTATTTTGTAATAATTATCGTAAAGATCACCAATTTTCGTTACCATAATAAATTTTCGTATATAAATTAATTACATGAAGCAGGGTTTTTTGATATTGCGATAAAAAATTGTTTTTTAATATTATAATTCTTAAACATTAAAGTTTTACATTATATTTTGCATGACTAACTTTCCGATCATGATAATAATATTAAAGGAATATACAAAGTATGAAATTGTATTTATTATAACATTACTTGGACGATATCTTCAACTGATTTGTACTTAAAAATTTGTTTAAAAGATATGTAAGAAGAAATATCGGATAATATTGGATATTAAGTCGCAAAAGAGGAAAAGTATATTAACTGAATACGTGTAAACTGGCCTCGTACGAAGATGTCATATCGCCGATAACTTTTCAATAAGGCAAGCCCGAGGAAATCTATGTCTCTTCTCCTCTCCCTAGTTTTTCTTGTCCGCTCGTCTACCTATTTCTTTCCATTTCGATCCTTTTCTCCCTCATTGGCAAAAATTTATCTTGCATAGCTTTCGACACTGCAGATTTTATTTCCTCCCTACTGCTCGATCGGGATCGCTTAAAATGACCTCGAAGAATGCTCAGTAGTGACGGAAAGGAATTTTTCGTCAATTCCGTTCGCTATCGCAGAGTAAAGACGGAACATAAGAAATGCACCAGAGAGAAAGCTTTGTGTAAGCTTATATCGATATTATATTCCGTTCGGCAAAAAGATTCCTTTCAACGACGCCGAGTACTCGCTCTCCGTGGAGTGGAGCAGAATAATATCACAAAGGCTTGGCAAATTACGACAGTTCGAGAGCCCTCTAGTAAAAGATATACTCGACCCCCTAAGGTTAGCTGCCGCACCGTTAAATGCCATTAAAAATAACTTTATACTTTCTTCAACGATACATTCTTACGATATATTTTTGTAGTGCTTTCTTTTTTTTTTGAAACTTTAGCTATCAAAGTATTATTTATCTATAATATAATTATCTGAAATAAGAGGAAATTTATAAACTGTAAAGTGCTGTATCGCTTTAATAATTACTTGCCATGAATATTTATATACGTCATCGTAACTTTGTTTTTACAAGTTCGATGAAAGTACAGTTTTCACGAATTAAATGTACTTGTATGATCAAAAAAATTATAATAGATGGAGACTGATTTGAAATTATTTTAGATGAAATATTTTTTATAGATAATTTATCATATTTATAATAATTTATTCGAAAATTAGAAAAACTTCGTACATAATTTGCTGAAAAAGAAATATTTGCTTTTTAATCCAAAATTAATTAGACAATAAATTAACACGAATGTATCATATATAATTAATATCCTGAATATAATTTACTTTCAAATAAATACTTTAATCCATTGTAAATTAAAAGGTTCTAATTCTATAGATTATTTATATCGATAAAAATTTCTATCTGACGTACAAAATATTTAAAAATAAATTAATTTAACAAAATTATATTAATCATATTTAGAAGGTATTATTTCAAAATATAAATTTTCAATTATTCAAATTTTAAATAAAAATACATTTACCAGAATATATTAATACAATATAGAAACAAAGTGTTCATTAATTCATGTCTAGTTCATTTAATTAGATTTATTTAGAAGTAAATTTCCATTAATATTGAATAAAATTTATTACAAATTAATTGTTATTATATAAAAATAAGAAAAGATTATATTAACAGAAATCTCACCAGAGAGGAAAATTATTTATAAATTTATAATATTTTTAGAAATAAAATTTATTATAAGATTAATAATCTATGTATTTTAAGTATAAAGAAGATTATATTTATTAGAAAAATCATTAGTCTACAACTGATTAAAATATAAACGTAATATATCAAGGAAAAATATTTAAAAATAATATCTAAAAATATTGTAGTTAATAAATAAACATTAGAAAAATCCAGTATAAACTTAGAAAATTCATTGAATTAAATTATAATAATTAAATTTAGAATAAGTATAACGTTTTTTTTATTAAAGGTATTAAATAGATTTTATGAAAATTAGTTCTTTTGTTTCCAAATTTATATTAAAGAACATTAGAAGTAAATAATCTTATCGAAAAGGTATTATAAAATTCAATTACTTTTTATGAGCATAAAAAATCATTGTATTCACTGCAAATTTTCAAATGGTGATCTTACTTATAAAAATGCTATAAAGTTCTCACTGCATGTCATTCAACTTTTTATGAAAAAGTTTAATTGCCTACTGTTACCTATATTTATAAAGGTAGATGATATTAAACTAATTACAGACATTGCTATTCGACTCAACCATAAACTTTATGTATTACTTTTTATATCAATTATGTACTCTAAATATTAGACATTGATTTGTACTTTTACTCCTAAGTAAAAAATTTCGACATTATGGTAAACAATATGTTTAGTAAAAACGTATTTCATTTACATTTTTTATAAAGTTATAAATTTTTTTAGAATTTTTTTGTAAACAATTGCCTTTATTTAATTTTTTTAATATATTTAATATTAATTGATTTTTTTTAATTCTAATATAAACATTTTATAGATGACTTTTCATACTTGACTTCAGAATTACTTACTTGACAATTACTTTCAATTACTTAATATCTTGGAAGTCTCTACGATACTAAGCATACTACTTTAAATGTACGTAATTTAAATGGTTTGAAGAAGTTCTTTCATAATATACGAAACGAATAGAATAGCCAGCTATTCAATAATCCAAAGGAATAAAGGTTATAAGATGGAAAGATGAAATTTCTTTCCAAGTGAAAACTACTCCATAATTTCTACTTGTATATAATCTTGCATCTTTAAAGATCTGTCCGATACTTTAATTTTATTAAAAATTTTGTGAAATTATATTTATATGATTATAAATTTTTAAAAAATAAAGGAAATTTTTTAAATAAATAATAAAAAAGATCTATCTTTACATAAGAATAAATAACAAGAAGAAAATTATAAAATTTTAAATTTCATATCTGAATAAATTGATGTGATATAAATTTTTGAAATATTTAGATTGATGATTAAATTATGATACATAAAGTATATAAGACGAATACAGAAAATTCTATTGGTTGAAATAAATTTTCAATTTAAATCTATACTTTCTTCAAATTACTTTATCACTGACATCAATTTACGATATATTTATACTAGCAATTTTTTGCTTTTGAAATTTTATCTATATTTGTTTAATATATTATTTATATCGACCAATTTAAACTTAATATCAAATAGAACTATCCAAACTTTCATACTACAAATAACGTCTAAATATACATTCTCCAAATTAAAAATATATGAATAGATTTTTCACATGCTGTAAAAAAAACTGTTTTCATTTGTACAGTTAAAACAAAGTATTAATATTCAATAAAAAGAATTATACAAATTATTTAAATATAATAATTTTTTTAACATCGATTTATAATATTCATAATATATTTAAATAATATACATACATTATATTATTATAATAATATAATAATGAAATAATATCATATTAAATATTAATGTTTAACAATTGTATACGTAGATAACATATTTATAAATGAAAACATTTTCGATAGATATGCTCAATTACGAGCAAAAAGCTTTCTGCTATAACTCGCCAAAATAAAGACGTATTTTATTCCCCTGATTTCTACTCAGTCTATTGAAATATCTCTCCTCTATTAGAATTCATCCACGAAAATCTCTTCTATCAACGCAATGATTCCAAAAGCATCTTCTCGCTAAATAATATCTCAAAAGCATTATCGCACCTCATAATCCTCGTGAATTAAGCGCAATCAGCCCCTCGCACGTCCTTCCAGTCGCTGGCCACATAAGTCGAAAATAAAAGAGCAAGAACGAAGGGAAGGATCGAAGCCATTTATAATCCCCCGGAGATGATTTACTCCGTACAGCCTTGAATCAGTTCCGATTTCACTTCTCATTTTCCCGGGGTTAGTTAGTGAGACGATGAACGGAGACCTATAGATTCGCGAGCATCAACTATTAGAACAGAGTTAGAAAGCACGTGCTTCCGGTGGAAGCTCAAACAGCAACCACTACTGGAGGGTTGCAAGCTCGCGATAATACTTGTGCGCGTGGTTCGGTGCACGAATTCGCCACTATGAATGTGTAGAAACTGGCGCACGTGAGGTAACAGACGGTGAACCAATCATGACGGCATTGTTACCCGTTCGCCTCGACCTTACATAATGTACCTATGTATCTGTACACTCGCACGTGTACGTACACGAGGGAGAGTAGACGGTTGGTTGTACGTGTATATAAGAGGGATACTGTGGACGCGGGAGCCACTACATTTATGGATCATCTCTATGCGTTGGCTATAGCTATCGGGATATAATCCCGTGAGCTCGAAGAGCGGGTTCTTCGACGTTACCGAGAGCTCGGATATGATTTTATGCCGAGCGCCGAGGCGATCACTGAGCTTGTCTAAATGTATATTATTCACCGCTGGTGGAGATGATTCATCTTCGGAAATACTCGCACTGTTGAGTGTTTTGAAAATGAAACTACGATGGAGAAACGTGAAGATGCTTTCTCAGAGATTTCATTTGGAGTATTTTTAACAGCGTTTCAGCGTATAAAGTGTCGCGAAAATGTATTTTAAATAATATGCTTTGTGTCTGTATGCTTGATTTTATCGAACAACCTTTTTATTTTTAATACAAAAAAACTTTTTCATGAGATAAAAGTTTTATTATTAGAGCGATGAAATAATGGAGTCGATATCGAACATTATTCACGAGATGAGATGTATAATGTATGTGCTCGTACTTTGCAAGTAGAAGTGTACAAGTCTGATGAAACGTAATCTTGATGTACTTAATATCTTTCTACTTACATGTATATGTAAACGAAGGATTTTGAATTTGACCCAATAGTTGAAATATTTTTGAACTCTGAAATAATCATACAGTGAAGTTTGAAAAAAATACATCATCAAACTTCTACATTTAATATGTTTCTGTAAATCTCAATACAGATACTCATCTTTATGGTTTTGAAATTTTCTTTTATCATTTATTTATCTTCTATTCAAATTTATCAATCGTATTGTATCAATTTTTTTTCAACATTAATTTTATTATTTTATTATTAACGCTCTGTATATTATTTATATAGATTTAGTTCCGCAATAGTCTATTTATTTTAAAGAATAATTAAACTATTATTATACTTTAAATATTTACAAACTTATATAAATGTTTATAAAATTTTTTTATATAATTCTTATCTTGATTAAATATCATAAAAATCTTTGATATAATAAAAGAAGATTTTATATACATAATTATGTTAAAGTTGTTATTATCTTCTTCTTACAAATGAGTAAATCATTTGATAAAATTAAAAAAATCAATAATATAATCGAAATACCGCTGGTAGTACAAATTTTTAATCTTGTAAAATTAAAAAAATTATTATTTGAAGGTAATGTTATCAATTTTTTAAAATTTGAACTAATCTTCAACGGAATAAAATATTATTTCTGATACGTTTTATAAATATATTTATACAAAATTTATAAATCTGTTCTGTATTATTCATTGATATTTTTAAAATAAAAATTTCAAAATATATTTTATTGATAATATTTAAAAAAATAATAATATTTAGTCTTTTTGAACAAATACGGCTATCAAACAAATTTTTTCTGTTTTTGTAAGCATCAAAAACAAAACCGTATTAAAGAAAGTAAAGGAAAATAAAGAGAGAAGTAAAGTCTTAATCGCGTAATGAAGTTTGTTTCCATTGATATTCATTGGACGAATGTTTGTATAGAAATATTAAATTTTTTCCTATAACCGACATTGCAATGAAAAATCTCTCTCTTTAACAAAGTATCAGCAGCTTCCGTTAAAAACTTTGCTACGTATAGCAAAACTTTAAATTCGAATAATATTTTATTTCAAAGTATGATACTCTACGAGTTTACGCCTGTCTATTCTACTCTTTCTGTAGTATGTTTTATTCGATGGAAACGATGAAATGAGAAAAAACTCATAGTACAATTAAACTTCGATCATCAAGGTTGCATAAAAGTGTTATAATGTTTCACAACTGCAACCGTGAATTGCAAATATTGTATTTATTCTCGTCTCGTATAACGTTTATATCCAAAGGAATAACCAGCGAAAAATATTTCACGGCGTAAATCATTAGAGTCTAAAATTTGAAAAACTATTGATATATCGCGTATGAATATAATGAGGAATCGAAAAAGAAGGTTCACTGCCTTTTGGAACAAATAACATGGATCGCGTGCGAAACCTCGAGGGCAAAAGATTTATAAAGTGCGTTTCAAACACACGTGGTTCAGCCGTAAAAATCGCTGGATCGTAAGGTAAATTCCCGTGGGGGCACTTCTCACCGACCAAGGAATTCAGAAGAAATAAACGTTGAAAGTGAAAAAGAATATCGTCGTATTTTAAAGTTGTTTCACAGACTTTTGTAGACAGTTTGTATTGTAGTATTCGACGATAAACGCTAATCATATCATATTTAACTCTTATTTATTTAGATCTCCAGAAATTTTCAAAATTTCACTTTCAAAATTTTTATAACTGTTAATAAATACACTTAAAAGAAATTTATTATATAAGAAAATTTTGCGTTGGTTGTTGTTTATAATAATAATTACTACTGATAAATAAAAACGAAAATTAATACTACGATTGGAAATACGTTTATATGAATTTATATGAAATGTTGTAATAAAACTATATTAAAGCATTAAAATTTATCAAGAACATAAATAAAGCAGAAATTAACAAAGATAACGTATTAAATGTATAGAAAAATTTATAAAATCTTGAAAAATCGTAAATAGCTAAAATTTATAAAAAGTTTCTTTGATTTTTCACAATTTTTTGAATTCTAGCATATTTAAAATACTTCGTTAAATTTTAAATCACAAATATTTAAAATATTATTGAAAATAAGCATAAATATTTTTTAATTTATTCTGATAAAGAATTTACATTTTTCTATAGAAAATATGTTCATTTAGTTCTCTGTAAAATTAATATAGTACTTTGTATTACATCATTTAGTTGTATATAGATTATTATAAAAAATGCAGTCAATTACTCTGTATTTTATGACAAGCAATACTCTATAAATATGATAAACTATATCAATTTGTAGAAAATATCGAGTCATGCAATAAATATTAAATGAAGTTTCGAAACATAACTTTCGTAATATATAATGTATACAGATTATGAATAAGGATTTATTATTAGTTCTATTACTTCTAAATTTTATGATTATACTGACGTATACAATTGAATTTGTAAAATAATGATTCGCGGAATAATAATGTTTCAATGAAATGTTATCTATAAAAGATACATTGCGCAGTAGAATTATAATGTATTTTGAAAAATACTAATGTCTTTAAAAATTAACATAATACTTAAAAAGAGCGTTCGTACTAATTAAAAATACTTATTAAGAAAACATTCAAATAAATTTCGAGTTATATCAAATATTTGCTGTTTTTACTTCTCAATTAAAAATGTTTCGTTTAACGATCCTTTAACTTTATTAGAAAACTTTGTCCTTTGCACGGTTTAAAAATATTAGCCATCTTTAGCTTTATATCTTACATCACAGAATACACGTCTTTGCAATATCGCGTCACTAGCTTTTTTACGAGTTGACTTCGTTCCTGCACCATTTAGTTGACTCCATTTTTACGGTCTCGAAAAAAGCTTACCGATAAAAAAAAGAAGATGAGAAGGGCCTCTCAAAGAAGCCGCAAAGTTTGGCTCAGTTACTTGCAGGGCCATCGCTTAGAATTGTTATCGGCAACATAAATATTTGATAGAAAAATCGCGCATTGCATCGATCGTCGCGGCTTGCGATTTACGGCTGCTTCACGAGTGTCGCATTAATCGATAAAAAATCGTATCCAACAAACTGTCGAACGAGAATCCGTTAAGTCCTTTCACTTCCTGTTTCATATGTATATATTATTTTTGGATAATATGTATATCATTACATAATATGATGAGTTACAACCGTGTTGTTTCAAATTATATCCAATAGATAAAAATTTACGTGAGTATTAGTACAAATAATTACTCTGTAAACGTACATTTTTAAATATATATCCAG
Source organism: Dolichoris vasculosae (assembly GCA_018907195.1). NCBI lineage: Eukaryota > Metazoa > Arthropoda > Insecta > Hymenoptera > Agaonidae > Dolichoris > Dolichoris vasculosae. The sequence continues at coordinate 2,022,186 of JACCHY010000001.1, forward strand.
ATTATAATCAATAAATAATATATAAATCGTGAAAAAAACAATTTTAACATTTAATACTACTTTTATTTATATTACTAAATACTCTACATAAATTCAAGAAGCTCAAAATATATTTTATGCAAAGGATTTATATTTTAAAATAGTATATGTAGTTTTAGAAAAAAAACTACTTTGTACATAAACAATCAAATAAAAGATGAATTACCGTATTTTATTTTCAAGTTTATTAAATTTTAAAATAAAGTTATGTTTACGATAAAAAAATGGTTGTATACTTATTACCAACAATATAACCATAATTTAAATAAAATTAAAAAGAAGTATAAAATAAACCTTAAATCATTTTCACCAAATTTTAGTAATTTTTGTAATACTTGATATAATTTGATTCGATTAATTATACATCTAAAGACACATATATATGTGCGCATAAAATTTTAAGATTAAATATCGAGTTTTTAAAGGAAATACAAGAAAATATGTTGTACTTAAGATCTGAAAGATTAATGTACATGAATTTTATTTATTTTCATTTGCATAAATATACGTAAGTTATATAATTTTTCTAATTTTTAGCATTGATAGGTCAAATTACATTTTTAATTTACGCTGTTCATTTACACTGCAATAGCTATTATATTACTTTTACTCTTTTTGTTTTCTTTGCTATCATAAAAGCCATACCCTCTGCTTTCGTTCTCTTTCTTATTAAGTTTCATTCACTGTTTTCATTTCTCACGATATTTATTACTAGTTTTTCTTTTCATATATTTCATTCTCTATTTTTCTTTTTTCTTATTTTATCTCTCCTTTTTCTACTATTTGAGACCTTTTTCATCGTTAGTTCGTATTTTTTTTTCATTTCTTTACACCATATTCTTTACTTATTTTTTCTTCGATCCTATTTCTAGTATTTTTCATTTTCTTTATAGTTTATTCTATTTCTCTTTCTCCCTTCTCTTTTTCTCATTTGTACCTATGTATGTACGTAAATAGACACATATATATGTACAAACGGTCTGGAGAAACTTGCGGCCGTTTCGACGAGCTAAAGCTTCCGATATTCTCTGAGTTCCCGCTCGTAAGATACTCGTATTGTCAGTACCCTTGACTGAAGTATACTCACGATATCCTGTGCAGACGCTACTAAGATTCGTTTCTCTCTTTCTTTTCTTTTCTGTGCCTTTCTCATCTTCTTCTTCTTCTTTGGCTATATCTTATTCCACTTTAAATTTTCTTTACTCGTTCATTTATTCTTTCGCAAGTTTGATCAGATTCACTTTTTCTATTTTTATCTCTCTCTCGCTCTCTTTATTTCTCTTTCTTACATTATTTAACTATTTTTCAAGTATTCTTCTACCTTTCTCATTTTATGGTCGAATATGCTTAAACAATGCTTCTGGATATCCTTTCACGTGAAAAAGAAAAAGATGGAATGGGATAGAGAGAAATGACAAAGTGATAAAGAGAAAGGGGAAATCAAAATCTTCAATGTCGCTGAATTATTTTGAGCATTTTAAAAATTCATCGTGCGTCGTATTCTGTGATCGACGAAACTTAGGAAAAAGAGGAGAATTTTAATTCGCTTTTTCTGATTTCCATGAAATGAAATGCTTTTCTGGTAAAAATGTATATTGAAAACTGATTATAGTTATGGTGAAGTAAATGCAATGAGGTTGTTTAAGAAGTAAAGTTTTCAGATTGGAAATGTAAACCCGATACGCGTCTACTTTTTATAACCGCTTTTTTAATAAAGAACGAATGTACTATTTTATATTAGTTTTATGGAATTTTATTTTTTTCTAATAAAGGAATTAAATAGGTAAAAATAATTATTCTATTATTATAATAATAATTAAATTATACTATTTTATAAACATAGTCTATTTTATACTAATTTTAATTAAGCATTATTTAAATTATAAATGAAATGAAATCTTGCCTTATTTAAATATTTAAGATTCAAATGTATCAAAATATGATTATAAGAAACAAAAAAAAATAACGTAAGCTATGTTAATCTATATGATTATTTTATTGAACTGTTTCATGAAAACTATAATTACATAAGACTTTGAAAAAAAAAATTATTATAAAATGACCTTCGTTATGAAAATAATGATTTAATTAATGATGATATTTAAAAAATAATAATAATAAATTTTTTCCTTCAACTAACATTTATCGAATTTTAATGTATATTTTTTGCGCATAAAAAAACTCTCGCAAAGAAATCCATAAAAACCATTAAGAGAGTATCGAGAGAAAAAAGCGTGAATCGATAAAAAAAACCATTGTCCGGCGAATCATTGGGTTTTTCACTGACCGCTTACATTTCCCTGCGCATTCTCACACTTCCCGACAAATTAATGCAGAGGTAAGATTGAATCTACGTCGGTTGACAAAGACGAAGAGACGTTACGCCAGTTCCTGCATAGGTGAAATATATAAACTCATTCTCCACGGGGTATAGCCAAGTCCAGGTGCGGGCGTCCGAGCGACGGCGATGGCCTTAGCTGATGCGGGTAGCGAGGAATACACAGACGGTAGCTTGAAAATGCTAAGCCACATTCCTGGAAAGCCCGGTATGCCGAGGGTATTGCACGAAATTGCCGCACTCTGTCCGTGTCATTCCTGGGATACCCCTCGCTTCCTTTCTCTTCTTTTCCCCACCTCCGGCTTTGGCTCTCGCTGGTTAACGTTGAAAGCGAAGGGCCTTTTCTACTTTCCGCTTTACTTCCAACCCTCGTTTCTTCGTCCGTGGTTGCGTTTGTTTTTAGCTTCTCGCGATGCGAGCTGTAGATTTTCAACCAAATACCGTAAAAAATATGTCATTTGTGTTTGTACGATAGATTCGTTGAGTTTTTTAGATTCATTTGATGCTTCATCAAAAAAATACGACGATAAATTAAATAGAAAATTACTTCTTGCATTCGAAACGTTTCTATTTAAATCCTGAAATTTACGTTCATAACTCTGAATATTATTTACGATGCTGTTTACTATAAGACATTAAAAAATCTTTTTACTCTTATTTTTAAATATTTTTAAATTTCCCTTTACTTTGACTTATTTAATGAATTTGTATCAAAAAATATTTTTTAGAATCATGATATAATTTCTATCGTAGAAAACAGATGCTCGTTTTCTTGATTAAAATTAAGAATTCCATATTTGATTACAAATTAAGGAATTATGATAAAAGTACCTTTAATAAAGGTCATTTTATACTTACTAAAATAAGAATTACCGTAGCTCAAAGTTTGAAACTAATGTCTGAAAATTATTTTTTCAAATATTGTGAATGTATTATGAACTCTCGATCAACATTTAGGATCTTCAAAAAGCAAAATTTATAAATAGTTCATATTTTATCGAAAATTTGTTTAAACTAAAATATTAAAACAAATTTTGTAATAGCGATAAAAACTATTAAGTAACATCTCTGAAACATAATTTAATAAAAATAGTATGATAATGATTGTGATAATTTATTTTTAATTAATTTAAGCATTTTTAAACATGAATTTTTTGTTCTTATTTTAATTTTATTTATAGATACATTATTGCGTCGAAAATAGAATCTTTATTCAATAAAATCACTGTACTTTGTATAGAAACAATTGGTTAAAAGCATAAATTCGGTATCGTTATTTCATCACGATGAAAATCGTAAATTTCGTCTAAAGGATGAAATTAAAATATATGAAAACATATAAAAATACCACTGTACCGGTAAGTTACATAAAAGTCAGCTTGTCCCGCCATGAACATTGACCTCCTTCCCTACACCTCGCACCGAATTCTCCTATCTGCTCTACTTTCGCCTCCCTCTGTCTTTCATCCTTTCTCTCTCTGGATCTTTCTCAACGTCACTGCTTTCGTACTCCTTTCTCTTTCTCTTGTATTATTCTCTGTTTTCTTGTGTTTCTATCCGTTATCTCACGGAACGTTGCCAAGCTTGCACGCACCGACAGTGACTTGGTTGTTCCGGGCTTTTCTTCAAGTTTTTGTCGACGTCGCGATGCGCCACTTTTCCCTTTCGGACCGTTGTCTCGGTCGTCTTTGGCGTGAATGGCGAATGACCGCTGACTCGAATAAGAGACGGGGGAAAAAGGCTTGGGCATTGTTCGCGGATAAATGTCGACGTTATATAGCAAGGAGTTTCCGTCTTATAAGAAAGCCAAACGAAAAAATCCTTCGATACTTATTACAGATTTTACTTTTTATTAAAGAATATAATTATACTTCGATTGAAATGAATAATATTTTCCAAAATTTTATAAAAACAATCGTAACGCGATTAAAATCGTATAATCATATACAATCCTATTATATGTAATCATATTATACTATTAGAATATCAATATTTATAAAATCCAACAGTATTATTTCAATTTAAAATATTTTTCATAATAAACCCTCCATCCCGATTAAATTAAAATAAGTACACGTGTCTGGTCACATTCTGACTTATTCTACTTGTATTAAATTTGCTCGCTAACTCTATAAGGTGGTTTTATAATTGATATAAAAATAGCTACAATATTTAAAAATATTATGCTTTTAAATTAATCCTAAACTCAGCGTGCTTTATGATACACTCTTACTAAATTATATTCATAACGTATCATATGTTAAAAGTGGTTTCAAATAAACAAAAAACAGCTTAAAACAACGCCATAAATTTTAGTTCACAATATATTTCCTTATATTGTATAGAAAATCTTTCTTTCTAGATTTTCGGCAAATATCTTGAAAACGACGGAAGATACGCAAGAGTGAATAAAGTTTTGGAATATAGCATAGGGTGTGTTTGGAATTTTCTAGTGCACAAACCTTGAGTGCTTTTAAATTTCACGAAGATTTTTCGTTTCCATTCTTAGACTAGAATATATTCTTACATTAGTTTTAAACATATTGAAAGGCTTTTTCCTATGTATACTTAATATGTTTATGCTCATCATTGTTTTTCTATAGATTTTCTGTATTTATTTTTCTTTATAGTTCATATTATTGGCATTGAAATTTCTTTTATATTACACTAGTATTGGTTATAAAAATATCTATTTAAATTGATTTTACTAATTGTATTGCATGCAATGCTCGAATTTAATATTAAATACAAAATGTAAAGTTAATATACTATTATGTAGAAAATTTATATAAATTAAAAATGATTAAAAAATATATTGTATATATATATATATATATATATATAATTAAAATATAAATCATTAAAATTTAGAGATATTATATATATATTTGAAAATTTGAACAAAACTCAAGTATATTTGAAAATATACTTATGCGCATTACGTAATTATATTTTTTCACATATTATTGATAAAATCTTTACTGTAAACAATTATATGTTCTATATTATATATTCTTTTAATTATATATATTTTCCTACCTTTTTTTATATATTTCTAACTATTGGAAACGCATTTGGATTTTAAATTAAAATATTTTTTATAATGCTAGATTTTATTTTATAATTTTACATTTATATATGTATATATATGCATCTATGCATACAACATTTTAAAGTAATATATATATGAATACAAATCATAGTATCGATAGACAATGTGAAAATTTCATTTTGAACGAAGTAAATAATGTACCTATGTTAAAAAGTTTTGTTAATTTTAAATGTATAATAAGTGAGAAAAAAATTTACTCATATTTTAGCATTAATAAGTAATTTAATCTTCATCGATAAATTTATATATAAAAAATATTTCCACAATGCATTGTAGTTAGTTCATTTACGATAACAATCTCCAAAATATATTCCATTAATTAAAAATAAGATAATTTTCAATTATAAAAATTAATTAGATAACCCTTTTTATCAGTAAAACAAATAAATCTTTTATACAATTATAACAATATTGATATTTATTATTATAACTTATTATTCATTTCAAATAATATGAATTTCAATTATTTATTATGAGATATATTACTATCTTTCATTATATAAACCCACACGCATACGTACAGACGTATTACGGTTAGACATTATAATTAATTATTACATGCTTTTATATATTTAAAATAAATCTGTATTTATATTCCGAAATTCATCCTTCTAAAAAATTGAATATATTTTAATATCATACGACCGAGACAGTCCGTCAATTTCTCTGATACATGCCTTGATAATAACCACCGCATACAATACACATGATGAGAGTTTTGCAACGAATTGTGCGGTAAATGCAGTCGACATAATACACGAAAAAAGCCTCTTCCGTGTACTTTCTCTCCCTCCCTCATTTGCCCTCTTACTCACTTCATCTCCCTCTCTTCGAGCACACACTACAAACTCTATGGCATGAAAAGAATTCTACATATGTATTTATAAATACACATAGGTGTGTGTGTTGGAATCGACAATTCCGTGCCCACCCACTGTCTATTTTATACGGGCGATCTATCCATGACAGACGCCTGGAATCCATCGAGCTTCGAATTCGATTTGCTCGTAGATGTATAGACAAGTTCCGCGTCTCTTCTCTCGAGCATTTTCCATCTACTCTTCTCCCTCGCTCACTTTCCCTTCATTTCTCTCGCTATCTACCTTCTCGTTAACTTTAAAAAATTCTACAAATTCGCTAACGCGCCTATAAAACCATTACAACAGATTGAACCTAACATTTACGTTCGATAAATTTAGATATTTTCTTACCGACGTCTTTTCTCTCGCTGTATCCTTGAAATATTGAACGCATTATAATTATTCTCTCGTATACTGCAATTCTACAAGTTTCACGGTCTTATGTATCTGATTAATCATTTGTGTTTCATATATTCTCAGAAAATAAGATATTATTTTTAGCTTTTTATTTTCAAATAATTTAGTTACAATACAATTGACCCTCAAAGCTAAATCAATACGATACAATTATATGTTTATGATAATAGCGATACTAGAAAATAGATTTCAGAGAGAGTTATTAAGTAATATTTTTATATAAATATTATTTATATGGATACGAAAACTACAATAACTATATTAACTATATTAACTTATATATAAAAAAATTTCATGAATTTAACATTTATTTAAAGCTAAATGATTTTTTTCAGCAAAATATTAGGTATTATTAATTATTTTAATTTATTAAGTTCTCAAATATAAAAAAGATAAAAATTGTGACTTCAAAAGTTTTATGTTAAGTTTATAAAATAAATATATAATATCTACCTCGTCAATTATTTATCTTTCAAAATATTATTCGAGAACTTTTAAAATGTACAGCGTTTAATGTAGGCTTTAGAAAAATATAAAAAAAGAAAGAAGGAAAAGAAAAAACAAATATGAAATATAAGCTTTTGTCAACCTTAAGTGCACAATGTTACATTATTTTTCTAAACATGAATTCTTGTCATAACAGCTAACGTAAACAAAATATGTAGAATATATAATATCAATGGATCAAATAATACAATTTTTTCCATGATGTTAGTATTTAATTGTATTTAAATAAGTATTTTTATTTTTATTAATGAACAGTAATTTCTAAATAATATGTAAACCACATATGATATTATTACTAAGAACATTCAACAAAAAATTAAAATAGTTTATTAAAAATTTCAATTGAACATAAAAACTATTTATCTTGTATATAATTAACATTTAAATATTTTTAGTTTTAAAACTATTATCTTATTCTAATACATGATATAATTTTTGAAATTATACATTAATGTGTGTAAAATATAATTATTTTATTATTTTATGTGCTATATAAATAAAACAAAAAAATTTTTTCACATTATTGAATACTTGCATCTTCTACGTTTTCCTGCAGTCATAATAAAGATATGAAACCGGATGCGTTCACGCATATCCTCGGGGAGTTGTATTTACTTGGGGCTGGATGTAACTCATTGTCTTGTTTGCATGTAGACAATGACTAAGGCACCTGTTCCCAAAGCTTTTCAAGCCAGTCTCTTGAGTATGAGCCTTGGTAATGTCACTATAAAAATTTCGTATTAATATTCAATTTTAAATAATGTGATAAATAACGAATATAGATTTTTTTATATTTATATGCAAATCAAAAATAAAATAAAATCTTTCTACAAAAGATGTTCGACTTTAAGTAAATAATAGAATAATAATAATAATAAAACAATGGTCTTGCAGTTTCAAGTTTTATAAAATTCAAATAAAAATTCATTCGTAATTTCATTGCGAAATCTATTGGCTTTCGTCTACATTTCTTAAAGCCTTAAACATAGGATTATAATTAATATAATTTCTATTATTTTTCTTATGCATTGAAAATAGAACTGATATAAAAGTAAAATATAAAAATTAAAAATAATATTTGATACTATTATAATATTTTTAATAATAAATATGTTTGTCATATTTTTGACATATAATATTTTAAACTTGAATTATGATCATTTCTGTATGAATTATAAATGAATAAATTTCATATATTATATGTACATAAAAGTATAAATAAAAATTAAATAAAATTTGTTTTATCTTTTATATATACATAAAAATCACATTTATAATAAAATAAATACGTAATATAAATATAGATGCAATAATACTTCATATTAAAAGATCAGTACCAAATAACAACTAAACTACATTACTACCAAAATATTTTACGAATAATATCATTGAAGATTATAAATTTTTATTTATTATTTTTAATCTTATTTATTTTATAAAATTTATCCAAACTGTTTCTAATAATAAAATTACTACTTTTAAATAAAATTAAAAAAATTGTCTTTAAAAGTTTAAAGCAATATTTTTCAAATAGATGAATCCATCTTATATAATTAAATTTATATGTATTCAATTCAGTAAATATATTCGAGTACGAAAATACGATTTGTTACGTCTAATATATTTTTAGATCTACGTTGAAATCAACATAAATTATTTTAAAATAATACTAATAAATTTTATAAATACATAAATATCTACAAATACAAATGAATTTTATAATTTAATATTCTTTATCGGTGAGACATTTATAATTAAATGTAAATAGTTGTTTATAATACAAATTAAAAAAAAAAGATATGCGTTATTGATTTTTAATATTAACAATCTTCAATTGTAATATATTTATTATTTTTAAAATATATATTTTATTAGTATCTTCGTACTGTTTTAGTAACTTATAGATATTATTAATGATTCTAATAAAATATTTCAAAAAAATATTAATCCATGCAAAAATATCCAATAGGAACTGTAAATTCGTAACAATAAATTATGTTTCATAAAATACATACGACAATCTAATTAATAATTCAATATGCATATTTGATTACTTTTTGATAAATAATTGAAATCAATAATTAGTTACGAGTCTCATCAAAATTCAACATTGTCCTCGGACGGATTCTCATCACAATGCATATTAGAGCCTACACGACGTCAAAATGACGTTTCTCCAGAGGAATGAAGAAATTGCGCCATGACTAGTGTGTTACCTTGACTAGATTTATCTTTGAAACTGTGCGCTTATGAAGTGTAACCTACACAATAGTACTTGAGCTTTGAAACACTTCGTGCCTACGAGTACGTGTGTTTGAGCTTACAAGCGCACGCGTGAGAGAGAGAGAGAGAGAGAGAGAGAGAGACAGGGAGAGGAGGGAGAATGAAAATGAGTAGAGGAACGAAGGGCGAGCAAGTGAGAATGAACGTGATAAAGAGAAAGAGAAAGAGAAAGACGAAAAGAGATTGAGCGAGAGCCGTTATATTACAGTTATTATTAATTAAGTGCCAGCGACCTCATGACGTGACTGCACCTACGATTACGGTCATAGTGCACAAGATACAAGAGACACTGGTGGTTTGTGGCTCTACCTCGCACACTGTTACGGCGTATTAAGCCGCATAGTAGTGTCGCTCAGCAATTCATTTTATCGCAGCAAGTCTCTGTATATACGTATAATATACGTATAAATACATGTAGATATTGTGCGTCGATAGCTTCGAGAGACTGGGTAAACTTCGTACTGAGCAAAGAAATGGATGTAGATGGAAATTTAGATTGTGTACACGTATAATAATGCTTTTGATCCTTTGCAGCACTTCGTAACTGATCATACGCCACTTATATGTTGGTTGATCAGTGTTTAATTTTCTTTTCAGCTTCATTTTATTTAATGCGTGTTTCAAAATAGTCATTTAGTTAAAAAAAAATATTTTTTTAAGTAATTATTTTTAATGCTTTTAAGTAATTATTACAATTATCGAGCAGCTTAATTTTAATATCAATTCATAATAATTCTAAAATTTAAAACAGCCGCTACTTTTCAAATATTTCGGTAATATTTTATTCTTCAAAAATGTACCACAAATTGTATCCATATTCAACGATTCTTCACTGTCTCTCGAATTAAACATCATGCACATGATTAAATATCGATACAAAGTTCATTTTTACTAAAATTAATTTCTATCTAAAAATTCCATTTATGTATCTAATGAAAGACATATTCGATTAGTCGCACATGGTATTTTTTTAAGTAAAAGAGAGGAATTTCATACTCTGACTATGAGATGGGATTTCTACTGTTAATGAACAAAAATTCGCAGAAATACCTAATGCATACTAACGCTAAAAAAGGCTGAAGAATGTACCAAATTGAATGAGTATATGTACACTGATCTTTGATAAAAACCTCTAATTTTTCATAAAATTCTTATTCTCTATCTCCTTCTAAACGATATTTACTATTTTCTATCCAGTGGATATTGTCTTTTTTTGTCTGCAATAATGATTATAAAACTGTTAAATTTTCATAACTCTTGATGCATATATAAATATATGATTAATTATTGACAGATTCACTTTGTACATGAATCTTTACGTGTTTCATTTATCTTATAAATTACTCTTTTATGTAAATTAAGCATCATTAAAATATATAATAACTAATATAATATTATAAAAATCTCTATAAATATGTTATTCTTCATTAGTTTATATAATTCTTAAAGAATTAATTATGACTATCATTACAGGTATATCAATAAAAATATATCGATAAATAGAACTATATAAACGATAAATCGTTTTTGCGACGATAGTTATAATTTCCTGTTTAATAGTACGAAATTAAGCATAAAATAGTTTTGTATTTATGTAAAGTAACTGCACAAAAACTAAAATATATTATAAAAATATATTTCACAAACTACAAAAAGGTATTATCAATACGAAAATTGTATCTGGAAACAATCATTAAACTTTAACTTTGAACGTTACTATCGTTCTAAGATAAGCAGATAAAACCTAAATGTAGAAAACGAGGATAGATGGTATAAAAGAGCAAAATGAGATTTAGCCGAGGTTGATTAAACTTCTCCTTTCTCCGAGTATTCACTTTTACGAAAAACTCACGCACACTCACGCACACGCACGCACTCACACGCATGCACACGCATATAAAAGCTTAAGGATAAGGGGACGTATTTGGTACTCAATATCGGACTTTAATCCTATACGTAGAAAGTGGCCCTTCCCTTGAAATATAGTCGTTATGCTAGACAAATAATTATTGTATATAAATTATAGTAAGTAGAAAAGGAAACGCATTATTTTTTGTCTTCATTTTTTACATCTTTTACCGATGATGCTTTTGAAACTATGAGGCGTAAGAATTCTCCCTTTAACTTTTCTCTCTATCTCTCTATCTATCTTCTATCTATCTATCCATCTATCTTTCTTTCTTTTTTATATATCTATACGTATACACTTTCAGAGAAATTATCTACTATCTCTTCCAGTCCCCTATGCTTTTCCATCCCTCGAAGGTTGTCAGTTGCGAAATAGATAGCCCATATTGTTAAATTATGCTTTATTCTTCTATTAAAAATTTTAAATTCATTAAACATTAGTGTATTAATCTTATCTTTAAAAATGCATTTTTTCTACATATTTTTAGGTATTCGCACTTTTTTATTATTTATATCGTTACTATAATTTTTTTTATTTTAGCTGTTATCGAATACAATTGTCATTGATTAAATAACAGATTAATAGATTGATCTTATATTTTAATTCGCTAAATTTCAAGACTATTTGCCCTAACATTACAAACTATATTTGCTTAGAAAAATTGATTTTAATCTAATTCTTATGGGTATTATTATAATCTGCCGCTCTTTTACATTTTGCTTACTCACTCACTTTATCTAAATTATTTATAGATCTAAGAGTATTGAAATACCATCACATGATTATAGCATGACTCAGCATTATTTTTATTATATTTTATTTTCAAATATTTTGCTTGTTGCATCAGAAAAATATATAAATAATATTAGGTGTATTTGATTTATTTCATTTAATGGTTAACTTATTCTTCATTTTTTTCTTTTATTATACTTAAAATATCATGTAAAAATTTAAATACTTATTTAAAATACATATCACAGCTATTTTAAAAAATGATAAATATTTTTAGTAACTTCATTAAACTGTTAACTTACTTAAATTATTAACTTATTAAATTGTTAAATTATTTACTTTTAAGCTTTCAATGAAAATACCTTTATAATAAAATTAGTAACAATTTCATTAAATACAATTTTATTTCACGTACTAAAAAATTTATATTAATAGTTTTTTAAATAAAATATTTATAAAAAATACATGAATTAAATCTATAAATATAATTTTAATATGTTGTCAAATGTCATAAATTTTTAAGTATAAAAAAGGTAATTGCTATCACGTTATGTTTGGGTATTATTTTAATTGACGAAGCAATTATCTATAATTTACTTATATAAAAAAGTTTTTAAAATTAACATATTTTTTAAATTCATGCTTTTATAAAAAATATCGTCTAGAAAAATATTAAAAAAACTATTCAAATAATAAAAATAAAATATATGTAAAATTTAATAGGGATAGATCGATGAAATAAAAAAAGATTTGTACTCAAATTATGATGAAAATATCGGCAATAATAATTTTATAAAATATTAAAAAGATTATTTTATATGAAGAAAAAATAATAAATAAAATCTTGGACTGTATTATTTAGATAAGAGAAAAAAATCATATTCTACTGTATCAATCTAATTTTTTCTAAATGTAAAATTATACAAGTTAATTGTAACACAGTTTAGATTAGACTTCCATTTATAAAAGAAATATATATTTCAAATATTATAATATATGATTTTATCAAAAAATTAAGATTTAAAAGACAAAGCTAAAATTAAATATCGCGAGAATTTGTATAATATATCATCTAAAAATATCTTGATAATGACTCATCCTCTTTTTACTATCACTATTCTTTATAAGAAAGCAAAATTGTATCATAAACTCTTTTTATGATAGTTAATACTTTTAGAAAGGTAGTTAAAATTTATAACAAAACTTTTAGAATGCCTTCAGAGTCTATTGCTCGTAGATAAAGTTTTATATAAATTCACTTTATTGGCAGCCTTTTCGAACAGTATTTTATTGTTTACGCAATTTTCTTTTTGTTCCTAATTTGAAAATTCAATGTAAATTTTTCGTAAAAATATTTTTACAAAGTTTTCCTATGATATCAATACATACTTATTTTTTTTAACTATTTTAAAAATCATTGTTCTTTTTTCTGCATTCTAAAATCATTGATCCTTTTATCGTTACAATTTTTTTTTGAAATAAATTATAAAATATTTGCATAAAAATTTTCTACTACATTTATTTAACCAAATTAAATAATGAATATATTTAATATCAATATATAAATAAACATATTAATACGAATTTATTTTTTTATATTTTTTACATAAATCAGTTATTTATTCGAAAATATTTTTAAAAAATATTACGATATAGAAAATTGCAATATAAAAATATAAAAATTATAGAGATAAATAATAAAGTTCTATTTGTTGAAAATAAATATAATATAAACCTTATTTGAATATAAATTCAAATGAATATACAAGATACTCATATAATAAAAGAACTTTATTTCATATTATATTGTCGGATTATATTGGCACTTGAACCATTATTTAAATTAACACGGAAATCGGAAAAAGCATACGTAAAACGTTGAATCGATAACTCATATTCTTTTCTGTAAGCGATTAGGCGCATATTTTTATTTACATTATATACAAATATTTATGTTATTAATAATAATTTATATAAAAATTTCATATTAAACATTTATATTTTATTTTTAAAAATTAATTTAAATTTGAAGTAATACTTTAAAGCTTTTTTATAAAATTATGAATTAAACTAAAATAAAATGATAAAAAATAAAATATATTTTTAAACGACTTCAACTAAAATAGGATAAAATATTATTGACCTCATATAAATAAATATTATAAAAATATTTAGAAATATTATTAGAAATAATTAAAAGTACTCTTTACTCTTTCAAGTGTGATAAAGATAGGCCATAAAAATTTCAATAAAATAGTTTCAAACTAACTTTGTCGACACATCGAGGCCAACATATTGAATTTTACAATTTCACTTAGTATTCAAAAACGATACCGAAAACTATCTAGAATAATTTTAATAAAAATAACTTATATAGCTCTAAAATTTAAATTATTAAAATAATTAAAGTTTCTATTCTCTTAACTTCTATGTTTTTGTATTTTCATATACAAAATCTAAAGTAATGATAACATATCTCTTAATTTATAAATTTATGAATATTTTCATTTTATGCAAATCAACATCAAATCATTTTTTGTCAAATAAGTCTTAACAATTTTGTTTATATTCTTGAAATTAACTTAATTTGATCTAATGATTTTTATTTTTAAATTTAATTAATAAATATCATGACAGAAAATTTTTATAGTATATTTTTATGATATCTAATAAACAGAATATTTTATTTACTAAGAAAATCTAATAATACATATATTTAAATTGTATATGAATTAAAGAAATTCTTTATAAATGAATATGTTAAGTTCCTATTTTTACTCGCTATAAATTTAATGAATGAATTGAAAAATGTACACATGATATATATTTTAATAATTATAAAATAACATAACTTATAAAAAATTCTACATAATTATTTTTTCTTAAAATCATTTTAGGTTCTTAAAAAACTGAACACACACCATATTTTAAATAAAAATTCTATTTGGCCAATTTCAAATAATATTCATCTATATAATAATTTAATGCAATTGTTTCAGGTAATTTATTCAGAATTTTTTGCAACTCCAACTTTTCAGATAATATACAAATAATAAAAAATCTGTTTCAAACTTATAATGAAAAGTCTATTCGTGAAATATATACCACAATCTGATACCCAAATTTAAAAAAACGGCGACTATTCTGTACATCGGCTACCGCCGCGTATCTGATACAGAACGAGAAACCCGCGTGCATAATACACTAAACGAGCGTCATTCATTTGGGAAACTCGCAAAAACGGAATCACAAAGTGACCCGTAGAGCAAAGAGAATCAACTGATCAGTATGTACGTTTTATAACTTTTGGAAAATTCTCTCTCTTTCTTTTTCTCTTTACCTCTCGATTCGGCGATAAAGTCGATATACCGATATTTAAAAAGATCTCTTATTCATTGATTTTAAAAATTCTATATATTTAATTTAAGTTCATTTCGTAGCAAAGAAAATTTAGACAATCGGTTAAAATTTTTAGTCCAAAAAAATTCAACCGATAAAACATGTTGCAAAAATCTTTCATCGTTATAGTCATTTCTTAAATTGTTTCAATTATTCGGTTCGATTTTTTCTTATCTATTTCTATTTATTAATATATTTATTTTATATTACAAATTACATTATTATAATTATTGTGAATTATTCCATGTAATATAATTTTAATGAAGAAGTGAAATAAAAACAAACATAGGTTTACTTTGGGGTTCAAAAGCCGATCTTCTAGTTAGTTGATTTTACAATTCGTCAACTTGAAACGATACGAAAATAGTCGTTCATTTGTGCTGGAGCATTTATTTAGGTAGTTCTAATCCAGTTCGTAATTCAAAGTTACAGCATTGTGACAACAAGTCGTCCAGATTTATAGAGATTTAACATACTTAGTGATCCCTGACAGAAAAAGATTAAATCAATGTCTCTACGATAATATAAGACATACTTATTCGATTTTTCAATGGCGCCTATTCGAAGGGCTTGAATTATCGAATCGTTACTACAATTGTATTTCAGATGTGTACGAGTATTTAAAGAATTTACACCGGTTGTATTTCTCACATATTTTAAGCCAGATTGTACTACATTCAAATTTCAAATACATATTCATTCCATAAATTTACATGCGGAACTTGTAAATAATTTATACAGGATATTCTACAACAAGCGACCTAAGATAGATGGCTTTTACGTTTTAAAACGCAAATCTTATAAGAAAAATAAGAAAACAACTTCAAAAGAAAAAAATATTGCAAATTTATTTGTGCATAAAGTATTGCTGTGCACAAAACTTCAGCTTTCAATAAATGATGGAAATCTCAAAATATATAACTATTTAATCGAAGTAATGAGAAACTTTTATATTTATATTTATTCTTTATATAGGTGATATAAATAATTATATAGTACTTCGACTTTAAAAAAATTGATTAGCTAAATACAAAATTCGAAGACAGAAATATCATTGATAATAATTTAAGTCTAAAAAAAATAACAAACCGAACGATTAATTATACATCTCATTCACTGATTTATATATAAATATATGTATATATTAAATAATTAACTTGTATTTAAAGAACATGGAATAATTTAAATATAGTATATACTAAAAATATATTTTTATTATATGGTAGCTGCACTTATCTAAACATTTGTAATTAAAAATTTTAATCCTCGGGTTTTGAATCTTAGGAATTTAATTTAAATATTTATTTTACTAATTAAATAAATTTATTTACAATTACGAAATTGACTTTTAATGTATTTAAAGTACTAATCGCACATTACAAATTCTAGTAATATAAATATTTAGAAGTTCTGTAAAGATACTCTATTACGGTATTTAAAACGTTTACAATTCCACTAATTACTTTTCTAAGAATTTTAATTACTTTATTCAAAATACTGTGGTAACTTAAGAGATAACAACTAATACATCATATAACCTTGTTAGAAATACAGTGTAAAAAGCTTATCTTCGAATTTAATCAAATTTTTAATTCTTATCCTAATATTTTAATTCTTAATCTAATCTTAATTAATTCTTATTAGAAATTTAATTTTCTTGAAGATAGATTTTAAAAGATTTAGTTATAATTCACACAATTATACGAATCAATAAGTTCGTGAGTTAAACTTACAAATAAAAATCTTACAATAAACCAATATGATTCTCTATAAAAGCATTAAATATCAAATTCTTCGCACGTACAAAATCGCTCAAATTCTATATCTTATAGTTCTTAGAAAACACCTCTTTTCTCGAACACAAATAGCTTCAATCTCTAAAGAATTTTGGATCGATCAAAAATCATATTTTCAAATATAAAAAGTTTAAAATAAATCAAAAAATATAAAATTTAATTTAAGATAAGATTTTCCTTTAATACACGAATAGATCGAAATTAATCTGTCAATCACCCCAAAACCAGTAATATATTTTCGAAAATTAGTAAAGAAGATGGGCAAATCTACGAGATAATACAATAGTTGTGAAGCCAAGCTGAATTTCAAGCATGTATAAGACTATACTAACTCAAAAGTAATAAAATGTACGTATATGCGACAAGAGAAAATTCACTAGATGCCTCTTCCGCACAGTCGGTTAAACTCGAGGCATTTCTCCTCCGAGATTTTATTCGCTATACATCGCGGGCTATATACATAATATCGCGGAGTCAAGAATTTTCAACATGTTCTATAAATTTCGTATCCACGCTTGTGCCTCTCGCTACTTATGTACGGCTGTGCGACAAAGATCTAACTTCCGCTCTTACAGTTCTCCCGAAACTCTCTTCCGAATTAAAGGAGGACTGCGAACTTCTCCGGGAAACTATTTTGCTTGGACCAACTTCGGGATATATTATGAATTGAATTGTTTTGTTTATTCAGTTTCACGCGGTACCTGTGCACCGTATTGTGTAATCGTTGGGCGGGAAAAGGTTCAAATGTGACTGGAAATTCTCGATATATAATTACGTTCTAATTAGAATTAACGTAGATTTAATCCACTTTCATAAATTCAAATATTTTTATAAGATTTTATTATACCATTTACTTCAAACACGAACATATCGATCATTTAGAGGATCGAGTAAAAAAAATAAATTACATTATAAAATTAAATCAATCCATTTTCTATAATTTCAATCAAATGATAATAACATATTTATAGTTTTCGTTATATAATTTAAACAAAGATTTCCAAAATCTACATTTAAAATAAAATATTGAACTTGTTTCATTGTCATCAAAATTTTTATGCAACGTAAACAAATATGTAAGTTTAAATTCACGAGATTCTTTTCATTGAATACTTTAAAGGCTTTTTAAATTATAAATAATTTTCCCAAAAAGATAAGCTTTCGAAAGTTAAATAAAGCGTCAAGTTTATCGAAAATAGGATCAAATTAAAATCGTGAAAATTTATTATAATGTTCAAATTTTCCAAGTTTAATAAGAATTATACCGAGCAACAGTTTTAAACAAAATTCCGACAAAACTCCCTTTCCATGAAATCGAGAAATTTTCAAACTATTTGTATCGCCAATCCATTCCAAACGCATGTTTTCCATGGAACGGGAGCAACATCCATTCGCCCAATAATGATTTTTCTCCCGCGGAAGCTTAATAAAAGCGCGCTATTGAAAATCGAGCTATCGAAAGGAGCACGTATTTCCCAGTTGACTGGAGTCTGAATAGTTTTGACTCAATTACTTTTGTAAATTGGAATTACTCTTCATAGATGGAGAAGCTGCGTTCCCCGAACGCTCGCGAGTTCGCACTTTTCCGATATCGCGATAGATCGAAGAGCGAGAGTTAGAGAGATGCTATCATTCCTATCGCGAAGGGATGTTCGTTCGTTAGGAGGATTTCCTCTGCCGCTTGGGCTTTTCTCTTCGTTACGTGCGCCTGTCGACTTCCCGGCGCCGCGAGCCTCCCGTAGTCTAGAGAATACTCGTTCATTCAGAAATTTTCCATTGCCAAGAAGGTGGAGAAAGGGGGAGGAGAGTAGCGTTTATTTGGACGAGAACTCATTAGTATCGCCGAGCGATAATCTTGAAAATTCTTTAGATACGCAAGAGACTACTCCTTTTATCTTCTCACTTCTTTCACTGTCTTTCATTTATTTCTTTGTCTTTATCTTTTATTTCTTCACTTTCTTCTCTCGCAGCTTTAAAATTGCTCAGTGGTGTGACACCACATTTATTCTGTTAAAATATTGTTGTTTATTTGCAGACTCGTTATAACGAAAATATTACATAAATAATATGTATTATTATTCTCGATTCATCGCTATCGTGTCCATATCGAATAAAATTTTACCGATTCAAATTAATAATAAAACACAAATTTTATATAATAATCTATTTCGTAAAAATACAAAATTGTAAAAAATTTATTAAAATTTTCGTTAAATTTTAACAATAACTGTATAGAAATTAACATTATACGCGTGCCTTTTTGGAATTATTAATACATACAATTTCATTCAATTTTGCTCTACTTTCGATTAATTAAGATTTTCTGCGTTTAAAATATTTTACATTGAAAAGAACATTGAAACTATTGAATGGATTCGAATAAACCAAAATGGAAGTTATATTTATATTTTTAGAATAATTTTTAAGAAATTTTAAAAAAGTATTTACTCATCGAATGTACAATATTCTCTGAAATATTTTATATATAATTCAATTAATAAGACTTTTTTACCTTATTTTTCAGATTAAATCGATGGCTGCATCTCCTACCATTAACTGAAAAATTTTGTTAAAGTAGTGAATCGGTAAGTGAAATTATTACATTTTTTAACGGTTATAGAAGGCTGCATTAAACCACGAATTTAATATTTAAAAATAATACGCTAATGCGAGACAGAAAAATTATGTAAGAGATTAAATAGAATAATCTCTAAAGAGATATAAATGCTGAAATTTAAAAATTTAATTGCGTTGGAAGCTGTACTTGAAACTTCTGTTATGAAAGGTATTGGTGCTACATTTAAATTTTTTACGATGAAATTAAAATCTTATTCAACTCCATATATACACATTCCTGTTTAAAAGAACCAAAGGTATTTCTGTTAACCTCGTCAAAAGTCAGTTTATAATTTCGTGATGGTCACGAAACTCAAATGTTACTACGCGGCGAATTGAATACTTGTACGAGATTTCAAGGAGAAAACGGGAGGCGAAGAGGGAAAATGGCAAAACATAAACTATTTTAATTACCAAGAGATTTCACCCGAACCCAAGGAATGTATAGGGTTGTTGAAGTTAGCGTAGGCGGAGCCTCATAATCTCCGCTCAGCTCGCTGAGTTATCAGTTATTCCGCGCGTTTCGCGTTTTTCTTATCCCTACAGACTGCGCACAATTTGATTACCTCTTGCTTGCTCTCTTTGACGCAGAGTAAGCATCGCTAAGACGTTTAGTCCTAGTGTTTGCCTTCAATTATCGGATCACTTCAATTTTTATGTACAGATTTATATCTACATATATAGATATACATATATACATATATATATATATAGCATGGATACTTTTTCCTTTTTTCACATTTAAGTTTGCTTTCAAGCATTACTGAGACGGAATAGAAAAAATATATCTATATTGACAATTTTTCTAGGCTTTCTTTTCTTCGATATCCGAACGTCTAATGCTACTACTGACCAATTTTCTTTTCAAATATTATCTATCGACAGATTTTCTCGGATATTACCAATTAGGAATGTTATCCTCGTGAACTGAGATGGAAAGTTTTTTAAGTGAGAAAATTTTTATATATTTTTCTATTTTTAATTCTTTTAATTAATGATGCAAAAAAATGTTTTATTTTATTTCTTCAAACATCTAGAAAAATTATAAGTAAAGCAACAAATTATAAATCAAGGCGAAAATTTTAATTCAACAGCTAAAATATTGCTTTATAAAATGTCAACATTACTTGCATATTTTTAACCTACGCTAAATAATGTTACATTAAATTAAAGAATTAATTTGTATAACTATTCATAAATGAATACCTGTCATATAATTCAAAAGCATCCAAAAAGAATTTAAAAATCATTAATTCTTAATTATCTGTTTTCATGAATTATAAAATATTTAACCAATATCTAATTTATAATTTATCGTAAATTTTAATGAAATATGAAAAATAGCTCGATAAACTTATAAGATTCAAATTCAATAACAATATATACTATACTTGAAATTCTTTTTTTTTGGAAATCATATAAAATTTATATCCAAAGATATTCGTATTACTAGTGAATTTAACATAGCTAACATTAACATTTTTATTTTATGTACATATCTTTAAATGATTTATATTACAATAACTGAATAAATCATATGTTATATTCAAATTATAAATCAAATTCATTTTCAACGAATAAATATTTGTTTGCAACAAAA
This sequence comes from Dolichoris vasculosae, assembly GCA_018907195.1. Classification (NCBI taxonomy): domain Eukaryota; kingdom Metazoa; phylum Arthropoda; class Insecta; order Hymenoptera; family Agaonidae; genus Dolichoris; species Dolichoris vasculosae. The sequence goes on from JACCHY010000001.1 coordinate 2,043,794, forward strand.
TAATGGCAATATTTTTTAAGCATTTGTGTTTATTGTCTCTTTCTTTTTCTCTTTCATTTTCATTCACATAAACTTTGGTTAACATCAATATGATAAATATTGATATCATATAAATTTCATCTAAATTATAAAAAAAAACTAAAGAACAATGTATCTATGCCAATTGATGGAGTGAACAGCATTTGAACAAACTGTAACTCCTATTCGATATTCTGCATACAAATAAAATTATGGTAAATATATACATATCTATATAATTTATTAAAACATATTAATAATTTATTCAAAACATTATGAAAAAATATCCTTTTCAAGAAATATAGATTAATTATTAATAATATATAAATTAATAATTCTACTTCACATTATAAAAATTATACATAGATTAATCACTAACGAATTAATTAGATTTATACACAGTTTATATTTTATTTATTAATGTATTAGTAATTCTTAATTATACAAATATAATGAATATTACATCTTCTTTATCTTAATGTATAATATAATATGATATATTTTTTAAATTGAAAGTCGAAAATCTGATACTGTCATATTCACTTACGTATTCTACACGAATCATTAATTATAAGAGCTAAGATTACACCACTGTATAAAAATTTAATTTCATTAGTTTATAAATGCTTTATGATAGTAGTATTTTATAAAATTTTTTTCCATAAAATAAATTTATTCAATTTTCGCTGTAAATTGTGGATTCAAGTATTTTTTAAAATATAGATAGTAAATCGTAAGATGCTCATTATATATAATGAGATAAAGCTCTAAATTTTACAAATACAAATCTAAAAACCTGTATAACTAAATTTTTTTTTATCTTTAATTTAAAATTTATACGAAATATCATTAAAATTATAAATACAATGATTCCTTAAAAGACTTCGTTAAATTTTTTAATTACAGTCTATTAAATATTAACCATATGATTAACATATTAACATGTATAATACTTAAAATTTGTATGTGTAAGAATACTTACGTTTGTTTCGGTAATTTAAGAATTTTATTCAGTACAAATTACTATCAGATACTTGACTTATTTGGGATTCTACTGTTACTTGGTAGCATATTTTAATATGGCAAATAAGTTTGAAACTCAATAAATAAACTTGTAACTATATCTATAGATCGTCCATGTAATACGTGTATGCGTGACTAAGAATTATATACTTTACTATATTACTGAAATATTTATAAAGTGATACTCGGAAAATATAAGTCAGTAAAATATATAATTTACAATAGTCTTATGCACATTCTGTATATGTACTTCATAACTTAACAATACTACGTATAAAATATTGCATTTAAAGCTTTTGTAGTTAATTTTGTAAATGGCTATAAATAGAAACTTTGTATAGTTGCACTTTAATTTTATACATGTACACTATCCAAGTAAATTTCAAATACATATAAACATACGTATAATTGCTATATTTAAATTAATAAATGTAACAAAATTCAGTTATATATTTTTTATTATAAAATAGTAAATTCGGTTTATATATTATTTATTATTTACTGTATTTGGAATTTTTGCTCTTAACTTTAAAGAATCAAAATTTATTAGCAAAAATGTTATGCAAGAATATAAATATATAAATTTGTACGAATAAGTATAATACATTTAAAAATAAAGAATAATATTTTTAATGCAACCGACGATATTCTATTTACAATTTTATTTTTAAGCTATTTATTTATAATATTATGAAGTTCAAGGTATCATAAGTTTGCACAACATAAATTATGTTTATAAAAACATATAAACATCTAGCTAAATACATTATTTACTTTACTTATTGTCATCCCTTTCTTTTCCACCCTGTCCCTCTTCACCTCTTTATTCTACTGTTCCTTTCTCTCTTTGTTATACTCGTTGCATGTGGCGGAAACTTGGTCGTTTAGAAGCTAGCACTTGAGATGTGAGAATTCACTGGTGCGGCTTCTTTGGAAGCAAAAGCCATATGCTACTGCGTGGACTATCGTACCGCGTGGTTCTCCAACTTCAACCACCGCTGTATAGGCGAACGGTCTATGTATACGATGAAAATCGTCCTCGATATACGTCGAAACTTGGTACGTGTATAATAGATTAATGCATTTTCTATTGAAGTTAGGAGAGATATAGAGTGCCACTGAGAGAAGAAAGCGCTGACTCAATGTAAACAACCTTGGTTATACTACAGGATCGACGAATTTCATTCGAAATAAAATTAAAACGAAGCTGAATTCCTGAAAAATTATTTTAAAAATAAGTATCTTCATGTTCATGAATATTAACTCTTAAATAAAAAAGGAAGCAAATAACATTCTTTTCTAGAATTATACAGTTTTTTAAATAATTATATATCAAAACATACATTATATATATGTTTAATTAAATCTTATATTTGTAACACATTAAATATCACGTATTTATTGAAAAATTTAAAGATTAATTTTTAAATATTTTGAATTAACTCATAAATAATATATTTTCTTTGTTTTTTAATAATAAATTCCAAATATTAATCTATAGAATCAATTGGCTACCTTTAAAATAATAAAACTGATATAATCAAAGTTTTCGAAACAAATCTGAGACCTTTTAAGTTATCTTAAACAGTTGAACAACTCATTTATATAAGCTACAGCTTATTTATAAATTACAAAAATATTATCATATTTACTGTATTTACCAATTTTAATTAAAATGCTCGAACCTGATATACTTTTGAAATAAATATTATTAAAATATATGATTAAAACTACTATTGTACTTATGGTATCTTCTCCAGAAACAGTATAGAAAATATTTTCTTCCCCACGATAATAAAATACTCCAAATAAAGATATTAATTTTTGTTTTCCACTTCTAAAATAATTCAAATTAATAAATAAACATAATATAATTAATAGTGTTCAAAACACCAATTTTTAATAATTTTAATATAATATTAAACTAAAATTATAAATTGATAGATGTAACAATCAGTATGAGTAATTAATATAATTAATATTTTAACATATGTTAAAATATTTTAAATTTCAGTGATAAATTTATATGGATATTTTTTTCTTATATTCTAATTATATGTTATTGATCTTTTATATTATACCTAAGAAGAAGAAGAAAAATTATTATTATTCGTAAATTCTCGTTACACATAAATAGAAAAACAAGTTATAATACATTATTTATTGTATTATAAAAACAATTAAACAATGAAATGTAATAAAAGTAAATAGGATAAAAAATTTTTATGTGAAAAAAGTAATAAAAAGTGTTTCGATTAATTAAAAGCATTATTTAATGAATAATAATTTCTATTTATCTTATTAAATGCAGTAATGAAATATATCAAACTAAAATTTTATTTAATGTGGCTGTTATATTGCATACATGAAATATCTGCTATATTTTTAACTATATTACCAGTATCATATCGTAATAATTTTTTTACAACGTACTTTAATCATCAAAAATTTTATTAGTTTTAAGCGGCATTTCGGTGCTTCAACTTTTTAAAAGTATAAGTTTAAAAAATAAATTTTGGAAAGATTTTAATTACTGATAACATAAGTTTTTTATATGGTACATTGCATATATAATACGATATTTACTTTAGATGTATTAAGCAATTCTCTTTGAATTCACTAAAAAAGTTATTCGCGCATAAGAAAAAAACTCCCACATTTGCTTTGCAACTTTTCAGTATTAATTAACTCTATTCATTATTTAATTTGAATCACAGTATGAAAAATTAAGAATTCTTATAAGAGTATTAATTAAAATATACCTTTGGTCAAATTTCAAGAAGATAAATTAATTGGTCAGCAACATTTTAAGAAAGATTGAAGTATTCCATATAATTTATATCTGAAAATAGTTTCAGTATTTCTTTAATAAGAAATATCTTCTTTATATTAAAAAAAAAATAAGAAATTCTAACTATTCAAAGTATCTTAAATCCTAAATCCACGAAAATAGTTTAAATAATAATTTTCCATCGCTTTAAAAAGTTCGAACAAAAGAAGTAAATCCCCGTAAAGAAGAAGTTGGCGATACAAGTCAATGGATCGAAGCTTCCACTTACCGCTCGACAAATTAAGAATAAAAATGCATTATAGATTCCCCGGCACGATTCAGGCAAAGGATCGCAGTAAAAAATCGATCGCCTGAAAAATAGCCGATGCGTATAATAACACAAAGAAGGTTCGCGCATCGACTCGGTGATAGCGTTAACCGAAAGCTCAACAATAGAGTAAACGCGCCGCGAGAGCAAAAGCAGAAGAGCCAAGAGTCATGGCAGATGCAGAGGCAATGCCTCCGGTGACGGCTAGGCATCGTAAAGTCGCGTAATTTTATGCGCGAATAGGGGCGAGGTGAAACGGCGACGTCGCCCGTTAAGATTCGCGCGTGGTCATGAGTTAACCGGTGTCGGCATAATTTTATGCCTCCGGGCTTTTACTGGCCACAAGAGTGGACGACAAGCCACGCACTTCTTCTGTTCCACTATACGCCCTGTATTCTCGTCCCTTTTCCTCATTTTCCTGCTTTATTGTTCTCTAAACTTTGCAGATGCGATTAATTTTATGCGCGACGCTTATGTACGCTTTACATATTTAAAGCTCCTGCTTTTGAAGAAATTTAAGCTCTTTATTATATATTGCGAGTTGTATTTTTACTTTTTACTCGTTATTATTTATTCTGGAGATAGACTGTAATACGTTGGCAAAATCCTTCTCTAAAGTGCTCGATTAGAATCATAAATGTAACTATACATAATTTAAACTCGTAAAGAAGGTAAACTATTTAGAAATTAGGTTAATACTTTCTTGATTAACATTCTTTTCTTTACAACGTATTGAGAAATTATCGATTTTTAAATAAATGTAGAACTTATACCCTTTCACTCTACGTTATTACATAAAATTTTTAATTCCTGTGTAATATCGATTTCTACACGCTTTAATACAAAGAATGTTTTTAGGGCAAGCAATACATATATATTGCTTGCACTTCTATTTAGGGTGACTCGAACGTTCGTTATTATCGTTACAAAATTAATTATCAACAATCTCGAATACTTACCATTAGTATAATTAATAAGAATATCTATACAAGAGAGTTTTTTGTTTTTCGATCACAAGTGAATTTCATAGATATAAGTACGAAGAGTCGATAAAAAATCAACTTCTCAAAAAATAAAAGGTAATAACGAACTATCGCCTCGATTTCAATTCGTACAATGACGAATATCCTGAATCTCTTTAATAATAGTTGGATTTTACCATTTCTCTATGCGCACACGAGACAAACAAAAAGACCGTGCAAGCTCAGATTTATCTTAAGAGTCGCCCTGTCCTGCACCGGACGAAAGCTGCGCAACCTGAAAATTTATTTCTCGTCTCTGTGAAAATGAGAAAGAGATAGCGACACGATATTTCCTTTCTTTTCTTTCCACATTCTATCTGAAACATTCTTTTTCCGTTTCTCTCTTTCTCCCCACTAGAATGACGAGCGAATAAAAAATCACGAATGGCCAAAAAGCACCAACTCAGCAGCGCTTAGCGACATCTTTTCCCCTCGTCGTTCCTTCTTTTTCTTTCTCGTTCTCCATCCCACTCTCACTGCTGAGATTTTATATGTCGTCAGGAAAGAAGAACGGTCACAGCTTGCTCGAACGATTCAATTTTTTCACTCAGCCGTGGAAGACCTGCCCAACCGGACCCTTGCCTTACCTACTACGAATATCTTACAAGGGAAAGCTTCGACACCGCGTTTATTCCCAGAGACAAAAATTGAAGGATGATATTAAAACAGAAATATTTTTAATGAAAAGTACGCACTTTTCGTATTCAATGGGAATACTTTTTACGAAGGCGTAAATAAAATCTGAAAAAGTTATCGAAAAGCAATTTTCAAAGTATACGTCTAATTTAATATCTTTTTATAGAAATTATAATTTTCGAAACTTTGTTTTTGTAAAACTTTAAGTATATTATTTCGATTCAGCAATTGTACGAACGTTGATTCTGGATATTCGTAAAAATGTAAAAAAATAGGACAAAATTAATTATCTTACACAATAGTATTTAAATTCTTTATTAGGTGATAAATTACTTTGATAATTATTGATTTTTAAAAGACTTCGTTCTAAAGAAATCTTGTAGAAAAATGATATAAAAATCTCTTTATTACGGCGCAATGATGTGACTATGCGGAAGATTTCTTGTCACGTTTTTATATTTGTTTTATTATATTTATACGAGTGATCTTTTTCTTTGTTTCTACGCGCTTACTATTTTTTGCGTGACAAAGGATTACTCTCTTTTTTGTTTATAACTATATTTTTGATAAACGATTTATGAGAATTCAGCTACTAATTAATGTTCAAAGAAATATTACAATAGTGTCATACCTTAAAATAATCTATTTTAAAAATATATGAAACAAAAAAATTGTTTTAAACGTTAAAAACACATTTATTAATAATAATAAATTATTGTTGTATATAAATTTACGTAAACCTCAGTTTTCGTATAAGAAATATTTTCTCAATCTGGTAAAATTGGTTTTTATAATTTAAAAAGTCATTATCTACTTATAGAAACTGGATTTTATTATTCCAGATAAATTTTGTACGAGTAAAGTACCCTTTTATCTTCAATATTCCTCTGTTATAAATTTTAAACGTTTATAGCTAGTTTATTTCAAAATAATTCTCCAGTTTCTTCAAAATCACGATATAATTACTAATAAACGCGTATTCAAAAGCTAAGTATTCTCTCCAAATCTCACCCACCACACAAGAGGTTTTCTAGCTCGCTTCTTCAACGCACTGTCTCTCGCACTCTATGTCTTTCTCTCTCAATCCTTCCTCCTCTCGCCTCCTCACTAGATCTCTTTGGAATTCGGCAATATACATACTTCGCGCGCACGCATTCTCAACTATCTCAACGACTAGTTTTCTTCATAGCAGAGATTCTAGATTTTCTTTCCAGACCTTGCTTTACGTTTACATTTAAATATGTACACACAAATATATATATATATATATATACGCGAGTATGTGCATTCGAGTGTGTGTGTATATACGCTCCAGACGAAACGTCGCCAATAGCGAACACACGTAAAGATAGAGTGTGTAAGAACGAAGGGATAGAGGGACTGGATAAAAAGGTAAAAAGAAGCAAGAGATCGCGGATGGGAGCAAGGAACTACCTCGGGCCATGCCTAATGAGCTTCCTGCAGTGGCATCGCGGCGAATCCGGGCCTAGTGTCTCGGCCCACAAAGTGCATTCACGATTATTCAAATCCTAGGCGTGCGCGGTAGCGGAAGCCAGATAAAAATGAGCAGCTACGCGACTGTGCCCATAGCGAAACAGAAGAGAGGGATAAAGAGTGCGCTGATAATTGCAGGTGGTTAGGAGCGAAGCTCGCGAGAAGAACTTGGCCGTTCAACAATCGGCAGTGTATTGTCTCAGCTCTTGCATATAGTGCCAAAAGAGACACGGAAGACTCGCTATCTTTTTCCTCTCCACTGCGAATACGACTGTTTTAATAACACCAGTCGAGTCGTTCTTTATAACGTTCTCTCTCGCATGCGCGTCCATTCGCGAATGACAATTCAACTTCCTTGGCAAGACGGCGCCGCCGACCAAGGGAGAGAAAAATGGCGGAAAACACCGCCGGAGCAGGAAAGAATGAGGAGGAGAAGCTTCGTGTAAAAGCGCAAGAGAAATCTTGATGCGTATAATCTGTGCTTCGGGCTATATGTCTGTCCCGATTCGCATCGTTATTCTCTGGCCAGAAGGTGGCTTATCGTTTTAAAAAAATGTAGCACAGTCCTTTTCTGCAGCTCGATTGAAGGCGCACTGCATATATAAAAGAATGAGGAAAAATGAGATTCTTTCTTTTCTGCTGTTATTCTCTAACTTCTTCCTTTTGGTTTTTTCGCTTTATTTTTTCTCACGCACGTCGAATTCTGAAGAACTTCTTTATTCCTACTGTATTTAATTTATTTTACTCTTACTCTGTGTAATCGCAAACGCTATAAAAGCTTATGTGCATCCGTAAAATATAGCTAAGTATTATAAATATTTTTAATAATATATAATAATTATATATTACCGCATAAATATTAGTAAATATATTTATTTCTTAAAAAGTATTGTACACGATAAAATATACACTTTTCTTAGATATACCGTTGTAACTCAGACTCTAAGTAAAATATGAAAATTATAAATTCACTTATAGATATATTGTAAATAATTAATGAACGATGCATAAGTATTATTATCTTTAATGTTAAAATATACAATACTTATAAATTCCTACTTGCGCATTTATCTTCTTATAATTAAAAAATGAATTCAAATAAATAATTAATAAAATTCAATAAAACTCATGATAAAACTGATATTGTATATAAACGTTATGCCATCAAATACAAATATTTTCATTTAAAATAAATACGATTAGCTTCATATAAAAATATATTTGATTTTTTTTTAATACATAAATAAACCTATTATCAACAAAATTGAGATATATTTAATTTAATAATATTACCTAATTCATTTGATAATGTTTATTTTAATGATTTAATAATGTACCACCTTCGTCAAAACATGCCACATTTATAATTTCTATCGTGGATATAAATAAATATACCTTTTCTGAAAAATGGAATATTTTGCGCTAATTTAAATTAATTAAGATTTTCATTCGAATATTTTTACTAGAAAAATAATCTAAGCTTTCTTTTCAAAATTAACATATCCTTTATGCGCTATTGACTTAAAACTTCTGAGAAGTTTTTTAATATCCGTTTTCTAAAATAAATTTTTTTCATTAAAAACTAATTCGACCAACGAATTAATTCTTTTATTTTACTTTAAATATGTAGTGATTAAGCGTTTGCATATTATTGTGTAATATAAAATGTGCCGATAGTTTGCTTATTTATATAAAGCCTAATATTCAAATAATATAAAATTTATAAATACACTTGCTAACAAAATTCACACTCAAATTCTAAAATTTTAATATTCTTTGAAATTACACTTAAAAATAATGATTTTATTTTTAAAGTTAATAAAATCTAAAAGTGGAAAATCGATAATAATAACTAATAACCTACAATATTATGTGTGGGAATTACATATATAACTTTAATCAACTATGAGATATATCGATAACTATTTTATTAGATAAATTGATTAGATAAAATTTTACTGCCAAATATGGCAAGAGAATCATAATATCAATAAAAATATAACTACTAAATAATACATGCAATCAAAATAACATGAATAATAATTTTCAATTAATTTCTAAAACTTTAAATGCATTAGAATATTATTTGTGTTCATTAAGTCGATCATAATCAAATCAATTATCAATTACATGAATAATTAGAGAAATTCCTTTAAGCTTCAGTAAATACTATTAAAGAAGACTTATTCAGATTTCTCTTTAAAATCTTGCGATATCAAGAAGGAACGAAGGAGTGATGTAAATAATAAAATTAAAATTGTAATTATTCGGTAACGGTTTGAAATCGTATGGAGGTATTGAATATGGATCCAAAATCGAATAAAAGAGAATTATCTATTGCGGTAAAATCATTCCAACGATGGTGTTATCTATCACAGGTATTTTGTTCTGCAAATGAATGATAGAAGTTAGCAGATGGCTCCAACATCCGCAACAACATTTTCACTGATGATCATGACTGACACATTCTATCTTTGTCTCTCGATGTTGTAACTTCTGGCGTAACCCTCATTAAAAGTAACCGTTCTACTTACAAATACATCTCTTAAAATACTTAAATGAAGTAAGAACGGATCAATAGATAGGACCAATTTCTCTTTGACTCCTGCCAACATTGTATTTACTGTCTCTCCTACGTGACCACCGTAATCTTATACATGTACCGATGATGGCTGGTATTTCGGGTAACAGTGACACTATGGAAAAGCCGCAAATGTAGGGAACGAAGTGTGAGAAATTATTATATGTTAAAGTTAAATAAGTCAGAGATATGACACTATTATGTATGTAATATGATCGCGATGAATATTTAATAAACATGTTATTCATTAGAAAATTCTATAAAATCATTCTATGATTTTTTGTTACAATTCATATTATATTATTTCAGATGGATAAATACATGAAAATTATTATATTTTTCTTTGTTCTAATATATTTCTAATAAGTACATAAAATTTAAAAATTAATTCCACATTTAATCATGACTTGTAACGATATTTATATTTTTTACTACATAATGCAGAATATAAATAATCTAGAAAAACAACTTGAAATTATTTATTAAAAACATTTTACGAATCGTCAAAGAATGTCTGTATATCTTCAACCTTTTTTATATTTATATGTGACGACATTTATCAATAAACACGTATCGTTTTTTGTCGATGTCGTTACAGATCAGCGCGCTGATATTTGATTGAATGATTCTCAACGACAAGCGTTGGCTCAACTCCCAAAGCTCTATCTCGTAATGAGAGTTTAATGAAAATACTTTTCCGTATAGTTTTAAAGCGCACACCGCATACATACGCACATTTAAAGTTGCGACTTGGGAGAGTTGAGCGATCAAAGCGAATGAAACGATCCGTATAAATTTGTTCAAGAGCTACAGCAAGGGGAGACTGTCAATAATTTCAGAAATGGAACAAAAATTTCATTCGACCAGTAATTGGCAATAAAAGATACATTCAATAAACATCTATGGTTACATAATGCTTTACTAAACGACTCTATGATTGATGTTGTAGTGTTTAGAATACGAAAATTTTTATTTTATTTCCAACAAAAAATAAAGAGTTTTGAATAAAAAGTTTGTATCTCTGAATTTCGTAATTAAAATATTACAATTGATCATCGAATATTTATGTCGACTAATTTCATCGTTTTCATTTTTTATAAAAATAATTACACAATTTATTCGAAAATGTAGTTGAATATATTTAACGTTACCTCCTTAAATTTTTCAATATTTATTCGATCGAACAACAATTTCTTTAAGATTGTTAATCAAGCTGAATTTCATTGTGCGAAGCATTAAATTTAAATCATTATAAATTTATAAATTAATCAACAACGTGAAATCCATCTCAATTAGAATCAGCCATCAGCGTAATACACTACAAAGAGTAGAAAAGAATTAAAAGTTCAACGACGATCGTCGAGAGTCTCGGTACTCGAGTTAGAATCTCGCTTAATCCTTGATCGCGAGGTTCTTAACGCATCAACCCTTGCCAGCGTCGCGACTAATCCGCAAATTACCGAAGGCGGGAGAATAAGTAAGAGAGTGGAAAAAAGATCGATTTAAAAGAAGAAAAGAAGAAGGACAATTTTACGCTCGCGCCCAAAGCTGTACGTGAAAATCTTCGTAATTCGAACGCCTTACAATCGGTAGGCTTGGCGCTTTTGCGGCACTCTATTCGTTCTCGTACAGTCGTAACATAAAGCGGATTTCTGCACTAAGCAGATGGAAATGCAGGCGCTGTGAATGCACGGAGATGCCCTCGTCGTCCCCCGCTTTGGGCTGCTCAGCCTTCATCCCGGGAGCCGCGGAATAGAAAGCCCAAGAGGATGGAACGAAGACACACAAGGAATGCAGAAGAGACGCAAATAAAAGGGAGCTCACATCGGCTATGCGTGCCAAAACGAGTGTATGCGAAAATTCACGCCTGCCTTTCCCTCTCATTTCTATTTCTCCCTCCTTCTCATTTCTATCCAACTTTCCACTTTGGCCCTTAATTCTTCTGCACTTATTACAAGAGGATCTTTCTCTATTTTCCGCCGAGCGTTACAGTTAATTCTTTGTATTGAGGAATTTTATTAGTTTGAAAGAGGAGGTAGTAAATAAGTATGAGAAAAAAGAGAAGTTGAGGGGATAAAAGATTGATCATAATAACGATATAGTTTTCACATAAATACGATAGGTTTTTCTGAAAGATAAAAACATAGTATTCCAATTGTCTGATACATTTAAAATAATTATTGTAAAATAGTAAATAAAATAATCTGATCGAAAATTTATATTTTAACGATGAGTATTATATGTATTATTAAATATCTATATATAAAATTAAATGTTTTACTTAAATCGTATTCACTAAAGTATATATAAAATATTATTTAAATGAGTTTAAAAAAAAGCTAAAATTATTGCATTGTTTCAAAAGATATTCTTTTACATTTAATAAGCATTAAATGAAATATTCGTTCAGATCAATATATTTTAGTCAAAAATATTCAGCATATCTTTATTCATTTAAAGATTTGAAAAAATTTAATCTTAAAAAATTTGAATAAATTATTTATTTTTAATATAAAAAAAAATAGCTCTTGATATATATATGAACGATTTTATATTTTTGTTTGCATTAATATTAATATTAAAATTAAAATTAAAATTAAATTAGTGATATAAAAAACTAAAATGTATTTAGTAATATTATTTATTTCATATTTTGAAATAACGTATGCTATTATTCTTTTATTACGTACAAAATTAAAAAATAATTTTAGAATAATTGAGTAAAAAAAGTTATAAATGAACAATTAAAATATATAAAAATAAATCAATTTAACTTTTATTAAAATATAATAAATATTTTATTTCAAAAAAAGTATTAAATTCACTTTTAAAATAATTTGGTTTCTTTAATATAAAGTGTCAAATAATTATCAAAGTTATTAATAGCATTAAAGACGGCGACAACGAAGACAATTTAAACTTTAGAATTAAATATTTCTGCAATTAAACATTCAATTTAGGAAATAGGTTTGATAATGACGTAATTTAATTCTAAGTTTGACATTCGAAGAACTATACTGTTATAATGTATTTCAAAAACCAACTTAAAATCAATTGTCCATGATTCGAGATTTCAACTTATATTAATATTTAGATAATAGTAATTCAATCTTTCTTTTATTTTTACACATTAAATAAAGTAATGTTTTGGTTATATTTATGTAAATAAATTTTTTTCTTCAATTTAATAAATTATATGTTTTATATTTACTTCTTTACTTTGTGTTATTTTAATATATATAATAATTTTTAAAAACATTCGAATAAAAATATTATAAATCTAATTTTATAGAAAATTTCATTCTTAAACATAATCAGTTCATAAGTTTTTATCCTCATAATGTATACAAATATTATACTTATGGTAAATAATAAAATACATGCAATAAATATTTATTTTTATAATAAAAGATTTTAAAAACTATTTATCAAACAATTTCTTGAAAATAATTTTAACACTTTATGTAATACATTTTAAAATATAAGAAATATTTCAATTCTAAAGTAATTCAAACAAGTGTTACGTACATAACAGATCCGCGTCATACGTGACACAAGTAAGAAAAACTCTTTACGAAAGAAGATAAAAATAAACGAATTCTCAAAAGCTCATATACGAAAGGATTGTCGTAGTAAAAATACTAATCGTCGCTAAGCTCGGGTCAAATCATGAAACGGGCAAATGATAAAAGCATTTCTACTGAATAAAATAAAAAGTTGCGATTTGGTTATCATAATTTATATGAATAGCTAGAATATTTGGACGAATGATTCCATTTTCCAAAACTAATATATGATTTCACTCATTCTTTAGCCAATATAAGCTTTAATTACACAATAAACTATTCTACCTTATAAAAGAAACCTTTTGTGCAGACATATTTGTATACTCGTATTACTCTGTTTAATTAATGAAGTAAAATTGAATTTCTTTGTTTAATTATTAATTACATTCTCTCTTAATTGATCCTATAAAAAGAAATATAAAAATACGTAATAATTAAAATAGTAAATTTATTTTATTTTTAATTATATCAAATAGTTTTTAAGATTTAAGTATTAAAACATTCTTGACTTCTATAAAAAGATATAAAAAATACAATTTATAATACTAGAGGTAAATTTAAAAAAACTATCAAATGTAAAAATATTATCCAAATATTAGAAATGTCAATGGTTTGCATTGTTATAGATTTTACATAAAAAATACTTAAAAAGAAAATAAAAAAGTATGAAATACTTTATACATATAAAAAATACTTTCTTATCTTAACTGCGTGAAAGAAAATCTATAAATAAATAAAATACTATTTTCTCAAGCGAAATCTACTAACATAATTACAGAACTTGATCGATAACATAACTATATATATAAAACTTATAAGATAGACTACAAAAGAATTACTTGTTTATTAAAATTTCAACACTTATCTTACTTAAGGGCATAAAAAAAGGAAAAATGTGAAAAGTATCGGAGTAAAAAGAAAGAAAGAAGCTCTAACGAAATGCGACAGAGATTTGCCGGTTTAAGCCTCTCTTCTCGAGTACCAGAAGTCCTCTACACGACTGTACCACTACAAAATCCGTTGTGTCGACCGTAATCTCTCGATTTAATGCTGCATCACACGTCCTTCCACTGCATCAAAATATTATCGACAAGAAAATAAAAGTAGAAAGACTTTTTTACTTTTTAATAATATTGAGGTTTCATATCTTTGTTCCAGCTTTCAATTACTTTTTCAGTAGAATATAAAAAAAATAAAGAAGTCAGGTGAAAACATCTCGTTAAATATTAAAAAATTTTCATTCTCAAATTTATCGAAATTATTAACTAGCTATAATATTTTATCAATTACTTAAATGTCAATAAAAATACTCTTACGGATTAAATTCGATAAAACATAAATTATAATGCAGTATAAACAAAACTCTTATTTTTTTATACTTTACTTTTCATCTGTTTTTCTATTTTTCCAACAGTGCTTTACATTGACAGTTTTTTTTTATAATAAAATATCTAAGGCTCTGTACAAATAAAAAGAAAATAAACGTGAAAAGAGTTAAAATGATGCTCAACATAAAATAACTACACGTTTGGAACGTGCGTGAACCACCAAGTTCAAACACAAACTAACACAGGAGTTCGTGACAAGTCAAAGCCTTTCTCTCTCTCTCTCTCTCTCTCTCTCTCTCTCTCTCTGTATCTCACATACACACTCTCTCTAAGTTAAGCGAACTCTGCCCCAGGCTGACCGATTAAGCTGTCGCAGTTCCTCTTATCCTTCTTCGTCTTTCCTGTTTTCTCACAAGCACGCTATTCTCAAAACCAAGGCTTGACATCACCATAGGCTTTATCCAAAAGATACTAGAACGAGTACTCTTCTAGTTAAATCATGCGCAGTTCTTTATAATGAGTTTACTCTCGACAATGTTTAAAGTTAAAGAGTCTGTAAATGAATTTGTTAAAAGGTTCGTTTTTTCTCTCGAACTCTTTCTGTAACATTTTTCGCATGTTATATGAAGTACGTGTATACTTGTAGTTAACAAAGTTATTGCTACGTATATTGACAGTCGACTAATTCTATTTAACATATGTTTTAGCATATCTTTAACGTATCTTTTTGTATGGAAATATTCTGCGATCTTTGTTTGCATATTAATTTTTTAAGTAATTATAGTATTCAATAATTTATATTTTAAATTTTTAAAATACATCTATAAAAACAATTTAACAGAATCGAGAATTTCATTTTCATTAAATAGGAATAAAGAAAAATTTAAGTAAAATATTTAAACCATATTATACGATACTATTAAATCAATCTAATAATTTTATTTTAATACTTTATTAAATATAATGTGTTTTAAATATAAACTTCGTTTTTTTAGTATACAGCATTTTTAAAGTTTGTTTGAAATAATATTACGTAGGTTAAAACTAGTCACGATTAATCATTAGTTATTAGAGACTTCAACAAAATTGAACATTTAATTTAATTTAAAAGCAATGCTGTAAAATGACTCTAATAAGCGAAGTATTTCGTATCATTATATTTTACTTTGTTGAAATAATATATCTTTTGTGTCTATTTTACTTAATTTATGGCTTTATAATGAATTTTTATATTTTGATTTATTTAATTGTAACGAAAATATAAGGTTATTTTTATTTATCGATGACGTAAGTCTCTGTTAATAAAGTCGAAAAAATATAAAAAGATGTAGAAATAAATATTACAAAAACTAATCCGTTTAATCTATAAAAAAAAAAGTTACAAGAGAATCGCTTATTAGTACATTAATTGAACTGTGAAAAATTATTATATTTTTAAATTCTCTGCTTCGTTAATCAATACTTTAATCGCAATTCTTTAAATCTTTGTAGAGATTAAAGCGATTAGCAAAAATAGATTTTTATTTAAAATCACAGTTTATGTCTGTAAACAATTTACTGTTCGTTTCTATTAATATAATTAATACTATGAAAATTATAAATCTATATGACTAAATATTTAATAAATCAAAGTAACAAACATTTTATAAATGTGAATGCAATATCAGTTTAAACAGTATTAATTAAAACACTTGGGTATTCAGTTATTTCAACTTACAATATACCAATATCATTAAATATGCAAGCTATTCTGATGGATATATTACAAAGTCTGGCTTAATAGCTATATTAATTACATAGGTATCAGCGTGTGCCTCAAAATATTAGTACCTGCCATAGCATGATTCTATACACTCAAATGAATAAATAGTTCAAATCTACTGGTATTTTATCAAATGTATCAGTTAATATTTGTTATCATGGTCCAAACGTATAATATATCATATTACATTGTTTTATATCACACTAAAATTTATATTTTTAAACAAATATCCTCTACAATTATAATGTTTATTTATGTATGAAAAATATATTGCATCAATACATGATGTGAAACTATTTTATATCTACTAATTTCAGTAAAACGTCTAAATAAATTAAAATGTGAAAATACAAAATATGAAAGTAGTTGTTTTAAAATATTTTTTGGCATTGTTAAAAGATACTTGGTTTACACGTTAGATATAATATCATTATAATAGTAAATTAAAAATAATATTTATAAATGTTGCCTAAATGAAATTTATAATTCTGAAATATCTTCTAAAAGAGTGATATTCTAAACTGACATTATAGCGAAAAATTAATTTTAAACCCAGGAGTAATCAGTTCTTAGATTAATAAGAAATTGAAATAATTTATAAGATTTTATGAAATATTATTGCACGTTTTAATAAGTTAAATATTTAAAAAAATATATTCGAATGTTTAATTTTTAACCAAAATTATATAAAATACGATTATAAAAATAATATCCTCTTTAAAATATTTTAAGAATATATTTAATCTCTAGAGAAAATATTCAAGATAAATCAGCTTAAATTATAAAAAAAATTTTAAGAGTATTAAAATATATTAAAACACGAAATGTACTTTATAAAAATTTACTTATAAAAATATATATTACTCCAATATATGATAATACATTATGTTGATTAAATTAAAAGTATAAAACATTGTAACTAGGAAAATTAGTCTTTTATAACAATTTTTATTTGCGTTACATATGTTACGTTTGCAGAGTAAAGTTATTTAAGTTGTAGAAAACCGCAGTTAGATTTTCAATAGTATACTTAACTATGGCAAAGTACTGTAGAGTAGTTAGCAGTAGAATGGCAGTTTACAAAGTAATATCAAATGACTCAAAT
The DNA here is from genome assembly GCA_018907195.1 of Dolichoris vasculosae. NCBI lineage: Eukaryota > Metazoa > Arthropoda > Insecta > Hymenoptera > Agaonidae > Dolichoris > Dolichoris vasculosae. The sequence goes on from JACCHY010000001.1 coordinate 2,061,427, forward strand.
CGAAACTGTATCGAAGAGAGTAACAAGTTCACCGCGCGCACAGTTCGAAAGAGAGAGAGAGAGACGCATTGCACAAGTAAAATGACAAGTCGAAGGGAAACGTCGCCCACATGCATAAAGACGCGTTAGGTCGAGAACTCCTAGTGTTTATGTATAGACGACGGGGAAATATCAGGATGGGTGGATCCTTGGAACGTAGGTAGAGTTTGTTCTTGTGGCGCGCGAGATGCGGATGCATCCGAATGAGCACCAGAGAGTCAACGAACGCCTCGTTCAGTCAGAAGCCAACCTTGTGCACCCAGGCACCGACGTTCCTGCGCTCTCGGTCTGCTGAATGTGAGGCGTTCTACCGTGCACTTTATACGTATATAGATAGGAGCGTGTCGCAATCAGCCGTACGCTAGGCTGAATTCGGATCCGTATTCGCTGGAAAGAGAGACTCGGGGCCAAGGAAGACCGCGGCAATCCCGCGAACTTTGCAGACAATTTAAAGCGGGAGTTTCCTTCTATAGATGCATATGTGCATGTATATATGTATGAGGGATCTCTCGGTGGTCGTGTGCGCCATTGCGGAGGATCTTTATAAGTAGACCGGAGCCGCGGTGAAGCGCCATGTGAAAGACTATACTTGACCGCGAGTAAGGCAAGAAAAGTGGAGAAATATGAGCGAGCAGGGGACGCGTTATAATCCGGATAACTCATAACTCTATGTATGTGGGCGTACTTGGAATTTCTTGTCTCTTCTAATCAAGATTATCTCTTCTAAGATTCTTAAATTTTCAAGAATTACTTTCGCATTTGTAGGCGTTGAGAACTTTGTGAAACAGTTGGATGTAAATTATGTGTAGTAAGTTTATAATAAAAGTTAAGCATTAAATTATTCATCGATTTCATCTAGTTTTGAAATTTTTTCTTAAATTTATACACGATGAAAATTTTAAACGAGCGATAACGTTACGAATTATTTTACGATTTTTAAACACAATATTCGAAACGTCGGAAGGATTTTTGAGTGAATTTATAAAAGAGTAATCGCATACTACAAGATGAGTTAAACGCGATTAAATATCTCCTGCCAATTATGTTATAATATTAGGAATTAGTAATTATTGTGTAACAGCGAAAGTTAAATTACGGAAGCACAAATAAATAACTAACTCGCCTTTCAAATAATACTCCCGCTTTCGAACGACAGTCCCAAACATCCATTGAGTGCGGTTCATCGCAATCATGGAGGAAGCAAAGGGATGCCCTAATAGAGTCTCATCAGGCGACGGCTTGTTTTCATTGCGTGGCCGGGCACTTGTTTGTATTTGAACGAATTCTATTTACGCACACATCGACGAGACACGAAGATATTCGTAGTGTCCTCGCGGAATCTGCGCGGACCCGCTTTATTGTATACCACGGTGTGTTTTACATCTGAGAAAGTTCTTCGGCGTTTGGCAACTGTTGTTCGGCAAAAGTTTACGGATTTTATGCGCGAGAATACGTAGGTAAGCGAGAGTCTCGAAGGGAATAGACTGCGGTTTGTGCGGAGCCAGAAGTAAAAATAGGTTTTTCCTCCACTTGATAGTTGTTTAACTTCGGCACTATTTTAAAGCGCGAAAAATAAAGATGCAAGCGAGTGGAAGAGCATTGCGTATTTTTATATCCTTTTTTATTGTTTAGACTCTTCGTATTATAATAGTTTACGATTATCGTGGAAAAAATGCTTTTTACAACTAACGGATGTTACTTGAATTGCATTTATACCAACTTTGGTATAAAAATATTTAATTTACTAATTTTAAACATTTTGTAGTTAAGTTTCTTTTTATTTTTATTTAATGATACAGAATGACATATTATAAAACAAAACTTTATTTGCAAAAAATATTTTGTTCAAATTCGATGATTAGATTATTTTTTATTTGAGAATTATTACTTTTTATTGGTAACTTTATTAAATGAATTCAGTATCGATAGAATCTAATTACTTTTATTTAGTGATACCACTGTTTCATTTATATTTGATTATAATATACTACAGATAATTGAAAGTTGAACTAAAATAATTTAGATATAAATTAATAAATTAACTTCGTTTTAGTACTAATAAAAGGTTTAACCATTATTTTATATTATGTAAGTATTCTTTCTCTAATAATTTATACGTAATAAATCTGAAAGAATTTAGATTAATTCTATTTATATATTTACTTTAAAAATATAAAACAACTATATTCCATTCTTTATTGTTCTCTATGTTCTCTGTAAGATAACATAAACATATATATATAATATTCCTTTATCTGAGTAAATGCATACAAGAAAGTATTTCATCGTAAACTAAGGATTTCATTGTTCTTTTATATGTATACTCTTAGTTTATTTTACATGGGTACGTGAGTTCATGAATAGATTTATATTCTTATCAAAAAAAAATTAAAATGTCATTTAAATATCAGTGAAAATAAAATTTAGGTCTAAGCAGTTCACAATTTTTTTATTTCTATTTCTGTATCCTTTAATATTATGTGCTTATATTAAATGTAAAATTGTTAACCATCACAAACATTTATTTAAAAAATATTTCTTATTTATAAAAAATTACAATCAGCATTAGACGGTAATTCAGTACTTATACATCTATCGAGCAACAACAATGGTCGTTCGATTTTAGCACTTGTCGATTTACTCGAAGATTCCTCTGTACCAAAGTAATAACTGCAGTATAAATTTAAACGTTTTTAAAGTAAAAAAATTGATTATTTCTTATTTTTATCTTATAAAAGCTGTCGGTAATTAAATTTATATATTTTATAGCGAGAATTCAAATAAGTTTGGATTGAATTTTTTTTCTTTTAAGTGTTTATAGATGTCTTTGCATATCATATAAACTTGAAAATAATGTTCGAGGTTATCAAAAATGATATCAAAACAGTGTACTATTTGTAATTTCACATTGGATTTTTCTTTACAATAGAAGATTACTAAATATCTATTTTCGAAGTCAATATAAAACTTGATGATATCGTAGATATCGTAAATTACTTCAAGAAGAACACTTTTATCACACTTCTTTAAGTTGAGGACCAGATATACACCATATCTGTACTCTATCGAAAGTAAACAATTGCAGATAACATACTATCCTATCCTCTTTTCAGAATTTAGAATCCTTAAAGCATCGAATAGTTTCTATTTATCAGATCATTTATCAATAGCTATAAAAGTATACTTTGACCATAAATAATAATTTTGATACTCCAACAACCATATAAATCTGCTCTGAATCATCTGTCTTAATTAGTTACGATCTAGCACGGATCTGATTCCAGTATTTTAGGTCTTTGCCTTTCCTGTCAACGTTCTGTATATGATATATCTTTTCTTTATAGTGTCGAAACATCACTTTATATGAATTATGGAAAATTATTCTTTCGTAATTTTTTTTATTCAATTCTATATTTTACTCGAATCTAAGTCCTTCGATATAGATTAGTAAAATAATAATTTGTAGCGGTTGTTGGAAGTATTAATATTAACGTAGGTCAGAAGAGCTTAGATATCTATAATCATTCTTTTTAATTACTCTCATTTATATTTTGTCACTATATATTACAGATCCTTTTCTTCTCAGCATGTAGTTCATTAATAGTGATATCGCCCAAGAAAAGTAATAGTAATTAAAAGACGACTCATTTCTAAACATAATTTACTAGTAACAATTTTATTCAACTGTTTATTAAACGTTATACTAAAGAAAAGTTTCTACGTACATTAAAGCTAACTGTCTATGACAAATCTAGACTTTAATATAGAGAAGATTCAAATGCTGGTTTTGTATATTAATGTAATATACATTTGAATTTTCCAGTTTGCTTATTAGAATTAATTAATTTCTTGATTTGTTGATAGAACTGTAATTAACAGTAATTATGAAACTCAAGTAAGATATAAAAGTTACGATAAATATAGGATGTAAATATGATTAAAATAAAATATTAATTATCGATTAATATACGTCTTTACAAAAAATAAAATTATTGGTTCGAATTTTGACTTTAGAGGGAAAAATAGCGTTAACTATTAAAAATGCAAATGTCCATTAATTAGAAGTAGGTTGATTATTTTAATTTTACTAATTTACTTTTACCTGAATTCAAAAATATACTATGAAGTTATATCATTGTAATGTTAATTTAGAAATTCACCGTAAAATCGTCAGGCTATTCTCTGATTATATGTAAATGAGATTCAAAAATAGGTGAAAAATATGTGGGAAGAAATGAAAGGAAAAATTTATATCATTCTGACTTTAAAGTACAATTCCTAAATAAACTATGAAATTTTTTTAGAAAGTTAGAAAAGAAGAAAGAAATCAAGAGTAAAAGCAAAAGTAATGTAATAGAGTTGCAAAAAATCTATTGCTAATGCTGGTATAATCAAAACTTACTGCAAGGAGATAACAAAGAAAAAAGGGCTGCCTTCTTATTTAGCATTCTTCACAATTACTTTGTTACTGAGAAAAAATTATGCACAGATATGCACAATACAAAGAAAATTAATGTATGCAAAAGAAAAATAAAAGTTAGATTTATTGGATAAGGCTAGTGCATGAATATAAATTTTTTATGTTTTATTTTTTACTTTACTTCTTAAAAACAATATTAATTAGTCGTAAAATTGAATTTATTGAGCAATTTTTCAGATAAAATAGAAATTATAAAATAAATATTACATTTGAAATATTATGTTCAAAAACATTTGGATCAAACTTAAATTTTAATTCATTACATCACATAAATAGATTTAATACGATTAAAAATATAAAACATACAGTAGATTATATAACTTAGTAAATCCATAGCATTTAAAATTATAGTAATGCATTTATCCAAATAAAGAGTAAAATTCATAATTTAAAAAAATTTTGAGATTAAAGGATTGTATCTACGTACAATTAATTTAAGATATGATTTTACTTTTTCATATAAAAGATTTTGAGATAACGAAAAGAAAGTTTTTCAAACAGTATTTAAAAATATAATAGCTTTTGGGAAAAATTCATAGTTTACTATTGATATTGAACAAAGTAAAACTAGTATTTATAAAAAATGTGATTGTAGTTAATATTGATTATTGTATATTGATCTATATATGTAACTGTTTAATATAAATTGCTTGGATTTAATGACATTACTTTACTAGTGTTTTAAATTACTGATTATTCTGCATCGTATAAAAAGTGCATTAAATATGCAAAATGGATACGATTCGAATCTTCTTGAAAATAAAAATTACATTTCGTATGAAACTAACGATCGACTCATTGAATAAACTAAATTTCCTACGTGAATTATCAAAATTATTCCGATACTATGACAGGAATAAAAAATAAGAATATTTTATACGAAATATGACCTATAATTTAAAAAATATATAAGTATCTTTGATATATATAACATATTAAACGCTTAGATGGAACAACTTATATAGACATACTTCTTATGAGTAATTCCTTAGGTAAGTCAGGTAAAATATTATAATACTTTTCTTCTACTTTAAGTCTAGCGCTCTTTTAAAGCCTTGTTAGTTTAAAGTTGAGCAATATGTTCATCCGACGTGAAGCGATTTTACAAAATATAGATATCCAAGAGGTTAATAAGTTTTGGTTCGAATGAACTTCTTGCAAGAGTGTGCTTACAATATGTACACTTAATTAACATAGGGTGAGCTAATTTGACGCGCAAAATTCATAAGCCTCGCCATACGAATAAACTTCAAGACGAAGTTCTTTCGATCGGCGATAATTTAGCATTCAAAATACCCGAGAGACCAGGATAAAAAAAAAGCCACGTTTACGAAAAATAGAAGCTCGTTAAAATTGCATTGACGTAAAGTACAAAGTTAGAGATGCAGGAGTATAGATTACGTACACATTCACACGCGTAAAGAAAAAGTCGAAGGACAAAACGGGAGGCGACGGAAAAGGGCTTCCTGCATCCGTATCCTGAGCGCGGATGGAAGGCAGTGGGAGGAGCTCATTTTATAAAGAGCGAACGCTACAGAAAGAGAAAGAAAGAGAGAGAGAAAGAAAGAGAGAAGAACGGATTTGGCTAACGACACAGCTTGCCCTACTACTACTACCACAGCTCTACTACGCAGGCGGTGAGAGAGGGCCAATTAATCAAGCTCCGAAAACAGCTTGACAGCGCAGCATCCCAACTTACGAGGCAGCGACCCCACACTCGAAACTCCTATAAACGCCCTATAACCATAAATACGCGAGTGCCCGCGTTTCTTGTGTACGTGTGTTCGGGCACGCGGGTGAGGTAAACACACACGCGGCGTCCAAAACGAATACCCCCACGTACAATAGCCATTACCGATCGTTTCCCACCTGCTCGTGTCTGCGTGTGGTCGTGACCGCGTACGATTGAACGCGTCCCGCCAATCTCAACCCGTCGCTTTTCATTCCAGCCGCGTGTCAGTCTGAAAATCGCGCTCGGTGGTTAGGCGCCGCCATGTGACGTTCATGGAACGAGGAGGACTTTTTTCCTCCCTCTCGCGCACTTTCCTCTTTTTTTGTTGGTCTTTGTTTTGTTCTGTTGATTTTTTCACGCTGCCTAGACAATCGAAAGCTCGGGGGAAACTATCTTTTATGTTTTTTGCTTTTCTTTTTATCTCTCTCTCTCTTTCTCGCTTTCTTCTCTCTTTTTTTTAATACCGTGTGATTTAAAAGAATTAATTCCGTCTGGGTATGGTGATGAAATTAGCGGGCATTCATTGAAAAGCTGCTTTGACTGTATCGGATTTAATAATCTACGTTATAAATTATCTCGTAATTGAGTATACGGAAAACATTTTCTTTTCTTTTTATCTTTATATTTTATACACGAAGAAATATTGAAATAATATCCGAACCGATATCGGAAACTCGATTGCATTTTGACTCAAATCAAATTTAACTACTTTAAAAAATGTTTTCATTTTAGACATAAAATTATTATCAGAAATTATATTTGTGGATCGCAATAATAACAAACTACGAATTTGACTTTATTGAACAGTATTCAACTTCATATTTATATAAATTCGTCGTAATAACTTTGAAATTCTTGTTATAAACGTCATAATTGTTATTATTATTATAAATACTTTTATAATCAATTTAATAACGATAATATTAATAAAGATGATAAATACTTGATATAAGTAATTTATGCGATAAACTAAATAAAAATTCAAAATTGTTAAATCTTGAATACAAGAGATTAATATTAATTTTAATACACACATAATTATAACTTCATCGATCAAAAATATGAACATTAATATTCATTTATAAATTTTGTGACAAGTGTTTAATTTTTCTGGTTTAAAATTTCATCAATTACATACTGATGTAGAATAATTTTTCTCGCTACATAATTTATTAAATAAATATTTCCATGTACATTTATTAGTAGATATTAATTCCTTTAAAAAAAGAAAATTCCACCCAAATAGTTTTTAATCTTATCGATTTTGAGATTTTGGAATTTTTATTAATCTGATAGATTAATAAAGAAAAATTATACATATAAATATTTCGTACACTTGAAAATTTGTAGAATATTCATATCATCGAATATAGATATTTTTGCTATTTTGTTCTCATTTTTTCGCATACATTATTAATTAAATATACAGAATATCTATCTCCTTCAATAAAATTTTATTAATATAATATTTTACTCTGCATTTTAGCTTAATAATTTTATGAAAATATACCCAAATGCTCTATTTGGAAATAAAATACAATATGCCACTCGTAGCATCGATATCCAAAATTCAACGCATACAAAAATCAATTTATTTTAATACTCCACTTATACGCAACTGAAATATATTCCTAACCAAATAAATAATATATTAGCTTTACAGACGTGATGAGAGATATTCTCTATATGTATGCACTAATAAGTTAAGTAAATTTCAAAATTCTCTCTTTCTCTATCTATCTATTCATATATGTTTCTCTTTTGTCAATAGCCAATAAATCCAATAGTCGCTCAACCAATAATATTTGGACTAAACATGATATACAATCGTTGATTTTGTAATAATCCAAAACATATCTGTTACTACTTGTATTTACACACGCATTTGTGAATATTTTTACATCTGTAAATATATTTATAGTGAATATATTTTACGTTTATATATATATATGCTTATAATATGTATCCATCTTATAAATATGTGCACGTAAGTCGTATTTTAACACTCGATGCAGTTAAGAAGTACTTTTAAGCAAAAGAGAGTGAAAAAAGAGAGACAGTATAAAATACCAAATTATATCATATATCGAATTTTATAATAGATAAATAAAACATCACACAGCAAGTTTCAAGGGTATTTCTTTTGAAATATTAAAAATATTTAAAATCAAATTATTAGCATCGAGTTTTCTAAAAAATTTCTTCCCGTATATTTTTAAATTCCTTTGAAACTTTGTCGAATGGTATAATATAGCTATGCGCAAAAAACAATTGTATTTGAATTTGACCCGAATCGAAATATTTTTTTAAATTAAAGCTATTTGTTAAACTACTTTTGGTATGGCAATTTGAACAATATAATTCAATATCACATACCACCGCTGAATAAATCGCAAATAAAATTCTTTCATAGCCTTATATTTGTAATAACTAAAAGAATAAAATTTAGAACAAAAATTTTCTAAATCCACCCTTTGAAAGAACATTGTGTTCACGAATAATGAAATGAATATTATTGAAATTAATATTATTGTCATACATTGTCAAATAAATATATATTTGACATATTAAACGAACATTACGAATTAATAAATACGACAGATCTATAATATTATACATCCACGGATATTTTGATCTTTATTCTTACAAAACGACAAAAGGAAATTAGAAATAAAAAATTCGGTAATTGCTACACGAATAAAATGTCTTAACATCTGACAAAACTAAAATCTCTTAAATTTAAAAAAGAAGAATAGAAACCTATGCAATGATTTCTCAAAGAATTATATTCATAGCTGTCTCAAGGATCCATCAGAAGGTAAAGCTCAAAAGTCAGTGGAAAAACTAATGCGAAAATATCTAGCAAAGCCAGAAGCGATCAGCAGCTTCTTACAGAGAGAGAAGGAAAGAGGAGAAGGATAAAGCGAGAGCTCGGAAGTAAGAAAAGGCTTGTTCTGTAGAAATAGCGTGAGAAATACCAAATAGAAAAAGTGCAGCCTCGGTCCACCGAGCGTGTATTTACGGGTCAGTCGCACAGTAGTATAGAAGTACCAATGGCAGAAGCAGAAGCAAAGGGACAGAGGGCGTAATGGGTCCCAGGGATATAGCATCAGGCGTAAGTCAGCATCAGCCGGTGGCATCCCGTAATCCCTTCCAACGCGACCGGGCGCCACCCGATCCCAATAGATCTTCGACTATACGGCCAACGACGCTATTTTCTATCTCTCTACCTATACAGAGTCACCACCCGTCTTTATAGAGGCCACTGGATGCCCTCTTTGATCTTCTGCTCCTTCCTTTTCATTTTCATTTTTATCCGGACAGCCCACTTATACTACTCTATGGACTTCGATTTCGTCGTTCTTTCTCTTTCTCTCTCTCTCTCTCTCTCTCTCTCTCTCTCTTCTCTTTCTTTCTTTGACTCTGCTTATTTTTATCAGATGAAACGAGAAGTAGATGCAGTGGGAAAGACCTAACTTGCGATATTACAAGGATTGTGATTGCGCGCGGATTTACTTCTCATATTTATTTTGATAGCCTTTTATTCTGTTTTTCTATTATCTTAACCTTATCGGATGGTTAAAGCTAATGGTTTTATATTTTTAAACGTTATAAAAAGGATTTTCATCATTCTTAATTTCTAACAAATAAAATTGAATGTTAAAAAAACCTGTTGGATCAAAATTTTTATATCGTAAATCGAGCGATCTAGTTTATAACAAATAAAAAATTTCCAATTTACTTTCTCAACTATTTTTGTAATAAAATTGATCTGATTTTTAATGTTACATGATAACTGCAATTACAAAGTTGAGTCGAGTTTTATGATATCGGTAAATAATATTTTTTTCCGTACTCAATGCACAGCATAATTTTGATCGTTTTTACACTCGCGTATGCTTCATAAAAAAGTTTTGGCATACAATTTACATGTAAAATCGTGTATAATTTTTTGAATATATTTAATACAATCTTTAATGTAATCTTTAATATCTAAATGTGCACAATATAAATTTTAATTATTTCCAATACTAAGATCGGTAACATCAAATCGTACATTTAAGAAAACATAAAGTAATGCTGATGTTATATTAAAAATATGTCTAACGTTGAATTTTTTGTTCTTTATACCAAATAATTGTATATTTTATTAATTAATTTAAATGTACTTTAACGTACATTATTACGGTATCTATAATCTTTCGAAATTAATATAACTTCGTTAAAAACGACAAATTTTATTTAACAGTATATTCTATAGAAACATATCATTTACAAATAGCAATTGGAATAATATTGAAATAAATTTTAAAGTTTTTCGCGTGAAATCTATTTTCATCAAAAATCTACAAGCTAGTCTTGGATATTTCGATCTTATAAATTGTCACCTCCAACGTTTATTCGGAGATTTTATCCGCCTGTCGAGTTCCACCTCGCTCGTGAACAAAGTGAAATGTACAATTCAACGAGAAGACGAAAACTGAGAATCTGATCGAAGAACGTAGTAAAGCTTTTTCAATTTATTAAGTCTCTTTAGTCGAGAGTCCTAGAAAGTATCCCCAGTGAATATGAAAGTGCTAAGAGAACGTCGTCAGTGTCAGTCACGTCGCGAAAGTTACGTTTCGGCTCACGATGCAAGATGAAATCAAGAAGATTCCTTCTTAAAATTGACTACTCGACATCACCGAAGCGGTGAAAAACGCGAAAAAACACGTTCCCGCGCTTCCGAGAAATAGAAATGTCGCGCCCGATAGATTATAGCGAGATCTCGACGGCTACGAAGCAAAAGGCACACGAATGCGCGGCGCGCGTGCGATAAAGCCAAGAGAAGGATTTCCAAGACAAAGGCAGACTGCTGGAATAGAAAGGGCACGAGTGCCTCCCTCAACGGTAAAATGCCAGAAACAGTGACGTCACCCGAATTAAGTTTCCTCTCCCTCGCTCTACGGAGCTTGTGGCTACGCATCGTGTAACGAAAGTCTGGTTTTCTCGGGCGAGTTCGCCTCGTTGCCTCGCGATTCTCGGATACCTCCTACGTATTCTCGTCGCACGCGATTCTTCTCGTGCACGAATACAAGAGCAGATGAGTTAGAAGCTCTTAGTGCGAGGCGCCTAGTCGAACTTTCGCAAAGACTCAAAGAGCGAATCGTTGGGAGCGTCGCGCGAGTTACGATGATTTTCCAATGAGACACACGTACATTCAGCGATCGCTATTTTATTCTACAAACTTGTCTCGCGTTTCCGCCGCTTTTAATTGAATTACAATTGCCGCTCCTGGCGTATACTTTATTTTTCAATTTAATCATCGGAGAGCTCGAGCTGTACCAGGAATTCGTAAAACATCGTCGTTTATCCCCGGGACAATTTCCCCTGTAAGTCTCGCAACCGAATTTTAAACAAAGATTAAAGTAAAATCGGAATCTCCCGCATTTGTACGGCTGCGATTATAACTATGTATACGACGTAAAGAAGGGAAATTATCCCCTCGGAAGTATGCGCTCGAAGGATTATTCGCATGCTTCGGCGCACGAACGCGCCAAAACTTTCGTCACGTTTTACAGCCCGACGCGACCACGAGACCAATGACAATTGTCGCGCAACTTCATGTATACCTGCGTATAAACGAAGAGGCTGCGATTCCGCGGCTGGAACGCGACCCGAGAGTTTACGCGCTTATGTACCGCATTACGAATGTAAATCTCATTCCCGAGCGCTATAACGATGCGCTTGCAATAATTTACATTCGCACAACTACTCCTTTGCCTGATTTTGCTCCTTCCTCTCTGGAATACTTTTCTGCCGTTGTATTTTCTTTTTGCGTTTTACTTTGCGACCGAAAACGAAATATATAGATCGAAGCTCCTGCTTTTGTTTTGACGAAGGAACTGACTGTTTCGTTCGTGATTCGTTTGTTAGTGCTCGGAAATTTTTTCCTTGCACCCTTTTTTATTCATATTTTTCAGAAGAAAGTATTACGAGAATTCCAAAGTACAGTTTCGTTTGAAATTTCAATTCAACTGCCGCTAGACTGGTTTTTAGAGAATTTTTTTAAGAGTTATTCCGAAGATCGGAATACGAGCGGACATGCGAAATGGTATTTTTTTAAAAATTTCTCTCTTTCGTTAAAAAGTATTATTTACGTAACGATAGGAATACAAATTACGTACTTTTTAGCGATCGCACAACTATCAAAATTATTGTATTTACCTAAGAAGTTATATGATTGTAAAAGATTGGTAGTTGCGACTATGAACTTAATAACTATTAAAGCTTACTTTAACGCAGTAGTTAAAATCATTTACATTATACACTTTTAATTAAGTCTACGTGATACAATAAACATAACACGAATTTACCATGTAAGCGTGAAACACACTTTTTTTCGCATACAAAGAATAATTTTTTATCATTTATTAACGGAAAGATCCGTCTTGTTCCATCGCCATCGATAATAAATTTTTTTCTATACATAAGCCTTCAAAAGTTCAATTTCATTTAACCTTAAACTTTAATTAATTATAATCGTGAACCTTTCGAACTGCCACTCATACATTAATTAAATGTCCCTTTTCGCATTTTTAACTCGTATCAAAATCAAAGTTAAAACATCAAACTTCCTTCCCCCATCATCACGACTATCTCATCACACATAAAGCTTTGAAAATTTCCAACTTACGAGCGTTTTATGGGACCGCAAAGTGCTGGCTCCAGAAATTACTAGGCCAATAAATCTCCATCTCCCTCTCGCTCTTTCTCTCATTCGTTCTTACAAACCCTCCCTCTCACTCTCTCGCTCCCTTCCTCATGGTTTCCAATTTCCTTTTTACTTTTTGTCCTGCTTACCGATGGAAAAACAGCATAAATCGTCCTCGTCGTACGCGCTAAGAAGAATGACGATGAACCAACCAGTTCGTATGCGTTCGCGCTCGGCGATTACAGTCAGCAAAGAAATACGACAGATGATATGAAGAAATATATTGTTCCGATGGACAAGCGCGGTGGACGAAAAGGCACCGCAGTGGCTGATTTTCCGGGTCCATTTTCACACAACGGGACGGTTGATGGTCGGCTGATAGGAGAAGCATGTTACGCGAGTCACAGACGCGCATACAAAGTGTTCGCTTATCGCAGGCTAGGCTGTCACTTATCGAGCAACTGCGAACAGCGGCTGCACCCACAACCGCGACGACGTAGTTGCGAGAAAGTGCTTTCTGCCACCGAACCAACGGTTCGAGCTTAAACTAGAGGAAGTACGTCGCGAGCGTGATCAAAATGTACTCTAGGTGGTGCGGTCGAGCGAGCGGCAACAAATTTTCCACGTTCGTGGCTCGCTGAAACGAGGAAAGGGAGAAGGAGAGGAGGAGAACAAGAAATACAGGGAACACGTCAAACGTGCGTCGTCGGAATAGAAGAACAGGTCCTGTTGTAGAGCGACATCCGAGACTCGTGCTCACCTTTCCTGTGCTTTTTAACTTTTTGCTTTCCCTCGTTTACCGAATGACTGTGAAGTTTATTCATATTGATATACGCTCACGTATATTTTTTGCGATTTTACCGATCATGTTACTACAGCTTATATTAAAAAATACATCGTGTATTTGTACACGGACAAATATTTTTCTACTCTTATAGACGAACGCGTCTATCGTGATTTTTTACATTTTATTAAATTATATAGAAATTTATTATACGAACGTAGATTATAAAATATATATTTGATTTAAATCAATAGCTACGAGTAAACGATTCGTCTCTGTACAGATATTGAGAGGTATCAAAATAAATTTACGTTATTTGAAAAAAAACGTAAAAGAAAGAATTTTATTTGATGTGCCATTTTTTGAGAATGTCGTGCATGAATACTCGTCAAATATAGTGTATTAAATACTTTTCTTTTTTTTTAAATAATCAAAAGTATATATTAATGGTTATAATTATAATAATTTAAATATATAACATTATTATATAAAGTAAAAAAATTTTATACAACGCTAAAATATTTCAATATTTATAAGAAAAAAATACTATTAAGAAAGTTATATAAAGTTACATACGTTTGTAAAAATGAAACCTGTAAAAAATTTTCTGTTGACATAAAAGAACGAGTGCAATATTTCATGAAAATGTTGGAAATAGTAGAATAATGCCGAGTATAAAATATAAAATGTACATAAAATATATAAGTAGAAGAAGTATTTGTTTCCACTTACTTTGCATTTACAAGACATAAAATTTATGCCGGATAATTTAAATATTTTATAATTTATATCTAAAAAAAAATTTTTTAAAATACATTTTAATATATAAGTTTTACGATAATATATATTTCAAGCTCTTTATCCAATAATAAAATTTAAAGTAAGACTTCGTCATCGAATCTAATGTGATTTAATATATTTTATTTCAAGTATTCAACTAATTCTTGTAATTTTTAATTACTTCTAATTATAGTAGATAAAATTTTACAAATTTAAACAATTCTATTTCATGAACTTATATAAAGAATTATTTAAAACTTTAATAATAAACGATAAAACAATTATTTAACAAATAAAAATTAATTAAATTTGAAATTCATAAAAATCTTTAGAATTATATTATAATTGCTTGTTATAAAGGTAATTTTATGCTACGTAATTATGCAATAATTACAAGCAAAAAAAATACTTAAATCAAATATTCTAAAGTTTATTAATAAAAATATTAAATAGAATTTACATAAATTCATTATCAAACAAAATACTTGAAAAGTTTAAAATTATAAGTTTCTTAAATTTATTATTTAATAAATATCTATATATTTTAATTAACGCACACAACGACTTAATCAATTATAACATTAGCTAATTCTATTTAAACTCTTACTTTTATTTACGTACTTAAAAAAATAGTCCGTACGTTTTAATTAAAATTTTCAAGTTGGCCATATATTCGTATAAAATTGATTACATTATATATATTTTTTATTCTTAGTGCATTCCAGATAATTCTTAATGAAAAATGCAGACAACCCATACTGAAATACTTTTTCTGCTTGAGTATGCCCAAACATAGGCGCACATCATCCATGACAAAAACTTCTCCACAGTGATAAATATTACGCGACCTGCATTTTATCGTTTACATCACTTTGCTGTGCTGCGCACTTTAGAATTTATTCGCCAACTATCATACAAAATAGCCGCAATAAAGGAGAGTTAATAAAGTCTGTACAAGCAAGACAAATCTTCTCGTAAAATTATTACCTTACGCTGGAACCTTACAACACGCATACTTACGCATCAAAATGAAATAAAACACGCGCATCTAGAAACATTTTACTAAGGGAATATATTTTTTAGATAACTTGCATTCTTTTAAATAAAAGTGTAGGAGTTAACGGTGGAAATAGTATTATGTAGATAGAATATGAAATATTACTTACAAATTGATGTAAGTGAAGCTTAAATTTTACACTCTTTACTAAAAGTAAGGGATGATACCCTCGAGAAAATGAATTTCTAGCCCGAGGAGAAATATTTCGCTACCTAACCTGACATTTTTCACTTAAGAAATATAAACTAAAAGAAATTAAAAATAAAATGTTAAAAAAATAACATTTAAAGTTGCATCGGATAATATATGAGATCGAAGTTTGTATATATTGGTTTACTAAAACCGGATCTTCGACTCGCTGTAGTTTAAACTTTTTACTTTTTATTCCAGCAGTTTTAATAATAGTTTCGAAAACGGAATTTTTAGAATAAATTGTTGAATTATTATTAAAATTATGTATTTTTAACTTAAAAAGAACTTATTTACACAATTTAATATCCTAGCAAATATCTTTATCTCAATCCTACCACCTGAGATTTCTTTTTATTTTCTTTTATATCCCTCATCCTATTTTCGTATTCACTCGATGTATTGCCTATAGAAAAAAGAAACTCGGAGGTAAAGCCAGAAGAATATATTTGGTTCTGATATTTATGTCAAATTGTGTAGGCTTAAACGGGAAACTCGTGCCATTCCAGACTTTCCGGATTGCAAACTAAGATCAAAACAATCGAAGTCTCTAATACACGGTGGCAACCAATGCGGATATAAACCGCATGACTGCAGATGCGCTGTTGGTCGAAACATCTATATAACCATTAAGTTTTAAGATTAAGAATGGATACTTGGGTAAAGCAATTAACCTATATTATTTCATTCGAACAGATTGTCTAAATAATTGTTATTGACATTTAAAATTAAATTTAATGATATTATAAAATATCCATTATAAAATGTTGATTCTTTGTTATGGATAATAATAATAACTACAACTCGATATAAAATAAGACACTAAATTTTTTAAATTATTTGCGCTTTTATAACGCACAATAATGAACCAGTTAGGAAGAATTCCCATTAATTAAATCCAGCTACGAGATAGAAAAAGAATCGCACTTAGTTTAAGCTAAAAAAAAAATTGAAAAAATTACTTTAGCAGAGTAACAAGGTGAATTTAGCTCCTTATAACTTTCTGCCGGAAAGTAAATTTCCCCCTCAGAAATTTAGAGGGTCGTCGCTTATGTTAGGTTGTACGTGACTCTCTAGCCTCTAGCAAACGAAAAATCTCTCTAAATTCCCCGGAGAAGGTAAATTGAAAAGAATCGCGCGTCGATCGTATACGATTATAAAACTCTATACACCATACAACCGTCTCCGGAGCTCGCGAATCGCGATTGAATGATGAAATGCGTTCGCGCTCGGACTTTGTGAAAAGTCTCCTCTCTTTTCTCTCATCTCTCTCTCTCTCTCTCTCTCTCTCTCAAGCGCGTGCAGCCACCGTAGCAGCACAGCGCAACTCCTTATCGCCCACTGCGTCCAATGCATAAAGCATAAAGTTCGTATCTCATGCATAAATTCATACGGCGGGAGTCATAACTTATGGCATCTCTCTTTCACTTTCTTTCTCTCTTTTTCTTTCTCTTTCTCACTCTTGTTCGTAGACATGGTGGCAGTATCGAAATCACCGACGTTGACTGAGGCACGTATGACGAAAGAGAAATGCGTATATGTGCTCATGTGTAAGTTGGTACATGTACCTACGTATGATAAAGATGAGAGTGAGGGAGCGAGAGAGAAATAGATGAGAATGGGAAAAACGTACTTTCTGATAGGACGAATGTGGAAATTCCATTTTCCTTGAGGTGCGTATATAGATATATAGATATATAGATATATATATGTATGTGTATGCGTATGGGAAAATCCATTTTAGCGATCATAGACACCGCCAATACCGCAACTGAAAAATCGTCCAATTATACGAGACGCCCGATCGCTTTTCTCTCCTGTCCCGAAACGCTCGATAATTTATATATTTTTCAATCTTTTATAAAAGACCGCCGATATCGCCTACATAAGATACAATTGCAATGTGGGTCTTCGTATATGGTGTGACATTTATAGTGAGAGTGCGTAGAACAAGCCGCAGCGTATGATCGATCGTGACTTTTGATAAATGACGAGCAGTCACAGTGAATTTTCAGACAACATTAATGGGGAACTTGTTATTTATGATTTATTTTTCATATCCTTCGCCAACGTTAATTTATGATTTTCTGGGATTTTTCGTATGCTTGTGGATTAAAAAATAATACCTTTATTGCAAACTATCAAATTTACAGACTGTAATCTTCAATGATATCATATGATCTACATTAAAATATCTAAATTGGAAACTTAACAAAGTTACTTTGCTTTTGAAAATTAAAAAATTAAAAATAGAACAGAAGATATTTGAGTAATAATTAATTAACTTTAAATAATTATTAATATCGTTATATGAGAGTTTTCATTATTTAATTATCAAAAAATAAATTTTTTATTTATAAAATTTCTTATTTAATAGTGAATTCTTGTTAATTAATAATTCCACACGCGCGAATACATAGATGCATATATACAGACACATGTATGCATATATATATGTATGCACATACACACAAAAATATCGTTTAATTATTCTAATACCTTTAATAAGAATAATTACCACTTTCAAAGGAAAGGATTATAGTTATTTTTCCAAGCAAGTAACTCAAAAGTTCACATAAAATAAGAAATGAGATAAGTAAACGTAAAATAAGGACTCAATGATATCTAGTGTGAATGATATATAATTTTTAATTTTAATGAATTTGAAAATAATAGAAAAAATTGCTAGTTTTAAAATAGTCTATTAAATTCTCCAAATGTATAGATATAACATTCGATATAATTTTTAATTTCAAATTTTATTTTTAAATTACATGTATTTCTATTAGATTTTTAAAATTAAATTTTTTTATTTCGAATTTTATCTGAAATTTTATTAAGAGATATTCACAAAATTTATAATTAATTAAAATTTTAAATTAATATTGAAAAAAATTAAATGTTACTAGATATCAAATTAAACGTTGAAAAAAAAGTTATGAAAAAAACACAAAAATATATAGTCTTTTAAAAAATATGTATTATTTATAAAAAGTATTTATAATTATTCATATGTATATAAAATACATTTATATATATTTATTGTTTTTCAACTCAGTATAAAAATTTAGTTTTATATATGATGGCATAATGTATTCAAAAGGAAACTTAACAATTATGTTTTCATTTACTTATAGCAATTTCGTTCTAATATTATAAAAGAAAAATCACTTCTTATTATTGCATAACGACATCATTTTATATATCGATACAATTGAAAAATAACCAGACGAAAAAGGAATATGTCAAAAGAAATCAATGAAAAATCGAGTCATACATTCTTTATTTTAATAAAAATTACCTTGTCCAAATTCATAGACGAGAAGATATGCCATCGCTCAATAAAGCCACGCTTCCCTTCGCTACCTTCTTGCATTCCACAATCTCTCTTCAATTTTCTTAATATACGTATATACATTTATATCTATGTGTAAAAAGTGAAACGAGACGAAGACGGTGGTATACCTCAAAGGGGCCGGAGAGTCCTCCATGATTTACTTACGAGTCTCGTCAACTCAAGAGAAGAAACACCGAATATTCTCTTCTCGTTCTCTTTTCCTCCTACAACTTTCCTTCTCTTCTCCCAGCAAAGTCTTAGTCTTAGTTAGTATAGTAGCGAGTCTTCCAATACACATACTGTTCTGACACCGAAACAAGCCAGCAGTACTCGAGCAAAATTTCTGTTTCAGATTACTGACTGAAAGTTCGCTTCCCTTCAGCGGCTTCAACCTGACGTTTGCGCTCTCATTGGCGCACGCACATACGTAGGAAAACACAGAAGCAAGTCTGATGGCAACTCGTAAGCTCGGAGTCTTTCTCGGTACGGTACTACTGCAGCTCTGCCTGTGTGAGTATTTTAAACGCAGTTTCACGTGGTGCGCACGTACACGGTTACATAATATAAAGCGCTCCAGACTACTGTCGCTTTCATTAAAAGCTAAGTCTCTCGGTGTCGTCGTCATGATTTCGTACGTGTGTGTTTATTTACGAGCGTGTGGATTACGAGAGGAAGATATGAAAGCCCTCGCGAGTATAAGACGACCTGTTGCGAGCTTTGTATATACGTGTATAATATTCGTGAAATGCGCAGATGATGTCTCTGCACATTTGTACATTAAAAGCATGCGAAAAGATGCTTTTTTCGCTCGACGTTTATCAAAGATGCCTCAAATTAGCGTTTACTAATTAAGCGTCTTGGTAATAATTACATAGTTATTACACGTATCGTTACATTTTTTAACTCGTAATAAATCCTGCACAAATATAATTATAAACGTAAAAAATAAAACGAGGAAGTTACTTTGACAAGGAACTTATAAATAAAACCTTTTGACAAAACGAATAAATAAATTATTTATTATGCTATATTTTTATGATTTGAATTACTTAGATATAAGATTGTACAAATTAGACATTATACATCAACTTTTAATATTAATTAAAGAAATTGAATGAATAAAATTAAATTACATAATTTTATTTACTAGATCAATATTTTTATAAAAAATACGATAACTTTTATATAATATATTTTTAATGGAATTGAATATAACTTCAAACAGTGATTTTTTGTTTTATCGCATTCTTAATAATAAAAAGTAAGTCAGTATATTATAGAATCCACAAAATTTCAATAATTTTGATAGTTTGTTTAATTACAAATATTATTGATTAACCCAAATATATATTATAATAAACAGATAGTTTTAACGTAAATGAAAACATCATTAAAGAATTCTAAATAATCAAAAGAGTTACGTATTATAAACTGCTCTTAATTCATACATAATATCAAATATTGATTCCACATATTTCTCAAAAGTCAAATATTTAAAAATACATATAGTAAATCAGTTACTATCTATTTCAAAAAGCAATAAGTTACGAAGATGTAGCCGAGGTATATTAAATTCCTGTGTCGTTGTCTCATTTTTAGCCAATAGAGAAGTAAGAAAGTAGCATAAATACGTAATTCTAAGGATTTCGTCTCTTCAATTTGCAAAGACTAGAAATGTAATTGTAACTGCCGAGAGTTTTCTTATTAATTCCAAAAACTTTTTCAAGTATATTTTAATGAATATGAACCGAGTCGGAAGTTTAGAATGTGAAAATTATATTCATATCATTTTAGTCTTTTTGATCTGTTCTTTTATTCATTGTGATAGAGTGTTGAATGAATAACGGCTAGAGAAATGTACATGGTTAAAGAAAACTGCTCCGTGATAACGTTGCTGTTTCTTTATATCTACTTTCTTCGAATAATACGTATCCCAAAGTCACTCAGTTTAACGTACTTATCAAATATTTAAGTAAAACTTATGATACCATCCATCAAATTTTTTACCTCTGTCCATAAAACTTTTCTTCTATTATCTAAAAGAATAAGAACTGATACTTAAAACTAAAAATATGTTTTCATAATTCAAAAGTTTTTAAACTTATTTATCTTTACGAAATTTAAGTTAATTTTGTACATCTATAAATCTTTGCAGAAAAAAAAGAAAAATCTTTTGAATTTATAATAACTTTATGAATCAAATCAATAGTAAAAAGTAATATTCATACAATTTTTTAATTAAAAGGATTATAAAGAAAATTCAACATTCGGATTAAATTCAAGAATTATCTACAATTTATATTTATATATACATAAATCACTCGCGTTAATATGTATTTATTTTAATTGTATAAATCAAACTCAGATAATGACTTAAGATTTCTCAAAAATGTTATGACACTAATGATCACAATAAACTTGAAAAATGCCTTAAGATAAAAAAAATGTATACCTTTAATTAAACATGAAAATTTAGAATAAAAAATAGATAACTAGATAAATGAATACATAAAAAATAGAAGTACTAAATTGATCCAGTACTAGACTGGATGAAGTGACTAAGTGAAATAAATTGAAATGTAATCATACTAAACAAACTGAATAAAACAGGAATTACGGAAATGCTAACTGCCAACTATGTTGATAGTTTTTCTACAAATCATAGTGATCAAAGTACCGAAAAAGTTCAGCTTATATAAAAAAAACTATTAAAAAAGCACTTATATTCTATCTTTACATAAATATAATTACATAATATTAATTTTACGTTACGTGATATAAATAGCTTTAACTTTGATTTTGCTGTAGAACATCAAACCAAATTGTTAATAAATACTGTAAATCCTTGAAATATCTATTGCTTCTATAATCAATACATAAATCATAAAATTATAAATTTTAAAATATTTTACATATTACGCTAAAAGAAATATGGTGAAAATAAGACTAAAGGAGAACATAAAATAGACTAATTATAATGAACTTCTCTAAAGTTAACTTTCATCGATCCCGTATAGTTCATACTTAAAACAATTAGGGCAAATATGTGTCATTAATATATTGCAACATAAAAATATATAAATAGAGATTGATAATTAAGAAATAGAAAAATAAATTATTTAATTAGCGTATTGAAAAAAAAAACTTCTCAATAAGGAAATGAGTTAATCTACATAGTGTACTACTGATTTATAAATTGGCAATATTTACTTACTAATTTAAGTCTATGATATATAAATTTATGTATAGATAAATATAAACATAGAAAGATCTTTTTAATTTTTAATTCAACCTAAAAAAAGTACTTTATAAACTCGCTTGATAAATTCACGGGCTTAAAGTGAGATAACGGTATTAAAAATATTCATATAAATTTCTAAATGATACGACTAGAAATTTACTGTATAATTAAAATATGAAATATTACATTTACTATTGCTTAGTCATTATATCAAACATTTTCAAATTACCGAAATGCATACACTTTAAAGTATTGCAGAGGTCTAGTACATGTACTGCGTAATCCAGTATGTCACGCGTGTTGGTTCAGTTTTGACACTCAAATGTTCCATTTCCCGTAGAAGCTTAGTATAACCGTCATTAAAGAGAATTACGTCCAAACGAATAGCGAATATATTACAACAGTCTCACTTCATAATGTTTTGGATGAAACTTTCAAACGAGGGCATTGAGGCTTTTATTATTGCTTAAATTTATTTTAATAGTGCTACTTTATTTTTTCATTTTATTAGTTAAACTATATTATCTACTGTATTTTTAATATTATATTTTATTTTTAATAAATATTAACAATTTATGAATATTTTTTATCTATACGGATATAATAATTTTCTAATCGTTTAAAATAACGAAATCTTTTTTTTATTAATTTTAAACATGCATAATTTTTGTAACTAGAGTAAAACGATAAAACTTTATTAATTATTATTAATGATAAACTGTATTGATAAGTATAGACTTTTATACAAAATTTTATCTAGAAATAATTTTTATAAGTATTTTTATGAATAAATATCTGAGAATTAATTTTATAAATTAACGATTAAACGCAATTTACATTAATTCAAGTATTTGGAAATTTACATTGGCTAAAGGATTTATTCAATACATATTATTTATTATTATTTTTATTATATTTAATTAACACTATATTTCTACTTTAATTAAACTATTTTAAACTAAATTTAAAAAATTAATAAAAAAAAGTATTTCATCTTTATTTTCGTCCACATTTTCAAATTAGCTGTTGTAATTCTTTTATTAGAAAAGTGAACATTTAATTTATAAATATGATTATAAATTTCTAATTATTGAAAGAAATATATAAATATATTAAATATCTATTAAATTAAATAATAAAATTAATATTCGAATAAAAATATTAAACAATGTTTATCACTTAAATGAATTAAAATTTTTTTTATCAAATATTAATTTTTTATGCAACATATGAAAATTTATGAAAAATGAAATACACATTTTTAACGATAAAAATCGTATAAAGTATATACTTCGTTATTTATATATTTTTAATTTTAAACAGTAAAATCAAATTTGTAATTAAAAATTATATCACATGTTGCATACGTTATATAGTTTTTATTTTTTAAATAAAATTTCCATTATTATATATTTTTCATTTCATTAAATATAATTTTTAACGATTGAAAAATCATTTTAATATATTCTCTTATTAATAAGTAATAAAGTAGATATAATCGATATTAATAAATTATAATTCACTTGTTCAAATGAGAATAATAACAATATTACAATAAAAACGGATATTTTAATCTAATATACTATTTTATATATAATTGTATATACTTCTACATATATATAACAATATTTTATTTTTCTATTTTGATTTTGATATCGGAGAGATGAATTTTCAAAATAAAAGCTTACTAATAATGATGAATATGTGTAATTGTAATATATAAAACATGAAATGTACATACTACATATTTACTCCTCTTAAAAACTTGAGAAACACACGATCTATTGATTAGATTATTTTTTGCGTATAAAAAACGTGTAAATTTCTTTTTTAATATGCGAGAAGTAAACGCATGAAAAAGCTTTAAATAAATAAATATCTGGAAGCGGATAATAGAATGAACAAAGAGTGAGAAATAAAGGGACGATACGAGTGAATAAGAATGAAAAGAGAGATAGATAAAGAGAAAAAGGGCAAGTAGTAAATAGAGGAAATACTGGATATATTTTATTAAAATCTGTTTTAATACTATTAGATTGGGATGAATTATTGTTATTATCCGGAATGATGCAGTTAATACGACTGACGTACATTTTCGAGCAGCAGCCGGTAGATCGCACAGCTGAACTTCTGATGAAAAAAAATCTTCGTTTTAACGCGCAATTTGCCACGTAACTGCAGTGGAAGTTCGCCTACGGTTATGTATTTATCGTTACGTTATGACTGTTTGTTCCCCGATAAACGTAACAATCACGATATTTACTATTACGATTTTATCCACGAGTAATCATTCGTTCTTACTCTCTCACATTTTTTCTTTTATTATAATTTGACACATGGACAATGATAAATTGTTCTTCAAAAAGTTTAGTTACTTTTGTTTTATAAGAGTAATATCGATCGTCAAACGCGTGAAGCGAATACTAAATATCTTTACTTTTAACGAACGTATAACTATGCAAAAGCTAATAAGTCACCAACATTTACAATATAAAATAAAAATCTTTCGCGATTTATAAAATAGTAATGAAAAATATGCTTGTCAGTAATTGCACAATAGAATCTTTCTTACATAAAAATATAAAAATCTGGGTTATCGTTGAGAAATAAATATATTGTTTTAAATTAGACGATTTAATTCATGTTTAAATTTCTATATTAATATTTGAAGTAATCTTAACTTTTATATACTGTATTATATTTTATAGTGTTGATTAAAAAATTTGATGAAATATGATCTATAAAAAATATACTAAATCTAATTTTATTTAAATTAAACGAAAATTTCTGCAGAATATAATAGAATTATGTAGCTTAAATTCTAATCCAAAAAACAATGAAAACTAATTGTATTTAAAATTTTTATAAAAATTTATTCCACCTATCTTTCCATAAAATACTTCATACTCATCAAGGTACAATTTTTTATCGCTTGTAATATTTTTTAAATTATGATTGACATTAATTTTTCATTGTACAAATTTAAATATTAAAAAGATCTTACTGTTACGTTAAGGAAATGTAAATTTAAAAAAATTAAAGCATAGATAATATTTTCTAAAAAATATACTAAATTTTAAAGA
This sequence comes from Dolichoris vasculosae, assembly GCA_018907195.1. Lineage (NCBI taxonomy): Eukaryota > Metazoa > Arthropoda > Insecta > Hymenoptera > Agaonidae > Dolichoris > Dolichoris vasculosae. The sequence goes on from JACCHY010000001.1 coordinate 2,086,843, forward strand.
GAGGTAAATCTAAAAAAATAAATAGTACTACCAGGACAAATTACAAATGTAATTAAAATGATACTTACTTTAAAACCTTTTAGTTTAATGAAAAAAATTACTAATATACAACATTTACAATAAATTATAATTAGACAATGAAATAAACATTTATCAATGAAATTCATAGTTACGATCAATACAGATAATTAGATTCTTGTTAATATTTAATTCATTTGAAAAATTATTTATCTATTTCTAAAATTATTAGTTTAATTTAAAATTATAGCTTTGTATCTAATGAATAAAATATATATGAATCGGTAAATTTGATTTATAATTAAATTAAGTTCATTTTAAATAAAAATAATAATCTTTTAAAACGAATGTTTTCTTTTACTTTATATAAAATATCCAGTAGTAGGTGACTTAATATTTTTGTCCGATCAACTCTTCGCCATCTCATGATATGAAATTGGTCGTACAACGATCCGTGACACATTCTTGAACCGTAAAAAATTTGAACGAGTGAACTCGATACACTCATTGGTTAGAAAGAAACTAAGTGAAAAGTAAAACATTTGATGAATTTAGTTCCCTTCTCAACGAAGCATTTTATTGTTGTCGGATTTTACGACTGGAGTGGAAAACGGATAGAGAAGTTGAACAAAAATGTTTACAATGAAACAAGTACCACCAACTTGGCTATCCTTCAGTCTATGATTTATGGATCTTTATTACAGTTGACCCTTTCTACGAATACTATTTTTTTATTTTTTTATTCCTTCCCTTTCTACAGTTTGTTATAATTTTCTATGCTCCTTATTATATTCTTATTAGTTTTCCTTTCTATACCACAATATTAATTTCAAGATCATTTCCTCGGCCTTCAAAATACGATAAATCATACCGTTTATTAAAATGTTTCTTTTGTTACTTTTTCCTTCAGAAACTACATTCTTTACTTACAGGTTATAATATAAATACGTCAGCGAAAATTTACGTAAATAAAAGAAAATCTTGGGTTGAAAACTTTTTGTGGAAAAAATTAGTAATATACATTCTATTGCAAATACTTTCTTATTTCTGAAAGTTATATTCGACTAACATTTTTGAATTTCGAAGTACCTGTATTTGAAAGCTCATATTACATTTAAATGAGAAACTGTTTCAGACAGAAGAAAGAATGCCAGATATAAGCAGCAGAAAATTATTGAAAAGAAAAATATTTTATCCATATCTTTTTCGTATCTTATAATATGCATATTAAATTAAGTACTTTAGATTTTAATATATATCATATAGTATTTAAAGACATATTTATTTCTATATTTTATCTAATACTAATTTCCAATTAAACACTGATTTTGATACCAAGTAATAAATTTTATACAAGATGTACAATAGAATTGAAATATAAAAAATATTTTACACGCTTTATAAATCTTATTAACATTTTTTGATATTCAGACTGTCCATTTCAGTCTGTTCATAAATGTAATAAAAATTTTATGTAAAATATTTCATTGATCGCATTAAGTAAACCATCTGAAAATTTCAAAAGTAGAATAAAATTTAAGATCTATAATTTACTTTCAATTCTTTCTATGATGCAATTATTTAAACTCATTTTTTAAATTTGATGAATATTAATTTTTAATGATCTAATTTGTATAAAAATGAAAAAATACAAAATTTTATTCGATAAATTTTTTTTTCAATAAAATAAATCGTGACTTAATACAATTAATTAAAATTAGATTTTCACATATGTAATAATCAGTTCTATGATTTATTTTCTATAAGTTATTATATTACAATATAAATCTATGTAATACGTTTATTATGAAAAATTACAATTTTCTATTTAAATGTTAACGATATAATAAATCTAACCAGATATATTAAATCATTTTTATCAAACTATAAAATTCAATTATTTATCATTGAATTAAAATATTTTGTACTGAAATCATTTAATAAATTATATTTGATACATAATACTACATCTTCATAATTATATTACATTAAAAAAATTATCTGTTTCTTATAAAATATATTGATGTAAAAATGAATAATATTTTTAATGTTTAATTATAAAAAGAAATAATATTTACTCGAATAGTGAATACGCTTATAAATCATAGATATATAAATTACTTATTAATAATTGGCTATGTTCCATAGATCATTGGATCACGAATAATAAAAAGAAATTGCATGCAAAACAGACCAACTGGAGCAAAAGACATAAAAAGATTTATAGTACTCAATAAAATTGATGGCTTTTTTAAAAACGTATGACACAAATGATTTATATTAATTTCCGTATCATTATTTAACGATGTTTACAAAATTTTCGTAGAAAAAACCATTAAACATATATTTCCTCGTTCGCCTGACTAATATTGGATTTAACTACTTGTACATCTAACGATTCTATCCAATTTATTATACGATAATGCGCCATCATATTTCGTTCACGTTTACTGAATTTTCAAAGAAAAAAATTAAAAAACTCATACAGCAACGCGAAAACAAACCGAACACAATCCATAGAAAGATTTATACGCGGCAGCTACGAGTAAATTGACAGCTCCTCGGTAAACTGCAGGAAACAAGCGCAACATCAAAAAAAAAAAAAAAAAGGAGCGAACAGAAGGATAAAGCAAAAGAAGAAAAACAAAGTCGAACTAGTAATAGTCCCGAATGCGATCTCGAGGTATAAAACGACGTACTTAGATTACAGCGCGCATCGATGTTGTTGAACTGGAAGAATCCAACTGCGGGTTGTATATACATACAGTTAACCGAAGAAAATTCACGTAGAACACTTTTCAATTTAGCCTGAAAAGTACACCCATATATATGCGAAATATACAGATATATCCTGAAGGTTAAATTCGAAAGTGTTCCGTGTGGATTTTCTGGCGCTGACTGTACGAAACTCAATCTCGGTATCGCATTCTCCGTCTCTCTTGGTTCGTTCCATGCGTGCGAAAGATAAGAAGAGATACGGAGATAAACATATACAGTTATAGGTGCTAAAACGGAATTTGTATACCCGCACGCGTATATACGCATAGTTGGTCGGATAAGATCGCTAACACTAAAACGAAGCGAAGTGGAAAGCGGTTTTTTCAGGAGGCCTTTTTTACGACAGCAAAATAACGACATGCGTATACATTTCTGTTCGAAAGAAATTGGGCGGACAAGAAATACTCCACGCGCGAAAAATAAGCCGAGCGAGCGACGGAAGTAGTTTTCTAAACAGTAGTAGTAGAAAACGATACAATGTTCGGGTGAGCGTTGGGCTCTTAAATAAGTTGAATACGAACCGCGTGCTATTACCTAAAGATGGAGACGCGTACCACTTTCGAATATTCAGTTAGACAGTGAGGAAGTTATTCGAAAGATATGAGCTTTTTCACTCTAAAGAAGCACTTGCACGTAGGCTAACCTAGATGCGATTCAAATCACGGAAAATCGATCGAAAGTTTATTGTCGAATTCACGACAAATGTTGAATTTCAAAAATTTGCTTTACTTAATTATCGTTTACGTTTAAAGTAATGTCTGTTTCACTCGCTGCAGCTTATAAAATATACTCCGTATTCGTTTATATCTCTACCTTATTCAATCGTCTTTCACCGTAGCATTTTTCGAATAAGTCTATTTTTTAAACTCGTTTATTTTTCACGAGCAAAAACATAATTCAAACTTATTATTTGATACTTACAGTTTTAAACTACGTTCTTTTAAACTCGAAAGTTATATAAAATTCTATTACCCCATTTTATCAAAGTGAAAAGTAACTTACAAAAATTAATATTTTTTCCAATACTTTCATATTTATAGTAATGTTCAATGATATTATTTATATTATTTCATATATCTTATTAACGATTGAAAACGTGTTTCAAAAAATATTAAATCAGAGTTTAAAATATGTTTTAAGAATTCAATTTTTATAAATTTAAGCTCTTATCAATAGAAATAGGTTGAAGAAACATTAAGTAAATTTTTGATACCGAAATATAATCTTAACGGTAAATTGCATGAAAGTCATTCGACACGAATTAAACGAAGGAAAAACGAAAGATAGTTGTACTCGGTGTTCTTTATTCTTCTTATAATGCCTCTATATACTTACAAGTTACGAATAAAAAAATAATAAAGATAAAAATAACAAAACGGAAATGAGAAAAAAATATCCACTTAAAAATCTAACGCAACGAACACAAAGTTAAATCTTTAAAAGCGGATCGGTAGGCGAGAAAATCTCGAAAGCGAGATATCTAAAGAGAACGATAGCTGCACGCGACTGAACCTATATATACTGTATACACCCACACGTACACACATATACACAGCAAGAATCGTCCGATTTTCGCAGTCGCTCGAGATTATGCTAACGAGACAAACTCACTCCATCGTAACTCTATACCCCGATATCCCGTCTCTCGCTATATACCTCAGGCTTCGAAACGGGAAGTGATCCTGCGCTATCGCTGATTCCTTCGATCTCTTCATATCTTCTTTTTCTTTGCATTTTCTGCTTTCTATGGATACTACACGTAGATTTTCTCTTCCTTCGTCCCTCTCCCTTCTACTCCGTAGTCCTCGTCTTAGATCATTTTCCCCTGCAGTTCGACGATCGAATCAAGTTTCGAGAAAGACAATAGCAAAGAAAAGCACGAGGGACGTCCCAAGGAAGTTTACTGTAAACGTTTACTCGGATTCTTGAACTCGAAAGCTTGACTTACCATTACTCTATGTGCACGAAGGTACGAGTTGCCTGATTGCCCGAGTCTCTTTCTTTCGCTTTATTTCCGCACATTCTACAATCTTCCATATTCGAGGCGACTTTCCTCCAGCATAAAATCAAAGAGTATCACCTGCAAGTTTTTTGAGAGTCGATATATTAGATGGGGGTTTGTTGACTTTGCTGAAAATAAAGAAAATAACACGTATAGCGAAAATTGGGATTTTTTCTACGCGGATGAGATTTTCATAAAAACAGTAACTTAAAAAGTTACCGTTATCTTTATAAAAACGTGTCTATGTGTGACAATATAATAAACTTGCCGTTTCAATATTATTTTACTTTTTTAAAGTTTCTTCTTCGTGATAATTGTCGTACAAACAAATATTAAAAAGTTCTCGCGATGGTGAATAATTAAAGTAAACAGAAATAATAATACTCTAAGTGTATCAATGTCGACTAAAACCAACTAAAACCAAACAAGTTTTTGGAAGCTGAGTGACATTATTGTGGTTTTAAGAAACATTTTCAGATAGTTTTACCCGGGATTAACTTCGCAACTTTTATCCCAAAAAAGATTTTGCTTTTATCTAATTGGCCAAATACTCTTAATTCCTTTCGACTCTCACAACATAATTTTCCAGCTGTACAAAATACAATATTATACAACGAACACTACACATAGACGATAGAGCTCAAACAAGTAAATCCATGATTACAACCTTGGCAGACGTAATGTCCTTAGCCGCTAAAAATAAATCCTTCCAAGCATACTTGAATTTCATCTCGACTTGGCTCAATCGCTCACCAGGAGGAATCAGCTCTAAGTCATATAAAACTGAAAATCCCTTTTAAACCGAATTTCCATTGAAAAAAAGAAGAGCCGAGCTGAAAGAGAAAAGTAAAAATTCTCAAATACGAATGCTCCCGAGTCTTATAAAGAAGTACAGTGGACTCTTATACGTATATACACACGTATACATTTCTCGCTTGCTTCGAAAAAAGAAAGTGAGAGGGAAGAAAGAAAAGGCGCAGCTCGAAGACGGGATTCGCGAAAAGCTCATCATGAGCGCACAGAGCTGGCCTCGTCTCTCTCTCTCTCTCTCTCTCTCTCTCTCGCTCTCTCTCTCTTCCTCTTTCCCTCCGTCGCTTTAAAATAGAAGCGGAAAAGGTAATAGAGGAGGAGAAAAAGAGCGAGAACGTCGGCTCTTAGCAGCTCAAAGTGGCTTACGGCGTGTTCGCGGCAGTCGAATAAAGAATTAAATGCAAAATTAGAATTCCGTTGGTGGAGCTCGCTCGCTGACTATAAAACCCTTCTTTCTCCGCGTCGCTGTATAGGATGCGCCGCATGGGGAAAGCTCCTCCTCCCCTTCACGCCGGATTACGATTTCGAGACTCAAGAATTTTTCCATTTATCGCTCCTCTTGCACGAACGCGTACGAGAAATTCTACCGAGCCACTCTTCCAACCTGCATACGTGCCCCTATATCTATCGATGTCGCCCGTCGTCTCCGGATTGAACGGTAAGACAGACTCCACGGATGCTGGGCGCGCGAATTGGAAAATATCGAGACAAGTTTATACAAGCGCAAGACCGAGTTTGAGCAATTTGTTGAGCCGAGGTCCGTAACTCTTCGATCGAATCCCACCCCCGTTCCCATTCAACCTGTCGCTCATACCATCCGAGTGGCTAACGCAGATTTACCGTAGGTCAAATAACGCCGGAGATTATGCCGGAATTTTTGGCCCCGCTGGAGAATCACACGGTTATACAGGGACGCGACGTGTCCTTTACCTGCGTCGTCAATCATCTGCAGTCCTACAAGGTAAGATTAATCGAGTCGAGCGGGTTTGAATTTGCACAAGGCTGAATACGAACTGTCCCATTATTTTCGGGTATTACACGCGCGGAAGAACGAATTACCGAAAGCCATACATTTGGCGTACTATTACTTATTATTCCGAATGCGGTTATTAAGTATGAATTTGGCATCGCGAATCTTTAACAGGGATCTAGTCGAATTTATAAGCTTGTTTTTTGAAAATATCGATGCTTTTGTTAATTAATGCGATAACGTCGATTATATATAAAGTATCCGTTTAAAAATAAATTTTTAGTTCGATTGTTAACCGCGATTGAAACGAATGTGATAAAAATTACGTGATAAGTTTTTTGTGTGTTTCACCTTGGCACGATTCCATTGACGATGAAATCCGTGAAATTCAACCAACGATTATTATCAAAAATTTACATTTTAATTTTGGTGTATTTTATGCTTTGATCGTTAAATTAAAAATACAGCCAAATGTATCGCAACCGAATCGTGAAATAATTATCGATACGTTTCGCCCGTTCGTACGCAATTATTTATTCAAGGTGGCGTGGATCAAGTCGGACTCGCGCGCCATTCTAGCGATACATACTCATCTAGTGGCACACAATGCGCGACTATCGGTGACGCACAATGGCCATAACACGTGGAAACTTCACATCTCGAATGTTCAGAAGAACGACTCCGGCACTTACATGTGCCAAGTTAATACCGAGCCGATGCTCAGTCAGGTGAGTTTTATCCCTTTTATTTATACATTTAAATATCGGAATTCAATACTTTATATTGGAAAGTTTATAAGTTTTTTATTACTTCAAGTATCTCATTTTTCATATATTTCAACTTGTTTTTAGTTTTCTTTTTCTATTAAACGATAAACAGTGCATACATTTTCCACTTAACTTTTAAAATATTTATCGATTCAGTTTTACACAGTTTTATTTAATTTTGCTAAATTTTCTTATAAATCGAATGCGTATTCGTTTATAATATATTATTTTATTTCAGATAAACTCATTGAATGTCGAAAACTAATATCGTTTTCACAAATAATTCTCGTGATTTATTGTACTTAGATAAACATGCATACATAATTTTTCACGGTAATTAATTTCAATTTTTCTTGAATTACAATTATATTTGCGTGTAGCGTAAATTCTTGATTGTTTTTATAAATAAATCTATAAAATGAACGATACGAAACAAGATACTTTCGAAAATCAGGAAATTGTTAATTTAATCAAATTTATGAACCGGTATTGTCGCCTACTCGATCGTAATTTCAACGCGTTACAAATATCAATACGCGAGCTTTAAAATCTGATATATTGCCTACCGATGTAGCTATTGCGTTTGATCACGATTTTTGTGCGAAAACTTTACAATTTAAACTTGTTGTGTACTATCCGCCTTGTCTGGCATACGAGATCGGTAATATCGAGTTACTCTGCGTGAAAACGGAATCACTCGAGCCGAATGTCACGTGGAAATACGAAGACGGATGTTACATTGCGATGCGCAACGGAGAAGCGGAACGTCGCAATTTTCTCCGTGTAATCTTGCTTTTGAAAGTATCTTTTGAATAATTTAAATGTTTTGAAAAAACTTTGCTTTCTCGCTTTGCGAACCATGAAACGAAAAACTACAACAATATAGCGTGCCAAAAAAAACAGGGTAAAGGTACACTATGAGCACGATGATGCAATAGATATTTTTTTCGTTTCGCTTTTTCATATCGCTCCCTCTGAAGATGGGTTACATGACTGTCGTCATTCCACCCGATATCATAGACGAAACGTCAGAAGGATTGGTGGCTCACGAGGGCGGGAATATCAGGTTACGGTGTATGGCGACGGGATCGCCCGAACCTAACGTCACATGGAAACGCGAAGATGGACGTAACATTGTGCTACGGGAGAATGGGCAGAAGAAACGTAATGTTACTGTTTCTATATTCAATTTACATCTAATTTGTATAATTAAAGTATACGTTATTCAGAATCTCGTTCGGGAAAAAAATCATATTCGGAATAGTGAATGTTGTTTTTCTTGTTATTAGCGTTTAGGAAATAATATTTATAAACGTTTACTTTATTTACATACGTCTTTTGTACGATTATATTGTTGTTATTATTATATATGCATTTCAAATGTTTAATATTGCTTCTTTATTTATATCCGGGAATTAATAATTGATTCATCGCAAATACAACCAATAAATATACATGGATGAATGTTTTATTGATTGAACAATTATTTTAATAGTTTTTTAACAAAATTATATACCGTGAGAAGAATATATTTACAAACATTATACGTATATATAAAGTATTCATATGGAAACCTTTAATTTTACCAAAGTATGTAAATGCATACATTTAATACGATCTTATTTAATTTTCCGAGCACCTAGATATACGTAAATGCAGCTGTACAATATTTCTTTTTCTTTTTTACTTAATAAGATTATTCTAACAAAGAAATATTTAAATTATCATAGGAATATAAATGTATCCATATTATTTTATAGAATCATTCTTAAACCTTTTAAAAATTTTAAAAGTTAGAATTTTTATAAAATCAATTCTATGGCAATTACTTAAAATATTTTTAAATAAATTATCGATTCTATAATAAAATATATTCAAAAATAAATGAAAAAATTTCAGCACGCTTTGAATACCTAGATATTTATAAGTAATGGAATGCAAGACTGTTCGTTCAAAATCATATTTGATATCTGTTCATTAATTTCTTATATATCAATATTAGAAAATATAATTAATTTTAGATTATACTATGAATTATATTGTTTGGTAATTTCATTTCATTTCAAATATGAGTTGATTCGAATAAGAATTCATAAATTTTATAAATCGCTAACATCAATTTTATTGATAAATCATAATTTCTATATTTACTTAGTTTTGAATGTACTATCAATCATGAAAAGATTTTAAATTCAATTTTTAATATCGATTATTATATAAAATGTATATTATGCAAATAAATATAATAGTGTATATTTTACAAATATTTAATAATTAAATATATTTTTAACGATAGCATATATTATCTTTTTTTTATATCACATATATTCATTTTTAAAAATTATTTTCTATAATATGATTACCTATGATATAATTCATAATTATAACATTTTTATATATTCCTATAAAAATAAATAATCCCATTTTATAATACAAAAATTTTCCTAAAATCAATGAAGAAATTCTTTCGTATTTCAATATTTAAAAAATACTTTAAAAATAATTTACATCCAAAAATATTTTAGAATTTAAAAAAAAATGATCCTAAAATAGACATAAACTAACTTTTAACTTATTAACTAACTATGTACATATTATTCTGAACTTTACAATTGAGTGTAAATATTTGAAAATAGTGTTTAAAATAATTATTCTATTAAAAAATAAAAGTAATCGAAAATTTATAAATTTTAAATATATATACATATAATTCAAGCACAATGATTTAAGATTTTAAATTCTTTAAACTTTAAAGAAGTATTAAAAAAAAAGTTAAAGAAACTTATAAAGGATTCATAAAAACTGATTTAACGAATAACTCGGTAATATATATGAAAGTTTTGAATTTTTCATTCAAATCTTAAAAGCTTAAAAGTATTCAAAATATAAAGAAAAATTACTACAAATCTGTTTCATACGACTAACAGGCGAAAAATATTTCAAAACGGAGTGTATCAGTGGAAATTTAATTCTTCAACGGTATTTCGACTTTTGTAAAAGTAATATATCAAGAACTTAGAAAGAATTTTTTATATTAACGATATGCATTTATACAAAAACGAAAAGAAACTGAATATTGCAAAAACTTAATATACCGCGAGCTAAAAATTTACGCCTAAAACCAAACAGCTAAATAATCCAGCGCCAAATTCTGCTCAATGTCGCTTCTAAAATTCAACGCAATATTCATAAAGCAGTAACTCCTTAGTCAACGAAAGAATGTTATAATACGTATGCACTACTTTATGGTCGAAAAGTAAAAGAGTAAATACTAACGAGACTCACTCGAACTACTCACTTATTTGACTTTCAAAATTGCTCGCTGAGTACGATAAGAGAAAGATCGAGAGAGAGAGAGAGAGAGAGAGAGAGAGAACGAATGTGTGCGCAAAGTAAGGGAAAAAAACCAGGTCAAAATATATGAGCAGCGTAGGAAAATAACGCTTAGCTGTCCATAGGTACACGCAGGAGTAAACGTATATACTCGCATCTATAAACGATTACGATGTTGCAGTACTAGCAAAGTACGAGGGTGAAACGCTGGAGTTGAACGGCGTTCTGCGACAAGAAATGGGCACTTATCTCTGCATAGCGAGTAGTGGCGTACCTCCGAGCGTCAGCAAACGCTACTCCGTCTACGTCCAATGTAAGTTTCTTGATGTACAAACACGAATGTATGCGATACTGGCCTCCCATAACTGTCGATGTACTACTCGATTTCGCTGTATAGCTTTAAACGAAACGCGGATTCGATCTTTTATCGCTCCCAACCTTTTTCGATCCCTTTTTTCGTTCGATGCTCTTTCTTTCTCTTTCTAACTCTGCCTTTCGTTTTCGATGCTTTCCTTCTTTTATTCTTTCCTTTATGAATTCTTTGATTACTTTAAGTTTTTCGATTTAACCCGTTACAGTTAAAAATATTGCTATGCTCTTTTACAAGTCTTTCGCTTTTATTTGATAAACAGAACTATATGCTTTATAATCGACATTAAACTTGTTAAATATAAATAATAAGCTTAAATATTGGAAATAAAAAACAGTTTGTGCAAAGTTGAATCGATTCATAATCTTAGATAATTAAAGGAAACTTTTGAAGATTTTGTACATTATTACCTTAATCAAAAAAATAGCATTGATTTGAACCATGATTATATAATAACTTGGGTTTTAAACCAAATAATATTCTTACATATAATGCTTAAATTGTATTTAATTAGATATTTTTAATAAATATAATCTTTAAATTGAATGTAATTTATTAAGTTAAATATCGTATTAAATCCTTTTTAAATAAATTACGTTTTTTAATCGAATATTAATTAAAATTTAATTAATAAATCTTAAGTATCATTTAAAATTTGCAATTTAATACATTATTATTCTTTATAAATCCTACTTTGATATATTACGATTTAGAAAGAAGATATATATATATAATTAATTAATCAATCAAACAATATTTGTTGAAAATCAGTGTTAAAGATTTAATTGTACTTAAAATAACTGTTATTTTTCCATTCAACTAATTGACTTGTCTTTGCAATTAATTAAATTCCTTCAAGAAATAAAACGTAATATATACCTTTGACAGTTTAATAAAGTTAAAACATTTTGTGTTAACCGTAATAAGAAAGGTTTTTCAATATCTTTCATTCGTATTCATTTAAGTATTTTAACTATTTAGAATAATGTTATAAATAATAAAAATATTGTTATAAAAAATAAGAAAATTTATTTAAGTAAATTTAGTTTTACAAATAGTTTTTATTTTGTCATAAAAATGAATTCTTTGAAATTGTATAAAAAAAATTCAAAATTAAAACATGAGAATTTCATTGAAATAGATATTCGTTCATTATTAGATGAAAGCTGATCATATATTTTTAAAGAAAAAAGTTTTTATTAAAATGAAGAAAATTTGAATGAACTTCAATTGAATTCTTCAATAAATCACTTTATTATAATTTTCCGTATAATTTGAAATATTAAATCTTTTATCTTTTTGTTTAAATTAATATTTTTTTATATCTAAAATAACAAACGTTCATATAAATTTTATATTTGTAAAATGTTTAACATAACATAATATTTTCATATTATAAACTATACATTTATAAAATTATTATACATTATCTTACTATGTACAATAATCATAAAGTTGATAATATTTTATTACATTAATGATATTATTACATAGATAGTACAACAACGATTCGTATTAAAAATAAAGACTAGTTTTTAAATTGAAACGAATTCGTTTCTTTATAATCACTAAATCTGTATTTCAGTATGAAATATTTCGAATCGAATGAAATTGAAAAAAGATTATTAAATGAAAAGATTTGTCAAACGTTCAACTTTTCACCAAGTAAATTGAATAGATTCTCTTCACGTAAAATATTTGTTTTAATTTGTATTACATATTTGAAGAATTCCCCATAAATTACTGTAGAACTAAATTTTTATATCGATATGACGTTTACGATAAAAACAATTAGTAACATGAATATAATTAAGATCTGACAAATCTAATTACTTCTATCATTCGCAGTTCAACCATCGATTAAAGTAACGAATCACGTTGTTGGTGCACCAGTCAATAAAGATGTCGTGTTACAATGTACCGTCGAAGCTTCACCTCAAGCCATGAATACATGGTTCACTGATAAAGGTAATACGTTAAGCTAAAATGTAATATCGTTCTAAACAAGCTACTAATTTATGTGAAATTATTTTTAGTATTCTCATTTATTTTTAATTTAATTTATTCAATTCTAATACGAAAAAAAAATACAATTAAAATACCTATGTAAAAAAAGAATATAATTATAAAGCGAAGTTTACTGTTAAATACCTATAGAATTTCATTAAGTTTTATTATCGTTTTATTTCTAATTTACGATTGGCAAAAATTCAATAAAAATACAAAGACTTGTTATAATTCAATTCGAGTCAATCTAATTAATCTAAAGTACATTATCATCATAAAAAGTAAGACGTGAATTCCCTTGTAACATCGACAAGTTTCAATTTCAGTTTAAAAATAAAAAATGAACGTTCGCTAATTTCTTAACCGTGCGTGTGAAGCGTATGCAAAATCATAAAGCATTTTCCACATACGCGATTATTAAATTCAAATTTAAAACAAGCAATCAATCGAACAGTAATGCCAAATATCGAAAACCGCTTGCGGGTATCTTTGTGGACCTCGTGATAGCGAAAAATATCTTTCTCCATAGTATATACGATGTCATCCTCTGCAGACTGCAAATTAATTTTTAACTATTATGCTTGCATAGAATATTCGAAACCTCGGGAATTTCGAATATACGTGAATATGTGGCGATAAATGCAACTCTCGCGAGCTTAAATTAATCCATTGTATAATACGATGTAATAAAACGTTAAATTCACGCGATAAAAATATATAGCCTTTCAAATAATTATACCGAATGAATGTCATGGCCTGAGAAACCGAGAGGAGGAAAGTCACCACCTATGGAGCTTTCGTTGCGATTAATGAATCCGTCGGTAAGTTTGTAAAAAAGGTACCGAATTGCCATTTGTTTCGATGTTTTCCAACAGGTAATAAACTGCTACCAAGCGACAAATACTCGATGACGGATCGGCAGACAAACGACTACTCTTGGGAAATGAACCTAACGATACGTTCGTTGGAAACGACCGATTTCGTTGGATACATCTGTTCATCGGAAAATGCTCTCGGAAAAGCCGAGGGAGCGGTTCGATTGCAAGGTATATTTATAATGATTGTGCATTATAAAAATATTACATATGATCGATTTCAATAATATCGTTAATTATATTGTCCCATGATATTGCATTTTGACTTTAGATTTTTACTCTAAATTGCAGTGGGAATTGACTCAAAAAACAAATATAAAATATTGTTAATAAAGACAATTTAATACGATTATTAATAATATTGATTATTAATATTCATTGAATTCTTATTATTCATCATTTTATTTACTGTACATTTAAAACGATATCATTGATAATTCTAAACTATTTTAATAAATAAAAAGTCACAAGTAACTATTATATTTTTATATATCAAAACTATATTAATTGAAATAATGATACAATTTAAGTATTTATTGATAAAATATTGATCCATTATAAACGAAATTATACATATATATCAGGAATGAGAGAAATCATCATGAAAATTTAGATAAAACTAATAAAAAAAAAATACTATTTCTGACACTTCGGTTATGTAAAATGTACAAATAAATAAAAAATTAAAACAAACTGTACTATCAATATAACTATTGATGAAATGTTACAAACAATTTTAAATATAAAAAGAAAATTTAATCAAAAATTTTAATTATAAATTTTTATGAAATACCAATGATATTAATAAAAAAATAAAAGACAAAAATTAATAATTATTAATATACTACAACTAATTATTTTGAAGTTAAAAAAATAAACTTTAATCTAAATTTAAATTTTTTAAAGAAAAATTTTCTTTATATTAAATATTAATTACGCTTCAACTCAAAAGTTACATATTAAATAATTTTTACCTTTGATGCCTTTTATTACGAGCGCAATTACGATTTAATAATAATCGACAATAAAGCGAGCAATCAAAACAGTTTGACCTACATTTTCGAGTATCAGAAAACAGCTTTTACAATCCGATAAGAAAGAATTTCCTATCGATAAACCACATACTCGAAACTCGATCTAAATACCTAACGATAAAAATCCACTGTTCCAGAGCTCCGCGATCTTTTCCCAACGACGACACCAGGTACCCAATCACGACCCAACGACCTCAGACCCGGACGAAAGAAGCCGAGTAAAAATTTCCGAAATCGCAAGAACGAACAACGACAACACACCGAGGATGAGATCGAAGCTCCAATCCCCTACAGCAGCGGATCTCAGGACAGTACGCAGGAAGTCGGAAGTAGCGTGATCCAAACCAACGGTGTCACCGACGACAGGAGCACCCAGACTCTCAACGGCCAAGCGACCCGGGGACATCAGCGGACGGAGCGACCACAACCGTTGCCCTCGATTTCGCCACCCTGGATCCTCGTGAGCTCGGCGAACAGAAGTAACGCACGGGTTTCGCTGCTTCTGATCTGCGCCTGCGCGATTCTCGCGAGGAGATGGTGTCAGTAGAATTCAGGAGGAGCACGAATCCCTGGAGAGGTGGTACCGTTTCTCGTGGAAGTATCTCTTCGGATGAGATCGCACTTATTTCTCATCTACGATTCGCTGGAACGGATTTGGAAAGTTCCGCCTCTGGCGTTTAATGTATTATTTATCCACTCATCCCTGTGCGATTTATGTCGAATCCGCTTCTGCGAACGTTTTCAGGAAAAATGAGTGCGAGCTTTAAGCGAAATCTACCTTTACGTTTTGCATTCGGCTTAATTTAGCACGTGTATAGACTTTCTGCACTCGAGTATTTTCACGAGGTATGCGCTGAGAATGACGACAATCCCTCTTTAGGAGGAGGAACAAGAGCAGAAGAGGAGTGTAAATATTTCATTGATTAGTTGCTGAAGGATACGTAAG
The DNA here is from genome assembly GCA_018907195.1 of Dolichoris vasculosae. NCBI lineage: Eukaryota > Metazoa > Arthropoda > Insecta > Hymenoptera > Agaonidae > Dolichoris > Dolichoris vasculosae. The sequence continues at coordinate 2,102,753 of JACCHY010000001.1, forward strand.
GGCTTCTAGAATCGGGGAGAAGTAAAAACAAGTACTATATTAACGTTAAGCATTAAACGGATCTTTCTAGGCTTCGCGAAACAGCGAGAAAGGATTCCCTGATTTGTAAAATACATCGAGCTTTACTTCAATTATAAAGAACGGAATAATCGGTTTTCCAATTCCTCCGTTATTCAGTAAAATTAACATTAATTATAAAAAAACACTGTGAATAATTGAAATTATTTCTTCTTATGCTTTCACCTTTATTTCGTTAAAAAAAAAGGCATTTTTATCTTCTGCGTTTTCTTCTAAAAGTTTAGTTTATTACGCCAAAGGTGAGAGTATGCTAATAAATTAACTGGTGCATAAATCACAACTTCGACCCTATTGTTTCTCTGCATCTTTTCAAATGATAAAGTTCTGAAAATTTGCATTATGTCGCGTATTCAGTTGCAAACTCGCGACGCATTGCGTTAGTCAAACTCGAAACAGTTGCTGGGATCTGAAAAGTTTGAATGGTTTGGATGATTTCGATACTCTTCACTGCAGACGTGTGCAGCTAAAATTGCACGTAAAATAAAATTGCCGTATTATAGATATCGCTAATAGGTCTTCCTTTATATTTATAAGGCGATATCATACAGGAAGTACAGCGAATCGAATTATCGAAAGCACTTTTGACGAAACCTTACGTAGCTACTGAGGACTACTACATATATGGACAAATGCATGGAACACATTCGTTTGATATTTCATTTTGAAAAAAAGTTAACATAGTAAGGGTATTGAAATTCTATTAAAAATATACTTTTATGATCATTGAAAGTAATTACATATCTTAATAACTGTTTTCCATTTTGGAAATAACGGATATATATGAAAAAAGGTAATAGTATAGAATTTCCTTGATTAGCATATGATATTTAGTAAATTATATCTTCAATCCAATGATATTTTACTTTTTTAATTAAACCATTATTTCCTATGAATAAAAAAATAATACAGTATCAAATCAAAATTTTTCTTTAATTATATGTGCTAAAAACATTAAAAGTTCCGTGAATTTGTCAATATTCTATATTCGTATAAATATAAATCGAATTATTTCATTTAATTATTAAACGCAAAAAACTTGTAAATAAATATTCATTAGTAATCTGTGAAAAGATATTACGCAAAGTATGTGTTTAAAACAAATTACTATAGGATAAGAAATTAATAAATTTAAAATCCAATGATTAAACAAATTCATCTTTTATAAGTTTGAATCAATAAGATAAAGAACATAAATGAAATGCTCTGCATAAATTGTAGAACTCACTTTATTTACTGAAATTGCAAAATAATTTTTATTAAAAGGAATTTTTATTATTATGATAACATAATTCATAATTTATTTTACTTTGTCAAAGACAACTTTATGTAATCATAAGATACGCTTATGTGGATGTACGAATATGTGTGTTTTGTATACTTATACAACTTATAAGTCTTAATTAATTAATAAATTCCAATATATTTCTTTGATTTATTCTTTGCATTAAAAATTGCAATTAATAAGATAAATTGAAAAAATTGTAACATAATTAAAAAATCAATGATGATTTTATAAATACTTTGAAATTATTCTATTTATATGAATTTATTTCAAAGTAAAATTTAAAATACTATTTTTATAATAACTAATTTTATTTCATCAAAATTTTAGTGTATCTAGAGTAGAAACTTATCAAAATTATTATATTTCTATAAAATTTTTTTAAAATTTGTTAATATATTTATTGATTTCATTAATGATCTCGTGAAATATAAAATTTTAAGAGTATTTGGTAAGGATTTATTTTTGTATTATATGTACTCGGATTGCTTATTAAGATAACAGCTTATTTTATTTAAATGCATATAATTAATTGTTGAAATTGGTAAAAAAAAGTCTAATTATGTTTAAAGTAGATTTTAAAAGAGATTTATAAAATTTCATTCGAATATATACCATAACTTGACCTAAGTAAACGTTAAGATATTAAAATTAACGTATTAGAAGTTTATATTAAAAATTATAAAATTTGATGTTATCAGATGTAAGCAATTAAAATCAAATAATTTTACGTTTATAAATTTTCTACGTTTTTTATTCATTAAATTTTAAACTTTTTTCTATTTAAAACCATTAAAAGATGCAGTAACAACATGTTCGATATTTTATTCAAAAGCATCAAAGAATCTTCTTAGAAAATCAAAACACACTAATTCTGTTTTTTATCTTAACATATTTTATCTCAAAAAAAAATGTTATATAATAATAAAACTAATTTAAAATAAATTTTTATAATAAACCTAAAAATGTCACTTTATTTTAAAAAAAATAAAAATTATATCAACAACTTTTACCGAGTGTAATCGTTTAAAATAACTATAGCTTCATAATTGTGTATAAAATTACGAATGTCTGAGAAAAGTTATAAATGCAAGATAGATTGTGATATTTTGGATTTTAAGGTAACCCTAGAAAAATTCTGCGCAATAAAGGTTTAAGTTGGGGAAAAGGGAAAAAGGGAAAAAGATAAAACTTATTGGTCCAAAATCTGCGAAATACCAGAACAAAGTTTGAAAAAGAAATTCATCGATTTTACCTGTCCAGCGCACGAGAAAAAAATAAAAAAATTGTAAATATTATAAATACATATATAACATATACTATAAAAATTATAACATGAAATGGGAGAAAAATTGTGAATTCAACTGCTTTAGAAAATAAAATACTTTAGCGCTGATACAATGAAAAAATGCTAGATGATATCGAATGAGTGCCAATGATGAGATATTGGTTGCCGTTTACGTAATCAGACAATGTAGATAAAAATTGATTTTTTTAAACGAAACAATGTTATATAATTATGATAGATTTAATTAAAGGTAAGTAAAGGAAAGTTAAATAAGCAAACATCGACAGAGTTTTTTATAACATTAAATTAAATTTGTTCAAACTCGTTTTTAAAATTTATAATAATAAAAATAAATAATTCATAATGATTTTATTCTCTATTATATGAAAAATTTGTTTCACTCATAGCATCGAGTTAAATTTATTATTAAATTTCTTCTGTTCTACATATTTTTATTTTTATAAGCTTACACAAAATTATTTAAAAGATTTTTTTCAAATTATTCAAAACATAGTCGATCTATTTTCTAAATATGTTTTTAAATTGAAGATAGTTAAAACAACTATTTATATCAAATACTGTAATTTCATGAAAAAGTATTTTATTTAATTAAAGTATTAAAATATTTAAACGCGATTCTTGCTGAAGATTGTTAAAAAAATATGGAACACAATAATTATGATAGATCAAAAAATGCAACAATCACATATACGATGTTGAATAAAACAAATATACACTTAACAGAAAAACACTGAATCATTATAAGATTGGAAAAAGTACAATGCGTTTACGATTCTCCCGCGGTATTGTTGATAACTTATAATTGTTGATAACTTAATAAAGTACTTGGGGTTTCAAAATTTTTCGCAATACTTCGCAACTTCTCGTTCAAGTCAAGAACTAGGAAGTGTTCGATTTATTTAATTGAATTCTTTGATAAACTCGCGAAAACTTGAGACTCGCATTCTAACGTAAGAGTACGAAATACCGATCGATAATTTATTAAAATATATTAAAAAGTTACTTAAAAATTTAAATATTTCAGCATTGTTTAAATTATAATATAATTATGACATAAAGTAAAAAAGTCAAAATTTAGTTAATACAACAAATAATAAAAGACGATAGATATGAACCAATGAGAAATAAAATAAATCACAATGCACTAACATAATTTTTCCGTGATCCTAATATATCTCGAGTTAACTAAAGCCCGATAAATTCTTGGTAAAATTTACTAACCGAGTAACATTGAAATTGTTCGAGACAATCCCTGTATCAATTATTATCCATCCTCGTCGAAATAAATTTTCTAGACAAGAAAAATGAATGAAAACTTAAAAGAATCCCTTCGAAACGCAATATTTTCCGCATAAATTCGAACTCACATTTTCCAACGCGATATTTCACGGATGCACCGCGCGCGAATTCATAAAGATAGATGTCTCGGTTTTAGTGGATTTGTCGCTCGATTGAAGCGATACAACCCGTTCAAGATCCAATCGCTCGAACGGAAAGGGATTACTTCGTGCGCAATGTTAATTAAGCCGACGTCGGTCAGTGATATCGACCGAGATGCGGAGAAAAGCCGAGACTCTGCAGACGCAAACAGAATACACGTGCATACGAACTTTTCGAGTCAAGGCATTTCGGATTCTTCTTTGGGATTATCTGAGTTGTTCTCGACAGAACGAGACAATTGGTATGAGACATTCGCGAAATGTTGTTTTACAAAATTCTCGTAAGGTTTTAGCTTATCGTTGCTTTTAATTCACTCGCTTGTTTAAAAAGTCGATAGATTTTATGTGAACGCACAAAATACCTTCATTTATTTTTTTGTTTGAAATTGTTCTTTTAAACTTCATTTTAGGAATGTAGGTTAACACTTTGTAGAAACTTTCGTTCAAAATAATATTTTTTTTTATTTTTCAACACTAAATTTTCACGCTTTAAACGATAACATAGAATCACAAATTTACATTTAACGACAAAAATCCAATATTTACTTTAATCAGCTTTTTCAATATTGCATATTTTAAATATTATTTTAAGTCGGATAATGATTTATATTTATTGATATTGAAAAATAAAAATCATTGATTTGCTATACAAACTTTGACATAATTATAGATAAAAAATATTTGTAGTAATTCATATATGCTGTATTTGTCTGTTACAGTAATTTTTTTAATATACAATGCAACCAAAAATTAAATAGAAAATATCTTTCTCTTGTATTTTTTATTTTATTTATTTACGATCATCAAATTCATCAAATGGAATAATAAAATATTCATTCTTAATTTTGAATCTGCACTCGTGTACAAAATCAAAATAAATTTTATGTATACGTTTTTTTATAACAACTTTATTCTAGAAACATATCATAGAATACAATTTCGAAAGTAATACAATTTTACGAATTTAAATTAAAAGTTTTTAAAATAGAATTGTACCTATTATTATCGTTATTACTATTTTAACTTTTAATTTTCTTACTAACTTTCTCAAGTAAATTTAAAATATGTACATATATCGAAATTCGTATCACAAGATGCTTTGTTGATAAAAATTTTTTTCATATAAACGATAGAGAATAATTTAAAATTAATTTTTATGATTTAATTTCATTAAAATTTGTTTATTATTGTTAAGTAATCGTTTTAACGAAAGAATCTATTAATATAAAAAAAATATAAAAATATCATCAACTCTTGTAAGAATGTATCAATAGACGAGTAAAGTATAGAAATACTTCAGTACCGGAAGAAATAAACTCACGAGGTGCTTTACTTATTCATTCGCATGTCACGAAATAATTTTCGCTTACAAGAGCGATAAATCACGACAATAAATATTGTAATATACTCGATCAAACATGAAATTCGTCATTCTTAGTTATTAAATCACAAATAAAATAATTAATATTTAAAATTAAATATAGAAATTTGTTTTTTTATACATTTATCGTCGAACAATCAATAGTGAAACTTAAAAATGCATATCTTACAATTTTGTAATGAATTGCTTCGTTGTGAAAAATTAAAAATGTATTAATCTTCCATTAAATTAGTACTATCTTTTTTCTCAAAACATGTCATTGGCACTCTTACGTTTTTAACTTGCAATAAAATTAAAACGAAGCAATAGGTGAATTTCGTAAAGAGAAAAACGTAATTCAATGCGAACTTTTATATTTTTTTCACGTGCATACGATAATATACGTATCACAATATTACAAACTTTAATTTTAAAAAAGAAAAATTCAACCTTTTTATATTAGAATTAACGTTAAGTTGAATAATTTAAATATTGCACGTGTATAAATTGACTTTCAGTTTAAATGATACATTTAAATTATTTAATTTAAAAACCGAATTTATGCTTTGGCAAATCATTACAATCTTAAAAATTTAAATATATATATGTATGCGTGTGTGTACAAAATTAAAACTGGTTCGATAAACGAATACATCTTTCATGCATACGATACACATAATCGTGAAAGTTTATTTTATAAACAAATTTTGAAAAATCTGAAAATTATACAATAGTGAAACAAGTATTTAATGCAAACATAATAAATAGTTAGTAAATTACATTGCATCTAACAAACCTTAAAAATAATTTATATCCGGAAAATTTAGAACAATACTTTTAAGCTATGAGCCTTACCTAATGTAAAATGTCTCGTATTAGTAGACAATCACGTATAAATTAATTGTAGGTAAAGCATTTCATTAAAATTTATCAAAACCACACCGATATAAAAAGATTGCTTAATAAAATTCTGTAAATAACGTATATTGATATTATATGAATATGATTAGGATAATTGTGTTAATTACATAATTTTATAAAATGCTACTCTTTAAATAAAAATAAATAATACGTGTCAACTATAAATGATATATGTAACACTTAAAAAAAATATCATTGTGAATAGGAAATAAAATAGATAAAATCATTTTTTCATTAGTAATAATTAAATAGTCAAATTTAAAAAGTTTTAGATCCTATTTTTATTTTAATTTGTACTATAATTTATCAAATATAGATTATAAATATTAGTACAATTATGTCTACTAAATATTATTTCTATTTAAACTGAAAGTCATGCAAATTTGTATATTATCATTTGCTGTATACGAATGTGTCTTCAATTTTTTAAATTGGACTTTGATTTAGTTTCTACAATGATTATAAAGAAATTAAAAAGCTCGAAATGATAAATTTAATTTAATTTTACAATTTAAATCGTCTTATTTTTGTATACATACGTTGTATTAATAATTACGAGAGAATGTTATTCATGCTTGAAGCGATCAATGGTCAAAATTTAACGCGATCTTGCAGCTTTTAAAAAGATGTATACTGGCTTTTATGTCGATAAGATTGAAAAATTGTTACAAAATCATTAATAAACTGTTTTCGCAAAAAAAAAACGTTAGATAGTTTACAAACTTTTAACTATCTAACAATATGTAAAATACAGCTCAAAATTAAAAAAAGGAATTTGTCTATGTAGAGTTGGATACTGTTACGTTCTTTCGAGTCTTACATAAACTCGATACAACGAAAAGGAAAAAAGGCAGCGTTGGACAGATCTATGTTTATGTATTGAATGATTGTTACGTATTCAAATAAATTGTTTCGTTAAAATAATTTTTAAAACAACATATTTTAGTCAAATCAAATTATTGCTCGTAGCCACAATCTAAGTAAAAAATGTTATAAATGTTCTCATCTAATAATTTAGCTAATAATTTAACTTTATTTATCTTTTATACGTTGATTGAATTCAGAATCATTGCCTTGGTCAAAAAAGAAAATGATGGAGGGTATAAGAATTATTGAAATTTGCTGATCTAATTTTAAGAAAAGATTATCTATCGAACGAAACAGGACATATTTGTGTGTGTTGTGTTTGTACGTACATGACACGCGCGCTGGAGTGTGCCTGTGAGTGTGTGTAATTTGGTGAGTGAGTGCATGTATAATGTGAGAAAGGAAGCAAAAAAGAGAAGTATACTATGTATAATACTATTAACTTCAGACAATAAAATGTTATTATCGATGTTATTCAAGAAAACTGTACAATTTATTTGCCTTATCAACTAATAAGTAATACACATTTATCACGTCTTGGCTGTGCTCTTATTAGATTTGGATCGTCGAAGATTTTTATTTTTTTCCTGTTCATCGGCTAATACGTTTTTCAAATTTTGCAAAAGACTTTCATAATTAACAGATTCAGCAACGTCATCTAAATTTTCTTGTTCGGTAATAGGTATAGATCTACCAATTTTCTTCAACATTTGATTAAAAAACTCTACTTGATTTGGCAAGAGTAAAGATACGGCTGTTCCAGGAATACCACCTCTACCGGTTCTTCCAGCCCTGTGTATGTATCCCTTTATATGCTTTGGAAGGTCATAAGATACAACTAATTTAATTTCTGGTATGTCCAATCCTCTAGCTAATGCATCCGAACTAACAAGTCTACAAATAAAATAAATTAGTTTTTACTATAATGATAAAAAACTTAAAAATATGTAAGCTTATATAAAATGTATTTATAAAACTACGTTATTTATAATACACACATCTAATAATTAACTTTTGTTTTTATACACTTAATAACTTTTTACAAATTATCTAATTTAATTATTTGTTATCAATTAATGAAATAAAAATATATAAATATATAGTAAATAAAAAAAACTTTTGTCAAAACTTACATTCGAAATGTTCCTTTTTTAAATTTTTCAAGAGTTTCTTCTCGCTGCTTAGAACCTAATTGTGCCGAAAGCTCTCCAACGGATACGTCTTTACTTTCAAGTAAAAACTGTAAAAGAATTGTCAATCTATGAGTTGCTTCACTCGAATTTGTAAAAATTAAAGTTTTTTCTATAACTTCATCTTTTATTAACAAATTATACAGTGCAAGTGGTTTATATTGCGGTGTACACTGTATAATCTTTTCGGTTAATTCGCTAGGATTTCCATATCGTCTTATCGGGTCATTACAATATAAATCAAGATTTAAATCCTTATCTGTTTCAAAATCAATCATGACCGATGTAAATAATATTGGTTTAAACAAACCTAGCATACTTAATGTTTCGGGATCTTGAGATAAAGTTGCACTCAAAAGTATCTTCTGAGCTGGCTTGTTACAACTGCATAAAAATTGCCGACGTTAATTATCATAATTTTATATTTTATTTGAATGAAATTTTACCTAGATCGTAAAGAATTGAGGCAGAGTGGAAGCGGTTTTGAATGAGGAATTGGAATATAATGTAACCAGTCTGTTGCACGATCGGCTTCATCGATAACTAGAAATCTTAAATTAGTCAATGAAAATCCAGTAGTTTTCCTTATATGATCTATTAAACGACCAGGCGTAGCTATAATTATATCAATAAACGTAAAGTAATCCCCGTTTTCATCTAAAATAAATTTATTAATATTATTATAGTTTATTATATTGTTTACACTCTTTATTATATATATATAATTAAGTAAAAAACATGAAAAATACAATATAATATTTTTAATTAAATTATTTACTCTTGATAACATACTTGTGCGTACTAAAAGTTCTTGTTCTTCTCTAAACGATGTAGCTCCAGAAAGCAATGCTACCTTAAGCGATACAGGACTAGCATATTTTAATGTAACTTCGTAAACCTGTGACGCAAGTTCTTGGACTGGTAAAACGATAAGACAACGTATCATTGGTACAAAACGTGTACGAAGCACCTCGATGATTGGTAGAACATAAGCTAAAGTTTTACCTAGAAAAAAATATTGTTTATATTAATACAATATATAAAAGTAATGTAAGCAAAATATTAAAATTCTTAATAATTTTAAAAACTTACCACTTCCTGTTGGCATACATACACAAGTATCCCGCACCCATTTTCCACGTTTATAATCCTTATCACATTTTGTAAGCCAAGATAAAAGATGAAATTGAATTGGAAATAATTTTTTTAAACCATCCTCTTTCAGTTTTTCTACTAATCTACAATCCAAAAGCTCCTCTACTTCATCAAAAGTAAAGCCACTATTTAAATCTGAAGGTACTATTTCAGGATGAACGAGCCACTCTGGTAAAACTCTTTGTACTGTTTTATTTTTCAAATGCTTTTTTTGTCCCAAAACTAAATAATTTTTCTGTGAAGTTGTGGTTGAATCCTTCTTGGATTCTAAATTTTTTTCTTCAACTATTTCTTCGTTATCAGTAGTAACTTTATTCAATGACGAATCAACTTTTCTTTTCATTGACTTTTTCTTTCTGTTCTTTTTTGTTGAAATTTCACTATCGGCTACCGTTGCTGTTTCAGACACACATTCTACTTGTGAAACTTCAGCATCTTTTGAAGCATCCTTTAAAACATCCTTTGAAACATCCTTTGAAACATCCTTTGAAACATCCTTTGAAACATCTTTTGAAACATCTTTTAAAACATCTTCCGAAGCATCTTCTGAAGCATCTTTTAAAGTCTCTTTTAAAGCATCTCTTTTACGTTTTCTTTTATCTATTTGCTTTAATAAATTTGAAAGATGGTCTTTATTATCAGTTGTTTCTGTTTTCCATTCTTCAGGTTCATATCTAACAATTCAAATGTATTTTTTAAACAAAACTAATTATTATTTCTCATTATAATATTCGATTAAAAACTTACCTGTTTATAACGAATAGATCCATTCTAAATTTCTCATGTATTAAAATAGTTTTAATATAAAATTAAATGATAAATACTTTCAATTTTTTCGAACTACAACAATAACGTGACATCCAACCTAAATTTTCAAAACAACTCCACGTGGTCAAACACTCAACAGATAGTTTACATTACATTTTATCTATAAGATAAAAATATCTACAATACAATAATCTACCGATGTCATATCAGTTTAACGACATTACCGACTAGACATCTCAAATTAGACTTGCCCTCATTGGTCAATGCAATCGTTTGAATTTTGAAATTGCTGACGAACTCTCGAGATGATGTTGATGTAACACTGCACTAAGTCCGATTATAAATACATATATATATATATATATACACACAACATGTAAAGACACAACAAACGATTTCTATCTTTCACTAAATGCGCGTGTTTCGTGTGAAAAACTAAACGCCGATACAAAAATTTTACCCGCGCAAATTTATCTACATTACATACGAGCGTCTTCCAATAGCAACTTTACAAATCAGTACACTTAAAGTTGCGCGTGTATATCTTTCTAATTACAATATCGATAACGGGAAAAACATAATTTGCGTGTTTTGGACCCGTTACAATACTAATTATTGTTAAATAAAAATAAATTGATATAATATGTTTCGTGTGATAATCTGTTAATGATGCCGATATGGCTGTGACACAAATTACATAACACCTTAATTTAATTTATCACTAAAATCACATCAAACTATATTTATTAGAAAATTTTAATTAAAATTGCGATTTTGAAAGATATGATTTCATAAATCTGTCTATTCATTACCACATTATTTTTTCTATTTTTTAATAAGAATGAATGAAGCATATGTTATTGAAAAATGAAAAAAAAGAATCGAAATAAAAGGATTATTTTAGAAAAAGTATTACTCTAATTAATTGAGTACCCTATAAGATGATAACAATTTGAACATAAGTAGTCTTATAAAACATAACGTTAACGCATATATTATATCAAAGATAGTTATTTTTTAATCCAATTCTTAATATTGAGTAAAATTAATTTACAGAAAAAATATTTAAACTAATATTACTGAGCACCGAAGACTGAAAAATAAATCGTGAACGATAAAAATAAATATTTGTTTATTGTAAATATTCAACAATAGTATTTAATTAGAATAAATTTAATAAAACATTTTATCAATTTTTTTTTAATTTATCATTTGTAAAATTTGTTTAATCTATTACTTTTACAATTTTATTCTAATTACTTGACTCTTTAAAAGAAATTCTCAAATTCGATTGCCAATACATCTTTTAAATTTCAGTTATTGTTTAATTCGCGTAATCATTTTTTATCCGAAATAAAAAAACCAGATAATGTTTAGTTTAAGAATAAATAAAAAAGTTCAAGAAAAAGAAAGTCATTTATAATTTATAACAACGTCAATTTATTACAATATTATATATAATATTAAATATGACTTTAGCTGAAATCACATGAGGCAAATAATGCCATAAAGATTTACGAAATACACGCTATCGACCAGAACAAAAACTTATACTTGATTGACTTTTGTATACTTATACTGCTTGGCATGATTTTAGCATCATTGAATACAAATATATTTGAGAATTACAGTTTAGCTTGGAGATTTGGTGTCTCCTCTGGAATGAAAGAGGAAAATATATTTAAATAAGATTGACTTAAACACTGTTTTAAAATATCTTCTAAATCAATGACTATATCTTGTAGATTAGTAATATTTGACTTATAAAATCCATTTTTATCGAGGCTAATGTTTCCTCGTTTAACAAGACTAGATAGTAAGGATGCATATATATCTAAAGAAAGAGAGTATGGGTGTTTGATTAACGACATTTCTTGGTATAACGATTCTTCTACTCGTCTTTGGCATTCTCTTATAATATCTTTGTCTAAACATTGTACTGAACTTTGCCACTGAAAATAAAGTAAAATTTTAAAAGTTAAAAATTTGCTCCGAAATTACGTATCAATAGATCTTTTCTTTAATTATTTATTTAAAAATACGCACGTGCATATTTATATGCACACTTATATGCATAGATATTTAAAAAACTCTAAGAACAAAATTTTTTAATTTCTAAATTTATTATAATTATTCGACCAATTTTTCATGAGCTCTCGATGATAAATATCTTCATAATATTGATATAGATAAAAACTATTTTCTATATTTTTAAATATCGATAATAAAATATTAAACATAATGATAAACAAATGTTTTTATCATATTTGTAAAGATTATTATAGAAGTTTTATTATTTCATAAAAGTTTTAAATATCTTTCAATGTCAAATTGAATTGCAACAGTATCATTTTTAAATTATCAAATATCTTAAAAAAGCTTGCGTATTTGAATGAAATTTAATCTCGGATAAACTTCAACCCGATTCATTTGTTATCTAAATCAGCTTTTGAAACTATCTGCAATATATATTGAATTTTAATAATTGTATAAAAATATTGCTTATACATTTATTATAAAAGATTTAACAGAATTAATTTGTTCAAAAATAAACATAGAATCATTAAATCCTTCATTTTTATATTTTCTTTTATATTTTAAATAACTTGATAAAAATTCGAAAGCTATATATAAATTATATTATTTATAAATATAAAAAATTTTTTAAAAATAAACTTGCTTACAAAAAAGATAAAAACGAAATATTTTATGTATCGTCTAATATAAATAATTATTAAAAAATTTATTGTTCATTCACTTATTTATTATAAATTGTTTAATTATATCTTTTAAACAATGAATGAATAAAAATATTACTATTCATTTTAATTATTTCTTTTTTACAAAACAGTACAAATAAATAACACAAGAATATAAAATATCAAATAGAAAATAGAGATTTTCGAATTCATTTATCATATCATGCCCTAATCTATAAACTTTAATCGTTAGATAATATATCAGCATCGATTACGCAAGTTAATAACTTATATGCCTCTAATTAACCCTTATCAATTGTTTAACATTTGTTATCTAAATCCATAAATCGTTTAATAAAAATACACTTTTAAACTAATAATATCGAATAATCTATTAAATTAATCTATAATTATTTATAATATACATGTAAATCTAAAAAATACTTCAAGAACTTTTATATATATGAACAATTTTAAATGTTCATATATAAACAAAATTAATCGAGTGATTTATAAAATCACATATTTTTTAATATTGTAAATATAACTAAATAAATATATCAAATTAAAATTTATAATGACATACTAAAATTAAAAAAATGAGGCTAAAGATTTATAGATTTTTTACTTTTATAATTTAAAAAACTGTTTTTAAAAACAGAAGTTTTATAATTTGTATAAATCATTTTTATTTTTTCATTCAAATTTTATATTTTAAATGTGATAATATGAACTGACAATCAAGAACTCAAATCTCAATTAATTAAAAATAAGAAAATATTATATTCAAATTTTTTTATGTATAATATAAATTTTTTTTACTTTATATTACGCTAAATTATATAAACACAATTTTTCATAACTCAATATAGTATAAATAAGTTAACTATTAAAATTATAAATTGGATTTCTTATCTTATAATAATAAAATATATTCTAAAATTTAATAAAAGATAATAAAGATGCGTTCTTAAATAGATTAAAAAAAACTTACCAAAAAAGTAATAAGTATTTTACTTACCTCTAAAAGTGTCTTGCATATTGCGTATAAGCTTGAAACAAACGGCATAATTAAATTACATAAAATAGAATGCAATCTGCTATCACTATTTTCTCTTGATAAAAATTCGTTAATTTCTTCCCATTCTTTTAATAATTCTGAATCACTCAAATCTGGCACTAAAGCAAATTCTATAGTAAAAAGAGATCTTAACAATAAATAACGTCTGACTGCAACATCTGAAAATACATACATACATATATATATACATATATATATGTTAATAAAATTAATATATAATATTAATGCTACTTAGCTATTCTATTATTTATTTTAAAATAATTACGTATAGTGAAAACGAATTAATACAAGGTTTTACTTTATAAAATAGAAACATTTGTGCACGTTCACTTTAAAAATCATGATTAAATAAAAGTTTATAAGTTTATAGTTTATAGTATATTACATAAGTTCTCGAGTAAAAACATATATAAAATTAATTATTGAATAACATATTACACATAAAAATCAACTATATTTTTTTTATCTTAGTTCAGACGCGTAATTCCTTGTTTAAAATTACATATTTGAAACACGTCATTATATACGTATAATACATGCATAATACATATCAATAAAAATTTAATTGAAAAACCGAGAAAAGAGATAATTTATGATATTTTTTCTGTTTTTTCTACTGATATTGTTATGTCGCAAAATTTAATAACAAAAAAAATAAATAATGAAGAAAATTAATTGAGATTTTAAAACCTTTACTAATTTTAGAGGTTTATTAAATTATAAAATGTTAAATTAAAAATCTAGATAAAAATAATAAATTACTTAATAAATAATAAATACCATAAGAAAAACTTTGTACGTATACATTTGATTTAAGTTTGAAAAAAATATTATTATTTTTTAATAGAAAAAAATCAAGGCTATAAAAATGAGGTTTAAAAATTATTTCTTTTACGATTTAAAAATAATAGATTTTATAATGAAACACAAATAATATTATTCTAATCAATACCGTACATGAATCATAATACTTAGATAATTAAAACAAAAGATGTATTTAAATTTGACATAAAAATATTTTGAGTCCCATCTTGAGAAATTTTTTAAATAGAAATAAAAATAAATTAGTGAATTTCTCATTTAATATTTTAAAAATAGTGTACCTTTCGTAGTTCCATTAATACATAAAGCTGCTATTGCTGGTTTTGACAAATATGCAAAAACTGGATTTACATAAATCATTAAATTGATAGCCGATACAGCAGTTTTTAAAGTTTTTTGACTCAGAAAATGACCCTTAACACTTTTTATTTGTGAAACGCTAATATGTCTGTTTTTAAGTTTTAAAATATTTTCCGAATTAAGTTCCAATAAATTTTTATGTGTTTGCAATGATTCAAAAACTTCATGTTTATCTATTTCTTCTTCTGTTGCATTTGTTTTTAAAATACTACGAATATAAAAAGAACATTATAATATAACTTGGATACTTATAACATATAACGCAGAATTTGTTTTCAACCTAATAATACAAATAATAAAAAATTTCTTATCCTGAAAAACAATTACTTACCTTGAAACCACAGGATTAATTGTAACTCTAAATTTTTTTATTAAAATATTTTTGATCCACCGATAATCTATAAGTAGATCATTTAGATGATAAGGTTTTTTATTGTAGGTATACAATCTTTCATTATATAGTATAGAAATGAGATTAAATGGCGTTAGGACGGTATTTTTCTTATGACAATCTATTATAGCATACGCCATATTCTTTGCAATTTGAGGAGGCAATTTCACGTTAGGTGACAAGGCAGTTTCTCTACGAATCGCCAAACTCACATATTCGCGAGCTGATATCGGTTGTGCAATTTTTAAATACACATGTCCATGAGACATAGATTCTCGAAGTATAGAGAATGAACGAAACAATCCTGTAGTAGTTTCTGGAGGCTTTGGTACTCCCAACAATTCATAGACAAACAGTAATTCTTCCAGTGGCTTATCGTATGAAATACTTATTGGAATGAATTGAATGTCAGGTACTTGACTTCGTAATAAGCTTTCCAAAATTGTTGACAATAAGCCTGAAAGATATAAATTTTTCATGTATTTCAAAATATTCATTTATTTATTAAAAAATGTATTACTTTTTAATTATTAAATGTAGTTGATTATTCAAAACAAAAAAAATATAAATGAATTACAGATTATTAGTAATGCGATAACTTATTATGATTAAATTTGATATATACTTTTTAATATTAAAATTAAAATTTAATTATTTATATGAATTTAAAATTTTAAAAAACATGAACAAAATGAATAAATTATATTGATAAAATATATAAATAAAATTTATACTTTTTCAATGATATATTTAAATTTACATATATATTTATATTTCAATATTATATTTTGCATCATTCAAAATTATTGGAACATAAACGTATATTATTATAAAAATTTTAATCGATATATATCTTTAAAATTCTATCTCTATTTTCATAAATTTATTTCTTTAAAAATAAAATTCCTATTTATAAAAAACTGATTAATCAATAATACTGAAATTTATCAAGCATTGATGTAAATAAAACATTTTTCTTTATCTATGAAGATAAAATATTTTTTTCTTAAAAAATATTTATTATTGAATTTTAGTAATCAATGATAAATATTTAATTACACATATATTAATTTAATGAATATAATTTAAAATATAATAAATTTATTAATGATTAATTTATTAATAAATTAATATAATAATGAAATAATTATTTACCAAATTTTGGAGGTAAAGTCTTTTGACTTCGACTTCTTGTACCTTCTATAAAAAACTCTATAGCTCTGTTACTATGTGCAACCAATGAACCAACATAAGCCCGAAATATTTCCTTGTATAAAGGATCGGATGAAAAACTTCTCCTCATATAAAAAGCTCCTGTATTTCTTAATAGTTCTCCAATAATCTTCATTTGATAAAAGTCCATTCCACTTGCAATATTTGGTAAAGCCATATCATAAGCAAAAAGTATATACGAAAGTAATATAAAATCTAAATAACTTCTATGCGTAGGTACATAAATGTATTGCACCTGTGAAATACACATTTGATCCTTAATTTTATAAATACGATTCTCGTTTAATTGAATACTTATTAGGATCCTCTTAAGAGCTTTGGTTATAAACAAGCCTAAAACATAACGAAAATATATTATAACTTCTATAAATATAACTATAATATACATATTAATATAAATATATATAAAATTTACTAAAAATAACGTTACGAATTTTAATATTATCGAATATCGTTATTACATAATTTTTCAAATAAATAATATTTATTAAAAATATATAAAGTTACCTAGCCATCGAACGGTTGGTAAATGTGCTTTACTAGCCATTTCTTCAAGCATATGCTGAGCTTCCGTTAATATCGTCGATACAGGTACACCTTTATTCCTCGATATAGTGGCCACCGCCTCTCTTACTCCAGGATTAGCCAAAGTAGCCTCGATAGCTTGTTTTCTAGTATAAACAAGATGAGACGGTAATTTGTGAGGGGCCAAGGGTTTGATGGAACGAGACACCCACATGATATCGTAATCTTTTCTCCGCTCCTCCAAAAAATTAACAAAATCCTCTTCCACAACCTGCATTTTATTATTAAAACAGAAGACTTCGAACGCACACTGTCTTTTAAAACCAAGTTTGCTTTGCTAATATCCCCTTCATCCTTTGCTTAGTGCTTGTGTAATCATGTTTTTCAGGAAAATTTCATTTCCAATGCAAATTACTTAAAAACGAGTGTCGTTTTGTTAAAAATAATAAAAAAGTAAACAATTTAGTAATCATTTTAAAACATTCAGTCTCCTACGAAACAACAATAACAAAAATTATAATGCCCGAGATACGATTAATTTTTATTCTCCCCGTCTTGCCGGCGATTCGCGACGACTTTGTTCATCGGTCAACGATTGTCGACCACTTTAAGTAGACTTACTCATATCTTTTTACTACAGTTTCAACCTATTTCTTCCTTAGGCATATACATGTATATAATAAGCAAATGACTGGTTGAATGCATAGCGACGCGTTAAAAAGGCGATAACATTTAACAAAAGTAACAAAAAAATCCTTTTTTGTTTAAATTCTTTTCCTCGTTATTTCTTAAATACATAACTCAAGTGCCATACAAGCGATCGATGAGTACATATTTTTAAATCCATAGACAGGCTCGATTTGTTTGAACTCACGCTTCTCCCTTCGCGCGTTACGCATCTTATTTCATCTCTATTTTTCTACTACCGATAATCCATACACAAGATGTATTTTGCATTCGTATAAGTACCGATTGCAACAATGCAAACGAGCACCCGACACCAATGGGTTCGAATAACTTTGTAAAATTACGTGAAAATAACTAGCTAAAGACGTTATTAACTCCCTGGTTTACATGCACGACGCTCGTGTTCGTCGACCCTAACTCCTTACTACGTGTAAAAGAGAGAGACGGCGAAAGTGTATGGCATGTAGATAACGTTATATAATCGTTTAAAAACACACCGTATCTATAAACAGTATTGCACACCGGTCGTCGTCTGCTAGTTGCAAGCGTTCAAGGCTTAAGATCATTAGCCTCTCAATGTGGATGACCTCGTTCGTTCGATTTTCGAGTTTCGAGAATCGTTTGACCGACCGACTGGATTCTTAAATATGAGCCGGAATACGAACGTACCGAATTTGGTTCTTGCCGAATCGGTGTCGGGTAGCGTGGTTGTAACTTTCGTTAACCTGTTATTCTGTTAATCCGTCACTTTTGAATAAAGAAGAGACGATTGAAGAGAAATATTCTGAAGATGGCTTTGAAGCTCGTTATTAATTCTTCGGAACCAGCTGTCGGTGCGTATAAATTATGATAATCTGGTAATCCAGGAGAGGAAAGTAATGTATCAACAATAAATCAACGATATTTATTTTTTTGTATTTTTAACGTATTTTAGGAGCTTTAATAATAGTGGAAATTGTTCGCACTAAACTGAATTCTGACTTACAAGTTGTTTGGTCCAATGATTTTGGAAACAGTCGTGCTAAACTTCAATTTTTTGGAAGCGATGATAAAATTTTGGGAGAAACTAGCAGTGATGTTGCTCGTTATCTAGCGAGAGCCAAAAGTGCAGAGCTTTATGGTAAATTTATGGTAAATTATTAGTCGACGCTGATTATATCGAATCAATTTTTTTACGCAAACATTTTTTATTTTAGGTAGCGATGACCCTTTTGAAAAAACGGAAGTAGATCATTGGTTAACGTTCGCCGAAAAACCTTTTCATCTGGCGAATAAAGATGAGAATGTTCTGCTTTATTTAGATCGTGCCTTGGAACCTAGAACTTGGTTGGTAGCGAAACATTTAACCATTGCCGATATCTGTGTTTTTTCAAAAATAAATTCTGCGCAAGTAACCGATCAACTCAAAGAAAAATATCATAATTTAAACAGATGGTATAATCAAATGTTATCTATGCCAGAAGTTCAAAAAGTTTTAACGTTAGTATCTAAAAACAGAACTAAAGATCCCAAAGCCGATGCTACTTCTACCGTCGCTGCTGTTTCGAATAAGAGAAGCGGAACAGCTCCCAAAAATGTTGGAACGAGAAAACAAGAGGGAAAATTTATCGACTTACCTGGAGCCGAAATGGGAAAAGTTATAGTCCGTTTTCCTCCAGAAGCTAGCGGCTACTTACATATTGGTCATGCTAAAGCTGCATTGTTGAATCAGTATTACGCGGACAATTTTAAAGGTCAACTTATTATGCGATTCGACGATACAAATCCCGCGAAAGAAAATGTTGAATTTGAAAAAGCTATTCTAGAAGATCTTGAAATGCTTCAAATAAAACCTAATCGTTTTACTCATTCGTCCGATTATTTTGACTTAATGTTAGAGTATTGTGAATTGTTATTGAAACAAAGTAAAGCTTACGTCGATGATACTCCGGCGCTGCAAATGAAAGAACAACGAGATCAAAAATTACCATCTGTTAATAGAGACAGCTGTGAGTTACTATGTCACGTAATTTATAAATTAAAATCAAAACTTACGAATATTCAATTTTAATTAATTTTATAATTTATTGTACAGCTGTTGAAAAAAATTTGTCGCTATGGAAAGAAATGATAGAAGGTACACCGAAAGGACAAGAATGTTGCGTTCGAGCTAAAATTGATTATCAATCTGCAAATGGTTGTTTGCGCGATCCTACAATTTATAGATGTAAACCCGAACCTCATCCTCGCACTGGAACAAAATACAAGTAATTCAAAATTTTTCAGGAATAACATTCTATTCGATTAATTTTTATAATAAATTTGTTGGTAATATAAAATTTTTTTCTCAGAGTATATCCAACTTACGATTTTGCATGTCCCATTGTTGATGCAGTAGAAAATGTCACGCACACTCTTCGCACGACTGAGTATCACGATAGAGATGATCAATTCTACTGGTTTATAGAAGCTCTTAAATTAAATCGACCCTACATTTGGGAATACTCTCGACTCAACATGACTAATACTGTACTTTCTAAGCGCAAGTTAACGTGGTTCGTTACCGAAAGTTTAGTCGATGGTTGGGATGATCCGCGTTTTCCAACTGTAAGAGGTATTTTACGTAGAGGAATGACAGTCGAAGGTTTGAAACAATTCATAATTGCTCAAGGCAGTTCGCGTTCGGTTGTTTTTATGGAATGGGACAAGATATGGGCTATCAATAAAAAAGTTATCGATCCTATTGCCGTCAGGTAAATGAAATAATTGAAAAAAAAATTAAAGAATATCCGAATGAATCGAATTTTACAAATTCATTGAAGTTATGAGTATCTTTTATTTTTAGATATACGGCCTTAAGCGTCGGTGATACAGTTCCTGTTAAAGTTAAAGGAGCAACTAAAAGTTATTTAACTGTGGCGAATCATCCGAAAGATCCAACTATAGGAACAAAACAAGTACAAATTGGACCCATCATTATGATAGAAGCAGAAGATGCCGAAGCTTTAAAGGAAGGAGAAAACGCTACTTTCATTAACTGGGGAAATCTTTTGATTGAAAAAATTCGCAAAGAAAATGGCAAAGTTGTAGAAATAGACGCTTCTTTAAATTTGGATAATAAGGATTTCAAAAATACATTAAAACTAACATGGCTTTGTGCGGATAAATCTGAAGCAACAAACCTAACGAATACTATACCTTGTTATGCTGTTTATTTCGACCACATAATAACAAAGCCTGTTTTAGGTAAAGATGACGATTTTAAAGATTTCGTTGCAAAAGATACAAGAGTAAGAATTTTATGTAATAAATAGTAATATTAATCTTTTGCAAAAATTTTATGTTCATCGTTCTTTTAGAGAGAAATAGAAATGATAGGAGAATCTGAGCTTAAAAGAGTGAAAGCAGGAGAAATTATTCAACTGCAAAGAAAAGGTTTCTTCCGATGCGATGTTCCATATGCTGAAGTCAGTACTTATTCTTCCCGTGAACAGCCAATAATTCTGTTTCATATTCCGGATGGACACGCGACAGTTACGCTTCCTGGTACTGCGGACAAAACTACCGTTAAAGAATCTAAAAAAGTAAGAATTTTTTCAAATTTTAAAATCTTGATAAATAGTCTACGTTTAGTTCCTAATTCTCAATTTTTGTAAACGATTGTTAATAAAATGAAAGTTTTTTCCGTTGCATTATTCAATTACATAATAAACTATATATGTATGAATGTACAATGAACTAATTACTGAATACGTTGGAAGAATCAAAGTCATACTTAATAACCGATGCAAATATTTATAAAAATATTACCTAAAATCAAAAATAAATTTGCAACTAATAATTAATAATTAATATCTTTACTTGGAAAAATTAAAATTGAAATATTAATAATCTTAATATAATTATTTTTTATTAGAAAATTTATATTTATAAACAATATTTCTGATATTGTCGATTAATTTTTTACATATATAAATACTATAATTTAGTACAATTGACCTTGACTGAAAAATATTTCAAATAAATTTTATTGCATGAAGTAATTTTTAATAAAATATTTATGAGTATTATTTTTTTATTAACGACCGAAAGAATCTTTAAGCATTTTGAAATCGTTTTTTAATTCAATACATTTTTTGATGAGTAAGTATTTTTATTTCAAATAAACAAAATAATAAAACATTAAATTATGTCTTATTATGTGAGTTCCATTTGAAATTGGATCTCCTTTCTCCCCTCCATCGTAAAAGTGAAAGAAAAAATTTACGAGTAATTTCCTTGTGTCTCTTACTCAATACACCTTCAGTCATTTTAGTACCGCCACATTGAATACAATCTTGACCATATGCTGAATTTTTGTAAAATCGTGTATTATTTTTAAAATGTAGTATGAAAACAAAATTTTAAATTCAAATTAAAAACTTAAAAAAATCTTTTTGTAGCATAAATTAATTTTAAAAACTGATTTCCATATTATTTTACAATTTTAATTCATATTTCTTTATTTATAGGAATCTAAAGTTGAAAACTCAGCTACGTTATTAAACGAAAAAATAATAACTCAAGGAAATAAAGTAAGGGATTTAAAAAATTCCAAGGCAGATAAATCTACCATTGATATTGAAGTTAAATCTCTTTTAAGCCTCAAAGCAGAGTATAAATCTGTTACCGGTGAAGATTGGAAACCAAATGCTACGCCTGTTGCAAAAACTACAACGCCGGTAAGAATCAATTTAGTTTACTTCTCGTTTTGATAATTTTATTGTAATCTTACTTATTAATGAATTTTTGTTTTAGCAAACTAAAGACGATGGATCCGCTGTACAATTAAATGACGCGATAACCATTCAAGGCAATAAAGTAAGAGATTTAAAAACTGCTAAAGCAGATAAATCAACTATCGATTGCGAAGTTAAGGAACTTTTAAGTCTTAAAGCAAAATATAAGTCTGTTACGGGTCAAGACTGGAAACCAAACGCTACGCCTCAAATTCAGAAAAGTACATTAGGGGTGATTATTATTAATTTTAATCTTAAAAATGATTGATTTGATATTTTTCATTTTATAATAAATACATATTTTTTTTAGAAATCTAATGATAATGAATCAGCTGATAAAATAAACGAAGAAATCATATCACAAGGTAACAAAGTGAGAGATTTAAAAACTGCTAAAGCAGATAAATCAACTATCGATTGCGAAGTGAAAGAACTTTTAAGTCTTAAAGTAAAATATAAGTCTGTTACGGGTCGAGATTGGAAACCAAATACAACGCCTCAAATTCAGAAAAGTACATCAGGGGTGATTATTATTAATTTTAATCTTGCAAATGATTAATTTGATATTTTTCATTTTATAATAAATGCATATTTTTTTTAGAAATCTAATGATAATGAATCAGCTGATAAAATAAACGAAGAAATCATATCACAAGGTAACAAAGTGAGAGATTTAAAAACTGCTAAAGCAGACAAATCTACTATCGATTGCGAAGTGAAAGAACTTTTAAATCTTAAAGCAAAATATAAGTCTGTTACGGGTCAGGACTGGAAACCAAACACAACGCCTCAAATTCAGAAAAGTACATCAGAGGTAATTATTAAAATTATTGTTTATATTGATTTTATAAGTAAAATATCTTTTAAAAAACTTTTAATTTTACAACAAATTAATATTTTTTAGAAACCTAATGATAATGAGTCAATTGCTAAAATAAACGAAGAAATAATATCTCAGGGTAACAAAGTAAGGGATTTAAAAAGTGCTAAAGCAGATAAATCTACTATTGACTCGGAAGTTAAACTCCTCTTAAGTCTTAAAGCGAAGTATAAATTGGCAGCTGGTCAAGACTGGAAGCCAAATTCTACTTCTGCGGCAAATATTGCACAAATGTCTCAAAAAAAAGAACAGTCAAATTCAGAACAGGAAACTAAAACACAAGTATTGATTCAAAATATTGTTGAACAAGGTAATAAAGTTAGACAACTAAAGTCGAGTAAAGCTGATAAAGATATTATTCAACAAGAAGTTCAAACTCTTTTAACTCTCAAAGATGAATATAAAAAATTATTTGGTAAAGTCTACGTCCCTGCAGAAACTTCTGATTCCCCTCAACGGAAATCTAAGGTTAAAACTTCAAAGTCAGGAGATACACAATCGGCAAAGGCTGTTAAAAACGTACAAAGTAGCAAAGAAGACGCTTCGGTAAGTAAAGATAGCGAAAGTGGTAAAACAGGAACGAGATTAGGTCTCGAAGCGAAAAAAAATGAGAACTTATCCGACTGGTATTCTCAAGTATTAACCAAAGGAGAAATGATCGAGTATTACGATGTCTCGGGTTGTTATATCCTTCGTCCATGGAGTTTCGCTATTTGGGACGTTATTAAAGACTTTTTCGACAGAGAAATTAAGAAGTTAGGTGTACAAAATTGCTACTTTCCTATTTTTGTTAGCAAAGCAGCGCTCGAAAGAGAAAAGTCTCATATTGCTGATTTCGCACCAGAAGTGGCTTGGGTAACAAAAAGCGGTGATTCAGATTTAGCGGAACATATCGCCGTTCGTCCTACATCGGAAACTGTTATGTATCCAGCTTACGCTAAATGGCTCAAGTCTCATCGAGACCTTCCACTAAAACTTAATCAATGGAACAACGTTGTGGTATGTGCTATTAATTCAAACAAAAGTTTTCACGATTATTTAAGAAAAATATGGATTTTTATTACAGAGATGGGAATTCAAACACCCTCAACCTTTCTTACGTACTAGAGAATTTCTTTGGCAAGAAGGTCACACAGCGTTTGCTACTAAAGCCGAAGCCGATGAAGAAGTATTAACGATATTAGACTTGTATGCTCAAATATATGAATATTATTTGGCAGTACCGGTTGTAAGGGGTCGTAAGACTGAAAAGGAAAAGTTTGCCGGTGGAGATTATACAACGACGGTTGAAGCTTTTATTTCAGCGAGTGGTCGTGCCATTCAAGGAGCTACGAGTCATTATTTAGGTCACAACTTTTCTAAAATGTTCGATATACAAGTAGAAGGAGCTACAGAAGGTAGCGAAAAAACTTTCGTTCATCAAAACTCGTGGGGAATCACCACACGTACAATTGGAGTTATGATAATGGTTCGTAATAATGATATTAAAACAATGCGTGCTTGAATTTGATCGTTTAAACGCATAGATCGTTTAAATTTTAAAAACATTTGAATTCAATTTTTAAAGATAATGTACATTATGTGATTCAGGTTCACGGTGACGACAAAGGTCTCGTTCTTCCTCCAAGGGTAGCTTCTATTCAAGCTGTGATTGTTCCCTGTGGTATTACAGCGACTACTACTCCAGAACAAAGGGAAAAGCTTTTTAACGAGTGTAATAAATTAGAAAAAGAATTGGAAAATGGTGGAAAAATTAGAGTGAAAGGCGATTACAGAGATAATTACAGTCCCGGGTGGAAATTCAATCATTGGGAACTGAAAGGAGTACCTGTGCGAGTGGAACTAGGGCACAAGGATTTAGAAAAAGGACAAGTTACTTTCGTGAGAAGAGATACTTCGGAAAGATTAACCGCTGACAGATCTAATGCTTATGATTTTCTTGTGGAATTAATGGATAAAATTCAGTGTAACTTATTCGAAAGGTTAGTCATTTTATACGTAACTTAATTTTTGAGCTTTTTAAATTCAGTTTACCGTATAAAATAAAATTCTGTACAGAGCCAAGACGGATTTAATGAACCATATAAAACAAACGTACAATTGGAATGAATTCTGCACCTATTTGGATGACAAAAATCTAATCCTTGCTCCATTTTGCGGAAGAATCGAATGCGAAGACAATATAAAAACAGACAGCGTCAGGTATAATTCACTAACGTGTGAATAAGTTATTAATCAGCTTCCATCAAAGATTATAAATTTTTAACGTACTTTTAGGGAGGATACTGGTGAAGAAGTAGGTTCACCGTCAATGGGAGCTAAAAGCTTATGCATACCGTTTAATCAACCGAATGGAAGTACCGAAGAGATCAAACGACTAAAATGTATTCATAAAAGTTGCCAAGAAAAACCAAAGTTTTATACTTTGTTCGGACGTAGCTATTAATATATTTTTATGATAAAGATTATATTGTTTTCAAATGTAATAAAAAAAATATTTTAAACGACAAAATTTTTTAATCATATACCAGTTATGTATTTTAATAAATTACAATTAAAAAATTACTCTTTCACCAGTGATGATATATTTTTAATCTCTCTCATAAGTCATTATCGTATGTAAATTTTTACTCGTTCTTATTATAAAAATCCATACGCAATCAACTATTTATCCCGAAGTAATTAGCTCTGTTTATATTTATGCGTTTGTATCGATCGTGGCGGCATCGGACATTCGAATAACGCGCGCATAAGACTTTTTAAATTCGATACCGCGCGAACGTCGAGAACCAATGAGCCTGGAGTTCCGAGTTGGCTATATTTTGATGTTTGATTATTAACAGTTGTAACGAATTGCCATGTGATTGTTCCATAGATGCCTAGGAATAAAGTAGTATATTGAGCCATGTGTTGTTAATAAGTTGCACCGGTATTGTTTACAAAAATGGAAAAAACGCATAAAAAGAAATCTCGTGTTATTATGAAGGAACATGGAATACCTAACGTAAATTAATTTTTTTTATTTATTTAGAATGCTTAATTATGATATTTAATTTATATGACTTTCATTCACAGGCCTTTGAATATGATAACCTGTTACACTTATCAGAAAATTGGACTTTGGATAAATTTAAAAAGGTATTTAAATACATTTAAAGTATTTATTTAATTTAATATTAAAATTTAAATATTGTAAATAATAATAATAATGTATGCGTTTAAAGACTTTCCAGATAAAAATAATCAACGAAAGTGAAAATAAATATGAATTAGAATTTGACTTAATAGGATGTTCCTGTGCTTTAGCTAATTCTTTTAGAAGAATTTTATTAAGCGAAGTTCCTTCTATGGCCATAGAAAAAGTATATATGTTAAATAATACTAGTCTAATTCAAGATGAAGTACTTGCCCATAGGTAATATAATATTTATACCATTTTTCTTTAACAGAAGAAACGTTTGATTTTAAAATTAAAAAATTTTCTTATATAGATTAGGACTTTTACCGTTAAAAGCAGATCCAAGATTGTTCGAATACCCTTCCAAAAGTTCTGCTGAAGAAGAAGAAGTTAGCGACCAAGATACGTTACGTTATGAAATAAAAGCAATTTGTAAATGGAATCCACAAGCACCTAAAGATTCGAGAAGGCTGGATGATATTTACTGTGGTAATAATGGTAAGAATATAATAAATAAACAATATAAAATATTTCATATAGATTTCTATATGAAATACTATTTTTATTTATTCAAATTATAGTTTATAGTAAAGATATAAAGTGGATTCCTATTGGAAGACAAAATGAATTATATCCTCAAGGAGAAAAACAATTTGGTATGATAGCAGATGACATCCTTATATGTAAAATGAGACCTAATCAGGAAATTCATGCCTTTATGCACGCTGTAAAAGGTATAGGCAAGGATCATGCAAAATTTTCTCCCGTTGGTACGTCATAATCTCGCATCTTCTATTTTTAATTTCTAAATATTTTTATATTTTTACTTTTAAATTTTTAATCATAAATATTAAATTTAGCTACAGCCACGTACAGACTTTTACCAGATATTCAAATTACTAAACCAATAAGGGGTGAACTAGCTGAAAAATTTAAAAGTTGTTTTAGTCCAGGTGTAATAGAATTAGTAGAAACTAAAGGTTCGGTAGAGGCGAGAGTTAAAAACCCCAGATACGATAGCTGTTCGAGAAATGTATTTCGTCACGATGAGTTAAAAGACTGTGTTCAATTAGGAAGAATACCCGATCATTTTATATGTATGTAAATATTATATAAGCAACATTAAATTTAAGTTTCAAAAATTTAAAATAGTTTTTAATCGTTTTAATTATTAATTTTTAGTTAATGTCGAATCAGTGGGAGCTCTACCATCTTCGGTTCTATTTATCGAAGCTGTTAAAATATTAAAAGAAAAGTGCAAAATGTTTTTAGAAGAGTTGGATAATATAAATAATATTAAATAAAGAAAATGTAAAAAATATACTTTTATAAAAAAATACATAAATTATAAATAAATAAACATATTTATAAAATTTTAACTATTTTATGATTTTTTAAATTCTAAATTATTATTAGTAAATTTATTGAAATTTATTGTAAAACTTTTAGTAACATTAAGTATAAAATTATTAAGAATTTTTGAATTTCTAAATTTTTATTTTAATAATATGATCTGTACATTTAAAAAGTAAATGAACTTTTTTGGATTTATTGTTATTTATTTTAATGTATCAATACATTATAATTGTTATATGTTAAAAAATCTTGATTTTACAATTAAACGGAAAGTATTCGACAATAAAACCAACTATAAATAAATTATTTAATTCCTTAAACAAGTATAAATTCATTTAATTAATAATTTACTTCAAAATAATATTTTTTTATTAATTATTATTTCAAATAAATCTTATAGTAAATTATCTGTCAAACGTAACCAGCAGTTCTAGAATCCAAATCCACGGACAATTTATCGTTGCATGAAAATATGTCTTTACTTTCTTGGCGCCAATTTACGCGCGTAAACGACACGGAATTCCATTGCGAGTAGTCTATAAAGTTTAAAGTTCTCACTTTGTTTTTGGAAAGATACATGGAAAAGTTTAAATGTCACATTAAATATAGTTTTAATTTGTTCGAATAAAATGTCTGTTAATACAGGACGATATTATCGCGAGAAAAAAGACGATAAGAAAAAATTTCCGGCACAACAAGAAGGAAATGTTCCAAGGTTAATTTTTATTTGCTATAATTTATAATAGATTTTAAAGCTTTGATAATAAATAATTATTATATGAAATATATTTTATATTAATATTTGGTTTTATAGAGAAAACACTGCCGAAGGGAGATTATATCAGGCTAAGGAAAATATCCAAATCGATGCTCTTTATGGCTTCCACAGAGTTACAGATGTTAAGGAGAGAATCGGATTTCTCCTTAATATGCACACAGTAATTCAACATTTTATTTTCTAATATTTGCTTTAAATTATCGATACCTTTATCGTATTATACATGTATGTATCGACAATGATTAATTTTTTTTAGACCGATATCGTTGAAGATGATAAACAACTGATTACCGGTGTTGACTATTATTTCCTTGAAGAAGATTGTACTAGATTTAAAGTTTCTTTGCCTTATTATCCATACTTTTATATATTATGCCAAGATGGTACAAATCAAGAAGTAATTACATTCGTATTAAAAAAATTTCATGGCTTTATACTTAAAGCAGACGTTGTTACCAAAGAAGATCTTGACTTGGTACGGATAAAAAATTAATATTATTTCCATTATTAATTAATAATTCTAAAACAAATTATTAATTATCGATAAATTTTATTAGCCAAATCATTTAACTGGTTTAAAAAGAGATTATATTAAACTATCGTTTACCAATTCGTTAAATATGATGAAAGTAAAAAGAGATATAATGAGTGCTGTTCGAGTAAACAAAGAACGTGAAAAAAGTAATACACATTATGCAAAACTGTTAGCTGAAGCATTTAACCGAAACGAACAAAATCAAAGAAAAATTATCGATCGTATGGATAATATTTTAGACATAAGGTAAAAAAGTATAAACAATATTTTTTAATAAAACATGTAACTTTATATTTATTCTGCTGAAATTTGTAGAGAATACGATGTACCCCATCACGTAAGAGTTTCCATCGATTTAAAAATTTTTGTCGGTGCTTGGTATTCTGTAAAAACTCGAGGTAACCAGCCACCGATTATTACCGCAAGACCAGATATTGTAGAGCCTCCCGAACCAATTATATTGGCATATGACATCGAAACAACCAAATTACCGCTTAAATTTCCAGATGCAAATACAGATCAAATAATGATGATATCGTACATGTTGGATGGTCAGGTAATTGAAACATAATTTTAAATATCGATATAATTTTGATAAACGATCCATATAAATTTTTTTTATTAATTAATAGGGTTTCTTGATTAATAACAGAGAAATCATTTCCGCCGATATCGATGATTTCGAATATACTCCAAAACCAGAATTTGAAGGATTTTTTACCGTCTGGAATGAAGTAAACGAGAAAGCAGTTATAAACAGATTTTTTAATCACATCAACGATATTAAACCTCACATATTTGTAACTTATAATGGAGATTTTTTTGATTGGCCATTTATAGAGACAAGAGCTGCTATTCATCATATAAATATGAAAGAGAGAATCGGATTTGCAAAAAATAAAGATGGTGTGTATTCCAGCAGGCCTGCGATGCACTTGGATTGTTTATGCTGGGTAAAACGAGACTCGTACCTCCCCGTGGGATCACAGAGTCTTAAAGCAGTAGCTAAAGCTAAACTGCGATACGACCCAGTAGAATTAGGTAACAAAGTGTTTTTTATTTATTTTGATTTATAAGTGTTTGAAGTTTAATTATAAAATTTTCCAGAGTTTTTATTTACCGAAATAAGTTCAAGAAATCATGAAAGTTTTAAAATATCGATGACTTAGCTTCACCTTAGAATTTTAATTTTCAAAAAATTACGTGACTTGTTTACTAAAAATGTTAAATACCATAAGTAAATAGTAAAAATATTGATTATGATATTTGTTTTAATAGAACTTAAAAACTCTTTTAAAATTCAACGATTAAAAATGTATTCATTTATATTATTGATAAATATTAATATTAATTTTTAATTATCCAATCAGATCCAGAAGATATGTGTAGATTAGCTGCGGAAGAGCCAGAAATAATGTCTAATTATTCTGTCTCGGATGCCGTAGCAACTTATTATCTCTATCAGAAATACGTTCATCCATTCATATTCGCTTTGTGTACCATTATTCCTATGGAGCCTGAGGAGGTACTAAGGAAAGGCTCAGGTACGCTTTGCGAGTCTCTGCTTATGGTACAAGCTTATAGAGTCAACATCATATTTCCTAATAAACAGGAAGCCGAATTGAATAAATTGACGTCGGATGGTCATTTACTCGATATAGAAACTTACGTCGGTGGACACGTCGAAGCCTTAGAATCTGGAGTTTTCAGAGCAGATATTCCCTACCGTTTTAAAATCGTACCCAGTGCCGTAGACGAGTTAATAAATGGAATCGAAAAAACGTTGAAATATGCCTTGGAGGAAGAAGAAAAGATTACTCTGGAAGAAGTAACAAATTTTGAAGAAGTTGTGAAAGAAATTAAAAGTAAAGCTATGAATATTATTTTTATTTATTTATTTATTTATTATTCTTATAATTTTATACAATAAACTATACAAAGTCAATTTTTATATATAATCGACTAAATAATTCTTAAATATATCGATTGTACAATTTTTAATTTTATTTCTAAAGTTTCGTTAAAAGAATTTAACGTAAAATTAACATTTACAAAAAAATTAAATTAATTAACTTCTAAAAAATAATAAAATAATATAATTTATTTTTACAGCTAAACTGGAATCCTTACGCTCTCAACCATTAAGAACCGAAAAACCTATCATTTATCACCTTGACGTCGGAGCAATGTATCCAAACATCATCCTAACGAATCGACTACAGCCTTACGCGATGGTTGACGAATCAGTTTGTGCCTCTTGTGACTATAACAAACCCGAAGCTTTGTGTCAACGTAACATGGAATGGATGTGGCGCGGGGAATTCCTAAAAGCAACCGCGGGTGAATATCAACGCACGCAACAACAATTAGAAATGGAGAAGTTTCCGCCCATATTACCAGGCGGAAAACGTCGAGCCTTCCACGAGCTTAGCAAACAAGATCAAGCCGCGTACGAGAAGAAGCGGCTTTCCGAATATTGCAAGCGTACTTATAAAAAAGTTAAAGAAACTAGAGTAGAAGAGCGATTGCAAACTGTTTGCCAAAGGGAGAATTCCTTTTACGTTGATACAGTAAGAGCGTTTCGAGATCGCCGATACGAATATAAGGGAATGACAAAACAGGCGAAACAACAGGTAAAGATTTTTATATCAATAGATTTTAATAAAACAATATTTAGATAAATTACGTGAAATCGAATATTTAATAAATAGACTATTTAAGAGAGACATAACAAATTTTTAATCGTTTTAACGCGAATAAAATGTAAAAGAATTTAATTTTCTATGAAATTCTTTCACACCTTACATTAACTAGATGCTTTAAGAATATAATTCTCAGATATTTAATTAATAAAGTGTATAATTTCTCCTCTTATTAGATATGAATATAAAATGATTTATATAAAATAAAACGAGTGAATCTATTTCGCGCTAAAAATGTTATAATTCACTATCGGTGAATAATAAAGTAGTATACTAAAGAATAAATAAATAAAGTAACGAATAAATAAATATAACAACGAAATTAAACAGGTAGCTCAAGCTTTCGCCACCAACGATGCTGCCGCGATAAAATCTGCAAAAAGCCGAGAGGTTCTGTATGATTCCCTACAATTAGCGCACAAGTGCATTTTGAATTCTTTCTACGGATACGTCATGAGAAAAGGTTCGCGATGGTTCAGCATGGAAATGGGTGGCATAGTGTGTTACACGGGAGCCCATATTATCATGAGGGCGCGAGAAATAATCGAACAAGTGGGTCGACCATTGGAACTCGATACCGATGGGATCTGGTGCATTTTGCCAGGAACGTTCCCCGACAATCTCCTCGTGAAAACGAGTAATCCAAAGAGGCCCAAGATTATAATTTCTTATCCGAACGCGGTGCTTAATTTTATGGTAAAAGACTTATTTACGAACGATGCTTATCACGAGCTAGTCAATTCCGAAACCAAAGAATATAAAATACGAAACGAGAACTCCATTTTCTTCGAAGTAGATGGCCCGTATTTAGGCAATGGTGTTACCCGCAGCTAAGGAAGAGGGAAAAAAGTTGAAAAAAAGATACGCCGTATTCAACTTTGATGGCTCGTTGGCAGAACTTAAGGGTTTCGAGGTGAAGAGACGAGGTGAACTACGACTCATCAAAATTTTCCAGTCTTCGGTTTTCGAGTCTTTCCTCAAGGGTAACACTTTAGAGGAGTGTTACGCTTCGGTCGCGCAGGTCGCCAACTATTGGCTGGACATACTTTACAACAAGGGGATTAATATGCCGGACAGCGAACTCTTCGATCTTATATCGGAAAACAAATCCATGTCGAAAAAACTGGACGAATACGGGGCACAAAAATCCACATCGATATCGACCGCTAAACGATTGGCCGAGTTTCTTGGAGACGAGATGGTTAAAGATGCTGGATTGGCCTGCAAGTGAGTTTCAATTCGAAGAAATAAGTTGTTGCTGATAAATAAATAATTAATCTACGACGATGCTAAAATTTATTTTGTTTTAATTGCATAGTTACGTACGTTAAAATCTTTTATGAAGTCGTTGTGACATTTAAAATACCGAATATTTTTACTTGATCGTAAATTATATTTGAACGTAAATTAAATTTATTCGAAGAATTATAAGAAACGATCGATCGAAATTCTATTTTATCGAGATTATAGTTTATCTATATTCTATTGATTTTTATCGTATTAGATAAAAAATTGCTCAAACTAAAAAGAAATAATAAACTTTAAGCTAAACTCGCATATAATTTAGGTACATCATATCAAAAAAACCACTGGATTCACCTGTGACCGAAAGAGCAGTACCTCTCGCTATATTTCAATCGGAAATTGGCGTCGCGAGACATCACCTGAGAAAATGGCTAAAAGATCCAAGCATCCAGGATATCGATATACGGGATATTCTCGATTGGCAGTATTACATCGAACGTCTTGGCAGCACCATACAAAAAATCATAACGATTCCAGCAGCGATGCAAGGCTTACCGAATCCAGTACCTCGAGTCCAACATCCGGACTGGCTGCACAAAAAGATGATGGAAAAGACGGACGGTCGAAAGCAGAGGAAGATCAACGAGATCTTCGAATGCGTGAAGGTAACGAAATCATCGAATAACGAAAACGAATCGGATGCGGAAGCTGACAATTCGACGGAATCGGTGCCCGACATGGAAGACATTGGTTCGGGAAATTTTTCCGGCAGTTACAATACTCCCGTGGTCACGAAGAGGAAGAGAACTTTTTCGGAAGAGGAACACGAAATCCATGAACGAGAAAGCAACAGTTTATTAACGGATAACTGGAGGAAGGTCTTGGGAAATCCACCATCGATAGGAAGCACTCCGGTAAATATTTTTAAAGATATTTAAAAATTAATGGAAACGCCTAATCTTATCAAAGTAAACTTTAAGCTTATGCAAACTATTCTTATGCTAGAATTATGACTGTACGCGTTAAATTGTATTGGTAAATGTATTAGAAAAATATTTAAGTCGTCGTTTGGAATTTGTATTTATTTCTTACCTGCTTATTATTATATATTTCCAAATCTTTGAACTTATAATTTAATATAGATTATTAAAGTTTTGAATTCATATGCGATATACATATAAATTTAAGATAAAAGAATTTGTTTAAAATATAGTTATCAAAATTACATAATTTTATTGAAATTTCACTTTAATTATTATTTAACTTGATCAATTATTTTAGGAAGAAAGAAAGATCTGGCTAGAATTTCACAAAGAAAAGTGGAAATATCAGGCAAAACAGAGAGCTGAAAGAAAAAAATTGAAGAGTAAAAAGCGAACTAAATTTGATTCACGTAATGTTGTTCCGTCTAAACCTCTCAAGAATCCAGGTTCAAATTTATTAGGTGGCTTTTTACAACGCGCTCAGCAAAAACTTTTAGAGACTCCATGGCAAATTATTCAAGTAAAATGCAAAATATTTAAAATATAATTACTATAGGCTACACTGACAATTTATGTAGTATACATGCTTAAACTGTTTATATGTATTTTAAAAATATAAATTTTTACAGATGACCGAGACTAATGAGCCAGGACAGTTTCGTTTATGGGTTTTAGTTGATCAAGAGCTTCATCAAATAAGGTTGAATGTTCCAAGGATATTTTACGTCAATACTAGAAAAGAAAGAATTGAATCTGAAGATGTCAATGGAAAATGGAAAAAGTGTCACAAAATATTACCTCGTTCGCGTCCTCTTTACAATTTATATCGATATTCGGTACCTGAGAAACTTTATCAATGTCATAGCGAGTAAGTTAGAAAAAAAATTTAACATAAACATCGTTCGATTAAATTTAATAAAATTAAATAAAAATTAATATCATTTATTTTAGATCAATAATGCACGATTTGATAGATCCTGATATCGAAGGAATTTATGAAACTCAAATGACTCTTGAATTTAGAGCATTAATGCAACTTGGTTGTGTATGTACTGTTGATAAACAGGCTGTATTGGATTTAAGAGACGGAACAGATAATTTTGATTTAGATCAATTAGTTTATAAAACTATAGCTTATCAACCATATTTACAAAACGTAGGTATACATATATAAAACTATTCAAAATGTGAAACGTAATGATTTAATAGAAATGAAATATTTTAGATTGGAGAAATAAAAAAAATATTTCTCTATCATCATTGGTCCACTAATAGTAATTATAGGAAAGCAATGTGGAGTTTATTTTTGACTGAAACCAAAACCTGCCACGTATTTGTATTGGATACCGTTAAAACCGATCGCATGCCTAATATGAATTCGCTTTATGTGAATGAAAGAAATAAAGCGTAAGTAATATTGAAAAAATTTATCTAAATATCGAATATATATGAAACTGAAAATAACGCAGATGAATGATTATTTTATAGAATTGAAATGGGCGAAATAAATTGTATTGAATCGTTGCCTGAATCGATCCAATTCAAAATTCGAGTAGAAACCGATGTTAAAATTGTATATTCGCAGATACAAAATGCACTAAAAAATTATAAAAATGAGACTAGAGGTGCAACATTAGTACTGGTACAATCTCCAATAGGTATTAATCTTATTAAATTAAGTTAATTTTATGACAATGATTTTCTAGTATCTACGATTATTAATTTTCTTATATAACAGCATCAACATTGGCAAGTAAAATGCCATACTTAAATGAATTCCCGTTAGTAAAAATCTTTGTACAAGATTTAGACAACCTTTATGATACATTAGATTGGCAAAGAATCGGATCCAAAATAATGCTTCGTCATTATTTTAAAACTGAATTTATAATAAGGCAAATGGTTGACCAGGCAAGATATTTTTACGCGCCCGTAGGAAATTTACCCGCCGATATAATTATATTCGGATCGGATTTGTTTTTTGCTCGGCATTTACAAAAAGCTAATTTTGTTCTCTGGTGGTCGTCTACGGAAAAACCGGATTTTGGAGGCAGTGAAAATGACGACAGCAGGTTAATTTAGATCTATTAATTTATTTAATAAATATAACTACTTTTAATTTAAATAAAATAACATTGTTTATTTTTGCATAGATTGTTGGTTGATTTTGAAGAGTCTTCTGGTTGCGTGATTAATAACTCTGGTGTTTACTCAAACATCTGTTTTGAATTAGATGTCATAAGTTTATCCGTAAATGCATTGCTTCAATCCAACCATATCAATGATATAGATGGTACCAGTTCTTTCGTTGCCTTTCATAACGCTCAACAAACATCTTTACAAGTAAGTAATTTATTGTATATTTTTTTTATATAATATCCGTTTCTTACGCACGATAATTGCAGGACATGGCTACAAACGATGGAACGACACTAACAATACCTACTTATGATGAAAATGCATTATGTGGTCCAGCTTTTCGTGTTTTAAAAACTATGATCGGAACATGGTTGAAAGAAGTAAGCAAGTTTAAAAATCGATATGCGGATTGTTTACTTATTCACTTTTATAGGTAAGATCGAATCGCTTGTTATTTAAAAAATGGTTTACAATTTTAATTAATTTATTTATGTATGTTTTTTTCAAATAGATGGTTACGTTCGCCTGTATCTTGTTTGTACGATCCGGCTTTGCGACGTATTTTACACAATTATTCAAAAAAGTTATTCGTGCAATTGGTTTCGGAATTACAAAGATTAGGTTCGATTATAGTGTTTGCAGACTTTACAAAAATTATTTTGTCTACCAATAAGAAAAATATAAACGATGCACATAGTTATACACAATATATTGTAAGTTCGATATTAAATAAGGAACTATTTCATAGTATTCATTTTGATTTTCGCAATGGTTGGGAATATATTATTTGGTTAAATTTAGTAAGTGAAAATTTTTTATTCGTTAAATGTATTATTATATATTAAATGTAGGTTTATTTATTATTATTTTTTTTTTCAATAGTCTAATTATGCCGGTGTAAGGAGAAAACTAAAGAACGATACGGAAATTGAACCAACGCAAGAAAATAATAAAGTAATAAAATAAATAATAACATCTTGTAATTTTGTTTTATAAACTTTTTTAACGTTTTTTTTATTTTTAATATATTTTTAGATAGAATTCTTTATGAATTTGAATCTAATTGAATACATACCTATTGAAATGTGTCAGCTCACTTTTTCTAAAATAATTTCTGAATATTTTGGAAAAATTTACACAGAAATTAAAAAAAAAAAATCTATTAAACATGTAACGGAAACAGCAAAAAAACTGGTTACAGATGATATATCTCAAAAACTTTTTCAGTAATATTCTCCTCACTTATTATTTATCAAATTTATATTTATTTGTACTAATACTGTATTTATAAATTTATAGCTATGTGCAATCAATTCACAAAAAATATCCAGAAAAAGTTTTAAGTATAGAAGAATATCCAAATCTTGATTTTGATCATAATTCTGCAAAACTAACGATAAATCCTGCGCTTGAATTAACAAATGCTATATGCAAGGTACACCGAAGATTCTTTATTTAGCAACTTATATTTTTAGTTTAAACTTATTTAAAATCGCCTTTTAATTTTTTTTAAAGATCTTGTCTTTAGATTCCCAAGTAAAGGATGAAGTTGAGAATTTGCATAGAAATTTACTACGACTAATAGATATTGGGTGTTTTAGCGACAAGGCAGACTGGAAAGACACGTGTATATCGTTTATTTTACCAGAAGTATTATGTGAAAATTGTAATCATATTAGGGACATTGATCTTTGCAAAGACAGTTATCGTGATATTGAAGACAATAGGTAAATATTACTTTACTTTATTTTATTTTATATTCGACTTCTATTTTTAGAATTTAATTAACAAATTATTGTTAATGTAGACAAGTGTGGAAATGCTCTCATTGTGAATTAGCATATGATAACGATCAAATAGAATTTTCTTTGATCGATATTCTGAATCGAAAAAGTATGAGCTACGTTATACAAGATTTGCAATGTCTAAAATGTAATGAAGTTAAGCAAGATAATGTGAGCGATCGTTGCTCTTGTTCAGGATATTTTAAGACTGTAATATCGAGAGAGAAATTAATAAGAATGTTAAAGATATTCCAATCGATATCTTTAAAATGTCAAATGACTATTTTATCAGAAAATATTCAGTTTATGCTAACAAATATAAGTTAATGTTATTTAAAAATTTTTTAAAAAATTGTAAATAAATTAATTAAATATAATTATTAAAAACATTACTTTTTATTTAATTTCTATAAGAATTATATATAACAGAATTTATTCTTTTGATGGAGTATCATTTACTTGAATGTCAGGTTCTGAAAAACAAAAAAATTAATCAGAATCATCTTTCCATACATTTAATTTTATTTTTCTTACCATCGAATTTAAATGAAGGAAAAGAAGTCATATCAGTTCCTTTACTAACACCAAATTGTTTTGATATTTTTTCCATTTCGGCTTGTCGTTTTTCTTCAAGTTCAGGAGCTCCCTTCATTTTCCTAAATATCAAAAAATATTTTAATATAAAGAATGTAAATATATGCAATATATCTTTATCTAAATTTTTACATTAAAATTTTAGCTTAAATTTAATTTATATACTATATAATAAATTAATAAATACTCAGATTTACCAATCTTACTTCTTTTAATATTGTTAGTTTTCACATTATTTATTTTCTTTATAATAGACGTTATTAAAATTTAATTTCTTTTAGTACTACCTAATATTTAAAATATACATTTTCAAACATTAATATTTCATTTGATCTAATTAATATAAATTTATAATGATAATAATAGCAATAAGTAAATGATTACATCCTATGAAGATATTTAATGATTACGTATAATAGAAAATAGTGATGAATGTACAAATTCGAAGATAATACATATTCAATTTCTATAGTTAAAAAATTAATTAAACTTACGCGGATTGTGTTTTGAATTCTTTAATTTTATCAAGGAAGAGCTGTTGAATTGGATCATTTGCTTTCTGTACAGCTGGAACAGTAGCTCCAAAATTTCGTCTCAGCTGTCTCGGAATTGACGTAACAATGCGCGAGAATAACATTTTAGTTTTTAACTATCTAAAAAACAATCAATTTGAAATAAATGATTACATTGATTATTACATAACTACATACAACGTATTCTTTATATGCGGGACTAACGTTCTTTATAGGTTAATAAACTATTTATATTTAAAAGTTTTATTTCTTTTCTTAAACTACACGTTTAATCGAATTGTGAATAGAAATATAAAGAATTATTAAATTTTAGAAAAACGTAAGAAATATAATATAAAAACACCTACGATTGGTTCTCGAATTCCGACGAAATGGATCATCAGTTATGTTAAATAACTAATCGTTCCAAAAGCAATAAATAGTAGCACATGTCGACGTTAGATGGCGTCCTCGAATATGAAGTACAATGTAAATAGACCCAAAGAGGAATTACATAGCGGGATTTTTTTGCTTATCACAGAGAGAGGGGAGATATTGTTGACAAATATATTAATGCGAAGACGAAGGCATCAAATGTTTCAAAGAGGGAAAATATATATTAATTAATAAATAATAATTTAAAAGAAAAAAAGTTAAAATCGATACGTTGAGTTTGACGAGAAGATTTAGTCAAGATTTAGTGATATAACTAATCGACAATCAATTTTACGCTTAATATAACTTTATATAAAACAATTTCATTTATAAAATAATATAAAAAACGATTAGTTTTGAAAATTATTACTTTTTATACGATAAAATAGTATAATAAATGCAATTATGAAAAAATATATTGAATTGGTATGTTTTCATAAAATTTTTTATATTATTCCAAATTTTGTTGGTAGACATACGCATATATAAACTTCTTTCCCCCTTTCGTTCATTCCCTTGTTCATTGGAAAGAAAAGCAATTACTGTGACTATCACCCTCTTTTCCCCACATTGGATACTTCCGCCAGGAAGGCGAAGTCTAACATTTATAAAACCTATAGACCTAAAAAGGTGCATTGTATCGAGTAAAAAACATAGATCTTGACATGGATAAAATGTATTAAAGTTGTGTATAAAAATCGTACATTGATTATAAACAAAATTATCTTACAAAAGTATCAAAGCTTTAACAAAGCAACATCGTATAATACTGCATTATTAATCATTGTTAAATAGAAAACTTATATTAAATAAATTGACATTAAAATTTTTTTTTAAAACTATAAATCATAAATATAAAATTGTATTATGAAATAATGTTCTTACACAAAGTATTTTTTAATACTATAAGTGAATAAGTGAACCTTGTTATTTAAATTATGTAAATAATGAATGTATACATGAATGCAATTCTTTAATAGAGTGAGATATATGTAAATTTATTTGTTCACTCTTTATAAAAATCATACTTATTCAAGATAACAGTAACAAACATATTTCAATATTTATCAAGTTGTATTAAACTCACTCATATTTTTTCAGTTTTACTTATAATTTTTTTCTAAATGGAAATAATAAAATCATAATAATCAAAAGCGTTTATTTCATTATTAATAAAATATAGTTTTAATTTCATGTTATGATATATATATTAAAATAGATTTACAATAATACAAGTTTAATCTAACAAATATCGCGATGATTTTTTAATCAAAACCTTTGTAGATATAAACAGATAAAATCTACAATAAAACAATATTTTTTTATTTAACATTTACATAAGATACTTTACATTTACTTTTTTAAAGCTAATTTATACTATATATTATATTAATCATAGACATGACAATATCAAGACATTTGACATAAGGTTTTCTTATCATGTTTAAATTTAATTATATATCTTTAAATATTCTATTTATATGTTCAATATTTTTCAATATTATGTATAATTTGTATATTTTGTATTCATAAAACAAAAATTATATTAAATATTCTTATTTAACCAAATATACATATCCCACGATTATTTTAAGGCAAAATTATACAATATACTTGTAATAAATTTATTTTACGTCAAGTTGTCTTTCTTTTCAAACAATGGAGTTAAATACTAGACAAACATTTTTATATTAAATTTATAACCAATACGTAAATTATACATCGTATCTTAGAAGTTTGCAATCGAATCTTAGATATATCGATAATCATAACAATTAATCAAGTTATACATCCATGAAAGTTCTTCCTCTTAATCAAAATATGTCAAGAAAAAAATCCCATGAATAATAGATTCTTACGATCGGTCAACATCGAGAAATATTTGTTTGTCTAAACTAATTCGGATGGAACAATCAACTTAAGAGGATCTAATAATCAAAGTCGCTGCTTCCCAAGTCAATATTTAAGGGTCGAGAGTGAAAAGATAATTGATTTAATATTTTTAGTTAGTTATACGAATTGTAATAGAGGTAATATTAAAAGATTCTATTTTGAATTAAACATTCATATGTTTAATAGTTATAAACTCTATATGAAATTTAAAATTCAAAGATTTTTTAAAATTAAATGCAAATCTATGAATTTGACTTTATTGATAACATAATTCTACTATACCGACAGCTGTAATATGCTATTTATATTTGTAACATAATTGATTTGTACGAAATGAAATATTGGCAGTGCAAATTGAAAATTATTGTGTAATACTAAATGTGTATATACTACATATATGATGCATTCTTGATTGTTTTGATACACCTGTAATTTATAAAATTTATGAAAATATTTTACATTTGCATAATAGCAGCGAATTTAATCATTTGCTTATTCTACGTTTTAATTATTAATAAAAGCATTTCCATCTCCCTGAATAATAAAGAAATAATATTTTATTTACGATCTAATAATTCCATAATATGACTAAATTATACAGATTTAAGGAAAAGTTACAGAGTATTATAGTCATAAGAACAATATACTTTTGTATTGTCTTTTATCGTAAATTAAATAATCTAAAATCAAAGTCAAATATAAATTTTACTTAGAAAATACTTTTTCTTATGAAATGAATTATTTATGGTTTTTTTATGTAACAGTCATTTTAGATGAAAGATTATTTGTTTAATCAACGGATAATAAATTTCAGTATTAATCAAAACTCTTTAATTATAATAATAAATATCTATTTTCATATATGCAAGTCATTTAATTATCTTCGCTTGTATGAAGATTTCTGGTTAATTGATTTAAAAGTAAAAAATCGTTTTAAAAATATAGTTTTAGCAAAATACAAATGATAATTTATCATAGTTAACATAAAAAATATTACTACGAAATATAAAAACGATTACATAATTATACATTGTTGCACTAACATTACTAGAAAATGCTTTCATTTTAATTGCGTTAATTATAATTTATTTCACAATACCAATCTGTATACATATTTCTTTTTTACATGTATTCGCTAAGTGTAATAATTTTTTACGTTTAAAATTATATAGTAAATGTTTCGTAAGGGAATTCATTAACGTGCAATCAAATTTGATAACTATTCGATCAAATAAATAATTATTTGATTTCACTTATTTTACTTTATACTTCGAATTGTTATTCTTTGGGAAAATTTCTAAAAAGACATCAAAAGCATCGGTCGAGTCGTTTCTAGAACTTTTTAAAAATACAGCAGATCTTTCAAACTGTCCAGTTCGACTTGAAAACTTTTGCACTTGTACTGAAATATAAAGACTAAAGCTTAGCTCATTCTGCATTCTCAAAGTGTACTCTTTTTCCTCTCTTTATCTCTTTCTCTTTGTCTTTCTCTCTTACTTTCTTGTTATCTTCTCCCTCGCACGTGTGCTAACATATGCAATGGGACCCTCGCAGGTTAGATGGTCGCATACGCAACAAACTTCTTTTCTTTGAAATACATGTACGTTTGTTTAAAGTCACTCATCGTGGTGTGCATGTTGACAAGTTCGATTTCATT
The DNA here is from genome assembly GCA_018907195.1 of Dolichoris vasculosae. Classification (NCBI taxonomy): domain Eukaryota; kingdom Metazoa; phylum Arthropoda; class Insecta; order Hymenoptera; family Agaonidae; genus Dolichoris; species Dolichoris vasculosae. The sequence goes on from JACCHY010000001.1 coordinate 2,146,348, forward strand.
GACGCCCTGTTCGACTGGTATCGACGAGTTGTATAATTGCCGATTTACACGATCGTAAAAGTACAGTAAAACGGCAACAACGTAAAGAAAAACAGAATTCTTTTATACTTTATGTTTTTCTCGCCAGTGCAGAAAAATAGTGTTTATTTATCCTTGTTAAAAATTATAAGTTTCTTCATCTTTTATTTTTATCAAATTCATAATTCTAAAAAGGAAATTTGAATGTTATAAGAATTATTATAATACAAAATCATTTCCGAATATTCGTTTTTTTTCGTATATGATATTTTATTTCAATGTATATCAACTGTATATAAAGTGAAATTTTTAGGTATATTAAAATTTCAAATAGTATTAAAATATTTAAAGATATATTGAAAACTTTACTATTTATGAATTATATAATCGTTGAGTACACATATATCATCGTTTGTCTTGTTCAAATTTATCTTCAAGATATGATATTTTAATTATAATATTTATTATATTCTATAAAAAGCAATAGACATAAATGAAGTCTGTTCGAGAACAAGAAATTACATTTTTAAATAAACGAGGTAATTATCATTTTGAATTATAAATATTTATTCGTGCATGTTATATTAATTAATATTCATTCTTATACTATGTCTTTTGAATGAGTACTGCTGACAAAAAAATTTACTGAATATAAGTTCATAATAGTAAAAAATTTTTTTTCATAATATTAAATAAAATATATAAATTTATATTTTCAAAACCGATAAAATAAATTTAATTTTTTATATTTTATTATTAATTACTTACTATAAGTATATATTTTATTAAAAATATATTTCTTTAAGATTAAATTCAATTAATATCTAGGATCAATGTATTTGTTGTTTGTTTTACAATTAATTATATATACCAAGTTTTCAAATATTTTATTGAATATAAAAGCCGTAACGTAATCGGACAAAAGAAGTTTTGTTTAACAAATGTTCTTATTGTAAATTTTAAATTGTTTGCCTTGTATAAACCAAATCTATTTTTAAATGAACGTTTACTTCGGTATTAAGAAGGTCAATGTACTTAGAAAGATATACAATCAATTAAACTTATTACTTTAAATAGAATCTTAAGAATAATACAAATTTAAATTTTGCTCTCAACAGTATTATGCTATTTTCTTTTAATACAAAATATGTATTTATGTTTTATACACAAATTTTTAAATATCAATTTTAGAGAATTATTTGAAACTGAAAGCATTTATTTATAACTTAGAAGATCGTACCAAAATTCATGAGTCACAAATAATAATATTTATCGGTATAAGTTTTTTAAAAAAATCTTCATAATTTGTTTCAATGCTAATAGAAAAATAACTTGGTTTCTTGGTACTTTCTATAATAAATATAAACTAAACCGTACATTAAGGAAACTCAAGGTTTACGTTAACACAAGAAAATACATAAGCCAAAATAATTTAAAATAAATTTCAAAAGAAAATTTAATTAATTTTATATATAAAATAAGCATACTTTTATGAAATTAGACATTACGTAAACCTTTAAGAAATTTCTCTTTCTCTGTCTCTCTTTTTCTCTCAATCTTACTCTACTTCTTACTTTCTCTTCTATTACTTATTAACTTTGAAGAAAATAGTATACCATTATAGTTTTATGTATGCACATATAATGTTTACATATATGTACGTGCGTGCAGTTTTACTGAAAAAAAATATTGCGAATATTTAGTGAAAAAATGCAACTTTATTGTATTTTAAGTTGTTTATGTATAAAAATTTAATTATATTTTAATTACTTATTTAAATTTTTTAAATTTATATTTATTCTCTTCTACTTAACTTTTATCATGAAGTTTTCCTTGTAAATATCATTTTAAAAATACTATAATTACTTAAGAGAAAGTCAGTTTTCCAATATATTCAAGGTTATTATAATTATTTATTTTTTAATTTATAAAAAATTTAAAAATTATATCTTAAAATTCTAATAGATTATTTATAATGAATCATTTATATATTTCCTATTCATCAATTTTTAACTCATTAACCCATTATAATATTCTTATGAAACAAGATTTGACTTCAAGTTTTCATGCTGATTTTATAGGTAATTATTAATACACCTAAAAGAAAATTTAAAATAAAATTACCTATTCTTTACAAAATGTTCAAAATACAAAATTTGTAAAAGCATATGTATTTCTATTGACGGTTGGTGCATAAAATTTCTATCCATTTTAATTAGAAATAGAATGGCGATTATCTAAATATTATTATTTCTTGTGTTAAATTAAAAATAGAGGATTATTAGATTTCAATTCGTAGATAACTTATAGTAAATTATTATAAATTAACGTGAATCTTAATAATTTATCGAAATCTTTAGATATATATTTTCTTGAGTCAATATAAATCATTTATGTATAATATACATTTATTTATATAATTTATACGAAAAAATTTATGTAATATATTATTGAATTACAAATGTAAGCCATAATTTTAAACATACTAATATTGCTTTTATAAAAGTAAGTTACAAATATATTGATAAATTGTATCATTAAAATCAAAGCTCTTCAGCTTTATTGAATAACATAATTAGTTTAAACATAGTATCTAATATAACTATGTCATTATTAAATTACAATTTAAGTATATTACATTTAAAATAAATCTATGAAAAGCTATTAAAAGATTTTATCATACGTATAAACTAGAAATTTTGGAATTATCATTACTGAACACATAATTTTATTTATTTTAAACCTTTATTATATAGTTTATATTAAAATATTTAACAAATCAATCAATTTACTAAAAAAAATATCACAATGAATTTTATTGAAATTCTTTATGTTTTATTTATATAAATTTCTAAGTTAAAAGCTGGATTCTTGAGTAAACATTTAGATACTTTAATATTTTAAAAAAAAATATTTTCATAGTTTATTTTTCAAAAAAAAAGTATTAATAATGTTAAATAACTATTATATGTAAACATTTTTTATTTCAAATTAAAAGTGATATACGAAATCTATTTACATTTTTTCGAAATTACTTGGAAAACCGCCCAAAAATATAAACAGTATTTGTGATTACAAAACGTCTAATCTATGAAGTAAAACAGCATAAAAATATATGTATTATATTTAAAAAAATATATATGAGTATAATACGTATAAGATCTAAATATTCGTAACTCATACTATCTAATATTTAAATTTATATAATTTATGAATTATATTACTTTTTTAATTATTTATATATTTAAATAATCCTACATAAACTATAATTAAAGATTATATATATACTTTTTTGCGTGCTTTTATTATAAAATATCGAATTTTAATGTAGCATTCCTTTATTTATTCAGTAATATTTGTGTATTTATACATTGTAACTTTTTGGGTTTGTAAAATTTACTTTAAACAGTTTTAAGTACTAATTATGTAAGGCAGTATCAAAACGGAAGCTTCATAAAAGCTCGGGTAACGATGTACTTTAATATTTATTCAAGCATATTTTCAATGCAGAATAAACGATGCAGAAATTATTGTTTAATCTAAAGAATCATATTACGTTTATATTATAGGTTACTGTTTGATAATCTCTTATATACTCTGAAATTGTGCAATATACATGAAATTATGTATAATTAAAATAATTTTGCTGTTAAATTCAAGATTACGTGAATACTTTTAATATATTTAAATTAGTTATTTTGAAATAATAAAAATAGATTGTATTTCTGTAATTAATAATGAAGATTCATTTGTATTATTTCAAGAATACTTAACTCAAATATATTTAAAAAAATAAATTTACTCATAAAAATTCATATTAGAATAAAAAATAATTCAATAAATACTAAGTTAGATCTTATATTAATCAATCAAAACAGTTTTTTTTAATTTTATATATACATGTATTTTAGTTTTGTATATCGCCTAACAGTCTATTGTTAATTTTACTAATAAAAAACTTATTCCCACTTAGGTCTTAGGTAATAATGTATTGTTAACTCCATTTATGAATAATGGTTTACTTTATATTTCCGGATTTACTTTTTTAATAAATAAGTTAGAATGAATTACTGCGAATTTTACAAATATATTTTTATACATAAAGTTATTATTTTTAAATCGGTTTATAACTACAGTTTTATATATAAAAAACTTATCTTTTTATGATTATTAGATCTTAGTTTATACGTTATATAAAAATTTATTGTAATTAATTTTTTAAATAATTCATTTAAATAGTTTACAATATTTTAGGTATTCACATGACATAGATAATAATTTTTAAGCAATTTACATTTAATTACGTAAATTATAAACATTTTTTAAATATCACTCCTTTCTAAATTTATAGTTTATAGTTTATTCTAGTAAATTTGCTTGTAATTAATATATAAATGCATGTTTTTTGTAAATCGAGAATTAACGAAACGGAGGTAAATTTTATTTTTATTTCGTCGATAAAAATAATATCTAATCTTTTTTTTTAGATTTATCTATGCATTTCTCTATATCCATTTATTCATACACTTACACTCATTTGCACTTACGTTTGCAGTCACACGCGCGCATCGCCCTTTGCATATAAAACATATTTTACACAAGTGTTTTTATTCTATCCTCCTAATTATCAATCTCAATATTCTTTACTTCTTTATTCATCGATAGTTCGCTTATCTACTATCTCAACTGTACCATAAAAAAATACAAATCCATTCAATCATACGTAAAGCATGTTAATTAAACTGACCAACGTATTTTCAACTCTCTTATTTTGCATAACACTACAATCTATGATAATGATTAATCGATAAATTTAAATTGATGCATAGTACCAACCAAGTATTTATTAGATGTGGGACAGATTCTTCTCCGAGTGTTTAATTAAGTACACCCGTATCCGGAGAACGAAGTTCAGAGAGCGATGCATTCTGGTAAGTTAAACTCCGTAAGTCGTTAAAAAACTCGAGTGCACATCGTATACAAATTTACTTGCATCGTACATGCCGTTACTAAAGTATAGGCGTGTCGTGTAAGCCTTGTTCCGAAGAAAGGATCGTACGTTAGGTAAGACTTTGTGTAAAATTAATTCCGAAATATTGGTTTTGTAATAAGTTGTTTTTTTAGTACTTTTTAATTATTAAATAAGTTGTTTCGTATTACACGTAATTATTTGCGTTTGTACATTTCTTTCGAACGATTTTTGCTTTATTTATATTTCCTTTTTAGATATCGCTACCTTCATGGCATTGAGATAAGCAATGCACATCTGAGCGACTGACATTGCGTTATCGAAGATGTTTTCGAAGCAAATAGAACTGTCGAGAAGTTCCTTTATGCAAATGGAAATAGATTTTTCTGACATATGTCGTAACGTGTCATGAAAAGTATCCTGTTACAATATGAACATCTTGAACGAACACTTTTACCAATTTTAATCCAAGACCGCATATACCGAGAATATAAGACTTAATTGTATAAATTTTATCTAGTCATATATTTAATAAAAGTATTTTTTAGTAGTTTCTTTTTTTAATTTTAATAATTGAAGAATCCAATAATTATAAGTTCTATGCATATCCGTCTTCATTATGTTTAATTATTCATACAGTGAGAATATATTATTCGCTATTCTCTAATGGTATTAAACGTTTTAATTAATTTATATTTTTTCATTAGTTAATAATTTTATACACTAAATAGAATACGCCATAACATCGGCATCATATTATTCTTTAAATTAACTAATTTGTTATTTTTAAAAAACCATCCATCATCTAAATAGAACATGAATAAATTATAAAGAAAAATGAAATTATTTTCAAATAACTCTATTATTTACATTTAGTATTTACTGATTATAATTTTTCACATTCAATATATTGAAATACAAATGATAAAGATCTAATTGAATAGCTATTAGAAATGATTCACTGTCTACTGATCTTAAACAATTAAAGTATTTTATCGTTTATTTATACTGGTATACTTATAATTTCCAACATTTCTATTAATTTTAAAACATTTTTATTGTATTGTTCTTAAAGTATCCAAATTCTAAATCTATTACAAATTACACGAACATTTTGAAATTACTTTACATTAGATTATAAATCATATAATTAAATATAAGTGTATATATATTTATATTTACATAAATGTTACATAATAATCAATAAAATTTCTATAATAGACTTTCAACTATCATCAAAATGTTAAATCATTATTTCTTTTAAAATTTTAATCAGGTATTGATTGTATACATTACCATATTTTCATATACTTGGAATTTAATTTTACTGATCAAATCTACAAATAAAGAATTTATTACATTTAGTTCATAATATTGATATAAGCTGTTTTAGCTACTACTTCTATTTAAACAATTAAGAATAATTCATTATTACATTCAAATATATTCGAGAACTATTATATTTATTTTGTCTCTTTATATTATTTCTATTTTTATGATTTCTATGGCCTCGGACTTTTTTCTTACTAGTAATGAGAATATTATGAAAAAAATATATTGGCAGAGTCAAGAGATATTTAGTTACCAAAGATTTCGTAAAATGTGTTATTTTTCTCAATTAGAAATTAGATATAAAAAATTAAAATAGGTTATATATATATATATATATCTTATATAGAATTATGTATATAATAAAAAACTATATTTGAACCTGTTATCTTATTAAATATAATAGAAACGTCTTTAAAAATTTTATTTTTACTAAATAAAAACCTAAATTTTTTACTCTACGTGGAAGATCAATAAAATTTAATTCTTACATACCGAAATAATAAAAGTAATTTATATTTAATTAATACCATTTTAAATGAATGGATGTTCTTAAAAAAAGATGTCTTCTGATTTTTTAATTATATAATATATTTAAATTAATTCAAATTAAAATTTATTTTATTAATATAGCAACGTGTACCAAGGCATCGCGTTAATTATCGAGTGCTTCGTTCACGCCCAATTATACAAAAGACAACAATAAGATTAGATTGACATTCGTCGAATGTCCCCGATCGTAGGATTATGCTATAGCCGCTCCTCGTCCCAACTAAAAAAACTTGGGCCATGATTAGTTCTTGGATCGATACGAACAACAAAAAATATCATTCATATATTTTTTCGCATTTTTTATTTGTCAAATGCAGTTATTATTGATTGTTTGATGCTGCTCTCCTAATTATAGAGATTGGAATCATCAGACACTCCTTCGATAGACCGTCACAATTCGCTTGTTCATAACACACAAGGTATATATAAATTGTCTGAAAAAAGAAGAAAGTACATTTCGATCCGATAATACTAGTGTGGAAGTTCAGATTTCTGCATTAGTATCGTGTCCTTTGTTTTGATCATTCGTAAGTATTCGAAAAAGGTTGAAAATACAACTCCACTTGTTGCAACAACAACCGTTTTGTGCAGTTACTGATATTTCCTACGTGTGTGTTCTCTCTAGGCTGCGATGCATATCATCGATACCACATCACCACATCAAGTTTTTTCATTGTTTGTTCACGCAGATCGAGTACAATTCTTTAGAACTAACTTTCTTATGAATGAGTATCTCCGAACCTACGGTGCTTAATTGGCACCTTTCCCCGTTCGCTTGTGCATTTTTGACGCATTTGGTCTCAGGATTTTGTGATTCAGAGTCGTTAAGTACAATTATTATCATTGTTCATTTTGAATGACAATGAAAGTACAAAACAACACCGTATAACTCGACACGGTAAAACGTGATACTTTGGCACACATCGTTATATTTTTTTATACATAAAATATACATCAAACTAAGTTTTAGTAGTTTCTACATTCGTATTCATTTATAAAAAAAATTTATTTTTCGAATCGCTTTAAAAATGATTATTTGTATTCGTCATAACTGTAAAAATAAAGGCTTCAACTGTATGAAATGGGCATAACTACTTTCTACAAAAACATTTCATTGTACTTTATTAGTGGAATGCTGTCAGCAAATTGTGATGTCAACGAAAAAAAGGAAAAAGCACTAGTATACGATGTGTGCAGGGAAATGAAAGTCCGTAATTTTTTTTATACAGGTGTGGGTTCGTACTTTCTAGGATTCTTCAAGAGAAAACTCTCCTTATATTAATTATTTAACATGATATAGTAAATAATTTTAATATACAATAAAGTATAAATATATTAATAGAAATTAGATAACAAAATTTTGAAATAACAAACGATTTTTCTAAGTGCAATTTAAATATGCTAAGTTAATTTTCAATTAAATCAACGCACTACTTCTGGTATTACTGAAATACAATAACGATTAAACCTTGTATTCTATTTTTATTAGAGATATAGAGCTAGACTATAATGAACAGAAACATTATAAGGGTACTTCGTTATAAATAAAAAAAGCAGTGCTTATATAGATATTTTAATAACGTATACAATAATGCTATTATTTAAACTATACAAAAGAAATATGATGAATGACTTACAACTGTGTAAAATATATTCAACCAAAGCTTGTATAAATAACACATTTCAAATAGAATTGAAAAAGTTCAAAACGATTATCGTATTATATTAAATTTATTGAAATAATTAATATCATCTTTATGTTAAAATAAATTTTGTGTCAATAAAATCCTTTTACTTTTTAAATGTTCTTTTTATTTTAATAATCGTAAAATATTTATATACTCAGTGAACAGATGATGTAAAATAATAAAATAATAAAAATCTGAGAAACTACAGATGTAAAAATAAGAGGTGTAATATAATATAAGATATTATATTTTATGAAAGAAAATCTTTTATTCCTTTCACGGAAAACTTATTTTTGTTAAACTATATTACCTTAATATGTATATTTACATTTTATTATATTTTGTACAAAAAAAAAATTTTTTTCTCGATATAGTTAAATTTCCATACTAATTAAACAACACACAAGATACATAAAATATTTATATTTTAAATGTAAGGCATATAGGTATACATGGCAGGTGAACTTTGTAAATTCTCGGTTTTATAATATAGTATGCAGGTGTTATATGAAGACGCGGATAATTTTTCTTTCGGTTGATAAACAAATAGTAGATTTATAATTCTATAAGCATATCAATCAAAAAATACAATTAATGTAAAAAAGATTATTTTAAAAACAACTAATTTAAAAAAAATTTTCGAAGTAGCATTGCAAATATAAATCCAAGCATTAATCTTAAAAAGTTTTAATTTAGATTATAGTTCATCACTTAAATTATAATGATTATGGTATTTAAATGTTAACCTTATATTTTTTGGATTTATTTTCAAGAAATGATATTATCTAACGTAAAATAATATTTTTATATAACAATCAATATTTATTATAAGTTAATTTATTATTAACTATTACTGTAAATTTTTATAATAACTTAATATCGTTAAAAATTTTAAGAAATAAAATAAAGTAAAAATTTAATTTGTAAATAACGTAATATTTGATCTTTTTTTAAAATATTCAAGAAATTTAAATTATAAAAAGAAAGTTACGGTAATCGAAATCTTATGAATGCACATTAGGTACATAACATTTTTTAATTTATTTTACATTCAAATTAAAAGAAATTTTATTATTAATAACGTTGTTTTCATAATCAATTTCCATATTACAGAAAGTACGTATGTAAATTCTTACAAACATTCTATAGCATAAAGTAGAAATGTATTTGTAATTTCGATAAGTGCAATTTAAAGTATTCAGGAAAATAACAATGGCAAAAATGATCATAGCAAGCATAATTCTAAAGACATAAAAATCTAAAAAGATAAAATGATGTTTGTAAAAAGCTACATTATAGTAACAGATTTTACCAATTAAAAATAAAATTAATTGATTTATACTTCTACCGTGAATCCACATAAAAATATATATAAAAATAAAATATAAAAACTCTTATTAAGAATTATTCATAATTATGATATAATGTAAATGACAGTGTGAACATTGTAAAACAATGTATTAATTGTAAAGAGAAAAAAATAAGTAAATTATAGAGGCAAGAACAATATAACGAATATTACTGGAATAGCTCAAGAAACCGGTAAGAGAACGGACCTCCGATTCTTGCATGCAATGAAAATACTATGCTATAACAACACATGCGGTTCAAGTAAAGAATTCAAATAACAAAAGCTTTCTTGACGCTTCCAAGTCAAGTGTATATCTCGAAAACGGATGATCTACAGAATTTTTGAAGTTTGCGTTTCGTTTTAATATATGAATTACTAAACCATGTAAAGCAATGAGTATACGTTTGTATAAGTCTAGAGCAAAGTTTTTCTTGTAAAATAAAAAAAATGAAAAAATACTCTAACAATAAATGCAAATGATCTTTATTGGATAATCAAACCATTCACTTGTTTCTATACAAGTACAAACGCGGATTTCAGTTCCGATGAAAAATATAATATATTTGAAAAACATAACTATATAAAATGGTAATATCGTTGATTAATAATATTGCGATATTTTAGATAAAAATAAACGTAAAATCTTGCAATACGTTTCTAAAGAAAATGATAGCTATAAATAGTGATTTCAAATTTATGATATAATCAATTTTATTAATCGTTTTCCGTACAATTAATAAGTAGATAAATCTTTAAAGTGTAAAAATAATTTAATATCAATATAGAAAAAATAAAATTTATAATTAGATTTATGTCGGCTTTGACATTTTATCGATTACGAATTAAAGATATATTTTTCTTATCAAACATTATTTTTCCTATATATAAAGCAATTCTATAAAAAAATTTTAAAAGTTATTTTTGAATTAGTTATTAAGTTTTTTTTATATAATTTATTGCCAATCCGTTTTGCAAGTAAATAATCTATATCATGTTACAAGACACTCGATTATACTCGATTAGCTTAAGACTACAATTATTTTCCAATCCACAATTAACATTGCATCGAGATTGCTACCGCAGTTTTAGTTAAATATTATACAGACATCGATAAGGCTTTTATCAAAGTAAAACGTTTCAGATCTACGCCTACAACCAGATGCATTCTAGAAATACTTTGAAATTAATCATTTACAACATCCCTACAATATCTCCAAACGGTAAATATTTCCGTAGAACTGCTCAATAAAAAATATTTAAAACTCCCAACGACGTGCTCCACTTGAAAAATCTCGAAAATTAGATACGAGGAAAGGCGGGAAGTCTCAAGAAAAAGTCCTCGGTGTCATTTTCCAAAACAAAGATAAATTTTCGGCGAATCGAGATGTTTTACTCCCGTGGAACAGAAGGAACAGCCGCGCCTCTGGATCGACGAGAGAGAGAGAGAGAGAGAGAGAGAGAGAGAGAGAGAGAGAGAGTAGGAAAAAAAAGAGACGATCGCAAGGACTCGGTCGTTCGGCTTCGGCGTCGCCTCGCGATCGATCTCGGATCCACGACGTCGACGACGGCGACGACGGCGAGTGCGGGTAAGGGGGCGCCAGCGTCGGCGTCGCGGTAGGGGTACACACCGTATAGAGGGGACCGGAGAGAGAGAAAGAGATAGAAAGAGAGCGAGAGCGAGCGAGAGCGAGCGAGAGAGAGAGGAAAGAACGGCGACGGCCGGCGTCGCTCGCGACTGCGGAGTTTCATTCATGAGCGCGGGGCTGCCTAAGGGGAGAGCAGCAGCCAAGAGCTCGAAGAGCGAACGCGCCGCAGTTTGCGCCGAGCTAGAGCGGAGAGTCCGTGACGTTCACCTCTGGTAGCGATCGAGCGAAACAGCGATCGTGACACTCGGCGATGCCCCCGCGTCGTGCCACTGCCTCCTGGTCCACGAGTGGCAGACCCTTTGGCCGCGTCGTCGCGTCCGCGCAACAGTGAGCCTCCGGTCGTGGGGACGTTCCGCGGTTCACGGAAGACAGGAGTCACGTGTCGGCTCCGGAGGACGGGGAGCTCGAGGACGACAAGGACGACGAGGACGTCGAGGACGACGAGGAGGACGACGACGCCGGGAAGGAGGAAGAGGAGGAAGCGTCGGCATTTCGAAATCTCGCGGCTGGGAGAGGAGAGCTGCTCTTTCGATCGGTGAATAGTACGGGCCGCCTCGTCGCCAAGGAGAGAGTGGGAGAAGAGAGGAGCGGGCCACTCGCAGAGCGAGGAGAATCGCCGGAGTTGCTTCAGGTATCTATCCCAACATTTTTTCCTGCTCCGACTGCGCGTTTCTAGTGCCTATCCGCTCTCCTTCCCTCTTTCTCTCCTTCGTCCGGTCAGACTATCTCCCTCGCTCTTTTCTTTTTCTATCGCGACACGCACATAACCTTGAAAGGCGCGCGCTCTCTTGGGATGAGAGAAAGAGTAGAAAATACCGAAGTCCGGCTCGATACCGTGGATCTCGATCGATGCGCGCCTCCTCGATCCTCCCTTCCGAACGCCGATATCGCGCTCTTTGTTTCTCCTTACCTACGCGAATAATTACGCCGCGAATTCACGACTTCCTCGAACGTTCGCCGAGTCTTTTTCAACAGCGGACCAGGTCGTTCCCTTCCTCTCGGCGATGCTCGACTTCCCGAGTAGCTATTTATAGCCTGCGTCCGAGAGCGTTTCGAAAAATTCTTTTGATTTTTTTTTTCGTTGACGTACGGTTCCTCGCACTTCCGAGGATTAAAAAACGACGATCCGCGATGGAAAAACTATCGTCTCTTCATCGAGCGATCGAGCGATCGAGCGATCGAACGCGTAAAAGGACCGGTTGTACGGAGATTCTCCCTCGTTTTATGCGCACGGACACACGAATGAACGAACCGCAGTCGTCCGCCCGCATAGAGCACAAACGAATCTTTGTTCTCGAATTATGGAAATCTGTACGCCCATATCGCTATTTTTATAATGCGCAATATTCGAGAGTAGTATACGTTTCTCCGTGGGGTGGAAAAAAGAATGTGAAAGAGGGAACGATAGTAACCGCCGGTTCGTTTATCTCGGGCTGTTCGTGCGCGATGATAAAAGGGAACCGTTCGTGCTACGCGAAGAAAGCGAGAGAGAAGGAGAGTCGGGGTCCGGGAATGTATCCGTGTCGCGATGGCGATTGGGCAGCGAAAGAAAATTTATTTTATACGATATAACGATATAATTAGAGAAATCGGATGCGTAGCTGCGCGTGCCCGTTAAAAGAGAGAAAAATAAATAATAAAGTCCGATAAGAAAAGGAAAGGAGTGCGGTAGGGTGTCGTAGGAAGAGGGAGAAGGAGAGAGGGGAGGGAGAGAGGATAAATTAGTAGAACGTACAACCATTGAAGCCCAAAGGAAGTAGAAGCGAGATAGAGAGGAGTAGACGGAAAGAACGAGAGGAGAGAGGCCAGTTGAATGAGTTGAATGAATCGCGCGCGCGTCAACGAATATGTGTGCGCACGCATATGGCCGCAGACGTATATGCGAAGGAGGGGATAAAACGAACATACTCGTATTTACAGCGAAAAAAGCATCGTTTTCAAGGTTAAAGTGGTGTTTCGGAGGCCAAATCGAAGAGCCGAGACGACGCAAAGGGCCTAAATGTTGAAAAAAAAAGCACCGAAAAAAAACACCCAAAAAAAACACCAAAAAAAAAGGGAGAGAAAAAAAGGGAGAAAAAAAGGGAGAAAAAAAAAGAACACCTCGAGCGCAATGACAACGGCGGTGAATTTACAATAGCGTCATAAAACTCTGGGGCATTAGTCAGATAAGTTTTAAAAAAGAAAAAAGAAAATTATAAAACACGTAAGCCATGTATGTGCAGGCTCAGCTTCGGAACGTGCATTGGGTTATTGGTTGCGTAGTCGTATACTTGTCGTCTACGCGCTCGCTTTGTCATTACTCAATTTAATGATTAAATCTTAGCGTTTATACGTGCTTTTAAATCAGTGGGGCGGCCGATGGGGGCGGGGTTGCACCGTTTTAAATCGAAATACACGCGAAATTTATCGAACGTTTATCTCGATACGACGACGATCGCTCCGTTATTAATACCTCGCATCAATAATAGATCCGCTCGAAAATTATTCATGCGTATGACTTAAAGTTCGCATCAACGCGCTGGATACTGCTGCGCTTCGAAAATAGAGTTTGGCGCGCTCTTCTCTCTCTCTCTCTCGTTCTCTCTCGCTCGCTCTATCAACGAAGCATACACTGCGTTGAGAAAGTGCCGACGACGAGTCTTGCGCCAGGCCCGAGCGAACGTTGCCGCGGCTTCTCGCCCACGCCATGCAGCCTATATTTGTTTTGGTTTTCATCGACTCCCGAGGCAGCGCTCGAACTTTTGGATAGACTAGTAATGTAGGTCCGCGAGATTGTGGAAGGGATCCCCGTCGATTCGTCCGCGTGCGCTTCGATCGAGACCTTTCTACTTGGGTTTTCGGCTGCCATTTTCTCTCGATGCGCATCGCTGTGAAATTTCCACGAGGAGTGGTCCCCCGGTCTTCCGTTATGGAAATTGACATTATCGTAACCGCGGCTCGGGAAATGTCTTATCGCGAAAGTCCGAAAGGGAAAAGTCATCGTTGGCCGAGGCTTGTTTGCCCTTGGAATCTCGAGTAACGAATTAATATACTCCTCGTATCTGCATACAGATAAATGTCCACTAGTATTTCTTTATCGTCCGAGTAGTGTGCGCTAGGAGCGATACTACATTTTATTACACTTAAATAGAGTTCCGCTGTATGGAGGTTAATATTTTACTTCGTTGAAATATTTATTAATAAATAATTATTTACAATTTGTTTTTAGCGTTGAACAGATTACGGGATATTTAACAAAATGCGTACGTTCCGACTTAGGTATAGGATATTACGGTTGTCTACGAGATCTTAAACGTTTCAAAACTGAGAATTTGTTTAAACACGCGTAATAACTATTATTTTTTTATACAAGACAAGTTAACGAGTTTCTATTTTGTTGTTGCGCACGAGCACTGCAACGACGTTGGTGGATTCGATTACAATGTGCTTATGCATGTATATAGATTACAATGGTTACATTAAACGCGTGAGAAATATACAGTTATTATTTTACTCGAATGTAAAAAATTGTATCTTTAAACAACGCGATTAGTTGGGATTTATCCTTCCATGTTCGTATCGTAAAAAGTCGATTTGTAAAAGTTGTAATTCACCTGATCATACGGATTAATAAACAAGAATTTCGCGCTTAGCTTTTGGATTAAGCAAAAAATATATTCTGATCTTTATCGCCTTTATTGACAAAGTGCATTATCATGCATTGAGATTTTATATCTAATAAAATGTTATATAGCTTCATTCCTATACAATGTCTTTTATTTGTATAATCAGATCATGACTCGCGATACTCAATGGTATTATCGAAAAAATCTACATATATAAATCATTTCGCATCTTATTGTAAGCTTCTAAACGTATTAATACTGTATTTTATTTCATTTTTTATGCCTCGTGTATAGTTTTTTATAAAAAGTATTTTTTTGTAAAGGAATTTACCGTATCAAGGTCACGGATATTTTTCCGATACAAGTAAATATAATGCGACGAATCAATTTATGAATTTCCTGAAATTGTGTAGAAGAATTTTTATTGAAATAAAATGTGGAACTCGTAAAAGTGAAATATGTACTAATAGATAAATTAACAATCGCATTCATGAATTGACTGAAATAGTTTTTATGGAACTAAAACAGCTCTATTTAGTTATTTGGAGTCGGAAATTCAAGCATGATATTGTAAATAGGATTAAGGGCTGACCATAGAATAGCCTTGATGAAGCCTCACGAATGAATGCACGTCATACAATCCTCTATGAAACATTTTCAATGGGTATCTAGTTTGCCATTGGTCTGTACTTTACTCGCACAATAGTCAATAGCTATTTTGTGTCATATTTTCCAGTTTTTATACTGCGGGAATCATTTACTTTTATATTCTTTCCCAACAGTCTTATATACAACTCATAATACTTCTTACGCATCGAGCGGTATAACTTTTTCAAGCGACATTATTTCTAACAGAAAAGAATTGTCTATATCGTTACAAAAAAATTCATTCGTAATAAAACTGATAAATAATTGGATATAATTATCTTGTAAATAACCTACAAAATATTACTTCTACAGTACATAATTCCTATGTGTACATTTTATGCTTTCGTATAATCTAGATAAAATTTTTTAATGTAGAGATATTTTTAAAAACGTAACGATATAATTTTTCTTTTTCTAATCGATTTTATAGATATTACGGAACATTGTCGAAGAGCTTAATCTACGCCTAAGATCCTGTTATATTTATTCCTAAAAATATAAAGAGCCTGGTTAGTAACTCTTATTAATATCGTGTAAGGCTCTTATTCGAATGACATTTTAAGAGTGTGCTATTCATAAAGATTTCTACGTACGTCTTAAGCAAATTCTGGACTTATTTCCCTACGAAAAATCTATTGAAAATTTTATTTATATAAAAAAAGATTTGTATCGATGTTTGGAATATAAATAATTTTTTAGAAAAATTAAAATATTTTGTATTTTATCGAATATTTGTTAAATAAATTAATTGTACTCGTTTAGATAAGGGAAAATATTTAAAATATCGAAATAAATTTATAAGAACATTTCGAATACGTATTTTAACTATTGGAATTAAAAGAACCAAAAGAAAATTAATTTATGAATACTTATATTTATCTTTGTTTTTTGGATAAGATTTTTTGAGCTATCAAAGGAGTCTCAGTTTTGTAATACAATGATTTGATTTAAAAAGAAACGAATAGAATTTTTAATGGTTTTGACGAGTTTAATACTTCATATCGTTGGCAGTTGTTCATAACTTACTCGTATTGGATGAAATGAAAAGTTAATTCTTAATCAAATGTAATGATAGAACAATAATACGAGTAAAACCAAAGTTCATCGTGATAAGATATCTTACTTGTATATGTACATATTTATATATTTCATGTAAATGTATTGAAAAAGTTCATTGTGTAGATTGTTTAAGTAGCTTCTTTACAAGTTTCAAATATCTTTGCAGCTATTGATTTTTAAAATTATTATTTCAATTGTAGATTTATATAAACGTTTGATATTTTTACATTCATAACGTGGCAAAGCTGATCGGTGAAGCAGAAAATTATAAAAAGTAATTTCTAGACTTATGTCATATCAACGAGTCGAGAGTCTCGGTATCTTTGTCAGTTTATTTCGCGCGCTGAATGACCCAACGATTATTTCATCGAACATTACAATTCTTATCAACGGCTAAAAATGACAGCCGTTGAAAAAAAAAAAACTTTGTGATTCACCGCTGATTCATACGTAGCTAAAATGTTAATTAACGTTTCATACCGACGCGCAAAAGTTTTACACAGCTAAACGCATAACTGTACCGCAATGGTGGGCGCGGACATCGCTTTATCATGTAGAAAATTAAGAGCGACCGATCACGGAGCAAAGAACCGTAAAGAAATTCGTTTTTTGCGGAGCATCGCCAGGAAGAATATGGAGCGTCGCGTCGAGATCGCGTTTTTCCCTCGCGGTCGCCGATCATCGTCGCCAGGGGAGAGGAGACGAGTCGGCAACGAGCTTAAGCGTCCCCCCCAAGTCTATTCCTTTCTTTTGCTCTCTTTTTTTTTTTCGTTTGTCCGTCTCGAATCGCGCTCGCGCTCGCGCATTATGTCATTTCGTAATTGATCCGGTTAAATTTTGACGTTTACGTACGCCGGAATGTGGCGTGTTTATACTGCCGTTTGAATAACCGAGAGGCGCTTTTTTCGGTCCTCGAATGAGTTTTCGAAGAGCGAAGAGGCGCGAGATGCTGTACGAAATAATCGAACTATTTTCGCGTGCGTATCTTTTAGAAAGCTCAAAATTGTCCGAAAACAAGTTTATTCGACGGCCGATAAATCTGTCAATGGCTCACTCTTGTAAACCTCTCTCGGACAATAAATAATTTACGTCGACAAATTTATGCTCGGAACAAATTATTTACAAGGTACTTGGCTGGTCGGGACTGTGTATTTAAATTTACGCGCGGTTCTCGATGCGTTGCTCCCGAGTTTTTAACCACAATTCGACCGAGCGCATCGCTAAAACAATACGTTATAATTATAATCGTCGGTAGAGCCGAATCGTAAAGCCGTAATCGTAAAAGACGGGTAAGTTTCGAAAGTCAATAGCGCACGTTTTAATAAAATTTACAACGGCTCGTTAAGCACTGCTTTCTTCGAAATACAGTCCGGTGATATCTGAATTACACAGAGAGCGTTAGATTTCCGCGGAGGCATACGTTCCGCCCGCGATACGACGATGTTATTGTCTCGGAGCTGCTCTCCTTACGAGCGGTACGTTTTGTCGGCTGCGCTATCGCTCCTCGATATATCATTGTATTTTTGATCTAGTTTCCGAGCCGGTCGAACAGTGGAGGAGAGACCGAAGAACGGTTGGCCGTATTGGCCGTATTGGCCGTATTAACGAACCTCCGAGGCCCCGCGCTTCGCCTCTCGGAGAGGAGCTCCCGAGCGAGCGACTTTTTTTGCAGCTCTCTCGAGATCTATTCTCCCGGAGAGCCTCGTCGTCGGCGTCGTGGAGCTACATGGCAACGTCGCGGTAGCAGCGAGAGAAGCGTTTGCTCTGGATTGAGCTGGCGGTCGCCCGAGTGACGAGCGGTAGTCGTCGTCTCCTTCTCCCTCTCCCCGGGCCCTCTATATACCTATCTACATAGCATCCAAGAGGAACGGAGGAGAATCGGCCTAAAGAAGGAGAAAAAGGAGAGGGACCGCTTGGATGAGTAGTTGTGCGGAGTGGGGTCGGGGGGAGGAGGAGGAGGAGAGAAAAAGAGAGAAACGGAGAGAGAGAGAGAGGGAGAGAGAGAGAGAGAGAGAGACCCGAGCTTTAGCTAGAAAAGCGAACGTGCTGAATGATGGCGAGTCGAGGTCCGGATACATTGTGAGGGACGAGAAGAAAAGGAGGAGCCTACACGCAAAAAGCGGCGCGTGAGCGAGGGCGAGAGACGGGGGGAAAAGGGGGATTGGGTCAGACCAGGGAAGATGGATGCGGGGATGCACCGAGCGGGTGTGGACCGAGACTCTTCGACTTTCTTCTCCGGCGGTGACTCTGCGAACTCTGGGCTCCGGAGCCGAGGCCGAAATGCTCTCTGTGTCCTCGCCCCTCCTCTTTCCGAGTTCTCGTGTTCCCGTGTGACTTTCTGTATCTCCTTGCGCGCACGCACACAAACGGCAGCTCCTTTGCGCCGCTTCCGACGTCGATTTCAGCCCCGACCGATTCCTCCGATAGTTTCTCCACTTTTCTCCTTCTGCCGCTGCTCTCAATGGATTCATTTGTCTCTTCTCTTAGCCGCAGCATCGAGTGCTTCTCTCTTTCGTCTTTCCCCCTTTCGTCTCCCTTTCGTCTCCCTTTCTTCCTTCTTCCTTTATATTCTCTTATTCTCTATGCTCCGTAAATATTGAGGTAAATATTTTCGAGCTTCGTGTCTCCTGACATTCGTCTTGCTGAGAATATTTCGGGTGGCAATTTTCTTGCTTTTAATTCGCTTACGAGTTCGCCCGAACTCAAACGACTCCTAAATCAAACGACGCGTGTCGAGACGGCGATTTTCGACGCGGACACCCGGCTTCTTTATTTTACGCCTGTACGTTATCCAGGTTTGCGAAATATCTCTATGGTTAATGAAATTCAACGGGCGCAATCTCCCGACTGGCGATCGATGTCCATTGCCTTTCTATTCCTTTCGACTGAATTATGAACGAAGTTGATCGAAACTATGAAAATTTATAATATCTACGGTTTTGTTGCCTTGGCTCGTTCGTGCTCTGTGGTATAAACTCCATTATTCGAGTTTGAGAATGACTGACACTGTCGCAGCTTCGTAAGGCAAGTGTTCGATTATTTGGTTAAAAGATATACAACCTTTTTTTTGCGAAGATAAACAATTTTATTTTAGAAACGGTCTTTCTAGCATAGTAACCGAGAATATTCTACATTCGCTGCTGACCAATAAACTTCTTTATACTTTTTTCTAAAAATGTTTTCATTCAGCAACTTTGGAAATTTAAAGTTTGGTATAAATGAAATAAATTATGCTCTAAAGTTTAAATTTGCAGAGACTCTTTAAAATATTTATATTTTCGCTTGAAATACAATCTTTCGAATTGCAAGATATATAGATTTAAATATAGCTGGTTCGATTCTTATTAATATTGAATAATAATTATGCAAATAAGAATATGCCGATTAATAATCCATGTTACATTTGTAGTTATAAATTTAATTACGGTATAAATTAGGTAATAACATTGAGAGTTCATTTTGTACGAGTAAAACGAGTTTTTGTTAGAATTTGTTAGAATATTTAGATAATTTATTGCTGTTATAAATTCTTAAAATACTTTTAAAAACTTAAATATTTTCGATTTTAAATACTTTCGTATTCATATTATTATTAAATCAATGTAAATTTTATTAAATTCATCTTTTAGTAATAATCTTTGCTTATACATTATTGTTAATTTCAATTGAATAACAGTAAAAATAATTTTCTTACGATACATTTCGTCATAATTGTATTTATTAATTGCGTTATCCACAAATTTTTCATGTATTTTCTTATTCGATATCAAATATTTTTACATAAATAATGTTTTCTTCTTCTTATATTATACCTAATAAAATTCAAAACTCATAATAATTTAAAAACATAAAAATTGAATGCTTAAAATACAATTTCATTAGTATAAATGCAAGTTTAAACTTTATATAAAAAGTGGTATTACGTTTTATTTATTTAAAATCATATTTTTAATTATTATTACATTATTCGCGATAAAATTACACAAAATATCAAAATCTATCAACGAATTCCTTCGTATCCTAGTTGAAATACTAAACTATAGAATAAGAGAAATGTGAATTACACAAAAAGCCCAAAATAGTTTATTTCAAGGCTGAAATAAAATAAGACCGATCGAAATGATTCTGCGTTAAAATCGTACGATTTTACCTAAAAAAATAGAATTAAAATTTTTTTTAAATATAAATTACTTATTTGTATTTTATACAAATTTATTAAGTAATAGAGAACATTTTATATAATGCTATTATATTTAAAAGTTTGCATACAATGAAAGTAAAAGAAAAAATTTTATTTCGAAGTATTAAAATTAAAAAAAAATTTAAATGAGAAAAAATATTCTTGTATTATATTATTATTTTTTACTTTATTCGTATACAAGAAATAGTTTCGTATTCATTTACTATAAAAAATTACTTTTGTACGAATTTTGAATGAATGACTTCATACATATGTAATTTTGTAATAATTTATTCGAACAGTATTAAAAAATAAAATAATATTAAAATAAACATTAAAATAAATGTTTAATTATTAGCAAAAAATAATAAAATAATAAAATAATAAATAATTATCATTTATGAAGAATTAAGCGTTAAATAATTTTTCTGCTTATATAATATTACCATTAAGTAACATTTCTTTACATATGCTATCATTGGAAATAACATTAAATATATCTTAATGTATAATTTAATATTAACATTTATATTTAGATATTTCATAAAAATTAAAGGTATATGAAATAAATTGGAAAAAATAATTAGTGTAAAATAGAATCTAGTAACATTTTGCATAATCTAATTACTTACTTGTCATTTTCGCTTATCTTTGTAAATCTTTATACATTTAGAAAGTTTATCAGGGTTTTTTCAATAAAAGGTTATCCAGAATGTATAACTGAAATGTTTTTGAATATTGATTATTTTTCGAAATAGCTAAATTATAAATTACACTCATTAAATTATTTTGTAAGATTATTAGAGAAATATGTAGAATTTTGTGCATTTTTCCTATCAAAAACTGGTATAAAACGAACAGAGGAATTTCGATTGAGAAAATTATTTATTTAAATAAATGTCAGCGCTCGAACGTGTATATTATTAAAGTAAACAGCTCTGATGCAATTTATTTTTCGACCGATGAAAGCACGTCATTCTTCAAAATCAACAGTCAAAAATTTATTTATCAAAAAATATCTATTTCATTCATTATTAATTTAGCGATAGGAATAAGCTCGCAAAACTGCCTCGGGATAATGTCACGAACAATGACTCGGTATTTTTTCGAATCTCTCGCTTTCGAAAGCAATAACCTCGCAATAAACGTATAAAAAATTTTAATATTGAGTTGACTGCAATGGCAATGACTCGCCATTTTTCATCCTCTTACGGGCGAAACCCTCGGAGCAGGACAAAAGCCGCAAAAGCAAAATCCTTCCCAGTGTTGAACGCGTTCCGCCTTTTACTACGAATGCAAAAGCGTTTTTCAAAAAGCCTATCTTCGATGTTCGGTGCAATCTCGGTCGAATCCAGCAACAAGGCGGAGAAAAGTCTGCGGATGGCGACGAGATCTTGCATTGGGGTTCGCGTAAAACACGTGCGTAAGACGCGTGCGTGCGAGTAATGCGGGTCTTGATAGCGATTTATTCTCCTTTTCGGACCCTCGAATAATAATCCCTTTGTACGAACGGGTAATATATATGTAGACGCGTCCGTAAACCCACATCGTACGAGATTCCCTTATTTCTTCTGCCCCTTTCTTTCTTAAGTGACCGTAGAAGACGCAATTTGAGCTCGTAAGAAAGGAGAATTGGAGGGAGTGTGTATGGTGTATGAACCGAAGGACTTGTGCGTTTGTTGCATGTTCGTCCGCCTCCTCTTTGTTCTTAGCTGCTGCCGTTGCCGCGTCGTCGTCGTCGTCGTCGTCGTCGTCGTCGTCGTCGTCGTCGTCGTCGCCGTCCTCGACGTCGGCGACAGTGATGATGAAGTAATCGATGAGCGTCACAGGATTTGCGAACAATGAAAGAAAAGGGGTCGGAGAAAAGGGAAGAGGCAACGTATAAAACTATAAGGAACGAGCGTTTGAAATATCGTCGCTTGTCTTATTTCCGTATCGTATTTTTTTAAGGACCAAATTAATCGCTGTTCATCTAATCTCGTTTCTCTGTTTTTGCTGTTTGGAAATTCAAGCATATTGTTGAATATGGCGATTGTACTCAGTTCGAGTATTACAAATATAATAAAAATTTAGCGAATTAACGAATGTCAAATAATCTTACGTATTTCACTATGCTATTAAAATCTGTGCGTTATGTCTCCATTCAGTTATTTTAGTATGCGACTGCTTTTTTAAATTCTAGCGTCGTACGTAATAAATAATTGATAAAGTATTATCGAAAGTTAAGTTAAATTTTTATAAAGTGATTTGAAGAAATCGTAAAAGCCAACGATAAAGTTAGAAATTACTATTCCCTCGAAAATATCATTTTCACGTTGATAATTTTACTACGCTATTATTTATACATTTTTAATGATCGAGCCATCTATTAATGGCGTACCGCATCCGCTACACAAACCCATTCGTTTCAATAATTGACTTATCCACTTGTGACCTAGTGCATCATGCATGATAAATAAAGCATCTGTTTCATATATACTAGGTAAATTTTGTACACCACTACTTTCCTTTACATTTTTTATGAATATTATTAAAATATTCCGACAACTTCTATTCAAAATTTATCGCACTATAAATATTTTTAAATAATTCAATTTCATCCGCTCGTTATTAAGTAATTGCCTAATGAATAATTTCAATTGATTTCTGTATGAAAACAAGATATTTGTCAACCATTCCGTGTGTTGTATCATACAAAAACTAATTCATTCTTTTATTAAGGTATAATGTTGAAATTCGACATCAACTATGTACAAAAGACTTTGTTCATACATTTATGTATTTACAAAATTCACCAAAAATCGCTTTCCGAGAAAGAGTCAGTATTCTTGACTGGCACCTGAACCGCAGTATATTTTTCTCTCTTTTCCCATCTCTCTCTCTCTCTCTCTCTTATTCTTTCTCTTTGGCCACGCATTCATTATTTGTACGAAGAGGGCTGCAGTTGTTTCCTCCGAAAACACGTTCTCACTCCTCTCTGTGCACTAAAAATATAATCGCACACGTTCTCTCCTTCTTCCCTCTCTCTCTCTCTCTCTCTCTCTCTCTCTCTCTTTGATAACTCCACTTACGCGTATACATTTGTGCGACTGCGTGCAGGCGCGATTCTGAATACGCAGAGCAATTCTATATCGGTGATGGCGAAAGCGCGCAAGGGTTTGGGGCTCTGCTGCTGCTAATTTTGACTTTGCGCTCCGCTCCGACTCAGTTTTATACTTCACGTAAAAGTGAATAAAGCTTTAAAGCGCAAGAGGAAGGAGAGAGAGAGAGAGAGAGAGAGAGACCGAGAGCTGTGGTCTTCTAAACACATGTGCAGCATGACTCTCCCACACGTCTTAATCTCTCGCTTGCACTCTCGCTTTACTCTCTTAAAGACATCCCAGTTATTATTTTTTAAATTTTCCCTACAATGCTTTTCAAAATTCTTTATATTTACATAATGGAATATTGGAAATTTAGTTCGAATAATCTTTCCATTCGATTGATTCTCAATACTCAACGTATATTTTAATAATAGGTCTTTTACTTTTGTGATCATTATTTCAAAAATTCGTGTTAATAAATTATACGCGGTCGGTTCATTAGTTGCTTATGAAACGTTTTTAATTTATTTTTATATTTCGTATAATACATAATTTTGTACAAGATAAAATTGAAACTACAACCGTTCAATTTTGCAAAGATATTTTCTTAAACAATAGAAATATACGTTACTTCGAGAAATGTGTATAAATACATAGTGAAATATTAACATTATATTAGGAACAAAACGGGATTTTTATATTTAAGCGCAAACCTTAAAAATATTGTTTCACATTTGTAATATTTAGTCGGTGCTTACTCATCCATCTCAAGTTGAAAAAAGTCTTACATTCTTGAAATAGAAATACAAATTATATTTTCCAAGTACGCAAGTTATATATGTTTTGTTCTGTTCCGCTCTCTCTTTTTCGGAAAGTCCAAAAGATTTTTGGTCGTCGGGTGGGACTGTACAAAAATCCTCGATCGTTAAAGCCTCGCATCTTCTCTAATAGCGAAGGCACATAACGACCATACGCTCGCACACAGGAAAAGGAGAGGGAAAAAATTTAAAGGAAAGAGAAGCCCTACAACAGCAGAGCTTACTTCCTTTTGCTTTGCCGTGTCCTTGTCTCTGTTTCGTTCTTTCTTCGCATCAGGATCTTTGCCTCTCTAGTAGGGTAAAGAGGGTCAAGTGCACGGTGAACGCAGGAGCTGCAACTTTGAGCCGTCTGTTCTTTTTTCGCCCTTTCTTGCTTCTTTTTCCATCTATTTATGCCCAACATAGACTTTTCGTCACAAGATCAGTTAGTCAACGAACGAAGGAACGAACGAACCAATTTATCGTTTCGATTTCTTTCTTATTCGAGGACTTTGACAATTACTCTGCTTTTACAGCTTTACGTTTATCTACGTTATTTTTTTTATAAAGTTGTTTTTGAGAAATAATCAAATAGTCGATATCCATTCGAGGAAGCAATCACTCAATATTTATATTTATTTGACGTTTAGTGAAAGTAATAAAACTAAAATGTCCAATTCTTATTCATAGGTAAAAAAAAAATAAGAAGAAAGATCTTTACGATCAATTTGAGAATAAGTATCCAATAAATATAAATTAATACACGAATATTGTAATACGTCCTCCTTAATTTATTACAGCTATTATACCTCATAATAATGTAAATATAAGAAATATTTCCATAATGTTTTTTGAAATTACAAACGTTAAATGTATAATGGAAAGTAAAGACTCTAAAAGGGAAATATTGATATTTCGAACATCTATTACATCTTAACCGAATTAAAAATGCTAACAATTCTAATATATGAGAATTTTGACTTTGAAAAGATAAATATTAGATTGTTTAATATATAGAGTAAACGATACTTCTCGAACGAGCAAACCTCGCTATTCATCAAATTTCCAAATCAAACAATAAAACGTTTACCGTAATTATTTCACTAAATCTATCGGCCTCGGTCAACGACGTTAACCGAAGAACCGTTGATCAAAGAATTAGTCTTTCTTTATTTACTCGCGTGAATAACGCGATTCACGCAAAACCTCATAAAGAAATAATATGAAATCGATCAGAACTGGACTGCATTATCAAAACAGTATAGCGTATTACGATGACCCGATGCGGTTGTGCGGTTGACAGATAGAGAGGGAAAGGCCGGAAAAGCAAGAAGGAACGAGAAGGTGGCAAGAGGGCGAAAGAGAGACGGAGAGGGAGAGAGAGGGAGAGAGAGAGGGAGAGAGAGAAAGACTGGCAGGTTCAGACGTCGATCGCACACTTGCCTCGAGACTCGCTGCACCGAGTTGCACGCACCTACCATCTGTCGTTCCTCTGTTCTCCTCCCATTCCCTTCCTCGGGCCTCGAAAAACTAGAAGAGCGCTCCTCGCGACGCGGTAATACGATCCTCGTGGAGAAAGCCTGCGAGGAGCCTTGGGAGTTCGGGGCCCGGGGCCCGGGGCCCGAGGCCCTTGGCTAACACAATACACGCACACGCGCATACAAACGCACACACAAACGCAGACACATGTACGCACACTCCGGAGTGCATGCTCGATCGCTCACGCAAGTCCCGAACCCTTCGGCCTGCGGCGCTGCTACGGGCCTTTTAAAAAACTGCATCCCGATGCATCTGCGCTGGAAAACAAGGGAGGCTGCGAGAGGGAGAGAGAAAGAGGGTCGTCGGATGGAGGCTGAGGACGACGCAGCGATTCCTAGCGCCGAGGGACCTTGGGATCATAGAGCCGCACTTCTGTGGCCTGCTATTCAGACTGAGGGAGAGAGGGAGAGAGAAAAGAAAAAGGAAAGAGGGCTGCCGTGGATCCGTGTGAGAAGGAACGCCTTGACCGCGGATAAGGTTTGCCTGGGTCTCGTCTTTTTGCTCCCTCGCTCTCTTGTCCGTTGCGCTTCTCCTGCCCGGGGGCTGGGGGCGGGGGGGAAGGGGATAATGAGATGTGTGGATTTTTTATGTGGGGAAATCTTCGGGCGTGAAATGTATTTTTGGATTGCGGCCGAGGGGAGGCTATGGTTCAACGGCTGCTGTTCTCTATACGTGAGAAAATCGCTAATTTTCTCCCTCTACCTCTCTCCTTCCAGATCACTCTTTTTCTCTCTCTTTGGCTCTCTTTCGCTCACTCAATTTATTTTTGGTGCGCTGTTTTCCCTCTTTCTTTTTCGACTCGACATTTCAAACACAGCTGTTGCGCACTTTCATGAGTCAACGTCTCACATGAATTAAGGAAAGAAGCGTTTGTTATCTAACGAAGCTTTTTATTATAACTGATTGCAAAGAAAGAGATAGCGAGACATTTTTATAGTAACTATTCAATATTTATTGATTATTCGATCAAATTTGCTTCTGATACACTTTTTGTTATTAATATTTTCTTATCGCTGGATTTCCTCGTTAAAAAATGGTTTAATATCTTTATTTTATTCAAGAACATTTTTATCCAACAATTTTTTCCAGCCTTTTATGATTTATACGAAAGATGTTTAACATTTTTATTTGAAGAAACGTCGTCGGAATATCGTTTCTCTAAGGCAAATACTACATTGTAAGCATCTGCATGTTTACTTAATAAGGCGGAGACATAGTCGTATCCTATTAAAATTCCAACATTACACATCGTGAGAACTATATTCGTATATTTAATTATGCGTATGTTATACGATATAATTAAAAGCCTAATTTATTAATACTAATTTTAATAACAAGTAATATAATTTTACATTATATTTGTATAATTAATGTTTCTTTAATCTTCGGAAAATCTTATATAATATATTAAATTAAGTTAACGTTATATTTATTTAGATGTCTCAAAATTACTAAATTATAAAGGTCTAAAAATAAATTATTCTTTAATGGAATTATTGTTGGATGAATTAATATTTCGATTATATATCTAGATAGAGTTATAATTAAAACTTACTTTGCTTTATGAATCGCCGCGAAAAAATCTAATAATAATAATAATGATGATATTTGTTAAAGATAAATTGGCCTTAATACTCATTAACATGCCATATTATTATGATAGTTACAATTATACTTTATCGTATTACGCAACACCAGAAGACCTGGAATTTATAAAATTTATAATATCTCTAACGAAGTAAACGTTTTTTCGTATTACGAATATAACCAAATCTATTTTAGCGGAAGTAAAAAGTTATTTCCTAATTAACAACAAAAATTTTGTTTTACAAAGCATATATAATTTTTACTTGAAACCGGTATAAGAACTTATTGACGAACTGTAAATTTATTCTTTCTTTGAACTTTGTCACGACCGAGTTCATATTGACACGTTGAATTTGCTCAAGTAATGAATTTCCAGTAATAACGAATTTCCAATAAAGTATTGCGAAGCGTACGCTCAAAATCTCATGAAACGGTTAATAAATAAAATCATGAAAATTAAAAGTTTATACAAATTTTCATGTAAAATAAGCAATCTTAAGCAATTAATTGTGAATCCTTCGCGAAGAAATGATTTGTACGAATATGTATCAACACATTAAATAATAAGTAATAAACGTTTTACAAATATTGTCTTTAACTTATAAAATATCTTGCTTTTTCAGAGAACATGGATATGGAATCATTGTATGACTACGGAGAAGAGGAACAAGACTTTTACGAAGAAACTCCTGGTGCAAGAAAAGGATATCCTATTGATCACAGATCCATAAAAGTAAGCTTTGAATTTTCTCAGATTTCATTCTAGTGCGTTAATTGGCTCGTCTTCTAATATCATTAATGTAAAAAAGTCTTGACATCTTCAACACTTGAATCATAATGCAAACTTAGTGCGTCAGAACTGAAAATCACGGGGGGAAATTTCATTTGTACAAGCCGACCGCGTTCGTGCGTGCGCAAAGAGTTTTCACGTGTAAGGAGAGCGAGAGAAGCTAAAAGAATAAAAGAAGCTAAAAGCCAAGTCGGCGATGCACAATGGCGATGCGCGTTATTGAAGCAACCGTCGTTAAAGGATAAACTCGGCGCACACAGAGCTTGACCTCATGAAAGAATTCAATTACATGACCGACGCAACTATTGTCGCGAATGACAAGCCACTCCGTCTCGCTCGCTCCTTCTGTCGTATCTTTGCGAAGGAGAGTTACAGCCGTATCAAGTGCTAAATAATTGAATAATCTACAATACACTAATGCTATTGTATCTCGACGGAGAGAATAACGAAGGTAGTGTGCGGCGAGGCGGGGGGAGAGAAAACGAAGAGCATATAGAAATGAGGAACAGAACAAATACACGTTTTGATAACGAGCTCGACGCCTGCACGTATTGTCAATCTGCCTATCGTTACTGCTAAACACACCGATGATAAATAATTGTAATTGTAGAACCGCGATATGTTTTCATTGACCATTAGCAAGTGCAAGCGAAGTGCTATACTTCTTGAGACGCATTGGGTTCGCAAACAATATCATCTGCTTCAAACACCTTGGCCCCGTCACCTTATTTCAATTTTTATTGGTATAATTTGTATAATTTGAAGCGCTTACAAAAGTATTAAGAGAAAAGTGCACTCAAATTTTAAGCCAGAATAAATACGGGTATTACTAATTGTAGGTTGATAAGAAGGTTAAACAACCGTTACAAAAGTAATATTAAAAACGATAATTATTTCTTACTCGTTAAAAGCTTCTCGTTTCCTTATTATTCTTAAGTTATTTAATTATATAAAATATTTATTTAAAAATTATCGAATGCGATAATAATCTTATTCTTAATAAAATTGAAATAATTTCATGAACTCCAATAAACCTCGATAATCGATTCAGTTTAATCGGTTTTACAACTTACTAAATTTAAAAATGATATAATCTTAATTAAATTCTCTATTTATAAAATTAAATAACATTATAATTTTCTTTTTTACTTTATATAAATAAAAGTGAATCACTGCTTTTCTCACTATAGATATTTTTATTTATTTTAAATAATTTAAATATGTAATCAATTGATTACTTTAATATATAACCATAATTTTGAAATACGTATAAAGTTATAAGTAAACATTTTGTTTAAGTAATTTCTACGTACATAACATATATAAACTTCATTTTAATTATACTTTAGTTTATTTATGTTTCTAAATTTCCAGTATTTATACATTTGATTATATGTAAATATTGTGCATAAGTTAATAAAATTCCAACTTTATAAATAAACTCTTAATAACAGAGTAATTATTTATATTGGTATAATAATTTTAATTAATTATTACAGAAAATATAAAAGTCGTGTGCGTTGATATATATATATATACGAACGATCGCAATTTTTTCATTTTTCAAATTGCCAGATTCAACAGGTCTTAAAATTTTCTCAACAAAATTATTATTAAAAAAGTATAAAATATCAATTACATATTAAGATATTGAGTTTATTTTTTCATTAAATTTATCCCATTTTTAAAATCAAGGTATAATTTTCATATCAGTTTTGTCTGAGGAAATAATTAGATTAAATATTTAGTCACAAAATTAATTATAAACTATTTATAAAGTCCAAGAATCCGTAATCTATGAATGTTTTAATTTTACATTAATCAATAATTTTTCACTTGAACAGTTCCTTATGAATGGCTTCTGTTTTTATGACAGCTTTATAATTGGTATTCTTGAAAGAAAAATGCCGAATCTATTTATATGGAGAATCAATAACACGTCTCATAATTCAAAGCTGATATACAGATAGATGTTCTGGAAAAAGCAATCACCGAGAAAAGTAATTCACTTAGGATACATAATGCTTTTAATAACTTTTTAAAAAATACTCTACATACACTATTCTATACTAATAATAAATTCTAAAAATATAGAAATATTAAACTTAAATTATGCATATGCTTCCTTTATTATAAGTTGAAAATTTCATTTTGCTTATTAAAAATAGTAGTTATTAACATGAAATTTAAATTTCATAATTTAAATCGTATCAATAGCGTAGTATACGATTGAAAATAGTATTCTGATCGACGAAATAATTGGTTTTATTTACGAGTAAAAATTTAAAAAAAACTCCATTATGAAGGCTATTTGCATCCAGAAGTTGTCTCGCTCGAAGAAAAGCGAACATTCTCGATTTTAGCCAAAGAGCGAACTGCTGCTACTGCACAGCGCAAAAATAAACCTTTATCGAACCACGACATTCCTCTCTTGCTAAAATTACAAAAGCCACCCCTCATTCATGAAAAACGAGCAGAGTTAACTCGCGATTTTGCTTCTATATGTCTATCTCTGTATAATGAAATTGATAAAGAGAATACGAGCGAGAACTACTCGGACTCATCGATTAACAAGTGAATACTTTTTTATAAAAAAAAGTAAACATAATTAAAGATAGCCGCTTGTCAAGTGTCGTTTTAATTTCACTTGTGCGAGTGGAATATATATCATTTACCCATTTAAGATCTATATATAAGTTTTTATTTATTTCCACATAACTCGATATTTACAATTTCATGATTAAAAATATTTAAAATAAAATAATATAATTTTATCTTATAATATTAATTAAATTTAAAAATGTCTAAAAGAACGAGTAATAATTTAAAAGAAATTAATATAAAAAGTGATGAAATTACAATTTTAATAGTAATTATTAAATTAATTATTTTAGTACAATTAATTAAAATTATATTGAAACATTGAATCTATTTACAACTACTGCTATTAAAATTTTATTTATTAGAATTACCAATGATCTCTAAATTATAAAAATAAAAATAATTTTAGCAAAAACAATTTAATATTTTACTTTTTAAAGTAACTCATTCACTGAAAATGTAAGTTCATTCACTGTCAGTTTTTCGCGTGTGTTTCAGTATATTCATTTACTAGAAAGTTTCATATTGAATTCAAACTTATAAATAAGCAAAACGTTTTAAGTCTATTTCTATATAGTAAATGACAAATCTATCCACTTAAGTCTTAAATACGTGATTTGATAACATTATTTTCTACTAAACAATAAAATAGAACGCTTATAATGTATATGCAAATCGAGTATAAGTACACGCAGCAACAATACGGGAATACGTTTAAATTTATCATTTTGAAGTTAATGCCATTATAATTCGAGAGAAAATCGTTATTCTGCATTTTACCTCAGCTATATTATATATATATACATGTGTGTGTATATGGATATGTATTATAAATTGTAAGATGAATGGAGAGCCTGACTGAAGGTTTTGAATAAGTAACAATCTAGAAGAAGAATTAAACCGAAAGATAAAATATTCAATTAATATTTTAAGTCTAACGCACACGTGTCTACACAAATACGCAGACATAGTCACTTTATGTCATTTCCTTGCAGATATTTCGTTTGTAATAATGACGTATACGGAAAAGAAATAGTAGAATTTTAAATTCATCGAAAATTTATATTTTGATTTTTCTCCTCTATTCGATCCATCCTTTCATTGAATTTTAATATATATTACTTCATTTTCGTGTTTTTCCTGATTCTAATAATGAAAAGTACATTCGATTAATTTATTCGTAAATAGAGCAAAATCTAAGTTTCTTATTACTTTATAGCGTTAAAGAATGATATGTCCATCGTTTATTTTTAGAATTGTATAATGAACGTAGTAGATTATGAAATAAATAAGTTCAAAGATTCAACAAAAATAAGAATTTTTAATTTTTATGTCTTTTTACGATGACCTATTTTGTGTAAACTTTTTCGTAACTATGTATCGCTAATACGCGATATACATATACACATATGGTAAATTTTATATGTAAAATATATAAAAATTCTTTTATAAAGCCTCTAAATTAATAATATATATACTCAATCTTAATTTTTCATCGATTCAAAAATTTTATCACAAAAGAATAACGAATAAGTATTCGAGTAAGAAATTTTTGTTTCGAATAATCTGCTTTCTCAATATTTTATATGGTTTCAATGATTTGTATTTTCTTCAGATATACGAATGAAATTTTAATATCACAATTCGATCATTTGTTATTACTGCATATAAAATCGTAGGGAACAACAAACTAAAATTTAGTTACGAATAATTCGATAGTATCGATAAATCTTTCAAATTCAATATTCAACTTGAATTTGATGCGATTTGGTATCTAAAAAGTGCACTCAGTGGAATGCGCATCAACGCCCAAGCAAGTTAAACAAGAGAAAGAATAAAACAACTCGTGTCTGCGGTCAGTGAGTAAAGTAGATTGACTCGTCGCTCCAACTACTAATTCATCTCGGAGGCTCTGACGCGATTCTCATATCTTGCGATTTCCAGCGCTCATTACGCGCATTTCTTTTCAACACACCCAAGGAGTAATGTAATATCCGATAAAAGTAGCCAAGCAGAAGCCGCATGGAGAATTGAATTGGTCCAATTTGATTGTGCTGTAATCACGCGAGAGAAGTGGAGAACACGAAAATGCTTTGAATTGATGCGCTATCGGCCTTCTTAATAAGTTGTCGGTATTTTGCGCACATATACGTACACACAGACGCTTTGCGTTTCTTTGCGATAAAATGTTCTTTGAATTATTAAAGGAGCTCCGGCGAATGCAGCCTTAAACAATACACCACAAAGGGAAAATACATTTAAATTCGCGAGCGAGCTTTTCAAATTTATCGATTGTTAAAAGCGTGACTTTGAATACCTAAAAGGATATACTTTTTGCTATGGTTAAATAACTTAAAATTTATATATTCTTCAAGTTTGCAGTATTTACCTTATCTTCGAGAATCTAAATCACTCTTGATGTATAATTCTAAATTTTTTTGTTACTAAACTTAAACTGAGAAATAGCTATTTGGTATAGGTGAAAGCAGTATAAGACTAGAAAACATTATAATGTAATA
Organism: Dolichoris vasculosae; assembly: GCA_018907195.1. NCBI lineage: Eukaryota > Metazoa > Arthropoda > Insecta > Hymenoptera > Agaonidae > Dolichoris > Dolichoris vasculosae. Next base: position 2,180,309 of record JACCHY010000001.1, read on the forward strand.
TTACAATTGAGTTCCGAAAAAATATTTGTAATAGAAAGTTCCATTTACGTTATACATAGTAACGCGTAAAATTTTTATATTTATTATATATTTTCTCATAATTTAAATAGGTTTTTTTATTTGTCCAGGTTACATTTTGTACACAAAAGAATTTTGTATTAAAACTTTCCAATTCAATTTAGTAACCTATTATAATCATTCTTTTGTTAAAGTTGACATTAATTTTAGATATAAATTGTCTTTTAAAAAAAAATATCAAATGTATTATTGTATTTGAAAATACATTGATAACTGAATATCGTAAATTACTTTTACACCGACTACAATTTACCTTTCGTTCAAAATACTACAAGTATTTTCATTATACTAAATATTTCATTCTATTCTTCAATTTTAATAAACTTTCTATATATACATACGACAATGAATGAATTTATAAATACATTTATATCAAATGTTGAATACGAATAAAGATGACGTTAATAATTAAATTAAAATTTATATTAAAATCAATACATGGAAAATTTAAATCACTCAATTTTACAAACTTGTTTTCCTTATTCCATCAATTACACCTTTCAATTTCAATTTCCATTTTTATTCTAAATAATTTCATTTTATTTATGAGTTTTTTCTTATTCATCTCTAATTATTATTTCTTACATTTATATTTTACTGAACTCGGTGCTCAAATATCGACATTTTCTCAATATTTAAATGTATATTTGAAGTAGTAAAATAATTTAAAACAATAGGTATTCTGTTAAGGTAAAACTTTTTATATTTTTCTCACAATAAGAATATAAAAATAATTAAATTTGTATATCGGCAATAAAATTTCTTAAGTATACTTTTACAAAATATTCGATTATTATTAGAATGTATCGTGATTTACCGATATAAATTGCTAAATTCAATTATATTTGTAATTATAATCCAAACTTTTTTTATCGATGCGGTTTATTATAGAATAACATTAACTACGAAATCTAAAATTCGTTGAATATTTTATTACATTTTATTATAAAATATTCCTATTTACTTTACATGGAAGGATACAGTGTATATTACATCTTAGCTAACGATCGTTGGAAATATTTTTGACTCGACTTTAAACTAATTCAAATGCATATAATTGGTCTAAAATACTTCAAAGTATTTACAAGTTTTTTACAACACTTCTTAACAAGTACATAATAAGTTGCAAATACCGTGCAAAACAATAAAATGTAACGTCCGATAATCTCAAGACTGAATAAAAATACAGAAAATGCACAATCTCTCAGCGACGACGTTGGTTTCGTAAAAATTAGTAAATAAAAAATTCCTTCCGAGAAACAGAAAACTATTTCTCGAGTTTTCTTCACTGAAAACGGCGTTGTGTTTAAAAAAAAAATCGCTTATCTTCTTACGCGTGTCCTCGGCCACCAAGAGTCATACGCTCCCGCAATTACAAATAACGATTCGAAAGGAGCACCGAGGCGTGAACGTTCGTAAAGCATCGAACGAAAACCCAAAGTTCGTTTCGGGTACCGCACATTTTTGGCCCTAGGCACTTGTGTGCACATGGAAATACAACGACGCGCCGGATTCTTCGCTCGCCATTGGCAGATCGACATTCCTCGACGGTTAAGAAATTGGGAGGAGTCCACGAGATGTCGCATACTCGACGCACGTCGGCAGCACATGAATGAACGGCTTCGTTTCTCTCCACTGCCGGGCACATCGTAGGCGCGTTGAATAGATTTACATGTCTGAAAGGAGCATTTCCGTGAACGTTGATGCTGCAGGTATAAATACGTACGCGTACGTGTATACGCACGCGTGTCCCCAGGTCGGCTGACGTACGTACTCCGCGCAAATGCCGAGTCTATTTTGGCACCACGTAAATTTATCTGACCCAGCGTGCGACAGAGACGAGTCCACGATAATTTACAACGAGCTTCTCGCGCTCCACTTGCTCTCGTGGCTTATCGCCTCGTTTCGCATATTTATCGCGCCGAGCCACTCGCTTATGTTTTGGGTGTGCACGATTGCAAGATCGATGTATACGGGAGATTTCTTCATTCATAAGTCGAGCCTTTTCTTAATTTAGACCTGGCCGTTGGCTTCGAGAAAAGTACGGGAGGAACTTTGGGTTTCGCTCCAACTTCCAGGTCAGAACGCTGAGATCCTAATTTATTAATGCGCGTCGCTCGCGTGCAAAGTTCGTCGCCCTTTCTTCTTTCGTTTCAATAACTCCAAACGGTCGTTTCGCGTCGACTAATTACGGCAAAAACTGGATTGCTCAACCATCGAAGCTCCTGCGATAACTCCCGCGTGATATTTCAGAAACGTGGTGCGAGTTGAACGCGTTGCTCGCGAAATACAAATCGAAAGAAATTTCGATCGACGTTCGCTGGTTCTCGAATACATAATCGTTATTCCACGGACTCGGAAAACGAATCCCAAGGAACCTGCGGAGTTATCGATAGAAAAGACAAGGGTTAAAATCTAGTTAACGATTTGACAGAATCAAGGAACGTTTTGACGACAACGACCGGAAGGAGGCTACACGTTCAATGCAACATCCAGCGTGTGTTAATATCAGAATTTAAAAAACCGAACTCCCTGCAATACTTTATCGACACTTGTTCATTGTCATTCTCCCCGTCGGTTCAATTTTAGACTTATATCCGACTTAAAAATATACTACGTGCCTCACAGAAACAAACAAAAAGGAAAAAGCGTAGCTTTCGCGCTACGACGCTCATTCGATATTCAGCGTACGTACTTCCTATTGAAGCGACGGGGGCCGGGAGATTTGTGAATAGAATGAAACTGCGTGCGTGAAAAGCAACGCAACTCGCGTTTAGAGCTGCTGCTGCTGTTGTTGCTGCTCCGCGACGGATACGAATTAAGATCCTGCTTTTCCTGTCTCCACCATTGCCGCCTAATGCCGACTATGCGCCATTCACTAAATATACCAGAGTCCAAACAAATCTTCATTAAAAATCACGATTTCAAAGTGCCGTTTATTATTTCTCTCTTTTCCAAACAAGGTTTCAAATCCTTATTGAAACATTTTTTAACGTTGCATCGCTAACGCTGTATAAATTTTACGATAAATATAGGCTTGTATCGTTGCCGTATACTAGTTGTAATATTAGAAACGACATGGCGAGCTTACCGTAACAGATGGAGATTCTTCGCAGTCGATAGATACATTAACAGCTAATACAAGCATTTTTAATTCTCGTGAAGTTATGCAGACGTACGCAGATAGTAAAAGAAACTTCTTTAAAAATAGATACGTTAATAATTAAAGGTGTCAGCTGTTAGATTCGTGGAACAACTTTTAATACTTCTCTGTTCCTCGGCTAATCTGTATTAAGCCATAGTCAGCGAATTCTCTACCGTAAAAATTCATATTCATCTCCACTCAGGTATAATTAAGTATCATTTTTCTAAAAGAATACACTAAGAGGGTAAATCCAAACTGAAAATCGGAGAATTTTATAGTAGTCCCGTTATCTGGTTTATTTAATCCTCGCAGTTATTCATAATTGAGAATAATTTACTTTTAAATATGTATAAGTCGAGTATATAAAGAAATCCTATTTCTAGCTTGGCTGATATTCGCACGAATAATTGATAAAATCGAATCGACAGCTTGGCTTTGTACGGTACGCGAATCGATTCTTAATTTGACTCTCATCCGTTCGTTCGCTTTTTTCGCGTTTCAAGAAAAAAAACTTATAGCTCGTACGAAATATCAAGCTGTCTCCGCATATTACGTTTAGAGCGTTCCGAGCGCAAAATTTGCTTCACAACGCGCAACATTACGTAACGAGGATACCAAAAAAGTTAAAACACTCGAAATTCGCTACAAAGTGTTTCCGCACCCAAGATCGATGTACTCTTTCGGATACAAGGCAACAATTTCTCTTTGTTTAGTTCCCTCGCCCAATGACCCGGTTAAACCGACTCTGTCCTTCTTCGACGCGGCTACGACATCGGCTTATTCATAAAAACACAACCTTTAAAACACATCGAAAGCATATCGATCTCGGCTCGTACCAAAAAATTCACGAGCCCTCGAGCATTCCAATATCCCTGTGGACGTCTCTCACCGCTCCAATTCCAAAAGCCTCGGGCGCTCGTTGCGTCATTCCTCGACAGCGCAGCGATTCATTCAAGCCACGAGTCGTCCGAGCGAAGGTCAAGTGGTCACCCTAGACCCGCTCTCTCGCTCTCTTGCTCTCTCGCTCTCTCGCTCTCTAGGATCCGTACCTCCGCGTACCTCCGTGACGCTGCCACGCGAATCCGGGAGAGTTTGCCCCTCCCGAGCTCTCGACTCTTGGCCATTCAACAGCAACAGCAACAGCAGCAGCAGCAGCAACAACAGCAGCAACAGCAACAGCAGACGCCGGCAGGTTCAGCCGTTCATTCATGATTCCCGAGCGATTCATTCCAAGCCTTCCTTCTTTCCCTCTCCCAACCTCGTGTGTGCCTCTAGCGCCGAGCGACTCTTTCTTCTTACGCTCACCTTAACAATTTTGCGAGGCCGCGCGAACGAAATTCGCGCTCGCGGAGAATCGCGTTTGGAAAAGGGTCCGAGGCGCGCTTTTTGCCCGTTTTAAAGGCTACGGAAGCGCAGGTAAGACGATTTTGTTCGCTCGGGCTTCCATTGTTCGGGCTCGATGTCATTTATCGCGTGGGCTGTGCAGGAGTGAATTCAGTGATTCGTTTTGATCGGAGAGGATGGAAACGCGAATTATTATCAGAACGAGGCTACGACTTTTTAAAATAGCTGTTTTAAAAATCGCTCGATATCTTATCCAGAGAAAGATAATTCGGTGTTTGCGGTGCAAAAACTGATTTGGAATACGTTGTGCGTTGGAAAGTGCTTTTGTAAATTCGAGTTTTGCTTCTATAAACAGTTATTTTTGAAACTGCGATGCTCCTTTTCTTTCCCGCGCAATGTTCAAATTCAAACAATTTCTTCAAAATATTTATGAACGTTACTGTACGTACGTCATACAAACTCGCAAGAAGAACCAAGATTGGGGCGTTGAAGCCTTATATTCTTCGCCGCACTGTGTCTCCTCTTTTCTCACTCTCTACTCCACTTTTCAGGCTCTTCGGTTCTTTGTCTTGTACTCGTATACGTATACCCCCTTCTCTCGTTCCTCGTTTCTCTTGTTTCGTCTCTTCCAGTTTCTTCTCGCCGCTGTTTTTTTTTTCGCCGCCGCTCGCTCGCCGCTTTTTCTTCTTATTTTCGCTACTTTTTTTTCTTCTCTGGACTCTCCGACTTTCTTATGGGTAGCGGTTTCAAGGATATGTACATCCCGTGGCCGATTTTCTTACTTGATTCTTTGTGCCTTTGATTCACTAGAATCTCGCTTACAATATAATTTAAGGTAAAGACTACTTAGAAATAATAATTATGAATCTGGATTTTCAATTAGTATTAAATAACTTGTAATACTTGCTTGTATAGATAATGACCAACAATTAACATATGCAGTTTTGAATAATTTCATATGGAACAAATTTACTTTGTATCCTTTTTCCTTCGAAAACGAAAATTTATAATGTATTATAATGTATACAATTTTGAGACATTATCCGCGACGAATACTCGTTTATTATATACTCTTATATTTTTATGAAAAAGTGACAATTACTTTGTTATTGACTCGTAATTAAAGTATACAACAATCTGCAACATTCACTATCTACGTGCGTGTTGCGAGCGATAAATCTGAGAGAATATGTAGAGCGTTATAAAGTACAGTTTGGTTTACAAGACACATGGGATTTGTTTACATTAAAGTAAAGTTACATATGTTTTTTTTTTAGTACATTTAGGCGACTCGAGCATCTTTCATTATTCTAAGAACAATTCATATCGCGTTTACAATTTTCATCGGAAGGATAAATATTTATGATTTTATAATTTTTAATTCTAACAATCTTATTATTATACAGTGTTTTAAATAATATGTTGAATTAAAAAAAAAACATTACTTGCGTATATGTGAAAAGGTCGCTTATAATAATAACAATTGTGCATTAAAATATTTCTAGCTTGATTTTATACTTTTATTGTACATTGTTTATTATGTAGAATAATACGCATAATTTACACCTTTAATACATTTTTTATATTATTTTTAAATTCATATATCAATAAGTTATTTAAAATTTAATTTAAATATAGTTTTAAAATAATATTGGCTTCTTGAGATAATTTCCGTAAATATACTATATTTTTATAAATTTATCTATAAATCTGTATTTAAGTAATTACGTTTCCGGGAATGCATAAATTATTATCGACAGAAGTAGTCGCATCTTTATTTGATTTCTATTTCCCGTATTTATTTACCTCCTGTAAGCCAAAAATAAGTAATATTTCATATAATTTTTCAGATAATGTCCATATACTATAAAAAATAAAATGTAAAGTAGAATTCAGGATGCATTTTTTAATTTTATATTTCCTTTGCGGTACATAAATATTAAATAATAGATTGAATAACCCTTTATTAAAAATGGATTATAACCGTACTATTTTTAGTTATGAATTCTCGTATGCATATTCGTGATATCAATTAGTAATTTAGTTGCAGGATACTTCATCTATTTAATTTTACTTAAATTATGGTGATTAAACGTTTTAATTAAACAAAAAAAGATTTCCCGAATTGCTATTTTAAAAAAAGAAAATAATAATAGATAAATTGATCATTTTTTTACGAACCAAAAAGAACTTTGTACTCTCTTTCTCTTTCTGTATTAGTTACAGTGCTCCTAAAACAACTTACAACGCTAAACGTTAGTTCCCCTCGATTCGGTCATTAGAACAGCGCCCATTGATTTATGCGTCCTCGCGTTTAACGAAACAATGAATCCAAGTCAATAAAACTGTACTTGTTTCCCCGTATTCTCGCGCGAAGCGGCACCGCACATAAATTTTAATATCGCCGGCATCGAATCGTCGGAGCCACGCGAATCTCCTATATAAGGTCAAATTACATATTGAAGTTTATCAGCGATAGACATCCACTGCAGAGCATAAACGGATTTACTGTTATTGCGGTGTTGTAAGCTTTTCCTATCTAAACTCGATATTTGTAAGTGTCGATAGAATCCATGAAACGATGCCGCGATCTCTAGAAAAACCGGTAAACGACTGCGAAATAGAATCAAACGTTAATCTTGTATCAATCGTATAGCCATTGGAAACGATAAGCGCTGATTTCAGATTAAATTGGTCATTAGAAACACTTGTTTATATCAATTATTTTCCACTTTATCATTAATTAATTTAGCTAACATTAGCTAAATAAGCATTAATGTATCCGACTCTCCGCCCACAATGAATGACGAAACGCCCACGTCCGGTCGTGAACTTTTAAAAATTTTGCCACAGTTGCTGTTCCTATTACTTCATTTACATTTTGCTGAACGAAATCAATATTTCCTGCATTCGCGGTGTACCACCTTGGATTCTTATCTCCGCCCCATCGATCACCCGTACATCGAGCTCGAGGCGGATAAAACGAAAAAACACCGCTGTTTAACGAAATCGCGACTCGCGCGCAAAATAAAGCCGACGAGACACTAATTGTCTATGTTCCTCTGCTTCCAGCGGGATGCCCGTGGCGTGGGCGGATTGCTGGGCTGTGGCAGCATCGCCGGCGGCATAGGCGGCATGTCCGGCTCAGGCGTGATGATGATGATGGCCAAGTACATGAAGCAGGAGCTGACCTCGGACGCGGAGGAGGAGGGACTCGTACCCAACATCCCCGGACGCTTCGCTGGAGCCTTCGCCATGCGTAAGGTGCCTTCGCTCTCGGACCTCTCCGATCCCGAGAGTTCGCTCGGTAAGTCTCGATGCTGCATTTATTTCCATTAACTTCCCTACCGAAAACACTCGTTCATATCGCGTCCACGTTGCGTCTTCGAACTCGATTTCGAAAACTGTTGTTTTATCATTGCGTACGAGGAGAGATGCACAACTCGATGCTGCACGCTTTCTTGCGATGAAAGGAAAGCTTTGTCAATGTCAATTTATTTTTCATTATTGTATTGTCCAGACATCGTTAATTAACGTTATATTCACATTTATTATCTACTTTAAGTGGACCATATTATTTCTTTATATCAATCAAGTATAATTTGATAAAGTTTTGTTTCATCGTACTCTTGAAAAGGTAAGTGCACGTAAATATTAATGACCATAATTAGGGTATCCGCAAGATAATCCTGTAGTACAATGCTCTTAAATTGTTTTGTAAAGAACTATAATTGGCGTCACTCGAAGGAAAAAGAAAGAAGGGAAATGTCCCGAGTAGCGTATCAAATCCCATATTTTGCTCTAAATAAATAAAGTACGAAACAACACTGTCCTTTCGAAGCGATTAAAAATTACGTTAATTTTGACTCCATGCGGGATCGAACGATTCGTTGCATTCTAATGTACTATTATATTAGAATTAACGATGTCGATCAGTGATACGGAAGTTTCTAAAATGCACACGCGTTTAAAAGAATCGCCTCGCGATGTGCATTTAATCGTACACCCCTATTAATATCGTTAACGTTCAAGATTTCTTACTAAACGTCTGTTTATGTTTGAAAGAACCATTTGCAATGATAAATGATCGCTTTTCAGTTCCTATTTCATGGTAATAAATTCTATTATGTTGATCAAAAGTAAGAGTGACGTAAAAAATTAGCTTAAAATACATTGGGTATTTGTCTCGGTATAGATGTAGCTAAAACGATTACTATAGAAATATCAGCAATTTAGAACAATGAAGAAGTTGTACAGTGAGATTATTCTATGGTAACTATAATATTAAGTATCAAGATTAAAGAGCTAAAATTTATAACTTCCTGTCTTAAATTTTTATCGAGTCACGGATTGATTCAAACAAATATTTGAGAAAAAATAAAATAAATAGTTGACCGTACAACGCGTATTTTCATTTACATTAAACTTTGCAATACGATAGATAGATACGAATGCAAATATTGAACAAACTTTCATTTTGTTATAAATTATGTGGAAATCAATTTCACGCTACGTTATCAGAGGATAATCGAATTGTTAAGTGCAAAAAGAATGAATCGTTTTAAGCGAGTATCATAAAGATTACTGCTGCAGGACAGTCTCTTTAAAATCGCTGAAAGTGAAAAGTCACGTTTTTAAAGTGAATAATTCAGTTTAAAACAACGATAATACAACCACTCCAAGGAGTTAAAAAAGCCGAAGGAAAAAAAATCTAAATTACTATCCATTTAACGTTATTGCTCCGTTTCGACCTTTATAGAACGCGTTACCGTGACAATCTTTCCTCGCGCGAGTAATGAGATACGGGAGTAGAAAAAAAAAAAAGGCAATAGTATAGCAACATCAGCATGGCAAAAACCGACGAAGCACTTACGAGGGCTATTACACGCTTGTGTGCGAGGGCATATTACAATCGCGTACATGCACATAAGCGCGGACCGTCGCGCGACAAGTCGATCTTGTTACTCGCGGTTAGACGAGCGCGATGAAAATGTAGCGAGAATTCACGAATTGGATAATCAGCGGCATCCTCATTAAAGCCCCCCACTGAACGCCCCCGTCTTCCATACTCTCTCTCTCTCTCTCTCTTTCTCTTTTTCTCTCTCGCGCGGTCGGCTAAACGCATTCGTCTCGTGAACGCGAAACCCACGTGCGCTTACGCGCAGAAATCATATGCACACCACCTACTCTTTCTTCTTTCACGGGATCTAATCGCTTCGACTTTCTTCTATAAAAACGAAGAGAGATTTACGGTCTTAAAGTTCTAAGTTTGGAAAACTTTGATTATAATTTTTCGAATCAAATTGAAAAAAGAAATGCATGTTCGAATAACGGAAAGTGTTGTGATTGATTACAATTTTGACAGACTGATTTTACTAATTTGCGTAAGATTTCGCTCTTCTATTCGTAAAGTTCATCGTTATTTAAAATAAATCTCGTAAATCAAATATAATGCAATCTGCATTGAATGAATTTTGTTTCGGATTAAAAAATTTGAAATTTCTTTTGCAATTGTAATTGTGCAATGTCGTCGATTACATGGAAAATTTACGACATTTTAATTTTTTTACTATAAAATACTTTGTAAATAACTTTCTAAAATAACTAGGAATACATATTCTATAGAAAATTATTGTATTTTAGCAAAACATTATATTTTTACGTTACAAATTCGATTGATTTACCAAAAAATTGTAATACACACGTTAATATTTTTAATTTGAATAATAGACAACGATAACGTAATGAAAATATACGTACAAATTATTTACAGTTCTACTTACATTTTCACTATAAAACATATTTAAAAGAGGTTTTTACGTTTCTATGCTTGTAGAATATACAATTAAAATCTGATATAAATTTAAACTGGATTTAAATAAGTTGAAGAAGAAAATTCCTGAAAATGTATGTATATTCCAAGATTTCTGTGAAATAACAGTTATAATATGATCGTAACGAATAAATTTGACAACAAATATTTTTATAATTTTAAAACATGTTTATACAAGTATTATTTATATGCAATTGTTCTATGAACAAAATTTTTCTTTAATGAATGCTTAATAAAAGATTTAATACGAATATAAAATTTATACACTTAATCCTTTATATTTAACACAATATTAAAACATAAGCAAAAGGCAACAATTATGAGCATTAAATATACTTGTACTAAGTTTCTATTTATGTTTCGGTGTTTATAAAAGATATATTTGTAAGTGGTTGTTGAAGCAAGACAATGCAGATATTATACATAGAGGTTATATCGAAGGTACAAAGGAGCCTCGGGCTTACGTGTATATACAAGTTTGATAAAGTTTCGTTTAACTTGCAACGTTTGCACATTCATCTATTATAACGAAGTTAATTTTCAAAGCTCACATGCAAAAGGAAATTTAAAATGTTATTAGAAAGTAAGAATCGAATGCGGTAAATAGATGCTGTTCATAGTCAATACGTTTCGAACGTAATTTTTTATTCTTTAATGCGCGCAAAGGAGTAAACGATATGAAAAGATTCGAATTTTAGAGAAATAGCGAGCAAGTAAAGCTTAAAATGCGAAACGTGCCAGTTTTCCTGAAATTTGAAATTGAGTTTTAACTGTGGGGGATAAAAGTTTGTTTGGGAAGCGACTTCATGCGACGATAGTCAGTCGTGCGACAGCGAAAACCGCGTCTCGCTCACGCTCAATTACACGCTCGAAGCACTCCGCTAATTGGCCGCGGGGCGAGCTTTTAATTTGTTTTGTAAAATTGCCGCGCTTTTTGCGCGGAATTACCTCCTCCGCCCTAGAAAATCGTTTTCAAGATTACGTGATTGAATTAGTTTAATTTACGTCGGGAGGGAATGAGATGGACGCGCTCGTTCGTATCCTGGATGATTAGCCCTCCTCGAATCGTCTTTGCGGTATCAACGAAAATCGTAGGCGTCGTTGCAACAATGGACGAGGAAGCTTTTAAAAACATGCGCACGCGCGAATAACGCGCCCCGTAATTTTATAATTAACGGTAGCATTGTTCTCGTTTCGCGCGTCGACGGAACGTACGAAACGAGTTATGTAGGCGCGAATGCCCGATTCTATACCCGTTAGTCTCTAATAACACTCAAACGTAAACGCTAGATCGACTTGTCATAACAAGGAAAAGACAAAAGCGATTCTATGTGCGATCGACTGGCATTCTTACGACAAATATCAAATTTGCAAACACGTTTCTCCACGGAAAATATTTCATTCTTTCGCGCTCGTTCCGTCGAGCATTCTATCTTTCAGATAATTAATGGTCGATTAAACTTACGTACGTCAAGGGCAAATAACGTATTTAAGATTTACAGTTTATCGAAAGCGATATAAGTAGCTTTTCGATCGGCCTCTTCTTCCGGATGAATCATACTTTCAATGGAAAATATAGCCAGAGTTCAAGGAGTTTTTACGTTTAGATTAATCAACGAGCGGAAAAACGGATAACTCGCAAAAGTTTTCGGTCGCTTTTACCAGAAATGTCAAGTTCATATTTATTAAAATAAGATAAAAGCGCGCCGTTTACGTGGATTGTAGCGTCGAGATAGATTACAAGGTAGAGCTCTAGGAAATCGCGCTTAACTCGTGGATCGCAACCGCAATACTATTTTGGTTCGGTTCTTCCTAGTCTTGCCAATAAATTAAACTCCTTGTTACTACGAAACGTTTATAAAAGCGGCGCACGAGAGAAGTATACTTTATGTCCGCTTTTATCCACTTAGAGCTTGATACAAACTACGACGGTAATTGCAGAAAATTGAATCTCGACGTCGCGCCGAAAGTGCCAATTAACAAAATTAAAAACTTGGACGTGTAGAAAGAAAGAGTAAGAGGGCCGAGGGCCGTCCGGCGAAATGTTCTTGAAAATAAAAGAAACGCCAAAGCAACGCCAAGAAACTCGACAATTGTCAAAGCCGAGTGACAAGGATCATTGTCTGGTTGGAAAAAAGGCGAGTCGCAAGACCGGCACCGGCTGGGGTCTGGTTGCCTTATTAGAAAGAAGACTATCGGCTCGCGTTTAATCGCCGGAGCCGACGCGGAAAAACTGCGCGATGTAACCGACGGTCAAAGAAATAAGTTAAAGAGCTCGTGTGTACCCATTTGAGGCGTGGACGGGCTTGTGTACATGGAAAAGGGTCGGTTCGGTTGTTGGCGGCGGCGGCGGCGGTATCGTCTTCGGCCTCGTCGTCGTCGTCGTCGTCGTCTTCGTCGTCGTCGTCGCCCTCGTCCTCGTCGCCGCCACCGTCATCGTCGTGTCGTCCGGTCTTCGATTCTTTCTTTTTCTCGCATATACGAGAGACATCCCGCAGATATACCGGATAAATGGAGTCCGTCGCCGCGACTCGTATGGTACGTGCCCGAGATACGTGAGCTCTCTTTTTCTCTCTCTCTCTCTCTCTCTCTCTCTCTCTCTCTTTCTATCTCTCCTTTTCCCGATCCTGTATACACGGTGTCGGATAAAGCTTTTTTTTCAGTAGCCGCGTCAGCTATCGGACATACCATCTGCTCCGCTCAAATCATACGAGTCTTGAGCCACGATCAAAATTTCCATGAAAATGAAATTTTTTTTACAAATGCTTAATATTACACATTCTTACTTTTCTTCCTTCCGTCTACGTATCTCCTTAATGGTGTAATCAAGTCATTCTTAATTAGGAAATACGTAATGAAATATTCGAGATACGACGACGAGTAGACAAACGATAACGTTTCTTTAATAAAATCAAGTCTCATTAACGAGCATCTTTTCAATCTTACAGAACCAGACGAATTTTGTAAAGCCTAAAAAATTATGACCGTTGATCCTTAAGTAACAGGAAATTTCCTATTTCTTTTTGTATCGCAAGGCCATTGGCACGATAAGCGTGAGTTTGTTGTTATTCCTAATGTTTATATTTTACAAACCATTCATTTACTTCCTCTCGATTACTCAAAAACAATTTTTTATAAACTGTGAATGACACGAATAACCAGTGTATAATAGGTTATTCTTTCTTTGATAATTTGTTTATATATTATAATTTTTTTAAAAATTAATAATACAAACCGTTTGAATAATATTTTTTTTTCAACTTTAGAGTAACACAAAAGAATTTTAAGTATGGCATTGTATATAGAAAAAGTAAGAAACAAAAATTATGTATATTTTGACGTTATAAGTAAAAATGAAATATATAAAGTTATTTCGGAAAGTCCAAAAACGAATATTTATACAAAGTATACTTGCATAAGAGAAAATACGTCGTTTGAATTCTTATGAGAGATCAACGATGTGTAAGACTCATGTTTATCCATCAACTGCTCTTCTTTTCTCTCGGTTTCTCTCACACACGCCTTTTTCTCTCCTCATAATCTGTCATTCTATTTTATTCTTTGTTCGATCTATGTGACTTGTGTCTGAAAGGCTTTATCGATGATAATAGCAAAATGGAAACAGAAAGAGTCACAATTATGGCGTTAATGGGAGTATCGATGTCATTGTCGTATATTCTTTGAAAGACGTATACCTCGAAAATACTTGTCATAAGTCGTGTAACAATAGTTTCTTATGAATATGTATTTTACCCGAGAAATGCTGTAACCCCAAAGAGGGTTCTATTTTCCTTATAAATAAACTTTGATGTGATTCTCAAAGACGTGTCCTATTGTATAAATCATACGAATTCATCCATAACATCGGTAAAATTATTCTATTCTTTTGTTAGAAGTTGTAACTTGGGTAGAAAAGTGAATATTGCTAAACTAGACCAAGTAAAAATTAGCTATTCCAGGCAATTATTTAATTAGCGAATACGTAATGAACTTCGTTTCATGCGCCATTATATGGATCTCATGCAACTTGAGCGTGAAGTCGCGGACATATTATACATCGTGTTTTTCAGCTTAATCAGTAATCTCTAATTTGTAAAAATAAATGTTCTTTGAATTGTATTACGATTGAAAAGCTTAAGACTTTTTCTCATGTGCTAAATGAGAGAATAGTGTAAAAATGTAAACGAAGCACAGCAAGCAAAACCTTTTACTACGTATACGAATATTTGACTGATATTTCAGCCAAAACTTTTTGCTGAAACGGCAGTAGACTTGTATAGGTATAGACCCTATTTCTCGAGATACGAGAAATCTTGACGCGGATGTATATTATTTCAGTAAAGAATGATATTTTTTCAAATTTTAATTTAAAACTATTTAAGAAAAAAATTTCTTGTTTTAATATTATCGTTTCCCACAATCAACCGCAATCATATCCGAACTGTATTTTTCTCCTTAAATATATCCATAAGATTCCTGACGCGTAATAGAGACAAACTTAGGGTCAAATATAAGTATCCCACTTCGTAGCACCGATCGAAACGTCTTGTAAACTAATTTGACGAGTATTTTTAGAGACGAAAGCGTGAGTAGAGTCGAATCTCCCTGTTCCTATGCATTAATAACGCACATCGAAGATCTTGCGAGGCGCGGCGAAGGGGTGAAAAACCGCAGCTTGCGAACGTGTGCGTGTGCACGCGGTTGTGTAGCCGGAGAACTGAGAGAAAAGAAAATAGCCCACACGATAAAGTGTGCACCGAAAAGGAAAGAATAAGGCCCTGATCGGCTTGTACGTACTCTTCTTCTTCTTCATCTTTTTATGTATATGTATATGTATATATATATATATCTATATATATGTATATATAATGCGAAAAATTTCGTTCTCACGTTCCCGATTGATCTTGTGTGCGACAACGGGTTCGCTGAAAGCCGATCGGATGTTGTGTGTATATAAAGCTCTCCATCGGTGTTGCGTGCGAGCTTCATTTTCTCGTTCGCCCCTTCACCGCCACTTGCCTGTCCTCCTCTTGTCTTTTTTTTTTTCATCTCCTCCCCCATTTTTTTGTACGCGTTACATCGTTTTTGAAGATTTATGTTTGTTGGAGAGCGTTAATAAAGGGACTCGACGCGAGGATGCGCTTTTTGTATGCTCGGAGGTTCATTAACGTCTTTCGACGGAAAAATAAAGCATGCATTCTTGAGAGATAATTTAGCTGAGATGAATAACTCTCGGCTAAATTTTGTCGAGTAATAAACATGAGTTAGTTTACTAGACAAATTAATTGTAGTTTAATTAGAATTATAAAGAATAAGAACTGATAAAGTTTTTCTTGAAAAATTATACCGAGAACTTGGATTAATTGCCTTTGTTCGCGAATAAAAATCGTTTTAGATCAATTTTTTAGATCTTCTTTTTAAACTCGCGATGATTAAAGGAACATGACATAAATTATAAGGCATTTTATCATTTATTTTATACAACAGCCTAATATTCCTCGCACTGAGTAACATTAACAATTTAATCATTCTCATTACACTCGTTCAAAACAATCTGCTAATTAAATAATTCTATGATTTACCAATATTATATAGTAGTGCTGGAAGATTGCAAAACAATAATGATCTGTATTAGCGTGACAAAATGTATTTCTCAATATTATTAAGAACATTACTTAGCGTGTAATATAAGATTACTTGGTTAAAAAGTGCTAATGGAACGGGAACGACGTCAAATATAATCGTTATCCAAAGCAAATCAATTCGTAATAAAACTATTACGCTTACGTAAAAACACCTTCTTTTAATATTTTAATTTTATTTTTGTGTAACGTCGATTCAAATATTGCAAAATGCATTTTTCATAATAAATAAGCATCCATCAAGGTGATAATAATACATTCTTTGGTAAGTGTAATAAAATAGATATTTCAAATTAGATTGAAATCTAGAGGTAGTATAATAAAGTCCAATAATTTATTACAATGTATATTTAATGTACGAGATAATGACAGTACACGCGTCTTTTTTATATGCTTTAAAGTATTGATTAAACTTTATATACCTTAGATTTAAAGTAATACTTTCAGTTGACTTATATAATGTGTAAATACCTAATATATCACACGCGTTAAGTATAAGTTCATTATTTTCAATAACATTTTTCTATCACTCTCTAATTCTCTTTCCCATAATTTACTTAAACGATCGTATTACGATATCGATTTAAGTATACCGTTATGATTTCCAATGCTTTTATAAATTCAGATATTATATCTTATTGGTAAAATTTAATTTACTTAACTAAGTACAGTTTCTTTATCTCAAGTATACGACAGTTGTCTACTTTTAATTATTCGTTATGATATTTTGTTATATATATATATATATATATATATATATATATAAGCGTGAGTTGATACCCCTATTTCCAAGTATTATTTTAAAATTAATCTCCAAACAAAACAACACGAAAGGGACTACAACGTAGGTTATCGATAAACTCAGCTCGGGAAATTTCGGTAAATGTCCACCGAAGCAAATCTAATCCTCGACGCGTGTAATCGATCGATGCGCTGTAAAGCCGTAAAGCGCAACGCGAGTAGTATCGAGTTCCTCGTAACGACTTATCTCCCGTCCATTTCGATATTTTTGCAACAATACTCTCCGCGCTCGAAAACAAAAAAAACACTTATACACAGCCGTGGGCGCGACGTACACGCGTACTTCCCAGATAACCGTTCCGCGAAGCGCAATCTGGAGCTCCAATAAATTTTATTTCCCTCCTTACCACTAACTCCTATGGTAAATATGCATTGTACACGCACGTCTCGCGGGTTTGTCCTTCCCACGCGCGAGTCACGCCTCCCGAAGATTTCTAACGTTTCCAGCAAGACATTGTAAGCGGAACCGACGCGACAACGATTCCATCCTCCTCCTCCTCTTCATCCTTCTCGTCCTCCTCCTTTTAATCGTCGAATCCAACGAAACCTGTACCATCTCGATTTTCAAGGGCGCATCAGCCGCGAATTATCCATCGATCCCGGCTGTGCTCGATATTTTCGCCGAGTAGCGCAATTATGCAACCGAGTGCGGGTTCGCGACGCGGTGTCAGCATCTGTCGGTGAGTTCGCGAAGCTCGGAGTTTCGATGATCTACCGGTTGGTGGCGCGACGGTACGCGGCGATCGGTGGCGAACCTCTTGTCGGTACGGTAGGAATCGTTCGGGTAAGATCGATCGTCGCGAGGAGAGTGGCAATGGCCCGACAACTTTTCTCGCGCATCCTCTCGGCATCCTCTCGAGTTCTGCGATAGCCCGACTTTTCCTTCTTTCGTCGCGTCTTTCGTCGTTTACGCGAGAGTAATAACGAATTTCTCTTCGATGGTATTGAACGACTTCGATCTCTTATGCAACGCATACCCGGTGACAAAATCTTGGAAGGCATTCGTAAGCCGACAACGTAAAGTTTGTTATTTAAAAAACGAGCGAAGCGTCTTACCATTCAACTCGGGCTTCCGTTTGCATAAGTTTTCGAATATCCAAGACAAAGAGAAACGCCTGTAAACTCGCATTAAAAACCTCCACTGGATGATTCTGTACGCTGTATACATAACTCGACTATAACCGCATCGCCCGAACTCTCGCCGCTGTTTTCCCCTCGACCAAATTGATCGACACGGATTTAATGGACTCCCCCGCTGCTGCACGCGAGTATTTCCACCGGTTTCGGGGCACCTGTGGCTCACTTCGTGCCCCGATTCACCGATGCACCATTGACGCCCCGTTGTAGAAAGTCGGGGAGGAAGGAACGACGGGGGGGCAGCAACAGGTAGTTCGTATACACGCGCACGCGAATATCCACCGGATGTTCCGCGACTTTTCCCGGGGCTCGACGAAATCTTGGTTTAGCTCCGCTTAAGCGTTGCGCGTTTCTCGTTAACCGACCATTTCGAATTATCTTAATCTACTTCGTTTCTGTATCGTTGAAAAGCAGTTTTGAAAGACGTTTCGCACCGCGAAAAGAAGAAGCTACCTTTTTTTTAAATCAGGCCACTCGTGGTGTAACCGAAACTTATGGATTACGTGTACGCTTACGTGTTCTCTTTGGTAAACATAGAAAGTCGGTTATAATAGTCCCGAGTGTTGTTTTATCATTTTCAAGTGTATTCAAATTTTAAGTACCGTCGAGGAGCCTGAAGTATTTTCTTTTCTAATACGATACGAGGTTAGAAGTATTTCGGAGCCTCGAGTATTTGCTTTTCTAATACGGTATAAAGTTCCCCGTGGATGAATCAGTCCCGAAACTGATCGGAAACACCTTACTTTGCATACTTATTCGTTATGTCCCGAGTGTAATCTATTTTAAATTTGAGAGGCACGTACGAGATTATTCGCGCTTTTATTTACGAATATTACAGGACGAGCGTCGCGTAATGATCGAA
Organism: Dolichoris vasculosae; assembly: GCA_018907195.1. Taxonomy (NCBI): domain Eukaryota; kingdom Metazoa; phylum Arthropoda; class Insecta; order Hymenoptera; family Agaonidae; genus Dolichoris; species Dolichoris vasculosae. The sequence goes on from JACCHY010000001.1 coordinate 2,199,151, forward strand.
CGAACGAGGAACTTCCCAAACTCGTTTTGGCTGCGGTGGACATTTTAAAATTGTAGAATTCTCGACGCCGAGCGATTCGAAGGATCAATTTTACGAGAGCGCCGTTCGTCCCCCACCGCTGCAATCCGACACTTTAGAAATCATAGCCTTCGCAAAATCTGGCAACTTTCTCCCGAAGCTGCCATACACTAGCGACGCCGTATGTGCACATATGGCGTTCGGGTGTATCCTCTTGGCTCGGGATGAAACGAAGGCGCGTCGCCGAAAACTCCATCCCGACGTTTCCTGCACATGCGGATGGATGGCCCCCTTGAGCTTCTTTTTGCCCGCTACGTATAATTACATTAGTGAGTATTCGAAAGGTGAAAAAAGGAATAAAACGAGCATCGGCAATAATTATAAGTTAACTGCTGCTAGAAAAAATAATAACGCGAGGGGGAGAGAGCGAGAGAGCGAGAGAGGTAGCGAGAGAGGCATCGAGAGAGGCACCGGGAGAGGGAGAAAGAAACAAGGAGCATAAAAAGGGGGCATAACGCGTTTTCTCGCTACTGCGCATATATTCTATTAAAGGTACGGCAGGTCTCGGTGCAATTACCATTGCGCGTCCCTTTTTTCTGCGCCGCGCCGCGCGAGCGCGTATAATGACGTCTTCTTCTCGGTAAATGAAAATCGTCCACAACCGCGTTGTACTGCACTTACGCGCCATATAACTAACAATAAATTCGCCCCTACGTACAATCTCCCCGCCTTTTCTTATACTCGTTTTCTCGGGTACACATATGCGTGTGTAGCGGCGATCATCTGCTTCTCTCGTTCTCCGTCTCCCCCGCTCCCTCGGTCCCTTTCGTCCTGCCGAAGGATGACAAAAAGAACGAAGAAGACGTCGAAGAAGATGATGACGAGCGCATCAAAGACAGTGAGCTACGGAGAGGGAGAGAATCAATCGGAGAGAAGGACGCGGCGAGCGAAAGGAAGTGAGCTCGCTTCGACGGTGAACAGCAGAGGGGAGGTTAGAGAGAGAGAGAGAGAGAGAGACAGACCCCCACTCGAAGCTCGAGTAGCCACGCGAGTTCATTCATGAGATCGTGGGAACGTGTCTTGCGGAGGACCGCTTTACCTTCATCTTCTCCCACCAGATTCTCTCTTTCTTCTCTCTCCCTTCCTCCCTCGCCATTTCTCTCTCTCACTCTCTTTCAACGGCTACTCTTTTGCGATTATCTCTTCGTCCTCGTTTCGCGATCGGTTGCACAATTTTCTGTCTCTCTTTCTGGTATGGTTCAGGGGGCTTCACATTGTTCGGAATGAAAAACAAGCAAACACATTTGAACGGTGAATTTAAGATTCTTTTTTGGGAAACGAACAGGTAGTTCTATACGCTATCGAAAAAGTGCTCCTGCATCGCGGTAATATACATCGACTCATCGATCCCCTCGAATAGCAAATTACCTTTTTTAAACGTTCCGCTTCCATTATGAATTTATAAAATTATAAAATCCAACCTTTTCATTAAAAAAAAATCCTTTTAAATGGATGTCTCTTTTTTTTTTTAAACTTAATATCCAGCGTTGAAACGAGCGCGGGTAAAAACATTCTTAACCGAATAAATTGAAATTAATATTATACCTACGAAAGTTTAAACAGCTCTACTTGCCAATTAATATTACGAGTGCTTGTAATCGCTTCGAGCGTACAGTAAATTGAGAAAGCGCGTATATATAACGCGCATTGACATTTATAGACGATAAATACAATGTAATCCAAGAAAAGCAAGATAAAAATGTATTCATATTCGTGAATCGACTAACTTTTTCAAGGTAAACATTGTGAAAAATCCTTGAACGCCGTCTTCCATACGTATACCTTTTCTCTCTCTCTCTCCCTCGCTCTCTCGCCCTCTCCGTCATTCCCTGTCCGCCTGTCTTTCTTTCACCGACGTGTACCTGTTTCCTCTTGCGATTCAGCGTCGGTTGGTACAGTGGCTGTCAGATGTTACGTCATCCATTCCATCTCTCTCTCTCCAGCCGATATACACCGGAAGTCGAAAGTCGAAAGTCGACTCTCTCGCGCGTGCCAGAGGAAGAAGGAGAGATAGATATACGGTCGAGCGAGAGAGCGATTTCCTTTCGAAATCGGTACACGGGGGGGAACCTCGTGTTTTTCCAGACGGCCGTCTTCTGTCACTCGCTCAACCGCCGCCGGGAAAGTCTCTCTGGTCCGTTCATTGTCTATTCGCGATTTTCCCTCCCCTTCCTCCGGCGCTACGATTCATTCAGACTTCTCTCCCTCCCTCGCTGGCTAAGACCAGCGATGCGGAGAAACTTGGCTTTTCTGTCCGCGCAACGTTTGCGCCGTTGATCTGGAAGCGGCGATAATGCACGCGCCTGTACACACAGACGCCCGAAATGCAACGCAAGAGACTTTTTTTCCTTTTTTTTTTTTCCGACGCGCGGCTCTTGTTAAGGCGTGGTCCCCGCTCGGGTTTACTTAGGAACGCTCGCCACAGCTGTCGCATTGTACGATTTTGTAATTTTCATCGCGCAAAGCGCAGGGAAGGAGAGATAAGAGTCGGTAAGAATGCTCGTTTCAAAACAGGCGCCTTTTTTTTTTTTTAGTAGAGGGAGAATCGTACCATTTTACAAATTCGCCGAGGTGCAGTTTTGTTTCTCGTCGTTGTTCGAGCCTCGAGAATCGCTGGGTTTAATACGAGTGTGCGCGTTAATCGATGATGTTTAATCGAGTATCCGCGTACGATTCTAGTAAATAGTACGATATGGCTTCCGGTCGAGGATCTTTAAATATCTATTTTACGACATTCCAAAGCTTAGCTTATTATGCTAAAAATCCGCTCTATAATTTCAGAGACGTTTGTGGTACAGCGATTGTTCTTGGTATATTTCCATAGCGTTAGCTCGTGTGGTTTTATTTTGATAAAAGGCCTGGGTCTCGTTCCTCGTTCAATAAAGGCTCCGTTGTCTCTGCTGTTAACGTTGAACGATATCTCGCTGCGGTGTACAATACAGGCGTGCAATGCACTCGTTGTAGGCTATTATGCTCTAGAGCGAAAAACGATTGGGTGATTGAGAAAGGTACTTCTGGTCTTACGTACGTGTTATGGAGAATGGATTTGATCGATAGCCCGGGTGTTTTAAAGTATTTGTTTTATGTAATCTGCGATCTGTTTTGTCGATGATAAATACACGACACTGTGATATTTCAGTAGAATAAGTTTTGCTACCGGATAATTTTTTAATTGGCCAATTCTATATAAACCGGTGATATTTCAAAATTTTGCTTGTACAATACATTAATAATTTATCATTTTATCATCGAATCGCTTTCCGTTAATTTCAATCCGCGATTGTAACGTATTTCCTTTTTTATGGCGTTTTTTCAATGTTTATTTTACGATTCTTCTAAAATGTTAAGTATCGAACTCGGCGTATTCGTAATCATTCGAGCATGAAAAATTCAACAATATGCAAAATCGCTTCCAATATATATATATTTAATTTGCAACTGAAAAATTAAATCGAGCGAGGTAAAAGTTCTGCCGTACGATGTATCAAAATGCAAAGTTGAAATTTTTAATTTTATTTCATATTATTCGGAAATGTTGAGCAAAGTACGCAAAAGTCGACGGTGTACTCGTTTTCGAAGAATACGTCGATGTAATATTCGATAAATGTAATTAAAATAGAACGCACATAAAATATTGATGAAACTCGTATTTTTATGGTAAAAAATAAATTCCTGGTAATAATTTGAAATAGAAAGGGACTTAAAAGAGCCTAAATTAATATCCAGGTTTCTATTTACATTACAAATAAGTTATTAATTTAAAAAAATATGGAAATAAAAGTTACCCACGAGCACAAATAATGGGTTATAAATATTTATTGTCCATTTAAGTTATAATTATTGATTACAAATAAACTACCGTGCAAAAATGTATGAAAATTCACGTTACGCGCGAGTATAATTTCTCGAATTTATGAGAAATAGAATTTTATCTTTTACGCAGAAATGAAAATGTTCGCATGCTTATTTCGCTTCGTAATTTTGCAGCGATCTCTCATTTCTCATTGTAATATCGAAATAAAACCGTTTGGTTGCGATAAATTTATCGACGGTAAATTCCTCCGGAGCAATAATAAAAGACTGCAATTACTTTTGTACTTTATAAACAATTAGGGATTCCTTTGGCACTGAAAATAACGACGCCGATTTAAAGCGTTAGAGCAGTAGCATCAAAAGCCTGCCCTCGGTTCACTCAAATAATGATTCGGTCTCTACCCTAAATTACACTTTTGCACTTTGTGGATGCTTCCTCCTACCTCTAACAACCGCGGCGCATTATACTCTCATTCCTCCACTTTATTAAGGGATTCGTTGCAAGCTGCACTCGGACTTTATCGGTGTTTCCGCATTTTATCTCGAATCCCTTTTTTCTTTCCTGGGAAACCCCCCGCAGTAGCAGCACACCTCGGAATGCGCGCGCATATACATTACGAATAAATTTCCGTTCGGACACGGACGGTATAACTTTTGTAGGCCATTATATACCTGCCGACCTCTTGTGTAGTGTAGCAAACTGCCAGGACGGGGACATAATTGTAGCTCATAATCGCGCTGTTGCCGCGTAGCCCCGGGAGGCACGAGTCTTTTTCTTTCGCCCCTTTTGCTCTATTTTTCTTCCTCTTCTTCTGTTTTTCTCCCGCTCTTACTCAAGCTATTGCTCTCGCGCTCGCTCTTATTACTCTCGAGCTCGCTCCTACTCCTCATCCTCGCTCATCTTTCTCTTCGTAGCGTTCCGTCTCTCTCTCCTGCTGCGTATGTTCCTTTCTCTCCATTGCTCCTGTTTCTTGTTTTCTTTCTTTCTTTACGCTTCTTTATTTCCACTAATTTATTTCAGTGTCTTGTAATGCTGTTTTTATGATTTTGTATTGAAATATATTTTGTAATTGTGCTGCCTTTAATCTTATGAAAAATAAATCGCTCAAACAAAGATAACTATCGATATCTTGTTCGGATTTAATTATTTTGTATTTCAAACGTTTCGCTTGTAATTATTATTTTTTTCTATTAACGTTATAAAATACTCGACTATAAATAACGTTAATTTAATAAAATATCCTATATCTACCACGTGCTTTCTAACGTTTTACATTCTTAACTTTTTTTTCAATTTTTCCATTTCAATTAACCATTCGCCGATTCAGACGCTAAAACATGTTTCATTTTCCAAACCTATCTCATTTTACGTCTTTTTATGCAAGTTTTTCACGACGAGTCGTCGATACTCTTTTTTTTTCAAATTTCTTTTTTCATAGCCGATAGTTTTTATAAGTCATATTTTCATTACGGTTAAACGTTAAATTCTAACTGCGCGTACCGTTACGGCGTTAAAAGTAATTTATTTATTCTTTTCTTGCATTACGCGTAATATCGAAGCTAATAACAGAAGTTTAAAATTAAAAACTTCGTATTATTTTACTTTGTCCAATTATTTCGTTTTTAGTAAACGTATATAAAGGGGCGAATATTTATGAAAACATATTCGACGATCGTTTTACGCGCTACTACCGATGATATCGAATCGACCGAACGAAACGTACGAACGCGATCGTTGTTAAAAACCTTAAATGTAAAGTGGTACCGATACCTTTGACACCGATACGGACACGCTCGCTCATTAGTAATCGATGAACACTACAACGAACGATAAAGCTCGACACTCCGAAAAATATCCGCACCTCGATATTAATCGAGCAAAGGTGATTCCTCTTCGAATGAAACGCAGGTAACGTTTCGCACGATCCGACGCTCTGCGCAGTTGGGGCATCAGCCCTTTCTCGACATCCTTCTTTTTCCCATCCGAGCGCGACTTCCTCCTCTCGTTTCTCTCTTCCTCACTCGTTACCGATCTGTGAATGAAGTTTCTCCTCCTGGCGACGGCGCCGCTATGCAACGCTCGCGTCGGTTCCCTTCCACGGCGTGCGCTTACGCATCCTGGTGCAGGCCTCGGAGCTATCGATACGTAGACCAAGGTAGATCGATCGGCCCTACTCGGACGCAGGTGCATTATCCCCTTCGCCTCGGACGGATGCCGCGAGGTAGCTCCCGTAGTTTTACGGTGTGCAACGCCCAACGTCGGCTCCTCCGCAGACTCCCGATGTCTCGCGCTTTTTCCGCGGAAGGATAAATAAAACGGGACAGGAAGAGAGCGGACCCGGAGGCTCGTGGATCTTGGGAATTATTACATCGCGCCTCGGACATTTATCTTTATGGTTTATACTTTATAGTCGAGAACGCCCAGCGCTCGGTTGTCGGAGCCGATCGTTTCCGCGGCAACTCTATGAATTGAATTGTTAAAAAGCTTTATTCTCCGTGACTAAAACGCGTCAATGCGCATCGCGGATAGTCATCGCGATCGATTTTTGCCGATAACACGATAGTCGATCGTTTCCTGGCTGAGATTTCGTTGCCGGAAATTTGTAGCGGCGCGCGCACCCGATTTATTTCGCAGCCGGGATATTCGGCGGAGATAACAGCGCGAGAGTTAAAGCCACAAATGCGTTTTCTCGGCTTATTTTCTGGGCTGTTCCACTCGATCCGCGCGTTCTATGATTTACATTCTAAATTTAAACATCGGAGATGGCGCTGGTTGTATTAATAACAGCTTATCTAGCATTTAAATTATTAATCGCGATGCTTAACCACGATATACCGCTTTGAATTATGCTCTTCCGTTCTGTCAGAATCACGCCTTTTATACGGCTTTCCTTTATTTGCAATCTTATAAAATACTTGTCCATCAATTCAAATTCACGGAGCTCGCGCGCGTATAAAAAATCAAATCGACGATCGGACGTTTCGAAAGAACACGAGTTAAACGAAGCTTCTGCTCGAAAGTCGCAAGGAGAAAGGCAGATCGAAATAAAAGAGCCGCGAACGATTAAAGAAAGGACCGTGTTTATATTTCACTTTTCACGCATGATTCAGATTTAACATCGACCGGCCCCCATCCGAGTAAACACAGCCAGCGAATAAAAGCAAAAGGAGTTATCGCTGAAAAGGGAGAAAACGTTGGGAGAGGCATGAATCAACCGAAAGTCGAGTCGCGCTCATTGTGCGTCGACCCGATAAAGAAATGAAGAAGAATCCGCCCTTGTGCATCGCCGGACCCAGGATCCATTCGTGGAATAAATCGGTACCTCGATGCGATCTCGCCTTTTTCCCCCGTTCAATTCTCTAAGAGGTATTCATGCATCGGCGCGTGCGAGTCGCCTCGCGCCTTCCTCAACGAAAACGAACCGAGTCCTTCGCACCGAAGAATCGATCGCAGAAAAGAAGGAGAGCGAGCGAACGAGAGAGAGAGAGGGAGAGAGAGACGGAGTTGGTGGATACTCGAAGCTCGCGCGAACGCGCGAATCTTATTAATGCGAGGCATTAGTCGCGATCGCATATACGCAGGAGCTGCCGCCTCGTCGAGTTCATCGAGCACGCGTGGCTTCTGGTTTTAAGCGCTGGAAGAGGATGAGAATAGGAGAAAAGGAATAGAGAAGGGCGTGGAGGACTAGAGAAGGACGGCGAAAGATTATAGAGCCGATAATGTTTGCGTGGCGGAAAGGGGAGAAGGATAGAGAGACGGAGAACTCGCTCCTCTCAGGTCTTTGCTCCCAGCGAATTGCCGGGTTCATTCATCTCCTCTCTCTCTCCCCCCCCTCTCTCCCTCCTCTCTCTTACTCTCTTTCCCTGGATCTCTTTGGCACTCGATATATAGGAGAAAAACTAGAAACACTGGCTCTCGGAGAGGGGCTGCGCTGGTCTCTTTTGCTTTTAATGCGGGAATATAACGACGTGCCGCGTTTCACAGGCGTGGATGCTTTCGACGTTGTTACTCTCGAACGCTTACCTACGTACGTACGTTATGTACGTACGCGTATAAGAAGGAGGCGAGGATCGCGAGGGGATGGCCCCTTTTGCATCCTCGTTAACGCGTTCGAACTTGGCACTTTCTTTCGACGCTTCGGTCTTTCCTTTTTCTTTCCTCTCCTCTTTTCTTTAAACGGCAGAACGAGCTCGAGATTTTTCGCGATAGCGTCACTGGGTGGCGCGAAAAACGCGAGACTGTTATTTACGGGAGCAAATTTTAAACGGTGGAGGATCGTTGGTCCTGTTTTTCCTGGCTCTCGATTCGCGAACCGGAGCTCACTTTTGCCTCGATTCCTCGATTCGGGACAGTCGAGCGTCTCGTCTCGTAACTTTTCCTTCGTTCGGCTGAAATTCTCATCCGATCGAACGAGCCGAGACAAAAAATTACGCATTGTTTTAAGACTTCTATTGTTTTCCGGCTTCGTATAGTCCATGCAATCGTCCCCGGCATTAGAATGTACGTTTCGCGTTTGCCAATCGAATGGCAATGTCGACTGTCCTTACTAATTCCGAATAGCGAGTACAGTTTTCCGTTATTTTCCTTCACGCCGCTTATAATAACGTCCGAACCGAGACGTGTAATGATTTTAAAAATTAATAATTTTCTTCTTTGGCACGTAATAACGTTCGCACAGAAAGTAACGTCGAAACGTCGAGTGGAACACGGTTTTACGGGCATTAAAGACCTTCTTTGGCAAGTTTCTTTGCTCTCTTTCGCGTTCTCTCCCTCGTCTTCTCAAACCAGCTTGAATTCTCTTTAACGATACACGCCTCACAGTTATAATAAATTCAGCTCGCGAAAAATCACTGTTTAACAACGTGGCAAGATGCCTTGACTTTTTCAGCTCGCCCTAGACCGTTTCATTGACTGTACTCTAGGAGCGTAAGCTCTGGAAAAAAACGACAATTGCCGCGGTTGTGGTATAGGTAAGATTGTACTACTGCATTATCGTCTATATAGTTCGAAGGAGGTTTTAAGCTCTTTAGAATTACGTGCGGGAGATATTGCGCTGGGCCTCGAACGTAAGAGGAATCGGCACTTTTACAGCCGTATCTCGTACTTTGTACAACAAATAAACGTTTTTGCAGCGATGATGATTTCTTCGAGCACACAACCCGAAGTACATGCAAAAATCTTGGCAATACTTTGGTTTTTCGCGTCCATGTTGCCGCCACGACTTTCCTTTCTCGATATATATATTTGTTCTACGGTTGTTATATGAAGGCGAGTCGTTATTAACGAAATTATAAGCTCGCGTATATTTTCGCGCGCGTATAATTTGTACGGCGCGGTTCTCTCTGCCGGTGCGTATAATTTTGACTTGGCATTGAAATTATCGCGTACACGGACGCGAGAAGCCGAGAGAATGCCTTCTTGGAAATTAAAAGGATTGTTATTTGCTTTAATGCCAGCATTTACATCGTTACGAAATCTTTTCTAAATTAAGCTGTTTCCAAATCAATAGAAGCACTCCGAGAAAAACTCGTACCGATTTAACTCGTACTCTTCTGCCTTTAACGCTCGCGATAAAGTTCAGCATTTAGTGCGCGAATCGAAAAAAAGTTATTCAACGAATTCAAACGTAATTAACACCGTTGTACTTTGTTTCGTATAAATATTTAATGTATACCATTTATAGTATTTTCTCAAATACTAAAAACTTCCATTAGTGGAATTATCGATTTCGCGGAATCCCGAAGAACTACTTACCGGGTAACGTCCGAACCAAAGTAGAGAAAATAATAAACCTATGATTTATACCTTCGTCATAATTTTATATTTAAAAGAATTTCATGTAATTTTTTCAACCGGAAAATTCTTTTAAAAAACATCGAATCATATTAGGTATCGGTCGATCTATTATTAACTATGCATACTTGTACGTAAAAAATATATAGATAGAATTTTGTGATCTTCCCAGTGCTAACAACTTCATTATGCAAAATCCGATTACTCGACATCGATTCAGTCTGTAACGTATACGTAAAGAATATCCAAGCAGCTGCTTACAAAGTCTATTGGTCGCCTCATTGTATCCATCAAGAATTTACGCGCGCGTTTCGCAAATCGAGCAATCGTAAAGCAGAAAATGCCGTCGCTCGACTTTATCCGCGAAAAGTACCCCCGGGCTAATGATTCCACAAACATAGACAAGGGCTGTACTTACGCTTGATGCATCGACTTACACTCACCGGGTTAGAATAGCGCTCGAAGAAGTAAAGGGAGGCCTCGTCGTCTTTATTTGCTGGTCGTCAATATGCGAGGATGCACGTATTTGTTCGAAGCAGTGCAACTTCTGCGGCGGACCGACAGAGTCGATCAGCTGCTTCGATAATGAACTACTTCTCGATTTCCATAAATTAACCGCGGTCCTTCTATGTATAAGCCCTTCTTTTTGCCTCTGGCTTTTTACTCTTTCTAGTTTTCTGCCTCTCTTTCTCGCTTTCCGAGGCGGTCTTCGTTTTTTCTCTTATTCTCCTTTTGCTTCGGTACGTCATACACTATTTCAATCTGACACGACTTTACCTTACTTTAAATTCTCCAAATGGATCGTATATTTTTATGGAAAAAATTTTTTCTTCGCTTTATAAAGATTCGATAAAAATTTTTTACCCGAATTGTATTTTTAATTGTTTTGTTATAAGTTATTTTTAAAGCATAATTAGAAGATATTTTTAATATATTTCAATTGGTAAAAACTTTTGATCGCAATAGTGAATTTAGGCAACTTCCAACTTTATTACTGTCTATAATCTTTCTCGTGTAAGAAGCACCAGAAACTTTCTAACACAAACTTGTATAAAAATAAAATAAATTGAAACCTTCCTAACGACTACTTTCGAATCATCATAAATCAAATTTTTAGAAAATCAGATGTATCTATTTATCAATTTATGATATATAACTTAGAAACTGAGAAAATTCTCGATCGATGCAATAGTCTCTCTTTTCACTTTTTTTCCGTTTGCCAGTTTTCATTAACTTTATTACGTATCTGTATTAATAAATGTATCTTTTCGTAAGATTTAACAAACATTAACTTTTATACGACCTAAAAACGTGTAATATTTTCCTAAAATTTATATTTATAAAATCATTCTCTGCTCCGAGTTTTCTCCTTCGTATAAAGAAATATATAGGAGAGGAGACGGAGGAGAAAGAAGCTACCGTATCGAGACGATTCAGGAGAGTCAAAGTATCGTACGTTTCGAGTTTCAATATTAATGTGGAACGTTTCATTAACTCAAATGCGAAAAAACCTGGAACTTTGAGCTTATAAGCGGCACTTGTACCAGGAGTAAAGCGAAGCCATAAAATATCGCAAGGGCGTGTCGCTACTAAGCGGTTTCTGTTTCTCCCTTCGCTTCTTCCTTCTCCGATCCTGTGGATCTTTCGAAAATATTTCATTTTAATTGTCGTAAATGGCGAAAAATCATATAACATTGAAATAACGTCTCTTAAGATTCGTTATTCGCATTTTTTAATCTAAAAAATAAGCCGTGGTAGTTAAGTTATTCTCGCGCATCGTCGTTCGCGTTCGCTTCAACAAATTATGAACAATGCTATCGAACTCGGTGAAAATCATGAAATGTGTTTATTACTTTCTAAATAGATCGTAGTTACATAGTTGTAGCGGTATTTATTATTCTTTTCTTTCGATCGCCTTTTGAAACAGTTAGGTTGCGTAATAAAATTACGGTAGAGCCAAATGAAACGTTCGATTCGATAAAAATGCACGGGAAGAGATCAATTTTCGAGGATAAATAAAAAAAAAAAGAAATCAACGAAAACTCCAACGTTTCGGTCAAGTTTGTTAAACGAAGATAAGAAGGTGCAACCGGCAGAATCTAAAAATACGATAAACTCCGGGGCCGGTCGACTATCCCGAGTCGTACAACTTAATTTTATTTAATTAAGCGCTTATTTTTTGTCCCGCAGCTCAACTTTGTTCGCGCAGTTATGTATCCCACGATAATAAATTCGACCGCAGGACAGCGATACGCGTCGGCTTGAAAAATGTTTTCTTGCGAGCTCGCCGTACGTAGTGGACGAGCGCGCGCCGTTTATCGAATAATAATCTGCAATAAAGTAACTGGAAATCGGGGGAAGCAAAGAGAAAGAACGAGCATCGTTACTAATCGAGCGCTGCTGCTGCTACTACGCGGTGATACTTCCTTCCTGCTGTGGTTTTAGTCTCTGCCTCCGCGAGTCGTTATCAGTTGAGCCGCGCCGATGCCAGTGGGCAAATACTTGGCTGCCCTTGCGATAAACCATGGTATATCGCGCGGCTAGTTTGCCAGTTAATTGCTGCAAATATCCTTTACGCTTCTTTTATATTCGCGCTCTCGAGATACAATTGCGAACCTGGTTAATTTGCTTTTCTCCTTTTGTTTCGCGTACGAGAGGATCATTCATACCGTTTGTATCCTTAACCGAAATATGTCGGATAGCGAGCTTGTATCGCTTCGTTTTTTACAGGGTTGCGCTATTTATTAATATTTTATAGTTAATTAGGTTCTTTGTTTACAGCTCCTTCTTATATTTATTAAACTATTAACTTAAGATAGTCTCTGTACACATTGTATAATTAAGCGGAGAATATCTATTTTATTGCTCGCGTGGATCCGTATTAAAAATTATCTTATACTCTGGTCAATTTATTTGTTTCGAATTAAAATATCGTTTGGAGCTATACACAATTAAACGAATTAATAATACTTGTTAATCCGATTGGATAACGGCAAACTAAATTTATACAAAGTTTTTGAACGTTGTAAAATTTAATATTGTTTTAAATTATCGGTGTGCACGATTGACAATTCCAGGAGGATATTTAATGAAAGGTATGAACATTGTACGCATTACGACCGCGATTAATATAATAATATACGGATTCTCTATTATCGTCGACCTTCTCAAAATTCAATAATGGAGATAAAATACTTCTTTTTGCATTCTTAAGTTGCAACGGAACCATTGAAAATATTACAAAATCATTTTTTTCCAATATTTCAAAGATCGATCCGTATCGCAATTACCGGGAAACGATGGAAATTTATTCGTGTATACTTTAACTGATTCCGGTATATCGAGTCCAAGAACCGCGTCTCACCACTAAACACTCCTCTGCTATATTGAAATTTCCTTCGGAACATCGAATCACTTTAACTGCCGGTCTGCGCAAGAAAACGCAAAAGGTTGAAAACGAGGAAAAGAGAAGACAGAAAAGTATCTCGTGCGCGGTTTAAAAAAATAAGTCTTAAAATAAAAATTCCGAGCGTAAAAAATGAAAAGTAAGGACTCGGTAGTTCAGAACCGATCGCCCGAGGGACGCGTTCACGCGCGGAATGCGCTGCTTATAATGCGCTTCTCTCGAGATCTTTTTGGACGATTTATACTTATGGCGATGATGGCGAGTCGTGCGCGTGCCGTTCGCGTGGATGCTCTTGTAATCGCTAACTGTATCGACGATCGTTCGCGCATCACCGACGTGTACAACACACCCGGTGGATAACCCGACGACCGCGGCTCTTCTTCGATTTCAATGCGTGTCACCAAGCTCGTAAATGAATTATCGATAATCCGGCTACGCTGCTTTTATTTACATTCACCGCGATCCCCAAAGCTTTCTTGGCTCCCGCCGTTCTTTCCTCTCTAAATCTTCCTTTTTATGCGCTACCGAGGCTCGTTACCACGGATTGTTGGGTTCTGTGGAATCACAGCGTGGAGTAGTTGTCGCTGCCCGGAATAAAATATGTCAGCTCTGTGGAAACAACCTTTTTACTCGAGGAAAAATACTTCGTAATTCCGATTGGTTCCGGAAAGGTTTAACGACTCGCGAGCCTTTTAAAAATCTCGAAATTTACTTTATGTTTAAACCTCGTTCATTGGAAATTGAACCCGACAAATTATATCTAAAATTTTTATTTTCCAATTTGTAATTATAATTATGTTGAAATATTCGTAAAATTGGTGAAAAACCCAATCGTGAAACGTATCGCGATAACTCGTAAATTTAATTTCTTTCAAAAATCTCTCGAACGAATCATTTGTAATCAACTTAGCGCAAAATAAAGTTAATAAGAATGAAAACATCCGAGGAAGGTTATCGAAAAGCCTTGGTAACATTTCGCGTGAATCCGTGCAAAAAACTAGTAATTAGCGTAGGAAAATAAAATAAGCAGATGCGAGAGATCTTTTTTACCAGCATTACGCGCTAATGACTGGCAATCCAAAGAAATTTGTAATAAATATTGTCAATAAAAGGCTTTGACACGAATGCGCGTAAATCGAAAATCAACCTCGCCGGAATATTTTTGACGTGCACATCGGAGCGTAAGTCGATGCGAAAATAAATGCCGATGGAGTCAAGGTCATCGCCTCGATCTCTCGCAATTCGATTCGATTTCATCTCTGTGCTTATAAGCGATCACGCGAGGACCACCTCGCATCCCTCTCTCTCTCTCTCTGTCTCTCTCCTTCTCTCGCGATCGACGAGGATGACCAGTTACATGCGTAATCGCGCGTACGAAGCGGCGCGCGTCCATCATCGCGAATTCGAAAAAAATACCCCGACCGCGTCGATCATTAGCCGCGCGTCCAACTACACACTAAGCAGCTGAGCGAGGAGAGGCACATCCCCGCGCCGCCCTGGAGTTCGATAGCCTCGGTAATGACTAGCGGCAGGACGTTAGGCAAATAAAGTAGCGAAATAAATAATTGACGCCACAGCGCCGCGTGCCGATCGCGAGGAGAGAGAAGCCACGTTGGCGGCGGCGGCGGCAGCGGCGGTGGCGGCGGTGGCGGCGGCCAAACGAGTTTTCTGCGCCGCGGCCGGTTGTTGTGCCTTCCCCCGCTGCCCTTCACTTTTTTTATTTTTGAACCATATGTACCTTCGTTTTAAAAGCGAGCGAACGCGTATCGTATGTTCGTGTACTCGCTTTTACGTTCGATACTTATGTAAGGGCTGCTGTCAATCGGAGGAATCTCCGTCCACCTTCTGCGAGCGAGTCCAGGTCGGCGTCTTGACACGCGCCGTCGATCCTATTTTTCAGGGGAGAGAAGAATAAAGAAGATCGTATTCTTTATATTGGATAAGATGATACGACGAGGGTTCCGAGTTTTAAGGGAGAAGCTTTGTAGGTGGTCGAATGGAAGAATTTTACGCGGTTTTAATTTAAAATGTAAACGAAATTTCGTTGAACGAAACGCGTATGGTACATTATTTAAAATTATTGTTCAAATTTCGCGCAACGATCTTTTAGCAGCGTCGAACTCATTTTCTAAAAAACGGTTTGTACGTCGATATCTAATTTAGCGAGAGGCTGAAACATCGCTATTCTTCGATTCTGCAGATTCACCGCTCTTACGGTAGTCGATAGACGAGATACCCGAGACGATTTACACTTTAGTATCTCAATAAAGTTCCTTATCATATTTTCAAGAGCGATACTTCCGCTAGGTGTACGATGAAAAATTGAAAGCACGAAAAAAAAATATATATAAAGAAGAAGAAAATAAGAATCGTAGAGAAAAATGCTCCACCTCGTATAATAGAAGCCCGGGGAAGAGAAAAGAAAGAGAGGCTTTTGCGCGAGAGATGATCGCGAGTCTCTCGTACGTACGTACATACGTACGTACCCACGGCACGGCTCTGATCTCTCACGAACACACGCGCGATCTTAGGCGCAAGGGGAGTTTTAATACCCGGGGGTCGTATCAGCTCTCGCACGCCGTCGTACAAAACGAGTTCGCTCCTTCTCTCTCGTGCTTATATCGTAGCCTCCGGCGATACTCGTCATCGCGAGAGCGGCGGCAGAGCGAGCGACCGAGAGAGAGCGAGAAGGAGAAAAAGGGAGGAAAAGAAGGAGAACGGGCGCGCGACTCGCACTCGTCCGAGAGCACGCCAGGAGCTACGGTGGGGATGGGAGCCACGCGATCAAGATTTATTTATAAGTCGAGAGAGCAGGAGAGAGAGAGAGAAGAGAGGAGAAGAGAAGAGAAGAGAAGAGTAGAGAAGAGAAGAAGCAAGTGAACTCGACTGGATGCGCGAGCTGCTCCACTTGACTCTCCTCCGTTGCTCGTACCTTCGGCTCCTGCGCCTTCTCGATCCTCTTTTTCCTGCGTCCTCTCCTCCTCTCTTCCTCTCCTCGCGCGAGCCTCCGCGAGCGGAGAGTTCTTCTCGCGTCCGAGGTGAGCGCGTACTACTCGGTTCTGACCGACTGCGACACTTCTGCTTTTCCTCGCTTTTCTTTTATTAGTTCTGGACCGGCTTTTGAATATTTATACGAAATCGTTTCCTTCGCGTCTCGACTGTCGCACCGACTCCTACGGGTTTTTCGACAATACGACAATGCGACAATGCAACCGCGAAAAAAGGGAATGTACTACGCACTAGAAGAGTTTCTTCTATTAAACTGTCAGCGATGGTGATTTCGTACCCCCGTCCTTCGTTTATCCGGTTTTTATCCCTGTACTTATGCTTTTGTTCAGAGTACTTAGTTCGCTACGCCAGTCTCTCGCTACTTTGGCTTTTGATCTTGAACCGACGTTTGAACACTGTCGCGTAGTCAACGAGTCCGATCGAAATAAATCTCTAAGAATCTTAGGATTCGAGTCTCATTCTGTCGCGAGATAGCAACTGATTTATACATTCGATTTACAAGCCTGCAAAAGAACGAGTAGCATGGAATATTTCGCACTGCCGGTAACGCGGATTTAATAAAGTACGCTTGTTCCTTTTATTGATTTATACTCATTTCATAGAAAATTGTGAAGTGAATATCTTCCCTCCCTAGGAAATTCAACGTTTGCATGTTGTTGGCTTATTTTATAAAATCATTAATCGCAACATAAATACGATGCGAGCGTAAATAAAGAATAAAAAAGCTTGTACACGTTGTTGAAAGTAACGAAAGGTACTCCTACCGACGAGCAGCGAATGCCTCTTTCGTATTTTTATCCTTTTCTTCTCTATCCAACGCGTTACAGGAACATAGGATAGTTAGTTTGAACGATGAAACGATGTTATTTGATTTTGATTAATGGTTCCTCTACCCTTGCCATCGTTCGTTCGTTCGTTCGTTCGTTCGCTCGCTCGCACTCTTTTACACCGTTGTAAAAAGAAATTTAGGCCTTTGATGTAAAACGGTAACGACGGTTGGTTCTATTTCTTCGCTTTACTTTCCTTCGATTTCCGTAATTAGTACGCAAGCTCGTTAAATTTAAGTTTTTCCGGCGCGCGTTCGTTCTCCTTGAATATGTCGAAGCTCGCGATCGATCGCAAAAGTCCCATCGACGCCTCGCAGCCTTGACTTTTCCCGTTTCCCCTTTTAGCATTTTTGAAATCTCATCGTAGAACAAAGGAGCCGTCCACGCGCACGCGCACGCGCACGCATACAGGATCGGTGGCTAAAACGCAAGTGGCGTACCGGAAACGGCGAGGAAAAAAGTGCGATTGAATTACCGTCGATCGCCTCGGGGCAACGTAGAACTAACGGTATAGAGAACCAAACCCTCGCGCCTTTGATAAAAGTGACACACGCGAAAGGCGCATGCGCGTATCTACGCGCGCTTACGCATCGCTGTAACGTATTTTATTAGTTTGTAAAATTTTGTACCTCTTATCTCAACTCGAGCATCCTCGTAAAGTCGGATTTCGATATTCTTACATGCCGCTGCGATCTTATCTGCGTTACGTGCGCCGTCCTTTTTAACTCGTGGGAATTTCAGTTTCAAACGAATTAAAATGAATTAAAAAGAATTAAAATGAATTATTAAATAATCTAAGCGTTTCATGCTTTACGCATTAATTGAATGTAATCGATGGACTTTATAATAAGCAATTTACCGACTGAGGCGATAAATTAATTTTTCGCGATTTATCATTCTCCGCTGCATCCGTGTATTTCAATTTATTCATCCATTAGTAATCAAATTATCGTTCGGTGATATATTTTTATTTTTATAATAATTCTCTCGCGATATCGGACCGAATGACTTGCCTTCTCAAAAGCGCCATCGTATCGTATTTATCTAAGTTGTTAAAAATATATAGCATTAAAAAAGAAAGTTAAAACAATGATTTCTGTACGCCAAACACTCCTCGAACCTATAATCTTCTTTAATTGCAGTATTAATTTGGACAAAGCTTTAATACCGAATGTAACATGATGACATGGCCCATACAAAATCAATCCTCTTTGCTACACCTGCACCCAAAAACAGGTTTCGGGGAATTTAAAACTTTTGTTTTTTAATTAAATAATATGGAAAATATATACTTGCTGAACTTTATGGGATGCAACGACGAATCGAATCTTGCGGTGTTGTTCCGATCGAATATAACGTTAACATTGTACATTGATAAAAAGAATAGACTTAGCGAATGAGTTAAAGTCGCGTCTTTTGACACTGCGCTCAAGCGAAGAAGCACCTGGTAAATACAAGAAAGAATAATAAAGAAACTAAAAATCACTCGCTCCTCCTCGGAAACCGTTCGCGAAGCATATAAATCTTAATCATTCTCTCCGCACGAGGCTCATAATGACGGTCATTACTCATCCATGTCGAAATCTCTGAATACGAACGGCGTAAGTTCGCGATAGCAGCCATCGTTTTTCTCTCGCTCTCTTTCTCTCTCGTTCGCTTTATCATTCGTTACTTCTTTTTTTAACTTATACTACATTTTTCTTATTTTGTCTTCTCACTTTTTCTCTCGTTCCCTATATTTTACTTCTGAAAACATTCGACTAAATACACTTTTGGCATTATTGGTAATTTTGCATGGACTTTGGCAAAAAGAGTATTAGATCGGCGATCCTGGAAATACGGATTTTATTTTTAAACGTATGTTTTTACATATACACATATTTCATGAAAAACTAGCAGCGGCAATTATAAATTTTTATTAAGTTATTTATTGATTTATTAAGTACTTGGTTTTATCTCATACTGCGCTTATTTACGTGTCTTATGCAATTATTATTTATCGAAGAAGAAGATATTTAAAATATATGTAAGCGAGTAAATGATATAAATACGTATGCTTTTATGCGAAAATTGAGTCATTGCAAATTGCTATAATGACAATATCCATATAAGAATATTTTATAATTTAAAACTGGTTGAACCATATAATAAAATTATTGCTTTCTTCTTCGTTTTTACATATAATTTTAATATATCAATTTAAAAATATCAATAGTTTTTCCACTTAATGTAATTATTTATGCCGTGCAAGGCTTCTTTCCAAGTGTCCGGTATTTAAAATTCTTAGTTTACTAATTAATGTCATTAAACCTAAAACAAGAGAATTATGAAAATTTAGCTCTGTTAAGCTTAATCTTGTGTCACGGATCCAAACATGCGGGCACTTTAAACCACTTAAAGGTTCCTCTCGTTATTTAAAAGTTCGTTAATTTATTATAGTTTTGTCATTTAATTTTCAACGTATTATTTATCAGTATTTTAACACCTGTTACGACCTAAACGACATCAGCCTTTTCCAAGTCTACATTTTCCTTGTATAATTAAAGTCTCGATGCAAATACCGAACATTAACGCAGAAGCAGCGAGTTGTTTTATCAAAATCCACTTTGGAAAAATATAGCGCTACTTGGAAAGGAAGATCGGCGTCGCGATTCGCAATATTCGCGAGCGATTCTAATTTTAAAACCGACGACTCCGCGCTCCGGGAATTCGTCGAGTAACAACATAATTATTTTCGCGGTAGCTCGGGTACGATTTGCTAAGAAAGTTTCGAAATCAAACATCGCCTTCCATCCTCCAATTTCCCTCTCCTCCTCCTTCTCCTCCGCGTTGGCGTCGCGGGTCGAGTGGGCGCCCCAACGACAGCCGACGGGAGGAGCCACAGCCCTGTCCAATCCTCTCCGAGCTCGCGATATATTATCCTCGCCTCTGATTAGCTCACGCTCGCCGCGATCCGCCGGCTTCCGGAGCCTCCGTAACCTCTGGCCTCGCGGATCCTGCGACTCTCTGCGCACGCGCAATCGCCTACGCGCAAGTTCGCGACTCCCAAGGTTGTTACGATCGACGGCCCTGAGATCACGGGCTCTTTATTCTCTCTCTGTCTCTCGAGTTTCTCTTACTTCTGTACTTCTGTTGGACGTATCGACGGAGGCGCATCGCTCCGATTATCGTCGTTTGAGTTGCTTCTTTTACGAGCCTCGTTTTTTCTTTCGGCCGCGTCTTCGCGAGCGTATTCACGGATCCGGATTCGCGCGCACTCGAGTTTCTTTCCAAGTGACTTTCGCGTCGGTTGCATCAACGTCGCCTACCTCGCGAATAGGCTCGAGTGCTCGCACAATCGACGGCAATGATTTACCGCTCTCGGCCAGAAATTAAAATGAAAATAAAAATAGAGGGATCAATCGTTAGGAGGGAGTGTAAACCCAACGCGAGCGGTAGATAGGAAGAACGACGTGGAAAAAATGATGAAAAGGGGAAACGGGCAACGCACCGAGCATTTCGTTCTCGTAGGAGCGATCTATAGTAAAAGTCTCGCCGACCGGAGGGAAATGGCGGCTGTACCCAGACGAGGCGAGGCGTGACACTTGCCGCGACATGTGACGTCATGCGCGTATACCCCGAACCCTCGAGTTCCTAATTTACACTCGATGGCTAAAAGGAGCGCGTTGAACAGGTCGGGCCTGTTAACTCGGGAACTCCGATGCGCGAGTGGACAACGCGGTGTCCGGGAATACGTCGTCGGTGGAAAAAAGAAAAAGATAATTATAATAGACTGAGAGACATTTAGGGGACTTGAATTCATTAGGTCTGGAAGGTTTATCGTTCTTTCTGTCTTTCTGCCTTTGTTTCCAATGTAGAATCGTTCGTTTTATGCGCAAAGTGGCCGAACCGCATTAGACGGGGAGATTACATATTTATTGCCTTGTGTTATGTAACGTTGCTCGTGTATACCGTTGAATCGAGCTCGGAATCGTATTTTCGGCCAGAGCCATCGTTTATTTAAATAAAGAAAAATGTCAAACGTCTGGAATAAAATTTAACTTTCGAGACAATACACGATGACGTTTGTTCCAATGAAAACAGGCTTCGTAACTGACGATATTTTTTTTCCTCTATGCAAGAACTACTTCGTGAGAATAAAATAACTTCGAATTCTTTCTTACGCGTTTACATTGTTTGGCTCGTATTTTTCATTATCCAATACAGCATTTCATTAAGGAAATATCTAAACTATGCAAATTTCGATCTATCGCTCCTTGCTATTAGGAAAAAAAAAATACTATTTTTTCGACGAACAAACGCCGGTTTATCAATCGTTTCATAAATAGCCAGTGTACAATAATAAAACATTAAAACGTTCATCAAAGCAATTATACTTTTCAAAATTAATAAAAGCCAACCTTGACTCTTTACTCGAGTACCAATGTAAATTTCTCCGTACATTGGTTAATTTTTAGGAAAGAAAAGAATGGATTCGAGAGTACACATGCAGGAAATAGGAAGGAAAACACACACTCGCACACATACCCACCCACAAATTTATGACTCGTTCAATTTTATCCACCGTGTACAACAATACGTAAACGGACAATATCGTTCCACTTACTCATCTAAGCGATTTAGTAATTGTGCTCGGCGCACCACCACAGCCTTATTATAAAAATAGAAGAGGAGAAAAAGGCAGGAGGGGACACGAGAGAGGTAAAAATGAAACGTGTACGGGGCTGCGTGCGTTTCTCTCCCCCTCGTTCAATGTATAAATTCTGGGTTACAGGTGCTCCATGGCGGTGCACACACACGCGTGAGAATGCGTCGCTGCGCAGGTGCCTTCCTCCTCGTCCAGCCCTCCTAGTCCCTCTCCATCGGGCTCCGTATCTTTTTCTCTCTGTCTCGCTGTGCGCTTGACTTTTTCCATTATTGTCGTTTCGCATCGTAAAGCATCTCTCTCTCTCTCTCTCTCCCTCTTTCTCTTTCTCTCTACTTTCGTCGGTGAGTCGAGAGACTCGATGAGCGGCGCGCCTCTGTCCTGACGACGAAACAAATATTTTTCTGATGCGACGAGGGCGGAAAGTCATTTGTAAATAAAGAATAACGTCGAATTCTTATAATGCCCAATGGTAATTAAGAATTAGACTTTCGCTCCTTGTGTATTTTTTTTTTCATTTTTATTATTCTCTGGACGACACCTTTGTCGCCATTTCCATGCTTTTCGGAGAATATTACTACTTTTGAGTTTTCTCATTGTCGTACACTTTTACGAAAACAGGTGAAAGTTTCATTTGAATAACTTAACAAAAGGTAATGCAAGGGTAGATTATAATGTAAATCTTGTTTTATTATATTCGAAAGTAAGGTATACAATTCAAAGTTGGTTTACATGCTATTTTGAACCTTAATTATTCCCACAATTTAAATACGCAAAAAAGATTAAGTAAATTACAGTATTTCAAGCAGAATTAATTATAATATGTATTATCTTTAATTTTTAAATACCGCGGCTAATTTAATCAAAATTACGCTCTTGTTTTGAATTTATATAAAAAAATAAGGAATAAATATTTTATACGTTCTCGAGTACTGTGTGATAAAATGAAAATTTAAACATTTTTTTTAAATCTTAAATCGGATACGAGCATATATCTTACAGCTTTAAAGAATACAACAATATCCATCGTCGAGACGAGAACGTTTAGCACGGAATAACAGCGCTTATATTTAACTCGTAACTGTATGTATTAATACGCATAAATTGAAATATAGGAAACTATGAAAACGCTCGTAATTTATCTACAATGTAAAATCATAACCGTCGAAAATGTTTTCGCATCGAACGCCATACACCTTCAACGACTTAAAGAATTTCTTCGAGTCTCTCGTTCCCCTCGTTAAAGATTCCGCAAATGCATGCGACGATGAGAGACGGATACACAAGTACGATATAGCCTGGAGTGTAAGACATAATTACTCAGAGATCGAGTCAAAATGAAAGTTCCCGCATCAGTATCGGGAGCTAATTAAGTCGGAGCTCTGAACGTCCTCTCTTTTTCTCTCTCTCTCGCTCTTTCTCTCCTTGCACACGGCTACCGCGCTCCTATTGGAATCCACAAAGGGGCAAAGCTCTAACGTGGCGAAGGGGTTGCGTTCGAGGGTTGCATGATCACGAAGACCGTATTAAGTTTCTCCGTATGTAACGCATGCGCCGAACCAATTGGCCCGTGCGCATTTACAACGAGGCGACTAATTAAAGCCTTCTGGGCTAGGCATCGGATCCCTCTGCCTCCCGCCCGCGAGGGACTTTACGAGCTTTGTTTGCGAGCCGGCTTAATTATACGCGGCGACCGATCATCCCCCTTTTCAATCGTCCGAGCCACGACAGGGGGAAAGGGAGCGGACGGAGATCGAGACGCTCGGAGCCGCGGGCTATGCGCGCGAGAGCGGATAATCCGCTAAACGCCTCGACTCGTAAACGAGAGCATCGAGACGAGCCGCTCGCTCGGATTTTTTATCCCCGTTTTTTAGTCGGCTTTTACGAGGGAGGATCTTAAGAGAGCCTCGATTTTTGAAATTTAATTTAATTTGCCTTTTTATATTCATGAAGCTCGGCGGTGGTTTCCACGCGAGATGACTTTTAATGCAGCTCCTCGAGTGCCGCGAGGATGTTTTCGTTGTTGTCGAGAGCGATCGAAAAGATTGCCGC
Organism: Dolichoris vasculosae; assembly: GCA_018907195.1. Taxonomy (NCBI): domain Eukaryota; kingdom Metazoa; phylum Arthropoda; class Insecta; order Hymenoptera; family Agaonidae; genus Dolichoris; species Dolichoris vasculosae. The sequence goes on from JACCHY010000001.1 coordinate 2,222,775, forward strand.
TTAAAAAATCTCGAGGATAAGAGATAAGAAATTTCTATAAGATTAAACGCGCGCGAGTCGAAGTAGCTGCTTTTCAAGTATTACTCAAGGCTTTCTTTCCAGACGCGTTTATATTCCGTATCCTATTAAAGGTGATGCATCGATCACCCGAAGAACCAAGTTTTGAAATATTTCACAAGTTAAATATTTGAAAATGCTAGACAAATCGGTACAAGCTCTACATTGTACGGAGCTCTTAAAATATTCTTATTACACAATCGATCGCTAGGTAACGGTTATTAGTACGGAAATGAATTACGATCCTTCTGACACTTCTGACAATCGGCATCAATGTCGAAAGATGGAAAATTTATTTTCCTCTCTAGGAATACTTTTCGCTCCCAGTAAGAACAACCGCGCGAATTTTTGCCAGCCGAAGTAAATTTGTACGTTTATTTAAAGCGTTGTTTTTCGATCGATCTCGAACGGTGCGAAAACGTTTAATTTTTTTCATACGACGATAGCAAGATTTTCGATTTGTTAAGGTTGCGATTTGCACGTTTAATCTACTGCACACTCGTTATGTAAATATAATTACGTCGAACACTTGCTTAGAAAAAATGTTAATTTGACACGCGGTGCCTCGATTTATTTTAGTCGTTACGAGCGTAATAGTTTACCCATTAGCCTCCGTCATTTTTCCTGCACGACAAGGCCATAACGGCATAAAACGAAAAAAAACGAAAAACAACGAAGACAAAAATCACGCTCTCCGTAAATCCGTTGCCGCGTTCGTCCCCCCAACTCCGCTACAACAACAACTACAACCTCGGTCTCGGCGATCGGGTTCGCGTGCCTCCTCGACAGCCAAAGAGGAAACGTCGAAGGGAGGCCCGAGCGTCCGGTTTCGCGAGGGCAAGGGAAACAGTCGAAAAGTCCTGCTCATCTTCTTCGATCGTCCGAGGCCGGAGAGTCTCTCTCGCACGAGCGTAGGACTCGGCGTCGGCTCGATGACGCTGCCGGCACACGGAGAGGAGCGAGAGAGAATGCGTGGGCAACGGAGCGTACTTCCACCTCGTGCTCTCCCTCTCTCCCTCTCTCCCTCTCTCGCCTCTCTCGCTCTCTCGTGACCCCGCGCTCGTGCAACCGGCGCAAGAGCGACATCGTGGCTCCTCGACGGGGCCGCTCTTTTTTTCTTTCCGCTCGTTCCCAAGCGGTCGCAAGCTCGCGTCGATCCCGCGTTCGTATCCATCTCGGAGCGATAATCACCGCGTCTCCGAAACGACGTCCTCTCTCCCTCGAAGCACGATCGGAAGATCCGTCGGTGCAAGCGCGAGATCCTCGGGTCCTCGTCGACTTCTTACGTAAGTCCGCGCAGAAATTTCGAGTGCGCTCGCGCGCACTTGGTCATGCGAACGTGTGCGTCGTCGTCGGCGGAGTCACTTACACACGAGTACTCGGGTTCGAGGTGTGCTCATGTAGATAAGCTCCGTTAATGACCGGACGCGCGCTCAGCCAGCCAGAACTTTCCGAACTCCCGCGTCGACCCTCGCCTCGCCTGTATAACCTCGCTCTCCTATATTACCTTCACCCGCGTCCGAAGGCACGTCGCACACTTGGACGCGCCGCGAGGACACGAGGCGACGATGCGCCGACGACGACGTCGAGTCCTGGGACGCCCTGGTGTTTCGAGATTACCGGAGTCGCGTTTTTCCTTGCCTTCGCCCTTCGCGCTCGTATCGTCGATCCTCGAGAAATTATTACCGTGTAGACCGAACATCTTGATAAGCCTCGGATGGAAGGATAATAAATGCATTCGAATTTAGCAAATTTTTAAGGGAGATAAGCGACTCGGCTGCTGTTGAATTAAGGGTAATGACTAAGATCTCGAGCATCGCAGTCGATGTAAGAATGCTAGGAAGAAAAATGTTATTGCTCGCGTACACAGTGTACTCGGTGGAAAGAGGTATTCGCCGTACTATGATTATCTTTCGAAAAATAGGGTATTTCGTATTGCGGAATGGCTTTAAAAAAAATAAAAATTGAAATCGTCACTTAATAGCACCTAATGGCGGAATTCGGAGAATAGGCATAATTTTTAATGACGATTACTCGATACGCAGATCCTCCCGGAGCGAGAAAGACAAAACGAGAGACAAAAGCGAACAGAAAGAGAATCCGAGAAAAAGTCTCGGCAGTCTTTGTTACGTCTCGCTCATGTGAGCCACCAAATGGCTTTTACCGTTTTTTTTCGATTGTCCGCTCGCCCGCTCGTATTCTCGGCCTTTCCTACTCTAAATAGCAATTAAAACGAAACCAGAAATCCCCGGGCTGCATTATAATAAAGCTCGGCGCGTCGAAACTTTTCGGCCACCGGAGGAATTTTTCGGCAGCGTGAAATTAGAAAAAGATTGCGCGTACCGATTTACAATGATAGCCAGGTTATTTTTTGGGCGATTTCGCACGTAGATTGTATAGTGATACGAAACAAAAGAGAGAAGGCTACGAGGTGGAGAAACACACCGACGCATACACGCGTACTGCGAAACTGGGGAAGGTGTATATTTTTCTGGGCTCAAATTGCTTCATGCCTCGCTAGTTTCACCGCGTATATAACGTCAGCGTTTTATATCCTCACATGCGATTTACCACTGTCTGATTCTCTACTTTTAATTTTTTTTTTTGCTTCATACTTCGTTTTCATTCTTCTTTCAAGAGCGTAGGAAAATCCACGTCCAATTTTTCATTCACTGGGGAATCGGATTATCGCATCGCATGAATTATGATAATTTACAGTTACGGCGATGTTTATTTTTCACCTTCGATCATTACAGTTTGCACCGATTTAAAGTTATTAATAACGCCGATAAAAGTTTTGCAGATATTGCCATTGCTTCGATCAACAATGCTGATTTTATTATAATGAGATTGAAATACTAAGCCCTGTTACTCATCTTTACACTTGAGGCACGTAATTAGTATAAGCCGATAACCGTAACGTAATACATTTCTCGTTCTTAAAAGATCTAAAGAGATAATCGCTTTCGAGAAAAAATGAAATAGATTAAACTCTATATTTCACTTTGGTAATTCAGCGATAAATGTACTATATAATAAATGTACTACGACGATATTATATGTTATATCATATTATACGATACTACATAATATAATAGTATCGTACAATTGAAAATTATACTTTTTTCATCGTTGTTGCTTAAGTTACGGTTATTCTTTACTACGTTTCGATTATTATTTCAATTTATATAACTCGAAACTTTATCTTTCAATTTTATGTACTTTTACTTAAAAAGAAAACGTCGAGATACGCGTCTTTGCATGAAAACATAAATTTATTAAAGTAATGTTACAACATTGATAAAATGCTGATTGCGAGTGTTTTAAAGCCCGTTGTCATTCAAAAACTCTTGGGAACGAAAGTTTTTTTCCCTCGCACAATAAGCGAGCAAAGATTTTGAACGATACACTCGGTAGAAGTTGCACTTGCGAATTTAAAAAATAATTGTACCGTTAACATTGAAAGACGAGTAATTTTAAGAGTCTTACGAGCAGAAGAGCAACAACTTTGACGACAACGACGAGACAAAGACAATATCTCATTTGGTAATAACGCGAATGCGACGCGGGATCTTTAAGCCTCGGCCAGAAAGAGAGAAGGTCATAACGCATTCATTCTAGAAAGTAATCGGGGTTCCCTTTTGCACAACCGCGATTTTCTGCAACTCCTCCATTACAACAAACACTGCGAAATAGAATTTGCGCGCATTGCTGCGCACGGCAAGCGCGTTTAGAGAAGTAAAAATCTACTCGTTAAATTTTACGATTGCACCTCTGGGCTCATTAAAAATTACACAAACTAATGATTTTTCAATAACCAAAGACATAAATGAGACCGCAAATAACTCAATCCATTCTTAATAAACCATAATGAATTTGAAGGAAAATTCGTCGAAAAAGTGATCGAGATCGCTACAAATCGTCGAAAGTTTCGAAAAGATAAGACAATTATTTCGACAAGCTAGGTGTTAAAGCAATCGCGAAGATTTTTAATTGACTAACAATGTAACTTTTCGTCATTTTGCATAAGCGGGAATTACGCGAAAGTGAAATATTACATGCCAACCGGTGGTTTGAATCGAAAATAAGATACGAGGCATTGTTATAGTTTTACATTTCATTCGAGTGACTTTTTTCTTTTATTCCTTTTATTTTATTTTAATAATAACGAGTTAATAATGGCACGAATCGCAGCGTACGGCGAATAAAAGAGTTTAAAATCGTCGTAATTATTCAATATAGTATTTTATTCTTGTTAGGAGCGAAGGTACGAAGTGATAAATCTCCGTGGGTGAATCGCAAACGAAAAAAAGAAGATCTCGCATCGCCGAGAACAAAACGTATATTAATTAGGTTGTTCCGAGGAGCCGCAACGGCGCTTTCCGTTAATTACGAAAAAGGGCTGCGATCGATCGTTAACAGCTCAATCAATTAACCGCATTTACGTTCGCGTACGAACGTAGCTTCCTTCATTAGTAAAATATCACCTGTACGCTAGGTCTAATCAAGCCGCGCTACGACTCAATTAACGCGTTAAAGCTTGCTGCCTTGCCAATCCCCTTCCGTGCATATACATTCTCATTAGTCGCATAGCGCCTTTAACAGTCCATAAAGAAAGCTCTAAAAGAGCCATAGAATATAGCGACTACGTTGTGTGCACAGTGGATAAGAGCCTCGTTCCACAGTCAACGGCAAAATGGATAAAAAAAATTGTATAAAATACGAGAGTCGGAGAGCGAGCGAGAGAAAGAGCCGAGAGAGACGGTAGCAGGACCGGAAACGGCCGGTTGTGTCCGTAGATATTACGTATTGGAATACGCGCTTCGAGTTGGTGAATGGGAGCGATACAGTGTTCGCGTACGCGCGAGCTTCTTTCTCTCTTTCTCCCCTCTGGCGCCCGGAGTGGGAGACCCGGGTGTAGGCGTGTTCCCCGGGCCTATCGTCTATCGCAACGGGAATGCGTAAGTCCGCGAGCTCGAGGGGCTAGTCGCGTTCGCGAACGTACGTTTTCCTTCTCCTATGCGCGGAACTAAGCCTCCTTTATTTACGATCTACTTCGGTACCCTCGATCTCGAATTCGCTTACCCGGAGTATTTTGGAACCGGCGTACGCGAGAAAAGCGATGCTCCTTAAAAAATACCGATGCCCCCGGCGTCCTCGCAATTCCCGTGCGTATAATAAGCCGAGTACTCCGGCTTCGACTACTCTCGCCATAAGCCTTCTTTTGTCATTTCCGCTCTCCTCCTTCTTCTGCCGCCGCGATCCTCATCCCTCTCGGGTAGCCTCCTCTCTTCCCTCCTCTCTTACCTCCTCTCTTCCCTCCTCTCTTGCCTCCTCTGTCCCGATCGGCATTTTCTTCCACCTGCATCTGTCGACGGCAGCATCCGCGAAAGTGCGGAGCGCCTTGATATTATTGTAATAATGATTCGCCGTAGTCGATGCCCGTTTTTCCTTAATACGTCCTTCTCCGTTGGCGCGCGGATTTTTGCGGAGCGAGACGGGAACGCCGAGCGGGAACTATAAATCTCTTTCTTATACGCGAGCAACGTCGCTGGATCGGACTCGGAGAACGGAGAGCCAAGCTCGCCTCGGGCGGAGTCTAGGTTGTATTATACATCCGGATCGGAAACGACGGCGCGTACGAAACTGCCGGGCGCGCGAACGGTGAACTTTCTTCTTTCGATTATTAACTGGTTTGACGCGGGGAGAAGCTAAAGCCGCGGTCGTCCGAGATAAGGCGTTACAACTCGGCGGAAATTGCGATGCGACGTACGTGTGCGCGTAACGATAATAGCAACGCTCGGAGTAACAATAACACGGAGTAACGCTCGTTCCTCCTCCGGCAAAAGTGTATACCCGCGTATCGCGTAACCTTAGAGTTTCATTGAAACATCCAAGTTTTCCACGATTCCACGGGTGCAATTTATGAATCAACTCGCACCGAGCACAAAAGCCGCGCTCCTGCTCTTTATGAATTGAGCGCGCGCGAGTCCGGATTATCAGCCCCGGCGAATCTACCTCTTTCATACGCGAAAAACGCGCGTCTCGCCGATGAAGAAACCCGAAGGTAGACCGTAGTTGGCGGCCGTGGCCGTTTCATTAATTAAACCGATGGAGGCGATTCCTATTATTCGCAAGATGCGCGCGCACTTCGCTGTTTTTCAATGCTGCACCGGAAGTAAGCGTAACGTATTCTTCCTTTTCTTTTTCATTCGCGCTATTCGGCCTTTGCAGCTCTGTCTCTGTCTGTCTCTGTCTCTATCTCTCAGTACACAGTAGCGAGTACAACATATGTCGAAAACCCGTGACCGATGATGTCGTGCATTCGGAAGCACTGCGTTATTTACTTGAATTATCGGCCTTTTTCACACCAATATGATTATCGAGAAAAACCGGTAGTATGGTATAAAGTTTGATTCTCTAAACGAGATTTTTATGATTCGACGAGTGTTTCGCGCAACTCGAAATAACGTGCGTAGTGTATAGACTCAACGGAAACTCGCGCTTACAAGATTCGAGTTAAAAAGTAACGAGCGACTCTATCTACGTACGCGAAACGGTTATTTTGTATATCGGCACAGGTATTTACCATATAAACACCATTAACGACGATTAAAAATCTCCATCGCTTTCTAAATAGTAATTTCGCGAGTTATCTAAACCTTGCAGCATTATTACTTGGGGGGATAATTGGTTAAAAATTGTTTCGAAGGATTAGTAGCGAGTCAGATCAGGTTTACCTGCATTATACTCCCTGCATTACCCGTACGAAAAATAAAATTGCATCCCGCGCGTTCTCTCGCCTAAAAGTCCTCGATGAGCAACTCGATGCGCAGCTCGATGTACAAGAGGTGGAAGAAGATCGTTGCTCCATCGAAGCCGGAAAGAAGTTCGATCTAGGAAATCGGATAGAAACGTCTTATCGTGGCTTTCCCGGGGTCAACGGGAACCCCGAGGATAGCGGAAGCCGCTCGTCTAGTCGTCCAAAGGCCGCGCTAGCGATACCGGATGTATCGATGTATTGTGCCAGAGGTAGTCGTAGCAGCAGGTGAGCTTCGAAGCCGCGGACCTCGGAGGAAGTGACGCGCGGCCTCTCCCCGACTATCGCTCCTCTCGTGCAACTCGCGCGCATAATGTAATTCTCGTACACACGGGCGCACCGAGTACCTTATTCATTCTAGCCTGGATGGAAACGAGTGTGGGTTCGTCCCCGTGTATACGTGTGGGTAAGCAGCCACCGGCGTTCGTGGGCAAGTTTTACGCGTTCTCACGCTCTCCTCCCATTCTCACCCTCTTGTTCTTACTCTCTTCGTTCCTTCTCTTTCGGCTCTCCTTCGCTACACCACGTGACCAGGCGTACACACAGACGGTAACCTCGAACATCCTTTCTTCGAGAGGTGGTTAGTTTTCATTGCTCCGGCGTTTCTACTTTTCTCATAACTGTTCGCGTTTCGAAGTCGAGGCTCGCTTTGTTTTATGCGCGCGTTAATAAGAAAATCGAACGGCCCATTAATGCGCGATTCGCGTACCAAGTTTATAAAATGCGATCCGACGCGAAATACCATCATCGAACCGAATAAACGGATTCGTGAAAAACAAAATTATTTTCCTAATTGCCTCGTTCGAACGCGCGCAAAACGAAAAGTTGCCTCGGCCGCTCGAAAGTCGAACAAGAGCAGCGTCACGATACGAGAAGAACGCGAGAGATATTATCCTCGCGCAAAAAGGAAAACACGGATCGATCCTAGCGCCGAAGCGTCGCACGCGCTCTGGGTGTAACGTCCAGGCTCCGTTCGGACGAGCCTCGCAGAAGAGGAAAAGGAGAGCGCATCTGAGGCGCGCGAGCGAGCGGCTTCCTAGTCGTAATAAACACCGGTGAAAAAGTACGACAAAAACCTGCTCGGCCTCGGGCGTCCCTCTCTCTCTCTCTCTTTCTCTGTCTCTCTCTCTTACTTACCGCGCGATACCACCTGTGGATCGAGCTTATTATACGCATGGCAGTGCGTGCGCTCGCCCCTTTTTTATCTCCGCCGCTCGCTTCTGCCTCTGGTTTCTTGTGTTAATGGGCTCAACTTCTTCCTTTTTCGCTTAATTCCTCGACCCGCTCCCTCTCGGCTTTAAGTATATATTCGCCGCTGCAGGACTCGCGTGTTTTGCATTAAGCGTAGCCGCGGCTTTGTCCCGCTCGGGAGTGGGACGGCTCTTATCTTATCCGCGACGACGAGAAGTCGAGCGCTTCCGAAGCCTCGCGGTCGCGAGAAAAGCCGCGATCGAAGCTCGGACGCGTGTCCGTTGCGCTCGATATAGAAATTTGCGCGGTAGCGATCCGGAATGGAGAGTACATCCATTACATATTGCGTTCTCGGGTGCAATTCGAAACGGATACCTTCCTCGCGATAACTGAAAATTAAGGTAATATTATTCGGATGAAAAACGGGTCGTTATGGTTTTTCGATCGTTACCTACGGTGGGAAACGATATGGAGCTCGATCGAGTTTCGGATGATACCGCAACAAAATATAATGATAGGTCCCGTTCGTATGGAAGCTCTTCTTATTTTCTCCGATCGTTACTTTATACAGCATGATTATACACGCGAGAATCAATTTAGTTTGCGCTCGGATCGAGTATTCTCCAAACCGATCGAGAGTCCTTTCGTTCCATCTTCAAGATCGATCTCCGTCCCTGGAGATTCCGCGCGCAAACGTCCGGCGCTTCCGGTGCAAGGATCGACTCGATCGCCGCGAATGAATGAACTCGTAGTGCACTCTCTCCCCCTTTCTACTGTTACAGAAAAAGAAAGAGTCGCTCGAGAGTATCTCGCTCTCACTCTCTCTCTAAATGCGCGGCGCGTCGCCGTAAACCACGACAGCGTCTCTCCAAGGCATTTCATTCATAAAACGAATCTGTTGCGCTCCTTCTCTCTCTCTCTCTCTCTCTCTCTCTCTCTCTCTCTCGCTCGCTCTCGACCGCGATTCATGGTGGGAGTAACACTCGAAGCCAAGACTGCTCTCGCTCGTTGGGTTCGCTAATTCACTGGTAGCTCGCCTAGTACTGTCCCACTCTTTCTAATCGTTAGAGTCCGAGGGGAAAAGAGAGGAAGATGCAGCGTGCGCCGTTTCTTTTACGGTCCGTTATTATTCCCTCTCTCGCTCGCGGCTAGCAAAATCGTTGCGCGAGCATCTCACTCTCTCTCTCTCTCTCTGTCGACTCCGACGTTTCTCGAGGGCGCGAGTTATCCAAGCACTCCCACTATACACCTCCCTTCCCTGTATGCGCGTGAATTATGCACGAACATGTAACGAGGTCCCGTGATACTCTTCGTTGCCATCAACGCGTTACAAGTTTTCCGGCGCGATTCATGCGTAAAACACTCTCCCTCTCACGACTCTTTTATTTTTCCTCCTCGCGATCTCTCGTCTCTCCTCGCGTTCGGCTCGATCTCGCGTAAAACTCGGCTCGGATGCGCTATCGGTAGCCGGGGGAATCGACGTTTACAGGATCGGCATTGTTCGCGGATCTCGTTTATCAACAATGCCGAAGGAGGGGCGACGAGAAGAGCGCGGAGAGCGAAAAGACGAAGAGACGAAGCTCCGATCCGTTGATTATCATCGAACACGACAGTTCTTACACGAGTCTCGCGCGAGCTCATGAATCGCCGTCGCGGCCGAGCGCACGAAGAAGACGCGGGAGACGAGGAAAGCGAAGAAGGCGAAGAAGGCGAAGGAGGCGAAGGAGAAGACGAAGGAGACGCCGAGGAGGAGGAAGGGGCTCACGCGCAGAAAGGAAGAAGCGGAGCCATCTCTCAGTGCACGCCGGTGCACGTACGCAGCGAGCGGAGAGCCACTCGGAGCGCGCAGTGTATTTTCGGTCTCCTCCGGGACCGCTCCGGGAGTTCAGGATCGCCCGGCGCCCTCGTGGCCTCTCGCGGGGCTTCCCCTTCCAGCCGGCGTCCGCGTGTCGGCGCTCGGCCTCCTCGCTCACCTGCCGAGCGGCCGATACGCATTAACGAGGAGAGCGCGCGCGAGGCTCGCCGGGTTGCGAGAGAGCTTCGTTGTGCCGTGTGCGCGAACCAGTGACCCGGGGTGGGAGGAGGACCGAGGCCGACGGTGAATCCCGGCGCCCGGTCGATGCCGCGCCCGAGGAACCCGGCGACGACGGGGTTGGGAGGCGGATAGGCGCCAGCCCCACCACCTCGCCTCCCCGTTGTTGACTTTTATCCGAGCCTCCCCCACCGACGCCCGCCCCCTCCGCGACCTTCTCCAGTGCAGTGCGCATCGCCGAGGGAGACACCCATGTACGTGGATTACGGAACGGCCGAGGCAGCTCACGGCGGCATGGGAATCAAGGCCATGAAGCCCTTTGGCAGACCCAGAGGTACCCTAGGTGCGCCACCGACGTCGTTACCCTTCCTCCCGTTCAACTGCGAAGCGTACTACGCGTAACTCCCAACGACTAAGAGAGAGAGAGAGAGCGCCGACGACGCGTTGCATCGTTCGTCACGGGAGCGTCACTTTTGAGAGCCGATTCAGAGAGCCGATTTTTAGAGCCGACGGGGCGACGGCCGAGCGTCGAAAGTGCGGTTTCGTATAAACGGATGATTCGCGATGATCGGCTCTTACGCGGACCGATCGATGGGAACACGAAACGAGAGTCGAGATCGGTTGAGAACGCGAGAAGCGAATCGCCCCTCGAACAAAGAGGCAACTACGCTCGCACCGGTGCGATTATCCGAACCGTGGCCGAAAGAAAGTGTAAACCCGTTGGAGGGAAGGAACGTACAAAGAAGCCATAATCGTAACGAAAAAACCGAGATTTTTTGCAGGTCGGTTGCGCGCGCGCGCGCGCGTTTCGTGCGTACGCGCACCGGACAATTAAAGGTACGTGAAAGTTATGCCTTTTCATACACGAGAGGTACTATCACTCGTGCCGGATAAGCGTTGGAGCGGAATAGGCTCGGGCGACGCAGCTCGAATCCTCGTCGATACGCGCGCGTAACGTTGCGCCGATTTTTCGCCCGTAACCCGATTGTGCGCTGCTCCGTCTACGGCTTGTGCGTGAGAGCAAAGCGCGCGCGAGTCCCTAAAGGAAGACCCGCTGCCATCTGGCGGTGGATTGGGCAAACCCCCCGCGCAAACTTTTATCAGGGAATCGCGGACACCTCCACCTCGACTTTCCTGCTTTAGCGAAGATTTACGAAACCGACTCCGAGTTCGTTCTGGAATTTAGAATTTTGTCGACGTCGTTACCCGTTGAATTCTCTCGTTCGATGTTCGTAATTTCTACTGCCTTTTAAACCATCGATAGTCCGGCGCTCGCAGCTCGTATATACTTACTCGCGCGTGAATCACGTTCACTGGAAGAAAGTAGCATATACAAATAATGCAACAAAAGCGCTATTAAGACGAAGAAGAAGGAGCAAAAAAATTTTGCGTTGGTCGTTGTGCATACAGCCGCGCTCGCGCGTACAAGACTTCAAACACTAGTAACCGCGCGCAACATCGCCGAGAGCGTAATCAAGAAATAATGGTCTTTAATTTACGTACGTGCGCATAATTCAAGGATATAAGAAACTTTCGAACGTGAACCCGCAGAACGAGACTCGTAGGACAATGAAATCAAAAGTCGGAGGCCTGTATGAAGCGCCCGGGCGAAACCACTGAGAACGATGGAGTTTTAATCAGTAGGACTTGTGGCGCGCGAGTACGATAATATAAAAGGTCGACAGGGAGAGAGACACAGAGAGAGAGAGAGAGAGAGAGAGAGACCGGGGGAAAGATAAAGAACAACGAGAGATAGAGAACGAGACTGCTGATAGAAGAAAGACAAGCGAGAGAGAAAGAGAGAGAGAGAGAGACAATTGTGTCCTCGTTAGCGCGTGTACGCATACGTCGAGAAAAGTCTCGTCTTTTATATGCCCCAGGAAATATTGTATTCAGATTAACCGAAAGTATAGTAAAATCAAAAACTTATTATATATTTGTAAGAGAAAATTTTTCGAGCGTTAAAATGTCTTTCTTTTTTCTTCCGTTTGTTATTGTGGTTTATGTATCCACGATAATTATAGCTAATAAATGAGAATATTTTGGAATCTCATTAGAGCTTCGAACGACGACTCACTAATATATTATTATGCATTATTTTAATCGATGAAACATTTACATACGATACTAATTTGACCGTTAATAAATTACAATGTACGGTGTTTTTGAATACGCGAGCAATTATTAAAATAAAAACTTCATAATACCGTATCGCATTCTTTCGAATACATCGAAAATAATTAGAATTTATTTGAAATATGGAATTCGTTAACGAGATATATGGTTTATAAATCAAGTCAAAAGTATAGTCGGTATTGGCAATTGGATAAAAACCGATAGACCGAATCGATGAAATGTTTTAACCCAAATAGACTCGAAGAAGGCTTCGATAATTTTATTACGTCCTGGCGTAATATAGTAGTTTGAAATCGGTCCGAACCTCGGCTAAGAAAATCGGTATTTTTGCAAAAACGATCGGAAGGCGCAGCGATTCTGGTTCGGATCTCTCTCTCTCTCTCTCTCTCTCGAGAAAAACGCTTAATGATAATATAAACGACGAATCCGAGTCACGAAAACAGATGGCAAAGTCTACCGAAAGCCGCATAAACTCGACTCCTTAAACAAGCCGCAATAAGTGGCGCGATACGGCGCACAATGCTCCTCGTTATCGCGACAAAAAGAATAGTAGCAGCACGCGTCCTTAATCTCGCCCCGAGAACTCCGATAAAAACCGCAGCGCCGGTCAGTCTACGTATTCCGCGTAAAGACAGAGCGATGGATGGAGAGGCGGCGAAAGAAGAAAGGACGGAGACGGCAGAGGAACCGGAGGGAAATAAAGAAAGAAAGGAAGAAAACACGCCTCCGTGTCCGCCGAACGCAAATGCGCGCGTCTCCGACTTGGAAAAAACGCGCTTCGTAACTCGAATCCTCCCCCGGCCGAAGCCGAGATAGAAAACGAACGTTTTTCTCTGCTTCCGGTGTAGCCCGAGATTTAACGGTCCGCTCGTTCGTTTGTCGACGCAAGCGTCGCGCAACCGTCCTCGTCCTCGTCCTCATCGATGTCCGGCTAGTGCATTATCAGAGAAACGAGCGCGTGTTCGAGGGAGATATGCCCCCCGGCGATAACGACGTGCTGCTACTTTCCTGCAGATCACGGCGTTGCTCACGCCTACGGATCCGAGCACTTTTTCGCTCCTGTTCCTCCCCTCCCGTCCTGGGAATTCTCTTATACGATAATCGCTTCTGCTCAGGGCGGAATTCGCTTTTTCCAGGCAGAAAACTACCTTTAGGAATTGGAACGGCTTCTGAGCGCCGGAAAAAATCATTTTATTCGAGCGGAAACCTTTTGAGCGGCGCCGCTAATTGCGCGAAAAAAATGTATCCTGCGAAGAAAAGTACGCCAAGAGCCAACTTCATCCCGAGTTCATTGAATTAATTATTATAAACGCAAGAGTTTATTCAATGAAAGTTTTTTCCCTTCGATCTGTATTACATCTTTCGCCATACGTCAAACATCGGTGCCAAGTCCAACTTATAAAAATACTGGTTTTATGGACGTACTTGTATAAAACTTGTAGCTCGCATTATTTCCCGCGGTCGTAAAAAATTGTATAATCACACATTTCCGAGTATCAAGACGCGTTCCCGCGCGGGAAGATCCTTAAACTTAGCACCACTAAAATTTTAATTAAAGACGCGCAATACTTTGGAGCGAGCAGTAAGAGACAGACAAGGCTGTAAAGATTCAATTACCTCGGCGTAATCATCGACGGTGTTGTCGTCGTCGTCGTCGTCGTCGTCGTAGTCGTCGTCGTCGTAGTCGCCGTCGTCGTCGTCAGCGTCGACGCCTTGGTTGTCTTCTTTGCCGTCGTCGTCGTCGTCGTCGTCGTAGCCACTCGTGAGCTCTCGTAATAACGAAAAATCCTCGATGAGGCGCTCGCGTTCTTTCCCCTCCATTTGCCCGCTAGGTACGTGCATCGTGTGCCGATCGTGATAAAGGCGCCGCACACGCACACACGCAGGCACACGGACAGGGCTCCCCTCCCCCAAACCTTCAGGATGATGCGAAAAATTGGACAAAAAGCTCTCGCCATTTTCTTCGCGCGCTCTCGGCCGTTCGTTCGCACACTCGGTTTTCATCGGCGTACGAACGTTGGCTTCGTACGCGCATTCGTGTCATGCGATGCCCTTATACATGTATTCATGGCGGCGAGAAACGCGCAAATATTATAACGAGAGAGTCGCAAGGCGGTGGTACGGCGCGAGCAAAAAATAATTGAATATTAAATTTATGATTTATTAAGGCCATTGTTTTCGAGAACGCGCGAGAGACTATGTCTACGCTTATGCCGACTTTTTTTTCTTCTTTTCTTTTTCCTCTTTATCGCGATAAAAAGATATTACGGTGGCAGAGTCTACGGACGCATTCGTGTTAGTATCCACGTACGTTACGTGGATGTGTGTGGTAGATGGGGCTTCGTCAAATTATACGTCATTAAAAAGATTGGAGCAAATTAAGTGTATGTACATGGGCCTAGAAAGAAGCGACGAGTCAATTGCTAGAAAACTTGAAAATAAGAAGACGAGCGTAATGCCCTTCGGTTCACCTTAACTTTGGAGCTAATAGTGTGTAATTTGTTACATAAAATGTTATAAAGACATTCAAGGTTATAATAATTTTATAAACAAGAGCAATTGTCAATGTATTGTATTCTACCGCGAGTACAAAAATTAATATATAAGGTAACGTTGAAAGTTTTACGAGTATAAATATTACAATATATAAAAACATGGTAACGCGAAGAAAAATATGCTTAGTTGTCGTACGCGGTTGGTATAAATATTCAAAATGACGTACGGTAATTCTTGGATGTACGAGCGTGTAAAACGCAAAAAACCACCTTATCAAAACTTTTATTCGGTACTACGCCCCGAGTTTATTAATAACGAAGCAAAAAATACATTATTCAAGATTCTTTTAAAGGAAAAAATAAATGAAAAATGAAAAGAAACATCAAAGGTTCATCGATTAACGAAATGAATTTCCGTTCGAAAACTCGAAAACTCGAACTAATATCGCATACATTACCCGAAGTAATTTCGAAAAACCTGTCTTGCGGCAAATAGAGAATCGAAGGATAAATTTCGTCGGAAGCCGTCGATCGCCGACTCGAGTTCATCGGTCTAACGAGAAGATCGAGGCGCGACGACGTTAAAAGCATATGTATTCGTACGTAATAAAACGTCGTCGACTAGAGGCGGCGCCCCTCGACGCTCGGGACTCGCGACAGGTGCAACGCGCCACACAAACGAACTGTCCGCGATATTTAAGTACCTCGAAAAGCTTTGATACGTCCCCGAGTCCGATCTCCTACGCCTTCCATATGCCGAAATAAAACCCCGACGTTACAGCCGTTCCTTTTTAACGAACGCTTTACCGAGTGCTTTACCGAGTGCTTTACCGAGTACTTTACCGAGGGCTTTACCGAGTACTCGAATAATTACAATTGGATTTACCGCAATTACATTTGCGGGGACGTTCAATTAAAGAGGATTGCCCCTCGTAAGAAAGACGCGCAAAGCTCCGACGAGCGTCTATTCACGCGATACAAAGGCGGGATCGATCGGAGCGCTTGGACCAGCGCCTCCGAAGATGATTTTAAACTTATTTTGAAATTCAAACGGCTCCGGTGTATCGCGTACCTCGGCTCGAAATCGGACGTTAGGCAACGCCGGCAATTAGCCAAAGCCTCGAATCAATCAGGAGCGGTTAGCGATGAATTCCGCGAGGCGCATTCCAGGCGTCGATCCCCGCATCCCCGGATCGGTGATTATCGTTCACGCAAGTGCCGTCGAGGGAGCACTTAAAGCCATAAAAATCAGGGCTCGATAATTGGCCCCGTCGGACAGCCGCCAATCAATCGATAAAGAGCTCGGAATGAAGACGCGCGAGTCGAGGCTCAGGGGATGACGATGGTAGTGATTGATGGCTCGCAACGGGTAGTCAACAGGTGTAGGGACAGGACGACAATACGCAGGGACGCGCAACAGGTAAGCGCCTCCGACAAAAGGGCCACTGCCACCCCCTCGAGGAGGGGGAGACGCGCGTGCAGCTATTCGACGGTGGAAGAACCTCGGAGCGACTCACCCCTTCGTCCTCTCGTGCCGAGGGGGACGCCCCGAGCCCCGATGGGCGGATTACGTTATTGGAAAACGACTCCGATTCCCGGGCTTTTATTAACGCCGATATTTATTTAACGCACGCGCTTCTGCATAACGCGGATCAGCGAGAGCAAACATTTACTTTAATAACTAACTTTATGAACTTTCCTTTTCAATCTTGCGCGAACGCGCTTTTTTTTCTCCTTCGTCCGCAAATAACATATCCGGACGGGTAATTGTTCGTGATTGCAAAGTTTATTTAGAACGGAGAGAAAAATAACCGTTTAACGGAGTATTTATTGTGAAACGTGGCGAATGAAAATTACTCGCGTTCGATAAGACCAAGGCGCGCGTGCCAATGTATTCTCGCCGGGTGCGGACGGAAATAATCTTTTCGAACGTTATTATATTTTCAATTCAACGAGTTGCGTAGAAGCCCCTAAACGCAACTGCGATCCCGAGGTCGGTACACTCGATTTTGCGCTAAGGTGCCTCGCCCGCATCTACCCAACACCGCCTCGAAGGAAAGGAAACAGCGGAACCTTTCTCGACCATTCGTTTCCCGAATAATCGTCGCGTTTCTCCTTGCGACCGTTTACGTTCCTTGTAGCTAAGGAGGTGTAATTAACGCGGAACTTGTAACTTCTCAACGACGTTTTCCCGACTGTCCCGCATGACAAGTTTGCCTACGTCCGTCCGTTGCTCGAACTCGTGAGAATAGTCTGCGAGGTAGAGAATCTCATTCGCGAGTTTTCGAGTCGATAGACAAAAAGTGTCCGACCGCTGTTAACGAGACCTGCGGATTGTTGGAGTGATCGATGGTTTGCAAACGATGCGAACAGGATGAAGAACAACCTCCCTTTTCCATCGGCGTAAAAATGTTGCGAAAAGACGGTTCGATGTTTTTCTTTAGGTGAAAACAAACGAGATGAAAATATTTAAAAATGTATAAGCTTAACGATCGGACGGTTTCCGTGCACTTTTTCTTTAATAAAGTAAAATGTTTATGCATTACCGTGTTTAATTAATTTATCGACGATAAATTTCAATCTTCGATATAAATTAAAAATAATAATCGACCTCCGTAAAATTAATATGGAATACACATTTTTATCGTTTTTATATCCAATCGATTTTCCAATAATAATAATAAAGCAATACGTACTTTCCTCGAAGCGATAGATACATCAAAACCGTCTAGAATATCCATAAAATGTTCCTCCGTATCGCAGCGGCCATTTGGCGCCATATTCGCGCGGAAATATTTGCTAAAATACGTTGGAGCGCGCATTATCGTAAAATAAGGCATTGGTCTACCGAGTTGAAACTTTTGAAAAGCAATGTACGTTTAAGTATCGCCTGCCCTTCGTAGCATCGCGGCAACGGCTCGCAGTCGAACGAATAAGCGAGCAAGATAATCGTCGAAAAACAAGGCTCGAGGGCTCGGCGAGTTTTCGAAACGATATCACCGTTGTCGACGTTCGCGGTGGTTGACGGGCAAACGACTCTTGGCGATAGCGAAGCGACGATATTTCTTTTTAACGTCCCGATGTCAATTAAGGTTATACTCGTACACCCGTGTACAAAGGAAATGCTCATCTGCCGTGGTTGTATTATAATTAGTCCTCGATGATACAAGCACTTCTCAGAAAAAAAAAGCCTCCGCTAATATGGAAATTTATGCATAGCAGCTACCGAAGCGAGGTTAGGTGTCGGCTGACCTCTGTCGAACGGGTCAGCCTTTGTGTATTAACATTTTTAAAACGACGAGTCGAGCGCATTCGCGGCGATCGGCCCGCGACTCGAAACCGCACACAAACTTCGATTTCTTTTTGTTCCGATCGCTGCCTCTCTATATTTCTATATCTCGTGCGTCGAGTCCCGTGATGCCATTGCCCGGCGATTTCGATGCGCATTATGCTAAGTGCGTCATTTGTGTGCGCCTCTCTTCCATCCACTTCTCTTATTACAACATATTCTTACATTTTTACCTCGCGTTCGATCGCTTAAATATACTAATTCTTCCCTCTTTCACTTTAATCGACGTTAAAGGCATTAAAATTTTACGTATTCCTAATTTTACATGCTGAACATTATTTATCGTTATCGAAACCGAGCGCTTCAGCTACTTTACAGATAAAGTAATTTACCTTTCTCATATTTAAAATTATTCGACTATCGACTTTCCGTGTTTCACGTTCTGTTTACGATTTCATTGCTTACAATTTCACTAATACTTATTTTAATTCTTAAAAGGTTTTACACTTTTTTTTCTCCTTCTTCTGCACGTAAAAGATTAAATAGATCTTACGAAATTCATAAAATCAAATTCAGCCGTATTTAAGTTTAATAAATTCTATTTTATAGATTTTAATTGGTTGTTTCGAATCTAACTCGAGATAATTTTATAACGATTTTAAGCCTTTCACTTTAACAACTGTAACACTGTTACTCCATCATTGCCGTTTTATTTAAATTAAATTTTAATAAGAGTAAAAATAAATAATACGAATCTTAAAGCATTTTTATTAGCCTTGATAATATTAAGATCTTTCGTTTCAACTTCTTATTACTATTTTTTATGCGTGTAGTGACCTGCGAATTAAAATAGTATTTTACTGGTATTCGATTACAAACTTATTTTCATAATTATCTTACATTGTATTAATTTTTTCTTTTTCAATGTATTTACCTTTCGAAATAAAAACGGAAATTAATTAACGTGTACATTTTAAAATAAAGATAAAATTGAGCTAATTTTGTAATGTTATATCAGCGTAAATGATCCGAATTATATTTTTTATCTGCCCTACCCACGTAAACGTATATTTAATTAAGCTCCTCTTTTTAGTCTTTTCATTCTCTCGCGACCTCAAAAAACAACTAAGTTTTTCGCTTGCTAGTAACCATTGTATTGTGATTTGAATATCTCGATGAAAAAAAAAACGGTATAATCGCGGCTGACCTATGAATAAGTTCATGTATATAACTGTTGGTCAAGAATATACTTGTTTCATAGAAGTTAAACCATGTACCGTAGGTTTTCATAGTTCTTTTAATTTATAATATAAACTGATTCTATTAACGTTTATTTATATCGTATATTTTATTTTATCTTTAAAAGTACATTTTAAAAAATGCAAAACGCTTTAAAAAATTATTCATTATTGCGTTGTAGTTGGTGTAACTCCATTATTGAATATTCATTTTATAAAAGAGAAAGTTTTTATAACAATGAAAAATTTAGTAAACGCTTCTATTCGAAAAACGCAATATCATAAATAAGATAAAACGGTTGAATATTTTAGTTTTATTTCTGTATACTATTTAAACAGGGTTTTGAAAAGCTCGTTAAACTTCGGGCTCGAATTTATAAAATAACAGCCTTGAATTTCGATAAAATTAATCGTGGTCAAAACTTCTTTGATACGCGATTGTTTATTACAACTCGAAACGTTAATTTTATTTTCTATTCGTAGCGTTCTCGATATAACAATAAAAAATTTATAAACTAGATATCCCAAATAAAACTTTTACAAAAATAAATTTAAATACATTTATAAGTATGATGTTAATTTATCGAAGTTACAATTAAGAACAATGTCGTCGTACAAAACACGAGTACGACGAAGAAAAAAATATGCGCTCGACGATAACGATAAAGCGCGTATCATAAGAGTAGCAACGAACGAGATATTCCGTCATCGCCATCGCATCGAATATACTTACGAAAGGGTTACTCGAAAAAGTGCTGATTTACATCGACTGAATATTTATGTGAATTTCGTTCAACTCCGAGTCTTGTTCCCACTAACAACGCAATTATTTTTGGAGCTCGTCGCGAGCCTAACGAGCCCCAAAAACAAAAGAAATCCTATCGAAATACCTCACCTATTCCCCGTCTTAATTCTCGAGCAAGCTGAAAAAAAAAAAATAAAGAAAACAACAAGACAAGAGATACGCGAAACGTTCCTCGAGTCGGCGGTTGACTTTTCACATGTGCGCGCATACCCGCACTCTCGCGCACTTGCTCGCCGAAGCATAACGGCCCGAACAAGGACACCCTAAGGTCCCCGATACACCTGCGAGCCCGCGCGATCCCATTAGCGACGACGATGCTATCGAGGCTAGCCAAACCGCCCCTGCGAGCGTCGCAACGTCGGCGCACCTGACGCGCCCCGCGAAGTCTCCGCACACCCTGTGAGAATCGCCATTAACTCGGCTTCTCACACGCGAGCTTCCCCTCTCCGCCCCCGCGTTTCTCTCAGCCCGCAGACCAACCCCTTCAGACGGGCGTTTCGCTCCGCCGCCTCGGAAATCTCGTTGGATGCGCCTTTACTTCTTTTTTTTTTTTGCGTTTTGGGCTTTTCCTCCTCTTTACGGCTTCTTGACTCCGAGGCTCGAGAGAGATTCACTTCTTTCGAGGTTTGAAGTCGGAACGTCGCTTGTTTCGCGGGAACGCGGTCGACGAGTGTTTTCGGAGGAATGGAGGAATATCCATATCGCTGAATAGGTATGATCCTTAAACACGAGCTAATAAACGACGTTCGTCTACTCTCTGTTGTAGATATTCCGGCGCAAGTGCCACCGCTTACACCTGGAACCAACAAGAAGATGACCGAGGCCTTGAAGGCCTCCTTCGCATCGTGGGAAAAGGAACAAATTCGCCTCAACATAACCAAAGGTCAGTACACGCACGCTCGACGCACAATGCGCCGAGACGCCAACGCCGCCGTCGCCGCCACCGCCGCCGCCAACACCGCCGCCAACGCCGTCGATGCGAACAAAGCGCCACGGTTTGCATTATAATTTCGCATTATGCGCATGTCGCCCGCGCGAAAACTCCGGGAGTCCGCAATTAAGAGCAAACGGGAGTTGGGTGTTGCGATGGGATCTTGGAGGAGACGTCCACCGAACCTCGTCGAACCGCGTTGAAAGTTGGATCTCGTACGCGTTGTTTTTCGGTCTCGTCGATGATTTCGGTCGCGATGCTTTCCATCGTCGAGGTTCAATGCGAAAAGTAACAACGCAATCGCTACCGGCTTATTAAATTTCTATCTAATGTCATACCAAGGCTCGTTCGAGCCAATAACGTTGCTTCGTAAAAAAAATACTTCGCGCGGCTATGGAATTAAAATATGTATTGCTACACAGAATTTCAATTAAAAGTCACGTAAACGTTATTAATCACACGTGTGCCTGTCGCTACACATAGATAACCCCTTTCATCTATCGTGGAACGCTCGCATTTTTTTCACCAGCACATTCACGCGATTGGTCTCGCGTGTCTAATTCCGACGTACCTCTATGCACTCCACACACGTGTCGAGAAATTCAATGCACCGGGTGCACGTACTCGATGAAGGTAGGTGTATAGGAGCACCGGCTGCGTAAATATCACTTGTCGCACTTTCATCTGTGCGAGTTTGGTGAAATAAAAAGGAAAAAAGAATCGAATGGAATCGCGGGGAAAAGCATCCTTTCTCTTTCTCTCTTTCTCTCTCTCTCTCTTTCTCTCTTTCTCTCTGTTGCTTTTAAGTCGTAACCAACGCGTGTAGATTCGCACACGGCGGAGGTACGCGTTCACTGTTACGCGGTTCACAGAGGTCACAGGCAAATTGATCTTTCCCTCCGTCCCTCTCTCGCTCGCTCTCTTCCCCTTGTCAGGACCCGGAGGGTAGAGCTAGCGAGCGAGCGAGAGAGACACGAGAGCATCGCGAACGGAAGTATCGTCACACCCGCCTGCCTCTGAATGCGCATACCGGATGTGTGGCATCGGCTCCCCATCAAGAGCCCATCAAGCATCGCCGTGTTCACGATTCCCGCGCGCGAGATACACACGAGGAGAGAGAGACCGAGTTATGGCGTTGTGTGCGACGTGCGTGCGATGCGATTCGGTGCACCGGCGAGTTCACGGAGGGCCTGCCTCTCGAGCACCGAGTGGACAGAGTTGGTGGAGGTGGAGGTGGAGGAGGAGGTGGAGGAGGAGTGAGTCTCGCCCGATGTACACCGATTAGATGTCTGTCGCTCTCCGGCGATTGTTGCGCGTTAAGATTCGCAGGAGTGATGCAGTTTTTTTTCAATCGCGCTGTGCATACGTGCATTATTTATACCCTGGCTGCTTTGTTTCTCGGCTATCTTTATTGCCGCGCGACATTTTTCTTTCCCCGTTACGATATCGCTTAGCCCCATCGCTCACACATTGTAACCAGAGTACACATTTTTTAAAATACTTTCTCTATTAACAGCGCGTTTCTATCGAGAACAAAAGCCGAAATTAATGCATCTCTTTAAGCGCTCGATTTATTCAAATGCTTTCAATTGTTAATCGAGCCGCGTGCATTTTTTCCTTTTCCTCTTTTTCTCTACTTTTTTTTTTTGTAATACAAATTTCATTCGAATGTAGTACGTTAATGCGATTCCTAAGATCCCCTTCGATGGGAAGCAAAGTTAAAACCAGTTTTCCGAGCAAATGCCCGATGCGCCGAGCTCTAAGCTCGTTATTGGACGCAACTACGTCAAATCAAAGGTGAAAACGGACGAAAAAGGACATAATGAGAAGGAAGTGAGCTAGAGGAGAGACCGTGGACGGCGGGAGGGAGAGGGGAAGGCAAAAGAGGGCCAACAAAAGAGTCTGTTAACAGAGCCAACAAGAATCAAGCCGAGCAAACATCGGTACGCGATCTTCAAATATCGGCGGGCTCCTTTGATCGTCTCCACGGCCATTAGAAACTGCACGCCTCCGTCTCTACCTTTCTACCTCTCGTTCGTCGCTCGCGCCCAGCTCGTCGCACCTTTCCTCGCGCATGTTTGCCGTCCGTGACCGCGAGTATTCCCCGAGCAAAGTCCTTCGCTCTCTCTCTCTCTCTCTCTCTCTCTCTCTCTCTCGCTCACGAAATTCATTCATCCCGTGCACACGCGTCACTACGCACAGCTCGTTCTTCGCGTGTGTGGAAAAAAGCGCGAGGATGTAGATGAGATTTACGAAACGACGTCTGGAATTTCGAGTGACTCGCGTTCCCTCGGTTTCGAGTATGTTTAACGCGGTAATTTGCATTTCTTTTTATTTGAATTATCATGGCTATTGGCTTTGGTTTCGTTGCGACGAGTCTCCTCGCGATACGGATGATAGCGATCCGCTGCATAGCGATTCCTTGGTAGATCCGACCGCGACAACGAGATGCAATTTTTCGTAGTCGCTCGGTGAAATATCGCGATTCGTCGTTCGAAAGGATATTTGGAGCGTTTTCAATGAGTGAATCCGCGATATGTTAATTACACCGCACGTACGCCGATCGTATAAAAGCGAACCTTACCTATTTAGCCGTGATTGCGGGAACACGGAGTAAAGATACGCTACGGAAACAATGCGCTATAATGTCACGAGCCCGTCAACATGGGCGTGCACTGGTAGTCGCACCTTTCCTCTCTCTCTCTCTCTCTCTCTTTTAAGCACATACACCAGTACATTGACTCTGGTTCTTTTATTCATATATTTTATCTGACATCATAACTAGAACTCCGTGTCTTTTCTATTCTTGTTAAATTGTGTGTAATTCGCTAAATAGACATAGCTTTAATATAAACACGCTGGGGAAATTTTACCTTTTTCCAGAGATACGTATATGTATTTGATGGATTAGTCATAGATTTTTTTTTATAAATTTTTGTAATATTACCAATCAAGTAAACTCAAACTTTACACAATAGTTTTAAAAATATCCTCTATTTTTTGAGGTCGATATGCTCTTTACTCTTCAAATAATAGTCGTGATATAGTTAGTTATCTTGATATATTAGTACTTTTTGTCTATGAATACGACAGGCACTGCTGAAATTCAAAATTGTATTCAAAATCATATTCAAAATAAATTCACGTAATTAGCTTGGTATTTATTAATTTGAGAATAATGGATTTTTTTTAAGATGGAAGATAACTTCGAAATCATAATAAACTTTAGTATCAACGATCGTATTAATTTTCAAACGAACATAATTCACAAAATACAATATTTTTTACGATTATATTTTAGATCCTCGGCAGTGGTCGGAATCCGCGGTGGCGAACTGGATGCAATGGGCTATCCGTGAATTTTCTCTGGAGGGTGTAGCGATGCAACCCTGGCAGCACATGACCGGGAAGCAGATTTGCGCAATGGGAAAAGAATCATTTCTGGCTCGCGCCCCTGTATTTATGGGCGATATACTCTGGGAGCATCTTGAAATACTTCAGAAAGGTAACGTATCGCAAATATTTTCGTATCAATGAAAGCGAATTTTTTGAAAACTACGTTGATGTCCTGTGTGATGTCCTTTATGTAAATTGTAAAAATTATTGAATATTTTAATAAAACGACGATGAGACAAGCACAAAATTGGACGATAATTAATGGAATTCCTGATTGGTTGGTTAGATATACAAAAAATCGAAGGTGAAATACAAATCCTTCTTTTGAAACGTATAAAAAATAAAAAAGAATTGTTTCTTCAAAATTAAATTCAATTTAAAATCGTAGATAAACTAAACCCAGAATTTCTGAATTGCATTTAGTTAAATTTTAGTGCGAACAACTTGACGTCGGAAAAAAATATATCAAAGGCAGAAAATCGATAAAATTCAAAGTTATTCATTATATTAACTATATTAATGCATTTAATCGTTTTTCTTATTTTAAAGACATTTAAAATAGAGATATCCTTTAAAATATTTTCAAATTACAATAAAAGTTACGAGTGACTTTCATTAATACTAATCTTTTAAAACTCGTAAAATTTTATTTTTTCACTAAAATATCTCTTACTTAAAGTATAATATAGATAAGATAGACATTGTTAACTTATTTGCTTTTGTCTTTAAAGTTATGTTAGAAAATTTTCGAAAGCCAACGATTCTATCAAACGGATAGTTGTAAAATATTAATTTTTTACATAAAAATATGTAATTTCTCGAAAACTTTTACATATTAATTAATTATTGGGATATTATATAATATTATGCTAATAATTAAGTTAACTGTATGTATATAAATTTATCATTATTAGATGGATATTCAAAATAATTTAAATTATATTAAACCTTTTTGTCTTTGTTTTTCTTATTGTATTAATTATATTCTTTCTAGAATATTAAATGATTAACAAATAAAAATTTACATCGTAATTTTTAAATTCAGCAAAATTATTTAAAAATCTTCCATAGTATTTTGTGAACGCACGCTTCGCTAATTTCTAATTCACTCGATCGATTAGGCTTTTACTCGAAGAATTAAATGTTTCCAAAGCTCGGAAAATACATTTTGCAATTTGATCAGTCAACCTGGCAGGTCGGTGTTGAATTAGTTCTGAAGAATAGGTACAAAAAAATAAGATCCGTTCGAACGCGCGTTATTTAAGCATTCGTTTCCGTATCAATGAACGCGTCATATAGCCTTTCGGAACAAGTGAAATGCACGAAAAGAAACGCGAGTGAAAAAAGTTACATCGTGAGCGCAACACGAAAGGAAACGTAACAGAGGAAGTTTAGCGAGTGTCTATAGGCAGAGTAGTAATGCACGAAATAAAAGAATAGAAAAAGATGCACTATATATATATATATATATATATATATATATATAGATAGATAGATATTTGACGTAGGCGACGGTACCTTCACACAACATCCTGTTGTGACTCGGTAAAAATAGATCATATTTCCGTAAAATCGCGATATCTCATCCTCTCCCGCATTTTCTCTCTCTCTTTCTGGTGCAACAGGTAGACGATCCGGCACACGCGGAATGGGAGAGAATGGAGCAAAAAGCACAATGATGCGTACAGAATAACGACTTGGGCAAGTAAAGTACGGGGGGGCGAGGCGAACGCATTCAATCGGCGCCTCGGACTTTTTGTGCTGCACGCTATTACTCCCTCGAGAGTTGAGAGATAGGTTCTAGGGAGGGTGGGAGAGAGAGAAAGAGCGAGAAGAAAAAAAGAGCGAGCGAAGAACAAGAGCCATTGAATCAGCTGGCAGTCCGGAAATACTACCGAGAGTATAATGGAGCACCGATATACCATTTCATTGGTTTATATACCATATTACGAGGTCGCAATGCCGTCGTGGTACGCAGGGTGGATTCGGCGATGGTGTCGATGGGCCACGTGCTTACGCAAATCGACCTTTATATGTATTATTGAGGCACCCGGAGACGCCGTTGATGCCCTTTTTTCCGTTCACAAATGAATGAAACGAGAACCTTCCAGTTTACATTCGTCTATTGACAAAGTACACGGAGTGTTCGATGGGAGCACCTTCATTGAGCAGTCCGACCAATTTTTTTCCTTTCTCTCTCATTGAAGAAATTTTCTGTCGATTTTAATAAAAGGAACTTTGCTCCAGAAACATTCCATGGATCCTTTTCCGTAATTTAGAGAGCTGCTCAACTGACAGCTGAATTCGTTAAAGGGCATTTTTTATTTATCCAAGCAATATATTTGTAATGCGTTACAGATTCTTTGATCGCTCGGTGTTTTGTCCAAAATGATTATTTATCTTTTCGTTCCGATGTATTTCATTCGTTTAACTCGCGTTCCGTAACAGATTAATTTGGTCGATCGTGCATTCCTAAAAAAGAAGGATCCACCTGTTTTCCCAAACCCGCGTTCTCGAACTCTTTATAACAAAGTAAAATCTTCAAGATAAATAAGACACTCGGTAAATACTTTCGATACTTTCGCAACACAGCCATAAAATTAAAGGTATCTTTAATTTATTATTTCGCGCGTGAAAAAGCATGAATAAGATGAACGCAACGCAGAACAATGAGAAGCAACCCGAACGAAAGTTTTAATCGCGGTTATCGAGCGCAGCGTTCCGAATTTCGTAAAAGGTCGACGAGTTAGTTCAGAGAGGCGGAAAGTCGCTTTTCAGCAACGGGGCGAGGAAAAAAGTCACGAGACCGCCGGCGGATCTGAAGAAAAGCAGGAAGCGCGATTTCGCTCGTGACTCTGCCACAGGATAAAAAATGCGAAAAAAAGAAATAAAGAAAGAAAGAAATCCGACGTTGATCGGATAAAAAACGAGTGTCTTGGAGGGGGAGGAGGGGGAGGAGGGGAGGAAGAGATCGCGACTGTGCGTCGGTAATTTCCGATCGTAGGCGCGGCCACGCGAAGGGACATTTTTCAGTCTTCGGCAACAATAACCCGTGCACCGATGTAATTAGACTCGGCTAATGGCCGAACGTACATGCACTCCTGTCGCTGTAGTATGTCCATTTTGCAACCGCCACCGCCGCCGCCGCCGCCGCCGCCGCCGCCGCCGTCGGAGATTTCGATCTCTTTGTTCGCGCGAGCCGCGCATGCGAAACGCCTGGTGCATCTACGTGCACGCGTCCTTATCTCCCGATGGGTTCATCAGACTTACCGCGATAAAAATTAATATTGCCGAGTGTGGTGTATGGGCTGAAGAGAAACTAGCTGATCGTGATATCTCTTTCTTCCTGCGAGCCTCGCTCACCGAGACCCGCTGATAAATATATATATTTCTCTCGGTTTTTTCTCCTTTTTTTTTTATTACCAACCTCATTTTATGGATCGCGGCTTCAATTTTTGTGCCAAGTTCTTCGAAAAATTATGGTCTATTGTTAGAAGAGTGGTGTTCAACTTAAATAAGGAGCTCGCTATCTACGCAGTGAAAAAGGAAATTCGTAATGCGTTATTTTTTATTCGTTGAAATTTGTTTGTTCATGTTTACACGCTTCATTTATAAAGATAATAAACTCGTTGTTTTTAAATTCTGATTTTCATATTATCTGTTTGATGTTTTTTTAATTTTTTACATTTTTAACGCCTGTTACCAACTTCCGCACTTAGGTAGCTTTCAATGTCGTCCGATCAAGCGGTTTTGATTTTTCATAACGATTTTTATGTTTTTTAAAGATTAGTTTTTTTAATCGACACCGACGATAACAGTACTCGACGTTTAGATTACTTTACGTCGTGTTCAGCTTAAATAATAGTATTTAATCGTAAGTTAATTTCCCTTACTCGGTATCGTTTATCAGTTGTTCTATAAACACTTTAAATAAACCTAACTTATTACTAATCGACCAACCATATCGAGAATTATTTTTTTTCTAAATAAACGAGAATGTAAAGTATACCGTATCACAATTTTGATGCATGTGAAATATGATAATGATGAATACGAAATATTCGTTATAATCTAAGATGCGTAAAATTACATGGACACAAAACTAACTTCAAAAGATTTCACGACCCCTCGAGATAATACAACATCGACACGTTTTTCACAAATAACAAAGTTTAAACACGAACAAAGTATCATAAGCATTGATCGACATTTTCCGTTTTAAAATATCCACGCTTGTCTCTTACTCACCGATCACGACTTTCGCCCCCTAAGTTTCTCAGTTTCATAAGCATCTCCGTCCAAAAACAAGAACGAATTTTCTTACGTCCCTTCCTATCGATCCGAAAACCATCCTCAACGTTAACTCACCGAGTAAAACGAGACACGCACGTTTTTGCCCTCAGACGTCGATCTCGAAAAAGCGTCTCTGGAAAACATGCCGGCGAACCTCTACGAGAGCGTTTGCGTGCCGGATCTCGGCGAGTTCCTAGGCTACCAGGGTAACGCGGGGAGCAGCAGCAGCAGCGTAAGCAGCGCCGGTTCCTCCGGGGCAGCTGCCTCGGAGACCAAGGGTCCGGCAACCCCGGCAAGCGGCTCGACCGGGTCGAGCAACTCCACGGCTGGAGCGATATCGGCGCCTTCGCCGGTCGCAGTGCCTATGGCTCCAAGGCAATACCACACCGATGGTAAGTCCAGCTTCTCTAGCATTTTACAGCATCCTTGCCATTTCTTTCATTACCCTCTTTCGGGGTTTCGCGTCGATTCTCACGAGTCGGAAAAAACAGCGAAAGGATTCGTTTCGCTGTTTAACCGCGTCAACATTCGTAATCCAGTTTCAATTCGGTCGCATTAGAATTTTATCGCATTCGTTTTACCCGATGATCGAACGGTCGCGATTAGCAGATCCGCGCGAAAGTTACGCAGCTAAGATATTGATTTGTCCCGCGAGAGATTATCGGGGGAAAGGGGAGAAATTGCGAAACACGGAGTTCCTTTGTAATGTACGAGGAACGAGCCTCGCGGGAAAGAGTAAACAAAAAGAAAGACGGAAAAAGAAGAAGGAAAAAATAAAAGGAGAATAAAACGAAGGAACGAGCAATTGAATTGTCTCTGGTAAAGGGGCCTCTAACCGCCTCGTCGCGTCTCCGTGACAAAAATCCCCGTCGGCTCGTTTTCTCGATTGTAATGCAAACGAAAGCACAACGCGACTCGCGCTCGCACCGCGGCAAAGGTTTCTCATTGTTACGTCAAGCGAACCGCCTCCCCCTCCTGCCGATAGCATCTGTTCCGAGTACGCATTGCAACTCGAAGTATGGGGCCCGTTGCGTTATGCCTCTTGGGGGCCCCTCGTTTTTAACCCTTGGCTCTGACTCGGGTCTTTCGACTACCTCCCGACGTCCCAAGATGCGCTCCTTCGGCTTCTCTTGGCTCGCTCGCGTCCATCTCGTCAATGACACTTTTGTTCGCGGCAATGGCGCCGTTAATTCACTCTAAGAAAGCGTTGGAAACGAGTTACTCGGTATCATTGATAAACGTCCCAACGCCGTTTTCCCTCGAGGCGTTGCGCGGCTGGTTTTGTATTCTTTTTACGTTATTTATTCTTCTCCGTTTGCTTCCATTGCGACGATCATCGACATCGCGAGCGATGGACTCGGTATTTTATTCATGAAGATTAATGATTCGAATTGAAAAATTGTTTGCTGGAAACGATTGTTCCGATACTTTTCCGTCGTATTTTTTCTTTTTTCAAGTATTTCAGAAAAGACTTTATAGCTAATCGTGTAGTAGCAATAATTTATCTTGGTATATTATTTTAATGAGAATGATTATTGTATTTTATTAAAGATTCTTTCTTTTATTTCGAATTAACCGAGAATAATTACGTACGCGATAAAATTAAAAATAAATGTGATATAACCGTTTAAAAGTTTATGTTATGTAAAACAACGACAAAATCTTTTTCTGAAATACTAAAAAAAACCTTTTTTTTTGTAAATAAATTGCTGTCACGTAACGTTAATTTACTATAAAATTAAAAATATTTACATAAACTTTCCAGAATTGTTGATTAAATAAGATTTGACGCTTTAAATAAAATGTTGAATCGTTCATAAATTATTTTACAAAATTATATCTCCACCGTAAAATAGTGTAATATATCATTATCATATTACAGAAGCTAAATAAATTTTCAAAAAACAAGAATATTACTTGACCAAAGACATTTATTAAAACATTGCCAATCAATCAATCAACTTGACAAATATAATATTTATACACTCGGAATATTCGCAGCTGTATGTATATAAAAAAATAAATATGAATACAATATTTTATTTACATTTATGCATGGCTTGTTAATTCTAAGATCCTTTAAATTTTGCAAAATGATGAATTTTTCCATTTAATTAATTAATTTAAATATTAATCTATCGTATAACCATTTTATTCATTTTAATTAATTTGTACATTTATTTTACTTTATGTGATTATGTTATCTCCACGGTAAGAAACCCAATAAAAAAATCTAGCGAAATAACACAAGTTGAATATGTGCCACTTGATTAAAACCACGAATGTCTCTAATAATGTTAAATTTTATAATTAATTTACGTTGACGATTATTTAGACTTCTCGATTTAAAAGACTTTAATTTGATACAATAAAATTATTTAATATAGAATTTCTATTTGAAACTTTCTAGAAAAGTTTATTATTTTGTTCGATTTAAGGTATTAATAAGGTAATATTTATTTTTATTTATTCTGTAATAGAGACATTTAGGAAACAAATTTTATTTTATTTGCTCTAAAAGTTTGAAACAATATAGTTTTTTAATAGTTAACTGTATTTAAATATATATTTAAAATATAAGAATAATAATTTAATTACCTATATATAATTCACATCTAATCCAACTTTCTTATTTAAATTTAAAAAGAAAATATATATGTGTGTGTATATATATGTATATGTATTATATATATGAAATAAAAAAATGATTTCAACATATTTATAGTTATAGTCAATGAACATATATTGTAGGTATTATCGAGAATTATGTAGTACAATGAATCTTAATGCTAGATGTAAGGCAGTACGCATTTTAAATGAATATCGTTAATTTGTATTCTGTATAGAAATATTTAGTTACCTTGTATATTGATTCGTCTCACCAACCACTTGTATTATAAAACTAAGGTACTTTATAGTCAAATTATTAATTTTATAATTATAATATAAATAAAATATTCAGAAACAACGCACTTTTCTCTTTGCAAAATACTCTCTCTTTTTTTTCTACTCGTAATCGTCAATAAAACTTTACTTTCGATTTTAAGTATATTTACAAGATATTGGTAATATTTTTAAGAAATAATCAATTTTATGTTGTAATATTATTCTCGATGTAAATAATTATTAAGTAACAATAAAAGAAAACATTGAAAGAAATGTTTTAAAAACCTAGTATTTATAATGCAATAACAGTTATTATTTTAGTCCTTCAAATCAGTATACGAGGGTTCGACAATCTATATTTTAGGTAAAATACAGATTCATTTGAATTGTAAATTGGGTGTATTCAGAAATATTCTTGGTTTTTCCCCTGTGAAAACATATGTGTATTATATTAGTACACAGCCCCTTTACAGACCATACAAATGTTATTCAAATCTAAATATAAGATTATATCCCAGATAACATTAACAGATAATTTTAATCGCATTTTCAGCGTCGTTTAAAAATGACGTTGGCATCAAAGGGTTAACTAACTTTTTTCAGGCGGAACCAAAATAACGTTTGGGTGAAACATCGAGTCGTAGGATCGCATTTGGGATCTATAAGATCCAAGTGATCGAGGTGCCGCAACGAGTAATAATTAACGCGAATAGAAAAATCTTACGACACGAGTTACTGTAGTGTTCGAGTTCTGATCGGCGAACAAGGGAAAGCCAATAGGTTTTTTCCAGTTCCGACGCGGACAATGAATATCGATCAGAAGTCCGACGATTTCGAAGAGCTTATGCCGCTTTCGATTCTTTTTTTTTGTTTTCTCCCTTCGTTTCACCTTCGAACACTGCCCTAAACCGAAATACTTAAGTACTTAAACAAGCGCATACGTAAATACGAAAATGCGCATGAAGCGTTGCGTCAAAGCGATACTTTGTGTACATGTTTCATCGTTGCATATTGCGTGTTTTTTGCTTGTGTGTTGTGATCGATCTTGTCGAGCTGATATATACGCTATTGCTCGCTCTTTTGCGCTCAATTAATAACAGGCTTGAGTAACATTTCAGTGTAGTGTAATTAACTAATGCATCGATTTTAGGCAATAGCGGTATACTATTTCAAAACTTTAATCAAATAAATGACCTTTTAGTGTATGTAATGAACTTTTACTTCAATTATTTTCAATTTTATCATCTTTTAATAAATAATCAGTATAGTGCAAATTTACATACTTTTTTTAATGTTAAAATAGGAAATTAACAATTGTTTCATAATATATGTATATATAATTTTGAAAACATTACTACTAAAATTTGCATAAACAACTGGAATGCGAAATTTGATAAATTATTAAGAAATTTTTATGAATCTTGATTGGGTATTTTGTAAAGTCTAACAATTGTATATTACCTTCGTTATCTTTATAAAAAAAACATTCAAAAAGATTAGAAATTTTATTACAAGATTCAATGATTTAATCTCAATTGCTCTCTTAATTACGATGAGTCTTACTTTCAAATTATATTCTTGTACTCTTCAAATTTCAAAGATTCTTTTACGAAATATTCCTAATTATAAATTACTATAATAAAAATTAAACGTAAGTAATTTTCTATTTAAAGAGAATATCTAAATTCGCTGAATTAATTAAATATATCTTCGATAATATATGAAATTAAATTTCTATTAACGTATATCGATCATAATATCAGAAAAATTATATTCGATTTTTAAATAAATTTTTTTATTTTTTAATTTTCTTCAAGTATAAACAAATGTAGTGTAGTTATAATTAACTATAATTACATTTACTACTTTCTTACGAATATTGTGAAAATTAATTTGAAAATCCAATCGATAAAACTTTAACATAAATTTTATTTAAATCAAATGCATTAACGGATGAAAATTATTTAATTTTACGATTTAATTATTTTTTAAAATTAAAGATCAACTTATCTAATTTTTCCCTGCGTAAATCACTAAACCCATTTTTACCATCGTGAATTCATTACGAAGATAGCGAAAAAAATATTTCATAAGACAAGTTTCGATTCAATCACAGACAATAAGATTTTCATAAAAATACTCATTATGTTTTAAACATCGCGCAATCCTCTTTGAATGTTCTTCGATTCGGGATGAATACATTCATACGATCAACGTAACACGAGAGCTCGAACCAAACGAATCGCATGATGGATTCGCCACAACGCTTATTCAATCCTCTCCCGTTCTACGTGTCTTCTTTTTACCCACATAATAATAACAATAATAATTCCACGGACAACGATGATGATAAGCGACGAAGCGACGCGATGCTCATTCCTCTCGCTTCTCTGTTTCGCATTCGAAAAATGTACGTCAATCGCCCTCGAGTGGCCAAAAATATAATCCAACGGATCACGTAGTCATTTCTCGCTTATACGGCATAAGTTGCGTATGATTCGGGCGTGGATGTATTTATAACCAAAATTTTAAAATTCGCGAGTGTATAATTCACGAAATAAATTTATCCGATTTTATAGTATTATTAATATTTCGTTCGCACGCTTAGTAAAAAGTGTGATTTCTTTAATTCTGCGTTTCCGCCGTTGATTCTATTTCAACCATTTTACACCGGAAGTTGGCGAAAGTTAGAACAAATAAAATTATTTTAATGCGTATTTCACGCGCAAAATACTAGAACTTGGATAAAGTAAGCATTCGTTTGTCAACATTTCTCGTTAATTACATCAAGAGACAAATGTTTTTAATGTTAATATTTCAAGTTCAATGATAAGATACTTGTTAAAATGTTGGATGATTCATTTACGATTAGTCATTTAAAATACAATGTCCACTGAAATTTATAATCACGTACGCTTTATAAATTATCGAGTTTTAATTTATTCCATCGGACCAAATATATATTTCACCAAGAATAAGTTTCTAGCCAAGAACAAGCGCTTGATTTTTAATCTGTCGTCTTATCAAAATCGACGAAAGCTAGTACAAGGTAAATCCTCAACCGACGATCCTTCCCAGCGATCGGATCCAAATAACGCGGATCGATATTAAAAAGTACAAGGTTGCCGCGAACCGGTGTGTCTTCCTCGACATCGCTCTCTTCTCCTGGAGCCGCGCAACCCTGGCGGAATAAACGTCGTCACGTACCGGAGTTTGCCCGCCGATGCAGAGACGTATAATGTATGACACGCAATACATATGGTCGGGTGAGCGATGAAGAGCGAGACGAAGATGTGGCGGCTTGGCCAAAAAAGGAATTCGTCGTGACGCCACGCGTCGCACGCTTTATGGACACAGACGCACGCGCTTAGTCGCGTTCGTCCGAGTCGACTCGACGAGTTGCCTACCGATCAGACGTCCCGACGTCGTCGCTGCATTTTGATGATCCGACCTAGTCGATCGGTCGAGAGCAGAACTTCGTCGTACCTGTAAGTCAAAGCCCATCCATCGGTTTCTTTGAGCGGGCCTCGCCTTTTTTCGTTTATGGAACGAATAGCCGCCGAGAGATCGATGACGCACTTTGACTCTGAGTTTAAAAAACGGGAGAAGAGACCGACGTGTGTCCGTGTCTTCGTAATTGTGGGTTTTCGAATACGAAAATTCGAATCAATGGGATCGGCGAGCTAACTCGGAGGAAGTAAGCATCTTCGAGTAGCGGCGCAACTGTTTCGAACAGATTCGCGCGCATCTGCCAGAAGGTACCGCGGGTCTAAAAAAACCTCCCCAGAGGAGCGAACACGAGATGAATAGTCTTGTTCAAGTTCGCGTTCTCTCGCAAGAAAACTAGACGAAGGAGGCCCCAAGGGTCGAAGTAGAAGAAGAACGAGGAGGAAAAGAAGAAGTGGATGGAAGAAAGCCGAGTAGGCGATGCCAAGGGGGAAAGAAACTGCTTTTCCACATCGGCCTCGAAAGGGGCGCGAGCGTTTACGCGACAATGGGACGACGAGTACGTGTCCCAAAATGCACTCGGGGGAGGAGCACTCGAGGAGTCCCTCATTTCTCTCCCTCTCTCTTTATCTGGCTGCGCAGCGTCCCGAGCATCGAGACAGGTCCCCACCCCCCGACTTCCGGTTGTAACGCGAGAGCTTTCGGGCCTGCTTTCCAGAGGCTAACGCGCTATCCTCTCTTCGCTAACGACCGGCTCTCGTCTGCACGCGCGTGCGTGTCTCGTGCGCGCGGACGCCCGATTTCCTATTATTTTCGTTGGCGCGCATCTCGACATACGGCGCGTACGTGCGCGAGAAAGTGTTGGTGAAGCGCGCGGGCATTCGTGTATGCACCGAGTACTCCCACCTCTTCTTTTGAGCCGCACGCGCCCGTCGCTTTACTGAATGAACGTCTCTACCTGTCTCTCTCTTTCCCTCTTGGTCTTGCTTTCGTTCCAGCTTTTTCGAGGACATCGGGTACGATTCCGTATCCCGGTTACGCGCTCTCTTCCTTAATTTACCGGACGACATTTTTTAACGGCCGAGCGCCTATTTTTACCGCGTTGACGTTCCTTCCCGTAGAGCCGATGCGTCGCATCTTCGTACGGACTCGAGCGGAGCCGCGTTTATTGACTTTGTATTTTTTCGTCTGGTGCATACGTGGATATCCAGTTTTTCGGAACGAGGATAGAACAGCGGTGAATCGTATTTTTTTCAATCTTTTTTTACGAACATATGTTTCCAACACAGTTTTGCGTTACGTAAGAATTTTTTTGAGATCTTAGGTATTCGTTCGAACGTACAATTAAAGAGCTTCCTCGAAATTTCTTGAAAGAAAGAACTTTTGAGAAAGACACAATTGAGAAACGAGAATCACGATATCGTACGGAAATGCACCAATTTAGGTGCATTCAAGACGCGGCTGTCCAACCATATTCCTTCGCTCGTCTATCAACGCGGGCAAAAACTTTTTAAAGAGTCTTCGTTTAAATACCCTCGCGAGCTTACTCGGATCCGTTCCGGATGCCGAAGGCGAGTCGTCGAAATCCACCGCACCCTGCGCCGATAGTGATTCGCGCTCCGAGAAACTCGAGGGCGGCACTCGTGCGAGAAGTCGCGACACGCAAGCACGTAGATATGAATGAAACGGAGAACGGAGTCGACGGTGCGTCGCTCGAGGAGGAGTCGATGAACGTTTTCGGCGAACGTTTTCGGGGAACGGTAGCCGTTCCTCTGTCTTTTGTAATCCACGAACGACAAAAGTGCGAGTGTCTCTTGGTAGTACACCGGCTGTGACACCCCTTTCGCTCCTCGATCGCGCGTACAATGTCTCCTTTTTCACGCAATTTGTATTCTTCGTCTCGTTCGATCCTCGCCGCATCCACTGAATTTTTGTCTTCTTTCGCTTTTTTTTTACGCGTGGGAGGTCCGGGTCCTCTTCTCTTAGAATTTTTTTCGTACGGGGAGGAACGAAATTTCGAGCCGGTGAAAGCGGCGTTGTAAAGGTTTCTTTCCTTTGTACTTGTGTCTTTATTTCGACGAGTACATCCAACGACCGTTCGTTTCATTCGCTAAAAGTAACAGCTCGGACGAGATGTCGATATTGGAGCTATCTCTGGCGAAAATCGATAAAATGATCGCGCGTTTGATCGGATGCGTTGCGAGAACGTTAATTCGTTCTCGATTACGAGCGAGGTCAAAATAAAAGAACAAAAGAGGTAAAAAGTTGCAGCCTAGGAAAAAAAGTAGAAAAAAATGTAAACCTCTCGGGAAGAATGTTCTTTTGGAAAACACGAATACCCGGGCGAGACAATGCGCGAATAGAAGCAAGGAGAGAGATAAAAGGGAAGAAAAGAAATCGAAGGCTCCCCGTGTTACTCATCGAGCGGCGGCGAGTCTCCGCGAAGTATCGACTCACGTAGCGCGATGAAACTCCTTCGGCACACATAAGAGACGCGGAGGCATAACCCGCGTCTTAATTTATCGAGATATCGAAAGGGCCGCACGAGCCGAGCGTCATTGTTCGGTTTAGCCGAAATTTCGCGTGTACGTTGCGATGCGTACGCAAGGCTAAAGGATCGAGAGCCGGGCGCAATAGTCTAAGAGTGCGAGCGAGAGGGACCGAGAGAGGCAAGAGGGGGTAGCATTTCCGGCCCCTTCGGTATCACGTGCGAGCCACCGCACCGCCAACCCTCCACCTCGTCCCTCTCGACATCCGGTCTCTTCTCTCTCTCGCTCGCCTCTTCCATTGCCCCTCTGCGCCGCGATTCTCGCTTCTTCGTTCGCTCTCTCTCTCTCTCTCTCTATCGCTCTCTATCGCTCTCTCTGGCTCTCTCTGGCTCTCTCTGGCTCTCTCCTTCTCGTTCTCTCTCGCTCTCTCGCCGTTATATAGTCGCACGATCCCGGGGCCCCTCTCGAAAATAGGCTAGGCCCATTCCCCGGAGCTGGGCTGTATGTGCGACGAAGAGCCTTCCTTCTTTCGATGCACGCGTGCGAGACACTGCGTGGGCGACCACCTTATATTTTCCCTCTCGCTCACTCCCTCTCATATTTTTTTCTTTTTATTGCGCGCTCGTTCCACTGACGAAAAATTGTTGCTTCCGCTATATCCTCCCTTTACTCCAGTTTCCAACGATCTTCTTACAGTATTGGGTTTTTTCCTTTTCCTCTCCTGTCCTTAACGCACCTACGTTCTTTCATCATCGTCGTGTATTTTCACTTTGAAGCGTCACCGAAATATTTTTCCCTGAAATTATTTACGAAATTCTTATTGCGATTGTGTAATCGATTAATACGATGATGCTTCGCTTTTCGAATATTTTGAGTATGATTATTCGAGATTGCTCGCAAAAAAAATAAGCGATCGTTTAAAGCGTTTTGTGAATGTACTGATTAATATAAATCGTTGAATAATTGAAACTGTGTTGATACAAGATATTATTTATTTCCTGTTCCTTGCGAAAAATTAGTCCACAACGATTCGCTATTTAAATCGTACATCGTTTGAATAAATATAAAGAAAACTCCGAAAACCTAACCTGCTAAAAAAATTATCGATTCCTACTCTCGAGCAAAATTAGAACGTCGTATCAATAATTAGGTACGATTCTAAAATAACGAGTGAGATATCGATCGGAATATTACCACAAAAGAATCGCTTTCCAATTTTGTAAGTTCGAGAAGAAACTTGAAAGCGAATGGTTTCTTTTACACGTTTGACATCCGACGAAAAACGAGAAAAAAAAATAAACGAGTGTAGGAACGATTCCCAATAAAGACCACAGGATCGACAAAGTCGCCACGAGCTCGAGTTAAATAGACGAACAGAGAACGAGGAAGTGAATCCACCTCCTCGATTCGCAAGCTCGATACGCAAAAGATCGCGACTCGGTTCTCAAGAGCCGAGGAACGCGCTCCGGGCGTCACCACCGACTTACGAGCTCGAGAAAAGGGCCCAGTGGTAGCGGCCCCGGCAACGACATAGGCAGCAGCAGCAGCAGCAACAGCAGCAGCAGCAGCAGCAGCAGCAGCAGGTGTTTATAGTTAAAGGATCTACGGGGGCGTTCGCGTTTCCCCTCCTGCGGTGCTCTTCCGGCACGTTATCCCTACCTCGGAGCTCTCAGAGCTCTCCCACTCTCGGCGACGGCACCTACACTCGCACGCACACCGGGGAGAGTCATCGCGATCCCCTTCTACCGTGCATCTCTCTCGCCTTCTCTCTTTCTCTCTCTTTCTCTCTCTCCGGGACCAGTGGCGTGCCCGGCAAGCCAAGCGAGTGCCAGACCGAGACGGGAAATACGCGTGCGTCCGAGAGCCCGAGGGAGACGGAAGAGGCGCGCGGAGAGCCTCGGAGAAAAAGAGCCGGGGCAGCTCAGGGGTGGGGCGGTCGAGCGAGAGAGAGAGAACGGGGGAAAGGAAGTAGGGAAACGGCGGTGGTAGCGGAGTAGCGGCTCTCTCGAGGCTCACCAGCGGAAACGCTCCGCGGCTCCGTCACAGTGACACGCGTGCTCGCGTCAAGTGGTCTAGCTCCTCGAGGGCGCTCGCGCTCAGCCAGAGAGAACCTGGCCGAAAAGTGACACCCGGCGCGGATGAGCGCGCGCGACTCCAGCAGCCGGAATCGACCCCGCGGTGATGGTCGGAGTCGCTCGAGCCCCTGACGCTCCTCGACGTGATATGGTTATCGTTGTTAGTGCGCGGTGATCCGGTGATCGAGAGTGTCCTTCCCAACGAAGAGGCGAAGGAGGAAGAGGAAGAGGAAGAGGAAGAGCCAAGAGCCAAGAGCCAAGAGGAACGATACCAAGAGGTAGACGATAATGCCCAGGAGCCGGGGACTCGGTCGCTCGCCCGTGCCCCGACGTCGCCGATAGCCTGGAACGAGGTAGATGCGCCCCGGCTGGCGTACCCAGGAGCAGCGGTCCCTGGGGGGCGGGGTGCGAGTAGCTCGAAAACCCGAGGGTCAAGGGCGGAGAGCGAGGGGGCAGGAACCACGGCGCCACGGCGGGCGTCGCGAGCGTCGAGACGTCGGGCTCGCGGCCAGCGGCGCCGGGAACCGCGACGACGATCGCACCCGCCGCTGCCTACGGCCTCCAGCAGCTGCAGCAGCTGCAAGCGGCTCAGCTGAGCACCGAGCTCAGCCTGTTGACCGGCGGCCACCAGCAGCAGAGCTCCGAGATGGTTCTCTCGATGCTCGACAACCTCGTGGGCGCCCACGAGCCCATCTACGCGGACTATCCCTCGTACCAGGATAGCGCGGTGGCCGCGATGACGCAGCTGCACCAGCAGCAGCAGCAGCAGCAGCAGCAACAGCAGCAGCAACAGCAGCAGCAACAGCAGCAACAGCATCATCAGCAACACCAGCACCACCATCACCAGCAGCAACAGCAGCACCACCATCACCAGCAGCAACAGCAGCAGCATCATCAACAGCACCAGCAGCATCACCAGCAGCAGCAGCAACAGCAACAGCAACAGCAACAGCAGCAGCAGCAGAGGAGGCATCTGGCGACTCAAATACAGCAACAGTGCAGGAACGGGCCGCTCGTTACGCCGACGTCGATGTCTCTGGATGCGACGACTCACACGCCAGGTACAGCTTATTTATAGACGCGGTGGTCGCGGCTCCGTAGTTCACCCGCCGCTGCAACGTAGCTGTTTTTAGTAGTGAATGGACAACTTTTTATTTCGCTTGGAGGAGAAACGTGAGCTGCTTCTGCGGCTGGAATTCGGTATTGTGCTCGCCCGATTGCGCGGTTCAAAGAGATTTTGAAATCCTTGGTGAAATAAATATGAAAAAAAAAAAAGGGAGAAAAAAGAGAAAAAGGCGGCATCTTGGGTGCCAGGGGCGGACTGACTGGCTTCGGACGTTATTCGCCCGAGAGTCCGAGGATCCGATCCCTTGCCCAAGATTTAGGAACTCTCGGGTCTTTCCTCGAGTCTTTCGACGGGCACGACTGTGACGGAATAATCGTTGGTAATTAACGCGCGTCCCGATTTTCCAGGTCGCATTGTTTCGCGACGTGTTGTAATATTGTTAGTCGCGACTCGTAAAGTATCGTCCGTTTCGTTCTTAGACGTTACTTTCGATAGAAAAACGAGCGTTTTAATCGAAAATTACGTCGATTATTTTATCATTGGTAAACCTGGTTTTTAAAAAATCTTGGAAAACAAATTACTATAATTTTTATCTTATCGCAACTTCAATAAAAAGAAAATTATGTAATTCCTAATTAAATGTATTCATTTTTACGGCCTTTCTCTACGCAAATTAAACTACGAGTGTTCGTTTATAAAATACAAAAGTAAACATATTATCAAAATATTATGAAAAACTCGAATGTGAAATTAAACGATGTTAAAACATCGACATTTTTCACACTGCAATTATACGCGCGATATTGTCAACATTCGCGCAAAAATGTTCTTGTACCTTTCTCGGGCTCCTCGATTCTTAAGCGCTTTGGCGCATGTGTTCTCTCTCTTTCTCTCTGTCTCCCTCTTGTTTCCGTTTCCGTTTCTCCCACTCTCAAGAGGCTCTCGCGAACGGAGCTTCCACGCGCGTTCTTCGTCGTTTTTTGTTCGTGCCTCTGTTAGGTACCGCGTGCGAGCGGTTTGGGGAAATTGAAGATGATAACTGAATGAACGAGCGGTTTTCCTTGTGGGTTTTATGAATGAAATAAGCTTCTGCTCCGAGAGAGCGAAAGAGATGTTTTGCGGTATCGATGGACTCGATGGACTCGATGGACTCGAGAGGAGCTGTTCCAGACTGGCGAATATCCTTCGAGAGTCTTCGCGATTTAAACTTTGGTGAAGAAACTTTTAAGTTTATCGAGTGCTCGATCATCTATGGGATACAGTTTATATCGTATATCGCGTTAGCCTCGACAGATGCAACATTTTTTCCAGTCGATGTGCCTTGCGTTACACTTGGCGAATTTGCGAATTTACATTGAATCAAAGTTACTGGTTTATAAAGCGAAACATTGTAAAATCCGAATTGTTAAAATTTTAAATACAAGAGACTATTTTTCAAACGATTGCGTCATTTTGTAGGAGGGGACAATAAGGTGAGCGTTTTCTTTAAAAGTATTTATTATTTTAATAAATGTGAAAGAGAAATATCATATTTCATTATTTGTTTTGTACTTTTAAAGCAGCGGTTAGGCAATTCTTCCATTTTTTTTCATTTCGTAAAAACTGAAATCATAGCTAAACAATGACGATCTTAAGAAAAGTTCGTTCACGTCTCTTTAATTTGCCGATAAGAAAAAGTATTTTCCGTAGGTTGACGACAGGCTAACAAAACTTTACGATGTGCACACGACTTATCTCGTTAAAATAATTTCGGCAATGTACAAACCTTGAACGAGTAAACGGTAACGATATTGCGGATTTTTTCCTACCACCGAGGCAAATTCGCTTTCGTTCGATTAAGTGACATCGTCCGATATAATTAGGCTAGCGACGTTTACGAGGGAAAAAAATTGCGTTCCCGAGCGCTAATGAATTTTCATTCCGAGAAAAATATAATACTTTATTAAGTTGCAGGACCCGTCGCCGTGTCCAGTGATAAACAAATCGCGTTCGTACGCGCGAAGCGTTTATCGGGTAAAAATTGGAGCACATGCGAATGAACGAACGCGCGCGGCCGAGGCGAGAAAAACAAAGGAAAAAAATGTTGAATCGAGAGGAAAAAGAAATTGGAGCGCGCTAAAAACAGCGAAAGTAACGAGTCCCGAGATATGTTCCCAAGCGGAAGTCCCTAATTACAAATGCGATATTTCGCGGGATGCAAGCAAAAATTAATCAAAATCCAAGCACGGACATAAGCGTATATCTATACACACACGCGCATAAACACAAACGCAAACACAGACATAAACACATACATGTGAAGCCGTACAGTTGCGTGTTCGAGTGTTTATGCGCGCGTGCGCGTTTGTATATACGTATAACTTTATAACAGAAAACGTCGCTGCGGTGCAGCTTTTATTGGTCTCGCTGAATAACAAGTGCACGCGCGTTTCTAATTCAATGTACGGTGAAACTCGTTACGAGACAAATAATTTGACGAGTATAGTGCTCGCTGATTCTTGCGGGTAATTCAGCTACGTGTATAAACGCGCACCGAAGTAATTTCCTTCATTAACGGAGACTCGTATACTTTCCAATGTATTAGTCGATGTGACGAAATTTAAACTCGTTAACAATAAAAAATGAATGGCTCGAATATTAGGTTTGATTTTTTCGTCAATAATAAGAACTAAGGAATAATTTATTTTCAATCAGAGCTATTTTTCGATTATGCAATACTCTGATAAATCGAAGGTGCATTAAACCATATATTTTTTTGTTCCATATACATTTTCTTATTTAAGAGACTTTTTAGGTTAATTAATATTGATATGCTCGTTTAAAAATAATTATAGGACTACTCGAGCGGAAATTAAATTAATACATGGTTACACGTTTTATAATCGATCTAATTTAATAAAACTATTTACTTTTAAGTTATAACTTTTTCGATCGATCGTCGAGAAAAGGAACTATTGGTTAAATAAAATAGGAATTATTGTTACTAAAATTAGTCGGCTCTAATGCATTTTTATCAACGTTTATTACCAATTTCTCGGGTCTCCTCGGAAAAAGAGCGATTTAAATAATAGATAGCCATTTAAAAATCGGAATAAAAGTCATTGATTAAAACGGTCTTTGAAAAGCGTTGCGAGCGAAAGGATTTTTAATAAAATAATCAATTATCAGGAAGGCAGTAATTCCTCGTAAAAAAAATCAGTTAAAGCTTCTCTCAAAGTCGTTGAACGGGAGCAACCGAGGAAGAAAAACGAAGAAAACAGCTGCCCTTGAGAAACGCGCCGCAGCTCATTTCCAGCCCCCAATGAGTATTAGTAACCTCGCCGCACACTCTTTATACAACGAGGAGCGCGGCTGCCACGTCGACGCTAATTACTTGCGTGCCGCTCGACAATAAGCCCGCACTTGGCCCTATAAAGGGCAGCGCCTTGATGGGGAAAGAAGTTGCTTTACATTCGTTACGAAAATAGAGCAACGCCTCAACCCTAATTCGAGGCGAGAGAGCCCATCGCGTTATCCACGATGAATTGCGAGTAGATCGAGATCGTTCGGAAGACGTTCGTTACTAAATAAAGATGTGGTTTAACCCGATACTTATCGACCTCGCCCAAGGATAATAAATCCACTTGGGTTTTTTGCGCAACCGTCGATGACGGCTACTAAGGATTATATCCGGTTCGAACCGTATCGAGCTCCATTATATCGCGGAAAAGTCAAACCATTGTGTCCAAATTCCAGGCGCCGGCTTCTCGTCCCACACGCTCGAAAAGTTTAACGAAAGAAAAGCGAGGCTTCCGATTCCCCTTATTTTTCTTCTTCCTTTTTCCTCCCTTGGAAGCTCGAGCGTTTAGGAGAAATTAGTACTAAACCTACTTGCTGCTTAAGACA
Source organism: Dolichoris vasculosae (assembly GCA_018907195.1). NCBI lineage: Eukaryota > Metazoa > Arthropoda > Insecta > Hymenoptera > Agaonidae > Dolichoris > Dolichoris vasculosae. Next base: position 2,267,306 of record JACCHY010000001.1, read on the forward strand.
GAACGAGAGGGAAGAGCTTCCCCGGTGCTTTACTCGAGGTGTAAAACAGACGCTGTCCACTGCCACGGCTGCTGTGCAACAACGCAGCTGTTGGCTCGTGTATGAGCGCGCGTGAGTAAGAGCGAGAGAGAGACAGAGAGACAGAGAGAGAGAGAGAGAGAGCTAAGATAGAGCGGTCTCTCTTAGGCTCGGTGGCGCGTGCCGCCAGCCCTTGAGATCGTTAGCTCTCTTTCTCTCTCTCGTTCTCTCTCTCACTCTCTCTCTCTCTCTCTCTCTCTGTCGCTCGTTCCAAGAGCAGCTCCACGACTCTCTCGCTCTCTGGATCGCCCTGCAGCACCTGTTTCTCGTCTTCTCTTTTTCTTCCGCTTCTTCTTTGGCCGCTTATTCTCTCCGTTGTTCCCGTCCTCGTATTCCTCTTGGTTTGTCCCGTGCGTGTTTCTCCTCTCGGGCACAGCTTTTACGGCTCCGTATGCGCGTGTGTTGAGAGAGAGAGACTATATACACTGATGCTTGTACGACGACGGGTCTTGTGTTTGTTCGTCTTTATCGCCTCTCAATCGGGACCTTCTTGTGTTTGTCATTTGCAAGAGGAGTGGAGAGGATTTGCCGTTTCGTATATACGAATTTCTTCTTCGCGTTTTTTTTTCTTTCATATGTACTTCTACGAGCATTCGTAACACTTAACGTATTCTTGTTTCGTTTTCTTTCGGTAAAATTTTATTTTTTTTAACATAACGGAAGGACAGACAATCTTTTTAATCATTGCTTTTTATGAAACCTTAACCATGTTACAATGTTACGATTTTATATTATCTCTCTCTTATAGAAATTCTGTTTCGGAAGAATGTTTGGTCGTACTTAACAATAAAAGATTCAGATCTATAATTAGCTTTTGAGATAAGATGTAAATAATGAAATTTCACTAAAATTATTGTGAAGCGAATTTTATACGTCGTGTAACGTACAAAGCTCATTTTTCTCTCGAATAATATCAATATTTGCTTTGTACCCTTGGTATCAAGCACTAATATCCAAACATACTTAAGCTTTTATTTATTCCTACATCTGTACGTAATTTATAATTAAATATTGGATTTAAAAATAGCGTTGGTGATTTTTTATAAAAACTATGAATAATATAATTTTTTAATAAATCAACATCGAAAAAATGTAATTAATTATGTAAAGAAAATTTCATTGTCGATAATAAAAATTCAAAATACATCGATGATAAATTTTATTAAATTATTCGAGTAGTTTATACGCGTAAGCATTGAAATCGTGGCTATGTAATTGTAAAAAAATATCACGCTTAATGTTTTCCACTTCGGAACCATTGTTTCGACGCCTAATCATAAACCGCTATTCTTAGACACTATAAAATTGTCGTATAGTACACATGGCGAAAATATTGCGATGAATTGGTTGTATAGATTAGTTAAAAAGATACGTAAACGTGCGTTAAATGAAAACATTTATCCTTTGTCGTGGACCTAGAACAGGATCAGAAAATTGTCAATTACAAATGTTCGGAAATTTTTCAAGGGGAAAAACTCACCCTCTCCAAACATCCTATAATGTGAAAGCAGCTGTGACCACATTTTCTTTTTAAAATACATATAAGTCTAGGTCGCGCCATTATATTCGACACCATTGGGATTTATGTTCGGCAGACGGACTTTTAAGTGCGGAAATAATCCTTAAGGAATATGACTGTCACTTCTTACACATTTAAAAGTAATAAAATGCTTCACTATTTCTTATCATTCGTGTAAACGAATAAACTACCAAATTACTTTGTTTACATCGTTTTAAACGATTTTCATTACATATACTTGATCAAAACATAATTCTTATCGATTACTCGTATTTTTTTAAAACAAATGTTAAAATACGCGCACAAACGCTGTTGAGATACACGAACAAATTTTATAGCTGTGCGAAAAGAATTATTTAAAAGACGGGCCTAAAAACGTTCCGGAATAAATATTTGTTACTTAAGGGGATTTCGAGCGCGCATAAATTTCCAAACGTATAGGCTTATTTGAAAAGGTAACGAACATCGAAGCCATCGAGAAAGTCCGCTTTCGGTAACCCGAGCGACTCGGCCTTAAACGCTCCGATCGCTGGACGAGAAAAATATTCGATCGACCGGGGGAATCGTACGAATGAAAATGAAAAGACGACGTAGTCGGTAAGAATCAGCGGCGAGTGACCTGCTGTTGTCCGACAGGTGTATGGAGATGCGTTCTCCATGGGTATAATAAAGTCACCGGTCGTCGTAGCGCGAGGTGTTCGACCGGCCCGCCGCCAAACAGCTGGCCGTTTTACGGATTCGCGTCGTTGAAAAAGGAAAATAAAAAGGCAATTAACGAGGATAAAGTCCAAATCGATAAGAACTAGTGAACGGATTCCAAGATGTTGCGTCGAGTGGAGGGCGATTACGATTGTTCGTTGCGATCGTACGACGCTGGATTTGGAAACTATTTTCAATATTGGAGAATAAATTAGGAACGATTATGCGATGCAACTGTTGGACGATGTTGCGTTGGAATACGGTTTAATTAATAATGATTTCTATCTGTGCTATTTGTCTTACTCGTATTTGAATTATTCTTAAATGTTAAACGTGTTCCTTCGAAATTATTTAGTCATACTACTCGCTGGACGTCCTACCAGCGAGAAAACTTTGATTATCCGGCTAACCTATACTTGCATTTGATTATACGTAAAATAAATTACTTAAATCGTAATTTCTTTTTATATATGCGTAGAATACACGGCGTTTCTTGTAACGAAAATAAAAGGTTTCGAATGTTTCGCGTATGTTTAATTTGTACTTTATTTCCTCGTTGGCAATTTTTCCTTAAACTAGTCGCGGCGATACTTTCACATTAATCACGGAAAATATGTATCAAGTTTTTACTAACTCTATAAAATCCATTTCCTAATCAAATATAAAAAAAAAGAAAATGATAATTACACGTCGAAGAATATTCTTTGGATATACGGATATAAATAAACACGAGCGAATATATTTTAAAAACACGATCCTTCCAAAGCAAACAGTTGAAATGCGTTTTACCCACGAGATCCACCAAAATTCGAAGGCGCTGCTCGAGAATATTGGACAGGACTCGTTGATTATATATTTACACAGACTGCACGAAGTAAAAGTTTAGTTCGCGTCTCGGCCGGCTTGGAATTATATCCTTAGTTCCGTAGTTCGGTGTCTCGGGTTCAAAAATGGACGATCAGCTGGTGGATTTTGCCGCCGCAGGACTTTTCCAGGTGCGGTATACCTTTACACCCCAAGTGTCGAACATGTGGACACCAGTAAACGTGGCACCCGGAGTCATGAACTCGGTCGTAAAAGGGTGCAGAAACCTCGTTGTTTCTTGAGTTAATACACCTTTCTCCTTTTATATCGGAATGTAAGAAAAAAAAAAAAAATTAAATATTAATGGCTCGGTATGATTCGAGACTCGGTTAGCGTCACTTATTTAAAAGATAATTACGCTTCTGTATCCGCCATTTTAAATATAAACAATTATTTTAATGTAGAAAATTATATCTTCTATAATTTACATAAGTATGCGCAAAGTTCGTACGAGTACCGATGTAAAGTAGAATTATGTAAAATACATAAAGGTGAATAACTTACGTAATATTTACCAAGTATAATTAACAAATAAAATAGCGCAGTGAAAATATTTTATTGCTAACATTTTTCGAACATAGCGCATTAACATATAAATAAACTTAGAGCAAAAGAACTAGTTGCGAGTTTTTATAGTTAATATCGCTAAGGAATATTCGTGTTAGCGCTCGGAATAATCGATCATTATCTAATTTTTATAACTTGCAAGATCAAAATCTAAGACTTTCCAGCGACAATAACAAGATGGTGAATATTTAATTGGGAATATCACGTAAAAAGCAAATTTTTATTTTTTATTCTAGCAATAAGATCTACAGTTTTTAATCAAGATTAAAATCGGATTAACGTACATAAAGATATAATACATATACTAATACACATATATACATGCATATATATATATATTGAATAATCCTTTATGTAATATTTAATTGGTGTTACAACAAAATTTTTTATAATTGCTTTCTAAATAATATTCTGGTAATATATTCTCAATTATTAAATTTATAAAAACCAATATATTTACAAATTAACGATATAATTGGATAGAAAAAACGATGGAAAAAAGACAATTATAAAGTTTACATTATATGTCTAAAGAATATTATAGTACTAATTAAAGGAAAGCATATGTTCAACACCTTGTACCTTTTTATTAAAGATATAAGAAACATAAGCTTAGCCCTTATTTAAAGTACGATCCCTAAGCACAAGCTAAATAAACGAAATGCCAGTTTCGTATTTGTCAACGCCTTTTTCCCTAAATTCCAAAAGAAAAGCATCCAACGTATACAACGTTATCATCGGCCGTCATCTCGTCCAAAAGTCACTCTCCGAAAAATGTTCAAAACCATAAGGTTCTTCCTATCTCCTAAAAATAAAACAAACGAAAAACAGATTCCCCGGTCCGCAAATCCGTCGATCCGAGTACAGCGAAGGAGTCTGGATCCAGCCTATCCCTCTCGAGCTACGCGCACAGAGTGAGTTCGCGGTCCTTATCTGACCAGGAGAGCGCTATTGTAGCACGCGGCTCTCCCCCCACCCCCCGAGCGAGAGGCCGAGACCGATGGGCGGAGTTTGTCCTCGCCAATCGACCATTAGCGCCGCCTCCGCGGGATTTGCCCCGCGAGCTCCCGTCGAGGTCGGAGTGCACACATTCTCTCTCGCTCTCTCGCTCTCTCGCTCTCTCGCTCTCTCTCTCTCTTGCGATTGCGTCGCCGGCGAGATGCCGGAGAACAACGCAATGCGGAGAACACTTTTGGCGCTGTACGAATTTTTCTCGGCGCACTTTATGCCGCGCTCGACAGCTACTTTAATTTCAGTGAATTTAGAAACGCTTATTGTTATTTTTCAGTGCTCGGAGGTAATTTGATAAAGATAGGACGTTGAAGGACGCTATTATAGTATTATTCTATCTACTTATTTAATTGGAAATGAACTTATTTAATTGCTTATTTTATACGCACTGAAATGAGAATCCGACTCGAATACGTTTTTGCGAGTATTCGCAGTCTTATGTTCGCTCTCTCGTATTTTTACCGTCATTTCTTCCAATGCATTTAATAAACAAATGCCTTTTAATATCGAGTGTACCAAAACACCGAATGCACAAGACGGCTATACACATTTTATAGTTACAAAAAAATAATCAATTTTCGATTCAACGTATTGCATCAAATCGGATATTCATTCTCATTAAATGTACTAAAATATTGTTTCGTAAACTGTATCTATTACACGTTCAAATAACTTACGTAACATCTCGTAAAAAGTATTTTAAAGCGAACGCGTAAGCTGGTAACTGAAATACTTGGTTTTATCAAATTAAAGAGAATTAAATAAAATAGAGGTTAAACGAGCGGCCATCGCTCGTTGAAATACATTTACCAAATCGTAAGAAATTTAGTTTACGAGTCACCAAAACACAGTGAATAATGTAAAATTAAATGTAATAGGGAACAGAAGCCCCGAAAGACGCTGAACAGGCAACTCTTAAACTTCCATAAATCAGTGAAACTCTTCTCCCTCGCTTTAACCCCCATCCACTCCAAAATCAACAGGGGGAAGAGAAAAATAAATCGCGGTTAAACAGCCTTATTTATACTAAAGACGAGGGATCCTCTTGTGTCTTTTCACAGGCGGTTATCACCACCTACGCAGTCCCGCGTGCAGCCAGGAGCAACAGGACAGTCGACGGCGCGAGAGTTCACCCCCAGCCCACAGCCAGCAAACGCAGTCGGGCAACAACGGCTCCGGAGGCTCGCAGCATCCGGCGGCGACACCCGGGCCGGGACTCCCCGCCCAACCCTCCAATACTAATCCGAGCGCTCCCAACAACAATAATAACAATACCAATGCCCACAATAACAACAACAATACCACGAGCAACGCCTACATACACCTGCGGAACCTCAATCAGCTCAAATCCGAGCGTGAGTACATCGAGCTTTATCATTTCTTCTTATCCTTCGCCAGCGACTCTTCGCCAAGTTTTCCCCAAGGACGCGTCGTTAAGGATTATTCTCGATAGCGAGATTGATGAATCGCCTGTGTGGGCGAAGGCACGATAATACCGAGCGACCTTTCATGGAAAGTCGAAGCCTTTTATTTTCGTGAAAATACGATGTGTCGTCTGATTACCGAACATCCTTGTTTCGTGTCCCACAGGACGCGCGTGTAAGATAAGAAAAAATTTAGAAGCGTGGAAGATAGAAACGTGACGTAGACTTTAAAAACCGGAATGTAAACTCTTTTTGTTTTTCTTTTAGTTGAATTTTCATAAATAAATCTTAAACGCTTATAACGTATGCACTCGAAGAATCCGTGATTTGTATTATGATCATTCGTTCGGATTAACAAGGCAACATACGTCGCGATTATCAACGAGCTTATCACACGGACTATTTTGTTTCCCTTACGATCGATAACGATCGAAATATTACGGTCACGCCTTTCCCTTCGGCTTTGTCTTGGTCCATCGTAAAAGATTCCTACCCGTTTCCACAGCGAGCTACGCGAATCACCAAGCAACCACGGAGCCGCATCTCCAGGCGAGCAACGGCGCCGACCTGACCTCGAGCGGCGGCGAGGTGGATCTAAGGTCCTCGGGCGGTCCTGGCGCCGAGAATTACCTCAACCCGGCGCATTACTCCGGCTACGAGGAACCCTCCGACTACCACGGCTTGGGCCAGGATCATCATCCGCCCCATCCGTACGGCCTGGACGGGTCGCCCGAGTTCTATGGCCAGGGCGGCATTCAGCTCGAGCCCAAGTACCAACCGCCGCCCTTCAAGAACTACCCTCGTGGTAAGGACCCGATACCTGCGATCCTTATCCTCTCTCTATCTTTCTTTTGGTTTTGAATTCCGCACACATGGCTCATCCAAGAGTGCGTGTTCCCGATTACGAGGACGATTTCGTGTGAATGAGGTGCAAGAAGATACGGATGACTCTTCTTTGTCGTGGCGCCTCTCATGTCTCGACTTTTCTACATTTTCTGCATTTTCCGAGTTCCTATGATCTTCGAGAGATAATTGTGGATAGGTGTTTTTTTCTGTTCGGAGACTCGGAAATATTACGGCTAGACGATTCAATTTACGTGCAAGGTTTTTTAAGAGTCCTTACGTTACACGCTTTTTTCTAATTTCTTTTACAAAAGTTACAAACGAAAAGATACATTTGAATTGTCTTTCTCGACATAAGCTTTCGTTTCACGTTTACTCTTCGGGTCAAACGACTGATTTTCTTTATATTCTTAAAACTAAAAAAAATGCAATAACGATCCTCGTCAAGAAACTTTTCTACTTTACGTGAATAAATGTCTTTGATTTAAAACTTCTTTTCTTTAACGATAATATAATTCGTTGATCTTATATTATACATTTATATTTTCAGGCACGTATCTTAATTTCAACTTTGGAAATTGTTGCAATAAATTTTTAAAACGAAGGAATAATTTTCCTTTGAACCGTTGATATATTAGAAAGAGGAACTTTTTATTATTTTTTAAATATTTGTTTGGGTAATTAAATGATTCTGATCAGTATTTTATAGATCTTTAAAAATTTACTTTACCCATAATATTTTTATATAAAAATATGTAATGAAACTTATGGTTACAAATTTTACTGCTTCTTATTCTTAAAAAACAAAATTCAGGTTTTATTTATTCAATTGAATGATATTAGCGTAAAAAGCTAATGACATAGATTTAAAATTAAACAACTTTCATTTCACTCTGTATAAAGTGCATAAATTAAAGACACTTATAAAAATATTTGTTTCGATAATCCTAAATACCTAAGAACCTTTCGAAATTAATCTATATATTAAACAGCATCATTTTATTAAACGCAAATCGATTTAACGATCCTCAATTAAAAGTTTGGTCACATTTTAATATTTTTAAAAATTATATTAATTTTATCACAGCTTTTTATTAAATAACTATTTTACTACATTTTTACGTCAGCTCAGTGTATATAATTGCATACACTATATGAAAGTTGAATCTCTTTAACAAGTTACGAGGATAAAACCTTATTTGAAATATATTTATATATCGAGTAAACAAAAAATTTCCTTTTGTCAAAATTAGCACAAATTTTCACAATTATTTTTCCGAAAAGCTTCTTTATTAATGAAATTTCCTTAAAGCTACAAACAATATACGCGTTCAAAGATTCACAAACTATTACTTTCATTCTTCTTTGTTCTCGTTCATATCTCGAACTTTAGATAACGATAATTGTCCCGAACTACAACCTCACTTAGCGTCAACTCGATTGTAAACAAGCTACGCATACTTGTTTACACGAGGCGCAATCGCAAAGATTCATTTCCTCAAAAAAGAAAAAAAAATTATCAATTTCCAACACGCGGCAACGAGAAAAATCCAGTGAATAACGAACGCCTTATGTTCCAGGTCGCTATCATGAAAGCTACAGCGAGGGTGGCTACGGCCAGTACGACGCGACGCCCTTCCAGACGGTACCGGGAAGCGCAGGACCCGGTGGCGGTGGCGGAGGTGGAGGTGGTGCCAGCACCGGTGGAGGCAGCGTCCCGAGCGTCGGGGAGCAATGGGCCGTCGGTCCCGTAGGAGATCATCTCGCCCATCATCCGGCTTTCCTCGCAGGTCTCGGACCCCGCGACTCCACCAACTCCTCGCATCATCCTTCTTCCATTGGTAACCAGAACCCGGAGCACCAGAAGCCACTGCTGCCCAGTGCCATGTTGGCTGGTTATACGGGTCAGTTGAGAGCTTGACTCCGGTCGTCCATTATCGAGCAATTTTTTTATTTGCACAACGATTATTTTTGTTTTTTACGCGGTAAAATTTTCTCGGCATAGATTCAACGGCATTTTTATTAATTTTATCTCAGTTAGCGGTTTCTGTGTCTGCGACTCGAATAATTTTAATTGGAAACGAATAATCTAGCGCATATTATAATTTTATGAAATAATCGTAAAATAAATTTTATTTTCGTTAAAAGCGTTAAAATAATTTATGTTTAATAGTGAAAATATTTTGTACCGAAGGTTATGTAAGATATGAATATATACGCAAAGTTTTTATTTCCATCAGAGATTAAAAATAATTTGATAGACTCCTTTTAAAATAAAACATAAAATCAAAATGACGAATTCATCTTGATATATAATAATCTACGACTAACGGAAAAATAATGTACAAACTCGAATCAAGGGAATGAATAAATTATTTTTAGCATTTCTCTGAAACGAACGCGTAAAAGTAATCGTATTAAACTCTAATCATAATATTTAATAACGTATCGTCGGGCTTCTCAAAAGCAATGTAGATCGAAAGTCTGGCTAAAAAGAGAACAAAAATGCGATATTTATTTCTTCGCGTATGCATCATTCAGCTCCAACATTTTTTTTCCGGCTTATAATTGCATTTTAATCGCTTTCTAATATCCTTTTAATCACCGGTACGACGCAGCGAAGAAAGATAGAAAAAACAAAACTAAACTCGTTGCTTTTGTCCGGCTTCAGGAGGTGGACCTTGTTTCACGGGCTCGGGGCCGATTCAACTCTGGCAATTCCTGCTCGAGTTACTCACCGACAAAAGCTGCCAGGGCTTCATCTCGTGGACCGGCGACGGTTGGGAATTCAAGTTGACCGATCCCGACGAGGTGGCACGTCGTTGGGGCATTCGCAAGAACAAGCCCAAGATGAACTACGAGAAGCTCAGTCGCGGGTTGCGATATTACTATGACAAAAACATTATTCACAAAACGGCCGGCAAGCGTTACGTTTACCGCTTCGTCTGCGATCTCCAGAGTCTCCTAGGGTTGGTATTCAATCTTATATGTGGTTCGCGTATTCGCTGGTAGACAAAATGATAGATGGACTGCGTGGCTGATGGATATTAGTAAATATTGGATTATAGCTTTTATCGGATTTACGAAAAGTTTAAATCGAGATCAAAGTAATTAAGATCAATTTAAAATGTATATTCACGTCGGTTATAGAATACGAAAGCTTTTATAATCACCTTTGAAGTTTCCTCGGATTTCTTCGTAACTGTTGTAACGCTTAAGTTTTTAAGTTTTATTTGATTTCTTCGTAAATAATGAGTTTTTTAGTACTTAAATATATAGAAACGTATGATATTAGCTTTAAGTGGACTACCGTACCGACCGCGACATCCAAGAACCGACTCTAAAAATATTTCAATATATAATACTTAAATTTATTCATCTTACGTAAGCTAATTAGTAGTGTTTTACTACTAAATTTTCAAGTATATCAATCGTAATTTTAAAAGTAGTTAGACATAAAATGTTTAGTGTAACGTATTTACTTTTAATAACTTTAAAATACACCGATGTTACGTTTGCTTTAATAATGATACATAATTGTACTTAACGAGGACTTCTGAAATTAAACTTTATATCAATTCGAGTATCTTTTTAATTAGAAATATTTATGGGCTGTACAGTCGGTACAGCAGATTATACAACGAAGTTCTCTCGGCACATCTTTACGAAACTCGATATTGATATTATAAAAACTAATCGCTGCTAAATGAAAAACCAACGCGAACAAATAAATAAATTATTGGTATTCGATAGGTTTGCGACATCGATTAAATAATAGACTTACGAATTGTGTTATTTTTCCTTCAGTTACAGTCCAGAAGAATTGCACGCGATGGTGGATTTGAAACCCGAGAAAAAAGAGGAAGACTGAACTCTTTAACCCTTGGGAAGTTGCAGCACCGAAGACGACTGTCGATGACGATGATCGACCGCGACAACCTATTCTTCGGCTATGGATGAAAGGAAGAAAAAAATTGTAAACACGGGCTGCATTAAACGAAGAAGAAGGAGAGTATTAATTGTAAAAGAGCGAGTGAGCAAAGTATACTGTTCGAGATAAGTGAGAGTGAGACATTGCGAATGCATGCGAAAGTAAAAAAGAAGAGAGAATGCGAGGCAGCAAGGATGTCGTGAGATTTTTCCCCCTAGATTAAAATTATATAAATAAAAAAAGCAATGAAGGGTCAACGCCGAATGACGAAAGTACATTCCGTGACTGCTTCCTCTTCTTCTTCTTCTACTTCTTCTTTAAATAAGAAAGAAAAAATGATGCAATGAAATTGAATCGGTCGTATGTACCAAAGACAGGGTCCGCATACCATTGGTGCCTCAAAGTAATAAGCTAAAATGTGAAAATCTTTTTCTCGATCGACGATCGATTTGCCACACAAGATTTTAGAAAATATTTATAGGAATAACTGGAAGACAGTTTATACATACATACATACATAAATGCATGCATGCATTTATGCAGATACATGCGTATATGTGTATTTATATATATATATGTATATTTGTGTATATGTACGTACATGTGTATGCATATATATGTATGTATGCATATATAGAAATGTGTGTGTATATATACACAAATATATATATATATATATACATATATTTTTAACGTTACGTGATTTTTAAGCACTGTGGCATCGATTCATCAATGATGCATCTAAATTATTTATGTCGCATCATTTTAATACGTGTGTTATTATATCTCGTTGATAGATGACACAATATGTGATTGTTATGACTCTAATTTTACTACAATAAAATATTATACCAACATTTTTACGTTTTATTATTGAAGAAAACTATCGATATTGAAATAATCATCGAAATAGCAGAGCACCCATTTTTCATAAGGAAAAAAAATATTTAAAAACATTTAGAGAAAAATTATTCAGATAATTGTTTATAATTAAAAAAATTATTTAAAATATATATGATTATATAACCTTTCCTGTATTACCGACAGCAGTAAAGGATAATCATAATTGTCGATTTTCATTACCAAACAAGGTCGGTAACACATTATAGTAGACTGCGTAATTATTATTATATAAATATTATATATGCATTCATACATACATACGCATATACACATATATGCATATATATATACATATATATTCGTTTGTATGTCAACATGTGTATATATATATATATACAAGCATAATGCTTTTTATCGAATGCAAGTAGTCGTTAAGCGTTTCTTTTTTTATTTGTATCTAAAGCGTTGTCATGTTGTAAAAAAAATGTATTAAATATGTAAGTAAAATTTTTATAAATCATTAATTCTTAACACTTGATATTTAATTAAGAGTAACATACAATACAGATTTCCAGATACTCGACGATCGCAGAAAGCGATAAAAGCCGCGCAACGACTCGACGACGACTCCGTATCAAATTTAACGGTGTCCTTCCCACCGTCGAAATCGAACCTTCGACCTACTACAACCGTCCGCGTTCGACCGCAGGATCGGTTGTCTATAGACAGGGGCCGACCTTCCCTCGCTCTCCCGTCCTTTACCCGTCGATCCTTTACCGTTCAACCTCCAGTCCTGCGTATCTCTACGCGTCTGCGTGAGTTCCCGCAATTTCGATCCGGAGCCGCGATCCCGATCGCTTAAGGATCGTATTTAAGCATAAACCGGACGGCAACATTTTCCGTCGATATCCCGGACGGTCATTAAGAAACGCGCACCCTCGTTACACTTTTTACGAGCGTAGGCCGTGATTAAGGCCAAAAATCGAGCAATAGAAATCTCGCACGAATTAAGAAATTCAATCCGGCTACTTAGCTCCCTCCTTCTTCGATCTTTGCCCTCGTAGCAATAACACGGCGCTGGGTTCGGGTCCACGAGTCCTCGAGTCCTCGAGAGGTAGAAGACGCGCCGGAGAAAAGCTAGGGAAAATCGTGAGCGAGCCGTACCGAATTTTAGTAAACAAGTAAAGAAAGAAAAAAAGAAAGAAAGTCGGGGATGAGGTAAGAAAATCGGCGGAAAAGTGGAGCCACGAACGGTGACGCTATCTCTCGCCGTGGCGAGACAGTCGAGCGAGAAAGAGGGAAGGAGGGAGAGGGAAAGGAGAGTTTCTAGTCAAAGTCAAGCTGGGTGGTCCAGCTCGGGCAGAGAGGCCCTCCGGGCTCCAATGTCCTCCTGGCCGCTCTTTCGCCTCGTCTCTTTCTCGCTTTTCCCCTTCTTTCTTCTTGCGTCTTTCCCTCGCACACGTACGGGGGAGGCGCGTTGTGTGTGTGCGCGAGGCTTCCAGCACAGCCACAAACCCCGTTTCCTCTCTCGCTCTTACCCACGGCAACGTTCGTTCTTCTGTCTTTCAACCTACACTACTGCAACATCGTGTGTGGCCGGTACACTCCACTTTCTCTCTCTCTCTCTCTCTCTCGCTCTCTCTCTCTCGCTCTCTCTCAATCACTCTGCTCTTCGCTGCTCTCTCTCTCTCTCTCTCTCTCGTACTCGCGCCGCTTATCCTCGCCCCGTTACGATCGTTTCTCTTTCTCTCTTTCAAAACTGTCCTGCCTCTTCGTCCTCTTCATCATCTTCCTCCTCTTCTTCTTCTACACAATCGCATGGAAGATTTTTCTGTAGCTTCGAAAAAAGTATCTCGTTTTTTCTCCTGCAGTTTTCGTGGGCTTTCTCGTCTATTCCTTCCACTCTGCATAATGGATTTCTACCGCTTACATTACGGCGATTATTTGGAAAAAAGTTTAAGCCCTCGTAAGTAGTTGTTGACAATAAAAAAGGAGCTTCTTTTTGATACTGAGAATATTTTCCTTTTTTCCCTGTTTTTTTCGACGAAAGGATTTTAAATTCAACGATAATTTTTTTTTCACGGCGATATTTTTTAGTTATTTCGGACTGCGCGCATTTTGCATTTTTTTTTTCTTGAAAAATTATATAAATCCAACGGCGATTTTATGACTTATTGCTTAAACAAAAATAATTGCGTAATACTAAATTCATTCGTGATTGTGCAATAATTGAGTAAAACATAATTAAAAAATCATAAATGACCGTTCGACAAACAATTTTTTAAAGCTATTGTTATCGCATAATCAGTATAGTATACATATCGTTAAAAAAAATTTGCTTTATTTAATAATACACTGTTTCGTTCTAAATTGAACGTTTCTTATTTATTACAACCGATAATTTCTTGCTGGATGAAATATGTAAATGCTTAAGAAGTCTTGTTAGAACCAGCACATTTTTTGACAACTGTACAGCCATTTAAAATTTATGATTTATTTAAAGGAAAAATAAATGTTAATACGCAAACCAGTAATATATTTGAAAAATTTCCGTATACTTACTTCGCTGTACTACTAATAAATACATTTATAAAATTAAACGTTCGTTTTATAGTTGACTTCGAAGCTGTGATCGTATCAATGTCCAAAAGAATATATCGCAAATATGACATTTGAAAGCAATAACGCTAAAAATAATATTAAAATAATGCAAACGTTTCGCTCGCAAATTTTCTTTTAAGCTGTGCTTTAAAAATAGATAAATATAAATACACGTTCGCTAAAAATATAGATACCGACTCGATGCAAAAATTCAAATTATACGTATTATTAGCAGACGTGGAAAAAATTAAATGCGAATTAAAAAATAAATAAATAAGTACTTAATTTTGTTTAAAAAAGTAATTATTCGAAAAAGATGAATCTTGGTTGTAAAATTGAGTAAAATACATGCATCATTTTTTAGCGAAAATTACTACTGTTAAAGAATCTCTATTAAAGAAGGACTTAAAAGAACTCTGTTAAGAAAAGGAAGCTCGATTACTAGAATTAAAACAAAGTTTGATAAAAAATGGAGAACGCGCGAAGAGCGTTATTTAATTTAGAATGATTAAATTTCAGAAAAAAAATACAGTCAGTTTTTGGTACACGAACGCGGAAATCGTCCCGAGAAAAAGCGGGTAAGACGAGTATACAAAGTAAGGGTATTTAATTGTGCAATTGTGAAAGAGCGCAGGTAGGAATCCGTTGAATTTTAAACACACACTCCGCGCGCCACGGAATGAGTTTGATACGTAAAAAGCGCAGTATAAAGACCTCCCAAGCTTTTCTCCGAGGCCGCGCGAATCGCAATTTTCCAACCCCCAGGCTGCCGTCCCTACCGCCGTCCCCGTCGACGATTGCCGACGAACAAAAAACCCACCACGAGTCACTCCCTCGTTATCTCGCTTCGGTATAATTTCAGAGCCGGACTCGTTTTCCGCGGATGGGCTCCAGCCCCGCGGGGAAACTGCGCTGGCGCCTTCGTTCCTCCTCGGAAATTTGTAAGGCGGACGCGTCACGGTGGAAGCACTAGCTATTTACATACGTCCCCGCACCCGGGAGATCTTACTTTCCGTGGTCTCCCCCGCTTACTACCACGCTTAGAGTAGTCGGTGCAACCTTTGGATTACGTGTCTGGCTTCTCTCGACTCGTTGCGCAACCGAGTCTCCATACCCTTCGATTTTGCTAATCGGTAATTCCTCCAACCGAGGAAACTTTCATTATTCAACGACATCCTATTTCGAGGATCGCGTGATTCTACCTTCTTTACCAATTTAAGGTATCCTGTCTTGGTGTTTTTGTTTATTCGCGATTTATGCGGGTTCCGAATATCCTTGTCGAACATCCTTTATCCGTTCAAATATAGTAGTATCTATGCAGGTCACATTGTGCAGGTCGTATTAGTGCGTATAAATAGCCTCATTGGTTTCATTGTAAATGGCTCGAACGAACAGGTACGCCGTTTTTTTTACGTCTTACCGAGAACATCTTTTTCTGCTTATAAACTCGGTTCTTCCCAAGCATTGTAAATGTAAGTTAGAAAAGTTCATAATCGACGTACATGGCTTATAAATATTCATGTTATCACTCTCTGTTTTACCGACGATATCGATACATCCATAATTAGCTTCATTAAATGATCCATCGTTTAATTTTTTTCTTCGATAAATATATAAAATTATTGCTAATATCGAAAGAATTATAAT
This sequence comes from Dolichoris vasculosae, assembly GCA_018907195.1. NCBI lineage: Eukaryota > Metazoa > Arthropoda > Insecta > Hymenoptera > Agaonidae > Dolichoris > Dolichoris vasculosae. Next base: position 2,283,333 of record JACCHY010000001.1, read on the forward strand.
ATTTAATAAAAAAAAATGTTGAAAACTGCGATTAAAAAAAGGCTTGTAAAATTACGAATATCATCTTTGAGATGAATTCTATTGTATATCTTTATAATAGCGATTGAATAAAATATATACTTTCAAAAAATAAGTTACAAAAATTCAAAATTTTCCACCCAGTCATATTTCTACGCTTCTCAATTTTTCATGTACCTTTCAAATTGTGCATGCAATATTTTTATAACTTTTACGCGAATTTATAAATCGTATCTTTAAAATCTATTAAAGGAAGTCAAACGATTCGTATAATTTGCGTCGAGCGCTTCAAATTTCGAAAGGTAAGAAATTATTAAAAATTCCGTCGTATTTCTAAATTAAAAATGTTGTAATCTTTGCCGAGTACAAGTTAATCGATAATTCGTTAAAAAGTGATTTTAATGATCCGCTCCAACGATTCTAATTTTATTTTTTGTATTTTCATAAAAAAAAAGTGAAAAAGTGAAAAACCGGTTATTCGAACAGGTGGTTAGAATCGTTTCGTTTCCTTCTAAAATTGAAGTATTCATCGAACGGTGAAATATCTTTACACACGAGAAATTGCTTTCGAATATAAAAGTACTCCACCAGCAGATTTATAAACAATGTTTCACCCGAGTACAAAAACTGCAAATACATCGAAGAAACATTCACATAACTAAATTATCCCTCGGCTTTAAACGGAAGACATTCTTTCAGGACGAAGGGCATTTAAATTATTTTTACGTAATGCCTTATCGTCACGCCTCCTCCGTTCTCCCATCAACCGACTATAATTAATTAAGTTTCGAAAGGACAGAGCGGAAGAGAACCTTGGCTGTTCCGGAGAACGCGGCCTCGAGTGTCGGAGAAACGCTCGCAAGGGCCCGGGAGATCGTTAATGGAGCTTCCGCAATCACGACTCCTGCCATTACAGCGGACGACGATTCCTCCGGACTGCCGGCGAGCTCCAATAAGCGAGCCCATTTCCTCCCGAGGCAATCAATATTTCCGCGACCTCCGGCTCGGATCCGGCCGGACAATCGTCGCCGGCGGTAATTGCGCACCCGAGGAGCAAAAAGCGCGAGGTTTTCCAAGTGGGGGCGATCGCCCCTTTCGTTATCTGCATCCCCCCGCGTTTCGGCGGCAGCTATACACACAACGGGGGCCGGGAGGAGCGCAAAGAGAGTCGAAGGTCGCCGGTGGAGCGAGAGAGAGAAGAAAGAGAGCGAGTGCCACCGGCGCGGTGCGACGTCGTGTGTGGCCGAGGCCGCGCGCGCAAACCGACGGCCCGAGAGAGAGCGAGAGAGCGAGAGAGAGAGAGAGAGAACAGCTGCTCGCTCTCCTTCGTTCTCTTACTATTCGCTCTCTCGGGCGAGCAGACGAAGACGAGCCGCGGAAGAGATCCGCGCGCGATGCCCCGGATTTTTATCTACGAGATTTTACCCCCCTCCGGCCAACCCCCCGACCCACCGGCCATCACCGCCTCCTGCTCCTCTTCTAGTTTCTTTCCTGCTTTTACCTTCCTTTATTATGCCTTACTTTTTCCTTTCGAATGCTCTTTTTTTCCCTCTTACGCCCGGACTTTCTATGGAGCATAAATCATTCGCGGCCGCGAACTCGAGTCGCTGCTGATTTTACTTCGGCCTCGAGTTTTTCTTCTCTTCGGACTTCGGATCATACTTTTCTTCGCGATATTTATTTAGTCATCTCTTTGAACCGATGCGCTCCGTTTTCATCTCCCAGCGGTAATGATATATCTTTCTCCTGATTTTCGTCTCTCTCCGAATTTCGGTTCGACGAATCCGTCGTGCCTAGAGAGCAAAGTACTTTTACTCTTCCGCGTATCTGGTTCGAATGATATTCGTGGTATTAAAAATGTCATTACGGTGGACGATACGAAGGCGAAAGAAAGTTGCCGCAACATATTAATTGAGTTAAAATTGGAAATCCTCGAGGGTTAATTACGTACTTCTACTTCACTTTTTTGCCGGTACATTCGAATACTCATCGACTCTGCGCGTACGCAACGATTTTTTGTACTCGTTTTCAAATTTATCGCCTTTAAGATAAAAAGTATAGACCTTCGGATTTTCCTCCGAAGCATTCGAAAGCGTAATGAAAAAAAAATGAAAAATAACGATGCTTGAAAAAATGAATTACAAAGGCTCATTTTTTATAATATAAAATCTTTACTCCTATTATTCACAATAATTATAATAATCCCTTTTTAGACATATAATATTAGTTTATATTTCGTGCGACTTTATATAATTTTTATATACAAGACAACATGGATATTAGACATATTTACAATTGCGCGTCTGCTCGATGAACACACGCATTTGTCGTTGGTTGCCTCGGTAAACGAAAAAAGATTAAAATTAAATCCTCGTGCGTCGATGATCAGCGGATTTTTTCTAATCACCCGTCACTGTTGAATTTAGCCGTTTTTCTATTCTTTTTCGCTTTGAGTCTAAATTTTCGGTCATTAAATAGATACGGTTGTCGCATTTATCCGCCTTCTGTGTCGTAATTATTGTAAACGCCGTAGAAAGGAACGTTGGATGCGACGGGAGCCATTTTCTTCGCGTTGATCCAAAGCCACGAAGACTTTGGGATCCGTTAACCAGTAAAGAAAATTGTTCCGCTAGGATCCGATAAACCTTGACCTAAAGCTCGGAGTTGACGCAGACGTGAAAGTAACTCGATCGACAACTTTATCTATAAAGAACGCTTATCCAGTTTCAAAGCTGCATAAATTAAACTAATACTTATAATATGGATTTAAATACAAAAACAAACTAAAAACAAAATCTTTGTAAAAGATATTAATTTAATTCAAGGCACTTGTGACAATGGAGCTATGAAATTGGATTCGATGAAAAAATACGATTCAAAGTGCACATCGTTTCGCTAAAATTAAAAACTTATACGCATAGAACATATAAGATCGGTAAGACAATATAGGAACACAATTGTTATGACTCGAAGTCATCGGTTACATCGTTTTACATAAATTGTACGTCGTTTAAAGGCATAAATTTAACGTTATTAATCTAATTTCGTTTACGCATAATAGATACAAAAACTTTTTCTTCGGTCCAAAATTGAATTTCCGTTGGATTTCGCACGTGCGAAATTTTGTCGACATGCATAGTGTATATGTGCGCATGTATTTCTACATGCATATGTAGATTCTACAGAATCGAGTTAAACAGTTTTTGTTCCACATACAGTTATGTCGCAAATATTCCACGTGTAACTGTAAAACCTTTGACCCTTGCAAAGACCGATTTTTAAATCAACGTTTCGACGTCGAATATATAATAAGTTCACTCATTCGCAATCGCTGTGTACAAAATAGACATTCTCCTCACCATTTTCCATCCTCGCCAAAATACGCAACAAAATATTCAACGGTTTCGAAATTAAAAAAATCCAATATACGAGAACAATAACCTCAACTAATTAAAATAATATAATAACAAAAAACAAAAAGATCCCGGTTTTCTTTTGAGTATTTTCATGCATCAGGTCGTCCAACTTTGATGTAAATATCTATGAAATATAACCAATTCGTAAAAAGAAACTAATAAAAACTACAAATAATATTAATAATAAAACGACCGGCAAAAGCTCCGATTACACGTAGAATTATTCCCTTCTTGTTTCGTATTTCTATACACGACATAAATTACTATATGATAATTGCTACATGCCATAATCTCCATAATTAATCTACATTACAAAACGGAAGTAGTCCTCGCATTCTTAGGTCCGTTTTCCCTTAGGCATCCGCGCATTGGCTCTCGCCATGGCTTTTAACTCGTTCCTCGCGCGTCGCAAACTCTGTCGTCGTCCCATTCCTCTTCTCCTTTCTCACTCTCTGTCTCTCTCTCGTTCTCTCTCGTTCTCTCTCGTTCTCTCTCGTTCTCTCCTCATCGTCGCCTGGATTTTTCTTCGCGTGCCTTGCTGATATTTCTTCGCTCTGCATTCGTCGACGGTACACGTACGTGTGCGCTGCCTTTTTTTTTATGTCCTCGCCTGCCTGTGTGCGCCGACGAAGAATAGCGAATGCGTTTGTCACTCGGAGGAGATATCGAGCGAGTTGCTCTCGGCGCAGGTATAAACATTTACGGAGTCTTTGGTCGTTCACTCGCAAAATACTGTTCCGGACGTTCGTGTGGGAGCTTATGCTTGTCGTCATTCTGAAAACATGGGAGAAAAAATTGTTTTACGTCGTGAATTCTCGAGGACGAGTCTCGAACTCCTCCTGTGGCTTTACAACTCGTTAGCTTCTGAGTTTGCGTCGACGGAGAAGCTAGGAAAACTTGCGTTGTAATCGAAGGGGCCATTTGTCAGTGGAGAAACCGTTACGAATTGAAAAACTCTTGGGTTTTACTGGCTTTCTACTTTTCGGAACAATGATATATAACACCCATTACAGTAAAATGTGTCCAAACGTGGCTTTCGAACCGATAATCAACCCCTTAATCTTTCGAAAAAACAGCTTTAAAAACTTTAAATGATAGGAAGTTAAACTGTGTTTTGTCTTTTTATTTGCTGCTGTTAACTTTAACTTTTCACATTTCTGGCCCTAAGAATTTTTCTACACAACTAAGCATTTATTTCTCAAAATTTTCCTTACCGTACAAACTTTATTCTTTTTCTTTTAGCTGATTATTCAAATTATGTGGTAATATTATACATTTTTGTAGCATTTTTTTATTATGTTTATTAGTTATATCGTTATTCAAATACTCATTTTGTTACAAATATTAGAATTTTGTACAAATATATTAATGCCTTCTGATATAAAAAAAATATTTTAAGTGAATTTTTTTCTTTTATGCAGTATTTAATTTTCAAAAACTTAAAACTATTAAAAAACCTAATATAAATTATAAAAAAATCCAATTAAATATTTGAAATGTTTTTATTATTATCCCACATAAAGAATATTGTTTTTTCCGCTTTAAGTACATAAAAAATAATTTAATAAGAAAGATTTTCAATTAATTTCTACTAATGAATTTTTTAAAAAAATTATTGTATATTATACAATCAAAAATATTATTATACTAAATAAATTGTTTAAAAAATAATAAATTAAAAAACAAAAATGTAAACCATTAAGAAAACTGTTTTTCCAAGATTAAGAAAAAAAAATGATAGTATTTGTACAAAAAGTAGTAGTAGTAGTAGTCGTGTAGTAGTGGTAGTAGTAGTAGTAGTAGTGGTGTAGTAGTAGTAGTAGTAGTAGTAGTAGTAGTAGTAGTAGTAGTAGTAGTAGTAGTAGTAGTAGTAGTAGTAGTAGTAGTAGTAGTAGTAGTAGTAGTAGTAGTAGTAGTAGTAGTAGTAGTAGTAGTAGTAGTTGTTGTTGTTGTTGTTGTTGTTGTTGTTGTTGTTGTTGTTGTAATAGTAATAGTAGTAGTAGTAGTAGTAGTAGTAGCAACAGTAGTAGTAGTAATAGTAGTAGTTGTAGTAGTGGTAGTATTAATAGTAGAAGTAGTAGAATTAGTAAAGTAGTAGAAGTAGTACAACTACTACGATTAGTACTACTATTCGTAATAGTAGCAGCGGTTGCGGTGGTCGTGGTGATAGTGGTGTGGAGGTAGTACTGGTAGCGAAAGATGAAAAAGAAGAAGAAGAATAAGAAGAAGCAAAGGAAGAAGATGAAGAGGACGAAAAAAGATATACAGAAGAAAACGAGCAGCCGATAAAAACACGGAGTCCCAAATCCGAGCGATCTATTCCCGCCTCTTTTCTCTTTCTCTTTAGGCTGCAGCACGCGGAGCCTGGGCTCTCGGCGTTTCTCCTAATATGTCCCTTCCGGTCGAGGGATACAGATATACTACGGGCCCGGGCCCCCGGGGCCCTTTCCTTAGTCCTAAGACATTCCCAATGTACCGATAATCCGTTTCGGCCGTTCCGCCGCCCGTTTACGCCGACTAATAAAAATGCTGCAGCATAGCCCTAAGACTCGAGTCTCAAGTTTATAGTAAATCCAAGCCCCGAATTTATTGGAATACTTTAAAGATTAAACCCTCTTCCCCCTCACCTCGCCTCCCCCGCGCCGATCCAGCGGTTACAAGCGCGATTTTTTCGATCGAGTTTAATATCGCAGCAGTGCGCGGCATACGTTTCCTAATTCTCGACGAGAAAACATTTTAATAGATTCAGCACCTCGAGTTTGCCCATTTGCGTCGAGCATCCAAAAAATTCCAATTATTTGTGCCTCGGAGATAAAAAAATCCTAAGATTGATAAAGAAACAAAGCTCCCAGATAATTCACGATTCGAAAGCCATTCCGGGCCTTTTAAGTTAAAAGCCGTCTAAACGGAACGAGAATGATTAGCTAAAAAGGATTTTTAATAGTCGGGAACTACGCTCTTAACGCTTTGAAACTATTTCGAGTAAAGAAAGTGACGTTTTGACGCAAGGGAAAAGCGTAAATTTACCCCGAAACAGCGAACAAGAAAAATAAGATAACGAAACGATACCTTCTCTAACCATGGAATGAAGAAGCAGCACGAGGCTGAGCAATAGTATCCTCCAGGAGGCGCTGAGGGTGGACGGCTCGGCCCGACTCGGGATTCTGTTCGTCCTGGGATCGCCGGAGGACCCGGGCCCGACGCCGTTTGGTCCACCGGCGCCGAACTGCTGCTCTTGGTAGTTGTGATGCTGGGGCGGCTTGTTGAAGCAGAGCTCGTCCATGTTGCGATGAATAGCGTTGCAGTCGTACTCCTCGGCGCCGTCGCAGAAGCACGTGTTCAGCTTCGCCGCCTTCTCCTGTCGGCGCAGGATGTTCATCGAATTGCGGCAGCTGCACGACATAGCGCCAACGACATTAATCGCCTGCGAATTTCGGCCCACTTCGTTCTTTATTTTTCCCCCTTTCTCTTCCCTTTTCTTTCCTTTCTTTTCTTTTGTTTTCTTTTCTTTTTTTTTTTCCTTTCGTCAACACCCTCTTTGACCTTACAGATTCTGACGCCATGGCGCTTCGTAAAACGAGCGAGCAAAGTTGGCCTGGTCCAACGCACTCGATACGGTTGTTCGGTCATTTAAATAATACATCGATTTATTACCGATCGTAGGACTTTTGATAAACCGGAAATTTCAATTTGCGAACGACGATTGAAAAATTTTTTTTTGTTCTTTTCGTTTTTTCGTGTTTACTTTGTTTCGATTGATATTCGATCGAGATAAATAAATGCAAAATATTCGCGTTTCGTCTTATAATTCAAGTAGCGGTTTCTATTTAAAAAAGACTGATGGTATTAATCATGATTTTAAAATTAACTAGAAAACGTTACATGTATATTTTTAATAATTGACCAGAACAAATTAGTAGAATACAAAAACTTACGTTTTATGTTCGATAAAACAAAAGTTACCGGTCATGACTGTGAAAATTATATAGGAAGAAAAACGGAGAGATTGAAGTTATTTTATATTCTGAATTCGTAATCGTAGTGTAAATAAATAATTACGCTTGTGAACGGTAAAAATTTATAATTTAAATTCACAGTGAGCGAAATTAAATTCTACAGGTTGTAGAAAAAACGATGTATTCGGACGTATTACCCAACATTTATAGCGGCCATAAAATTTTCATTAAAATTCGTATAATAAAATCAAAATATTCGTATGTGGCATTATTATTTTTTAAGAGGTTTATGTTTATACTTATAATTTTTACGAGATATATTGAATTAACGTAAAATATCTTTCTGCTGGTCATATCAAGAAATAGATAAAAAATTTATTTCATTTTTATCTTTCGGATAAGTTTGATGGACGCAGCATAATATTTTTATGATTAAATATAAGAAAGCATTTAATATATTTTAAGAGTCTATAAAACATTTCGAGAGTCAAAAGGCCGTTTACGTTATTCGTATCTCGGAAACGAGCGATTCGCGAAAAAATTAAAAATCTTAAAATTGCTCGCGCGTAAGAATTCGTCTCTCGAAGAATTGATAATTAAATAAATAGCTTCGAAATCGGCTCGCAAACGAAATCGAATAACTCTGCAAATAAATAAACCGAGCATCGAGAAGCGAGCGTTAATGAACTTACGAGCGATCGAGCGGGAGAGGAAAACACGAAGAAAGAAAAAAAGAGAGAAAAAAAGAGAGAAAAAAAGAGAGAAAAAGTGTCGCGCTCGATCGGTTCATTAAAGTCCAGCGAGTCTCGGGGGTATTTTACCGCTTACCGTTTCGTGCACTTCTTCCCGTGGAACATCCGCTTGCAGTTCTCGTTGTAGTACTGCAAAGCCGTCGAGCAGAGGACGTCCGCGTTGCAGATGGACGTCGCCGCCCTGCAGGAGAGCCTCGTGCGGTTCATCATCGTCGTGACGGAGGCTCGGCAGATTTCCACCTGCGACTTTGGCAGCGTGCACAGGACGTCATCCTTGGCGCAGTCGCACTGTAAACGCCAATCCGAGTTCGTCATTCCCCTCGTTACTCGCGATCTTGCCCTTTTTTGTCTCGTTGCGCGGACCTTCGTCAGCCCTCGCGAATCGCGGACGAGAAGAAGAGAAACGCTTTTCCATGGTTCTTTTATTCGATTCGACCATTGCTGCTCACCGTCGTCGCTTCTCTTCTCCTTCGCGAGGGACCGTCATAATGCTATGCGGTCCACGGGATTCGTGATCTTTATTGAGGCATCTCGTCCGAGTCGCGCTTTATCCATTATTTCCATCGAAACCAAGAGCCTCGTGAGCCCAGGCCTTTATTTTTCCTCGAGATCTTTCTCATTGAAATTATAATTAAGCCGTGGCTAATTTAAAGTGTTGTTCGACATCAGGGCAACAATATCCAACGACCGTTTACGTTTTACTTCTTGTAACGGACTCGGGAAGAGCGAGCAAATCCACAATTTATTTGCTCGTGCATTCAAAGTATATGCAATCAGGAGAACCGAGTATTCGGGCTTATTCAAAATTACCGTAATCAGTAATCTCTGGAATTACCAACACGCGGTTGAATAATCGATTCGTATTTATTTTTACCAGGAGGAGAGTAGAAGTACCGAATTTTTCCAATAGAAACTGCTTCGGCAAACGATCGCCTCGGAGTTCCGAGTAAAATTTTATTCGAAGATTCGCGATAAATTCGAGCGAATTCTGGCCGAAATAGCCACCGAGTAAAGACTAAATATGTCTTTAAAAATACCGTAACGGTCGAACATAGCCACATAGCCGAGTATTTAGCCGATTTAACGATCTTATTATTACGACGCAGCGATAAGGACGTTTTATCGTCGGGAGACTGAACTCGCGCCGCGTCCGGGACCGACGTCCAGTGCCGGATCATGCTTACCGTCATTAGTTCCTTGCCCTGGTCGGTGCTCATGAGACCGATGAGCGCGTACTGACAGACCTCCGGACAGTCGCTAACGTCACCTTGGAGCTGCGAGGCACAGTGCGTGAGATAATACTGGAGCGCTCGGCCGCATCCGGTACGGAAGGCGCACTTGAGTCGAGCCTCGTTGCAGGGCATCGTTGCGTTTCTGGGGGTCTCGTCGTCGGTGGCGTTGACCGGGACGACCACCGGGAGCTTCGAGGCCCAGGCGCCGCCTACGAGGAGCAGCGCGACCAGCAGCGTCGATACGAGTGTTGTGTCCAGCCATGACGATGCGCCGCACCGAGACATTATATCCTGCGAACGTCAACAGAGCTTTGTTTTACCATGAGATTGTTGTCGCTTCCGTTCGGATACGGGCTCATCGGGGCTTATTGGGGATGAAATCGGGAAATCGACACCCGAGCGACGCGACTCGTCCTTGCATTCGTACCCTGAGATTCGCTGTTGCGTTGGAAATTAGATACTTTTTTTTTTTTTGCCAAGCGTGCGGATAAAAATCTCTGCCGATGCTTGACATTTTGCGCAACTACTCGTGTGAACTACGTACTTGTTTTCACTGTCTCTCTTACACTTTCTATTCTTTTCATATCTGTAAATATCACGTCGTTTGGAATATTATACACTTTTTTATCGCTACTTTTAAGACTTGGTTTATCGCTGCAACTAGTTCTGCAATACCGTGTTAATAAACATTCTGGTACTTTAATTTCATAGCAAACTTAATAAATACAACTCGTAATATCATTACCCGTTTTACTACATCCACCATTAAGAATGCGAAACTCTTACCTTCCATTTTATTTTAACACCATCTTAAAAAAATGCTAAATTATCGAAATACCTTATGATAATAAAATACGTTTTAAAACTGATTTTTTCACTCGAATTACGTCTTTTTTATTTTCTTTTATTATTTACAGACCTGGTTAAAATATATTTCAAACGATTAATTATTATGAATAAAATTTTTCAATCATTTTGAAAATATACAATCAAGAGTTATAAACGATCTTCTTTCTACTTTTATTAGATTTTCACTACGTAAATTTCATACAGCACTGGATAATATTATTACAATGATTAATATAATTAATAAAACTAAAGATAATTAGCGTATTTTTTATTAACGACGATTTTTTATATGGTTGAGTTGCAAGTATATACGAGTAATAGTAATATCTATTTAAAAAATTTTATATATTATGAAACTTAAAAAAAATAAATGTAAATAACTTTCAACCTAATTCCGTCAACTAGATTATTACAGTAACATGATTAAAAGGGTCGATATATCTTATATAAATTACATGCTTCTTTATCGGTAGATCAGCAATGGAAAATAAAACAATTAATTTAAAAAATATCAAAATATAATGTAAAAGCATTAAAATATAAAAATAAGAAAAAAGTTAAATTCATGTACAAAAATTTTTTTATTTCTTACCTAAGAATTCAAGACCAATCGATTATAACGACGATAACATTATAAATTTTTAGAACTGCAAAAAAGATTAAGATCGTCAGATTTAATCAACGTGCTCTCAATAAATAAGCATTGATGGATTAATTCGGTTGCATGTCAACTATGAAAATTAACGATGTCAGAATGACCGTAAAATAAAAGACAAGATCACGATCACGACTTCAATCGCAATATCTAACTCAAAAACAGCGTAATTAAAAAACATTATATCGTGCAATATTAAGTAAAAACTTATAAACAGTTTAGTATTACAAAGAAAAATCTTATCTCGATGTATAGAAAACGTTAAAAAGTTATTTAAAAATATAAACCAAATACAACGATCGGTGAAATAAACATAATAAATGTCTCTCCGTGCAACCGCAAAATGTTGGTGAAATTTCAAGTAATTATCTAAGCGAGCAGTACATCAACCTGAAACATAATACAGTGCACGACATTTGAATTACACTAAGACCACCGGCTTATAGCAAACCCCAACGACTTGTACCGAAGAGAGTACGTGCGGCTAAAAAAGAATTCGATGACCTTTTAACGCCGGCATTGCACGAGCATCGAAGAGCAGCTGGGCATCCCTTTAAGTACAGTCCCTAAAAAGGAGGAGGAGCGAAGAGTGTATAGAATTTATCGAGTCCTTCGAGCAAAAATCTACACTACGTATAGACTCGTAGAATATTGTTTATGAAAGTATGGGTGAAAACGCTTTTTACCATTCCATGTCGTGTTATCGTTTTAAATTGAATTCTCGTATATCTGTGAAACGATTATTATAAGGCCGTGGAAACTATTTGAAATGTCGTTATTTAAGGTATAGATTGAGAATCACTGGATGGAGTATGAAGCTATACGACGTAGTTAATATTACGCGACGTGAAATTTATAATCATGGATCTTGATGACTTTTTAAGAACTTCGAGAGGCAAAGAAAAATATGTACAGCTTATTTAACCATTATTTGAACGTTTCAGAGAATCTTGCTCGTAAATTTGTCAAAGCATCTACAACTGGAAATTCGTTTCTTAGAATATAAACCAGTGTTAATGTGTGGCTTTTCGTAAAAATTATTTATATTTAGAACATATCACAAATTCGTAATTATAAAACAATTATTATTTACATAAATCTTAAGGTTTAGTTTTAATCATATAAATATCGCTAGTACAAATACATATTAAAATTAACGGACAAATCCTTATTGCTAACACATATTCGAAATGACTTATAGAAGTTACGATTATTATTTGAAAAGAAATTATTAAAATACGCTATCGGTAAAATTGTGCAAAAGATATTAATTATTAATAATTTTCAGACGATATTTATCGATTGTGTTTATTTCTTTTTTTACTATAAAAAATATAACATTCATTCCGAAATTCATAATTATTTAAGCTCATCAAACAACTTTTTTTAAATATATATTGTACAAAAATATAATATGATTATTAATTAATGTTTTCCAAAATCTAAACGTCACTTTTAAGTACGATATAAATTTTCAAAGGTAGGTGACGAAATATACTTTCCAGTAATTAATAAAATACTTGATTGAAATCTAATACATTCGAATCTTAGAAATAAAATAAATATTTTTTATGTTCGCCGTACATGGTATACTTAATTATACTAATTCTTTTCACACTCGAACATCAGAATTTTATTCGAAGCTGATATTGGACGAATTTAATAAATATCCTTCAATTAAGTTAGATCGAAGAAGTTATAGTAATAAATTCGTAAAATTAATTGGTAGGAAAGTTAAAAAATAATATAACATTATAAATTTTATAAAATCAATAAAAGGTTCAATGACAATTCAATACTAAATATAAAATATATCGTAAATAAAAAACAATCTCTGTAATTTAAATTTTGTTCATTAGTTCAACTAATCTTTTGATATATTTTTTATACAGAAATATGGATTTAATTTGATAATTTATGTAAAACAACTTGATACAAATTTTTGTCTACAGACAAACTATGGTGTATTATCTATTTTTGAATGCGCTCAATACATTTTTACCTTAACCGACGTCAAACAACCATACAAACCATTTTTCATAGTATTATAATAGTTTAGTAAGTTTAATCTAAATCCATGAATTGTAGGATAACATGAAGCAGGGATAAAGGGAACAATTCAGGAAAACTCAGAAAATTCCGTTGTATCAATATGCAAAAGTCAATAGAAAAACACTTCTAGTTTACTTTAAGAGCTAAAAAAATACATTACGAATCTTAAATGGATGAACCTTACCAAATATAAATAACGACAGACAAATTTGTATTCAAAAACTTCACAATAAGCGTCGCAGAATTTCAAACAATGAACGAAAAAGCAAACCTTTAACAGCCATGTCAAATTTCTAACAAATCCAACTCATAATGAGAATTTTCAAGAACTCTATCATCTCAATCAATGGTAAAAAATTTTAAAGCTACAATTGACTCGCTTGAATTAGCATATGGTCATAGAAGATATCAGTCAACCTTGAAAATAGATAATTGCTCCAGTTTTTAATAGCTATGGAGAGGAAGAAAATAAATAGTACCATCTAAACTTTTTTAATAGCGCGGAATACCAGGCAATGCAAAAAAGGTATAATTACATTTTTTTCCGTCTGCGTTTCATAATTTAGTATAATTGATGTAATTAAATAATTTAATCATTAATTTTTATAATACTATTGTAAAATACTTTGAAATAATTTACTTCGCATCTAATTTTATTATACGAAAATTTTAGTAATAACAATACGGTGCTAATAAAATAATCTTATATATTGCAGATTTTACGTGTGTATTTATTATTTTTATCTACATTATATAACGAGTAGACATAAATAAAACGTAAAAAATTCATTTCATTTAAGTCATTTAATCAATTTAAGAATTTAAATAAAAAGTTTTTAATCAATCACAATCAAACTTTCTTTTGTTTACTTTTTCTTGAGATGTTTACTCATGGCTCTTGAACGATATGGATTACGATTTATTTTCTAACGTTATCACGTTAAATATAAATGCATGTGCAATAATATTATCAGGTTTGGTTGATAGAAATTGCTATGTAATATATAATTTAAAAATATATTTATTTAGTACTAATATATAATGGTATTTTTCACTTCTATGATGAATAAAATGTTTGAACTAATTTTATAAATGCTAATATATTAATAACATCAATAAACGTTTAAAAAATCTCAGAGATATTACCTTAATTTTAAGATTTATTTATTATTCAATTACGTTTTACGTTGTAATGTTTTGACTTATTCGTTAATAATGAAGTCCAAATTTGGCCGCTTCACCGTTTACAGAAGTGAAACTTTACGTCGTTAAACGAAATGATTTAAAATATGAAATTTGCTTCGAAAAGGGGTTTCATACACGAGTGATTTATTTGTCAATAAAATTAAGCGATAATCAGTCACTAAAATATCAAAATATGCATTCTGTAATACGAAGCCGAAAAAATGTTGACTCAATAGCCCATTATTTGATAGTGTAGGAATAATGACAGAATTGTCTACGGCACTAAAACAGATGGTACATTTGTAAATTTTCTTTACGATGACTTTCATTCGAAGTGACAGTGCAAAAGAGCCGTAATTAAGCGCAAAATGCATCTCTTAAAGCTCAAGCGCATTGCATATAAGAGAGAAAACACGCATAAATATACAAACGAAGTGAAAGAGAGAGTAAGTTTATTTACAAACGGAGCTCGAACTTCGATATATAGGGTGCACATAATATTTACCGACCCTGGTCTCATGTTTCAAAATAAATAGGAATGTTAATGACAGTTCACCGATACAATTCTGATGACGGAGCGTCGAAAAAAATTGAACGAGTAAGAAGGGAAAGAGGACTTTTATCGAAGATGCGCTTTTCTCCTTTGAGATTTAATAATGTTTTGTGCTTCCGTTGTTTTTGAAATTTTACTCGCCGTGTCAATTTAATTGTTTTGAAACGAGACCGATTATCATAATACGAATCGGAAGGTTTTCTTTCCAAAAGAGAAAGATTAATAATATTTACGCTAATAATTTTTAATCTTTCATCGAGTGATCGAATAGTCACAGATTTTAAAGTTCAAACAACCCGAATTAGAATTTTAAAGATTTATCGCTACTCGCTTTTACTCGATTCAATATGCTCTTATTTTATTGCCAAATAGAGAAACGAAAAGAAAAAAACGGTTTTACACGGTTTCGCTGTACTTTGGATTTCAAACCACGTTCGATGCTTACAACTCGAAGAAGGTCGAGTTTAAAATTCAACAGATTTGAGAAAAAACCGCGCATAATCGTAAGGACTCATTTTGAAAACAAACAACCGACGAGCATCATTCTGTCAGTCGATGCAACGGAAGCTCATAAATTTTCATTAATTCCTGTTTTAAACGCGTTATTTCAAAGTCTCGAAAAGGGCTGGGGACGAGTATTTCACGAAAGGATTTCGCGCTTTCTGCTTCGCGGCTAAAGGTTACAAGCTCGGCGAGTCTTTGGTAACACGCTTACTTATTCTTTTGGGAAGTTTAAAAATAGAGATGCGCATTTGGGTACGTGACAGCGTCACGGAATGCGCGGTTAACTTTTACCTATGAGGCAAACGAGAGAACGGAAGTCTCCGTACGTTTGACAACTCGAGTATATCGTCGGTGCCGCGATACACAAAGTATTCTTTGTTTTCTCCACCGTCCGATAAAGTTTTTTTTTCTAACGCAGATTTACCGAATCACAACGTAAACAAACTCCACGTAAACAAAGATAAGAAAATTCTTCAATTTTGATTTCAGGGTTATTTAATTCGCATTAAGTACAATTACTCGTTTCGATTATTATACTATAAAAAGAAAACACTCGCATTCCGGTTCACCCAGGATTAAACCGAGAACAAAAACAGAATAACGAATTATTTTAATTTTGATCGATGATCGAGAAGCGGTAATATATCGACCGTAACTGTAGTAATTAATAACGTTATTTCTTCGCGGACGAAAAAAAAAATGGGTAAATATCCGAACGCAAATAAGGAAATAACCGTGCACCCGACTAAAGTAAACGTTCGCAGCACATCGAATTTGTAAAACGTATTTACTTTGTTAGGTGAAACGTGGCTTAATCCTCACCGTCGAAAACGAACAAATTAGTTTGTAGAAATATATACCGTATTTTTAGAAGCTTCAAAGTTTGAACGTCTTATTCAATTTACGAGACCGTCGGCAGTAT
Organism: Dolichoris vasculosae; assembly: GCA_018907195.1. Taxonomy (NCBI): domain Eukaryota; kingdom Metazoa; phylum Arthropoda; class Insecta; order Hymenoptera; family Agaonidae; genus Dolichoris; species Dolichoris vasculosae. Next base: position 2,299,427 of record JACCHY010000001.1, read on the forward strand.
CGGCGACTACATTTTTAATACGCAACGTCGTTAAGTTCACTTTAAGAGCCGTTTATGGAGAAAGTACGAGAAAACGAGAAGAGTCGGCTCACGAGCATCAAAGGTCCCGCGGCTTTGATCGCAAAACAGTTGTAAAAGTCGTGGGGCACGTTCGCGAGAGCGAAGACATCTCCACGGATCGTCGACGTCGACCGCGAACGTTCGGAAGCGGAACCTTGGAGTCTACTCGATGTGCGAGAAGAAGACGAGGACGATGACGAAGACGACGACGAAGACGACGACGAAGACGACGACGCATGACTTAGATTCTCGAAGCGTCGCCGCGATCGCATCCGAGGGCGAGCCTCGAACTGCAAGCGGCAGCGTCGGGAGCATTAGCCTTGCGAAAATATGCCGATGCGTCGCGCAAATAACTTAATCCACTCGCGGAGCGAAAAAGAGCGGCGAACCCAACTCGGAACAAGAACGCGCACCGCATTCTCCAATGAGTTTTTATTCCCGACGCGCCAATTAAAGCCCATAGCAGCGTTGCGCGCTTGCGGATTAATAGAAACAAAAACGCGAGTAAAAACGCGGGGCGAGGGACGCGAGAGTCGAGTGGAATCGTTGAAAGAGGGGATCAAGCTTGAGAGAGAGAGAGCGTGAGAGAGAGCGTGTGAGAGAGAGAGAGAAGGGCCGCAGAAGAGAGAAGCAACAGCAGCAGCAGCAAAAGCAGCAGCAGCAGCAGCAGCAGAAGCAAAAAACGGGCGATAGGCGCTTTGAATTACCTTGTTTGCTGAGCGTTCGCCTCGGGCACGTTTAATCACATTGTTCGATTGCCGGGGCCGTGGGGCACGAGCGGCACGGCGCGAAAAGCCCTCCGCCCCCGCCTCGAAGCGGACTCACTGTGCGCGGCTCTCGCGGGTGTCACGCGTGCACTTGCGGAGCGTGGCTTAGTGCGTGTTGGCGGGCGCGCAGCCTCCGAGGGACTAGATTGAGTTGTGACGGCTCGCCGCGGCCGGTCCCTCTCATTCCCCTCCTCGACCCGCCGACGGGCCGCCGCCGCAGCCGCTCAGAGAAAGAGAACGAGAGGGAGGGAGCCGCGCAGGGGTCCATCCGTGGGGAGCGGGGGCAGAGGCACCCCGGACTCTGCGCCTGATTGAGACGCCAACTCGCTGCCTCCTCTTCCTCCCCCGTCCTCGACCGGCTTACGAGGGGCACGAGTTTCCCGCGGACGAACCGACCCTGACGATCCTCCTCCCGAACGCGTCGATCGGGGCGCGAGGTTCATCGCTACCGTCCGGGATCCAAGACAACGTAATACCGTTTTCGGCTCGTCTCCGCAACAAAAATAAATAAGAGGAACGAAACGAAACGAAATCCGCCCGCTTATTCGAGTCGGGCGTCGATTCCTCGCCGCTCAGCGGTGCATCGCAATGGGCCCGTGTGGGTCCTCGAGGTTCTCAACCGCCTCCTTTTTCTCTAGCGCTATTAGCTCTCGTCCTCGTAGCGTGACTAGACGACGCCGTTCGAGGTTTTCGAGAGAACGAGGGTGGAGGGATTCGATGACACGGGTCGTCGCGTGGAATGCGATTGCGCCGCGGCTCCGAAGGGGTTATTCGGTGTCAGGTGGAACCGGTGGTTGTTCCCTTCTGTTTGCTCTTTCACTCTGCCACCTCGCGGGGCAGGTGCGCTATCGACTACCGCTCGTCTCTGACGGAACCACTCGTGTTGTTTTCGCTTCGGATGCGTTCGCGCGCGCCTATGGTTACCGAGCTGTTTTCGTGCGCTCGGAAGGATCGAGAAGAGGCTCCTATTGACTTTTGGAAGCTGGGATCGATGGGTCCTTTTTAAAAGAACCTCCGAATAGAGAATAGAGAGACGATGGATGCACGTTTCGGTGACAAGTATTGTTATTCGTGGACGTGTTTGCTTTCACTGCTGCGTCTTGAACCAACGTCAATCCATTTCGGATGCACCTGAGATTCGTAAAATTCAATGTTGCGGAAAGAAAGCGCGATTCGTCCGTCGATCGGAATAACGCAGGCTTTAGAAATTGATTTTACGACGCAGCGTCGAATGCATCTTTCGTTCGATGAACCGAGACGAAACTCGGATGCGTCGGTTACGCAAAATACGCAACAACGTCAAGGATGAGTTAGGAAAATACTCGTTCCGCGCGTCGGGTCGTCGACTCGATCGTAAATTAACGCCTCGCGGGGAAAAATCGTAGCCGACGCTTAAGAGAAAGACGCGAATTTGTAATTCATGAACGTAGCGCATAACTCGGTAGAGAAAAAGTCAAGGGAAAAAAAATTCCGAGAGAAGGAACGCGCGTCGAAGCGCGAAGAAAATCGCGGCTGTATCTTATTGAAAAAAGGAAAGAAAGAAGTTTGAAAACAAGGAAATGCATCGAGCTGACTTTTGACGCGTGATCGCAAAAGCCGCGAATGAATATGCATTTACACGAGTTCCAGGCGTGTCTTTTTTCCCCGGGCATCGTTACCTTGTTAAGCCGAGAAAAAGGACGCTCGAGTGGAATGAGCTATCGTACGTGTGTGCGTCTGTTTTTAGGGAGAGGGGAAGATGAAAAGATGAAGAGATGATAAGATAAAGGGAACCGAGCTCGCCGGGGAGTTGGTTGGTTGCGTAATGCGTATAACTGGAAAGCGCGGCCGGTCCTCGCTCTCCGGCCCAGGGACAAGGACGTTTCGAGGCTTTTTTCCGCTTTTTGGGCCGTACGGCATCTACGGGCGCGAAAAAGGCCGAGGAGGAAAACCGAGAAGCCAGGGGTGCGACCCAGCTGCTACCTGATCCCCCTCCAACCCGGGACCGAGGCTCCGTGCGACCGAGCAAGCGGATCCCTTGGCAGGACAATGGTCCCGCGGTGCGACGGAGGCGCTCCTTTTCTCTCTCTTTCTCTCGTTCTCAGGATCGGCTACTTTCTACGTCTCGGAGTTTGTGCGCGGGCAAAGAGCCTGGCCCTTTCGAAGGGGGGAAGGGAGAGGAGAGGAGTCGAGGTGTTCGGCAGGACAGCTTAAATAAACCAAGGCACGCGTGTGTCTCGGAACCTGAAATCAACTCGGGCGGTGTCGAGCGAAGAAGGGAGCTCGCGAGTAAAAAAGACACTTCCGCGGAAGCAAGAACGCCGGTGACTTTTTTATTTGTTTTTAACGTCCGATCTCCCCTTCCCACTGCTTTTGTATCGTACTTTATTAGCCGCGCGACGAAATGCGATCGCGTTTTCTAAATTTTCCGAGAAGGTTCGAAGTACTTTGGAACTTGGACGCGTCTTTTCGTTCTTCTAGAAGTTTCGATCTTTTCGAGTCGTTGAGGCGTCTTGGATCTGAAACGAGATTTTTTTTATTTTTACCGTTTTTTGGTTTTTGCTGTTTTTTTTTACTACACAATAAGTTTTCGGAGATCAAAAATGTCCAAAAAATCTCGAGTATAAACACGTGTTTACTTGGTTTTAATGACTTCATTCGGTTGGCGATCCTTCTGGTTTTTTAAATTATTTACGTTTGATGATTCAACGCAATTTCAACTCATTTTATGTCAGAAATATTTAACGTTTGAATTAATTAAACGCCTTATCTGCAGAAATCGCTAACAAAAATTCGTAACCAATCGTAAATATTAATAAAAATGTTTTTTACTACTTATATAATTATAAAAGCATATTTATCACTTAGCATGTTAAATTTTTATTTCTGCCGATTACTCTAATCGAGCAAATTAATATATCAAATATTTAAAAGCATTCGGATTAAAAGTCATTAATCTCATTCATGTCGTAAAGAGGAAGCTAAGTAGATTTATAAAAGTAGCTAAGGCGATAAAGAAAAATAGTTAATATTATTAATCGATCATTTTTCTTATAATATGATAAAATCATGTTTACTACAGAAATAAGGATATAACGAAAGTACCACTCGAGAAATTGTAAAATACCGGAAACCAATTAGCATATCAATGTTTCGTATCAACTAAAATCATCGAATATTTTTAAAGAATATTCATGAATAAAAGTAGCAAAAGCCATGAAAAATAATGTTAATCTTATTAACCGATCATTTTTCTTATATTTCGATATAATCATGTTTTATACAGAAATAAGGATATAACGAAAGTAGTACTCGAGAAATTGTAAAATACTGGAAAACTTATTAACATATCGGCGTTTCATACTAATTAAAATTACCGGGTATTTTTATGGAATATCAATGAATTAAATTATCTAAGTAATTTTATTTAAAAAATATTAATATTATCGCTAAAACATTTTATCGATAAGTACGCGATAAAAAATATTTACGAATTAATAACGCTACCGAAAGACACAATAAGAATAGACAAAAATAATAAATTATTTAAGGTTTGGTAAATACTCGCACGAATAGAAATTTGAAATTTTAAAAATGTAAGAAATTTCACAAGACGCAAAATATTTCTTATCTGTTAGTTTTGGTTACTGACACCTTTGGGTTTATAGGTATTTATTGCTTTATTAGGTTACCAAAATAAAGAAAAGTAATAATGCGAAAGATAAGTACCAGAAAAATAGTTTAGAACCGAAGTCTTAACTTTGCCGATACCTGTATTTCCGAATTGATCCTATTATACTTACCCTCGTAAAATCATCGGTACAACGGCTTCGAAGTTCCAAACAATTTGATTATTTAGGATCTTTAAGTCCAAAGTCCGGATTTAATTGTAAGACTTCGTATCGGTTAAATGGATTTATATCTTGCTACATCAGTAATAAAGTCATCGAGCGACCAACATATACATTGACATAAATTACACGAAGTTGAATTAATGCATGCGTTAAAGCAAATTGTACATTAAGCATACAGTTTCGAAGCCATCGAAGATCTTATAACAAAAATAAGAATAATAAAAAAAACGAGCCAATTAAAAAAGCAGGTTATTCAAGGATTACTTTCGTTTAAATTACTTTATCAAACGGTATTATTTTCGAACTCATTATTTTGAAAATACGAAAACTAAGTCGCTCCCTTTTAAAAAAAATCCGTTGCAAAGATTCGCAGCGCTCCTCCGAAAAAAATCAAAGAAACGATAAAAAAAAAAACAACGCAAAAATCAGCGACTCTCCTCGATGCAATAAAAAAGAAAGAGAAAAAACGAAATCCGTACGCATGAGTGAAGGCTAATAAGTTCCTTCCTACGCGGAGGATAAAACGTCGTGCACGAGAGTCTGTGGTTTTTCCGTTCGATTAGCGGCGGTCCCCACCCTTTTAACGTCCCAATGGGATGTGTCGGCGAGCGATACGAAGTTGTGGTACGCCTGCGGCTAAGGACATACCGAGAGACGATCCACGAGGACGAATTTTCTGCGGCTTGTATCGCTTACGCTTATTAAAAATCCTGCGGGCGTAACTGCGGCTAATGATGTCGCGGCCGTATGCGAGGAAATTCGTTGCTCCTTTCTTTTCTTTACAGCGGGGATCGCATTGTCCGTTGAGCCGATACAAGGATACCTTGATCTTACACTTACGTCTAAGTTAAAGCCATTATTGTCGGGGTATGAACTCGAGTGTATTGTCCGTCGCTCTCTTATTCTTTCTCCGAGTGTTTGTTTGCTCAGCGCGCGCCATTCGTTCATTCAGGGTTTTCAGACATTAATAGGCGCTTGTGGGCTTATTTAACAACCCTATATAAACATTTTACTTACTGCACAGTGCATTTATTGCGCTTTATAAGTCCTCCTTAATATTTGTAACAATTCATAATTTGATACAATTATATGATTTTTTTTTAAATTAAACGAATATTAAAATATTATTATTCGAAAAGTTAATTGTAATCGTGTTTCGTTGATTAAACATTAGGATTTTACAAGTTTTCAAAGTTTTTATCGATACCAATTCATTATGATAATTAGTTTTAAATATTTAAATTTAAATATAGCTTTTATGATAATATCGGATGTATTATGTATTACTCGATGTGATATTAAAAATTGATTATAATATGTAGTTTATACTATCTTCCAAGAAGCTACGATATAAAAATCTTTTCAAACTAAATATTTCAGAGAATATTGATAATTTTGTATGACGAATTTAACGTTCAAAATATTATTAAATACTTTTCGATAAAATCGTAAATCTTATTGCTCGTTATAATATCAAATTATTTCAGAATTTTAATCAAGCTTAACGAAATATATTACATTTTTCATGTTTCAAATTTAGTTTATATCTTAACTGATTTTGCATTAAGACAACGATAAGCAAGAGAGCTAATTATGCTCGTTAAGGCTGACTAAAATTCATTCATAATTTTTTAAGATACTATGAAAAATAATCCACTTTGGTTAGCAATTTCTGAAAAACGAATGAAAATTAAAAAATATATTTTATAATTTCTTTCATTTTTTTACGTATCGACAAATATATTCATCAAATAACTAATATTAGTTAAACAAAATTATGTAAATCAAATAATAATGTAGCGTATAAAATTCGTCCAAGAACGCCAAGCGGCGATTAAGCGAATAAATTTTCAATCTTTTTTAACTCTCTTTACATTTAAAATAAAATATTTTTAATAATACCCAATATAAAAAAAAAAAAGTTAAACCTTCGCGAATATACAAGTTATTTTATAAAATTTTCTATCGCAACTATGCTCGTATAAATACATATAAAATCAAATTTAACATTGCACAAAAGTATATCGTTACAATCGAATAAGGAATATTTACAATTTACTAGCCCATCATAAAGAAAACAAAACTTTATTGCATTATAGCGTCGTATCGAATTCTACTGTATATCGGCTTGTTTACATTACGAACAATACATTTTTTCCCTTCGCGATCGTAAAATATTATTTAATTCCAAAAACATAAAAGCCGTGCTCGCATTTAACGTAATTCCTTGGAAATTTTGCTCGTAACGGTATATAACATTTCATCGCTCGAAAAAACTGAATCCTTCCCTCTTATAAAGTTTATTTAAATTTCCAAGCAACAAAATTCAGTCGGATTTCGAATTCAAGGTGTGTCGTAGTCCGAACAGTGCGCGTAATCTTATGCGCGACGAGTCACGCGCAACTTAATCTCGTCGCATAAGAGCATAATAAAATATTTACGAGCAGCCTCGCGTTTACCGGCCTACTTTGCAAAAACAAAAAAGCAAAAAACAAATATCAAAAAACAACGAAAGAAACAAAACGACCTTACTCCTGGACTACCCGCGTTCGAACGTCCGCGGGTGATCGGCGATTCGATTGCGCGGGCGCAATTCACGCGCCGACGTCGTTTTATCGATCCTCCCGGGTGTGTGTTTGTGCGTGGGCGACTGACGTATCGTCTTTCTTTTCCTGCGTGCGTCGCGAGTCCAGTGCGTCTCTCCGGTTACAGTCCCAGAGGGAAACGAATGGATAAGGTCGAGTAACCCGGGCTCCGGGTTCGAGCAACGAGGAAGGAAGCGACTCCGAGATGTGGATACCGGGGTTGGTGTTGGGCCTCGTCTTAGCGGTTGAGGCAGCCGTGATCGGTGATTCCTACGGCCTTGACACTCGGCTGTCCTACGTGAGACGGGAGAACGACGCCATCGCCAATCTCTACGAGAACGTCCTGGATATCCTCCAGGTGAGTTGGGCTTCGAGGCCTTAGCTCGTTTACTCGTTTTTTATCGCGTTTTTCTTTTCTCGTTTCCTTTCGTTTCGAGGATGCCTTCGCGCATTCTACGCAGATGCATCGATCGAAGTTGTAGTGCAGCTGAACCTGTTGCGCCCCTTCCCCCTTCCTAAACAGCACCACACGCTTCGTTCGCCCAATACTTACCGATGATCTTCGCTTCATACGCTCCGACGTTCCTTTACAGTGTCGGTTACCCCAGGAGAACGGCGTTCAGCCCAAGGTCGGTGATGAATCTCTATTGGCTAAGCAACCTGTCCAAGATATGAATTGGAAAAGTCCCAAAGGCCTGGGACAGGTTTCCGGTGTGGCCATCGATCCAAATGGACGGCCGGTCATTTTCCATAGAGGCGATCACATCTGGGATTACGAGTGAGCGACGCCGTTAAATACTAAATTATACGTTAGGAGCTTCTGCGTCTATAATTTTGTACGCTCGATGATTATTTTCTTTCTCTGGAATTTTCCGGGTCAGCTCGCGTGAGAATCGAATTGTTCCGAATCGACTTTTAGACGTGTAACTGTATCGTTGTGATTTGTGGGAAGCGCAAAGGTAAACGTGACGCGAAGAAAAGATGAAAATTTAGCGATACGCACGTTTATTCAAATTCGATATTTTTTAATTTAAAACGAATTGCTTTTATTTTTAAGTTTAGTTACGGTCGAAGTATTAAAGCAAAATATGTAAGGCAATATCGAAGATAATCGAGGTATAAAATTTTCATGTACGTGTAGGATATTCGTCGGAAGAAAAATAACGATAAAGTTAATTTGAAAAATACGTTTTTTTCTAAAATAAAACTTGGTTTATCGAAATTAAGATTATTTTCAAAAGCAAGTATCAGTTATCGAGTTGCGCGTATAAAAAAAAAAAAATTACAAACTAGTTGATTACACGGACTAAACTTAATGGGCTGTTAATGATTAAACGAGCATTAAAAATGTAGGTTAAGAAAAGTATAACGAATCAACACACTAATGAATAAACGTCGCGTGCAAGTATCGCAACGAGTCGAATCGTAAAAAAATTGTGTTCGTTATCGAGTACAAATTTGCTAAAGTAATATACGTCGTACGTACATCGCGCGGATATGAACGATCGAAAGGAAAATATTGATTCAAAGGAATCGATCGGCGCTCAAAGTTTGCGCAGCGCCAACATAAAAATAATAAGTTCCGTAAACGAGTCCAAAGTTCGCGCGCGAAGTCCGACGCCACTGGCAATTTTAAAGCGTCAGGCTTCTTCGAACACGCGCTGAGGACTACAAATTTAAAGTAGGCAACTCGAGTAGCAAACGCGGACGCGCGAAGCGACAGCGATAGTTTCTAATTTATTTGCTCAAAATTAACATCGTCTCGAGGAGCGATGTTAACTCCTACTTAGCGAGCAAAGCGGGAGAGGGAAAGAGACGATAAAGAAAGGGCCCGGCTAGTTTTCTCGATTCTGTTTGCTCGCGCGTCCTCGGGATGCTTTCCCCGCGACGCGAGCAAAGACAGAAAGAAAGAGAGAAACCGAGGAGCCGAGGGTCCAACCTTTTGAAACAGATAGTATAACGCGCGTGTGCCGATTGGGCCCGAGTATACGTTCAGGTATATAGGTGCGACCCCCGCCACCTCGGCAGCAGCATCGAACCAATAACACCTTCTCCTCCTCATTCTCTACCTCCTCCTCCTCCTCCTCCTCATCCTCCTCCTCATCCTTCTCCTCATCCTCCACCTCGAGCTCCCCCCTAGGGCTCGAAAAGGCTCCGGGAGAGGCGATTTTTATCCCGAAAGCAGATAAAAAGGTTTGCTTTACGACTGCGAGCCTCGGCAGGGAGAGGAGAAAGAGACTTACGAGCGAGCGCGACAAGCCTCGCGAATGCTCCGATCGAGTAGATGCGTTCGATAAAGGAGAACGCGAGCGCCGTTGGCTCACTCACTTCTCTTCTCTCTCTCTCTCTCTCTCTCTCTCGCTTTCTTTCTTTCTTTTGCTTTTTTTCTTTCTCTTGAAAAACTGCCCCGGAGAATCGCGAATGCAGAAGTCCGCGACGCTCCGCCAACCGCTTATCCGTTACGTTTCCAGACGATTTATGGTCCTACACGCGAAAAATATTGTACGCGGCGCATGTTTTACAATCCGGCGCAATTCGAAGATACTCTTTATTAAGGCTGCACCGACCAGTTCTTTATACATATCTTAATTCAACTTGTACTTACCGATAACCGTGTTTTTTTAACGAGCAACGCTGCGCAAAGCTAGAAACGAGGATCCGCACACAGGATATGCCTTTGGCGTTTACCCACCTTTTCCTCTGAAGATGATTTATAGCTGTGCACTCATCTGAAGCGCTGTATACCGGCTCGTATAATTACATTAGATACGGCTAAAAAAGAGCTCTAGAATACGAAACGATTACATCTCAACTTCTGCCGAAGCGACGTTGTTTCCTCGAGCGTAAATGAATTATAGCGAGCGCCTTAAAGTTAAAGCGAGGAACGAACTTAATAAATTATTCTTTCGTCGCCTCCCGAATAATCGAACCACGCGCGGAGTCGAGATTTTTCGGGAAAATACGACGCGGCCATTATAACCGCGGGTGAAGCGAAGTTGCCTCGAAGGCGCGGAAGGTTTTTCAGGCCAGAAGTTCGGATTCGAAAACTGCCACCGAGGCGTGGGATCGGCTCATTGTCGCCCGACCGGGGATTACGATTTTTTAAATGTCGCATTTATACACGAAGCGGTTCCATCATTGTGCCCGGACCCTTGCGATCTTTTGTGGGCGCGCACAGCAACCTTGGCAAGGCCGGGAACTTCGGCGTCCTGGCCCCCATTCACCCCGACCCATTATTCGCAGCTCCTTCGACCAGAGCAACCGGTACACAAAGCGGATGGACGGGCCCATCGCTGTAAATACGGTGTTGACGTTGAATCCTGAGAGCGGCGAAATAGAAGACGGATGGGGCAGCGACGCGTTCTACCTGCCTCACGGCATCCACGTCGACGAGAGTGGCAACGTATGGCTCACCGATGTCGCGCTACACCAGGTCTTCAAGGTAAGGCTCTAACCTCGACCGCGGGGGTCCTCCCACGACTTTTTCGACTTTGAGATTTATTATGAATTTCGCCCTCGAATCTTTCGGCATAATAAACGCTTCTTTATTAACGCCCTCGTTAAAATCGTGAGCTCCGTGTTTACCAAACTTTTATTTACACTCCGAGATTTTTATCCGAGTCGTAAATCTAATGATTAACTCGCGTATCCGTTTCATTGAAGGATAGCCAGAAATTTAAGTTATGTTACACCCACGGACAAACGACATTGTAATACCGCTCAAAATTGCGGATTCCTCGAGAATAACTCGTGATATTTATGGACCTCGATCCGATCGAAAATAATAATTAATTAGTCCGTGCTATTCATCGAGGATGCGTCGATTGCCTTTTAAGAACGTTCCGAGTATTCCGAACTTCGAAATAAAAATTAGTTCCGTACCGTTAAATCATCGTTCCTGACAAAAGATACGAATCTAAGATCTTGCATCGGGTCCACGAAAACCCTTGATCTACAGGCGCGCAACAATACACGAGTTCCAACGGCAATTACAGAAAACTCCGATGACACGCTCTCTCCGACTCCGGACTCTCCCGTACCCCGTGACCTTATTAACGAAGCCGCCTCGGTCGAATTTTTTAACCCGGAGCCAACGAGATCCCGTCGTGGCTTTTGTCCGCAACTCCCGCGGCGCGAGATCCTCGCATTCGAACGATTCATCGCTTTCCCTTGTCGCGTCGGTCGTTATTTTTTGTTTTCCCATGGGTCCCTCTGTTGCAGTTTCCGAAAAGAGATGATCCGAACGTCGAGACCGAACCGCAGCCGAGTCTAGTGCTGGGCGAACGTTTCGTGCCGGGATCAGACTCGCGGCATTTCTGTCAGCCGACGTCGGTGGTTGTGTTGCCCGGAGGGGAGATCGTCGTCGCCGACGGCTACTGCAACGATCGCATCATCCTCTTGGATCCGAATGGACGCTTACTCGGACAATTGCCGCCACGCGGTAACGAAGGTACGGGGTCGAACCTGATGTATTTTCTTCGAGGGTGACGTGTGAGTTTCGCTCGTCGCTTTGCCTAATGAACAACGGTGAATTGACAAATGAAAGCATTCGTCGATAATGCTGTAAACGAATCGCTTTTCATCTTTCAGGTAGTATTTTATTCGGTGTCATGGTTAATCTACCCCTTATGGATACATTAGTTATTCTTCTTTTTTAATTTGACATCTAATTAGGATCTCTTTAACAAAGGGACGCATTTTATACTTTTTGCTGTTGCATATTCCGACGAGAAATATTTTTTCTAACATTACATAATTTTTTATACAAATTGATCATTTCAATGCAATAGTTGTAATAGAAATTGTTTCTATTAAATCGAATGTAATGCATCGTTAAATTCCTGATATTTTCGTGATTTGAAAATTTATAAGTATGATTATAGTAACGTTCAAACTTTACAATTAATTCTATATAATTGGATATTCTGTACTTATATTAAAAACGGTTATATTAAAAATTATTGTAAAATAAATTATTGACGCGAATAAATAATTTTATTACTTTAACAAAAAATGTAAATAATATAGTCGTTGATATTAGGAAAAACATACCGAATATATATATATATATATATATATATTTCTGTAAGTCTATTCATTTGAACATATTTATATTCTAAATTAAAAATATTTTATCGAGAATATAGACGAAAATATATACATTGCTGTTATTTATGTATCATTGTTATCAGCCAAGAAGCTGTGCCAAAAGTCAAAATCTTAATTCTTCAAGGGAGAGAATAATTTAATACAGATTTAGCATAAATTTAACATAGATCTGAGCACCATAACTAAAGTAATTAAAATTTCCATCTGTGATTCTTTATTCTTTAGAGTTCTTTATGAATCTTTATACCATTTTACGGAACCTTTCCAGGTATTTTAAAAGAAGCTTTGATAAATAAATATATTTTTTTTAGTTTTTGTATAAAAAATGGTCCAGAGGATTTCCAGAGTCTCATTAAAAATTCATTGTTTAAATTATAAAATCAAACTGGAAGATAAAAAAATGACCTACTGTATCTATATTTACGATCGTGAAAATACATGTTTCGTAAAATTTACACAAAATGCTTATGTATATGTTTTCGGGCCATTGAATACGAATCTGTTGCTCAAATTTCGAAATTCAAATCCAGAACGTTCGTTCCATAGTATATGTGGGTACTTGGAAATACATAAGGTAAATTATGTGGATAAAAGCTTGCACGAATACGTTTTTGAATATATGCTAATTATGAATTAAGATCAACTATAATAAAGCATTTACAGATTTGAAACGTGAATTTTAAACGTAAAACTAGAAATATCAAAGAATAGATTTCGTACAAGAATCGTTTAAATTTTTATTTCACAATCTATATATTTATCAACAATATTATCTTGAATTATTTTTAAATATTTTCACGATAATATATTATTTAAAAAGATCTTTTCGAACCTATCGAGTCTACGCTATAATATACTTAGTTTTACAGTGAATTTATACAAAAATTCTTATTAAATTATTACAAAAATTCTTAAAACTCCTACATTTATAATTTTACACGATAAATTAGTTGATCAATGAATTTATTAACGATTCATTTTGAGATCTTTGAAAAGATTCCATCAATGTATCAAGGATTAAACTTAAAATCCACTCATAAGATGTTAACGAAAAATATTGTGCAAGGCTGTCAAAGCTTTACTTTCCGACAAGCATCGATACATTAACATTATGATCCGTATTATCCGGTACCTGTTGAAGTTTAACGAATAAAAATTTCAAATACAAATTCTTTAGTAAAATTCTACAAAAACAGTTTCAATTTATTTACTTAAACGGGAATTAAGTAAAAAAAATTGTTTTTTCAAACGATTAAACGTATAAAATTGTTTATATTTCGGAAATTGTAAACCAACTTTGTATCTAGTATTCGATGTTTTCGTAAATATAAAACGATTTAAGGTTCGTATATAAAATATAGCGAATAATAATAATATATTAATCCCCATATATATTTTGAAATAACAATTATCACGCAAGTCGCAAATGGTATAAGAAAATATCGATTATCGTATGATCGTTCAAAAGGCTCTAAAATTTCTCCCGAAAAAATAAAGTAATTTCAACATTTCGTTCGAAAATTATTTCTCCTTGAAAAATAACCGAAAGAATAAGATATAATATGCTTTTCGAATGGCATCAGCTGCCGTTCGAAATTTATTCTTCAGACGTAATTGGTTAATTTGTTGCATCTGTAATTTCCAGATTCCCTGAGACTTCGCGTCCCCCACAGCCTAACAATACTGAAGGAGAATAACGTTTGCGTGGCCGATCGAGACCATCAGCGAATAGTTTGTTTCAATCTGACGGCGGCCTTGGAAGAAGGTGCGGGCGGTAGAAAAGAACAAATGCTCTCGTGGTTACCTCTGGTTATCCATCGGCCAGGTGCCTGCAGGATTTTTGGCATCACTTCGCACAGTGTGTAGTAATCGTCTTTCGTTCTTGGCGCTTTCTTCTTTCTTATTTTCCTCTCGCTCCCCCCCCCTACCTTTGAGTCCCGACGCCACCTCCTCCCCTTTCTTCTCCTTCTTCTCCTTCTCTCCTTTACACCAGAGCCAGTTAAATTTAATAAAGTCGTCAAAATGTATAAGGACTTGGGTTACATATTATTCGACCGGATGTAACTGTACGTTAAGAAATAAATCTCTTTTTCTTCTTTTTTTAATTTAGCAGCTTATAACAACGTGATGCGCGGAATTATTCATGCGTACGATATCTTGGTGTCTTAATCCTTTAGTTTATAGCTAGATTCATTATAGACTTATCTTTTAATCATTTTTTTACGACTTTGGCAAAGACAGGATTCCGGAATTATTACGGGATATGCAAAATATTAAAAGCGACGAAAATTATCTTACATGCTTTAATACGATACGTTGTTGCGAATTCGCAGATACGACGTTGTAGACATGTGCTTGTATTTAGAAATTCTTTTTTAATACAACGATTTTAAACCCATACCTTTCTGTACGATTTAGATAATATGTTGTACGCGGTGAACGGACCGACGACGCCAAATAATCCAGTCATGGGCTTCACTCTGGATCCCGAACACGGTTCGGTTGTTTCTACTTGGGGTCCGACGTACAGTGTAAGTAGCGCAACGAAAAACGAGACATTATTTCGTAATTTACGGTGAAAACATTATTACATCGCTTCGATCGAGATACAAAATTACTAAATATATATCGCATTCGAGCGTATCTACGTGCGGATGAAGTTGGTTTCGAAAGAAGCTCGTCATTTACAATATTATTATCGTGTCATGTATTAAGAATTATGGATTTGAAATATTACAGTCGCTCAATTTATAACGTCGGTAATTTATGTATCTTTTACTATATAATTGGAAGAAATGTACTGCCAACAAAATTATACTCTTTTAACAACAGGAAGCAAATTTAACACTCACGCATCGATCGTGAATACTATATATATATATCGCAAATATAGCGTATCGCATTTGTAACGAAAACATTAGAGTATTTCCTCGCGCGTTTGAAACGATTTTCAAAACGCGAATTTTTAGTTTTTACTCCAAATATATCGACGATCGAGACGATTTCTTTCTAGATTCCGTAAAACACATATTTTTAAAACTATATTTAGCGTCGGGTAAAAGTATGCGAAGAATCTGCAAGAATTGAAATAATTAAGTTCTCTATTCCAAGGCAACGATGTACTTACATCCGTGTAAGTATATATTCCGGTGATTCAATTGCTAATAATACAGCACCTTAGACTAAAAATATAAGAAAAACCAATAGGAGTAACATTAAACTCGAACGCGGTAAAATGAAGGTACTTGGAAGGTTACGGCAAAGCTCGCAAAATACGTCGGAAATTCTCTGAAAGTCGAAGGAGCCTCGGAGAGTTTCGTTTCGAAAGCGAAGAAATCATTTCTTCTTAGGATCCCGCGAATGAATTTTAATAATCGGCTACGAGGGTAATAAGAGACGCGTTGCGCGGATCTCGATTCGAGCGAGGATTCGAGCGAGCCTCGAGCCAAGAAGACCTCGCTCGGAAAAAGAGATCGACTCGTCCGATGTCAAACCCAAATTACAATAATCACCGTCTTTGGATTTCAGTCGTTCAGCTATCCGCACGATATCGCAGCCTCACCCAACGACTCGGTTCTGTACGTGTCGGAAATTGGCCCGAACGTAGTGTGGAAGTTCAGGCTGCTAACGAACTGGAAAATGTAAATTGAGTTATAAAAATCCTATCTGCGGAGTGTATCGCTCGCTCGGAGCTCGCCTATGATATGCGCAGGAGAAAAGGAAGAAAGAACCAGAGCGAAAAGGAAGGACGCGGTGGAGGCGGTGGAGGCGGTGGAGGCGGTGGAGACGGTGGCTGAGGTACAGGAGGGGCTGAGCGAGAAAGAGAGAAAGAGATAGGGAATACGAAGTTTCTGAAGTATTCTTCACGGGTACGGGTAAATATATATTCGAAATTCAAATGAAAGCGAGGCCGTGGTAAGAGCTCCTCCAACACTTGAAACCAGTTTTGGTTGACTTTTTTCCTTTACAAGATTCATTAACACTGAGCAAATAGAATCCTCGAGTGTAAATACAATTACCCCGAGTATATAGACTCGTTGTATTTGCACAACGTTATGAAAGCCAATAAATTTTTATTCCGCTCTATCAACGAGCTCCGTTATTATTATTATTATTATTATTATTATTATTATTATTGGCGTTGTCGTTGTTATTAATCTCGTCGTCGTCGTTGTTTCAAGCAAAGAAGATATATCGAAATTATAAGAACTTTTTTGCTCTGCCGATCGAAACGCACCTCGAGATCTTCCCACTACTGTTTGTTGTATACACGGCTAATCGCGCTAAGTAAATCCTTCAAAATATTCTTCAAATAAACCAATTCACCGCGTTAAAAGACTGTCGGTACTCGTAAACGATTCGAAAAATTCCTTTATTTTTAGACGATGCATAATATACGTATATCCTCGAATGTATTTCCTGTCCGTTCGAAAACAATGGATATTAGTCGGGACAATTGAATTTATAAGATTCCAATCAGCTTTTGTAAACCTAAACCGTGTTTTCGTGTAATTCTAGAAAGTATAATGTTACTTTGATTGCTTGTAACGTTGTGTTTTAATAATTGAATTTTAGCGAATCCGAAATTTTATTGTAAAAATTGTTTATCGTACGTAAAAAAAAGAAATCGCTGTCGAATCGAAATAATCGTCGATGGCGAATCAGCGCAAATGTGTCGAGCGCATTTAGCCATAAAGTTTGAAGTAAAACTTTACAGCAAAGTAAATTTACTTTGCTATCCTGCGTTGTTTTTATACCGTTGCAGTATCAACGCGTTACGTTATTGAAAAGCCTTTATTGATTTTACGTAATAGAAATATGATCTGTAAAAGCAATTAAATTCTATCCTTTGTTGTAAAATATACCTTTCCATTTATTTCGTTACAAATAAATATCTAGTTTGTAAGCAAAATTATCAATGTTTTTGCGTTGTCGTTGTACATTCATTTTTTCCTATCGTTCCTTTCGTTCCTCGCGTTTCTTCCCATCCCGCGTATCGTGCCTGAAACTTTCAACAAAGAGGGAAAGGGGCAAACTCGCTCGTACATCTCTCGTCTTTCACGTTTTCTTCCTCGGGCGGTGCTCTTCGCTCGAGCGACATCGAACGGGGAGATGTCCGGAGTGTTCCCGCAGCCGCTCCTAATTGTCAGAAAATAAATGTCAATCAAGTGCGTCGAGGCGCATCGCAGGGGGAAAGACGGGGCATAATCGTTTCCGGGAGTCGCGGCCCGCCACGGAAGGCGAGGAGCGCGAAACGTCTCAATCGTTGGGAGCGGAGCCTCGGGTTCGCTAGGCGAGCGCACCGACACCTGGCGACGCGCCTCCGAAAAAACCCTCATGAATAACGTATGCATCGGCAGAAGCACAAAGAAACGTCGACGTCGAGTCCAACGTCGTGCCCGGGAGATGCATCCCGGAAAAGGAGAAAAAGCGCGATCGGCGGGTCGAGGAGGGAGGTGGGTGGAGTGGGTGGGGGAGCAGGGATAGTTGGTAGTTGGCGGGTGGTTGGTGGGTGTGGTGGGTGGGTGGGTGGTGGTGGCAGGTGGCGGGGGAGAGACGCGTCGACGCTTTCCTGAGCGTCGCGTCGCGTCGCATCGCGTCGCTTCGCGTCCGGACGCCGCGGGATTCGAAGGGGCTCCTCGGCTGCGACTATGGCTCGGTTTCTACGCCATTGAGGCGACAGCGAGCGCGATGCTGGACTAATGAAGACGTGTGCTAGAGGCCGCAGGAATGGTCGGACGGCGCACTCGTTCCCGTTCTCCCCTCGCCCCTCGCTCTCACTCTCTCTTACTCTCTCTCTCGCCACGCCTCACTTTTTCTGCCTTTCATCTTTTACCTCTCTCGGTCCCTCGGGACTCTCGGGCTCTCGCTCGCAGCAGCGCGCGGTTCTTTCAAAGCTCCAACGAGTTCTGCGCGAACGCGAGGGTAAGAGATCGAGAGAGAGCGAGATGAGAGAGCGAGAGGAGAGAGCGAGAGGAGAGAGAGAGAGAGAGGGGAGGCTTTCTTCGTGCTCGCTCGTGTTCTCGCGGCGGCCGCGGCTCCGGCCATTTGTTTTTTCTTATTTGCCCCCGGGACTTACTGCTTTTTTAAGCGTGCAACCTCTCGCTTAAAACACAACTCGAAACTGGTTTTGCCTCCGTCTCGCTCGCTCGCTCGCTCCCTCTCGACCGTCCTCCTCGATAACTTTATTACGCGAGAGGCGAACGCTGTATATACGCGCGGCCGACGCCGAGAGATCCTCTCGGGCCCCTCGGGCCCCGCGCCTTTGCTCGCCCGTGACTCACGACCACTCGGAAGTCTTTTTCTTCCCCCCACTCCAAAGAGGGCTTTTTCCGAGCGGCGCGATTTTTCGGCTCGGGCGCCGATCCGGCCAATGGCGTCGGAGGCGAAGGGGACGCGCCCAAAACGAGGAAACAAAACCCCCGGCGTCTCTTCCCCTTCCACCAGCCACGAGAGCCCAACA
The DNA here is from genome assembly GCA_018907195.1 of Dolichoris vasculosae. NCBI lineage: Eukaryota > Metazoa > Arthropoda > Insecta > Hymenoptera > Agaonidae > Dolichoris > Dolichoris vasculosae. The sequence continues at coordinate 2,318,244 of JACCHY010000001.1, forward strand.
GCCGTAAGGCCCCGCGCTCTTCTCGCGATCGTCGTCGGAAATTAAGTTGTTAAAATGCGGCCCGAGGCGTCGTAGCGCGCCAAGGCAAAGAGACGATCGCGAGAAGGTAATGGCAGCTCACGGCCGTACCGCACGTGTTTGCGCTTAAAACCTTTACGGCCCTCCTCCATCCCCGACCGCGTTCCCGGTAAGCCGCAGCTCGACCGTATTTACGGGCCTGCGAAGTCCATCGATTGCCGCTCGCCCGGATGCCGCGACCGCTTGCCAAGCCGACGTCTTCCTGTCATTTCGCGACCGGCCGCGAGCGGCGCTGCCAAAGTCGTGGTGCTTCGGCGTCCCTTCGTTTTTAAATGTCAATGCCCGGATCTTCCTCTCGGCCTCTTCCTCAAAATCGAAAACGCCGATCCCGGGAATCGGAACGTTCGGTATTTCGCTCGAGGGGAATTTTCCCGAGTCCTGCATCGTTCCTCTTCTCTTCTTTCGTTTTTCATACGGCTTTCGTAATAATCCTTTGCAGCTCGTAAATACCTCTATGATCGTCCTTGTGTTTGCTCTAGTAATGGCTTTTTACGAAGGCAATTTTTACGGTGGCATTGAGCCGTATTCTATGATTTTTGACGGTACGCTCTTGTCTTTTTCACGATTATTGTATACGTTAGAGCGAACGAAATAAATCGATGCGATCGGCGAACTAATTATTTTCAACTGGGCGATAAATTTAAATTTGCGTTTATGATCTTGCCCAATTGCTTTGTTAAAACTGTCCATTTACTACCGATTAATACGCGCGGCTAACGATTCGATTGAAATTGATTCATCCAATTATGGAATCGTTTCGTTTTATGTACTTTAAATTTTCAACGGTGGTGTGTCTATGAATTCGTTTTGATCGATATTTTTAACAATATTTTTAACAAGCTATACGTAAATATTGATTACTACCATAAATTTATTTATCGCTCTACTTCTCTATTACTATGTTCAGCCTTATGGAACATCTATATATAAACATAAGTGTAATTTTAAAATAGAAATCATTCGATCAAAATAGAAATTATACAATCGTTAAATTAAGAAAATATTAAAGGGTCCGTTATTTTTTTATAATTGAATGACGCACTAGTTTTCTAAGAGAAAAATATAAAGAACGAATTTGAATCCAAACTTTAATGATTTAAAATCATCTTACTTGTAAACGATAATTTTTGTATTTTTATTATTCTTTTTACGAATGATTCAGAGTAATACGAATTACAATTTTGAAAACTTAAAATATACGTTGCATTGATACGAGTAAAATATCTTGTATTCTGTTATCGCTGTACTATGTAGAAATACACATTAAATAAAAAAGTTATGTCAACTAATATCTTCATTTTTAACGAATCAATTATTTGTAATGGGCGAATTACTCTTAAAATATTTTCTTCGTAACGTATCCAATACAATGACTGCATTTATTTAAATTTCATTGTTCGCAAAAATGAATAAAATAAAATTTAAATGGTTTTTTTTAGAAAACTTACGGATAGATTTCTATATTATATTACGATTAGTGTCTTTTTCTTCGGTAACTAACGAAATGGGTTAATATTTTTATCTGCATATGCGAGGTAAAGTTAAAAATAAGATTAAACGTTTTACTTTAAGAAAGACATCTTTCAAGCGAACATTTCTTAGTTTTTTCTAATTTAAAGTTGAAACCGAGTTATTTATATTCTTGCTAAATATTCGATAGATAAAACATTGTATCAATTTATAAATTATAATATAATATTGTAAATAGATAATACATTTAAATCTGACTTTCTCTAAAAATAAATATAATTTTCTGATATTTTTACGTAAAAAATTATTTTGTAAAACAGAAAAAGATACATTTTGTTTCATTTAGTGTATAAAATACCGAGAAAATTTATGAGTGCAATGAAGTCATTAACTCATTGGAGAGTAGTTGAGGTATTTCGTACTTTATTTTTAAATTTTTACCAAAACTTTTTTTAATACATTCTTCTAATAATTTTAATAGCATTTTTTTATTTTATACAGGATGCGAAATAAGTTTTATGATTGCCTTAAATAAATATACCCTTGAGAATACACACTTATTTTGTATTTTATACTTTATGAAATTTTAATATATATTGAGTTATTTCGATTATTTGAATTTATATTAACTCATGAATTCGATAAATAATAATTATCTAGCATCCGATTCTACATTCGAATCATATATTATCAGTTAATTCATACAATTTTACAATTCAAAGAAAGTAACCCTATCAAAGCGATTGCTTAATCCTTTTTCTCGAAAATCAATGCAAAGTAATTGTCAACAATATTTCTTTCGATGACTCCCTTGTTCAGTCTTTCATATACAGGTTTTTCCAATCTCAAACCATTCGTCTCCAGCAGCAAGTTGACGCATAAGGTTGTCACACGAGATCACGATGCGACGAGAGCAAACTTCCTTTTTCATATGATTTTTTTGTTTGGCTTTTTTGCTTTTACATGCTTCAACACCATGAGTGGATTGTTTTCGATTACACGTCAACGGAGTATTTCGCTACTTTTTAACCGATAACGCCGGAGTTGTGCGTCTACTCTGTGTTTTATTGTAGCGAGTACTTTCCGAGCATTACAGATCTGTGATTATAAAATTTTTATTACGCTATACTCGGGCGATACCTTCGTGGACATTATGTTACTTTGGCATAATCCCTTAAGAAATGTAACAAATCTTAATATTTAGGTGGATTTTAATTTTTAAAAATGTATCGGGAACGAATACGTATACAATCGGAATTTGAAAGAAAAAATCATTTAATGTTAGAGCAGAGCATAATTTGTACGCTTGAAAAAATTATTTATGCTCAAGTAAAAAGTTATGGCATTTACAAGTGACACTTCGGATAATCTTGTAAAAAATAGTTCTTGGATTACAGTGGACGAATTAAATGTAAAGGTCTCTTTATACGTTTAATCAAATGTTCCTAATAAGAATAAAAATGCGAATGGTCGGTACTTAAAATATACTAAAAAAATACAAATAAAAATATGAGACTTTTATTGAATACTAAGTTACTTTTAATAAAGCAATTGTGGTTTGTATAAAATTGTTTTTTGTGAATTTGTATTTTGAGTACGATTCGTATCGTGAACAACAAAACAGTTCAATTTCATAGTGGTTAATATTAACGATAATTTTGTAAATGATTATGATATTAGATTAAAATAATCTGAATATAATACCATGAATCGAAATTGAATTTAAGAATAAAAAATTTTTATCATTTTTTAATGAATGAATCCAATTCGAACCTTAATATATTATTTTCTAGTGCTTTTTTTCATCATTTAAATTTCTTCATAGACACAAAATCGAACTTATTACCTTATACCAACTTATTATACATGTTTCGATAATGCAGGCATAATTTTTAGTTGTTAAATTTTTCACATTTTATAAAAACATTTTACCAATATTTCTAATTAATTGTCAATGTATAATATAAATTATCTAAAAATGCGTTACGCTCGTATCGTTACATTCGTTCGAGTCTAACGATTTCGATAAACTCGACGGTTCTTTATTCAATGGTTAATATCATATTATTATTGTTTTTGTAATTATGATTGTTACAAAGATCGGAATGTCACGCGTTTTCGCGCGCGAGATTCTTTCGCAACGGGGATGTGATGCTACTCTCACCGAGGAGTCGCTCTTTTTGTTCTTGTGCTGTTGATCGCGTCGGGCTTTTTGATCGAAGCTGAGAACACGCGCGAGCACGATTATGTTCTTTTTAACTAGAGAGAAAGAGAGAAAGAGAGAAAGAGAGAGATAGCAGGAGATAGAAAGAGAAAGAGAGAGAGAGAAGAGAATGGATGATGGGCGTCGAGATTGCGATTTCGAACGATTCTCGCGGTCGCCTTGAGATGTGTCACGTTTCTCAGGAATATTTCGGTTCGATTGACCGTTTTTTCATCTTTTTTTTATTTATATTTATGCTCCCTGGATTGCTGTGTAGTTTTCTATTTCTTTCATCCACAGCCTTTCCTCACCTTTTTTACGCCTTCTCTTCGTTTTTTGTAAAGGTTGTTTTGCATTTTTAGGATCTACACGTCTCGTTATTCATGTATCGATTTGATTAATGTGAAGAATGGTAGAAAGGAAGCGAAGAAGTCGCATGTTTTTTAAATTTCTCGTGTTTTATACTATATAACGATTATAATTTTTTTGATAGATTTCTAGACTCTATATTATAATACAATATGTACGAATTATCCTAAACAGTTTTCCAATTGTACGTACAAAAAATTGTACTACGCATGAATTATATAAAACATTAAATTGTTTATTTACGTAAAGACAAATTATATAATAATTTTTTAATTTTTGTACAATAAAAAGAACTAGTTATTTTATAAAATTTATAGATATTCATATAATTGAACGTTAATTTATAAACGCTTGTTCGCGTACACATTAAAATTTTTTCGTATAAAAAAATTCCTTTTTTCTGAAAATAACTTTTAAAAATATCCAGATAAATACACTATACAGTAAAAGATTTGAAATAAGAAAACCGGAGCTGAATTTCGAAGCCGACTTTGAAGTATCATACGAATTTAGTATAGCAGTTTTTGGCATTGCAAGTTCCTGAGTCCAGATTATAGCTGCCTGAGAGAAATTTTTTTTTTAGGGTATAGTATCGAAGAAAGGTATTATTACAAGATACTAAATGACAGTTAAAGCATTATAGCTCTAAATATAAAAAATTCTCTAAAACTACGTACGTACAATCATGCTGTTGAAGTATCTATAGATATCGTATAAAAAATTACCTTTCGTACTAGTGTAATTAAACTTTGAATGAATTTAAACCGAGAATATTTTAAGAAACGATATTTCTAAAGAAATACATAAATAATAGAGGATTTAAATACTGATAAATATTCAGATTATTTTTTTGGTCTCAAAAATATTTTTTATATCTTTAAGATATATTTTAGTTTAATACGAGCAAGTAAATTAAATAACATAGAACTGTCATAAGTATAAATTAAGGGACTTTGATAATTTAAGACAAATACTTTTTTATCTTATTCGTATAAAATATAATAAAATTTTTATAAATAATGAATTTTTTAAATTTTATATTTAGTATCTTCTAGAAAATATCGACGATCTTTTGTTTGAAAATTATTTTTAAAAAATGAACTACATTTTCTGAAAAAATGATCATTAAAATTATTAAGAAAAGATTATAAAAAAGGTCTCGGCGTTTATTAAATATTTTGATATTAATATCTTGGACGCTACTTGATAAAACATAAACCGTGAAACGTATACATTTATGTGTAAATTTTTATCTTTTAATAATTTTATTTGAAATTCTTAATTATAATTTAAAAACTAAATTATTATTAATAACAAGAATAAAAAGTTTTATATTCATAACCAAGACTATTTTCATTATAAGTTTTAATTAAAATCCATATTTTACTAGTGGAGTAATATGCATTATTAAAAATACTTTTTTAAAATAGAATAATCTATACTAGTATGTTTTACAATTTCCAATACTGATTTAAATGTTATATATGTATGTATGTGTATATTTGATTGTTATATAGATTGTTTTTAAAATTAAATATAAAATCTATATTCAAATATTGTTTAAATGATCGACAATTATAGGAGTAAATAAAATATTATTAGTTTAAAAATGAAAATATTGTATTTTTTATTTTTTTTATAACTATAATTTTTGAATTATTGAACCTATAAGTGAAAATAAAAAAAAATAAATATCACGTTTGAAACTAATTTTTTAAAAATATTTATTATTTGGATTACGAATAATTACATAAAATTATCTTTGACGATGTTAAATACTTAAAAATATAATTGCAAGTATTTAAAATATTAAAATAACGTTTTAGTTTTTACTTGGTCTTAATTTTTTACATTATAAGAAAAAAAGCATTACCTACTTATAAATTTTCGTTGTTCATATAATTATATTTTTAAATTTCTAAGTAAGAAAATGAGTTGCAAAATAAAAAATTTTATGTTATTCCTTTAATGTTTTATTCAATATCCGAAAATCGAGATTAAAATCATATTTTTTCTAATCCAATTTAAAATTAATTAAAATACGAAAGACCTTTGAAATAGAAAAGTATACATAATATGAATACATAATTAATCAAAATTTAGTAAAATGAATAATTACCACGAAATTTTTATTTTAGCCAGAGCTGTTAAATCGAAAGGCCAAATTGGTTTATTACATTATTCTTATGGATAACAAAAGCTGTAGTAAACTTTTAAATTTTTAGATAAAAATGTTGCTCTAAATATCAGAAGCTCGTAGTGTTGTCGCTTTGCATCGGTAAGCATATTTTTGGTTATTTATCATTCATATATTACGTCAGAGTTGAGGGAGGCGAAGGTAGAACATTACATAACGAAACTTGACACGGGATTCGGGGCCGAGGGGACGCGAAGTCTAATGTACCGTGATATTTTCTGTACCACCCGTGATTGCTACTTCATAACTTGTAATACTTTGACGATAACTTCATTGTCAAATGATATCAAAATTAAAAGACTGGATAATCATGTAATAAGTATAGCCTTTGATCACATGGATTAAATTCAAATTACTTTATATCGCTAACAATTTCAAACCTGCAATGTAATTAGATATATTTGCTTCAATTGAACATATACTATATATACATATATGTATATGCAAAATTAAATTAGTTTTGTTCAAATTTAAAAAAAATATGATTTATGAACAAAATTTTTCTTTTGAAAATATTTTCATCTACATTATATAAATTACTAAATTCAGATATAAATTTATATATATAAGAATGAAAACTTTACTAATGATGTAATATTAATATTTTATAAAAAAAATATTGTATTAGATGTTTTATGCACACATATATAATATTGATTTTGATATACGTTACAATCAAATTGTTCGTTAATTAGAGCGAGACAATCTCAACGGTGTCGCTTTTGAGACTGAACTGTCTGCAAAACTGTTTGTTCTTCAATCAATTTTTTTCATTTTAATAAATATACGCATATTAATATTTTACATTTTTAACTTATATATACGTATACTAATATCTTCTATTTATAATTTGTATATACAAATTATTATTTCACTTGACGTTCATATTATAATTTTTGTAATCGTAATATCAAACTTAGTTTGTTTCTCTATTTTTGTATGCTTCTAAATTTATAGAAATATATATATTTCTAAATAATATTAGAACATTAAATTTCTTTTCTTTTTTCGTTATTGCATTCTAAATTTTTCTCGATGAAAATACTAGAATATTGATTTTTATTTTAAAAAAGTATAAACATTTTCAATATAAGTTTTAGTTTTTCATCTATAATAATTTTTGTTAATAATTTTATTTATTATAAAAGAGCTTAAGAAATATATTTTCCTTTCGATCATATTAAATATTATTTTTGAGTCTGGCCCATACATCATCCGACCAGATTCAGTATTCATTTTTTTTTTTTAAAAATAACTTCGATTCCAAAACTTGTAATAATATATTGTACCTTATGTGTAAATAGTCATATAACCGCTAAAAGGGACATTTTCAATTTTCTCTTTCTCTACTTTTGAAGCTCTAAAAAGCAGTTGATTTTCATAGGCTACGGACTCTCCTTCGACCTTATTTCAATATTAAGTTTTTAACGAATTTCCGAAATCTTTTCTTTTTCTTTATTCGTAAATCCATTTGATTTAAATTATTTTTTTATTCTTTTCTTTTGCTTTTTACTTTCTTTATAAATATTTTGCTATTCCAATTGTAATCATAATAATTATAAAAATAATTTATATAAAAATGTATTCAAACTCTTTTTTATATATTTATACAAATATTTTCAGTAATTGTATTACGATTTTTTAATATTATGAATATTTAAATAGAAAAGTTAAATTTCAAGAAAAATAATTTATAAGTTTTATTATGGATTTCTGAAATATCAATTAAAAACAATTTGATAAAAAAGCTTAAATGAGTTAAATCTCATTTTTTTCAAACAATTTCAATAACATCTTTTTTGTATAAAATTCCTGCACATATAATTTTCTTCTCACATACATAACATTATAAGTTTTTTTTGTTATACTTTTAGTGTCGTAATAATTATTAAAAATACGAATTCAGATTTATCTTTACTTTATATACGAATATAGATTATTTTCAATAAATAAGTTATCTCTTATGTAGACATTTAAGCTTATATAAAAAAATCAATGGATATGGCTAACATTGTTGTAAATCAGACTTATGTCGTCGCATGGGACTTTTCTTCTTGTTTTTACGAGTGAAAGTAGTGAAACTTTTCGAGAGGACCTTGTATATGTAATATATGATTTAACTGCATGTGTATAAAAATTATTTTATATTTACATTAAACTATAACTTTTTCAAATATCTTATTGTAATATACAATGTGTTCGTGTATCGCGTGCGAAATAAAAAATGTGATTACAACACGTTCACCAGTTTCAAGGTAAAGGTGGGCGATTTAACATAAATTTATTGTACTCAGAGTGTGAATTTGCTCAATAGCATTATATATATATTTGGCTCACGTTTAGAGAGAGATGCAGGTATCAAATAAGTACCTTGATGATGTCTGTTGAAGATAATGTTTTGAAAATACATTACTTCAATTATTCCGATGGAATACAGAACTACCAAAAATTTTATCTTACAGACTGATATCAAAATTATTTGCATTTATTTTCCATGGACTTTATGAAAAAAGTAATCAAGATAAAATAATAAAAATATGTAATTGTTAAAAACAATAATATTTAAAATTTTTATTTTAAATAAAATAAATAATTAATATTTTCAAAATAAATACTGTTTAGGTTGAAATTGATTAATAAAAAATTTTTTATATAACATTTAATATAGTAATATTTACAATTTTACTTAATTTTTAAATTTCTATTATTTATTTATTATTTATTTATTTATTTATTTTTAAAATTATAGATATTAATTTTTTCCCTTCAATTTCTGAACTATATTTTTTAATTATGTACATTTCGTGGGGTATTTTTTTAGATTTAAGAAAATTTATAAATAAACGATTGAATTTCCATGTATATTTTCAACATGGTGAAAGATTTAAAGAATTATAAAAGAACTAATGTATATATTTATAATTGATATTAATATATTGAATACAATAATACTTATTAATTCTTATTAATACTTATTGATATATACGACATGATATGCATATTATACATTAATTTAATGTCAGCCTAAAATTCTATATATTATTATTTTAAAAATGTTTCAATTAAAAACCCAAGTAAATACATTATTATTAACTTTATGTTTGCAAAATTATGTATAAATTTTAAATATAAATAAATTATGTATAAATATTAATAATATTGCAAAACAATATTAAATAAATGAATAATAGTTAAAACATTCGAAAAACAATTTTTATAAAGATTCATTATATTTTTTGTATTTGAAATATTCGGGCATTATAAATGAATAAATAATGTATGACAAATGATTAATAAATTGTTTAAAAATAGTAACATTGTTTATCTTTCCTAAAAATGTCCTTAGAATTATTGTATATAATCGACAGTCGATAATATAGAATACTTTCTGTATCGATTCAAAATTGTATTGTAGGATACAAAAATTAGTCTTAAAATCGGTATATCTATAGGCTAAAAATAAAATAAAATATATTAATATAATGTTGTAGTTTTAATTGAATCTTAATTTAAACGATTACATATTTACTAATTTTTTAATAGCGGATCAATGATATTTATAAGAAACATTTTATGGTACATTATTTAAGTTTAACTGCGTAGTAAGAAATGATCTAAAATAACTAGAAGCAGTCAACGAGTAGCGCCATCTAATAATATTAACACGTGTATAAAGTTTGTGCTTTCGTTAAGTTTTTGTATTTTTGTAAGACACGAGTGAATTTTAAATGGATTTTATTTGAAAACTGTATATTTTTAATATAATAAAAATGTCTTTGAAAAAGAAATCAACGACTTTAGCTGATGAAATCAGTGATTTGCTAACCACTGTACCAAAATCTTATGGTTCAGATGATGAATGTGAAGATACAAAAGCAAAGGTAGTCGATTATGACGATGAAATTGATTTGAATGATTTTAAGAGAGAATTTAACAGTTTAAATATTCGAAAGCAAAATGAAAATCTTTTAGAAGATTATGATAAGAGGTGATAAAATTCTCATTATTTTAAAGTATTATAATTGTATATGTTTTTAGGTTAGTTTTCGTTTTTTATTTAATATTTCTTTTGTACTATAATGTTTATATTTTAGATACGCGGGCAAAAAAATTTCTAGAAAAGAAATTTTTAATGAAGATGAAAGTTCTGAAGAGAATTATGAGGAAGATGATGATTCTTCTCCAGAAGAAAATTCCGAAGAAAATATTAATTCAGATGATGAAGACGATATGTCGATAAAAGATTCAGAAGATGACTCAAACGAAGAACAAAACAATAATAACATTGAGTCAGATAATGAGGAAGAAGAAGAAGAAGAAGAAGATGATGATGATGATGATGATGATGATAATCATGATGATATGTCTGTAAAAGGTTCAGAAAATGACTCAAATGAAGAACAAAGTAATAGTAATGCAAAATTACAAGAAGATAACGAGGCTCAATCTGACTTTGAGTATGAGTTTAACGAGAGTTTTGATAGATCTAATCCTTTGTTGAGAGATCGAAAACATAAAAGTAGTATTCAAACAATGTCTAATTTTAATTATCGTGAAGAACTCGAAAAAGGAAATTGTGTGCAAGAACAGTTAAGAATTTGGGAAAATTTGTTAGAAGTAAGAATTAGGTTACAAAAAGTTTTGATAAGTAGTAATAAAATGCCGCAATATGATGTATATAAAACTTACGAATCAGATAAGGAATTTAAAGTTCAATGTACATCTGTAAAACAAAAGCTTAGTGATTTATTAAATAATTTATTAGAATTACAAACTAATTTGATAAACAATTTTCCTGAAACAAAAGATGTATTGATAAAAAGTAAAAAACGAAAAATTAAAGAAGGAGAAAATGAGACTAATGATAATTCAATGAACGAGGAAATACCTTCGGATACCGAAGATGAAATAGATGATGATAAAAAAAGCAATGTACAAGAAGATTCAGAAGAATCTGATACCAAAGAAAAGAAGGAACCAGTCAGAAAAAAAATTAAATTGTCAAACTTTGAAGGTGAAATAGCTAAAAATCATAAATTGTACATTGAATTTAGAAATAGTGTAATTCAAAAATGGAACGATAAAACCAGGATAGCATCAGGTATAATAAATAAACGAGCAAATCTACCTGCCCTCAGACAAATAGAGTTTTTATTAGCAAGTAAAGACAAATTGTTAAAAAAAACGCAATTGAAACGATCAGAATACGATATTATTGGAAAATCTCCAACTTCCATAGAAGACAATAATGGATTTCGTACACAAGAGTATGATTCAGAAATATTCGATGATGATGATTTTTATCATCAGCTTCTAAGAGATTTAATAGAATATAAATCAACTGATCTAACGGATCCAATCCAACTTAGTAAGCAATGGATTCAGTTGCAAAATATGAGGACTAAAATGAAACGGAAAATAGATACAAGAGCTACAAAAGGTAGAAGGATAAGATATAATGTACACCAAAAAATCATGAATTTTATGGCTCCCATCACAGTATCCGATACATGGACAGATCTTGCTAAGGATGAATTATATAGTTCATTATTTGGTAAAATTAAAGCAGTAACACAAGAAAAAGTATCCACGTAACGAAAGTAATTATTTATGTCAAAAGTCTTTACTGTAAATGTGATAGAATTTTTGTTATGAAATCTACATAATCTTGTATGTAAGATAATGTACATATATATATTTGTAATTAATTGAAAAAATAAAATTTTTTAATAAATTACTTTAAAAGTATTAAACAAATGTTTATTTATTAAACATGTAATTCTATATATTTTATTTCTTAACTTTATTAGATAAAAAAATATATATACTTGATGCTATGTTTTATTAAAATGTAGTTCATTTATATGTAATCCAGAATAGTTTTGTGTTTAAAAAAATATATTTTCTTTTCAAAATTTTATCGAATATTTAAACTTTGAAATAGTTTTATCTTCTTTATTCAAATTTAATACAAACGAAAATGCTATTAAACTATTTTGATATCAGTAAGAATGTAACAAGAATTCGTAGAAACTTCAATGTCTAGTACTTTCGAAGCAATTAATCTATATAAAGATAAATCGATCGTTAATTCACAAGTATGAATATATAACTTGTAGTCAAGAGTAATTTTTCTTAATGCCGGGCACAACTTATACTTCAAATCGTATTCTGGAGTCACGAATATGTACATTATATATTAGAAATGTAATGACCAGAGGTCAGCTGGTTAAGTTTTAAGTGGCGAAATCGTACAGATGAATGACGGTTCTACTTTCGGATGACGCTCATATATACGAACTTGATGTGCGTTTGATTTTCTATATCAGTAACGCTGCAGTATATTGTATTGCTCTTTTTTGATCTCTTATTATTTATGCGGTAATGTATCTATGAGTCTCAGGAAACAATTTTATTCATTGATAATACTTTCGATTATTTCGCATTTTACTAAATTTATATTTGTACTTCCCTTATTGATGATAAATACGAATAACAAATGGAAACGTTAATATTTTGTATGGCTCTAGTTAATTTTGCGTCATGATTTTCTTCTTGAAACTAATGTTATTACGTCTTTGTATTTAGGTGCACTTTTATGAAATGAAAAAATTCTTAGTACGTATTTTAAAGATAATATATAAATGTTTAAACCGGTGTATGTTTGTTACTGTGCTCTATGGAAACAAAAATGCGAGAAAAAAATATTTACGTTGATTATAACGTATTTATTTATAATTTGCAATAAGTTATATAAAAGTAAATTTTTATGTTTGTTTTATTTTAATATTTATTTTTATTAAATTTTTATATTTTAAAAGTTTTTGAAATAAAATTCAATTTTATTTACATTTAAATATTAATATATATTTAACTTCGTAGTTTTATAAATATTTTGTCTTTTATTATCGTTTATTTAATATCATTAAAAACATTAAATTAAAATTTTTTTTAAGGTATGTTTAAAATGAAAAAAATTGCTTCATTACAGTCATACAAAAACAAATAATTAATTAATAATTAATAATTAATTGAAGAATAATATCGTGATTCTTATGGAAATTGACTATAATTAACATAAATAAAATATTAGTATAATACATTTGCTTGAAAATGTTACATACAAGTATATTAGTACTTAATTTACATCGATGAAATTTATATTTCATTTTAGTTAAAGAATGTCTTATAGCATAAGTATTATTACGATATTTCGTATTGATTACATATTATAATAATTATACTTTCGTTAATTCTTACATAAAAATGTATGTAAGGTATTTGTAAAAATTTCCTATACCAAGAAAAAAAGAATTACCAAATAAAAGAATGGTTTTCAAATTCTTGTGATATTTAATTTAATTGTAACTAAATTTTATCTTAAATTTAAAACAAAATTTCTATTTCTATTCTATTATTTTTATTTCTATTCTATTTATAGTCCACATAAATTTTATTGCTATCTTTATTACTAAGATCTTTTGCATTAAATATAGATATACACGAACACGTGTGGATAAATAACAAATTTTATTAAAGGTGTTCAATTTCGAACATATGAGTTTATTCTCCTTGCACATTTTTTTACTGGTAAAAGATAAAGTCACGCGCGATATTATAAGAAAAATTGAATGACTCCAAACGTTTCACGAGATGAAAATTTTGCTTTAGTATCCATAATCTAGTTATCGTCAAACTCCGTTTATCTTTTTCACTGCCGCCGTACGATTATTCTCAAGAGTAATGTACCTTAATTTACTTATCGTTGCTTCTTATGTTTTTTAAACTTTTGATTATTTTGAAAGCTTGCTTATACTAATATGAAATAACAATTTTTTTATCAAAATGATAATTCGATCCAATTAAACAGTATTAGTTAAGTTTTCTTTTTTTGCCATATGAAATTATATTGATTAGATATCGATTATTTAATACACAAGTTTTGAAAAATTACAATTCCAAAAATTTTCTTTTAGTAATTAGAAATTTAAGAAGATAAAAGTTTATGCAATTAATAAAAACTAATAATTTCAATATTTTTAATAAGAATAGTTTCTAATAATTTTAATTGTAACATAATCTACACGATAAAATACTATTTTATTATTATTTAATATTATTTTAATTAATTATATTTTTAATTTGTTACTAAAAATAAGAACAATTGAGTTACCATGGATTATATTAGTTGTAAGTGATAATTGTTTATTAAGTTAATTTTTTCTTGTTTCCAATTTGATATATTAGTAAATAATAAGTATAAGTCTAATAAAAAATTGTTCGCAACATTTAAAATTTTTGTTAAAGCAATCAACAATGTTATTCATAATGATCATAACTACACTAACATATTTTCTTCAAAAAATCTACAAGAAATAATACGTATTAAATATATTAGATGATGTTTAATCAATATAAAATATTGCTCTTCTTCGTAATTAAAATTATAGATTGATACATATACATAAATAAAAAAATTTGAAATATTAAAACTTATTAAACTGTTTAATTAAAAAATTTTTTTTACATTTCGTTATTTTGAATTTTATATTTTTAAACTGATTATAAATTTATCATAAACTAATAAAAATTAACGACAATCTCTCTATAATTGAGAATAACAGATATATTTATTTTAACAAATTATTTCAGAAACGTATATTACATGATTTATAGAATCACTATTTATAGATTTATCACTATAATATTGAATTTGAAAGTGTCAACTTAAAAATAGTAAACGTAAAAGACAAGTTCTAGATACAGATATAGTTTCGTTAATAGAGATTACCGATTATAAATATAGTTTCAAAATCATAAAATCAAAGTTGGTGTATCGAGTGAAATATATATATAGATAGAAAAATTCAATTATGAAGACTTTTCAAAGTTTAGGATTATCATTATATTTTTACAAGAGATTTTTATTATACTTTTTCTTTCTTTTTACGCTTCTTTATTTCTTATTATTATTATTATTATATATATATGAAGATAATATTCTTAAGAAATTGGAGAAGTTTCCCACTTCTTATACAAGTTTGTTATTATTGATAACTTTTTATTCGGTAGAGTTATAAAACCATATTTAGTTAAAATAATATGAATTCATCTCATAATAACAAATTATATTCTGAGATTACATTTTAATGTGGTATGCGTTTTATCACAATTGTAATTAAAATAATTCTCTTCTTATTTAATGATTTAATTTGAAAAAGTTCTAGAACACTGTAATAATAATATAATAATAATATTTAATGATTTTGATTGATAGATATTTTTGAATCCGGTATTAATTTTACTATTTTAATAATATTTATGCATTTTTTATTATTTAAATTTTTATTCCGAATAAGTTTTAAATATCAATTATAATATTATCATGCAATAAAAAATTATAGATACACATTTATTTTTATGTTATTCGTTTCTTCTGTTTCAACAGTTTATAAACATTCACAATATTTCACAAATATTTTTTATAATTTTCAGATAAAGTATTTTACAGTTATTTTACTATACGAATATACTTGAAAATCGATTAAGGATGTATTTGAAAATAAGATTGTATAATGTTTGTATAAATTCTATAATTGATTTGCTCATTGCATTTTTATTTTTGCTCAATTTTTGTTTATTCAATAATGTATTAGCAATATATGATTTAATAAAGTTTATTTAATATTTGAAAATATTTTCGTATTTAATTATTTTTTAAATTATGTTAAATGGTTCGTCGAAAGTTTTTTCCTATTTATAATAATACAGTCAGTGTTTAGAATTTATAAGTAGGTGTTCTAAGATTCTATAAAATCTTTAATGTTTGTATAGATTTGATGTATGTAAATTATACACCGATTATTTTATGATACACAGAAAGTTTCAAACGTACATTCGCAAAAGTAATAAAATGTATTGTACAATCAGAAATCAAAATAAAAATTCTGAACAAGTTTTGTAATCGCAATATTGGATAATTATTGAAATATTTTGAAATTTTTAATATTTTAAAATCTATAAAATTTAAATTACTTATTTTATTTCTTAATTTTCTTATACTTTTCATTTATTATTACTATATATAAAATTTCATATTGATTTTAAGTAATTTCATGATAATGAATAAACCATATACATTACTTTTATTAGGTACTTGAAAATTATTTGATCAATAATTCATTTACTAAATGTATACTAAGGTTTATGTTATAATCTTTATTGGTATTAATATTATTTTTAATTTCTAAATGTGTATTAGTAGAATTTTTTAAAGCTGTTATTACTGATATTAGATTTTATCAAATTATAATTGTTATTGGCATTTTTTTTTAATGTTCAATCTGCAATTAGCAGATATTTATTCATCAACAGAAATATTATCAAATAAAGCTGGCATATTTTTTGTAGAATATCTTATATTTGTTCACTTTTATTTTAGTAATTAGTTTTTATAAAATTGATTGCAACAGCTACAAAATGAAGTTTTTTAATCAACTAAATCGAAGTATTTTAACTTTACTATTAGTTTATAGACATTTTAAAGTATTAATTTTATATAAAAACTAGTTTAAGATACAGCACTAAAAAAGTTGATTGATTAGTACTCTAAAAAATTATCGTGGGTGTGTGAATTTAGTGATCGAGAGAAGCAATATAAGAAAATTATTCAAGTGTATTTCAAGCTGTGAACAACTTAGACGTGTTTTAAAATTAAATTACAGGTTTTCTAATAACTGTGGTCTTACCTTACGTCGTTAAATCCAATTCGTAGTTTAAAGCTTATCTCTCTGAAATTATTTATTTTCTAATAATTATCTTATATTTGTTATTTTAATAGTAAATTTATGATTAATAAAGAGAATTGAATCAAGACTTTCAAAATCAAATTCTACTTTCATTAAAAGATTATTAGAAAACCGCGATTAAGATATAAAAATTTGTAAATTCGATAAAATTTCTCTAATCAATATATTTAAAAGCTTACATTAAAAAAATTATCTAAGAAATTGATGTAAGACGCTTAAAATAAATGATGTATGTCTTTTATATTTATTCGAGTATATGAAGAAATAAAAAATTATTTTATTTTCAAAAATGCGTATCATATTAATATTCAGTCATCAATGTTATCTTATTATATTTTACGCGTCTATTAAAAATTGTTTATACCCTTGCACAATTATTTAATATGATAGTGGTATGTGGTACTTTAAAGGACGATTGTTAATTGCATCTTCTTCAACGATTTAATTTAATCCAGAATTAAGCTTTTAGTACCTTTTCAGATTGCAAAATATTTCTAGCACTTACATTAATTACAATATCCAAAAATATATAATAAGTTTTCTTTTTAATTAAAAAGCGAATAATATATCGTCTGTGATAAATTACTATGATAAGCTTATTTATAAAATAAATTTAAGCAAGAGAAAAATTGTTTTAAATAAAAGTTGTCGAAAAACAATTAGTCATTAAACGGTAGGTAGAGAATTTATTTATATTTTAATTATTGTTTGAAAAACCAAGTTTCACTAATAAAATAGATAGTTTTAAGTAAATTAATTGTCAAGAAACATTTTTAACAGTACATATATAATGTAATTTTTGTATATCAAATATTTAAAGTAGCGAAAATACATGTATTAGAAAAATATTAAACTATCAAAACTGAATATTTTATAAACGAAGTAATATTTGTTAAATAAATAATGCAAAATGAATTATTAATATGTATAGTAGTGAAACTAATTTTATTTATATACGTAAATACGAGACATAAAAAATTATATAAAATTCATTTTCATCGAGTAGAGTTACAGACAAATAAACATATTTGAATAAACAGTAATACAGATAAAATATAATTTTTATAAAAACAAAGATATTTATATAAAGATTATAAATGTAAGGGCGTGAATCACAACAAACTTAAATAGTAGGTAAAAAGTCCATTTTTAAATATAAAATCATCTTTAAAGTATAAATAATATTACACGATTGGATTAGAAATGTACATGAATAAAAAAGAATATACGTACTTATTTTAAGAAAAGTATTATTAAAAATTTAATACTATGCTATAATTTTTTAAAAAATTTATCAGTAATCGAGATTTATGATGTTATCGATTGAAATGAAAAATTGTTTTGATTTATGAAAAGTCTTAGTAGTTTTTCGAGAAATATTTAATTATTGTACAAAGAATTGCAAGAATCAGAGTTATTTTTAATTGAATTATAATTTTTTTTTTATTTAATTATTTCGTAAATGTGCGATAAGAAATTTTTATCTATACCGATTGACAATAATTTTTCCCTTCATAGAGCCATTCAGTTTTATTGGTATAATCTTATTAAAAACTTACCTTTAATAAAAAATAAATATTATTTTATTTATAAATTGAAAATTGCATTACAATAATGTAAATTTTTGAATGGAACGTTCGATAAATAAATTATAAATCAACAAACAGATTTTGCTAGAAAATATAGTAGTTTAAGAGTTATCTTGAAAGTTAGAATTTTTTTTAAAGTAGGGTAATGCATATGTCGCTATATTATTCATTACATGAGATAGTATTATCATCAAATAATAATTTTTTATCTCTTATGTTGCATTATTAAATAAATTATTTGGATTGTTAAGTAAAGTATTACGAAACGATTCTTTGTGTTTACACTAAAAAATAGTTGGTAAAAGGAAGCAAACGAAATAATAACGCGTAATTAAAACGAAAAAAAATAAATAAAAGTAAGGCGATCCACTAGTTTAAAAAAAACCGTACGTATACGGATAATCACGATTACGTTATTATTATAATTACAAATCAAAACTTCTCCCGCATTATCGAATCAAAGATAATCGCTATGCACAATAAACCGGAGCAATTAAAAGACGGTTTATTAAAGTTACGGTTTTCTCCAGTTTACGCTGGCATTTAGGCTAAGCTCACTCGATATCCCGACAAAACAAACGTATTTACCGACGAAGGAGATTAGTTCGCGAATCGAGGAGAAAAATCATGATTCTACATGGAACTCAGCACTAACGTAAATAGCTTCCTGCAATACCTCCGACTAATAAGTATCGCGTGTACATACACACAAAGTCGCGATCCACACACTCGCGCATCGCATCGGGCAAAGATGCAAGTCGAGATTACGAGAGCGTCTAAGCCCGCCTCCCCCGTTCTCCCCCACCCTTGCCGCGAATGCGCGTGCACGTACACACACACACACACACACACGCGTGAACACGCTCGCCACCTCGTGTAAACACGCGGCTATCAGCGCCGGGGCTGACCCTTGACCGACGCCTCGTCTCTCTCTCTCTCTCGTTCTCAGCCTCCGAATAGGAGGAAGATCGGGCCCCGACGACGGGGCCGAGACGCGGATCCCGCAGTCGCATCTCGCCCTCGCGAGTCGCTGTTTTTCCTCGAGTGCATTCCTCCGGGCGCGCGCGCGAGTCACCGGCGACCCCCCGAGGACTTCCTCTAGACCATCCCCGACGCGGAAATTCGCCCGAGCGTCGAGTCCGATGATAATATCGCGACGCGCGAGGTAATCGCGCGTCGAGCGAGCCGGCAGATATGTTTATTATGACCGGAAGTACGGGCTGTGACCAACTGCGCAGCGAGGGCTCGACTTCCTCTGCTCGTCGTACGAACGTTTGTAAGCTGTCTTCTACTCTGGCCTCGCACGCATAGGTGAGATTTTCTCGCCGGTGGTAGCGGAGGAATTTTTGGTACAGCGTTGGGAGCGACGGTCTACCCGTGAAACGCACTTTCTTACTCGCCTCTTTTTTCCTTTTTCTTTTTGCGCGTTTTTGACGATACGGATTCGTTTGACGGGTGTATGCACGTGTGTATGTGTGTGTCTGTTCGAACTCGCGCGTGTGTTATCACGATCGGGAAATTACTTTGAAATATAATTTTGAAATGGAAATTTCTTCTTTTTTTCACTGCATCTTAGGGAAGTACATTACTTTGCGATAAAAAGCTTTTTTCTTTACAACATAATAAGTTTAACTTACTCGTTCCTTCTTCAAAGAAGCTTTACAATCGTAAAATCGTAAAAGTGTTTTAAGCGATAGAAAAAAGTATCGTGCATGTATTATTTAATTTGTAATTTTTTTAAAAATCTATAACTATCGCGATCGCTATGTGTCACATACACGAGAAATGTGCATCGTAAAAAGCTGGATATCGCTTTAAAAATGTATCGATAAATGATAATTCTATATTTCTATCTTTCGAATATTTCGCATAATTATGATTTTTTAAAAATAAATTTTAAAGATACATTTACCCTTGTATTTGCTTTTGGAAATGTATACTTTTCATATTTTTTACGATGTACGTTTCTATCAAAATTCACGTAAATATTTATATTTTATTTTTGAAAAATGTGAAATTTTCGGATCTACGAGCGTTACAATTTTACCGAGAAAAATAATTATGACCATTCGACAATTCGATCATAATAGTTTTATAAACGATGCTTCCTCTTTGCATATATTCTATGAATAATGATAGATATTAAAAACATTTTAGTCAACTGCAATAGTTACATAAACGCGCAATTGAAATTATGTTTTGATATAGAAAAACAAAAATCTTTCCTTTGCTCATCGTCGCGTGTATCTGTGCGCATAATAAAAAAAGAAAAGCATACACGATAAAATATAAAAATCTCAAATTTATGATCCGATCATTAATACACTTGTAGAATAAAAGAATGAAACAAGTATATAAGCACTGTCATACGCGTCCTTTGCTGACTAGGGAAGTCAGCTTTTACAAACATCTATCGTCATTTGTTAAGCAGAATGGCGGATAAGATCGTATCGTTTCATCCGGTGATTCGCGACACTAACAAGACACGATGCGGGCATTCGATATTTATTTCTAAATAACTGCGATTATCTGAATAACTAGAAAGAATCGAGCGTCGGACCTTTACCTACTAATCGATATATTCCCAATCGAAATTTTCGTACACGAGGACGAGTACATGTGCTTGCAAGTACGTATTTTGCAACGTCCAAGTCCGATAGCTTATCTTATAGAAATTAATAATGTGGTAAAATAATCAGTTTATTTCAAATAAAATACATCAGAAATATTGTGGGAGATCGCCATTTCAATTATGTAACTAATTGTGTGTCGAAAAATTACTAAAGCTAATGTCAAGACTGCATGTGAACCAAGTGGAAAGGGTAATTTAACAATAAGGCTTAATAATTTGCAAATAAACAAATATTATTTAGATTTAGATTATAGTGATTAGGTATTAACGATTTATATTAAAGATAAGCATCACAAAAGGAAAATATTATATTTTTTTACGAATTTAACGAAATTGAAATTTTATCGATGTTCGTATATATATTGTTAATTGTTTTAATAATTTTTCGTTTAAAATTATAATTTTTTAATTACTTTCAAATACATAGTATATAATTGAACTTAGAATATTTATATAAAATTTTGAACTAATTTTTTCTAAAATAAAATACTTTACAAATATTATTTTTAATTACATAATTATAAAAAGTCAATATATTATATAAAATATCATTTTAATTATTACAATTGAATACAGTTATAATAATATGTTTTTTATTTTAGAAAATGCGATTTTTCACGACTAAACCATTTCATACTTTTATATTTTGTAGTGATAAAAAATAACATATTGTACTACGTTTTATGTCTTCTTACCGCTTAAATTTTAAATCCATTGGTTGTATTCTTCTTATTATTTTTTATTAATTCAATGTTTTGTACGACGATTATAATTCAGAGAAAATAGTTTCAAAATACTTGATTTAAATAATATAATGATTTTTAATCGAAATATAATATTAATTTTACAATGTTTTGACAATTTCTTAAAAAGTATGGTATAAGAAGATATAACAAAATATAAATAAACGTTATAATTGATTGACTAATAGTTTCGAATATTATGAACATAAAATACACGTGTTTGACATAACTCAGTCTAAATTAAATATTCTTTCATAGACTACATTAAAAGGAAATCAACCTACATATTTAACACTCGGTCATATAAATAATAACCTCTTAGTCATTAAAATTATTGTAGCATAGTTTTAATTACGTTATCGATTATTCACAATTAATATAATTGCGTAGTTTATTTTCTCAATTGAAGAAATTGAATTATCTTTGTATACTGAATTAACTTTGTTGCAGTTTAGTATGTAAACCCTTTAACGCTACAGTTTTGATTTTTTTCTCTCTCTTTTTTCTCTCTCTTTTTTCTCTATCAAGATAGTTTTATGATATAAATAAAAGTTTAATTTGTGTTGAAAAAATGTGACCTATATTTCATCATTAGTTTATTGAAGCCGATATTACAGAATAATAACGTATTTAAAATTTTACGCATAATAATTGTCGCGCAATAATTTCTTTTTTAAATGTACTTTAAACTACAAAGCATTTGTCTATAATAATAAAAATAAGATTAATGTTGTATGTTCGTGGCGATAGTCGTGATATTTATAATCAGAAACTACAGTTTTTAATTTACAGCAACAGCTAATACTTATACGATGAATGTGTAAGTACTCCAGCGAACAAAAGAATAAGAATTGAATCATCGTGTAGTTAAGAAATTTCCTTGCAATATCTTAAACAATTTGACCTTCTCTGATATATATCGTGTGACTTAATAAATACATTAATAAAATTTGTCAAAACTCTTGGTATTTCTTTCCTTTTAAAATACATGAATTTGTTGAATCTAGTTTTTGTAAACACAAACTATGCGCGCTTATAAAAAGAAAATTTAATTAGATATAATATCTTTTTTTTTCAAAAGTAAATCTACATTTGGTAATCATGCAAATTATGCTAATATGATTATCTCGACAGTTTAGTATATACATTGAAATATAAAAATCAATCTAGCCAATACAAATTTCTACAAATGTAAAAAGAATATTTTACTTCGTTCTTTGTTAGTTGTATCGATTGTTTATTTATTCTATGGAAAGTTTATATATAATTAAAACTGGATATTATAATTATGTGACACTGTGTACTTTGTACCACGATAAAGAAACATCCGCATGTAAAGTTCATAATGAAATCTCGTGATCGCCTCATGTACATCTTCGATACGAACATATATTACTAATCATTTTATAATTTTTCTATGCATAATATGTATCATAATCTGACTCATAAACTACTCCTTGATTAGGTAATTCAAAAATGTTTCTTTCATTGTCACTTTGATTATTAAATTATACAGTATATACAGAAAATAGAAAGGAACTATAATCTATGCATCTAATTAATAATTAATTACTATTTCCGAATCTATGATTTCGGAAGTTGAAAATATTATTTTATAAATGAGCTGATTCATTCATAATGAAAAACAGTGTTGCATTTGCCGAGTTTTATTTTGTTCAATGTATAATTTTACTGTTATCTTTCCATACTGTTTATTTTTATTTTATTATCTCGATTTGAATATAATTTACTATAATTTATTTCCATGTATCCAAGCTATAATATATCAGAATATTTTTGATAGGTGGAATTTAAAATAAAATTGAGTTAAATGATATTAGTAGACAATTATATACAAAACTTTAATGGAAGAATTTTGTTTTATTTTTTATTTTTTGAAATTGAGGTTTATAATTTAACATTAAAAAATTTTTTTTATGAAACAAAAAATTTTGTTTCGGTAGTATAACTCGTAAACGATTGTGTGCTTATTATTTTACGTGGTTCGAAATATTTTTTATATAAATTTATCAATTGTTTAAGCGGTTAAAATTCCAACCGTTACTTACAATAAAATTTTCAATTTATTATTCGATGTTATAATAAAATAGGAAATTAATTTGTTGCTTTGATTATCTCTCATGACTTATGAAGGTTTTAAAAAACCGTTGATTTACTAATGTTTGTAAACATATTTCATGAAGCATACATATTAAAAAATATCTAGTCCCTCATTTTAAAAAAATTTGATTTATGTATTGACAAATTCAGGTCAGACTTCGGATAAAAAATAAAAATATTATAGCAATCAAAAAGAAATTTTTATATTTGCTATTTTTTATAATTGTAATATTTTTGGTTGAAATATGAAATTAATATCGCAGTAAACTTATTTTTTAAAAATATTTCTAATGACTTAAAAAAAATTAATTTTAATATTATTTATTTATATTTTTAATTATAATATATTAAAAATTAAGAATTTTAAATTGCTATATATAATCCAATTAGTTAAAAATTCTCTTTTTGATTACCATTTTAATTGCGAAGATAGAATGAAAATTATTTCAAATATTAGTGAGAAATAGAAATTAACAGATGATATTAGACGAAAGAGAGATTAATATAACAGTGATATAAAGACTTTTGAAAAATCAGCAAGGTTACAAAAATTGTAGTGATTCTCATACAAATGCCGCAGTCACAATCGATTGAGCAAGAATCATGGCGATAGATCTTCTCCAAGTTTTAGCCTAAGTTACACTTATCGAAGTTTTCTTTTTTTCTTGTTTTATTTATCGCGCGTTCTTCATAGATCATCTACGCGAACTTCTCATTAGGTTTACTATTTAAACAACAGTTCTGAAAAAAGTATCGCTTGCTGATTTATTCGTAGATCCTTTTCATTCCCGCGACATTCTTCTCATATTTTAGAAGTTATTAAACACAAGCGCAAATGTTTCCATTGATAATCAAATGAAAGGGGTCAAGACAACGCATTATTTTTCTCACGCGTAGAACTTGAGCGCTTCTGCGTCGTACATACCATAGGAAACGTTAGGTTATATTTCCTATTTTATATTTGAACGTAATAGTTTACAACGAAATATTCCCGCTTACGATTTAAAAACGCGGATTTATTGCCTCATGAATAAAATTCAACGGTGCATTATCTAAACTTCATTATTGATCTCGTATTTTTCGGTCAACCTCTTAATAAAGAAAAACAGGAGAAACAGGAGAAACAGGAGAAACAGATGTCGAGTTAACCGTCTCCTACACCCAAATTCGCGTTCACCTTCGTACAAAATCTCATCTGCAAAGTTGTACCAGTAACCGCTTACGGAAAACAAACGGTGATTTATCGCTTTTATTAGAACCTCGGGTCCATGTCGGGCTCCGGTCGTGCGCTACCAAAGGGTGGAAAAATCCAAGCCTTCCTTCGCGAAGGTCGACGCGCGGCTCTAAAAAAGTTGAACTAGAAAAAGAGAGAGAAGGGCGCTCTTATCGGCGAAGAGTCGACCTGCGCAATCGTCCTTAGCCCCGGCACCGACGATCGCCAACAACCGCAGTCTAAGGGGCGCTCGCCTCCACGAGCGGATCGTCGTCTCATTGGTCCTTGATGGGAGCCACGGAGACGAGGCGAAGGTTATGCCCGCGTTAATTGCCGACGGGGATCAAAGGGACGCGCGCCACTCGTGGCCGATCGAAGGCCAACGTCGCTGGCTCCAAAGAGATGCTGCACGATTGCCTCGGTGGAAGTTTTACGGTTCGTGCGATCATTGCAAGCCAACTGAGTGCCGAACTCGCACTCGTTGTTTCCCTTTGATCGAAAGTGAGTCGTTGCCGAATCGTTGCATTCGATTGCGTTGCTTCTTGTTCGCAAGCTCTTCCGAACGATAAATCCACAACTTTATAGAGCTTTTGGTAAATCGTGAGATTTTACGTTTTCGATGCTTATTGCTGATCGGGCACTTTTCAAGGTATGGTTTCAACGTTAACGATGAAAATTCTTTACTTTATTTCATAAGCTTTTGGGAATCGTTTTCATTCTTCGGTTGTAACGTGGTTCCAACCTATTCGCTTACTTTCGTTGCGATTGTAATTGGCTAATAGCAATGATATATTTCAAAATTGAAAATTTTTTGAATTTCAGAGCGTAAAAGAACATTTTTTAAAATAATCATTTAAATAAATATCATTGATCGATATGCTTTTTTTATTACTTCTAAGCTATGGTATAAATATATTATACAGTTTTAGTATTCTTGAGTTTTTTCTAGTCTTTAGTTCAAAAGATTGTTTTGTATCGGTAAACTAAATATGCATGAATGCAAATGTATCAAAAAATACGAGAGTTTGAATGTGCTTTTACACGTTCTATAAAATTCAGACGAATAATTTATTTGACGATGTCTTGTTAATTCAAGCAAATATAACGAATACGAAAACTTTATGATGCATAGTTTGATGTACGATTGTAAGCTTAAATCATGCTTTCGAAAACATTTGTTTCATAAAATAACATTGTTTTTTTTATTACATTAATGTTATAAATGGATATTTTCGAATGTTTTTTCCTTTTCATTAGAGAATTTAGTAATAAAATTAGATCGAGTTACTTATCTAGAATAATAGAAATATAATAGTAGATATTATTTAAATAATATATGTACGGTATTAATACCGTAATTAAAATTAATTTTTATCAAGTGCTATGAATTATTCTACAACATACATTTCTTTATAAAGAGTATAATTTTTTCATTCCAATGCAATAAAATAAATTCGTTAAAGATAAACAATTTTCTCATGAAAATTTAATATACAGAAACTTAAATCGTAGAATGTGTAGAAAATTTAAATTAATTTATTTTCTATTTAAGATATTGCACTTGGAAAATGTTTGCATATTTAAAATGTAAAGTTTTCAACATCTGAGCACTAAAAATATAATTGGTCACCAACTCAATATCTAAAGATTTAAAGCATATTATATTCATAATAAGAGTTCTTATCTAATACTAACAAAAAAATTTATAACTTTATCTATTTTTTGTAACTGCATATTTATTTCTTTGCGCTGGTTTTACAAACTTTAAGAAGCTCGATATAATAACATATATAAAAAACAAAGGAATAGGTTTAAAGTATGTTTGTATTTTATATATTTTTATACGGAAGAACTTACGCAATAAAAAACATTGTTAAAAATTGTAGAGTATTTTTATTTGTATTCAGTGAAACGATGAAATATAATTTAATTTTTAAAGTATGAAGGTGAAATATTAAATAATATATTTTTAACTTTAATAGTTCTTAATTAAAAATAATAAAAAATAAAGATAAAATTTTAAAAATCTTGAGTTTTTGAGTTTAACTTTTTTATTAAGCAATGATGAATCATATTTTTTTTAATATAAAGTATTTCAATTCTAATACATAGAAATATTATATTGTTATAAATAATAAATAAAAGATATTTAATAACGAATTTCTAATTATATTTTTAACTAGTCATTAAATTAATCAGGTACCATAGTCAGACATTTACCTATGTAAAAAATCGAATATTATACGGTATAGCGTTTAAAAGATTCAAATTTTTATTTAAATATTTGCTATTGCAAATAATTTGAAAATTATAAGGGTTTTTCAATACTACGTCATATTTACAGAATATGTAAATATATTTCATGGTAACATCTTAGGAAAATATAAGCGAATATTTTTTTACTCTTAAATTTCGTATAACAAATATTATGGAAGAGTTGGTATACAGTAGATTCAGTATTAAGATATATTTTCTCATTTATTATTTCAATATGGAGATACATATTTTTATATTTTTAATTAAACTAAATTATTAAATTAAATTTATATATCTCAGAAGTATATTTCTCGAGAACTTATAATTCAAAATAATTTGAAGTTGTTAAACTGTTATTTTAGTAAAGCGCAATTATAAACTTATATAATAATGATACGCAAAATTTTAGTTAATATATTCATATATACAGTCATTTTCATAATAAATTATTATTATTTCACGTAAATTTAACTTAATTTAACGTAAGCATTCCATGTTATGTACTCATATGAAATTTCAGTAATTTTTATTCTGATAAAAAATAAAAGAAGTTCTATAAACGTATACAGTTAATAAAATTTTTAAATAATCATATTAAATAAATAAACGTATAATTTTATTATAATTTAAAAAACTGTAAAGTTATCACTTTTTATAGTTTTTTATAAAATAAATAATCTTAAAAATGTTTGAGATTGCGTAGGTTTTATATTATTTTTTTTATAATTCTTTTATGGTAGCAAAATGTATGAGCTTACAATGAATTATAAAAATTGAAATAACATTAATCAAAGTTATAGAAATAATACTGAAAACGAAGTTCTATTAATAAAATCATATACTTTTTTTGTATATATAATATACATATTATATTTTATGAATTCTATATCATGTACATACTACTCTTATTTTTTATTACATGAAATTAAATAAAAGATTAAAATATTATTTTATTTTTTAGTATTATTATGTTTTCTAAATTAAAAAATAATGAAAAAATTATTTTATTTAATATTAAAATTATACGCATTACAAAGTTTATTGTAATATGTCTTTGTTTTATAAAAATCAGTTAAAAGAAATTTATGCTTTTGTCCAGAATTTAAATATAAAAATTTAAAAATCCAAATATAAAAATTTAGGCGAATATACTTAATTACTTTATTTTAAAATTATCTAAAAATTAAAATAAGAAAAAATTGTATATTTCTTTATTATATAAATTATTATTCCTGCTAAATAAATAATTGAAATTTATTCAAATTTCTTAGTAATTATTGTTTGCACTAGTGAGAAATCAGTTCTTCTTTGAATATGATACGAAGTTAATATTAATTAATAAGTATTAGCTTCTTTGTATTTATTAAGATATTAATTCTATTTATATCATAAGTATTGTATTTTTGATTTATAGTAAATAAGTAATATATATTACAAATCACATTCCAATCAATGAATTTAAATATTTTTGATAAATATGAATTACAAAAGTATAATAATTAATTAATAATTGAATTATATTTTTTTAAACTAATATATGAAAACTCTTTTAAACATTCAAATTTATTATTAAAAAAATTCTTTTTTACAATTTCATTGAATGGATAAGTTCAAATTATATTTTATAAAGTCTTTCATTAATAAAAGATAACAAAATTTTAAATATATTTTTATAAATATCAATTTAATTAGTAATTTCTTAAATTTTTTCAATTAACATAATTTTTTTGAAAAATTATTTTTTTATTAAAAAAGAACGAAATATTATTAAATAAAAAATACTTATTTAAATTTTAACGAATTTATACGATTTTGGACAATAATTTTTTGATTAATCTATTAAAGCACTATGTAATCTAGTAAATTCACAAATATATATTGAACTTTTAATCTTGAAAAATATAACTTTCAACATTAGTAAAATTATTTTATTTTTCTCTTATTTTTTAATATTTGACTTGCTAAACTCTGATCCGTAAAAATTTATTTGTTTTAACTAAATTTGATTTAAGTAATTACTTTATTGAATATGATACTTTCATGTATATAAATGAAGAATATTTTATATTGTTTATTATTCTTGGGGTACGTCAATTTTTATTAAAAAATATTTTAATATCGATTTTATATATGATATTAAAAGGATTTGCAAATATTGAAAGAGTATCGACTAAATGTCAATCCGTATCGTGGGTCGACAATACACAAAACTGAAATTAAAAGAATATATACGATATTGAAAATACAATGGAGATTCATTGATTTTTCATCAGCCTCGTACCTATAAAATAAAGTAAGCGTATTTTCTATCAATTATCGTAAATATCACACTCTTCAACAACCCTAAAAATAATAAATGCCTTTTGAATTACAACAAATTTTCAAGGGCAACCACAATAAGCCCATAGAAATCGACAAAGGGATTAAAGAGGCGCATCGCGTTTAAGGTTACGTTCAAAACCACAAAATAATCACCCACTAAACAAAGCCATAAAATTTAACGAGCAGAGAAATCCACGGTATAATATTATTCCGCGTCGTAAAACTGACCCAGTTACTTTCGCAAAGAAGCTCGAACGAAGAGCAAGTGCCTCGAAAGATGTAAAACGAGGAGTTCGGGAAATAAATTGTAAGATTCGTTATGCCGCAGACGGTGAAAGATAATGTCGGCGGTGCCGTCGGCGACGATCCCGTCGCCCTATTCGGTGGACTACGACGATCTGCCGATCGACATGCGATTCAACGAGGGTCACGTCGTCAGCATCGTCACCTACAGCGTCCTCATGTTCATCTCCGCGATCGGCAACATCACCGTCCTCGCGCTTCTTTTGCGCCGCCGCGGAAATGCGGCTCGCACGAGGATCAACACGATGCTCATCCACTTGGCGATCGCGGATCTTTTGGTGAGTGGCGGTTTGCATCCTTAAGCTTTGCTTACTTCGCTTCTTTGGAGAGACAACCGAGGATATTTATAACGATCGCTGAGCCGTGCGCGACTTATTTGTCCTATGTTACGATGCTCGTGCGTAACGGCTATATCGTATATCATACTCGAATGGATGGAGTTGACAAATACGTTGAACTTCGTTATTTTTTCTTTTTTTTTTTTTTAATAAAACTGATTACGATCGAAGCTTCGGTATGATATTTATTTACCTTTTTATTGGTTACCTTAGGCACATCGAGTTGTAATATTTGTTTTCGTAAAATCTATTATAAGCATAGTGAAAATAAATAGCGCAGTATTTAATTTAGGTTTTATTAATTGATTTAAGAAGTAAATAATTTATGTTGACATAATAACCGCGTATAAATTACTTTTTTGAGAAAAACGTGAACAGTATTACGAATACGTCGTTTCGGTAACAATTGCTTTTAATCAAACATGAATTTTTATCAATGTTTTGAAATGCATTATTTATTATTTAGTACAATATTGTTAGTTAGTAAATAAAAATATTTATAATCTTTTATCGCTTGTTAATAAAATTGCTTGAATTTTAAGCCTTTTTATAATACAATGAATATATATATAATGAAATATATTCAATTTATTTACTTTATTTTTATGCGTTATAAATTACACACGAATAAAGATAGTAATTAGAAAGAAATTATTTCTGTACTTAAAAGTTTATTTATTGAAAATGATTCAAATACACTTAATATAAATCATGTAATTTTCTCAAATCAATCGAATATTTATTTAACGCGTATTAAGAAAATGCGATTGCAAATGATATTTTAATAAATCTAAAAACTACAATTGTTAAATAATTCAATGTAGTTATAAATGCAAAAAGAAACAGTAGAATTCGATATTTACAATTTACAAGAGCTGATTTTCTGCATTTAATTTGATACTATGAAATTTATTTACATTTAATTGTTACTATGAAAAATCGCGCTAGTTTTAAAATCGTACTTCCATAGTTTGTATTATCTTATTATGCCAACAAATAAATATTTAATTAATGAAGTAATTAGAATATACCATTAAGGCGAACAAAAAAAAAGTACGCCCAGTGGTTTTAAATATGTATTTGTGGCTTTATCCGTGTTACAGGTGACGTTCTTGATGATGCCGTTGGAGATCGGATGGGCGGTTACCGTCTCGTGGAAGGCCGGCGATGCGATGTGCAGGATAATGTCCTTTTTTAGGATGTTCGGCTTGTACCTGTCCTCGTTTATTCTAATCTGTATCAGCGTAGACAGGTGCTTAGAGATTCCGTGTTTAGTAAACGGGGAGCATTTTTATAGATTATAAATCAATCTTTCGCCAACTAAAAGTTGTAGGAAATAGGGCTTTGAAAGATTGGAAATATTATTTAACGTTGTATTGATTTTTCTTTACGCGTCTTCGACACGACTTTTGTTTTAAATAAGATACATTCATAGTTCTATAAATTATCGTTTGAATTCATTTTAATAATTTTTTCATTCTATCTTACGGATTCCATAAATACAAAATTTATGATTATTGTTATTTTGTATTAAGTATTTAAAATTTGTCGATGAAATATTATTCTTTAATCTTTTTACCCTACAATATTATTAATATAGAAATGTGTTAAATTTTACATGCTCATATTTAAATACGTTTTGGTCAATTTTATTAGTACTGTCTAATATTTTATAGGGTATTAAAAATAATTTTAAATATTATAAATATTATTAGCTTAAATTATTATAATTTAACGATTGAAATAAAATATATTCTCAATTTTACTTAGTTTTAAAGTATTTATATATTTTAAATATAACTATTTAACGTCAACTTAATGTTTCTGAAAATTTTTTTATAGCGATATTTGCATAGTGATGTATTTATAAATTTAAAATAATACTTGTTTTGTTTCCATAATTGCTTAACAAAATACATAAATCATTCCAGATCTTTTAAAATATATATCAATATTTTTATAACGAGGGAATGGAGTATTTTTTTATTAGATTTAATAACATACAATATTTATTCGAAATTATATAACACCTTATTTAGTAATGCGTCATACTTTAAATGCCCGCAAAAACAAATTAATGTATTTTTATAAAGAGTATATGGATTACAAATATTTGTTCTATTTTTAGGTATCATGCGGTTTTGCGACCGCTACAAATGATTGACATTGACCGAAGAGGACGATTCATGATTGCTGGCTCCTGGATATGTTCAGCACTTTGTTCGGCACCTCAGGTAATTTTTGATCAAATAGCAACAACAAAATTACGTGTTTTTATTAGATCTACTTGTAAAAATGCTAAAATTTCCAAAATTTATTTTCCTTAATTTTCTGTGTAAGGTGCATTTATATAGTACTTTCGAAACGATGGTATAATTTATAATTTATAAAATAAATTGAATAATTTAATAAATGTTGTATTTATGATATTTAAATTATTTGATAGTATATGTTAAATAAATACATTTTTTAATTAATTTATTACAATAAAAGAATTTTTGAAATATTAAAATTTTATGAATAATATCACGAGATTTGTCAAAATTAAAGATAATAATATTTAATCCACGATATGCAAATTCAAATATAAAGATCAAACTTTTTTACTTTGATAACTGAAATTTTTATATATTTGCACTGTAATATTTAAAATTTGAAATTTATCGAATTTCTAAACATACATTATGCTGTAAATAAATATTGATATTATATTATATAAATGTAAAACAAAGAAGAATTGTGATTAGGTTAAAATGTATAGTCAATTTTATGACCACTGAACTAATCGATTGAGTTTGTCTACGTATTTTATTTTAATTTTCGATTGAATTATTTCATTTTTCACTGCTCCTTACTCATAGATCATGAAATTTTGTAATTTAATTATTTTATCTTATCGTATAATTGACTTGGAACATTATTTTATTCTACATTGATATAAAACTGTATAATGAAGGTATTAATAATTATTTTCTTAATGAATTTATTGTATATTTAAAAGAAATTCAAATTTATTATAATTACACATTATTTCATTACTTTTATATCGTCTTCACCATTGCATATTTATAGTGTTGATTTTAGTTTGTATATGTGGGTGCATATATGAATTATTGAATAGTAATATAACTTATCTAATTAATACGATTTTTTTTGCTCAATATTATAAGATAATGCTTGAGTTATTATTTCCGATACTTGAAATTGATTATTTTATTAATTAAACATCTTACGACTTTTAGTTACAAAGGTATAATTACACACTTATAATTTTTTTCATTTCGAATTATTACCTATATTTCAATTATAACTAATAGTTAAAATTTAAATTATAAAATATTTTGTTTTTAAAGCTTACAAAAGAAAAATATATAAATATGACATTTTTTATTTCTTTTTTAAAATTAAGTATTTATCAAATTTAATAAATTGGTTTATATTCTTATACATGAAATTTTTTCTCATATATTTAAAATTCGTTAAAAATATTATAATTATTTTTTACAAATCTTTGATATTGGACCTTTTTTTATAGTCAATTTTATGTCTTTATAACATAAAAATTAATTTTTATACTTTCAAACTATTGTTTTAAATTAAATATTAACGTAATTTTTCAAAATTCATGATTGATAATTCGAGATGCCAATAAGTAAAATCAATAGAAAATCCTGTATTGTTTTTTTATATAATTATAAAAAGAAAAGAATGTATAATTGATAAATTACAGATGGTAGTATTTCATGTGGAGGCGCATCCAAAATATACTTGGTATGAACAATGCATCACATTTAATACATTTCCGAGTTTCACTCACGAGCTCACTTATTCATTATTTGGAATGGTGGTGATGTACTGGTTTCCTCTTACTATCATTATTTACACCTACACCAGTATTCTTGCCGAAATGTATAGGAGATCTAAGGATACTACTTCTGGTAAGTAAGCTTATATATTTCAAGCGTAATAGTTTATAAGATTCTTTCACGGTAAAATCAAATTTTTGCATATAGTACAATCTAAAAATTTTAGTTTAAATATGATAATTAGTTATGAAAATTAATTTGAATAAAAAATGCTAAAAAAAATCATAATTTATTAATTTATAAATAAATTTTTAGATAAATTTTGTTTTTCCTTTATTTATATAAATTAAATATTATTAAAATATAAACTTCGTTGAAAACAAAATCTTTTACTAAGTATATACACGTACATGTAATTCATAAATAACTTTTTATAATATAAATTGGAATTTATGTCTCGGAATATACATTTTATTATAATGTAATAATTTATGCTCTATAATTTTTTAGTAGTAAAAATGAAATGCTTTGTATACAATTTTATACGTACACATTGGAATTTAAAAAAATTTATTGCTTGAAATTCATGTTAACAAATAAATGTTTAATGCATAATTTTACGTATATATTTTTATAAACAAGTTTTTATATTTTTATAAAGTATAAAAGCGTTCAAAATTAAAAATATCAAAATTTTTTGTTCAGATAGAATAAGACGTTCATCGCTAGGATTTCTTGGACGTGCCAGAGTTAGAACATTAAAAATGACAATAATCATCGTTTTAGTCTTTTTCATTTGCTGGACGCCCTACTATGTTATGAGTTTATGGTAAGGGTTTTGTTTTTTATAATTATTCTCTTGATAGGCGCCATTAAAGTAAAATCGAGCTTTATTTTACAATTAAGCGCCATTTCTTTCTATGTAAAAATAACGCACGAAGCAGATAAAAAAACAGTTTTTCACGATGACAGGTACTGGATCGATCGCGTCACTGCAAGGAAAGTTGATTTACGCATACAAAGAGGATTATTCTTGTTTGCCTGCACGAATTCTTGTATGAATCCGATTGTTTATGGCGCTTTTAACATTCGCAAAGGCAATAAGGTAAGTCATTTTTTCACCAAAACGCAATAAATTCTACGCTTTTATTATGAATATTATGGGTTTTTTACGGCGTGAAATAAATTTTAGAGTATAAGGAGAATAAGTTTTGTAGAAGAAATTCTATTTATATTTTGTCGTTTTAAAAAGCACAGTTTGGTACACTGTATTATTTTTTGTTCTTAGGATAAATAATGAATTTAAGGATTTTCCAAGACATCAATTATCTTATCAAAGAACGAATTTTATTATTACATTTCAATTTTTATTTACCGCGCGTCACATTGAAAATATTAAAACTACCGTTTCCTCCACTTTCGCTATGAGTAATAAAAATCACAAAGTAGCTGTTAAATAAATAAAAAAATATTTCTATGAAAAAAAAAAAAGAAAAATAAAAGAAAAATACTGCCGTTGGAAGTTTTGAACCGGAAATAATTTTCACACGTGGGATATAGATCCAGTTTTAGACTACAATTTAAGAAGAACAATAAATCAGTCACTTGTATAACCAAATGACACGCTTATTGAAAGGTCTGCATGGCACTAATCGGCTTGAACTAACAAACCAGCATATCGCAGTGGTAAACATTATTTGAATGAAAAAACTGAAGAGAAAAGAAATATGTCTAGTAAGAGTAGATTTGTGTTACTTTGGTTGTAGGCACCGGCACGAGCGGCCACCATAGATACACGAGTTACTCCGCTGTCTCTCTCGATTAGACTTCTTGCCTGACGATGTCGCAAAAAAACAAACGCACGCGCTCACATTTTCCTAGCGTCGATCTGAACGCGCGGATAATCGGGGAAAGCTATTTTCCTTCGTACGTGTATATATATAAATAGCGGAGGATTTGGTAATTGAATTGCTTTGGTACGATAAATGAATAAATGCTTGTGAATAATGAAGTTGTAGCATGAAAGCAATGTAGTAGAAAGATATGTTAAAACACGAAAAGTGAAACTTTCTTGTAGAGATTACAAGCTTGTTTATATAATAAGTTCATTCAAGATAAGCGTATTTCGTATAAAGGAGGAGAGAATGACGGTAAATATTTACGCTGAAATGACGATTACAATTTTTATTTTTAAATTTATACATCGCAACGTAATCATTGTTTTCTTCTTTCTTTCTACTGATATTTAATTTAAAAATTTACCTATATAAGATAAAGGTTACGTTTCTTCTATTTGTAAAATAATATTTTGAATAATATTTTAAAAACTTGACTTCGTTTCATTAGAAAAACTGCTTAGCTGTAATTGCAAAAAAGGTGATCTAGTTTAATAAATTAAAGAATTCTCGTAGAAAAGTGAAAAATGAAATATTGCGCTACTTTAATAATAAAAGTTACCAAGTGAAATCAATCCATTTACTAATCTATTTGAAAATTAAACAGAGTAACGAACTACGATTTTCTCTTGTAATGAATTTTTAACTCGTGTATAGAACTTTGGTTGAGCATTGACTCATTTTTCTATTTCAAAGATTAAAATTTAAAATCATTGTAAAAATATTAATTTTTATTTAAAGTGAACTACAATTTAGTGTAATTGATTTCATTTTCAAAGTACATGTACACGTGTTTATATATATGTACGGTTAAAATAAAAAATATGAACCAGTAAAATTTTAATAGTCAAAGTTTCAATTTATGTTTTACATATAATTTATATTTTAATAATTAAAATACTCATTATCTTAAATAATATTACTATTTATAATTATATAAAATTCAAAATTAAATGATTTTTAAGTGTAACCTAGTTCTTTTAGCATTAATAATCCAAGATGTTAAAAGTAATTTTATTGTTATTTAGCCTCGCAAAAATTTACTAGTCAAAGTATACAAACTTTTTATGCTTATGTAAATAAATGTGCATAAATTTATGAGAAATTAAGTTCGTTTTTACATTATGAGTGAACATAATCTTTTTCTTTATTAACATAATTTTTATAATCACCAACACATAATCTTTTCCCTTATTAACGTAATTTTTATAAAGTAAAGAATGCATCTAAACTATTTATTTATCACTTTTCTAGCAGTTCTAAATTTATAATTATATATTTTAGCAATATAAATATAAATCTTGTAAAAAGTATTATTTTTTTAGACGAAATCACATTGTTGTTATTCTGATTTTTCGTTTTATCTAATTATTGTAATTGCATGTATATATTATTTATTAAGAACATATGCATAAAATAAATGTTTAAATTCATAATAATAAGTCTAAAATTCATATATTACATTAAAAAATTTAAAAGCAATTAATAATATCTTTTTGTACACTACTAAAACTTGTAATATTCGTACCTTAAATAAAGATCTATATTTTGAAACATAGTATTCATATATTGCAGTAATTGTAGTGAATTTTCAAATTATTGTAATTATAAGATCATTGTATTTACTACAATATTTAAAAAAACAATATATATATATAATCAAATAGAAAAATAAATTTTCAACTTTATGATAATATATTTATCTCTAAAGTATAGTATTTTTTTTATAATTTTCATTAGAATAAAATTAAATCTAAGAGTGGAAAGAAATTATAGTAATAATCTTAACTAATTATCATAATAATTATAATTTTTACTATGACTACTATAATAGATATTAAATTAAAAATTACAATCTAGATTTTATTCTTATATATAGTTTTTTTAATATAAATCATCATAAGTAATAAAATTATTAAACTTTAATTTTAATTTTAATTTAATAGAGAGAAATTTTTAGAGAGATTTATAATATTAAGTAGTAATGAAAAGCATTGATTATTTAAAAAACTACAAAATTAAAAATACGACCAGTTTATATTTTCTTAAACTTAATACTTTCATTTTACCTGAAGAACATTTACATTTTATCGCTTAATATTATAAGTTTTCTATTACATTTTTCCATTATATATGTTTGTAAGATGTACAAAGTATGTAAAAAATAATAAAAAAATCATAAAAGAATATCTTTAATTGAGACTTAAATTAAGCACGAGAACTTATACTATACTGGCTCTTCTTATGACCACATTACGGAGCTCAATATAAGCAGATGATTTCTCTAGTCTCTCATACTCCGGCCATATTTTAATGCATTACGAGTCCGCAAGTTACGCACTTAACAATGTATGCGAGCGCCTCGTCAATTATCATGTCGTATTCAGACGCGTGTTCGGGTTGTGATACCCACATTATTGCATTTTTCCATGTATAATTGTTTTATAAGCCATTAAAAATCTTTATTTTCCGTAATGCGTTTCTTTCTTCTTTGTTTCTTCTACCTTATTATCTAATTTATCGAAAATTTGACGAGTTTCAATAGATATTCGTCCTAAGCTTTAATTTTTACTCGATTACTTTTTATCCATAAACATCATTTTTATCACCATTAATTTGAAAGAAATTTATTGATATTAAAGAATTTTGATATTGTAGAAAGTATCCGTCGCAATATTTTGTATTCAATAGTAGAGCGTTTAATAGAACTGGAAAAGATTTCCATAAAATAAAACTTTATTTTTATTCGGATTCAGGATGCATATATTAATCGTCAACCTAACAGAAAACTTTGTAATAAAAGATTCAATAATCTTCATAAGAATAATTTAACTTCTACAGATATTTTCGCTATAATCCAGAAGAATATTGTAGTACTAAAAATTTTCATCTTTAATATTATTCCATTTATTATAATTCGCAATTTCAATAAAATTGAATATACGGGGAATCATATTTTTTCAAACAAATATAAGATTATTTTTGTTTTACATTTATCATATTTTACAAATATAAATCTTATAATTTTCTAGTATAAAATAAAAGGAATATTAAATATGTATGCGGATATATAGAGTATAAATTATATATAGATACGTAGATCACTTTATACAGTAGATATGTTTCTTAAAATACCTATTAAATATAGGAATTATTACATTATAATTTATGAAATCAGTAATTAGAATTATATTTTTATCAAAAAAAGAAAACAAATATAAGAATATTTTATTACCCGAAGATCCCTAACATTATCTTAAAAATACTTTGATCTTACCGTTAAAGTCTTTTCGTGTTAAAATATATATGTAAATTTCGTTGAGTGAACAGTTGTTTTATAAAAAAAAAGAAAATAAAAATATCATAAATCCATTCTTTATCTTTGGGGAAATAAAGTGTGAACATTCTTAATTTAACTTTGATAATATGCATGAAAAAAATATACGTATGGAGAGCGTTTTATGCTTTTGCATTGGTTTATGAATTAAAAAATTGAAATATATCGATACCAGAAAATACGTGGATAATAAAATTATAATATATTTTAAAGATTTTAATCATTACGAGTTATAAATATGAAGATGTTTAAAAAAATAAAGTTTATATTATAAAGATATTGAATTCAGAGGGTTTATCGTTCTTATTTATAAATTAATAGTTTTTAAAAGTATTCTAAAAAGTAACGACCGAAAAAAAAATATAACCAGAGCACGAAAAATCTGAGAATAGAATTTCTATTTTTTCCGTTAAATTCTCGAGATGAAAAGATTTGATCTTCCATGGATAAACATGTAGAAATACATAAACATCGTATCAGAGATGTCGTAAAGTCGCGAGAAAAAAAATAAAGAAAGATACAGCGTAGAGACAAGGAGGCACACTTATTTGGCGTACCTCTACCAACCTCAGCAACCAAAACAGCTCTTGTCTGCAGGACGTATCGGCGTCCCAGAAAATCGTGATGGGCTCGAGCAAAGGTTCGGCCCATGAGATGCTTCGTCGAGTTTCCTGGCACCAGAGCTCACCAAGGTCCAATCGCCGAGTGCACATCTAGATCGAAATTAATCTTATGCCCTCTGGAAAGTTCGACACCCTCGAAGAATCGAACACCAGTGAGTCGATTCAGAGTTATATTTTTATTTTAGTTATGTCAACCGAATTATGTCTTTCTTCTGCCACTGTTTGTACTTAATTAAGTTTGTAAGAGCAGATGTTTGTTTAACCGGAGTGACATTTAACTAATATTTAATATTATATATTATAATACTAAACCTAAGCTAAATGTAAAACATGACTTTCTGTATAATTTGTTGACAAAAATTCATTATACGTGATAAAATTTCAACATTCATAGGAAAACAGAATTAAATTTAATCTGTAATAATTAATAATTGTTATCTTAAAAAATGAATGTTACACAATTTTATCAAGAAAATAAACTTTCTGCTTTCAATCATAATTATTAAATAAAACGCTAAATTTCGTTTAATGTTTCTTCTTATTTTTCAAGTATTGGAAGAATATAAATTTTTTTGTTTCAGCAAAAGTCAAGATCAACATCGATGCCCCGTAAAAAATTTATTTTGAAAAAACATGATAATTTTTGTATACGATCGAACTATTGTAGCTATAGTAAACCTAATTAAAAATGCAGAAAAGATAGGGCGATGAATTATTTAATGACGTACGTAGAAAGTAAAGTAGTTTGTTTGTCGCGTTCGCGCAAAATTGATAATTCATCCTGTTGTATAAACGCGTTTTATTGTAAGTAAATAGACGAACCCGTATACGCGATTAATTTCGCGATTAACTTGCCATCAATACATAAATACAAAAATTTATTGGATTATTTGGATGATGTATCAACGACCAAATGCCATTGGAAGATCAGCGATATGCTACAGAAAATTCATCTCAGGTAAGCTTTATTTTCCTATTTCCAATGGACGCGTAATTCAAAGCATACGAGCATGAAAAGGAAAACACAAAAATATTTAATGGAAGCTAAATAATTGCTTATTGAATTATGCATCTACCATTTGCTCAACTATAAATATTTGTCCTATATTAAACGAATGAAATATATTAATTTGATTATAAGTTTTATATCTATCTGTTACCTTTTTTTTAACGATAAACATATCTATCTCGTATAATTATACACTGCTATTTATGAATACATAAGTTTAATCGATTGGAAATAATTTTGTAATTATTAATATTTAACTGATTAATATATTACTAATCTATAGCTTTTTATAACTAAAAACATTTGCATTATAAAATTTATGAAAAATTGTTCGTTTCAATCGCACACAATTATGGTTTTGTCGCTAATAATTCGATCGAATAACTTTTCTTGCATACAGAATTAAATTACTTGCATAAATATTTTCAAATTGAAAATACAATCCGGTAATGATTAAAAGCAACGATATTATTTCTATATTTGTACTCAGCTGCAGGTACACTTAGCATTCGATAAATTTAGCATCGTTTTAAGCGATTATCCATAACGAAACGAATAATTAAAACAAGAGATTTTCATCGCCTTCGGATGTATTAATTTGGATTAATTTTTTCATAAGTCACGAGCCCGTAAACAAGTCAGACGCATAAAAATAAGGCAAAAGCGCGTCGCGTTAGCGAACGGAAAAAGTATTTTAATACGCGCGAGTACATAAAGAGAACTACTCTAAAAGCGAGCGTTCTAAAAAGTACTCGAGCGGCATTACATAACGACCTGCGACGCGAAACGACCGATGGGCGTATGATAATACTTTCGCGGAGCCGAGGAAAAAAAACAACGGGAG
This sequence comes from Dolichoris vasculosae, assembly GCA_018907195.1. NCBI lineage: Eukaryota > Metazoa > Arthropoda > Insecta > Hymenoptera > Agaonidae > Dolichoris > Dolichoris vasculosae. The sequence goes on from JACCHY010000001.1 coordinate 2,360,400, forward strand.
CGAAGTGCGCAACGCAACGTAGGGAAGGAGCAAAGTAGAGCCGCTTTCTCGAGCACGCGATTGAATAGAGAACGCGAAAAAAAAGATGATCGGAACCCGAGCTCTAAATCGACATCCAAGTTTCGTAGGTGGACGACTTCCCACGCGGCAGCTGCAGCCACTCGATCGCAAGGTCGTCGGTTCCCGACGGGGATTCGCATCTGGAACGCGGCGCGCTTGAATAATTCTTCGTTTATTAACTCTTTCGAATTTCCTCGGGCTTATCCGAGCCGCCTGCGTATTCATCCGACTCTGGCCCTTCGACCCGGCTTTAACGTTGACATCCATTTCGCACCGCGTTCTTTCTTTTCCACATGAACTTTGCGCTTACGTTTCGCGCCATCTCAACCGTTTCGACGTCGAACTCCTTGTATCGGTAAAACATCACAAGCAGCGGCGCTAGTCTACAAAGCTAAGCGATCCTTGTCTCGTTACAATAACGAAACGATGCATCGACTCGTGGGTGACTTATGAAACTTTCGACATTGCCATATATACGCGCGAACGGTTAAGAATAGTTGGACAATGGAACTCGGAGAACGGGTGAATCGAATCGCGTAAACAAACGGAAGCATCGTAAGTCGAGAAGGAAAAGTCGGAGATGCGTCGCTGGTGGAAGGCGTCGAAAGCCGTCGAAAGCCGGCGAAGGGTTCGAGAAACTCCGATGCTCTCACTTTCTTTGAAAACATCCATCCATCGACGCGCGACGTCGCCGACGCCGTAAAAGCGCTAAGCGCTCGATCGCTTCCGATAATAGGAACGATGTCACTGAACGCCGACTTCGCGGGAGGAGCGATAACGGCTTTCGGCCACGTGCTCGGACGAAACGAGGGATCGCCGAGAGATTACCGAAATCCGCGTAGGCAGGGCTCAGGGCTGGCTTCCCCTGGATCGCCGCTGTTCGCTCCGCGGGAAGGGAAAAGAATCGCGTGGGCGCCGTATAAAAGTCCGCCGAGGCAGTCGTAAGCGCTCCAGTAACTCGTGCGTGCGGGGCGAGACGCTGCTCCCGTCGTCGTCGCCGTCGTCGTCGTCGTCGCGCGCGCACCGGATTCCTCCGTCCCGGAGGGATTAGTTTTTTTTTCCGATACGAGCGAGGCGCGCGCGAGTCTCCACGCGTTCCTCCAGTTGCGGGGACAGCTGAGTTCGAAGGTGCGTGTCGACCGCGAGCTTCCGATCTCTTGCCTATCTTTACTCGTTTGTCCTTCGTCGTGCATTAGTTTGTTTTTTCTTTCTTTTTTTTTATTTACTTTTCTTTTTCCCTGAATTTCGCAGTACCACGTACTCGTCTCTTAGGAATATATTTTTCTCTGGATATTCATCGAGTGCTACTTTTTGGCATCGTTCGTTGCTTCGTTTGGCTCGACCGTAACTTGCGCCAAGTGTTTTGGATCTTCTCGATTCGCTCGTTTTGCGACACTTTAATCCCCCGTTTTACGGTCGAATCGAACGTTCGTCCTTGTCGATCCTTGTAAGGAATAACGCGCAGCTTTCGCTCGGATCGATCGTTCGATCGATGTTTAAACTCCGTTTAAAACACTTGGCGCAGGTTGATCGATGAAGTAAAAGCATCGCGTTCGGTCTCTCGTTATCACCCATCACCCCCAGCTTCCGGTTCCTCGCAGATTAATTATAACTTGATCCCCCCAAAGTGCACGGCGATCGAATAACGAGAATACACCGGTATAAACCATCGCTTGTATTTTTGGTGTAGATCAGCCCGACCACATCCATCAACATGCGAGGCGTCGCGACGTTCCTCCTCTGCGTGGCGCTCGCCACTATTTCTAGCTCGAGCCTCGCACCCGACGAGGGTAAGTAGTCGGCAGCTTACGCACGTATACACGCATAATATTTTTTTTTCCTTTTGTTTTGTTTTCCTGCGCGAGGCGGACAAAAAACTATTTTCTAATTTTCTATATTTACCCTGTGCCGTGATACGCGCGTATCTTAATAACGAAAGCACGTGCGCGCGCAACGGGAATAGAATTCAAATTGAAAGCGAGGCGCGACGTTATTCGCGCGCGCTTCCAAATACGCATGCGCGTGTTTGGTTTGCCGATCTTTCGGAGATGCGACGACAGTTCGTTTGGCTTTTTCTTTTTCTCTTTTTTTTTTGTTCTTTCTTCTGTGCGCATCTTAAGCGCGTACGGATATAGACGAACGAAGTGTAGCGCATAAGTGTTACATTAGCGTAAACACCGGAAAAAGCCGTGACGGAAAGAGGCTATACGTAAATAGACGGTTGGATTCGTAAATAACGACTAATCGGTTTTGTGAAAATTCTTCGCGATGATGGATCTTACTTTAATTTATAACGATAATCGGTTTTTTAAGAATTATTTTTGTTTTCGATCACGATTATTTAATAGCTTACCTTTTAATCGGTATATTTTATTTTGATACCTTTTGGCAATTGAATTATCGAAAGTATAGCGTTATTTTATCCTATGGATTACGAAAAATCTATTAAATTTATTATTTTCCTTAATAAGATTTAGCCGTTACATCGATAACTTTGGACTTACGGGAACTGAAATTACGAGAGAATTTTTCTAATTAAACTGTGACATTATAAACATCTGATATTTTTATACGTTTGGATAAGTGTAAAAACTTATAAATCGCGTGAAATATTTGGTAGTAAGTTAACCAGCGTTAAGAGATATTACATCAATTATCGATCCTTTCACTCGATCGATCTTTTGGTCATCCCGATTAACAATGTTTGTACATAGCTTCTATCGAAGTACATCCTCTCTTTCTTACCGATCATTTGATACGTTACAACTCGGAAACCCGTCCGGTGGCCTCGTCAAAGAAAAACCCGGTAGTGACGAGAGTGTCCGAGTACAAGAAGTCGGGTCAGTCAACTCGATCGATACTTGTGCAATGCCGATCTTGTAAGATGCGCATTCGATACGAAGCGAGTAATCGCAATTAATACTTTACTTGTAGCTCGTATGTTTGTGAAGAAATAATTTAAATTCACCTTTTTACCTATCATAATATTTCTTATTCTAGTACCTTGTAATTAATAATCGCTAATCGTTGATGATCTTTAATACAATTTTTTATTTTAACAGCCGCGTTTAATTTTAATTTGATTGATTTAATTATACGATTCCGAGGAGTAAAATTAATAAAAAAGATAAAAAATACAAACCATTCTCATTTTATAGATTCTGTTATCATCGTTTATTCTGTTATCATCGTTGAAATTAAACATTATTTAATGCTTCTTAGTTTAGTATGCAATAATATATATATTACAATTAATAAAATATATAAATTTTAAGTAGATAGATTTTTTAATTCAGCATTAGATTTTAAAAAAATTCTACAAAACTATATTTTTTAGTTAAGTTTTCATTCTTAAGTAAAGTTTATAAAAAATAGTTAAATAAATATAAAAACATGATTAAATATCGCGATATGTTTTAAAAAAGAATTATGTATTAAAAAAATTAATTCACTTTGGAAATCTCATTCGATAACATGTAAAAGTGAATACTTCAAACGACAAAAAAGGAAATAAAACTATTTTTTTAAATAATTTATCAAATAGAATTAAACTTTTTGTTTTTGGAACATTATAGTTATTATGTATAACTAGAATTTTATATAAATGAAAAAGCGTGGAAAACTAATCTATTTCTTTTTTAAAGAACTCATATTTAAACATTTAAAATTTAAAAATAATAAAATATGTAGTTAATGGAAACTTTCTTAAAAAGGTTTCATATATTTAAAATAAATATGGTTAGTATCAAAGTTTCAGTTTATTCAACATGTAGACGTCAGTTTCAATAAATAAGATGGATATAATTTGCTAGATTTCACAAAGTTATTATTTTAAAAGTAACTATTTTTATAATTATTTTACGTAGATCAGTTTAATTAACTTAATAAGTAATATTATTTTAATTCTTACCTTATAACATGATTTTAATAACTTAATTTGTAATGTACGTTTTTGTATAGGATTGCAAATTAAAATCAAGTATATTTAGCAATCATACGATCAAGCGAACGTTTTATACTAATTTTTGTACTTATTTATGTCGAAAAATTGCTTTTATCGCAATTAGAATTAAGGCACGTAATACCAGAAAATTTATTATTGCATGAGAGCGAATATCGTAATTGATCGATTTGAGAAACGACGTAGTGTTTTACTGTCAATTGATCTAAATTACTACCTAGCGCGTCCTTGTTCAATTTATCCTACCAATACCTTCGCCTTTTTTGTCTGTTTCTATTCTGCTAGTATGTACAGAAATGGCTAGTAGTTAAATTAAAGTGCAGATGTTTCAAAAATATTACTTAACGATGTCTGACACAGCTCGGGTGCTACTACTTCGCAGTAAAACGGTTATATATTTCCAAAAACATTTTTGCAAAAATAAATAAAATATTATTTGCGTTAAATTTTGATATCGTACGAAGACGCGAATGAAATTTTTCTATAAAATAACTTTTGGTAATACGTTTTCACGCATTAACACAAGGTTGATTTGTTTTAAGCGGTGATAGATTAACTACATTTTTGACAGTAACAGTTACTAACAAGGTTTATTTTTGTTTTTCTGTTTAAGGTTTAACCAAGAACTTCGAAGAAGTATTGATGGATGATAAGTTTGCTATTACCGTGAGCCATGTAAGGCCTAGAAAAAAGCCATTACACAGCATTGAAACATTTTTTGCGGCCGAGTATTTTAACTCTAAATCAAAGTTTGTCTTCATGATCGACAGACGTGCAAAACGAGGTATAGACGTGCTAAACATAAATGAAATAATTTTATTTCAAATGTTTAAAAGAATATGTAAATAAATAAATATCACGCATTTTATTTCATAAGAATACATCAATTCTTTTATTATTTAGAGGAAATACTCAAAACTAAGAATTTGACTTGGAATGAGAGTAAAAGTTTATTTCTAATATAATAGATAATCTTAATTAAAGAATTTTTATCAATATCACAATGAGTAAATACTATGAAAAAGTAATTTTATTCGATGGATTTTTTTTGTTTTAAATTTCTTAATCATCACATATTTCTAATCAAACGTATCTTGATGAATTAAAAATTTTGCTTAAACATTCTTAAAACAACATAATAAAATAATACTACTGGAAATATTTCATAAGGAAACTGAATAAATTTATTAATAACGGCATGTCATGGCCATTACAGTGATTTTGGAGACAGTCGAGAATAATCAACCACGTCGCGAACACATCACAGCCGACAGTCTGAATGTCGTTGAGCCATTTAAGAATATTATTCTCATCATAAATCAAAGAAAACCAGGAGCAAAAATAGAAGTCTACGTTGATTGTATTCGTCAGGGAGAAATCGCACTGAAGACGACTTTTAAACAGATGGCTTCACGTATCATCGACTTACCTCTAGAAGTGGTAAATCTTCAAATTTTACATTATTTAAATTTCATGACAAGCATTTTCAATTTTAAAAGCAATGGACAAGTGCGAATGAAATTTATGTTCTAATTCATATGGGAGTAGATTTTTATTTATTTATTTATAGTTATTTATTCGTTTAATATAAATGTTAAAAAACGAGAATTCGGCATAAATATTGTGAATAATTAGTTTTATCCGAGTTTAAGAGTCTTCCAAATCAGTTTACAAAAAGTCTAAGCATTCTCGAAACGTTCCTCCGCAAAAAGTAAGGGGTACAGTACGATCAAAGCTAAAACTTGTCCTAAATGTTCGCGGGTGCTCCAAAACCCTCTCAAAGACCCTCTCAAAGATCCATAAAAGTATATCACTCGTCGATTTCCGAAAGAGCCCCGCGATCCGGAATCATTGTAATGCAAAGGCGCCGTGGGTCGCGTCGAGTCCGCGGGAAAGGCCCGAAGTCGCGCGAAATCGTCCCCCACACTCTGGACTTGTCGCTCGATAAGGGCAGACCGATCGCGCTCTCACCTTATCGCTTTTGCGCGCCACCTGGTGTTTCGCCATCTCGCGTCATAATTGCCGGCAGACCATTATTCCTTCCTCTCGCGGGCGCCGGGACACATCTGGAGTGGCTCCGCGTCCGTGGGACGAGGTCTCGCCATATTTGGCGCGTGCGTTCTCCTATGCACTTGCCTAACTCGCGGCGCTGTGTTATGGTGCAGCCATGACCGACAGTATCTCTCTCTCTCTCTCTCTCTGTTGCTCTTACTCGCTCGCTATTACCTTCATCCGCTATGGCTTTATCCATTTGGCTTTTACGTCTCCTTTATGCGTTGTTTTATCGAGTGTGCGCTCCATTCTGGAATACGCGAGCTTCTATGTTATTTACATAGTCGTGCCGGTGCATGCGTTTACTTTTGAGAAAGAGATAAAGAGAAAGAGAGAGAGAGAGAGAGAGAAATGCGTTGTTTTCGCGCGCGATCTTCTACTTTTGCAACCGAGGAAATACTTTGCGATGGCGCTCGTTCATTTTTATCGATTCAACTTTTGCGCGCTATAAATCCATGAGATATATTGTCTGTTTAATGCATCAGAATGAATTTTGTAAATAATTTATGGGTAATTAGTGTTTATGTTGTAACTTCTAGATTTAATAATTTCAACTTAACTATATGCTTTAAATTACTTTAGAGTTTAAAAATTCAACATTATGACTTGAATATATTATTACTGAATATAAAAGAAAGATGCTATAAGATAAAGATTATTTCTAATTGTAAATTAGACGGAAAAGGAAATTAAATCATTAAATAACTTCTAAAAGGTCATATTTTTATTCTTATATTATATTATTATTATTGAGTTGTTAAATTTCATTGTTTATTAATAAATACATAAATATATCTAAAATGAGAACAGTAAAAGGAGCAATAGGTAATTGGGTTTCATATTCATTATAATAAATATGTAATAAAAAAGAAGTTTTTACTTTATTTATTTATTTTTGAATAAAAAATATTTATTTCAATTATTTATTTTAAAAATATCACTTTTTAAATTATTGACGTTTGTATTTCTTTCATTACCACTACATTGGAATTATATTTATTTAATTTGAGCTCCAGCTTTTAAAAATAATCATTTCGTATTTAATATTTCAAAATCTATATGATACTTTTATCAAAATATTATATTTATATTTTTTATTTTATTTATCTCAAAAAAATTTTTCTAGTTTATCAACGAAATAAAATGTTATCAATTCAGTTCATTGATTCTAAATAAGAATCCAGTTTAAATTCTTTTTATTTTATTTTATTCATTTCGATTGAAAATTTTTTAGAAATCAATGATTTGTAAAATAATGGATTTAGTTAATATCTTTCTTTAAATTTTTAAATAATCTTATTATACGTAATAATCATATATTTATTTAATAAAATTAAATCAAAAGCAATAAAATACAGCATATTTTATACAAAAACTTTATTAGTTAGTTCTATCTTATACATAAAAATATCTAAATCTGAAAATTACTTTATTATTTACACTTTCTTATACATTTACTATATACTACAGTTATTATCTATAATTTTATTTCATATATATATAATATTTTATACTTTTTAATATAAGTTAGTTAGAAATTTTATAGATTTTAAAATAATTCTTGCCTTGCTTTCTACGAGAAAACTAAAAGCTTCAGATAAAAGATTATATTTTTACAAGTAGCGTGCAAGAATTTCATGAAATTACTTTTATGACTGAGATGATATCGAATATTTTGAAATGAATACTTCCATTTTTTCTTTTATATATAATATTATTTTTAAAAGATTAATAAATATTTTAATTTATAATTTACATAAGTATTCTAATAAAACAAATTATATATTTATAAAATAGTGCATCTTTATTCATTAGTATCTATCTTTACTAGATATACTTAAAAGGATGCACTTAAAAGTTATATTTTTATTCGATATTTGAACCAAAACACTAATACGTTGCTTAGCCTATAATCTATAAAATGTATGATCTTTTTTTGGAAACTCTTCATCTGCTTAACGTATAAAAAATGAGATGTTCAGCGGTTATTTTTATTCAACTAACATCTCATACATCTTAAATGCATATCTATAGACTTTAAGTGCGGTGTTATACTAAAGCGTTGCGCGCGGATTTTCTGAAATAATATTTACGGCTTTGAGAATTTATTCATGTTATTATACCAAGAATCTTTGGTTGATGTAAGATAAATTAAGAATTCTTTTTTACATAATATAATTTGCACAGTGATATGAATTATAATCTTCTTTTAATATATGTCTTATTTTCGTGCTGGTCAACTTATCAAAGCCTTATGAAATAAAGATAAATAATTTTATCAATTTTTTGTTTGCAAAAAGAAATTTTATTTTTATTTATAATTAGTAAATAATATAAATTACTTCACAGTTTATATATCAATTAAACAATTAAATATAATAATATTTAATCAAACGAATAACTAGATAAAAATAAAAAATTTTTTAATTTATAAGTACAGTAAAAATTATCGTAACAATATTTTAGATTAGTAAATCTTTTATGAATGACAAGTTATAAACAACCTACTTTTTAAAACTGCTTTAAGCAGGTTCTATCGTATTGGGATAAATTGAATAAATTAATTCTTATATTTATTATAGTGATACGGAGATTGAAAATATTAAATATATAAATATAATTACTTTATTAAATTTTTTTAACGGTTACTTAATATATATAAGTTAAGTAATATTTTTTAGTATCTGCTTATTCTCTGTTTAAATAGTTCAGTTCCGTTGGATAAAAAAATGTACATAAAAAACGGTATATTAAGAATAAATGACATAAAATCGTTCGTATTATCTATATAAAATTTTGTTACGTATATATAATTTTTCTACATTTTGCATCATACATTTTTAAATTATTTTAATATTTTATTTAAATTAATAGCATATTTCATTTCAAATTCGAATGTCTAGTTTCATCATTGTCTAAAATACTTATTTAATATTTAAAAAGTATAAACTTTTAATTTCTCGAAAATACATTTTTAACAATATTTGCTATTTTAATATCAATCATTTATTCACGTTACTTAAATAGTTTTTAAAAATAAACTTAAAAAAATTTTTATTCCAGAAGAAAAATATCATTCAAAAAGTAATAAAAATATGAAAATAAAATCCATCATGGTCGTGTGAATCACGTTACTGTAAAATTATCGTATCTATAAAAAGCATAAGAATTAAGAAGGATTTGAGTATGAATCAGTCGCATGCAAAAACATTGACTTATCCATCAGAAATAATGTCAAAAGAAAAGAAAAATATATCGTTGATTTTAGTTTCGGGAGCGACGATACAGAACCAAGATTTACGGAGGTACGGATATCGAGGAAGCTTTGCGAAAGGAAAATTGCGCCGGTGTCACACTATATGACGTTGACCGACTGCATCACTATTCCGATAACACCACGATCGAGGACATGACGAGGGTACGGAGAAGGGGCGACATTCCCGGGGAGTTTCCGGCTCTTGTTGACCCTAATGGTATGCGCGATTATATTTGTGCATGGAAATCAATACGCAACTTCGATCGAACTTTTCTTGTTTTATTTACCTTCCTTTTTGTTTTTCTTCCATTTGCCTTCACTTTTATCCTTTTCCTCTACCTTTCATCTCTTCCCTTATTCAGGTTGCTACACCGACGAGACGATGGCGAAGACTTTGAACTTACTTATCGATGCTATAAAAAAAATGTGGACTAAGGTCGACCTCAGCGTGAGTATATTTAAATTTCTTTTCTTTTTCGCTTTATTATTAATTATTAATACATTCGCAAAATTATGGATTTTCACAGATATTAGAGACGAAGCGTGTTAGAGAATTATTGGAGAACTGTGCAGCTTGTCAAGAGAAGCCTACGCGTAAGTTATGTTATTATTGCGTCATATACGCAATATACCATCGGATTAATCTGGGAACTTGTAATTGAACTCATAATAACGCGTTCCAATCAAATTTACAGTTATTGAAACCAAAGTTTCTCTTTTAGAAATATTATACGATAAACTTAAAATTAAAAATGATCGTGATCGAAAAATTTAAAATAACTTTCTAATTCAAATGAAAATAGAAGAAATTTCTTCCGTATGATTCTTTTTTTTATATTATGATTGTTACGCTAAAACTATGAATAAGTTTTACTTTATTTGCTACTGAATATTGCACGAACGCTAACGTCGCTCAAATTTTGTAATAATTTGTTAACAAACTTGAGTAAAATTAATTTATTCCATTTAGCAATCGCACTCGAGAAAATCACGTTTCGAGTTCTATATTATTGATATACGAATGCCCTCGAAAATAGAGAACCGCAAAACAAGTTATACACGCGTACATAAAACGAAATATCCGTTAATTGATAGAAACTAACAACTTTGACCCAAAGCGAGCGAAATCTAACCCGACGAATTCGTTCCCTCTTGAAATTCCAGCTCCTCCGCCGCCGCCGCGCAGCTGTCGATACCAATCGCCCTGTTTCCCAGGAGCCGACTGCCGAGACACGCCCAGCGGACCCCAGTGCTTACGTTGTCCCACCGGCCACTACGGAGATGGTCGTAATTGCCGAAGGTATCCAGGTTGTAGCGATAATCCTTGTTTCGAGAGCGTCGAGTGTACTGACACCGCCACTGGATTCTCGTGAGTATCTTTCTCTTGGAAATGAAGGTTCGCTCGGGAACAGGATTAACGAGCGAATCTCCGTCGGTTCTTTTACAGCTGCGGTCCTTGTCCTCGTGGTTACACGGGTAACGGGCAGCACTGCGAACGCGTCAACGGCTGCCAACCAAATCCCTGCTTCCCTAATGTCGTTTGCGCTCCGACGACTGTTCCTCCGTACTTCCGTTGCGGTACTTGTCCCACCGGGTACAACGGAAATGGCGTCAACTGCCTTCGCGAGGACGAGTGCGATCTGGCCAAGCCCTGCTGGCAAGGCGTGCGATGTTACAAGTACGAGTTCGGATACAGGTGAGAGTGCTCATTTTATTTTGCGGTTTTACGGGTCCAGAATAAACGCGTGGAGGAGCCTTTGACTTTTAGCGATTGTGGAAAAGCGTTGGATGCGAAAGCAATTGGCATTTCACGATGCTTTTGTTATTAAAATGTTTTGCATAAATGTAGGACGAGAATACTCGAACGCGACTTTTTTAACGCGAATTCCGATCAAACGTTCTTTTTTATTATTGCCTTGTTGATACTCTCGTGTAATCTTTTTTTCTAAAACAAAATTCTCGGTATTGCACACTTACACTATCGACTTGCCTATGAATATTCGCGAATATTTAAGAATTTAAAATACGAAATTGAAATGATTATGATAGATGTGGATCTCAAATTTGGTTGAAAGCTTTTTTGTATTTTTTATGCATATACGATTTAATGTCAAATTGTTTTTTCAAATTCATATACATATACATAAATTTTCGATCAATTTGCTTAAAGTTTTAAGTTTTTAATGTATATTTATTAGCATTTTTATCTGATATACAAATAATTGATTTTGCATCAATTAATTATGTAAGAAAAAATGTAAAACAACTTTTATATAATCGTTTAAATTTATTTAAGAATAATTTAAAAAATGATTATTTACTAAAAAACACTTCAAGAACGAAATAGTTTTGAATAGTTTCAAAAACAAAATTAAATATAACATAAAATACAAAATATTTTCTAATGGTAAAATTCTAAATGAATTAGTAATACTTATCAAAATATTTATAAAAAAATTATAATCTTTAGAAATAAATTTATTAGCTAATTTTTTATAATTGGTTATTAAAAAAAATCTTACCTTCCTATTTTAAGTATTTTATAAAAAAATAATGTTTGACTTTATTAAAGTATCGTGTTTTAAAATCTACGTTGTTACTTTAAAAATTTTAAATAAAAAAGCAATCAAAGATATCCATCGATCAAAAGACGTGTTTCAAAATACATAATAAATGTGTATTAATTACTTATTTATAATATTAAATGCAATTTGCTTGTAATACATATTTTATCGTATTATGACTAAAATATTTTATTTCATAATAAATGATCTTTTCGAATTTTTCAAATATACTATCTTAAAAAATTGAAATTTACATTTCTGAAACGATGTTTGCATAATTTAATAAAAAAGTGAATTTAAAATATCTCTATATTCTTGTATTTTTTTCCTACAATTTCAATTTACTCAAACAATATTATGCAAAATTACATATTCAATATATGTAAGAATAAGAAATTTGATTCATATTAATAAAAAATAATAAAAGAACTCTAATAAAATGTCTTGTTAATATTCTTATTATGAAATATAAAAAATATTGTTAAAATAATGAAAATTTTTGGTGTAACTAAGATTGATATTATTTATATTAAAATTAAAAAACTAATTCAGTTTTAATAAAGATTTTAAAACTTTTTAAAAACAATTTTAAGAATATATTTTAATTAATAAGTTTTTTAAGGACATCATGTAAAATTGAAAGCAGAATTTAAGAAATACGTATTTTTTAAACAACTCGAAAAAAAATTATCTCCGAATTGTTTATTGGTTTTTTATTTGTTGATTTAAAAAATTTTTGAGAAATCGTAAATAACTTTCATTATATTATTTCATAATATAATTTATTTTACTTCTTAATATTTACATCTATTTTAATTTAATTTAATATATTAATTCATTAATTTGAAATTGTTTTAAAATTGTTTTATTTATTTAATAGTATTTCCCAAGTGATATATATATGTATATTTTGAATGTAGTATATATAATTTTATTGGTATCGAAAGTTAAGAACTCTTGTTAGTTAATTCGATATTATAAGTTGAAATTTGAAATCTATATCTTCGAAATAAAACTTTTAGCATAAAAACTTAAATAAAAACGATACCACGAAATTTAATTTTAAAGAATTTAAAATATTAAAGAATAAGTTTATATGAAAATAAACAATTTACCATCGCTTGAATTAAATTTTATCTAATTATGTTTGTATTTGATTAAGAGAACAAAATTAACTTTCATAGATATTACTTTTACTGGTTACGAAAGCTTCACTTTCAAACTGAAAAAAGTTTTGTGAAACTTTTCCGTGATTTTTCGAATATTATAAAAAAAAATCAAGTAAATTTTCAATCTCAAACGAAGTATAACTTCATGAAAATACCATTTCTTAAATACAAGTTTATTTTGAAAACCAAATAAACAAATTTCCAGCAAAAGCTCGAGCACATAATATTTTCCAGAAAAATCACTATCGTCTTCTTTCATTAAACCATAAAAGCGAAATAGCGCATAAAACTTCGAATCGGGATTAAGTCGCGAGAAGAAGAGATAAAAAATTCAGCAAAATCTAAAGAAACGCGTTTATTGTTTGGTCACGCAGATGCGACTCCTGCCCCGATGGTATGACCGGCAACGTATCCGAGGGTCGGGGTGTCGAATATGCCCTTTCGCATCGTCAGTACTGCTACAGGATTGACCCGTGCAGTGACAACAATGGCGGCTGCACCGAGAATTCAGACTGCTTCAACACCGAGGTGACTTGCACGTGAATTACAAACAAAAATGCAAAAATAATACGATAAGCAATAAACGATAAGTAATGCTAATTAGAGCCGCGATGACCGGGACTAGGAAGAAAGCTTAAGCATGAAATAAAGAGAGCGACGATTATTTATCGAGGAGTGCAATGATAGTCCCGGTTCGGAGTAGGCATCTTATATAACTACGCAATGACAAATAAGAGTTACCGTTTCATTACTACCGAAAATCTAATAGCTATGCTCTTTTACTATATTTTTTTATTCTTTCTGCCGCAGTCTATCGTTACTTACTTTGGACTTGCGTACTTTACGCGTATACTTAGTAATGTGCATTTAGACATTTAAACATTTAAACACACGTATATGAACGCTCTTTTTCTTATCTTCTTTCTATACGAGCGCCTGCGCCCTTTTACTTGTATTCTTTCTGGAGACAATAATTATACACGCATTAATCATGTATAGTGCACGAAAGGAAAGAAAATCTTGGGGTCATTTACGTTTCTTTATTCTTCCTCACCACACTCTCAATCCTTCTTATAAATTAGGTTATTTACGAGGTATACCGAGGTAAGTTTAACGATGCGAAGCAATTGTGTACGTATTAATAATGTGTTCTTTTAAATCAAACGAAATGTCAATTTGCAAGCTATTTATATTATTTAAGAAAGCATAATTAAGATATTGTAACGCTTACTTACATTTCGTAAATAAATATTTTTATTCAAGCACACATTTATTAGGTATTATTCTAAAATAATTTGCCGAAACGAGAATTTTTTCCAGTACGAATTAATCTACGATTCTCTATACGGACTATAATAATGTAGGTATTCTCTTTGTAGCTTATACAGTATTTACTCTTGTATAAGATGCAACAGGAATTATAATATTATTGTAACTAACTTCTGTGTTGTTTTTATTATTATTAATGTTATTGTTTTACTTACCATTATTTTATTATTATATTAGCTCCACATCCTTATACTTATGTCGATATATCGTATACCTTTATTTTAGAAGTTCGATATAAGTTCGACAACGAATTATCTCAAACATACTTTACTCTTCGCTCCTACGCGATGAAAGTCTTGAAAATATATTCATTAATGGAATAGAAGAAAAAATAAAGAGAAAAGTTGTCGAACTTGTACGAGTTCTTTTCAGTCTCTGTAAATGTCATTTATTAGATTTGTACGACGTGACGACGGTACCGAAGTATCCAATATGTATACCGTAATATAATTTTATAAATGCGCATTCGTATTTATATCATTGTAATTCTATGCAGTAGGTAAGGTAAATTTATCTATTTATTTAATAACAAAAAGAGAAGAACATAAGACGATAAGGTAAAGTCGAATTCAGCAATTTGTCTGTGGAATTATTTACGTTATTCGCGCATTACTGCAATCGTTATTCTTCCGCTATTTTCTTGTTTTCAATTAAGTGTCTTAATAACGTATATATCTGCTACTTTATCAAAAATCGATAAAATTTTTCTTTTGTAGTTTCTGGTAAATACAGAAATAAAGAGAATCGATTACATAATAACTCGATCTTTTTTTTTTTTAATAAATTTGAACAAGTAGTATTTGAATTTAAAAACTTAAATTAATAACTATGGAATTATATCGATCATCATTCAATCTTTTGCGAATTAACTTTCATTCGTTGTTTCCAAAATATAAATTCGTAAAATCAATATATTATCAACCAAAAGCGAAGAAAAGTAATACGAAAAGTAATAAGATTAAAAAAAAGAAAAACGTTAAAAGAAGAAGAAAGTATACTATGAGGTTTGAATTTGTACGAAAAATTAAAAGAGGAAAGTGTAAAGAGATCTTTTCTTAGGGAACTGCTAGATGTGGCTCATGCAAAAGCGGTTTTGTCGGCAATCAGACTGTCGGCTGCCATCCCAGTCACGACATCTGTCCCGACAGTGTCACCAGATGCGACCACCACGCCGACTGCATCTGCAACGCCATCAATCAGTATTCTTGCAGGGTAACTATTGGATAATAAGAAAAACCAAAAACAAAAAAACATTCATATATTATACATGGACCATTGATATAAGGAATATAAGGACTCAAGAGGATTTTGCGAATGGTCGCTGGATTTCCATAACAAACTTTTCCTGATTGTGGTTTTAACAATATTGTTAAATTCTTTATCGTTGCCTTTATTTAAACATGTGGTAAAAGATAAACTTTCATAATAATTTTAATCCAAATGCATGAACTTTTATTTTATTATGAATTTTTTAGTTTAACAAATTTGGTAGAATTTTTAGAACGTTGATTGGCATTTTAAAAAAATTTAATTTATTTCTTTCTAAAATTAAAAACATACCATGATTAAGAAACGCCGTACATTTTTTAGATAAAATTAATTTTTATATCATTGAAAGACGATAAATCGAGAGAATATTTTGTTTTGCTTAAAAGTTTCTAGAAATATTCCTAATGAAAAACAAAATTCAGAAAAAAGTATAAAAATTAGTATCTAATTTTTTAAAACTAAAACAATTGCTACGAAGAATCATTTTTTTGTAACTTTAAAAAACACTCATACTTAAAAATACTTCGAATAGCTAACTAAAAATTAAACAACATTTGAATCCAATTCATTATTCATTTTTTCGACGTAAGGTCTCGATCAATTTGATTGTTTTTTCCGCGAGAATACAGAATCTATGCCTATTTCAACACCTACAATTGTAAGCTGATTAATCCTATTAGATTTTTGATATGGTACACATGGTATAAATATTTCACATTCTTCATTTTTCCTGTGGATCAGCCAAATTCAAAAACACGTTTTCCAACATCAAATCCTATCCTTTCGTAGAAGGATACATACATACGAATAAAACTTCGCAAAGCGCTATTTCACGTTAAGCGCAAGCGAGAAGATTATCGTAGCTGTCAGTTGGGTTTGGATCAAACTAAAATTTCAATAAAGCGAAGTTATTTGTTGTGAAAGCAAAGCCGTGTTTGTCTCGTGTTACCCGTAGTGCAACGTCGGCTGGGCGGGTGATGGTCACACCTGCGGAATGGATTCGGATAGCGATGGCTACCCGGACGAGCAACTCGACTGCGAGGATCAACGGTGCCAAGCCGACAACTGTCCGAAGACGCCCAACAGTGGACAGGAGGATGCGGATGGCGACGGTATGGGTAACGCTTGCGACGATGACGCGGACAACGACAGTGTCCTCAACCTCTCGGACAATTGCCCGTTGTTGCCAAACAGTGACCAGGCGGACAGTGACCACGAGGGTCCGGATGACGTTGGCGACGTCTGCGATAATTGCCCCTACGCTAAGAACAGGGATCAACATGATACGGACGGAGATGGTATAGGCGATGCTTGCGACGACGACATCGACGACGATGGTACGTTTCGTCTTTCGTTGTCGTTTTATCGCGATCTCGTACAATTTAATCAAATTAATCTGAAACGATCGATGGATTTGGAGACTTTTGCTTGTTTCCGAGATAAAATAATTTTTACTGAAAACGATATTTACTTAAGAGTAGAGTCGAATAAGTATGAATTATTTATCATTGAAAGAGGATTCTTATAAAAACTGTGCAATTATTTTTTATTTATTTTATATGTCCATTGAATAGAATAATTATTTATACATATATTTATCATTCGCCTTTATGTATACCAAGTAAATATTTAATAACGCTTCTTCATTTTTTAAATATCGATAGACGTTCCAAATAACGAGGACAATTGTGTAAAAACGTGGAACGAGGACCAAATGGATTCGGATCATGACGGAATCGGTGACCTTTGCGATAATTGTCCTCATAACCCAAATTCTGACCAAGCGGATGAAGATGGTGATCGCGTGGGTGACGTCTGCGATAATAATACCGACAGAGACAAAGATGGAATACAAGACGATATCGATAATTGCATCAATGATCCGAACCCTAGTCAAACTGATTCGGACAACGACGGCATCGGTGATGAATGCGACGACGATGCCGACAACGATCGAGTACCCAATGACCGGGACAACTGTCCTTACGTCTTTAATCCCGATCAGCTGGATCTTAATGGTAATTAATCTAGTATTACTTAATGTTTTTAAAAATTGAAAAGAATCTCGGTGTTTTCATATTTTTATGAGTTTTCAATCTATGAAATTATCGTTTAGACTAAAAAGAAGATATATATAAAAAAAAAGGATATTTAATATTTATTTTTGTATATTGAATTTGTTGAGTAATATTGATACGCGTAATATTAAAATTACTTACCTGATTAAGACTCATCGATTTTATAAATTTTATATAACAAATTATATTTTTAAATCCGTAATAAGTATACATTAATTTAAATTATTAAATTAATTAGAAATTCAACTTTTTCGTATTATATATAATATTATAATTGTATATTATCATCAATTTTTAAGAAATATACATATAATAAATACGAAATATGACAGCCATGATATTATGACGACGAAGTTATCGAAGAATTTACCGGTAGGCTATAAATGGGATTAAAAAATTAAGGAAATGTCAAAGTTAATATTACATAATACTTTCAGGTGATGGTATTGGAGATGCCTGTTACGATGACAATGATAATGATAAAGTTGGAAACCTTATAGACATTTGCCCTAATAACAGTCGTGTCTGGGCTACGGATTTCCGAAAGTATGACACAATCGCTCTCGATCCATACGGAAAAACTCAAGAGGATCCAATCTGGGAAATTCATCACAATGGTTCAGAAATTTATCAAACAATGAATAGCGATCCAGGAATCGCTGTCGGTAAGTTAGCTTTAGTTTTTAATTACTTCCAGTACAATAATCTTTCCAAAATTAATTTTTTTCTTCGGCATCTTCGGTATAAATTAAAAATATTTTATAACGATCGCAATTAAAAAAATTATAATTAAAATGATATAATAAATATTATAATATATTAAGCTTTTTATTTGCTAAAATTAAGGAGTATAACAGAGAGCTCTTAAATAATAGCTATATTTATTAACGATCTCTTTAAGTTATATAACTATAATTTAGTCGGAACATCGGAGAAGATATTTAATAGAATATAAAAATAAAAAACTTAGTTACTTAATCAAAAATATTGAAAAAATTAATGACGAAAGTTAAGACTTTTAATAAGCTTAAACTACCTTATCGTTTCGATATAATTTTTAAAAGCTTGATTTAATGTATATTAAAAACTTTAAGATACTTTTAAGCTTACATTATTAAAAATTTTTCTTCTGCTATAATAAAGGTCTGGACAGTTTTAACGGAGTCGATTTCGAGGGCACTTTCTTCGTTAACACAGACATCGACGACGATTACGTAGGTTTTGTCTTCTCCTATCAAAACACTCGACAATTTTACACAGTTATGTGGAAGAAAGTCTTACAAACCTACTGGGAACCAAAGCCATTCCGAGCTGTAGCCGAAACTGGCATCCAGTTGAAGCTAGTCGACTCAAAGACCGGACCCGGTGAAATCATGCGCAACAGCCTTTGGCACACGGGAACTACACACGAACAGGTCATTTCCTTTTAGCTCTGTACTTCTATATAAGGAAGCAAGTAGATTTTTATTGATGTTCTAAGAAAGTAGAGATTTAATGCTTCCTTGAAATAATGAGTATCGAAATTGATAAATAGGTCTTTCTTTTTTCGATGCAATTTAAGATGTAAAGGATACATTTTATTGTTAAAAAAGTATTCGATATTTTAAAATCAATTACAATAATTTTAATGATCTTCATGTCAAATTTATTTATATCATATTATTCATGAAAACAAATAGTTCATACAAAGGTATTCTGAACATGAAACAATCATTCTGATAATAAACAGCAATTTTGTAAAACAGATATATTTTTACAATACTACGGAATATGGCACAAGCGGGTTTTCGAAATTCTATATTTATCATGGCTTTTTAAATATTTGAAATACGCTTCAGAAATATCAAGAAATATGTACATAATATTTAATTAATACTTCATAAACATTTACAAATTGATATGTTATTTTAAATGTTTTAAAAGTATTTATCAGGCAATATTTGCAACATTTTTGCATTGAATAATAACGCAGCATTTTTAACGAAATATTTCGAAATATTCTTTTCTGGAATAAAAAAATACTTTATATGCTAATTTTCAAGAACATTTATTGACTTTGATAATAGTAAAGAAAGAAGTGAGATCAGAAATACGTGAAGAAAGAAAACCAAGTACATCATTACTGATAGAAAAATATAAAAAGTATATTGATCTATATAAATCTAATAATACTTTGGAAGAGTAAATTTAAATTTTTTAATAAAATTTTAATAAAATCATAAACAACGTAAAGTATATTTTTCGTTCTAAAAATACTTGTTTATATTATGCTTATGAGATATAGAAATTTCGATTAATTTCAGAATTATAAATGATTGATATTATAGATAGTATAGTTATATAATTGAATGCAGAATTTTACAGTATAAAAAGAAAAATTGAAAATAAATTTTAACGGGATGAAGAACTGAGTATAAAAATATACTCTAACATGAAATAAAGGAGCTTTATGATTTTTTCAATAATGTTCGTATAAAAAAATGTTATATTAGTTAACCGGATTTATGGATAAAATAAAATAAAATTTTAGTTAAACGTATTTTGTCACATATTTACATTGATTTATTTTGTAATATTTTTGAAAAATCGATGAATATTTTTATTAAAAAAAATTTAAGTTAATTTAATGATACGAATGCACTTATATATTTATTTTCATAGTTTTAAAATAAAATAATTTATAGTTGATAGAAATATTTTAAGGTTAATTATAAAGAGAATCATAAAAAGGAATGATAATTACTTGAATAATTCAGGTCTTAGAAAAGGGAGGGTTTAGAAATTAAATGTAAAACGAATAAAAATTTAGAAAAATAATATGAATCAATGAATAAGATAACTTAAATTGCAGAAGTTAAACATGATGATAAAAAACCCTTAAACAACCATTGA
Source organism: Dolichoris vasculosae (assembly GCA_018907195.1). NCBI lineage: Eukaryota > Metazoa > Arthropoda > Insecta > Hymenoptera > Agaonidae > Dolichoris > Dolichoris vasculosae. The sequence goes on from JACCHY010000001.1 coordinate 2,381,030, forward strand.
AAACTGGCATTTATTCATTATTTGACAATAAATTCAGTTTCATAATAACAAAAAGATATAATACATTTATTATATCTATTAAAGGGAGAATATATTATAATTGATAATTATCTAAGTAAAAATAATGCATTATCTATCAATTATTTATATATACGAATGACAATTTATTATATGTCATATTTAGTTTATATTTGCCGTCACCGTATGAAATTCTTACAATTGAAAACAGTTAACCCACGTATGTTTAATAGAGGATAAAACGTTTATAAATTTATATGAAAATTAATTTTTGTAATATTGACGATTATTTTATATTAAAATTTTAATTATACCAAAAGTTTTTCGAATATTAGTAGATTTCTTGCGAATATTATGTTATACATTTTCAATAAAAAAGCTTATCTCTTTTATTCTGTGACAGTACAGTACAATGATATGACAGAAATGTGTTACAAGTCAGGTGCAACATTAATATACGAATATATTTTCACGAATATGTTTCACAATTTTCTTAAATTCATTTAAAAAAATTTTATTCTTTATATTTCATTATTTATTTGATAATTTTTACTATAGATGCGAAATATATAAATTTCATCTATAGATATCGATGCCAGTTTTCTTTCGAAAAATTACTAAACAATCATCTGTGGATGATATTATTTGGATAACTACTTAACACTTAAATACAAATACAGTTACATAATTAATTAAAATTAAAAGTTAAGTAATTATAAAATTATCTATTTAGAAAAATACATAATACGGTTATTTTATGTTGTTATTATCGTGTGAAATTAAAATCAAATTATTACTAAAGAGTAATTTTTGAATGAATTTTTAACCGCCATTAAAACTCATTACGAGATACAATCCTTTCGTAATTTTAAACGATCTAATTCGTTGTCTAAAATTCGTTTTATAGATATAAGCTAGGAAGGAAACTATAGAATTTCAAGAATTTACGTCAAAATTTATAATTTTTCTTGTAAAATTTTGAAAAATTCGTGAAATTATTTCCTTTAATTTTAAATATTAATTAATAACACAGCTTCAATTAAATAATATTATTTCGAATAAACTAAGTTCATAATTTGAATTGCAACACGTAGGTGAAACTCCTATGGAAGGATCCACGTAAGGTTGGCTGGAAACAGTACACGTCGTATAGGTGGCGATTGATCCATAGGCCAAGAATCGGTCTTATTCGACTGTGGATCTACGAGGGTCAAAGGCTTATCGCTGACTCAGGCAACAACTTCGATTCGACACTCAAAGGTGGAAGGCTCGGTGTCTTTGCTTTCTCCCAGCAAATGGTTCTCTGGTCCAATCTCAAGTATACTTGTAAAGGTGAGATTTATGCCGCGATTTGGTCATACGTTTCATATTCCAATAGTTGACACCAAAATTTTGGGAAGTTATACGGTGATATTTTTGAAAAGAAACTTTAATTTATGTACTCAATTTTTAATTATTACAGGTAATCATTTACTATTATTCAAAATAAAAATTTAATTTAATTTAATGGATCACAGAGGAAATATAATTAAGCACTCGAAAGTCTCAATTTTTTTCATACAAATTAAAATTTAAATATTAATATAATTTATTAAAAAATTTGTTTAAAGCTTGATCGAGTAATTTAAATAAATTGTTTATCGATAATCATTATATAAAAAATATTAAAAATTCGTTTTAAAGTTAAAAATGTATAAAATATAGAAAATAATTTTATAAAGGAATCGAGGATATAGATAAATATATATTTGATCGGTATTTTATGAAAATTAAGTAATAATTTAAACTGACTAATCAAATCAATTGAACAGATATAGTTCTAAATTTCGAAAAAAAACTGATACACAAAATTAAAAAATCTTTTATCATTTCATAAGAATTTCTACGTTACTTTAAAAAATAATATTATACTCGATAATTTTTCGAAATTTGGAAGTAATATACATAAAAAATAGACATCGAAGAAGCAAGTGATAAATATGCATATGAGAGAGATTGAAAAAAGAAAAAGAAAGATAGATATAAAGAAATAGAGAGAGAGAGAAATTTGAAAACAAGATATCGAGTAATTCAACTGTTTATTGAGTTAACGTCGTAGTTATTATTTTTTTCACTTTTTTCGCTCATAATTGTTGCAGAAACTGTGCCTTACGAGGTGTATCGCACGTTACCCCCAAATATACAACCGCTCGTGTACACCGACTTCAAGCGTCCGTGAAAATGAGCGGCAGCATCGAAATCTCAGCGACGGATCGTTGTCAGGTATTGTTAGCCTTAACAGTTTTGTATAGCGCCACGCGACGTGGAAGGACAAACATACACCGATCGATACACATGGTTTTTTTGGAGCGCAAGGGATACACGATGAGCATGAAAGCATGAAGGATGTCGTTAGAGAAGTGAAACATGGAGGAAAATCATATCAACGCAATCGTCAAGAGAATGTATAGTTTTAAAAACAAGTTGATTCTGTTTTAAAGATTTAATGGGATTAAAGTAATAGAGGAAGAGAAAAAATAACGAGGATATGCGGTATTATTTAAATAAATATAAAATAATAATTAAAAGTAGTAATAGCGTCGAGAAACGTAAAGTGGTTATACATTCGATGTGTTTCGGAGTATCGCTCGCTTGTTTTATGTTTCTCTGGCCTTGTTACTTCCCAGAGATAATACAATACAATAAACAAATAAATGTAGAAAGATGATATAGGAGAAGATTTTCAATTCTGATAAATGAATTTTGCAGAAAACAAGAAGAATATTAGCATTCGCCGGCGTCGCATTAGCGTTATTGCGAATTAATATACATATATATATACGTATATATATATATATATAAGTGTATGCAAATGTATATATATATATATGTATGTATGTATTTATAACCAAGAACCCGAGGAGGCATACAAGGATAAACTATATCTGTTTTGTATCTTCAATATTCTTTTTTTTCTTTTATCATTATTGTTTATTGCCTCGCTAGTAGCTCGAAAATATCGAAAAAGGAAATTTTCTTTACAGAATCAGTCGTCCTATAATCATTTTAGGTATTAATTATATAATAATAACGCCAAGGGCTCCGGAGGTTCAGTTCACAACTGGCCTACCTTTTAAACCCTTCTTCATTTCTTTCTTTCTTTCTTTCTTTATTATTTTTTTTTAATCGATAATTCATGCCTCGTAAGCAGCTTTCAAAGTCGAGCGACTCGACGCGTCCGTCTCGGTAACTCCGACCTACGTTTCTTCGTCTTCCACTTCTCTTTCGCTCTTTGTTTATTTCATTCTTTTCGCCTTTTTTTTCATCTTTTGACTGCGTTTACATCAACTTGTGCGATGAATAATATTAGTTATAACCATTATAGAATATTTATATATAAATATGAACTACCGGAAATAAATTATTAATGTTAATCTTCTTTGCGCTTAACTATGTACACTAAGATCGTTTTTCCATCATGTTCGAAATAGTTCTTTTCCTTTTCTCTCTTCGATAGGATGCTCGTACTAATGTTCACATTAATGCGACTGCACAAGATTAAATCGTCGGCAAGCTCTCGCTGACGATCCTTTCGCCTTACGTCAACGAAAGCGCGTGGCAGTGTTCACACTGAAATCGCAATTTATATATATGTTTTCTTTCTAAGAGTAGTCGATCGAGTTAAGCTTTATTATTTGTAAGATAAGATCGGCTGCTTTTTTATTTATTTGGGACTGGAAATGGTAATAAAATTAATTTCAATTTTCCGTAAAAATAATTTGTATTTTAAAAACCTAGCTAGTAATGTATACGATGAGGTATCGCTCTCGATATATCTAATCTATGGATTAGTGAAATGAGAAAAGTAGTATAAAATAACTTTTTATTACTGTCTCGAGTCAATGTATCAGCGAAAGTATGTTTATCGCAATATTGTATTACTAAAAATAAAAATCAAATAATTTTGTTATCGATATTTATTATTATGCGCGGAAGTTAATTTCTCTACCATTTTCAGTTTTTTCTATTTATTTTATAATTATTATTATTATATATGTATGTATTTTTCTTTTTTTTTGTTTTTCATATTGTTGTCGAATAAAACGCGCATTCATATTATTACACGAATACGTCGCCCTCGAGGCGTCAGATTCTCTGAGACTTTCACCGGTTTTTATGTTTTATTTTCCTTAATGCTTTTACCAACCCTGCTTAAAACAATCTATCGATTTTAATACAAATATATAATGCGGTTAAAAAATAATTAACAGGTTATTAACAACGTATTAAAAGTGTTACATTACAGCTGAATGGAGAATTCAAAGTCTTAAACTACGCACGCTGATGATATGTATAGAAAATAAACAAAGGATTACGACAATATGAAAAATCGGATTCGATCCGACAGTTTTCACAACGAAAATAAATAGATTCTTTTAAGCGGGAACTTTTTTCGACTAATCCAGTCGTTATTTTGCATTTGTATAAAGTCAAAAATAGACGTTTTACTTGACTTTGTTCGTGAGAAAATTTATTGTAGTACTGGAGAAATGTTTAAGTACATACCATACGATTATACTAATAACAAACCTTTCGAATTCGTAATTTTTACGATTCTTTGTAACGTTATTTTAAACGGTTACAAACATTAATAGCGCGAAGAAAATATTTACTTGATAAAAAAAAGTTAATTTATAAGTTTGAATGACTTTACTTTAACGTTTAATCGATAATGATATTTTCAAGTAAATAATTTCTTTCGATACAATAAAAGTTGCTTATAATCTGTCGCTCAAATTAATAATATTTGTAAATTTCCATATTTCAGTCATTCAAAGGTATAACTTTCAGAGAAAACTTTCGCCGCGTAGTGCCGTTTTTAAAATACGAATGCGAACACCAAGTGGCGAGATAAATCCATCGTGCTTGATTCATTCTATAACTTTAAATAATGTTAATCAGTTTCTTTTTGGTATTATTAATATTATGTATAATAATTTCCCATGAAACTTTTAAAATGATATGTGGATTGGTTAACAAAATATAAGTACTGTGTTTTTCTTTTAATGAGAAATACTTAAGAATAATTATCCTTATTTAATAAATACATAATAGATAACATAATAGAATCAATGGTAATGAATATATATATATATATACTTAAGTAAACTTAAAGTTAAAACCAGTGGATCTAGATTCTTATTTAATACTTTACTAAGTAATTATAAAAAATAAAATATTTCAGTAAACAGCTTTATATAACGAAGGATATCAGTTTATTGTTCGCGATATTGTTTTCAGTTTCAATTGACTCGAACGTCTTTATGCACCGATATATATTATAGATACGGCATTTATCGTCTTTTTTATTTCAATTCCAAGTATATCCGAGGATAAACGAATACATTCGATTGACCCATGAAAGAAATTTACGAGGACGAACCGAAGCCATTAGAGTCTACTGAAATTAAAAACATTATGTAACATTGATAAAGAGTAAAAAATGTGAAAACTAGCTGAAATTGTTGATATTTTAAAAAGCGAATGCCATGCAAACGTGATCTATTAGCGATACCACGGCAGAAACATTTGAAAGTTTTGCGCTGTTTAAAAGCGCGAATATAGACGACGAGTGGAAAAAGGCAATATTGGATAAAGAGTAAAGTGAGTAAGCGTGACGGTGTGTATGTGTGAGAAAGACAGAAACAGAGGAAGTTAAGGAGATAGAATTTTCGTTTCTCGTTGAACATATGTAAATACGTATACACACGCGCGCACACACATATGGACGCGCGCGCGAGGGGGTGTGGGGGGTGTGGGGGGGGGGGGGGTACATGCATGCATACATAAATACATACGCACACTCATACACGCATAAATGCATACGTGCGTACGAGGATACGTGTATGCGTTGGGCGTGTGTATATGTGCGCGCGCATATATAACGAGAAGCTGCACTCGTAGGACCGTTCACCAAGCTCGAAGAAAAACACAACGATTATTACAGAGAAGAGGGATGAATGCGAGAATGCGTTTGGTTTTTCATCGCTTTTCAGCGCTTCTGCTTCGCGGTTGACTTGGTGCTGTTGCCCCTGTTGCCGTGGCGCGAGCCGTCCCGAGAGCATCCGTTCGACGAGCTCTCGGGTGTGTACTCGGGTCACCAGGCCTCTGTGTAGCGCACGTCGAACTCCTGGAGAGCGGGAAGCCGCTTCTTCAGCGTCTCGAACGTCGAGGCCGAGAGTTTCGTGCTATTTAGGTTCAACTTCCGGAGGTTCGTTAGAGCTGAAAGCAGGGATTTACATAGCGTTAGTCGGTCGATCCTTCGTCCTTCCAAACCCCTTCCGAACCCCTTCCGAACCCCTTCCAAACCCCTTCCAAATCCCGACCCTTCAACGCTGCTTTTGGGACTTTTTACCTTTCATCTTTCGACTATCAATGTCTAATCAACCTCCGATTGTCGCTCTACCGCTGTTTATATATGTTCACTACTAAGTTGTCTTGATTCTACTTGTACGTTCAATTTTATTTCGTAAATTAGTTTATTGATTAAACGCGTTAGAGTAATTTATTATTTTGACCTTATACTTAATATAAGTTTATAAAGAGAATATTTTGAAGTAGTTTACGTCTTTATTTATTACTGGGATTTAAGGCATCTTGTTTTTATAGACAACGGTTTTTATCGTTGTTTTTTATTATAAATAGTTTTTAATTATTATATAGTGATTTAATAAGAATAATGATAATTTTTATATATATACATATATTTATGAAGATATTCAAAGTAAATTTTACCGGAAGTTCATTTATTTTCAAAACTTGTTTAGTAAGATTTGAATAAAAACGACCTTAAAATACAAAATATCTCGACTCGAAAGAAGAAGCTTAAAGATTTACGGAATTTCATTTTTCGGAATGTAGAACATCGTGAAATAAGAAAGCAGAGTATTATCTTACTTTAAAAAAAAAATAGGATAATAATATAAATTTACATTTAGAAAAAATGTAGCTACTGTATTTAAATATTAAAATATATATAATACTAATATTAATTTATCTGTAAAATCAAAAATCCAAGTAACGATTATATAAAATATTTAAACTATTTTTAAAGTTAAACGAAGAATTTTCGAAATAGAAATGAAATTTCAACAACATATTTTATGTAAGATCTTGGAAAATCTTTATTTTGCTTTATAATTTATACGAATTTTTTTATTATTTGATTATTTATCTTTATATTAAATATTTTACTCAATAAAAAAGCGCATGTATTAAATTTAATTCCAGAAACGTATTAAATAGTTTAAAGAATGTATTCACAACTCAAGCAATTTTATTTAGCATTTTAAAAGACGAAAAACTAAAAATCATATTCAGAGCACAATAATATAATACAGATCTTTCATTATTTTGAAATATTCGAATAATTATAATTATTTTTTCACGATCTCAGCTGCTTTACATTCGAATCGAAATTCCAATTGCTACAGTAAATCTCATCGGTAAATTTGCATTTTCATTTTTCCGTACTTAACGATTAAAACCTCGAGAAAAAGTCCATAATCATTAGATAATAAATACTCGTAATTAATCCCGGAAGAAGAAGCTCAAAGCGATAAGGTAGGAAAAAGAACGAAATCTCGTGACTCACAGGCCAGTTTGGAGATGCCCTTGTCGGAAACGGGCGTCTCGCAGAGATTGAGAACCTGGAGCTTTTGGAGATGCTCGCTGATCATCTGCAGGCCGGTGTCGCCAAATTGGGTGGCCCAGAGATTGAGGTACCTTAGAGCAGGTAACTTGATGAGCTGCTCAGCGCAGGCCGAAGTGACCGATGTGAAAGCCAAGCTGAGACACTCCAGGTTGCCCAGGGCACCGCCACCCAGGAGTAGTGCGACGTCAGCGTCGGTCGCGCGTACCGGCAGCGTCAGTTTACGCGGTCCGCCCTTTTGTTGCTACAATGGGTCGTGATGGAGTTACAACTTTGCGCATCGATATGTTTTTTACTTGCAATGGTTCTTTTCTTTTTTTAAATTCACGCCAATTTTTCGACTCTTAAAGTTACTTCTACGTAACATCGTTCTTAGGTATTGATTTTTTGAAGTTTTTTCAAATTGCTTTGGGATTAATTTAACAAATTAATAGAACGAGTTGAATAAAAGAATTTATCGGCTCGTGAAATATGATAAAAATGATGCTGTGGAAGGAATATTATTTTTAATATAAATCAACTCGTTTGAATTTCTCTACTAATTTTAATAATGATTATATTTTAATCTTTGATAAATTGCTCACCGATGTAAAGATTAATCGAAGTTTTTTATCCAATATGTTAATTTATAGTATATTGATATCTTAAGAATATTTTACTCGTATTTTTTATATATTTTATTAATTTAGAAAATACGTTAATAATATGAATTGAAAAATTGAAAAAAAAACGGATTTAATTTTAGAGCTTCGCGATTAAACAAGGAAAATAACGAATATTTTTGACAGCGAATAGCAACGATAGATTTTTGCCTTTCCGAGTCTGTAATTTATTTGCTAGAACGAATATTAAAAACTATCATAGCTCAAAGAAGTACAAAACGCTATGAATCTAAACCGTATTTGATTATCAAATAGCGCATTATTAATTGCTTTCCAAGAAATTATACGTTTATTGAATCGCATTCAACGTTCAATAATGTATTTTCGTAGCAAGGTATTAGAAAAAAAGAAAAACGAGGCAAAGCGATTAAGCGCGTGACGATCATTATGTCAGAGCTCCGATGATGAATGATACTTGCGAAACGATAAAAGGATGAATCGAGAAAACGACGAGGCGATCGAAGCCAAAACACGATTTTGGCGCCTCGAGGAAAATGAAAAAGTAGGCATTATTTCCGAGCGCTTACCAACTCCTGGAGATTTCTCTGCCTCTGGCACAGCGCCGCGTATCTCGTCTTGCCCTCCTCGGTCGACTGGAGCGCCGAGACGACCTGGAGCCTCGCTTCCTCGCTGGGCAGCAGACGCCACTCGAGCATGAGGCATAGCGCCTCCTGGGCGGCGTCGCATCCCCTGACCCCGAGGAGGATACAGGCGCCGCCGGTCTGCTTCAAGAGCGAGCTTATGAACCGCTTTCTCCGACAGCAGCAGGCCAGAAGCGTCGTTAGCTGAGGGACAGCAAAGGGACGCGAACCATTAGGCGAAAGCTCGATTCCACGATACCAAAAACAAATTCCTATTCGTCGTTAACCCGCGACACTTTTTCTTCTTTTTACGGCTATTACCTCTATATAGTGCTACATTAACGCCCGGCTATATTTCACGTTCTTCCAGCTCATCTCAGCCGAGCGCGTTTACGTAAAGATGGCGAATTATGTAAGAGAACGTTGCGCAATAAATAAGCGCGGGGAACGAGCTTTGGCAGTGCACTCGAAAAATCGAGGAAAGAATTCTAATTTATCGATAAACAATTTACGACGGTCGTTCGAATGTCATTCTTGACTCGTTCCGATTTTTAGTTTGGAGTTTGGTTTTTGCTTAATGAACTCCGTCGAGGTTCCGATTCAACGAAACAAATATAGCGCGTAACGTTGACTATCGGATTCTGTTTTTGCGAATGTTGGATATCCGAATCGAGTGTCCAAGAACTAATGCCGTTATCAAGCGGAGTAAATAATTAGAGCTGAATAGAACGTCGATGGTCCTAATAAATTCCTATAAAAATGAACGCGATTCTCGATAAAGGACTGGCTTTATCGAGAATACGAATTATTTAGCGTCGTTTGTACAATACAATACGATCGTGATTCATAGCCTGAATTTCGAAACTTTATGCGCGCAACTATAAGTGAGCTTGTTATACGTATAATCACCAGTAGATTAACTGCCCGTAGTTCAGTCGAATGTATGCATACGCTGTGAAGCTCAACGTAGCAGCGCGAAACGTGGTTCGGACATATTCAGACATAGGAATGAAAAGTTTATTGAAATATCGGATTGCCCCTGACTAACGGAGATGGAAATTCTGGTATGGAAATATATAGGTGTCGGAAGACGGGGGGAGGGGAAAGGAGAATGAATGAGAGGATGCGTGGGGAAACCACTTATTGTACGTGGAAATTCGCTATATTGCAATCTATAAATGTTCACGAATTGTACGACCTCGCTTAGCATCGCCGCCTAGCCTTTCTACTTGAGCCAAAAGCCAACTTCGATATTGTTACATTCTTTTGTATTTTCATTCGATCATGCCACTTACGCAATAGCTGCTTATAGTTTTCGACTAAAAGTCCCGTGCCGAGGAGAGAAGATAATCGATTCGATATTTTCAATAATGTTATTTGTTACCGGGAAAAGGAGCTCAAGATGTGTGTTTTTAATATCGAAAATGGTATTCCAGCTTAATAATACACTTGTGTAATATCGTTTTACTCGTACTTAATTTCCTTCTGATATCTTTTATTTCGATCTAAGCTGCGCTGAATCAAAAGAAAAATTTCTACATTATTTTATTACATCCTTTCTTTAGTTTTATAGATATTAGTAAATATCGATGTTTTTAAATTTCAAACGAATTAATTTTATGAAAGTTGGAGTAAGAAAATAAAATTTTTAATACTAGCTTGCAAATTATTATGTATTTATTAATGGATATCGAAACATGCGATTCTTCTCTATTTTATGCATTTTTATTGTAATAATTCTGTAATAGTCACTGATTTTATGATTTATAAATATCCATTAAATTGAATATAAGTATATAAAAGGAAAAACGCAAAAAACATAAATACCTTCGATAAAGTATACGTTACATTGAAATTTAAATTATATTGGACAATGCGATACTCTAAGGGATTATATAATTGTATCTTTTGTTGTAAATAAATATCTTTTGATAAAATGTCTTTTCTTTATTTCCTTCTTTTTTTTTCTTTAATCATCGAGCAGAATTAATTATTCCAAGATCATTATTCATAAAAATAAACAGTCGCGTGATAATTATTTTTGTCGGAGTAAAAGACATTACCGATAACATCAAATATTACTGAATTTTCAAAACTATTAAATTGTTCCCAAATGATATTCTAAAATACTATATGTAGTTTATTAAGTTTTGAAAGTTAACAAGCCCAACTTGAATAAAGTGCACGAGTTCTAAACTTTGTCGGTCAACACGATTCGTTTACAATTAAAAATACTAAGGATATTACAAAATGATCTAGATTTTGCTAATAAAGGAAAATAGGAGTTTTGGCTCAAAATATTTCGAAAGTTGTATAATATTTTTAAAGTTAAAGAAGATATCATACTTGAAAGTTGCTGACGTCACTCCGTTGCCGCACTTCAAAGGATACCGCGGCATCGGAGTGAGATCATCTACGGACTTTAGAAGGCTATAATCTTTGCAAATTCAGCTTATTTTTAAGGCTATAAACATAATGTATATATTATGTCACTCTAACATTATTATACGACTCATCTTAGAATATAAGAAAGTTATTAGGATTTTTAGGATATCCATTACGAGAAATGCTTGATAAATTTTAATTGCAAAAAATGTACGGACAAAGTATTTTTTACCGAATTTGTCACAACTGTAATCGACTAGGTCAACTATTTATTTTGACTCGTTCAAAAGATCAACTTAATTCGACAACGACTGTTTTTTAAATTCTTTGTTTACGCGTAAAACAATATCCAATCGTAGTTATCATAAACAATTCATATTGTACGAATTCCACCAGCAGTTGCGCAATGCTATTGTATTCGTACAAGAGTATACGTACATATTCTATAAAACATTGTATAAAATAAACACAGAATCGTCTAGTTTTGCAAAAAGTAACAAAGGAAGAAGCCATGGTGTAAGGACGTCAAACATTACAAGCGAGGCAAACGCGCATTGACGTAGAAGGTATTATAAAAGTGGTATTTTACTCTCGATGTGGTTAATACGCACGCGAATAAAATGGCAAAGAAGATCGGCGATGCGCGGAGATGTAGTCGATCCTTCGCTGATCCTCGTTAGCGATCAATCCTACCACAGCGGATAAGCGTTATTCCACCACGAACGCGCGCACATTCCTTGCGCAAACGCTTTTCCCGGGGGAGCTCAGCTTTCTCTTTCTCTCTCTCTCTCCCTTTCTCCGGGTTGTTCATCCTGCCTCTCTCTCTCGAAACCTTCCCGAAATCGCAAAAGTTGATTCGACGCATCCACGGCTCTCGGGAGAGCGATAAAAAGGATAAGCTAAAATTAAGCGGCGAGTATTCCTGCGACGTCGGAAAAATCATGGCTTCGATTTTTTCTCATTTTTGCGATAAAGATTTATACGGGTATTACTCTTTTCCCTGCGATTTATAAATATTTAATTTGAATAATGGAACGTATATTTTAAATAAAGAATTTCTTATATATACGTTCGTGTATAATACAAGTAATAAAATGATGTAACATTAACTAAAATATTTTCCGACGTTGATCCTTACTTTCACCCTTTATTTTATTTTAATATTGACGTAAGTAAATTATAAATGAAAGCTCTCTTCCAAATGATCATTTTTTTACTGCTACGTGACTTTGCAAGAATAAAAACTTGTAAGATACTTTAAGAAAATTATACGTTAGAATTAAAAAATAGAATAAAAAGATAATAAAAGACACTTGGTTTGACGGTGCCTTTAACCTTGATATATTGTATGCTTTAATTAAAAAATATTTTAAAAAGTAGCTATCAAATAAATTATGCAGCTAACTCGATATCTTATAAAATGATAAAATAATCAATGGATTAAAAATTATACGTAAACGTTACAATTGTTTGCGACTGTTCTATCGAGTAAATTAATCCATTCCTCGTTGACTCACCTGATTTTTCGCGTTCAATATTTTTACGGTGAAGAACCTTATCCGCAATGCAGAATAAATTTAATTTTCAGAAAAAAATTAATGAACGAGTTCCATTACTCCAAGTGCAATAACTCTGAAAAAGATCTTACGATACGTCTAGTAGCAGAAAGAGTTAATAAAGAATAGATCGATTTGAATAAAAGCGAATGTCTTATTCCTCTTCCATAAATTTATATACGCATACATTTCGTTGATTCAACGTTTCTTCGGACGATGTTTTCCTTTCAAAAATTAAATTTTCATTCGCGTTTCAAAAAGGGACACGGATTTCATAAATTCATCCTCCAAGAACGAAAATCCCGAAACGCTTCTCCTACATATCGTTGAAACGAACAAAAGCTAAAAGTAATCTTTCAAACGAGTAATCCGATCTTAAAATTCCAGCCGGATAAAACGTTCGAACTATTTTAAATAAACGCCCTGCAAAGAGGTAAATCAGCCAACCGCGGGCATTAACTTTTCTCAAAGGATCGAATCCCCCTCGATTTATTTCCCCGGTATCCTTCCGAACCCTACACCCAATTCCCTCGCTCACCATTTCGCCGAAGAGCTGACCCTCGTCCGGGCAAGCGGGACTCGAAGGCGCGGCAATGTGTATCCATCCCGGTCGAGGTTCGCGCACGGGGAGTAACACCCGGTGGACGGTGCACCGCGGATCCTTGGCCAGCCGACGCATAACGCACGAGAGCACCGTCTCCTGGACCTCCTTGTCGGCGAGTGCGTCCTCGGGGAAAGGCACCGGCTGCAGCAGTGCTCCTAGGCCCGGCCTCCAGTCGGCGTACTCCGACCTGGAAAGCAAAATTGGTCGATTTATCGATCTGGTTAAGGACGGACGTTTATCTCTTTTCGAGGTTTTTCTCCTTAGTTTTTGCGGTTTATAGTTCCTTCGAAACGAACGAATATACTCGAACAAAGCATAAGTGGTAAAAAAGAGGAAGAAGATTAAATTCTGTAAAGTTATCTAGTTTTTAGATTATTTTTATGCCGTTGACTGAGATATATAGTTGAAAAAAATTGTTGAAAAAGGGTAGTTTAAAAGTGGCGAATGAGTTTGCGATCTTCTTCTTTTAACCTGGTTTCCCTTTAACCTCGAATCCTTTCAGAATGAAGATTGAACTAAGTATATTCAGCATTAGTGTATCGATTATAATGTATTCGTTATCATCTATATTTATGACTCGTAACAGCGTTTAAATATTTCTAAAATTTTTTACATTTATAGCAATGCAAGGAAAAGGTTGACAAAAGATTGTCGCTAGTGCAGAACTTTAATGTATACATTACGATAAATATTTATTAACTTCCGCATAGTTGATTAACTATTTTCCTGAAACTTATAAATACGACACTTTCTTCTATTTATACCTGTATTTTAAATAAATAACTGAATTTATAACAAAGCATTTCTAAAATATTAATATTATAGTTTTCGTAATAACATTATGAATCAGAAAGCTGTAAAACATTATTAACCGATGTATTATATTAATACAACGTAAGCTATATATTTTCTCAATATAAATTTTACTCATAAATACTTCTAATGATACACGGAAGGTATTTTCAGTGCTGCAACTAAACAAATAAAGTACTTAACTCGAATTTATAGCAAATTAAATATATACGTAAATGTGTGTATAGTTAAAACAGTTTGCCCAAGTATATATTAAAATGTACTCTTAGAATAGAAACGTTATATACGTACGCAATATTCAAGACAAGCAGATAACATCTTAAGGGTGGTAGTGGCGTAGATGCGACCTCCTCTGGTTGTTGTTGTTGTTGTTGTTGTTGTTGCTGCTGCTGTTCCTGCTGCTTGCATGCGGTTACTTCGAATCTAGAACAAAAAAGAAATCGTAAAACCTCGCTCGTTAAGAAAATAAGGAATAATTTATACGAGCGCGTAAACAAAAATCTAACGCTTATATCTATCGAAGATAATACAATATTCGAAAAATATAACTTTGTTCTTTTTTCGTGAAACCTTCGCAAACTTTCGCAAACTCGAGTAAATTTATAAGTAATTGATCGACCTTAAGCTGCTTAAATTGTATGTACTAGGCTAAATAAAAAGTTTTTAATCGATAACAACTGTTATAGAGAAGGCGATGGTCGATTCGGTGAAAATTACAGTTTACGTTAGCGGTTCATTTACTTTGAAACTCGGTGATTACATTTGAGCGAGACGCGAGCAAGATCGGAAAGAATAGCGAAAGAATTTATCAAGCGCGTAAGAATCTTGGTTGTCATTTTTCCGAAACATCACCGTAGACAGAAGTTCCGAATTAATTACCGAAACTCCACACTGCCACGAACACGCGAATTAGGAATAACGACGAACCTGTGGAATATAGCAGCGACGCATATGGACACCAAGTTGGGCAAGATTCTAGGATGGGGACAGTCGCTTCCAGGTCCATGCACGGACGCCACGTAGTCCCTGATGGTGATCTCGCCGTCGACGTTCTCGTACAAGGCGGCGATGAATACCTGCAGGAGTTTACGCATGTCGGGCGACTTGCCGAAGTCGACGGTGTGCTTGAGGCAGCGCGTGACGGCGGGCCTGAGTCCCAGGACGAGCGGAGACAGGGGATGACGTTGAGCGAGTCTCGAGAGCGCTCGGGCCAGGGCCGGAGGTGGAGCTGCGCGTTCCAGGAGAGGAGCAGCTACGTTGAGTACAGCCTCGGCCCAATTCCGGGCCTCTTTCTCGCTCGTGGAACTCAACGCGTCTTCCTCCGGGGACGAGTCGTCGATGAGGTTCCTTTCCTGGGTTACGACGTGGCCGTTGCTGCCCTCCTCGACCTTCTCCAGAGCGATCGGTTCCTCGAGTAGCTTTGCTACCGATTCGAGGGGAGCTCCCGCGACTCTCTCGTCCTATAGTCACGTTACTCGTATTAATTGAGTTTGACCAGGTTTTGGATAGTGTTTAATCGAAGCTATCGAATAAGAGGATCGAATTTGATTAATCCGACGGGAGTTAATATCGCTTCGAAGTTCGATTCGTTTCCAAACTCCTTTTTCTAATTAAAAATAATTTACACATAACTTGAAAATATTTTCAATTTAACAGCGGTGGCTAATTTTAGCTCGACAGCCATTAACGGCGGATTCCAGGTGCTCCGGTAATAGATGCTTGTTTTAATAAAAGCTAAACTGTTATTTTTAACTAAAAAATTATAAGCGTAAACATTTTTTACGAGAATGAAAAATTAAATTGCTATTCCGAGGCGATGAAAATTAATAATGAGTAACGTTTTAAAATTATTTTTAATTTATCAAACTGAAAATCATAAAATACAACGGCATTGAGTTACTTTTTTTCTCTCTCTAGAATTTGTAAGAAATATTTGTCCTCCGTATAAAAGTTCTCATTGTACTTTACGAAAAGTTACCGAATGAAAAACGGTTGAATCAAAGGAGAAATTCAACGTTGAAACCGATTCGGTTAGATATTCGTAAAGCGAACTGGGTTTAATATACAAAGATATTCTTTTTTATCTATAATTCATCGATTCGCGCGAGTCATGTAAATTTGTATGCGGTTTACGTACCTGAAGAGGCGTCCAGAGAGCAAAGTCAACGAGAGCCTTGAGCTCACGCAACACAACCTCTTCCTTCGTTCCGATTGATACCAGATGTTGGTATTTGAAAATACTTTTCTGCAAAAATAAAAGATTATACCCTCGCGCAAAGTCTTAAAAGATAAAGCCGGGAAAGCGGAGAAATCAGTTCGTCCATGGTAAGTAGTCACCGCGCGTATCAAATATCGATAAGTGCGCTCACCGTTTGCTATGGAAATGCGGTTCTATGACGTACTTTACCGTGTCAAGAGATCGAGCGTGTTTTACAGCCCGATAGGGGAATTCATTACGACGCCTTCGTGACCCCTTCTTAACAGATTGGCACCGACACGACCACGTCGACCTCTCTCTCCCTATTTCTCGCCCGACCATTCATTTATTTTACTTTATAGTTGTACGTCATAGCTTCGTTGGCTCGAGGCACGATACTCGGGATCGCACGCGGCGAGTATAAATTTTCTCCGACACGCCGATGACATGTTTAATGACATCGTTGTATAAGGGCTCCCTGTACACACGACTATAACCGTCGTTTTCGAAGGCGTAAGCGAATACGTTTGTTGACCGAATGAGATTTGGAGCAAGAAATTATAAAGGATGCGAGATGTCGTTCGATCATCGATTTTGCATCCGTTTTTATTGGATTAGTTTATATTCTGGGCGTTTCTGGCTAGATGTTTCCAGATCTCGCTCAATTTATTATTATCGCGTTAAAGGTTTCGGGTAAATTTGCAGATGATTGAAATGCATTAACGTCGGTGAAACCGATCGTAAAAACTTTGTCGATGAAATCTCTCCTTCCGAGATAATTTTTCATTTCGAATTTAATTGGACATCGAAGGACACCTCTATAACTAAAATCATAACCACTCCTAGTTTACACGTAAACTTTATTTACACGCTTGCTCGGACCGTTCTCGAACGATATTACGATATTGAGTTAAATCTTGCGGTAACACCGGAGAGTCTCACCTTCCACAGTATTGAATGATACCACTGATCTCTTGTATAGGCGTTGCTCGCTTGAAGTAGTAGCGATCCATCTGGTAAGACGATTCTTAGGCAGTATTTATAGGTTGGATCCCATCTCGCCACCGCGTATACTTCCGTCATACTGCTATAAGGTACCGGTTGCTGAAGGAACCCAGTCAACTGTAACAAAAGATTACGTTGGGCATTGCATTAAATTGTACATCACTTGTATATAACGGAAAATTTATATTTTCGATCATTTTTTTTTTTAGCTTTTGTTCGCGTGGATCGCAAAATCAACTTTATTATTACAAGTATTCGCTCGGTTTCATAATTTTTATTATTTTGTAAAATGAATTTTTCGTGTATCTGCGTTCTTTGCTCGTTTTGTAAAAATTATATTACTTTTAGCGAGTTCGAAAAGTTTATAAGCTTTGTACCGCTAAAATATAAATACATAAATTCAAATTTTATGTAAATAGATTTTATTCGATATCCTGTACATTTGAAAATTATGACTTGAAATCTATAGTAATGGCTTCTATATAATCATTATCAGGATACCACATTCCACTATTAAAGCTCGTGATGACGCTGCAGATATTTTAGATGTTTACTATGACTTTGGTTACACTTAACGAAATTGAAATTGTTCCCGAAGATAAAGAAGTAATTAATATCATAAAATAAAACTTTGTCGATCGCTTCACAAGTTACACGTTTCCCATATTTGATGAATCTTCGTAATTAAGAAAGTACAATAAATTAATTCTTCGTGTGAAAAAATTTAATTAATGAAAATAGAACTTACATTTTTATCCATCTATCTTTTCAAATGAACAATCGATGAATAATATGTTAATAATAAAATATAATAATAATTCACTATAGGAAATACGTAAAATAACTAAAAAATGTTTATTTATTATTCAGCAAAGAACTTATATACTTTATTCTTGTTGTTCTAATAAAATTTGTTACAAAAATTAGTTTAATATTATATTATAAATAAAATATTTAAACATTTCATCCCTTTGATAATCGTATTAATTTATCGTGAAATTATATATAATATATTGTAAATAATTACTAATAAAAGTTTAAAAGAAAAAAAATCTCGCACTTTTTTTTTAGTCAAAAATTGACTATAAAATATTATATTCGATTATTCAATCATGCGTATGAAAAACATTTTTTCACATAAATGAATAGAGCAATAAATGCCTTTGTCAAATTCTTTCGTTCCATTCAATATGAATTTCAACGCATATAACGAATAAATATATTAATATACAAAGTATAAATGGATCTAAAACTTTATTGAAACTTCATTTTCAAAACATTCAAATTCTTTAAAAAATATCCAAAAATGTAAAATTGTAAATATTTCCCATTATATTTTGAAATAAAAAAGTTATGTTCAATTGTTTTTAATGTAAAAAGAAGTAAAATTAAATTATGCATTCGAAAAACCAATAAATTCTGTCTTACAAATGTGTGTTTAAAAATATACTATTTTTAAA